>JAQPPZ010005611.1:0-2400000 GCA_028583015.1 Wollemia nobilis
TATATTTGAGAGGATTGAGTATGCCAGGGTATAGATTATGGCATACCAATCCAGTTTTGATATGATGTACATAATTTTGATATATATATATATGATATTTTTGTGATATGACTTGTCCATATATTTTATGATGCTTTAAATTTTTAATTGTTGATTGATTATTCATGTAATTATGTCGTTGGAAATAATATAATTTTATGTCATGCTATAAAATTTAAATGAAATGATCTGATGTAAACAAATTGGTTGTTTGTGGTATGATTTGATGAAAAATAAAGGGACTTCTAACAATAATTTCAAAGGACATTATCGCTGTTATATGACCATTTCATGGAGTCGCCTCTCGCTAGGTCATCAAGCTAATCCCAGTATAGAAATATTGCTAAAAGTAAAAGAGTGCTTAAGAGACTGTCTTAAGACTTTGTGTTGTGATGATGAAAAATGATGATGGTGATGATTTGTTTTTAGATTTTCATGAAAATATTATGCATGAAATATTAAAAATATGATTTTTGCTAGGCATAAAATTCCTAAGTGTGATAAAATTTTGAACAATTCCTTAGGAATTATACCATCGTTGCAAAATTGAATGTTGACATAATGAAATGAAATAGAAAAAGGTGTTCATTCTTTTTAAAGCACAATTGTGTAACATAATGATGTAAGCCATATGTTTTTATGAATTAAATAAATGGGAAATAAAATTAGAACAATGGTTTGCGCTAGGCATAGAATTATAGGTATAGACTTATACCATCATCGCGAAATCCAAAAATAATTTGCATAATTGATTTTTGATTTTGAGATAAACAAAAAATATATAAGATGAGGACTTGCGCTAGGCATAAAATTCCAGTTTAGGTTTTAGGAACTATACCATCATTGCGGAAGTCGAAAGTATATATAAACGTGACTTTATTGCTAGATTTTTGAACATGTTTTGAAAGAAAATTTTGGATTTTGAAAAAAAATGTATTTAATTGTTTTTATACTAAACAGATGTTCTCAAATAAGAAGATGAAATTATTCCAAAAGATTTGCATAAATATTTTGAATTATCTCAAAGACAAAATGTAGATTTATAAGGAACCCTCATGTGCATATGTGAGTTCATTGCCGATCTTGATTTATCATAATGATACAAAATCTCTCAAATACAAATGTGTGTGCAATTGTATTGTTCATTTACCAATTTTGAGCAAGATAATTTGATACAAGTAATTTGAATTAACCAAATAAGTGTTCGTTGACCATGATTTATATGCATGTAACCATACCAGACTACTATGTAAGTCGGGTCATCAAGAGCTAGCTGATCCATAAGCGGACATAGGTCTGTACAAAAGAAGGTCGCTAATGTGACAGACATATCACCACGCTAGGAGTTACCCAAGGCCAAGCGGGTTGGGCACAAACCACCTATTATGGGGCTTACCTCATAGTTTTTGAATAATTGAGAATTCCAGGGATTCAAGCTCATTCACCCTTCTTTTCTTTTCAAGGGGTATGGAAAGGGATTTATTGCATTTTGCTTTTTCTTTTCTCTTTCTCTTTTTTTTTTTTTTTTTGTATTTTTGCTTGGAACTGAGATAATGCTGAAATATTGCTGCGATGGTACAAAATGATATTTTTCTTTTTCTCATTTTCTTTGACTTTTCTTTGTCTTCCTATACTAGGGATACTTGCTCGGATTGGCTGTAGAGCAAGGGATTTTTATTCTGGGTAGGGGTGAGCTTGTCCTTTTGTCAATTCTCAAATATTCTAGACCATGTGCATGATAGGATAGTAGGGGAAACTTTTCGCTCAAGAAACCACTTCTACTATGTAGCATCATATTGAATTTGCAATGAAATCATTTTAATGTGAAAAGATATACTTGGTTCAAGTAAATAACAAGATCAATTCTCTATGCTCAAAACTTTATTTAATTCAACTGTGGACTTTGATATAAGAGAGATTAATAATCATACCAAATAAAATCAAGATATTTATTCATGTGAGTGTGAAAGTGTGGGATTCCAAATAAATGCTAATTTATCCAAAATAATTGAAAATATGACTGCAATACTTCAAGAATTGACAGGTGCAAAAATAGAAAATGTTTTTGAAGATTTTGATGATTTTGATGTTTGTTATATTTTGGTTTTAATTTATGAATTGAAAGAATAAATAATATTACTGTTTTTTTTTTTGAAATTTTTATATGAATTACTAAAATGAAACAATATGCAAAATAACAATATATACAATGATGAAATGACCAGATTTATGCATAATAGCATTTAAGATGCATAATGTTCATAGGTTCTTTAAGATCTTTACCATCTAAGGTAGCTAATATATATGCTCCCGAGCCAAATTTAGCAGTGATAATATATGGTCCAAGCCAGTTGGGCTCGAATTTACCTTTAAGATCTTTAGTTGCATTAGTATTTTTTTTTATTTTCTTTTAAGACAAGGTCATAGATCTCAAAGGATCGATGATGAACTTTCTTGAGGTATGCTCGTTTAAGCTTGTTCTGGTAGGCTCGAAGATGTTCCAAAGCATTGATGCGCTTCTCATCTAGGAGTTCCAGCTGACTAAATCTGCCAGCATGATATTCATCTCCTACTTCAGAATCTTGAAGTAGTAGAGCCAAAGAAGGAACTTCTAATTCAAAGGGAAAAACTGCTTCAGTGCCATAAACCAAAACAAAAGGTGAAGTGCCCGTGGGAGTACGAACGCTAGTTCGATAAGCCCACAAAGCAGGATATAATTGAATGTGCCAATCTCGGCCAGATTTATTGACCAATCTTTTGAGGATTTTAATTAATGTTTTATTAGATGCTTCTGCTTGGCCATTACCCTGAGGATAATAGGGAGTGGACCAACGATGTTGAATTTTATATTTTTGACATAATTTCTTGACATATTTATTTTTGAAACAAGTTCCATTATCCGAGATGAGATTTGCAAGAATTTTGAACCTACAAATAATTTGATTAAAAATAAATTTGGAAACTTGGGTTCCAGTGCAAGAAGCTAAGGGCATAGCTTCAACCCACTTCGTGAAATACTCGGTGGTGGTTATGATGAATTTGTGTCCATCAGATGACACAGGATTGATTTTTCCAATGATGTCTAAGCCCCATTTTGAAAAGGGCCAAGGAGATGAAATAGCCTGCAGTTCTTGTGCAGGCGCATGGACAAGGTCAGCATGTTTATGGCACTTGTCGCAATGGCGCACGTAATCATGTGCATCATTCTCCATGGTAGGCCAAAAATATCCTATCCTAAGGAGCTTCTTAGCAATGGTGCTACCACTAAAGTGTCCCCCACAAGATCCATCGTGGGCTTCACTCAAAGCTGATCTAGATTCTTCTAGATTCAAACATCTCAATAGGATACCTTCAAAAGATCTCCTATATAATGTATTGCCAATTATTACGAAGCGACTTGCTCATCTACGTAATAACCGACTTTGGTTTCTATTAAAACCTTCAGGGAAGGTCCCATTTTGAAGAAAATTGAATATATCAGTGTACCAAAGTTCAGGAGTAGTTTCATTGATTAGAAACACATCCAAAGGTTCTAAGCATGATTTATTTGAAGTGGGTTCCTAGAGTCGATGAATAATTATGGTAGCATATTCATCATCTAACTCCAAGGGTAAAAGAGATGCAGTTGCAGCCATAGCGTCAGTCACACGATTATTAGTTCTAGGAATAGCTTCCAAGGTAACTTGATCAAATAAAGATATTAATTGTAATACATATGCTTTATATGGGCACAATTTATCATCTCTGGTCTGATAAACATCATTAATTTGATTTATAACAAGTTGAGAATCATCAAAAACTAATAGATTTTTAATTTTTAGTGCCAAGGCAGCTCGTAAGCCAAGGATTAGAGCCTCATATTCAATAGTATTATTAGTACAAGCAAACGTTAATTTAAAGGACAGAGGTATAAGATGTTTCTATGGAGATATTAGAATAATACCTGCACTAGCCCCACTCATGCATCGGGCTCCATCAAAGTATAGGGACCATTGCTCTGGATGGTCTGCCTCTAGTTTAAGGCATTCATCAGGAAACTCAATGATGAGGGGATGGGTAGACTCTAAGGGTGCAGCAACTAATTGATCTGCTATGATTTGACCCTTAATAGACTTTTGTCCTATAAATGTGAGTTCAAACTCGCTTAGAGCAAGAACCCACTTTGTTGTGTGACCAGATAAATAAGGTCGACTCATAAGATACCGCAAAGGATCGGATTTAGCAATAACATACATTTTCTGACTGAGCATATAGTGGCATAGTTTCTATGTAGAAAATACGACTGCTAGACATAACTTTTCTAATGCTGTGTAGCGGGTTTCATAACTGATTAATGTTTTGCTAATGTAATAATTGGCACGCTCTCTTTTCTCATCATCCAGTTGAGCTAACATAGCTCCTAAGGCAAAATCTAAAGCAAAAATATACAAGATAAATGGGCGATCAGGTCTAGGTGGCGAAAGCACAGGTGGGTTAAGAAGATATTGTTTGAGGAGTTCAAATGCTTCCTGACATTCGTCGTCCCAATGGAAAGAGACATCCTTCTTAAGAAGCTTAAGAAAGGGTCCAGTTTTATCCACCAGCTTATCGATGAAGCGATGGATAGCTTGAAGCTTACCTTGTAAACTCCATAATTCAGATATATTTGTGGGCGTGGGCATATCAATGATAGCCGCAATCTTGAGAGGGTCAATTTTGATGCCACGTAAAGAAACTATAACCCCCAATAATTTACCGGACTTAACTCCGAATATGCATTTGGTTGGATTCAATCGGATAAGATATTCCCTTAACCGATCAAATACTTTTCTCAAGTCATCTAAATGGTCATATTCATTAATAGAACGAGCTATAATGTCATCTACATAATCATGTAGTATATCATGCATCATATCATGAAAGATATAAGTCATGGCTCGTTGATATGTTGCACCTGCATTCTTCAAACCAAATGGCATCACTTTCCAACAAAAGGTCCCCCAAGGGGTAATAAAGGTTGTTTTAGCCTGATCTTCAGGAGCTATCCTGATCTGATTATAACCAGAAAATCCATCCATTAAGGATATCATTCCACTCCCAGCTAGTAAAATCAATGATCTGATCCATATTGGGAAGAGGAAAATCGTCTTTAGGGCATGCAACATTAATATCTCTAAAGTCTGTGCAAACCCTAACTTTGGTAGCTTCTTTCTTAGTTACTGGAACTACATTCGAGATCCATTCAGCATAATCAATGGCTTGTATAAAAATAACATTCAGGAGTTTTTCTAACTCCCCTTTGACTAGTAAGGCCACTTTAGGATGCATTTTTCTAAGTTTTTGTTTAACAGGTTTAGCATCCGGATGGACTACTAGGTGATGCATAACTACAGAAGGGTCTAAACATGGCATATATTCATATGTCCAAGCAAAGACATCTTCATATTCTTTAAGAAATGCAATGTATTTATCCTATTTTTCTTGACTCAATTCTGATCCAATGTTGATTATGTGAGGATTATCCTCAGTTCCAATGTTAATTTTTATGACATTTTCTACTTCCATGTGTAGATCTTTCTCAAAATTAGGTGGGGTGGGTGAAATGCCCAATTCTTGTAATTCTTCCAAGGTTAGCTTGGATAATTCGTCTTGAGGAGTCGTGGCCTCAAGCTGGGCTATACTAGGTATAGAGCCATCAAAATAAAATTCATTATGTAATAATTCCTCAACGGAGACATCATGGAAGATATCTCCCTCCAACTCATCGTCGGATTCAGCGATCATCTCAGGATAAGCTATAGATAGCATATTACATGTGAATGGCTTATTCGTTAAACGCAAAGTCTCACGTTCATCTAAATAATCTTGGTAACATATGAGATGGTCATCATCCTCAAATGGGAAGGGCTGACCCTTACTAGGAAATAGGCCCACACCACATCGGGCGGGCCACGGTTCTACCTCAAAAGGTTCTTTCATACCATTTTGGAAAGGTCCCAAACCTTTCCCTTTATATCCCAATTTAAGCATTATAGATTTGGCTTTAATATACTCATTAGTAAAATAACATCGAGCATATCCATCATAATGAGTCTTGATGTTTTTGGGTATTCTACCCCAGTCATATCCCTTATAAATAAAAGCACAGCTCCCGACTTGGTAAATACTTCCCATAGGTTGTGGGAGGCCCAAGGTATGAGGAGATGGTGGCAAATTATTTAAAATAAGGGAATTTTGCATAGAAGCATTCATTTTCTCTGATATAAGAATTTTAGATAAATCGGGTAAGAGCTCGTCAGTAAGAGCATAAGAGGTAGAAGGAACATTTCCTACGTCTTCTGATGCAGAAACTATGCCTTTGGTGGATGTAGATGTTGTAGAGGTGTCAATAGATGGGTCTATTATAGGTATAGAAGTTATAGGAGTAGAACAAGAGGCATTGGTTGTGGGATTAGGATCTTTTTGAGGTCCTAATGTGGTTTGTTTAGAGGATGGTTGAGTTGTATGTAGAGGTGGAACTGATGGAGAAGAAGTAGATGATGTTGTGGGTGTGTGTTTCACACATTTAGATGGATAATGAGAATTAGGATGTGTGGATGACAGAGTAGGGAAAAATTGAACTCCAATAGGTTCTGCCAAAGCACACATATCAAAGGGTCTAGGATCACCATGAATGGTAACCAACTGATTCTTAAATTTGAATTTAACACATTGATGTAAAGTTGAGGGAATGGCTCGCATCACATTGATCCAAGGGTGACCCAAGAGTATATTGTACGATGCAGGGCAATGTACAATAAACACGATCGTATCCAAGGTTCTCGGACCAACCTGTAATGGGATGGTAATAACTCCACACGTTTCTTGTGTTTCGTCATTGAAGGCTTTTATGATCATATCGGTTCTTTTCATTTCATCACTTCTAAACCCAAATATTTGGTAGAAGTCAAAAGTGCAGATGTTTAAAGATGAACCATTATCAATCAAGACTCGTTTAACTGCTACATCTCCAATTAAAGCAGTAATATACAAGGGGTTATCCTTATGTAAACTATGTTGCGGTATGTCTCTATCCCGAAAGTCAATACAATCAACTTCATGAGTTATTATAGTATTGGCCATGGCTTTGGGTTGAATGTCTTGTGGTACCATCATCTGGCTTAATGTGAGCATTAATTCATCTCTATGTGTAGGAGAAGATCTTAAAAGGTCCAAAAGAGAAATTCTAGCTGTAATATTTGATAGTTGCTCATTAATATTATAAGGAGGTTTAGGTTGGACATTAGGTGCCTGATTCCCTTTATTAGGAACTTTCAAAACAAATGGAGTTGATCCATCATTCTGCATTTGATCTTGTTGAGAGTTTTGAGCCTGTTGTCTAGTAACAACTCCGATGGTACCCACAATATTATTCTACGGATGATGAATGGGTCTTGGTCTAGCATTTATGGCTTGCTCATTAGAAAGGAATTGGTGAGACGATGGTCTAGTAGTGACTCTTCTTGGAAATGGTTCTTCTAGAACCATATAACTTGTGATAGGGAGAATAGGATCTGATTCATCTTCAGAGCTATTCGATTGATTTGATGTGATTTCCATATCACTCTCAGTCTCATATTCTGTATCACTAAGATCAGGTGTCCAAATATTATGTAGAGGCCTGGTCGTAACCACGGATAAGGTTGTGTCAAAGGTTTCCAGATCATGAACGGGTAAATGCCCACTAATAGTCCCTACATATCGGGTAGGAGGGGGAACATTATGATGTTCAATTTGATTAGCCACTTCCTTGCCATGTTTTGGTAAAGGATGTTGAAATATGTCCAATGACTGATTGGCATTCTGATTCTGGTTTTGGGGGATGTTCTTTTGAGCATTATTAGGAGGATTTTGCTTAGGTTGAAAGGCTTGCACCTCCATCTCATTGTTATCAATTAAGTCTTGTATTTTATGTTTTAATATTTTACAAGAGTTGGTAGTGTGTCTAGGTCCTCTATGGAAGTCATAGTGTAAATCAGCTCTGTATCCGGGTATAGTTGGATCAGGTTCCTGGATATTTGGTAATTGAATCAAACCTCGTTCTAATAATTGTGGTAGAATGGTTGATAAAGGTTGATTTAACCTAGTAAATTCTCGAGGAGGTTTATCGGGAGGTTTCAGTATAAACTTCTCCGTTGTCTTCGTAGCATTAACATTAGCAATATTTCTGCTATCGATGACTCCATCACCCACAACTTGTTTATTTTTATATTGATTTCTGGATGTTTTCTCATCGTCTTTCTTTTTAAGCTGTCCTCTCCTAATGAGAGCATCTTCCACTCTTCGAGCTAAGTCTATAGCCTGATCGAAGGTGGTCAAGGTAGCAATTGATAATTCGTAAGATAGTTGCTCTTGCAAATTATTAATAAATATGTCCAACATCTCCCTATAAGGTAACACAAAGTGCAATTTTCCTATCAACTGTCTCCACCTAGCTAGGAAATCAGCAAAACATTCATCTTTGTCTTGTTTTAAGTTGTACAAGTCTTTAATGGTCACATGCCTTTCGATGTAGGCACTAAATTGATGAACAAAAGACTCGACTGTTTCTTCGAAATTCCTCAAAGAATTAGTGGGTAATTGATAATACCACTCTAATGCCATTCCTCCTAAACTTTTTGGGAACATTTTTAGCAATAATAAGTCATCATGTGATATATCATGACATGCTATCCTAAACATACGAAGATGCTCTATAGGATCTTCCGTTCCTTTATATATGGGTAGGACAGGCATAGGAAAATATTTAGGATATGGTTGTGCTACGACTATAGGATCTAAAGGCTGACTACACATCTCTTGATAATTGTACGAGGGACGGTAGGGATCTATCTGGTCCATGCGGGAAACTAACTGTTTCACCATGGCTTCAAGATTACTAGTTTGTCCACCATATTGGTTCGGTGGGACATAGGTATGGGATTTATGAGTGTATGATGGTGTAACATAAGGATTAGATGCTATATTGCTATTATGCAAAGTGTTGGTAGGAAGAGCATTATGAAGGGGATTTGTAATAGTATTATGTTGTATCCCAGATTGTTGGTAATTGGTGTTTGGTTTTGTTTTGGGCTTTTGTTGATTTGAAGTATGTTGCTCAATAACTTGGTAAAATAGAGCAGTAAATGATGGTTTCTTTTGTGCGGGAATGACCCTAGGCTTGCTAACAGGCACTTTAGATGGTTGGGTAACCTATTGTTGTTGCATGTTCTGGATCATAGCTGCCATATCCAAATTGGATGGTCCAGCTTGATCACTCTCTTGATCAATAAAGGACAAGGGATTAGTGCATGTGTGAAATACATCTTCTAGAGTTGCTTGAGTGTCACTAATTCGATCCTTGTCCATATGGACTGCTCTATTAAGAACACCAATATTAGTATTAATGAACTTCTAGAATTGTTCCATGTTTTCAAAAGTGACGGCTCCTCTCGGAGACATTTTAGGGGATGAGGATCCTTCCTCTCTAACATTTTATTCCTGTTCATTTCTTACAACAAGCTCTTCTTCTTGTGGGTCTAGGGTTCCTTCTTCCAGAATTTTATCTTCAGGAAGGACATTTGGGTTATTTAATGGTTTTCCTAACCAATATTCTTCTTCTTCAGTTTGTTTTCCATTCCTAAGTCTAGGCATTGTGCTTAAACTTAGATTTCAGCAAATATATATATATATGCGATAGGTTTGAGAGGTATATATTTTAATTATATACCTACTATAATACTTAAAACGGAATTGTTTTTGTTTTTTTTGTTTTTGTTTTTGTTTTTGTGTTTTATAATATTATTATAAAGATAAAAAATAGCATTCTAGTTGCAAAAAGAATAACAATAGTAAAAATAATGACTTAGTTTTCTATAAATAGTTTATGGATATCATTAATAGGATCAAGTTCATCAGGAGTCATGAAATGCTCCTCTTCAAATTGGAAATGGTTTTTCAAAAATTTGACAAAGTGTGCTATAGTAATATGATCTGTTTCAAACTCTGACCTATAGAAATAAAGTTCATGGCAATACTCTCGATATAACACATCTTTAGGAACTCTATTCCATCTCTTTCTATCCGTAAGAACGACTTCTTGATCCTCTATACGAGATAGAAACTTATGTACTACAACTACGTTCTCAAGGTATTCCTCAAAGGTGTACAATTCTGAAGACACAAGTGCTCTTTTATCTGCTAACCACCTATGGCAAGCTCTCTGAATTTCATGGTACAAATTCACCTGATCGGGATCCAAGATTCTGTCTAGGACAAACCTCTTAATTTGCCTAAGTTCTGCAGATCTAGATGAAATAATATCCAATCTCCTATCAAGTTCATCCCACAAAGGTTGGACTCTATTTGTTTGAGGTACTCTAAGCACAGACATAATCTCTATGGTTGTTAATTGATTTTCAACATTTATGGTGACAGCTCGTCTTTTATTATAATCTACCATCTAAGTCTGATATGCAATTTTAACAATTTTCTAATGATTCTAGATGTTCTTAATAATGCATTTATATATATATATATATATATATATATATATATATATTTTTTTTTTTTCAAAAGGCTTTTAGTTTCATGTCGGGTTCACCAAAATGTATTGACCCAAATTTTTTGCACCCTTACCTTCAGGCTATAGGATCCGTGCCTAGAAGGGGGATGCGAGAAGGATGGGAAAATACCTCGGACTGAGAGGCCCTTTGAAGGTCACGCCTCTTGGGGGAGGGGTATAAGGGTGAATTTTCGACGGATGGTGGGGTTCACCAGGAAACTTTGAGTGGTAGTTTCCACGCCTAGGTTGAGAATGGGTTTGATGTGTTCATTTTATACTCAATCATTCATATTCCTAGGTTGGCAAAAATGAATCTAAGCTATTCTATATGAAAATGCCAATTTATATGAATACAGAAAGCATGAATGAATCCTAAATATAAGGAATATGTTAAATGAGAAAAAATGCACCTAATTTCGGATGTCTGATGAATATTTTGAAGCTTGTAGGAGTCCATATCATCCCGAATATGACAAGATCATCTGCAATTGTACATAATCATCCCAAATCACAGTCGATCATTTGAAATCAGACAAGATCGTCGTCGATCTGACGAATTCGTCAGATGAATTCATCAAAAACCTGTAATCACAGAAACAGACACCAAAAACCAAAAATGCAACTGCAAGAATAATGCAAAATGATAGAAATGAGAGTATAAATGCTTAACTGATAAATCTAGATAGCAAATTAAAGGAAATGCATTGTTTTAATAACTTATTTTAACTTTATCATGCATTTATGCTAAGTGAGGTGAACTCTAGGATGCAGGATGAAAAATAATCAAGCTAATGCATAATAAAATAAGGAAGGAAGATGAGAAATGCAAACTCAGGGCTCTGATTACCCCCAATCTGAACTACAGTCGAGATCACCTCCAATCGTACGAGATCGTCGCCGATCTACGACAGGATCATCCGAAATCATGTGGAATCGCCTGTGACGATCTAAGCTTCCTCCAGCTGAAGCACAGTGAAATCCTGCAATGAAAACTTAAAACTATGAGTGCAAACAATGGTAGATAGGATGTCTTAACACAACAAAGCTAAATGGCAGGGAAAATCAACTAGGGAGAGATTCAGGAGAAGAGCCAAGGGGATAAACTGAGAAAATCCTAGTTTATATAAAATTAGGGGGAGGTTAGGAGGTTGGGGATCATCCCAATCTGGGAGATCTCCAATGGAGGAATCTCCAACTGCATAGACACGCTTCTACCCAAGTTGGAGAGGTTGTTGAAACAAAAGCTAATTATGAAAATTTGATTTTGGAACGAAATCGTCTGGACATTTTGTTCCAGACGAATTCGTTCGATCTGGGACAATTTCATCTGATCGACGATGATATCGTCAAACGGTCAAAAAAATACTTAAAAATGGTGCAAAAAACGAGGGGGAGCGGTTAACGAGCGGTTTCGAGGTTAAAATTCAAATTTTTATCTTTTTACTAAGGGTTTAACTACGCCAATTTTAGGGTGCTACACTAATATTCACCCATTTTGCTAATATTTGCCACTATGCATAACCCTAGGAAATACTACCCAAGTCAAGAAAGTAGTAATTTACTAATGAATGATTAACTAAAGCATTGTCAATTTAATGGTATGATTGACATCAATTGATGTCACCTATGGGACTTGTTGATCTAATAATTTTGGAGTTCTAAGACCAAGTCTACTAATAAGTAGTTTTGTGAAGTTAATTAACTAATAAAAATGACACTTGATTGGTAGTTTAGTTTTACCAACTAGCCTTTCTAGGAGAGATAATGGACATCTAAGTAGGAGTCACTAGTAATATGTCCTTGAATTATAGTCTTAAATTACACATACAATGATGGTCACTCCTTTGATGAGAATTGACATATTAATCTACTAATTCAAGAAAAGGTAGTAACCTACTAATGAATAATTAACTAAAGCATTGTCAATTTAATGGTATGACTGATATTAGTTGATGTCACCTATGGGACTTATTGATCTAATATATTGTGGAGTGCTAAGACCAAGGTTTAGAGGGGGGAAATTGCCCTATCGTGTATGATTCTTGGTTGGATCCGTTAGGAGCCAAGGTGACCGCGAGGGTGTGTTATATTTGTACACTCAAAACAAAGAAACAAGTTCACCAAAAACAATTTTAGGACTCATTTCAAGTTTAGGATAGAAATTTTTAATGTGTGATTTAAGAAAACACCTATATTTGGCCTTTCTATGCTAAATTATAGAAATTAAAGAACAATGCAAATCACACAAGATGCAAGAAGATAGTGGCTAGCCCTAATATAATTTTTTTATTCAATGATATCTAACCCTAGGCAAGAAATAAAATCTTTTTCTTTAAGTAAGGGACAAAGGGAGTGCACAAAACAAGACTAAACCCTAGATGTAAAACTATATGCCTTTTTTCTTTTAAATACCTAGAAAGCAATCAAATGTTTTTACCTTTTATTTGTAGCCTAGGTTATGAACAAGAATCAAAAGCGAAAAACACAACCTAAAAGCTTTTACTTAGTGTACTTATCTGATCTAGTGTCTGATCCAAGCTTTATCTTGCATCTAGAATGTCTCATAGCTTTATATCTATAAAATAGCTTCACAAAAACTCTAGAAGATATGGTAAATGTTTGGGGGCCTACTTAGGCCATTGTAAGTTTGATCTTGGAGGCAAAACAATCAAGCCCCCTAGGTCATTTTAGTTTATCATTCAAAATAAAATGAGCTTTGACCTTTGGAACAAACACAATGAACTATGATAGCATGGAATAGTAAATGGAATGCAAATAGAATAGGCACAATTCTTGAACAATAATGCAACTCTAGGATTTGGGAACAAATAATTTCCTCCAAGCTAATGTAATATGAAATGCACACAAAATAAAATGATAACGAGTAGAACAAAATGTAAACAAATATGAAATAGTAGGATTTGGGGATGAAGAACCATCACAAAATCCAACTAGATTGAATTCATGCTCTATAAATTACCAAGCACGAATTTGAAAATAGAGAGAAACGAAAGCAGAACACATGATAGGCAAAAATAGAGTTTTCACTAAATCCATGCCCTATATAAAATGGGGTGCAAATTCATACAGAGGGTTCTAAAACCTAAAATAGAGACCAAATATGCAATAAAACACAAACTAAGATGAATAAACGAACTAATGAATGCAAAGAAACAATCTGATGATCTTGTGGAAGAAGCAAGAGCAAAGGTAGAAGACCTCTCCTCTTTCAAGAACATAAGTTATTATCAAGGCTTTCTCCACTTGTAGATCACAAGGAACATCCCAACAACAGAACATCAATGTACTAAGAGCACCAGAAGATTACACAAGAGAATTCTTATTTTGTATGAACACTTATTTTCCAACTTGGATAGAAAAAGGGGATCCAATCCCTTTATTTATAGAGGGCTTGGAGGTCTAAAATATGGAAAAAATGGAAATTAACCTTGATTAAGCTCATGCTCCAAAAGGTCAGCTTAAAATTTAGATTTTCTTAAGAGAAACCCTAAATTTGTTGAATCCATGCCCCATAATTTATCAGGCACGAATTTGATCAAGGTTAAGAAAAGCAAGGCAAACACACAAGAAAAGTAGGCCAAATTTCTTCCTAGCAATTTTGAGAGCATCCCAAATGGACCTAATTAAAATGACTCATTTGGGTGGATCAATTTTCCATGTCTATATTTTACCCCCTCTTTGATGCATTTATGGCCTAATAAATGTGTCAAAGAAATATGTAGACATCTATGGACGAAAGGATGGTAAACGTAAGAAAAAACGGGTGGTTGATTTAGAAGAAAGGGGTGGTGCAAAAATGGTGTCATTCTAGACACTTTGAATATTTTGCACATAAATCAAGGTATTAGGGATATTAATGCCTCTCAAGCCAAGGTGCCCCCTCGAGTTTTAGAAGGAATGTGAAATTCCTAAGGAAACTTAAAATGATGGACTCAAAATACAAGATAATAGTAGAGGGAGAGAGAGCAAGAGGTACAAACAAGAGAGAGAAAAAGAGGGGAGGTTGAAAAATGAACTCATTTTCACCGCATGAGAAGGACTTAAGAGAAAGACCCAACTTGAAATTACATTATTATTATTATTATTATGATTTTTTATCACAAACATAATGAATGCAATGCACAATGAGTGAACTAAATGAGATGCAAAATGACTTAACTAAATGCAATGTATGAAAACTAACTAAATGAATGCAAACAAGATGAATAGAAAGCAGAAAAAAAGAAGAAAAGAAGGAAAGAAAATAGAAGAAGAAAATAAACGATGATAGAAGAAAGTAATGTGAAAGAAGAAGAAAGTAAAACTTTGAAAGGTCAAAAGAAAACAAAAATAAAATGAACAAAGCAGAACCCTGTAAGAATGTATGCTCACAAATGGCTGAATAGAAGTTGTCCCTCGTGTGTGGCCATGCAGCTATCATGTAAGTGTGTTATGTTCGTAAAAATATGGACAAGTGTGGAGTGATACCCACTACAGGTGTAGTGCTCACTAATATGTCCAAAAAGAAAGAGATATACCCGCTAGGATATATGCTTGCAAAGGGTTGAATGGAGGTTGTCCCTCACCCATGAGCATGAAACTATCATGTATGGGGTGAAGTTTTTGATTGATTTGCCAAAATGAGTACTACCTGATAAGGGTGTGGTGTGTGCAAGAAGGTGTATGAAAAATCCAATGGAGCAAAATAAGAGGTGAGTGTGTGTATCCATCTTGAAGTTTCAATGGTTAAGAGGTGTGCGTAAGATAGTCAATGGTCGTATGAACACTATAGATGATATTCATACGATATCTACCGTATCCCATGAGGATCGCTTAGCCATAAAAAATCAAGAAGGAAGAAGTGTGAAAGCAAGAATGAGTATATAGAAGAAGAACGTATTTCCTTGTCTTGAAGAAAGAAAGAAATAAAAACATGTGAAGGACAAGGATATACAAAGGAAGAACTATATCCCTTAACTTGGAGAGATAGAAGCAATAAAAACTTTCAAGGTCAAGGAATATAAGAGAGGAATAAAGAAGAAGAGAAGATGGGATGGGTGAATGCAATGATGAAAATGCACGAAAATGGACCCTAGGTTGGGGATTTTCTAGGCATCAGAATCCTAGTGTGAGTGCAATGCATGTGAGCTACAACATAACTAGGTGTCATTACTTCCCATTGTCATGAAATACCCAAAAATCTATATGATCAAGTAGTCATGCAAGTATGAACAAGCAACAATGCAATTATATGACAACCAAAATGCAAAGTGGAATAGAATGTTAGGTGAAAACATGCAAAATATGACAAGCAGCCATGTAGTATGAATGAAGAAAATAAGATGCAATATATGGACTAACTAGATGAAAATGCAAAGTCATGCATAGTAGTTTATTTTTATTTTTATTTTTATTATTATTATTATTATTATTATATATATATATATATATATATATATATATATATATATATATATATATATATATATATATTAGTGCTTTAAGTTCTTAAAGTCGACACAAATTCTAATTGTGCTATCTATCTTAACAAACAAGATGGTAGTGCAAGGAGCTAACCCATCAAAGAAAGGGCTATTATGGAGGATACCTTTATGATTCTCATCACAAAGTAGATCATCCACAACATATTCTTTGGGATTTTTTGCACAAAGGTTATTGCAAAATATGACTATGCCATCCTTTTTTATGAAAGGGGAGAGATTCCCAACTTTGTAAGGTCTCTATGAGACAGAGGAACAGGGTCCCCTTGAGAACAAGAGGACTCAACATGTGCAACACAAGGGATAAAGTCAACAAAAGAGAAACTACTTTGAAGGATATCCTCATGATTCATATCACAAGGGGTATCCCTTTTAGCATACTCTTTTGGGTTCCTCCTTAGCTCAGGATGCACCAAAGTTACCATGTTGTAAGACATGGTATCTGAGGGATAAGGGGACCCTCATCCTCATCACTCCACTCTAAGTCTTGATGATCCAAATATTCAGCATAAGTAATAAGGTGACCATCATTACCAAATGGCAATGGTTGGTTTTTATTGGGGATGTAGCCTATGCCACATTGCCCAGGCCAAAGCTCAACTTCCAAAGGCTCTTGAATATCTTTCTATCATGGCCCTAAACCTTTACCTATATATCCCATAATATATAGGATCTTCTTTGGAAGTGGGTAATCATTGGATAGATAATAATGGGTAAAAGATCACTCTGTAGGAAGAGGGTTGCTACCAAGGATCTCTTCTTCGAGGGTCATACCTGCAAATATAAAGGTACATGTACCAATGTGTACTGCTTCACCTTTCTTATAGGGTAAACCCATAGTCCTTGATGAAGATGGTAGCTTAGCAAGATCTAGAAGAGGCTCTAAAAAATGATTAGATTGATATTGTGATACAACATTGATGAGTGTTTCTTCACTCACCTTTAGATTTTCAAATTGCCTGGTTATTTGAGATGAGAAATCTAATGGGCATGTATTGAGATCAGATTAGGCTTGCTCAACCATTGAACAATATTGGAATGGATGAGGGTTTCCCAAAATGGTGACAAGTTGATCTTTGAATTTGAATTTCATACATTGGTGAAGAGTGTGTTGTGACCATATTCACAATGCCCCAAATTTGAGGACCCACTGAAAAATGTGGAATTTTTTGTAGTTTTGTTGTCTTTAGGAAATGATTTTTGTAAAATAAAACATTGTAATATCCAAGATATGTTTGTCTTATTATTTGCCTTTATGCTTCTTTTAAACTAGTGTGTTGTAAATTTGTTATAATAATTTGGATTGATTAAAATTAAAAATGATTAATTTATTTTTATTTTAATCTGTTCAAACTTATAGTTAGTTTATTTTTATGTTTGTTGTTTGGTTTATATTAGAGTTATTTTATGTTATTGTTTTGTGTATGGTTTTTTTTTTTATGTTTTTGCTATGTTTTTTATTATGTTGTAAATTAACATTTAAATAAAATATTAATAAAACCTAAGATGTTGGGCACTTACCAAGAGGAGACCTAGGTTCAAACCTCCTGGGCATGCCCACTCTAGAGCAAAGGTAGTAGTCTGACTAGAATCCACTGAGTGTGAGTGTGCCCTAGCCTGATGACGGCAGTACCAACCCTAAGCCACCAGGGTCTCCCTCACTCCGGGTGGTGTTGGGGTCTCCCTCACTCCGGGTGGTGTTTACCGAGGCGAGGTAGGGGTTATAATGGTAGCTCCATGATTTGACGCTACGGAGGCAACGTGATTTGACCCTATGACCAATTGTTAAAAAAAAGGAAAGGCAGTTGCCAATTCCTGTGTATATAAAAAATATATATTAATAAAAAAATGTTTTGGTTTGTGGCAGGTTTCAAGATAATCATCGGTTTACAAGGCGAACCTGGTGGTCAATCGAGCACAGTTTTCAAGAAGGTCAAAGTACTCGACAGAGGCAACGTTTAATAAGTGAACTTCTCATCGCATAAGATGACGAGCATATTTGATTATAAGGTGTTGCCTATGCCAACGGGATCATTTTAAAAAAATACAAGGAGGTTTTGACAGCATGGTTCATGTATGAATGAAATCTAAAGCTTAATATAGTCAATCAGGGATGATTTGAACCGAATTTGATGTTCTCATGAATGGACGAGATGGAGTTTAGCAACGACAGCGAAATGTTATACAGATTTTGAAAAACAGTGATTATGTGAGACAAAGGGACATTTTGTGATAAAATACTGTGATTCTAACTTCATTATTCCACAGATTTAATAAAAATATGCACAGATGATGGTACAGCAATAGAAGAAGATGTATTAAAGTGGAATGAAATTTCAACACAGCTAAGCTTTTCATGATATTCTCAGTCATTCTGCATTTGTTATGCCACATCTAAGCTTTTCTCTGATGGATTTTATAGTAGAATTCATGAGCATACAAGTAAAGGAGAAAGAGTAAAGCAGCAGTTTGCATCATTCATTTGTAAGATATCGACCACGGTAAGAGAGACATCAATATGATTACCTTATAAATATTCTGATGTTGGATACCATGGCACTATACTTCTCACTGGGACCATTCGTGGTAGACCAATTGGTAGACAGACACAGCACGCTTCAGAGGAAAATTTTATCGTTGAAACAATGCAATCAAAATAAAATCTTTGAAGAATGACAGTGTGCACAGTGTGGGGAAATGGATTTTTCAGTGAGAAAGTGCTTGCCATTTGTAATTATCTGATTGGTTTAGGGTTTATTTTGCATTCAGTCTACATTGGAGTTTCACAAGGTAAGGAATTTTGAATTTGCATGGAAATTATGCATGGGCTCCGAATTGGTCACTTAAAAAAGAATGAGTGATGGGTTTACAAAGTGGTAGCAACAGCTTCACTGCCTAATGCCAGCAGGATAGTGTGGAATATGTTGCACGTTTCAAAAGGCATTGGGTGATATGTGAAGTTACAAGAACATAAGTGCTATTCATGACAAAAATAGGTGGTCTAAACTGGGCAAAATGGCAAGTGAAGGTTACTAATAGAAGAACAGAGCATAATCGAAGAAAGGTGTTATGTTTCTATTTCACCTTTGCAAAGAAATCTGGAAAAGAACCTTTGATACATTATCAAATACCCATGGAGTTATGACAAATCTCTCAATAATATACAAGGCGGGAATAGATTAAAAGACACGGGAGTATGGCTTGAAGATATCAGCAATATAGACAAGTATGATAGTTCACAACAATATTGGAACATTGACAGTATGGTTATGGAATAGAACATGTGGATTAAATGGTGTTTGATACCATATGTAGATATTGACTATAGTGTTGTAAATGAGTTTGGTATGCGATGGGAGCAAGATATGGCTCATGGCAGATTTTCGATGATTTTTTATTGAAATATAAGGGATTGATGGGGTAAATTTTGTCAAAATTTACCAAAAAGATATATTGAAGATAATAAATAGAATAATTGCCAAACGAAATGAAATTTTGTTTAAGAAAACAGTTGCAAAAGAAACCTGTATATGAAACCGAAAAAAGGAACGGATCTATAAATGATGAGAACAGAATTTATCGAAGTTATAAATATTCATAAAGATGATTGAAAAGGGGTCAGAAAGTTGAGGAAAAATGACATTTTGGAAAGAAGCACAGGGAAAGGAAAAATTGAAGTACACATAGAGTTACAAGTTTAGAGCACAGTGACTTTTGGAAACATACGTATTGTAAGATCTTACGAATTTATGTCAAATTATTGGATTAAAACAAGCATGAATATGGTGTTTTAATTTGAGAAATAAATTTGATATATTTATTTTATTTAAAGTTCCTTTGAAGATAGCATTGAATTTTATTACAAGATTGTGATGATTCTGGTCTGTATAAGTTCAGTTTAATTTCAGAAGTTTTTTTTTTATTGTTGCTCTAATCTTTTCATTTTATTCCAATTTTAATGTTTTGAGATCTCAACCTAGATTAAATATTATAAAGTTTTTAAAATTTATAACTAAGTTTCATATTGGTTTATTATCCAAATATTTTATGAATATTTGGACAAATCAATATTACAGAGAAGGTTTTTACCCTAATTCAGGAATTATAAAATTATAAATTTTATGATTAGGGTTAAGTTTATTTCATGTGAATTTACGTAAATGCATTTTGAGAAATAATGTTAGGATCCTCAATCCTAACATTGTTAGTTAGTATTAGTTAGTATTATTAATCATTTAATTATTATATTATTAACTTATAAAGTGAACCATCTTATAAAATCCAGGCCCCTTGTTATCAGTTACTTGCAAACCACTGAGGTAGTTTGAGCACTTATTTTAATACATTTTCATGATACTTAAACACATTAAGTGAAAAGAACCTTGGAGAAATTCACATTTCTTTGCAAGAGGGGATTTTAAGCCTAAAATCCTAACTGTAGGATGATTTTGTAATTGGACAAAATCATACCTCAATAGAGTGGAAGGGACAACCCTCATTACATGAATCCAAGGGTATCAGAGAAGAATATTGAAGGATGTAGGGCAAGACACCACATAGAACAAGGTATCTAAGATCTTAGGTCCAACCCTAATGGGAAGAGATATAATGTTGCAAGCGTCTTGGGACTTGTTTTTGAAAGCTTTGATTATGATTACAGATTTTGTTAAATCCTCATCTTTTAATCCAAATCTTTGGAAAATTTGATAAGTGCATAAATTGAGGGAAGAACCATTATCTATCAAAATTTGCTTGATAAACATTTCTCCAATAAATATAGTAATGTAGAGTGAAGAATCCCCTCGTAGGTGTAAGGAAGGAATATCGTTATCCAAAAATGTGATATAATGTATCCCAAGAGAACTGACAACATCAACTATGGCACTAGAGGAAATATCTTGAGGAACATATTGTTGTCTTAGAAGCTTTAACAAGGCTTCCCTATGAATAGGTGAAGTTTGTAAAAGTCCTAATAGGGAGATTTTGGCTGGGGTACTAGCTAACTATTGTTGAATTTCAAAGGAGAATTCAGGTTATGGCTTCAACACTAAAGGTGGGTTTTCTAATCTCGTGCTCTTTTTTTGGGTACTCTTCAAAACTAAGATGGATTTTGAAGGTTGATTGGAGGTAGAGCTCAAGAATCTATTGATATTGTTGAGTCATTTGTGCTTGAGCTTGTTGCAGTGTAATTATTACTATCATACCAACCATATTATCATAGGTAGGTGGCACATTACGATATGACACTTGATTAGCTTCCTGTTGACCATGCTTTGGTAGGGGATCTTGGAAGATCCTCATGTCTTGATTAGTTATGGATGCTTTTTGAGGAGGAGGTTGATTGTTTGTTGGAGGATTGGGTTGTGAACCTTCTATAACAACGCATCCTTCATCAATTAAGTCCTAAAGCACATGTTTCAACATCTTAAAGGAGTTTCTCATGTGCCCCTCCACTCTGTGATACTCACAATATTGGCCAAGCTTATACCAATTAATCATGGTATCAAGTTGCCTTATGGGAGGTAACTCAATCATATTAGCTTCCAAAAGTTGTTATAGGACCACATTCATAGGCATGTTGAGCCTTGTGAAATTTCTTGGTGGAAGTTTTAGAGGCTATAAAAGCATCATATTTTATAAGGTGTTAACAACACTATTAACAAGCCTACTATCTCTTACCCTATCACCAACTACATGCTTGTTCTTATACAACACTTTTGTGGTCTTGTCTTCCTTTATCTTAAGTTAACCTCTTCAGATAAGGGCTTGATCTACCCTTCTTGCTAGATTTATTACTTGGTAAAATGGTGTAAACTCACCTACAAGAGACCAACAAAATGGACTCCAATCACATAACACAAATGCAATAATGGAATAAAATTGCAAATTGATATTCTTCTCATTCCTAAATTCACACCCCTTCTACAAAATATTACAATCCATCATATAGCAACCGAAAACCAAAGAAACCCTAAAAATGTGTTTTTTTCTAAAAACTGCTAAAAATAGATCTTTTTTCTAAAAACTACTAAAAATAGAAATGAGTCGGATTGCACCCAAATTCGATGAAAACATCCCTCTTAAAATAATGAACCTTACTTTAAAATATTAGGTCTCAACTTAAGGTATAACAAAAGATAATAAACTTCTAACAACCAAAAAACCCAAAAAACCCGAGAACCTATTCTAAAAGCTAATTTTGGGGCACTAGATGGAGGAGTTAGGTCCCAAAAACATAATTTTTGGAGGGTCAGGAGGATCAAATATCATCTTGATGTAGAACATGCACACGGAACCACCTATTAAATTTTAAGGCAAACAGGCGTACGGTTCTCAAGTTATGGCTCCGACAAGGTGCATCATTTTGCTCTAGTGAAAAAGAACTCAGCTCTTGCGAGTTCAACTGAATTGAAATCCAATATCTTATGGTTATCAATTTTATTTAGCTCTAAATCTGAAACCCAAGTGTTATCTGACTGTGGTAATCCTTCCCACTGAACAAGGAATTTTTTTTAGCTCCCATGTCTGGTGGTGATCACCTTCTTATCGAGCACCTATGCAACTCTGTATTTTTTCTTCTTAGGCATCTATCATGCCCAATTTACTATCTCCTATAATTCACCATCCTTGATAGTACCAAGATACTAAAATAAATAAAAAACATTAAAAATTAATGAAATATCAAATTCATCATGCGGTTCCACTTTATAGGTATTATCATTGATCTTCTTCAAAATCCCGCATGGCCCAATTTTCTTAAGTTTCAGTTTGTTATACGTCCCCTTAGAAAATATTTCTTTCCTAAGATGAACCATGACCATATCACCCTCTTCAAACACTTTCACCCTTCTGTGTGCATCAACAGACTCTTTGTAGTGAGCATTACTACTCTGCAATTTTTCCCTCACTAACTCTTGCACTTTCTGGATATGCTTAGCATATGCTTCTGCATCATCACTAACTTGTTCCCCAATTTGTAACTCAACAAAATCTAATACACCTCTAGGATTTTCACCATAAGTAATTTGAAAAGTAGATTTATCTGTCGACCTGTTCACTGAACTGTTGTATGTAAATTTGGCTTATGACAAGACTAAATCCCATTATTTTGGATTTTCTCCAACTATGCATCATAAGAGGTTTCCCAAGATTCTGTTCACTACCTCTATTTGCCCATCGGTCTGTGGATGGTAAGCACTACTGAACTATAGCCTGGTATTCAATTTTTTCCACAACGTCCTCCAAAATCGACTCAAGAACTTAGTATCTCGATCAGAATTAATAGTCTTTGGAACACCATGCAACTGGACAATCTCGTAAAAGAGTAAGACTACAGTCCTAGTTGCATAATTAGTTTTTTAGAAAGCAATAAAATGCACCATTTTTGAAAATTTGTCTACCACAACAAAAACTGAATCCTTACCCCTCTGTGTCTTGGGCAACCCCAACATGAAATCCATACTCAGATCGGTCCATGGTCCTGTAGGAACTGGAAGTGGCATATACAACCCTATATTTTGTGCATGGCCCTTAGCCATTTGACATACTCTGCATCTAGAGATAAACTTGATTATGTCTCTCTTCATTTTTGGCCAATAGTACTTCTCCTCTATAAGAGTGGTAGTTTTGGCTACTCCAAAATGACCAGCCAAACCCCCACTATGTAATTCCCTCAAGATGTTCTCTCTCATAGAGCCATTGGGAATGCATAATCGATTATCCTTAAACAAGTAACCATTATATAAAAAATACTCTTGAAAAATAGTACGAAACTCGCCCCCTACCGCACTTTTGCACTATTGCATAATATTCCCCAAATCCACATCAGATTCATACAAATATTTAATCCCTTCAAATATTACCACTTCATTCTCCATAGTGGTCAACAAAAATACTCTCCTACTCAATGCATCAGCAACCTTATTCTATTTTCTCGACTTGTGTTTCAGGACAAATGTATATTATTGCAAAAATGAAACCCATTTGGCATGCCTGCTATTTAACTTTTTTTGAGAATTGACATACCTCAATGCTTCATGATTAGTAAACAACACAAACTCCTTTGATATTAAGTAGTGCCTCCAATGTTACAATGCTTGCACAATTGCATAAAATTCCACATCATATGTAGAATAATTCTTCCTTGTGTCATTCAACTTCTCACTATAAATGCTACAACTCGGCCCTCTTGACTTAAGACACCACCAATTCCAACAAATGAGACATCACAATCAACCTCAAACACCTTACTGAAATCTAGTAACACTAGAACAGGGGCTTATGACACCTTCTTCTTCAAGATTTCAAAACTCTTTGTTGATGTCATAGTCCATACAAACTCTTTCCCCTTCGTGCACTCAATTACAGGGGCAACTTTCTACTGAAGTTCCTGATGAACTTCCTGTAAAAGGTAGCTAGTCCATGAAAGCTCCTTACTTTTGTTATAGATCATGGAAGAGGCCATTCTAGAATTACCTTCACTTTCTCATCATCCATCCTCATGCCATCTCTCGAGATTACAAATCCCAAAAACACTAAACTATATTGAAGAAATCTACATTTCTTCAGGTTGACATACAATTTCTCCTTCCTAAGCACATCGAACACTAATTTCAGGTGTAACAAATGCTCTTCTTCACTTTTACTATAAATTAAAATATCATCAAAATACACAACCACAAACTTACCATTATATTCCCATAGTACTCTATTCATAAACTACATAAATGTATTGGGTGCATTAGACAACCCAAATGGCATCACCATCCACTCGTACAATCCATATTTTGTCTTAAAAGCTATTTTCCATTCATCCCCTTATAAAATTCTGATCTGGTAGTAGCCACTACACAGATCAATTTTACTGAAGTATTTAGCTCCAGCCAATCCATCCATCATGGTATCCACTCTCAGCATAGGATACTGATACTTTATTGTTATCTTGTTTATGGCTCTACTATCCACACACATCCGCTAGTCACCATATTTCTTCAAGGTCAGCAATGCTAGAGTCGCACATGGAATCATTGTTGCAAATGTGAAGAGGGTTACGGCCTAGAAATATCTAGTTTTTCTAGGCTCAGTGTGAAAACAACAGTGTTTGTCGGCAAGGTTTAATTGTCGGCAAGATTTTATTTTATCCTCTCCCGATATTCTCTCCTCTCCCTATTCTCTCGTATTCCTTTTCCCCTATTATTTTGCCCCTTATCTCTCCTTTCCTTTCCCTTATCCCTCCATGCCGACTCCCTTCCTCCTTCTCCAACCCCCTTCCTCACCTTCCTTATGTTCTATATATGTAAGTTTTTGAATATAGAATTAAATATTTGGGGATATAAATAATTGTTTTATTTAACATTCTAGTATCAGAGCCGAGGCCAGGGGCACGCTCGATGAGACAGAGTGAAAGATAGAGAGTGTGGCATGCAAACCAAGAACAGACATGGCATGCATCCCGAGGAGCTATCAGGGACAGTTGGAAGCAGACAGCTGAGGCAGAAAGGCTTGGCAAAGCGCATGCAGTTCGAGGAACTGACGTGGCAGGTACGTGATTCGAGGTAGACTGACAAGGACACGTGGTAGTGGCATGCGGATCGAGGTGGTGACATAGCTAGCAGCAAGGAGGGCGGTCATTGGTTAAAGCAGCGACAAAAGGAGGCGACGTCGATTTCCCGAAGGCAATCAATTTTTCATAGTCGCGTTGGGGTTTTTAAACCCCAAATTTCCCCACACACGGTGAATGTGGGATATTAAGTTCAATTTTTTTTTTTAAATCATCGCCGCTTGATGTTATAGAGGCTCTCGTGCCTCTATTGTCTCAACCGACAGTCGTGGGCTAGCGGTTAAAACCTTCCGCCAGCAAAGGAGAAGACCCGGGGTCGAATCCCACCGGGTTAGGAAAATCAAAGTTTTTTTTGTGGTTATCACCACGAAGGAGCCTTAAGAGGGAGAGCGGGCGGATTTGTTTTCAGAGGAGCCACGCGGTGTAGTGGCAAAGGTGCTCGTTAGCTTGCATGAGGTCACGAGTTCAAAACCCGTCGGAGTGCATTTCATAAAAGGTTTTAAAAAAAGGGTTTTATTAATTTTTTTTATTAAAGTTGCTTTTAAATTGAATTTAATTTTCAAATAAATG
Organism: Wollemia nobilis; assembly: GCA_028583015.1. Classification (NCBI taxonomy): domain Eukaryota; kingdom Viridiplantae; phylum Streptophyta; class Pinopsida; order Araucariales; family Araucariaceae; genus Wollemia; species Wollemia nobilis. The sequence continues at coordinate 26,231 of JAQPPZ010005611.1, forward strand.
CTTTTAATTATTTTATTAATATAGTTATTTTTAATTTATTAAAAGCATTATTGATTATTAAATTTAAAAAAAAAGGCTTTATAAAAAAATTTGAAAACCTTTTTTTTTTGGAGAAAAATTTGTGAAAAGTGGAAAGTGAAAATTTGCATATTGTGAACCTGGAAAAGTGTCGGGAAGTCTTTCGGAACGCCCGTTTAGCACCTCCAAAAATTTTTGGACAGCCCCTTGGAACCCCGTTCAAGGTTAAATATTTGTTTTGTAATAGCCTCAACGGTTGCAAAAGGGTGAAAATTTTAACCTTAGAGGCTCTAATGAAGTTATTTTTTGCATTGATGAGTAGATGATCAGATCAACCGGATGCTATCATGCTCTTTGTTCTCTTTTACAAAGAGAGAACGCCGAATGGTTTGACGAAAAAGTTCGGAGATATGGTTTGCATACAGTTTTCAATCAATTAGAAAACGCGGTCATAGCCCACCAAAGGAAGCCCGATTCTGGATACGAGGCTGACTCAGAGGACAATATCTTTGGGCAAAGAATAGAAGAGTCAGAGATGGTTGAAGAAGCACCTGAAGGACAATCGAGTGACAGTTATATCCCTATAGTGCCTGAAGTAGAATCAAGTGAGAGCTATACACCACACTCTCCTGATCTAGAATCAGTAGGAGAAGAATAAGAAGAAGAAGAGGAAGAGGAAGAAGGGGAAGAAGAACCAGAAGAAGAAGAAGCACCATAAGTCATTGTGATCAGTGATGATGAAGCAGACAACTTCGCCCTTCCAGTTTCGAACACCAAATCAGAAGAAGAAGCCAAATCAGTGAGCATATTAAAAAGGCTAGATTTGATTTAAATCGTGTGATCTATTTTGTACTGCTTTGTATTTCCTATTTTTAGTCAAATCAAAGTTTAATTTCAAGTAGTATAAATGGCCTCAAACACAAGTCTCCCAATTCCAGAATTCAATGGTAGTGATTATGAATACTGGTCAATAAAGATGAAAACTTTGTTAATAGGCAAAGGTTTATGGGATATTGTAACAGAAGGGTATACAGAACCCACAGTTGCTGAATGGGCAGCTTTGAGTGCTGCAGATAAAAAAACTAGAAAAGAAGCCCAGAAAAATAATTCCTCTGCCCTGTACTATTTACAAGCAGCCCTAGATAAAAGTATCTTTCCTAGAATAGCATCCTGTGTCATAGCTCAAGATGCTTGGAAAGTTTTGAAAGAAATCTTTCAAGGTAGTGAACAAGTAAAACAGGTTAGACTTCAAACACTGAAGAGAGATTTTGAAAATCTCAGAATGCAGGAAAATGAGAAAGTAGGAGACTATTGCGTGCGGGTTAAAGCAGTAGTAGATAAAATGGTCACTCTAGGTGAAGATGTTAAGCCTCGAGGTTATGGTGAAGAAAGTGTTGCGAACACTTCTTCCAAAGTGGAATCATGTAGCAATCATTATTGAAGAGTCAAAATATTTGACTACTCTTTCTTTTGAAGCACTGATTGGTTCTCTTCTTTCACATGAAGAAATATTGCAGGACACTCCTTCCACCAGCCATGGAGGAGATGATAAAGCCTTTGCTTCACAAGAAGGAAGAGGTAGAGGTCGTGGCAGAGGTCAGTACAGAGGAAGAGGCAAGAATAGTCCATGAGGTGGAACCCCAAGCAGAGGAGGATCTTCAAACAGAGGTGGAGGTCAGAATAGAGGTGGATAGTAGAATAGAGGAAAGCATCTAGGCCGAGGAAAAGGAAATGACAAGTCGAAGCAAGTTTGCTACAATTGTGGCAAACCTGGCCACTATGCTCGTGACTGTTGGTCAAAGCAGCCTTCACAAGGGAGCAACAGCAGCCAGAGCAGTCAGTATGGCAATTTTGGAGAAGAGGAAGGGACCACAAATCTCTTTCTCTCATATGGCCGATCAGATCAGAACATGAATGACACCTGGATTTTGGACACTGGGTGTTCAAATCATATGAGTGGCAAAGAAGAACTCTTTGCTACCCTGGATTCTTCCTACAAATCCAACATCAAGTTGGGGGACAACAAGTCATTGGCGGTTGAAGGCATTGGAGCCATGGTGGTTCCAACTAAAGAAGGTGTTAGGCAAGTAAGTGATATCTATTACACACCCCATCTCCAACACAATATTTTAAGTGTTGGTCAAATGTTAGAAAAGAACTACAAGTTGCTTTTTGATGAGGGTAAATGCACCATTTTTGATAAAAATAATAGTAATAGAATCATTACACAAGTGCCAATGACAAAGAACAGGCTATTCCCTCTAAAGTTTGGTCAGCTAGGGGGAGATCAATTAGCAAATGTTGCTATTTCAAATCCAAGTGTGTTGTGGCACTTGAGATACGGTCATCTGAATTCAGCTAGTTTGAAGATGTTAACCTCTCAAGCGATGGTGACCGGACTTCCTAAAGTTCAGGATAATAAAGAAGTCTGTGAAGGTTGTGCTTTGGGAAAGCATGCTAGGTCCAAATTTCCATGAGGGCAAGCATGGCGGGCCAATTATCCACTCCAACTAGTGCATTCGGACATCTGTGGTCCAATGCAGACCAAGAGCATTGGTAACAACTCTTACTTTCTTCTTTTCATTGATGATTTTTCAAGAATGTGCTTGGATATATTTTCTGAAGCATAAAGATGAGGCATTTGATTGCTTCGTAGATTTTAAAGCAAGAGTTGAAAATGAGAGTGGATATTTTGTTAAGTGTCTTAGATCAGATAAAGGAGGAGAATACTCCTCTAATGAATTTTTGAATTTTTGTAAAGAACATGGAATAAAGAGGCAGTTCACTACTGCCTACACTCCATAGTAGAATGGTGTGGCTGAGAGAAAGAACCACACCATTGTAGAGATGGCAAGATCTATGCTTCAGATGAAGCATTTGAGTAATATGTATTGGGCAGATGCAGCCAGGACTAGTGTGTATATTTTGAATAGGAGCCCTACTTCAAGTTTGAAAGGGAAAACTCCTTACCAAGCATGGTATGGTAAGAAACCAAATGTCAAGCATTTTTGAGTGTTTGGTTCATTGGCATATTCTCATATTCCTGATGAGCTGAGAAAAAACTTGATCCAAAGAGTCAGGCATGCATATTTGTAGGGTACTGTGAGAACACAAAAGCTTATAGACTCTACAATCCTAGGACTCGAAAGATTGTGCTTTCCAGGGATGTGATTTTTGATGAAGGGGGAGAATGGGGTAAGCCCCAAATATTCAGTGATGATGAATCCAATGATGCAGTTTCTAAACAGGTGCAACAACAGTCATCGTAGAAAGGTAAGAAGTCTCCTCCCACAAGCCCAAGTTCATCTTCTAGTTCAACTTCTTCACCAAGTCCTTCTCCACAGAAGTCAGTAAGTTCTTCACCGATGGATATTGATTCTCCATCCAGAGGTAAGAGAACACTCCAGCATCATCCATCTTATCGGATGTTGGATAAAAACTTTCAAAGAAGATATACTAGAAGTCAAGCTAGTGAAATGAGTTCAGATCTTGCAAAGACTTGAAAATATGCATTTGTATGGTGATGATGACTTCCAAGAACCTCGGGGAGATATAGTTAACTATGCCTTGTTAACTAGTGCACAACTTGAACCTTCTAGTTATGAGAAGGCATGTACTCAAAAAATTTGGCAAGATGCCATGAAAGAGGAGATAACCTCTATAAAAAACAATGACACTTGGGAGCTGGTAAAGCTTCCTAAAGGCAAGAAATGTGTTGGATGCAAATGGGTCTTCAAGACCAAATTCAATGCTGATGGAAGCATTGAAAGGCACAAAGCAAGATTGGTTGCAAAAGGATTTACACATAAATATGGTATTGATTATGAGGAGACATTTGCTCCTGTAGCCAGACAGGAGACCATCAAAACAGTTCTTGCTTTAGCTGCTCACAAAGGTTGGAAAATTCAACACATGGATGTGAAGAGTGCCTTTCTCAATGGGTACTTGAAAGAGGAAGTGTATGTTGAGCAACCACAGGGATTTGAAGAGAAAGACAAGGAACATCTTGTTTACAAACTGAAGAAGGCACTTTATGGCCTCAAGCAGGCACCGAGAGCTTGGTACTCATGCATTGATGGGTACTTTAAAGATTATGGGTTCATCAGAAGCAAAAATGAACCCACGCTCTACTACCTGAATCAAGGTAATGACATCCTCATAGTTTGCTTGTATGTGGATGATCTCATATTCATGGGTAGTAATGAAAAAGTGAATATGGAGTTCAAACACTCCATGATGAAGCAGTTTGAGATGAAGGATCTTGGCTTAATGCACTACTTCCTTGGAATGGAGGTTCATCAATCAGATACAAGGATCTTCATCTGTCAACATAAGTATGCTCGGGACATGATCAAGAAGTTTGCTATGGAGCATTGCAAACCAGTTGCAACTCCAGTTGGACATGGGATCCAATTAAGCAAAGATGATGGAGCACCAAAAGTTGACGTGACCACTTTCAGAAGCATGGTTGGGAGTTTGATGTTTCTCGCCAACACCAGACCTGATATTCAGTATGTTGTTTCTCTTGTCTCTCGATTTATGGCTAGCCCTTCTGAGCTGCATTTGCAGGCAGCTAAGAGAATTCTTAGATATGTGAAGGGTACATTGGATTTTGGAATCCAGTACCATAAATGTAACACTATCAAGCTTGTCGGCTTCAGTGATAGTGATTGGGGCAGCAACATTGATGATAGAAAATCAACTTCAGGGAATTGTTTTAGTCTGGGATCAGGACTAATAACTTGGAGTTCCAAAAAGCAAACTGTGGTAGCGTTGTCTTCTATAGAAGTTGAGTATATAGCAGTCACCTATGCTAGTACTCAAGCCTTGTGGCTAAGAAAACTACTGGAAGAGATTGGAGAGCAGCAAAGTGGTCCGACCAGAATCTACTATGATAACATCAGTGCCATTCAGTTGGCATACAATCCAATCCACCATAGTAGAATGAAACATTTTGATATGAAGTACCACTTCATCCGAGATATGGTGGAGCAAGAAATTGTTGAGCTTCAATTCTGCCGCACTTTGGAGAATGTTGTAGATATCTTCACCAAAGCGATGGCTAAAGCTCAATTTATAAAGCTGAGAGACTGTGTTGTCAGTCCTCTCAAATTTAAGGGGGAGAATGTTGCAAATGTGAAGAGGGTTACGGCCTAGAAATATCTAGTTTTTCTAGGCTCAGTGTGAAAACAACAGTGTTTGTCGGCAAGGTTTAATTGTCGGCAAGATTTTATTTTATCCTCTCTCGATATTCTCTCCTCTCCCTATTCTCTCGTATTCCTTTTCCCCTATTATTTTTCCCCTTATCTCTCCTTTCCTTTCCCTTATCCCTCCACGTCGACTCCCTTCCTCCTTCTTCTCCAACCTCCTTCCTCACCTTCCTTATGTTCTATATATATGTAAGTTTTTTACAATGAATTAAAGATTTGGGGATATAAATAATTGTTTTATTTAAAAATCATACTCTCCCTAAATAATCTCTTCTTTATCAACTCTATCACTTGCCTACTCAACTTGGATTCTATGTCAGGTTCAACTGATAAGCTGCCTGATTTGGAAGCATTGATCTTGGAATCAAATCCATGTGATGTTGGATATCCCTTTTTGGTGGTAACCCATCTGGTAACTCCTATGGTGTGACATCTTTATATTCACTTAGAAACTTAGTTGTTGTTGTAGGCATAATCACTTCCTTTGTTTCTAGCTTCCTAGATGTTAAGGCATAATAGAAGCTAACATCCTTAATCTCTACAAGAAACTCCTTCATCGTCAACAAGCTCTCAATCAGTCCATCCTCCTTCAGAGGTACAAGAACTACCTTTACACCATCCTTCCAAAATGTGTAAGTATTATTTCTCCCATTATGGTTAGTATTCCTATTGTACTGCCAAGGTCTTCTAATAGAATGTGACATGCATCCATCAAGATCACATCACACCACACTTCATCCTTGTAAGTGCTCCCAATTGAAAATTTAATTAAACACCTCTGATCTACTATTACCTCTTCCCCTTATTAACCCATGATATGTGATATAGATAAGGATGTTATCATTGGGAAGGTATGTAACATTGTCAATGAGGACAAGGAAGGGTCAATCTGGTTGAGATGGAAGAGCAAGATGATGATGAAGTTGTTGCTGACACGGGGGAAGCACTTATGATAAAGAGGACACACTTATGATAAGGAGAATATTGATTGCTCCTAAGAAAGAGATGGTGTAGAGCAAAGAAAAGGGGCAAACCATAGATGGTGAATATTCTTGGCTATGAATGAACATATTTTGAACAAGGTGTACATCAAGAGGGAAGGTATGTAACATTGTCATTGATGGTGGTAGCTATGAGAATATGGTGTCAAATGTCATGGTTGAAAAAATGCACCTAAAATGTGAAAAACATCCTTATCCATATCACATATCATGGGTTAATAAGGGGAATGAGGTAATAGTATATCAGAGGTGTTTAATTAAATTTTCAATTGGGAGCACTTACAAGGATGAAGTGTGGTGTGATGTGATCTCGATGGATGCATGTCACATTCTATTGGAAGACCTTGGCAGTACAATAGGAATACTAACCATAATGGGAGAAATAATACTTACACATTTTGGAAGGATGGTGTAAAGGTAGTTCTTGTACAATAGCTACCACCATCAATGACAATGTTACATACCTTCCCTCCTGATGTACACCTTGTTCGAAATATGTTCGTTCATAGCCAAGAATATTCACCATCTATGGTCTGCCCCTTTGATTTGATATGCACCATATCTTTCTTAGGAGAAATCAACGTCCTCCTTATCATAAGTGCTTCCCCCATGTCAGCAACAACTTCATCATCATCTTGCTCTTCCATCTCAACCAGATTGACCCTCCTTGTCATCCTTGACCCCTTTCTTGGACATCACGTTGGGGACACTCAAATGCTTTGTACCCCTCCTCACCACATCCATAACAGGTATACGACCTCCTCGAATAATTCCCATTTTTTCCACCACTGTAACCTCTACCTCATTGGTATCCTCTTCCTCTCAGATTCTACCCATCTTCTTTTTGTTTAGAAGGTATTGAGGATTCTCCCTTGAGAAAATTAGATCCACTTCGACCTCGACTTGAAGAGGGCATGAATCCCTTCTTACCTCTTCTATTAATCCTTTTCAATTTCTCCTCCACCTTGAGGGCCATTTGATACGCATCCTCCACTGTAAGAGTGTGATGCATGCTCATCTCATCTTGAACAACAAAACTTAGGACATTTACATACCTAGCAGCCTTTTGGTCCTTCGTATCATTGTGCTCCACTCGAATGAATAGCTTGTATAATTCATTAGTATAGTCCTCAATTATTTTATCCTTCTATCGAAGATTTTGAAATCTACAAAATAGGGTTTGGGAGTAGTCTACAGGTATAAATTTTTCTTGTAACTTCTTCTTCATCTTTGTCCAATCCCTAATATTTTCCTTTCTATTTATCTGTCATGTAGTCTGTAAATGATCCCACCAAATCAATGCATGTCCCTTCAACTTTGTGCATGTGAGCTTAACTTTCTTCTCTTCAACAAGGTTACTCCATTCAAAATATTTTTCTAGGCTATTGATCCAATCGATCAACTCCTTTGGTTTCAACCCACTAGCATACTCGGGAACCTCAATATTGATCCCATCTTGATTCCCCTTAAGCCCCTCTAGAGCTCATATCAGTCGATTTTCAAAACCATGCCCTTCTTCCTTTGGGCCCTCTGGTTCTGCTTCTGCATGGACCTCAAATCCACATTCCTCAGGTATGTTTTCATCATCATATCCTTGATCTGCACGTGCCCTGGGATGTCTCTCCCATGCGATCAATCACACCAGTCAGTTGTGCCATTTCTGCATTCAGAACCTTGATCTACCTATTTATCTGGTCATATCTTCTAGGTTGCATCTTCCCTTCACTAGCGATATTACACCCACTCTGATACCAAATGGTGTAAACTCAGCTACAAGAGACCAACAAAATGGACTCCAATCACATAACACAAATGCAATAATGGAAGAAAACTGCAAATTGATATTCTTATCATTCTTGAATTCACACCCCTTATACAAAATATTACAATCCATCATATAGCAACCGAAAACCAAAGAAACCCTAAAAACATCTTTTTTATAAAAACTACTAAAAATAGATGTTTTTTTTCTAAAAAATGCTAAAAATAAAAATGATTCGGATTGCACCCAAATTCGGTGCACACATCCCTATTACAATAACGAACCTTACTTTAATATATTAGGTCTCAACTTAAGGTATAACAAAATATAATAAACTTCTAATAGCTAAAAAAATCCAAAAAACCTAGGAACATATTCTAAAAGCTAATTTTGGGGCACTAGATGGAGGAGTTAGGTCTCGAAAACATGCTTTTTGGAGGGTTAGGAGGATAAAATATCATCTTGATGTATAACACGCATGCGGAACCACCTATTAAATTTTAAGGCAAACGAGCATATGGTTCACAAGTTATGGCTCTAGCAAGGTGCATCATTCTCCTCTAGTGAAAAAGAACTCAGCTCCTACGAGTTCAGCTAAATTGAAATCTTGTAGCTTCTGGTTATCAATTTTCTTTAGCTTTGACTCTAAAATCCAAGTGTTATATGACTGTGGTAATCCTTCCCACTAAACTAGGAATTTATTGTAGCTCCCATGTCTGGTGGTGATCACCTTCTTATCGAGCACCTGTGCAACTCTGTATTTTTTCTTCTTAGGCATCTATCGTGCCCAATTTACTATCTCCTATAATTCACCATCCTCGACAGTACCAAGATACTAAAATAAATAAAAAATATTAAAAATGGGTGAAATATCAAATTCATCGGGTAACTCCACTTTATAGGTATTATCATTGATCTTCTTCAAAATCCTACATGGCCTAATTTTCTTAAGTTTTAGTTTGTTATATGTCCCCTTCGGAAATATTTCTTTCCTAAGATGAACCATGACCATATCACCCTATTAAAACTCTTTCACCCTTTTGTGTGAATCAGCAGACTCTTTGTAGTGAGAATTACTACTCTACAATTTTTCCCTCACTGACTATTGCACTTTCTAGATATGCTCAACAAATGCTTTTGTATCATCACTAACTTGTTCCCCAATTGGTAACTCAACCAAATCTAATACACCTCTAGGATTTTGACCATAAATAATTTGAAAATGAGATTTACCTGTCGACCTGTTCACTGAATTATTATATGCAAATTCGACTTATGACAAGGCTAAATCCCATTATTTTGGTTTTTCTCCAACTATGTATCGTAAGAGGTTTCCCAAGCTTCTGTTCACTACCTCTGTTTACCCATTGGTCTGTGGGTGGTAAGCACTACTAAACTACAACTTGGTGTTCAACTTTTTCCACAACATCCTCCAAAAGTGACTCAAGAACTTAGTATCCCGATTAGAAGTAATAGTCTTTGGAACACCATGCAACTACACAATATCATCAAAGAATAATACTGCAGTCCTAGTTGCATCATTATTTTTTTGGAAAGTAATGAAATGCACCATTTTTGAAAATCTTTTTATCACAAAAAAATTGAATCCTTACCCCTTTGTGTCTTGGGCAACCCCAACACGAAATCCATACTCAAATCGGTCCATGGTCCTGTAGGAACTGGCAATGGCATATACAACCCTATATTTTGTGCATGGACCTTAGCCGCTTGACATAATCTGCATCTAGAGATAAACTTGATTATGTTTCTCTTCATTTTTGGCCAATAGTACTTCTCCTCTACAAGAGTGGTAGTTTTGGCTACTCCAAAATGACCAGCCAAACCCCCACTATGTAATTCCCTCAAGATGTTCTCTCTCATAGAGCCATTGGGAATGCATAATTTATTACCCTTAAACAAGTAACCATTATATAAAAAATACTCTTCAAAAATAGTACGAAACTCACCCCCTACCGTACTTTTTCACTGTTGCAAAATATTACCAAAATCCGCATCAGATTCATACAGATCTTTAATCCCCTCAAATCCTACCACTTCATTATCCATAGTGGTCAAAAAAAAGACTCTCCTACTCAATTCATCAACAACCTTATTCTATTTTCCCAACTTGTGTTTTAGGACAAATGTATATTGTTGCAAAAATGAAACCCATTTGGCATGCCTGCTATTTAACTTTTTCTGAGAATTGACATACCTCAATGCTTCATGATTAGTAAACAACACAAAATCCTTTTATATTAAGTAGTTCCTCCAATGTTGCAATGCTTGCACAATTGCATAAAATTCTACATCATATGTAGAATAATTCTTCCTTGTGTCATTCAGCTTCTCACTAAAAAATGCTATAGGTCAGCCCTCTTGACTTAAGACACCACCAGTTTTAACAAATGAGACATCATAATAAACCTCAAACACCTTACTAAAATTTTATAACACTAGAACAGGGGCTTCCAACACCTTCTTCTTCAAGAGTTCAAAACTCTCTTTTGTTGTCATAGTCCATACAAACTCTTTCCCCTTCGTGTACTCAGTTATAAGGCCAGCTATACTATTGAAGTTCCTGATGAACTTCCTGTAAAAGGTAGCTAGTCCATGAAAGCTCCTTAATTTTGTTATAGATCGTGGAAGAGACCATTCTAGAATTACCTTCACTTTCTCATCATCCATCCTCATCCCATATCTCAAGATTACAAATCCCAAAAACACTAAACTATATTGAGGAAATCTACATTTCTTCAGGTTGACATACAATTTCTCCTTCCTAAGCATGTCTAACACTAATTTCAGGTGTAAAAAATGCTCTTCTTCACTTTTACTATAAATCAAAATATCATCAAAATACACAACCACAAACTTACCATTATATTCCCATAGTACTTTGTTCATCAACCGCATAAATGTACTGGGTGCATTAGACAACCCAAATGGCATCACCATCCACTCGTACAATCCATATTTTGTCTTAAAAGTTATTTTCCATTCATCCCCTTCTCAAATTCTGATCTGGTAGTAGCCACTCCACAAATCAATTTTACTGAAGTATTTAGCTCCAACCAATCCATCCATCATGTCATCCACTCTCGGCATAGGATACCGATACTTTATTATGATCTTGTTTATGGCTCTATTTTCCACACACATCCACAAGTCACCATCTTTCTTTGAGGTCAACAATTTTGGCGTTGCACATGGATTCATACTCTCCCTAACTAATCCCTTCTTTATAAACTCTATCACTTGCCTACTCAACTCTACATTATGTGTTAGGTTCAACTGATAAGTTGCCTGATTTGGGAGCATTGATCCTGGAATCAAATCCATGTGATGTTGGATATCTCTTTTTTGTGGTAGCCCATCAGGTAACTCCTCTGGTGTGACATCTTTATATTCACTTAGAAACTTAGTTGCTACTATAGGCATAACCACTTCCTATGTTTCTAGCTTCTTAGATATTAAGGCATAATAGAAGCTAGCGTCCCTAATATCTGCAAGAAACTCCTTCATCATCAACAAGATCTTACTCAATCCATCCTCCTTCAGAGGTACAAGAACTACCTTTACACCATCCTTCCAAAATGTGTAAGTATTCTTTCTCCCATTATGGTTAGTACTCCTATCGTACTACCAAGGTCTTTCCAATAGAATGTGACAAGCATCCATCGAGATCACATCACACCAAACTTCATCCTTGTAAGTGCTCCCAATTAAAAATTTAATTAAACACCTTTGATCTACTATTACCTCATTCCCCTTCTTAACCCATGAGATGCGATATGGATAAGGATTTTTTCACATTTCAGGTGCATTTTTTCAACCATGGCATTTGACACCATATTCTCATAGCTACCACCATCAATGACAATGTTACATACCTTCCCTCTTGATGTACACCTTGTTCTAAATATGTTCATTCATAGCCAAGAATATTCACCATCTATGGTCTGCCCCTTTGCTTTGCTCTACACCATCTCTTTCTTAGGAGCAATCAATGTTCTCCTTATCATAAGTGCATCCTCCTTATCATAAGTGCTTCCCCCATGTCAGCAACAACTTCATCATCATCTTGCTCTTCCATCTCAACCAGATTAACCCTTCCTTGTCCTCCTTGACCCATTTCTTGGACATCACATTGGGGACACTCAAATGCTCTGTGCCCCTCCTCACCACATCCATAATAGGTATACGACCTCCTCGGATAATTCCTATTTCATCCACCACCGTAACCTCTACCTTGTTGGTATCCTCTTCCTCTCATATTCTACCCATCTTATTCTTGTTTAGCAGGTATTGAGGATTTTCCCTTGAGAAAATTAGATCCACTCTGACCCCAAACTGAAGAGGGTGTGAATCCCTTCTTACCTCTTCAATTAAACCTTTTCAATTTCTCCTCCACCTTGAGGTCCATTTGATATGCATCCTCCATTGTAAGAGTGCGATGCATGCTCATCTCATTTTGAATAGTAAAACTTAGGCCATTTACATACCTGGCAGCATTTTGGTCCTCCGTATCATTGTGCTCCACTAGAATGGATAGTTTGTAGAATTCATTAGTATAGTTCTCAATGCTTTGATCCTTCTATTAAAGATTTTGAAATCTACGAAATAAGGTTTGGGAGTAGTCTACAGGTATAAATGTTTCCTGTAACTTCTTCATATTTGTCCAATCCTTGATCTTTTCCTTTCCATTCCTCTGTCGCATAGTCTGTAAATTATCCCACTAAATCAATGCATGTCCCTTCAACTTTGTGCATGTGAGCTTGATCTTCTTCTCTTCAACAAGGTTACTCCATTCAAAATATTTTTCTAGGCTAATGATCCAATCGATCAACTCCTCTAGTTTCAACCCACTAGCATACTCGGGAACCTCAATCTTGATCCCATATTGATTCCCCTTAAGACCCTTTAGAGCTCGTATCAGTCTATTTTCAAAACTATGCCCTTCTTCCTCTAGGTCCTCTGGTTATGCTTCTATGTGGACCTCAGATCCACATTCCTCAGGTATGTTTTCATCATCAGATCCTTGATCTGCACATGCCCTGGCACATATCTCTCCCATGTGATCAATCACATCAGTCAGTCATGCTATTTTTGCATTTAGATCCTTGATATGCCTATTAATTTGGGCATATATTCTAGGTGCCATCTTCCCTTCACTAGCGATATTACACCTGCTCTGATACCAAATGGTGTAAACTCAGCTACAAGAGACCAACAAAATGGACTCCAATCACATAACACAAAAGCAATAATAGAAGAAAACTGCAAATTGATATTCTTCTCATTCCTAAATTCACACCCCTTATACAAAATATTACAATCCATCATATAGCAACCGAAAACCAAAGAAACCCTATAAACATCTTTTTTCTAAAAAATGCTAAAAATAGATCTTTTTTTTTTAAATTGCTAAAAATAGAAATGAGTCATATTATGCCCAAATTCGATGTACACATCCCTCTTACAATAACGAACCTTACTTTAATATATTAGGTCTCAACTTAAGGTATAACAAAAGATAATAAACTTCTAACAGTAAAAAAAACCCAAAAAACCTAGGAACCTATTCTAAAAGCTAATTTTGAGGCACTAGATGGAGGAGTTAGGTCCCGAAAACATGATTTTTGGAGGGTCAAGAGGATCAAAGATCATATTGATGCAGAACACACATGTAGAATCACCTATTAAATTTCAAGGCAAACTGGCGTACAGTTCACAAGTTATGGCTCCAACAAGGTGCATCATAAAAGAGGTGATAGTTGTAGTTTCTAATTTATAAGATATTTGCTCTTGTAAATTTCTAATAAATATCTCAATCTTGTCTCAAGAGATAAGGTATATCTCAAGCATCCATCTAGACTCCTCCAACAAGATAAAAACTCTAAAAAGATTTTATCTTTACCTTGTTTCATTATATAAACATATTCCACAGTCATATTATTTTCAACATAAGCTTCGAATTGTTGAACAAATAATTTAATTGTCTCTTCAAAATTTCTCAAAGAATGATTAGGCAGTTGATAATACCACTCTAACACCATACCACCAAGGCTCTTAGGAAACATATTTAGTAACAACATGTCCTTATATATGATATCATGGCATGATGTCCTAAACATTTTTAAATGCTCAAATGGATCTTTTGTTCCCTTATAGATACACAAAATCGACATTAAAAAATTCTTAGGGTCTAAGGGTTGATTGCACATTTCTCTATAGTTGTAGGTGAAACTAGGAGGCTGAATCATATCCACTCCTGAAACCAATTTTTTCACCACACTTGTTAAACTTTATATTTTAGGATTGTTGATGTGCAATACCCCTAGGTTCCCTAGGGGAGGGGTATGGGTAGGTTGTTGAAAGGAAAATTGGCCAATGTTGGAGGTATAGACATTGTTATAATATGGATTGTGATATGTGGTATCTTACTATGGAGTATAAATAACATTTGGTGGAATAGAAGCATGAATATTGAGATGACCAGAATGATGAGGAAATTGAACATAATCTTGAGTGGCACCACTGGTTGGAATAATTTGTGAAATTATTCCAACATTGGTGGTCATAGTAGTAGCATATGTTGGTTTATGAGAGGTATTAACATGATGCCAATATTTAAAAAAGGGGTTGTTATGAACATTCCTAGGAGAGATGGTAGGAGGAGGAGGCATCCCACCTTTTTTGGGTTGGGCTTCCTCTGCCATAGCCTTAACCAAAGCCTCCTTGTGGAGCTTCATAAAATCCCATAGATGATCAAATGATGTAAAAGTGAAGCCACCATTAGGCCCCTCATAGGGATCATAGTTAGTATTATTTTCCACATGTTCTTGCTCTTTTGCATCAATATTAGGATTCTCCCTATCAATCTAATCATCTTCTTAAGGAATCTGATTAAATTCTAATTGCCTTCATTGACTCCTAAGAAATGGATCCGTTAGGAGAAATTAAAGGATAGAGGAGAAAACCAAGGAAAAACACATTCTTAAGATGTTTTTAGATTTTTTTATTTTAAACAAATAAAATTAGTAGTCTTATTTAAATTTTCAAGAGAAAGGCAAAGGAATAGGCTTTCTATCTTGGCCACTAAGATGTGTGTTCACATCGAGTTCACCAAATATGTATAGAGGGAAAACTACCCTATCACGTATGATTCTTGGCTAGATATATTGGGTGCTGAGGTGTGTGGGATGTATTATATCTCTACACTCAAAACAAAGAAATAGATTCACTAGGAATGGTTCTAGAACTCGCTCCAAGTCCAATATGGAAATGTTTAATGTGTGATTTAAGCAAACACCTATGTTTGACCTTTCTATGCTAAACTATAGAAATGAAAGAACAATGCAAAGCATACAAGATGCAAGAAGACAATGACTAACCCTAATATATTTTTTTGTTCAATGATATCTAACCCTAGGTTGCAAGAAATAAAATATTTTTCTTTAAACAAGGTACCAAGGGAGTGCACAAAACAAGATTAAACCCTAGATGTAAAACTATATGCCTTTTTTCCTTTTAAATGCCTAGAAAGCAATCAAATATTTTTCCCTTTTATTTGTAACCTAGGTTATGAACAAGAATCAAAAGCAAACAACACACAACCTAAAAGCTTTTACTTAGGGTAATTATCTAATCTAGTGTCTAATCCAAGATTTATCTTGTTTCTAGAATGTCTCATAGCTTCAGATCTACAAAATAGCTTCACAAAAACTCTAGAATATATGGTCAATATTTGGGGGCCTACTTAGACCACTATAAATTTGATCTTGGAGGCACAATAGTCAAGCCCCCTAGGTCCTTTTAGTTGACCATTCAAAACAAAATGAACTTTGATCTTTGGAACAAACACAATGAAATATGATAGCATGGACTAGTAAATGGAATGCAAATAGAATGGGCACAATGCTTAAAAAATAATGCAACTCTAGGGTCTGGGAAAAAATAACTCCCCCCAAGCAATTGTAATATGAAATGTACACAAAACAAAATTATAATGATCATAACATAATGCAAACAAAGATGAAAAACTTCATAATAGGCACACAAATAAAAATCCTATGATTTAGGGATGAATAACCACCAAAAAATTCAACTAGATCGAATTTGTGCTCTATAAATTATCGAGTATGAATTCAGAAATAGAGAGAGAAATGGGTGCAAAACACACGACAAGTAAAAATAAAGTTTTTTTTAATCTATTCCCTATATAAAATGGGGTATTAATTCACACAAAGGGTTCTAAAACCCAAAATAAAGATCAAATATGCAACAAAACATGGACTAAGATGAGTAAATGAACTAATGAATGCAAAAAAACAACCTAGCGATCTTGTGGAAGAAGCAGGAGCAAAGGTGGAAGACCTCCCCTCTTTCAAGAAGATAAGTTGTTGTCAAGGCTTTCTCCACTTGCATATCACAATGAACACACCAATAGTAGAACACCAATGCACCAAGAGCACTAGAATATTTCACAAGAGAATTCTTATTTTGCATGAACACTTATTTTCTAACTTGGATAGAAAAGGGGATCTAATTCCTTTATTTATAGAGGGCTTGTAAGGCTGATAGATAGGAAAAATGAAAATTAATCTTGATTAAGTTGATGCTCCAAAATGTTAGCTTAAAATTTAGGTTTTCTTAAGAGAAACCCTAAATTTGTTAAATTTGTACCCCATAATTTATTGGGTGCAGATTCGGTCAAGGTTAAGAAAAGCAAGGCAAAACACAAGAAAAGGGGGTCAAATTTTCTCCTAGAAAGTTTGAGAACCTCCCAAAGGGACCTAAGTAAAATGACTCATTTGGGTGGGTCAATTTTCAGTGTCTACACAAGTCTATTTATTCATTAATAAGTAGGCTTGTGAACTCAATTAACTAATAAAAAGGACACTTGATTGGTAGTTTAGTTTTTCCAACTAGCTTTTCTAGGAGAGATGTTGGACATCTAAGTAGGATTCACCAGTAATATATAATTGAACTATAGTTTTAAAGTGCACATAAAATTATGGTCATTCCTTTGATGATAATTGGCATATTAATCTACTAAGTCAATAAAATGTAGTAATCTACTAATGAATGATTAACTAAAGCATTATCAATTTGATGGTATGACTGACATCATTTCATGTCACCTATGGGACTAATTGATCTAATAATTTGAATGCTAAGACTAAGTCTATTGATTCACTAATAAGTAGTCTTGTGAAGTCCATTAACTAATAAAAAGGACACTTGACTAGTAGTTTAGTTTTTCCAACTAGCCTTTCTAGGAGATATAATGGACATCTAAGTAGGAGTCACTAGTAATATGTTCCTAAACTATAGTCTCAAAGTGCACATACAATGATGGTCACTCCTTTAATGAGAATTGGCATAGTTTTTGTAACAAACCATAAAAACCAACTCGAGAGAGAGAGAGAGAGAGATTTTAACAAAAGTGAGGTTCTCAAGAGCCCTAATATATTTCTTTTCAAAATTCTCAAGGCTTCACCACATTTGAGTTCAATACCACTGTAGATGACACTCATTGGACAAGAGTTGCCAATATCTCTTATTTTTTTGGATTCACCTTACTAAATCTCATTGTTTATAAGGATGCCAAAGTGGTACCCCCACCTTTTCTATACCCTCATCAGTATAGAAAAATGTGACCATGGCATAGGGATTATCCTTTAAGGCCCATAACACTTAAATGGGATTGCCTATTCCCTAATATTACCCTAATTCCATCTACGTAGATTAATTAGGTGTAAATCCTTTGTGCTTAGTTATCACACCTCCATTGGCTAACTAAGGTCATTACCACTCATCTGGCAATGAACATGATCACCCGAACCTACACATTCAAGGGACCACCATTGTTGTCTTGTGAATGATTCCAATAACTTCCTAGTTATGGAACACCCGATCCTCAATGTTCAAGGTGTATCAATTCATAATAATTTGGCTATTGCATCAATGCAACTCCTTCCATATTTATGATTTCCTAGCTATTGCATCCTTGCAACTCCTTCTAAGACTCACATCTACCTGGTTATTGCATCATCATAACTCATTCCAATATTGGACTATTTTCTTTGAATCAAGTTCTAAAAGAAGTTCCATCCCAAGAAATCTTCCCTAACCCAAGATAGCATTAAAGCAATATATAACAACTCTCTCTAGAAATAAATGCTTCACTTGAAAAAATATGCTTAAGCTATAGCACAATTTTGAACTTGAGAAAAAGGATGATACATTACATCTCAAAATAACATAAGCTTCAACATAATATTACCACTAAGAAGCATATCACCAATTTAAAAGCCATAGTTAAATTGATCCAAGTGTTATTATAAAGCTATGTAAAGAAGCATTTATTTAGAAAATAAAATTGATAAATTACAATGCTATCTACTCCACTTAAAGATTACAATAACATCCCATAAAAATTAGATCACAAGATAACATTTAATTCTCTAGAACAATAAGAACACTAGGCAATATAAATATCATATTCCAAAACCATTCCTTGCTTTTGTTCAATAATCAAGCTCTCTTCATCTTACAAAACTGCCTAGTTATTTAATAAACTTGGAAGTTTCATCTATGTAATACAAATCAAACTCTCATTTACATAACAACTTTTTATTCCAAGGTACATTAAAGCCAATCTGCCTAAGTGGTCTCTGCACCACCTTCTTTTCATGGTCTTCTTCATGAAATGGATTACCCATGAACTTGAGGAATACTTAGGGATCAAGACAACTCTTTATGTAATGCATCTATCATGCTCTAAGTAAAATGCAAGCAACCATGCATAAAATATTGATAACAAACAAGGAGAGAATCCCATACTTCTCTCTATAATGGATCCTTTACCTACTTAAGTCTCAAGAACCATTATAATTTTCTTCCTTCATTTTTAGCAAAAATAACCAAGCTATATTTTCTTTCCTTTTTCTAAAATGAACATTCACCCATAGCCAAAGCTTCTATGCAAAAATAATGCTAACTCAACATGAAAACACTAGCATAAGGCTTCATATTTTATTTTGCAAAAATAATACTAAAAGAGATTCAACTTTTCCTTTTAAGAAGAAAAGAACATAAACAACTCCATTCATTACTTTTGTAACATCTAATACAAAAATATCAAAATAATCTACAAAAGGAAAGAACATAACCATTTTATCTTTTATTCCCAACTATAGTATTTTTTACAAGCCCTTATAACTCAACTCCTAAAATGATTTACTTCTTTCCATAAAAATTCCCAAGATCTAAATAATTAATAACCATCTAGCTAATTAATAATAATCATTATAAAACATGGGCAACCAACACCAGGGAATAGTAAACACTTGCCAACCCAATTCCCATATGAGCATAAGAAGGAGCACTCTCTTACAAGCAAGCAAAGGGCATCTAGGCACTACCTAAGATGACTAACAAAGCTATCCAAGAGAAAAAGAAACTTAAAAGCAAAACATTACATAGTATTCAATACTCTTCTACATAGATCAAGAACTAAAAGTGTTAGGTCGCAAGAGAGATATTTAATATTGTATTGTATAATGGTATGGTCCATAAATTAATTATTGAGTAAGGAAGGTCACATGTCAAAATAGAAATAGGTATGTCATAGAATCATATTTGTAATCGTTGGGGGAATATTGTCATATTATTATGCACTTTGTAACTCATGGAAGGTGAACCTCCACATGTGTGATCTTGTAACTCATGGAAGGTGAACCATCACACTCTTGTATAAAGAGAGATGTACTCCCATTGTGAAAGGAATCTATGATGTATTCTTGGAGAAGTCTTGGCTCGTGGAGCTATAGATCTTGTGGAGTGGCTTCCTTACAAAAAGAGCATTGTATGGCGTTCTCCTACCTCAAGGGTATAATCAATCTCTATTTTATTGAGCAATTTATTGTGCAATTAATTTATTTGTGGATGCATGTTGAATATTTATGCAAATTGATGAATTATTTATGGAATGAGTTACTCAATAATGAATTTATGGCTCATATTCTTCATATCTTCTAGCAAGGTGTCTATTTTTTCTTTAGTTATTGAGGCTATTGTTTTCATCCCTTGGGTGATGGGTTTACCTTTTCTCCTAGAGTAAATTCAACATAAATGTCAAAACTTTGATAACTGAGCTTGGTAAATGTCACCTCCTGCTAATAAATTTAAGGCTTCTAATGATTCATTCGTAAGACCCCTTAAGAATATGCTCCTTAATGATTTTTCTCCTAGTTTTGTGTGGGGTGAGCATTGGAGATTAAAATTGAACCTACGACAGTAATACTCTAATGACTTTTCCTCCTGTGACATATCTAGAACTTCCTCTCAAGCATCCCTTACCCTTTTGAAATCCTGATTTTGCTCTAAAATATTTTCTTCATGTCTTCCTAGGTGTTTATTTGTTAATTACCTAAATTGATAAACCATTGTAATGCTGAGTCATCTAATGTGGAAGGAAATTTTTTTAATTTTTGGGCATTTTTTTTGTAATCAACTGATCTACAAAGAACTTCAAACTTAAAAATAAATAGATCAGGACCCTCTATTGGTTGTCCTCTAAAGATAGGAAGGTGTGCAGGAAAAATATTTTTATTTTAGTGTCTCCTTTGGATTCTTCAATTGGGAATTCAAAACTGGTGGAAGCCTCATAATTTCTAGCCATGATTATAAGTGATGCAGATTCTATTGCTTTTAAAGTAGCTAACAAAGCATCACACTCATTTTTCTTATCTTCTAATAATATTCCTAAATCAAAATCTAAGATAGCCCTCTCTTTAAGTGCTTTCCACCATTGGGTATTCAATAAATCTTCAAACTGGCTATGATTTTTGTTTGATCTACTAGTGGTTCCATAAATTGGGTTAACAATCCAAGGTGCATTAGGTGGAGAGGATTATCCTTCTTCATGAAGTATTTCAAATTCTCCTAAAGGTATTTCTGGAATAGCTTATGTTGATAATTCTAAGGTGACTTCGATTCTCCTAATAAAACATCCATCATGTCCTCTTCACCTTGGTGTACTCATGCATTCTCAATTAAGGTATCTATGAGTAAGGTAGTCTAAATCATCCACTTTTAGGCTGACTAACCTATAGATCCTAAATACTACAATTGGCACTCCCTATCAACGATGTCAAAATGGTGAGCAAAAATGGTGTTCTATAAAAGGGCTAAGTCTATCCACTCACGTCAATCCAAGAATTCATAAACTTGAGAGTACCTATGCACAATATATGCCTATGGAATATGAGTTCCTATATATCTATCGGTTTGGTGGGGGGATTTGTTTGCTTATGTATGATCATTTTTAACCAAACCCAGTTAAAAATAAAGATTAAATAAAAACAAATAAGTAAAAGTGCAGAAAAATAAATTCATACATGAAATAAATAATTGCACACTTTCAAAATTTAAAATAACTAAAATAAAAACATACAACTGAAATAAATTATAGAAGGTAAATAAATTGCACATGGCTGAAAATAAATTACAGGAAATAAATAAACATTCACACTCTAAAAATTGGAAATACCAGGAAATAGCAAAAACAAATATGGGAGGATTACTGCGTGGAGTGGGCCCGAGCTCCCATAGATTGTCTACCCGATGTGTTATGATAAATTAATCCTTAGGTCCACGTAAAAATAGAAACACTCAAAAAATCGATTGATAAAAATGTAGTACAACAATATTAAGAATTCACAAATTATATTTTTAGAAATGGCTTGCGTTCTTATATAGAACACGATCAATTTTTATTACAATAATTGTATATTTATTACAACCCCTTATTATCAAGCAAAAAATAATAATAACATATTTAGAATTCCTAATTTAATCATAAATCGATATTTTCTATGACAGGTGTATGCACAACTATGATTTTTACCTATCAAAAGAGAGATCGTTCCTCAAATTCAATCATCGATGAATGAGGATCACTCCCCTATTTTTCACAACTTATTTCTAAAAATCATGTGGTATTTCAATCAACAATCATGTGCAAAATATAGGTGCTATATGCTCACAAAACATATGTTAGGATCCTATCCTAACATTAATTAATAATAATAATAATAATAATAATAATATAAATTGTATATCTTATGGTTAAAATATAAAATAATATAATAATTAATTATATATTAATTATTATATTATTTTAACATTAGGGTTGTGACTCTTCACTCATAACCTAAAAGGGGTATAATATATTATACAATCATACCTTTTGGGATATACATGAATATAAAATATAATATAATTTATTGAAGGGACTTCTCGACAATATCAAAAGGCGATTCTTTTAGTTTTAGGTCTATTTATTATTTATTTATCATTTTATGTGCTAGTAACCCTAGGTTCCTACCATTTGGTATCAGAGCCTAATGGATCCAACCATATTGGTCAAGGAAATGAAAAATGACATTGCAAAAATTAGAAGAATGATTGAACAAAAACAAAAAAAACAAATGGAACGTTCTGATCGTATTATACAATATTTAATGGAAATGCAAGAGGAGACCCTAGCCATGGAATCCCAGGAAGAAGAGGAGCTCATAGCCATGGAATATGAAGATGAGGAAGAGCCCATAATCAAAGAACTTCTAGAAATACCTATTGCACTTTCGAAAGAAATTAATCAAAACCCTAATAATGCAATTTTTTTTATAAAAAAAGTGAATGATGAAGAAGATTTTTTGAAAAAAAATGCATAGATTGTATGGTTTCCAAAGGTGCAACCAATTAAAATTACAAACGGATATTATGAAGATCAAAATAAATACTATATAAATGGAAGAACGTATCCCTTCTGTAAAATTCAGGAAATAGCAAACAGGTTAATTGCTCAAAAATTATCTACTTTTGCAAACTTGCCTACCAAATTTTTGAACTTTTGGCATGAGATAACTTCACAAAAAACTAAATTTTTTGGTGATGTTGAAGGGAGTGTATTTTCAAAATCTATGTTACCCTCTCGTCCTCCACCTTGGCCTCCTCCATGGCCACCTCCTAAAGGTTCATTTTAAAATTCAAATTTAACCTCCCAAACCGCCCGTTAACCGTCGGGAAATCCGTTTCCCCCTTTTCCGTGCCATTTTTAGGGGTTGTTTTGACCGTTTGACGATATCGTCGCCGATCAGACGATATCGCCCCAGATTTGACGATTTCGTCTGGACTAGAACGTCCAGACGATCTTGTCGCAAAACTGAATTTGCAAAGTTGGAATCTGTTCCAACGGGTCTCCAATCCGGGCAGAAGCGTGTCTGCACCGTTGGGACCCTCCCCCGTTGGAGATCTCCCAAATTGGGATGATCTCCAACCTCCTAACTACTCCCCCTAAGCCTATTTAGTCTCTAGGATTTTCCCTTCCCAACCCCTGGCCGAAATTCTCTGCAAATTGATTTCCTCTACGTTAAAGCATCCCAATCTTGCATTTGCATTAGATCTATACCAATTTTATTGTAGGTACATCACTATTTTTCAGCCGGAGCCAGCACCTATCGTCGTCGATGAACCTGTTCAGATCGGAGGCGAACCTGTCGAATTCGAGGTGATTTCGTACTGATGCGAGATGATTTCGACTGCAGTCCGTATTAAGGCAATCAGTGCCTGAAGTTTGCGTTCCTCAATCCCTTTTCTATCATTTTATTCTGCAAATTAGATAATCTATTCAGTATTTTATATTATCTTGCATTTGGAGTTCACCCATTTAGATTAAGTGCATAATTAAATCTTAATTATCATCAAATTAGCACAATTCATTTCTGTTTCTGTGTTTAAGTTGCAGTTTGATAACATTGCTGCCATTTTATATCATTTCCCTCTATTAGCACTGTAGTATGTTTTGTATTTTGCATCTGTTTTTGGTTTTGTAGGTCTCTGACGAATTCGTCAGATCTCAGATGATCTCGTCTGATTGCAGATGATTCTGTCGAATCTCAGACGATCGAGACTGCTTCAAAATCAGAATCTTCTTTAGACATCCGGATCAGGTATTCATCGTTTGCACTCTGTAAATTCTCTGTTTTAATTCTGTAAATCTATTTTCTGTATTCATTGAACTTGCATTTTCATATAGAGTAATCTAGATGCATTCGGCCAAACCTAGGATATGAATGCTTAAGGTTAAAACGAACACATTTAAACACATTCCCAACCTAGGCGTGGAAGCTGCCGTTAAATGTTTCTTGGTGAACCCACCATCCATCGAAAAATCATCAAAATACACCTCCCTTGAGAGGCGGGACCTTCGCAAAGTCCTCTCAGTCCGAGGTACCGCACCATCCTTTTCCCATCCTCCTTCCGGGCGCGGATCCTATAGCCTGAAGGTAGGGATGCAAAAAATTTGGAGCGATACATTTTGGTGAACCCGACGTGAATGCATCATAACCTTTTGAAAAACAAAAACAAAAACAAAAAAAAAATAAGAACAACTGAAACATAGATGCATTTTAAACATTTAAGTTTGAAAACATGTTTAGATGGTAGCTCCTAAGAAAAGGTTAGCAGTTACTATAAACGTAGAAAATCAATTGGCAGCCATAGAAGTTAATTCTGTCCTTAGTGTGCCTGAAACAAGCAGAAATCAATTCTTGTGGAACGAACTTGATAGGAGACTTAGTCTCATTTCATCTAGGTCCACACAACTTAAGCAAATCAAGAGGCTAGTCCTAGATAGAATCCTGGATCCTCATCAACTAGTTTTTTATCATGAACTTCAGAGAGCCTGCCATAGATGGTTAGCCTATAGGAGAGCTTTAGTATCTTCAGAATTGTTCACCTTCGAGGAATACCTCGAGAACGCAGCTATTGTGCACCAGTTCCTAGGTTGTGTAGAAGACCAAGAGGTTGTTCTTACAGATAGGGAAATATGGAATAGAGTTCCGAGAGCTATGTTATATCGAGAGTATTGCCACGAGATTTACTTTTATCAACCAGCATCTGAAACAGACAATATCACTATAGCTCTTTTCATCAAATTTTTAAAAGAAAACTTTCAATTTGAAGAAGAACACTTCATGACTCCTGAACAACTCGAACCTATCAATGATATTCATAAGTTGTTTATAGAAAATTAAATTATTACTTCAGTAATTATTTCTAGCATTTATTGTGTTATTTGTTGTCTTTATTGTATTGTTTCAAAAAATTAAAGAAAAACCAAAAAAAAAATCAAAAAACTTAGCAAAAACTTAAACATTTCATTTTTAAAATTTGTAGTAGGTATATAGTAGATATATACCTCTTAATTTGTTGCATATATATATATATATATATATATATATATATATATATATATTTGCTGAAATCAAAACTTAGCACCATGCCTAAACTTAGGAATGGTAAAGAAACCTTAGGAGAAGAAGAAGATTGGTTACAAGACACAACTAAAGACCCAAATGTCCTTCTTGGAGATACAAATCCGGAAGGAGAAACTCTAGGTCAATCAGATGAAGACTTAGGTGAAGATAAGGAACAAGAAGGAAGTGTTAAAGAGGATGGATCCTCATCCCCTAGAGTAGCTCCTGATGGAACTATTGCCTTTGACAATGCAGAGCATTTCAAGAAATTTCTCGTAGATAACATTGATGACCTTAATGTGGCAATTCGCCTTGATAAAGGGCAAATCAGTGACGCTCAAGCAGCTATAGAACAGGCGTTTAATATGCGCATTAATCCCTTGTCTTTCATTGATCAAGAAAGTGACAAGGCAGGGCCATCCAATACGGATATGGTCACTATGGCTCAAAACATGTCAAAACAACAGGTTACCCAACCTCCTAAGGAACCTGTTATTCAACCTAAAATCACTCCCACACAAAAGAAACCTTCCTTCACTACTTTATTCCGTCAAACAATTGAGCAACATGCTTTAAATAAACAAAAACCTAAAACAAAGCCAAATACAAACTTTCAACAATCCGGCATACAACATAATCCAACTTCAAAATTCCTCCATAATACTTTTCCTACCAATACTTTACACAACAGTAACATGGCATCTAATCTGCATGTTCCTCCATCCTACGCCCATAAAACCCATGTCAATGCCCTACCAAACCAATATGGGGGGCAAACTAGTAATCTGGAAGCCATGGTGAAACAATTGGCTTCACGTATGGACCAGATAGATCCCTACCGTCCCTCGTATAATTATCGAGAGATCTGTAGTCAACCTTTGGATCCCATAGTTGTAGCTCAACCATACCCTAAGCATTTTCCCATGCCCGTCCTGCCTATATATAAAGGAACCGAAGATCCCATAGAGCATCTTCGCATGTTTAGGATAGCATGTCACGACATATCACATGACGACTTGCTATTACTAAAAATGTTCCCCAAAAGTTTAGGTGGAATGGCATTAGAGTGGTACTATCAGTTGCCCACTCATTCTTTGAGAAACTTCGAAGAAACGGTTGAATCATTTGTCCATCAATTTAGTGCCTACATCGAGAGGCATGTAACTATTAAAGACCTATACAATTTAAAACAAGACAAGGATGAATGTTTTGCCGATTTCTTAGCTAGATGGAGGCAATTGACAGGAAAACTGCACTTTGTGCTGCCTTATAGGGAAATGTTGGACATTTTCATCAACAATTTACAAGAACAACTATCTTATGAGCTATCAACCGCTACTTTAACTACCTTCGATCAAGCTATAGATTTAGCTCGAAGAGTAGAAGATGCCCTCATTAGGAGAGGCCAACTTAGGAAGAAGGATGATGAGAAAACATCTAGAAATCAATATAAAAACAAACAAGTTGTCGGTGACGGAGTCACTGACAGCAGAAACGTTGCTAACATCAATGCAACGAAGACAACAAAAAAATTCATATTGAAACCTCCTGACAAGCCTCCTCGAGAATTCACTAGATTAAACCAACCTTTATCAACTATTTTACCTCAATTGCTCGAAAGAGGTTTGATCCAATTACCAGCTATCCGGGAACCTGACCCAACTATACCCGGATACAGAGCTGACTTGCACTGTGATTTCCATAGAGGACCTGGACATTCTACCAACGCTTGTAAAATATTGAAACATAAAATACAAGATTTGATTGACAATAATGAAATGGAAGTGCAAGCCTTCCAACCTAAACAAAACCCTCCTAATAATACTCAAAAGACCATTCCCCAAAATCAAAATCAAAATGCCAATCAAACTCTAGACATATTTCAACACCCTTTACCAAGACATGGTAAAGAGGTAGCCAATCAAATTGAACATCATAATG
The DNA here is from genome assembly GCA_028583015.1 of Wollemia nobilis. NCBI lineage: Eukaryota > Viridiplantae > Streptophyta > Pinopsida > Araucariales > Araucariaceae > Wollemia > Wollemia nobilis. Next base: position 53,496 of record JAQPPZ010005611.1, read on the forward strand.
TTCCCCCTCCTACCCGATATGTAGGAACCATTAGCGGACAATTACCTATTCAGGATCCTCAAATATTTGACATGACCTTATCCCTAGTTACGACCAGGCCCTTACATAATTTTCAAACTTCTGATTCTAGTGATATAGAATCAGATAGTGAAAGTGAACTAGACATTACTTCAAACCAATCGAATAGTTCTGAAAATGAATCAGACCCTATTCAACCAGTCACAGATGCTAATCTTCCAGAAGAACCATTCCCTAGAAGAGTCACTACTCGACCTTCTTCCAATATATTCCTTTCTAATGAACAAGCCATTAATGCTCAACCGAGACCAGTTCCACGTCTTCACTATAACATCGTAGGTACCATTGGAGTCGTTACTCGACAACAAGCTCAAAACTCTCAACAAGAACCAAACCAGAATGATGGATCGGCTCCATTCATTCTGAAAAACCCTAATAAAGGGAATCATGCTCCTAATATCCAATCTAAACCCCCTTACAACATTAATGAGCAATTGTCTAATACTACGGCCAGAATTTCCCTCTTAGATTTATTAAGATCCTCTCCCACCCATAGGGATGAGTTGATGCTTACATTGAGCCAAATGATGGTACCTCAAAACATTCAACCTGAAGCTATGGCCAATACTATCATCACTCGAGAGATTGATTGTATTGACTTCCGGGATAAAGATATCCCACAACACAGTTTACATAAGGACAATCCTTTATACATTACTGCTTTAATTGGAGATGTAGCCGTCAAAAGAGTTTTGATTGATAATGGCTCATCTCTAAACATTTGCACCTTTGACTTCTACCAACGATTTGGCTTTAGAAGTGATGAAATGAAGAAAACTGATATGATTATCAAAGCTTTTAATGACGAAACACAAGAAACGTGTGGAGTTATTACCCTCCCATTGCAAGTTGGTCCTAGAACCCTAGAAACAACCGTGTTTATTGTACATTGCCCAACATCGTACAATATACTTTTGGGTCGCCCTTGGATCAACGCCATGCGAGCGGTCCCATCAACTTTACACCAATGTGTTAAATTTGAATTCAAAAATCAGTTGGTCACTATTCATGGTGACCCTAGACCTTTTGATATGTGTGCTTTGGCAGAACCCGTTGGAGTGCAATTTTGCCCAGCTCTGTCATCCACACAACCTAGTTCTTATCTCTCATCTAAAACTGTGAAACATAAACCCATAACTTCACCTATTTCCCCTCCATTAACTTCATCCTCCTATATAGACCAACAATCCTCTAAACAAATCATTTTAGAACCTCAAACAGATCTTAAGTCTACAATCAATCCTTCAAGTTCTATCCTTATAAATTCAAGACCTATAGACACATCTATCATGCCTTCTACATCTAAAGATGTAGGTAATAAGCCTTCTACATCTTATGCCCTTTCTGATGAACTTTTACCAGATTTATCTACAACCTTAATATCAGAAAAAATGAATGCTTTCATGCAAGATTCAAACCTTTTAAATAACTTACCGCCATCTCCTCGTACTTTGGGCCTCCCACAACCTATGGGAAGCACTTACCAAGTCGGGAGTTGTGCCTTCATTTATAAAGGATATGACTGGGGAAGAATCCCTCGGAATATCAAAACTCACCATGAAGGATACGCTCGGTGTTATTTTACCAATGAGTATATTAAAGCTAAACCCATGATGCTTAAAATGGGATATAAAGGGAAAGGCTTGGGACCTTCCCAAAATGGCATGAAAGAACCTTTCGAGGTAGAACCGTGGCCTGCCCGTTGTGGTGTGGGCCTATTTCCTAGTAAGGGTCAACCCTTTCCTTTTGAGGATGATGATCATCTCATATGCTATCAAGATTATTTGGATAAGCATGTTGATTTGCCTCTTAAAAATCAGTCATTTTCATGCAACATGTTGTCCATAGCATACCCTGAAATGATTGTTGACCCCGATGAAGAGTTGGAAGGAGATATCTTCCATGATGTCTCTGTTGAAGAGATGTTGCACAATGAGTTTTATTTTGATGGTTCTATACCAACTATAGCCCAACTTGAGGCCACTAATCCTCAAGATGAATTATCTAAATTAACCTTACAAGAATTACAAGAATTGGGCGTTTCACCCGCCCCACCTAATTTTGAAAGAGATCTACACATGGAGGTAGAAAATGTCATTAAAATTAACATTGGAACTGAGGACAATCCTCACATAATCAATATTGGATCAGAATTAAGTCAAGAAAAACAAGAACAATACATCGCATTCCTTAAAGAGTATGAAGATGTCTTCGCTTGGACATACGAAGATATGCCAGGTCTAGACCCTTCCGTAGTCATGCATCATCTAGTGGTCCATCCGGATGCTAAACCTCGTCAAACAAAAACTCAGAAAAATGCATCCCAAAGTGGCTCTGCTAGTCAAAGGGGAGTTAGAAAAACTCCTGAATGTTATCTTTATACAAGCTATTGATTATGCTGAATGGATCTCAAATGTAGTTCCAGTCACCAAGAAAGAAGCTACCAAAGTTAGGGTTTGCACAGATTTTAGAGATATTAACGTTGCATGCCCTAAAGATGATTTTCCTCTTCCAAACATGGACCAAATCATTGACTTCACTGTCGAAAGTGGGATGATGTCCTTAATGGATGGATTCTCCGGTTATAATCAGATCAGGATCGCTCCTGAAGACCAGGCTAAAACAGCCTTTATCACCCCCTGGGGTACCTTTTGCTGGAAAGTGATGCCATTTGGCTTAAAGAACGCCGGTGCAACTTATCAACGAGCTATGACCTATATTTTTCATGATATGATGCATGATATCCTACATGATTATGTAGACGATATTATAGCTCGCTCTATTTTGGAAGATAATCATTTAAACGATTTGAGAAAAGTTTTTAATCGATTACGAGAATATCTCATTCGATTAAATCCAGCCAAATGCATATTCGGAGTTAAATCCGGTAAACTATTAGGGGTTTTAGTTTCTTTACGTGGTATTGAAATCGACCCTCTCAAGATTGCGGCCATCACCGATATGCCCGCACCGACTAATATATCTGAGTTACGAAGTTTACAAGGTAAGCTTCAAGCCATCCGTCGCTTCATCGATAAGTTGGCGGATAAAACCGGTCCCTTTCTTAAACTCCTTAAGAAGGATGTCCCCTTTAATTGGGATACCGAATGTAGAGAAGCTTTTGAACTTCTCAAACAATACCTCCTTAATCCACCTGTGCTTTCACCACCTAAATCCGATCGCCCATTTCTCCTATATATTTCAGCTTCAGATTCTGCCTTAGGGGCTATGTTAGCCCAACTTGATGATGAAAAGCGAGAACGTGCTAATTATTATATTAGCCAAACTTTCATCAGTTATGAAACCCGCTATACAGTGCTGGAAAAACTATGTCTAGCAGTCGTGTTTGCTACGCAAAAATTATGACATTATATGCTTAGCCAAAAAACTTATGTCATTGCTAAATATGATCCCTTAAGGTATCTCATGAGTCGACCTTATTTATCGGGTCGCACAGCCAAGTGGGTTCTTGCTCTAAGCGAGTTTGATCTCACATTCATAGGACAGAAGTCTGTTAAAGGTCAAATCATAGCAGATCAATTAGCTGCTGCACCCTTAGAGTCTACCCATCCCCTCATCATCGAGTTTCTAGATGAATGCCTTCAATTAGAGGCAGACCATCCCGAACAATGGTCCTTATACTTTGATGGAGCCCGATGCATGAGTGGGGCTAGTGCGGGTATTATTTTAATATCTCTGCAAAAACATCTTATTCCTCTGTCCTTCAAACTGACCTTTGCTTGCACCAACAATACTGCTGAGTATGAGGCTCTAATCCTTGGATTACGAGCTGCTTTAGCGCTCAAAATTAAACATCTTTTAGTTTTTGGTGATTCCCAACTGGTTATAAACCAAATTAATGAAGTTTATCAAACCAGAGATGATAAACTGCGCCCATATAAGGCCTATGTTTTACAATTAATGTCTTTATTTGATCAAGTCACCTTGGAAGCTATTCCTCGAACTAGCAACCGTGCAGCTGATGCTATGGCCGCCGCTGCATCTCTCTTGCCCTTGGAGTTAGATGACGAATATGCCACTATCATTATTCGTCGACTCCAGGAACCCGCCTCAAATAAGTCATGCTTAGAGCCTTTGGATGTGTTTTTAATCAATGAAACTACTCTTGAACATTGGTATACAGACATATTTGATTTTCTTCAAAATGGGACTTTCCCTGCCAATTCTAATAGAAACCAGCGTCGGTTATTACGTCGACGAGCAAGTCGATTCGTAATAATTGGCAATACTTTATATAGGAGATCTTTTGAAGGTATCCTATTAAGATGTTTAAACTTAGAAGAGTCTAAATCAGCCTTGAGTGAAGCCCACGATGGATCTTGTGGAGGACACTTTAGTGGTAGTGTTATTGCTAAAAAGCTCCTTCGGATAGGATACTTTTGGCCTACCATGGAAACGGATGCACATGAGTATGTGCGCCATTGCGACAAGTGTCAAAAACATGCTGACCTTGTCCATGCGCCTGCACAAGAGCTGCAGGCTATTTCATCTCCATGGCCCTTTTCTAAATGGGGCTTGGATATTATTGGCAAAATCAATCCTGTGTCATCTGATGGACACAAGTTCATCATAACCGCCACTGAGTATTTCACGAAGTGGGTCGAAGCTATGCCTTTAGCTTCTTGCACTGGCACACAAGTTTCTAAATTTATTTTTAATCAAATCATTTGCAGGTTTGGAATTCCTGCCAATCTCATCTCTGACAATGGAACTTGTTTCAAAAATAAAGATGTTAAAAAATTATGTCAAAAATATAAGATTCAACATCGCTGGTCCACTCCCTATTATCCTCAGGGTAATGGTCAAGCAGAAGCATCTAATAAAACCCTAATCAAAATTCTCAAAATATTAGTCAATAAAACTGGCCGCGACTGGCACATTCAATTATATCCGACCTTGTGGGCCTATCGAACTAGTGTTCGAACCCCCACCGGAACTTCACCATTTGTTTTGGTGTATGGTGCTGAAGCAGTTTTTCCATTTGAATTGGAAGTTCCTTCTTTGGCTCTGCTACTTCAAGATACCGAAGTAGGAGATGAATATCGTGCCGTGCAGACTCGACCACTGGAACTCCTAGATGAAAAATGCATCAATGCTTTGGAGCATCTCCGTGCTTACCAAAACAAGCTTAAAAGATCATATGCTAAGAAAGTTCGTCATCGCTCCTTTGAGATTGGTGACCTTGTTTTAAAAGAAAATAAAAAAAATACCAATGCAACTAAGGAACTTAAAGGTAAATTCGAGCCCAATTGGCTTGGACCATACATTATTACTGCAAAATTTGAATCAGGAGCATATAAATTATCTACCTTAGATGGTAAAGAACTGAAAGAACCTATGAATATTTTGCATCTTAAACGTTACTATGCATAAACTTGGTCATTTCATCCATGTATATATTTGTTCAAAATCATTATCTTATATTTCTTTCAAATTAAAAAAAAAAAAAAATCCAAAAACATCAAAAATATTCATAATCATCCAAAATCTTCAAAACTATCTATTGCATTTATTTAAAATACTTGTTAAATTTTTCTATTCAAAATCATAAATGAAATCAAAACAAAAATCAAAATAATGATAAAAATACAAAAACAGCAATATGCTTGACTCTTTCGAAACCCAAATAAAATAAAGAAGAAAGAGAGAGTCAACATTCTCAAAACTTTCTCAAAAATCATTTATATATATTTTCTCACAATCATTGCAGTTATATGTTTCAACTTATTTTGGATAAATTAGCATTTATTTTGAATCCCTCACTTGCACACTCACAACAATAAATATCTTGATTTTATCTGGCATGATTACTAATCTCTCTTATATCAAAGTTCACAAAATTCAATTAAATAACGTTTGAGCATAGAGAATTGATCTTGTTATTTACTTAAACCAAGCACATCTTTTCACAATAAAATGATTATATTTGTAATTTCCATGTTTTGCTACATAGTAGAAGTGATTTCTTGAGCGAAAAGTTTCCCCTGCTATCCTATCATGCACATGGTCTAGAATCTTTGAGAATTGGCAAAAGGACAAGCTCACCCCTACCCAGAATAAAAATCCCTTGCTCTACAGCTAATCCGAGCAAGTATCCCTAGCAAAGAAAAAGAAAAGAAAAAGAAAAGAAAAGTTCAAGAAAAAGAAAAGAGAAAGAAAAATGTTATTCTATATCATTCCAGCAATATTCCAAGCATTATCAAGCAAAAATACAAAAAAAAAAAAATACAAAAAGAAAAAGAAAGCAAAAGCAATAAAATCCCTTCCCCTACCCTTTGAAAAGAAAAGAAGGGTTGATGAGCTTGAATCCCTGGAATTCTCAATTATTCGAAAACTGTGAGGTAAGCCCCATAACAGGTGGTTTGTGCCCAACCTGCTTGGCCTTGGGTAACTCCTAGCGTGGTGATATGTCTGTCACATTAGCGACCTTCTTTTGTACAGACCTATGTCTGCTTATGGATTAGCTAGCTCTTGATAATCCGACCTACATAGTAGCCTAGCATGGTTATATGCATCTACATCATGGTTAATGAACACTTATTTGGTTTCTTCAAATCACTTGTATCATAGTATCTTGCTCAAAACTGGTAAATGAACAATGCAATTGCACACACATTTGTATTTGAGAGATTTCGTGTATCATTATGATAAATCAAGATCAGAAATGAATTCACATATGCACATGGGATTCCTTATAAATCTAACTTTTATCTTCAAAATAATTTGAAATATTATTTTTTGCAACTTGTTTGAAATAAATCAAGTACAGTTGTTTACCCCAAAAGACAACTATATAATAGAAAAAGCAAACCTTCTTTCAAAAATATACAATCAAAACATATATATATATATATATATATATATATATATATATATATATATATATATCTGGTTGACTTTCGCGACGATGGTATAGTTTCAAAACCAAAATTGAAATATTATGCCTAGCGCAAGTCCTCATTTTCATATTTTCTGTTCATAAAAAAAAATCAATCATGCAATAAAACTATTTTTCTTTGATTTTCGCGATGATGGTATAAGTCTATACCTACATATTCTATGCCTAGCGCAAACCATTGTAACAATTTTTATTCCCCATTTATTCAAAATCATGAAAACCATATGGCTTAATTCATTATGTTACACAAATTATGCTTTTCCAAAGCAAACACATTTTCATTATTTCATGTCATTATGTCAACCTTCAATTTTGCAATGATGGTATAATTCCTAAAGAATTATCCAAAAATTTATCACCCTTAGGAATTTATGCCTAGCAAAAATCATTTTAAAACATCATTTCATGCACAAACATTTTTATGAAAATCTGAAAACAAACCATCATCATCATCATCATTTTCATCATTGCACCAAAGTCTTAAGACAGTCTCTTAAGCACTCTTTTACTTTTAACAATATTTCTATCCTGGGATTAGCTTGACGACCGAGTGAGCAGCGACTCCGTGAAATGGTCTATAATAGCGACAATGTCCTTTGAAATTATTGTTAGAAGTCTCTTTTTATTTTTTTATTTTTTTTAATCACATTTCATCATAAACAATCAATTTGTTACATCAGATTATTTCATTTAAAAATATTACAAGCATGACATTCAAATTATAATATCTCCAACGACATAATTACATCCAATTCTCAAATCAATCAATCAAAACATAAAAGCATCATAAGCATACACACAATATAAGTCATATGATCAAAAATATCTCATCTATATATATCACCAACTTATGTACATCATCAAACTGGATTGGTATGCCACAATCTGTACCTCGGCATAACTCAATCCTCTATCAAAAATAATCATATAATACAAATGTCAGTCCAACCCTCTAGCCTCGAGAGCCTCTCGAGCTCTCTGCCTCATCTCCTCCCCCGCCCTGAGGTGGAGGAGGTGGCCCCATCGCCGTCTGTGTAGTCCTCGTCCTCGATCGAGACGTAGTCCTCGAGGACCCAATCCTGATAGGGTCAGCAATGCCGGCTGGCAGCTGTACCCTCTGACCCTCTGGCACCATCTGGAAGTAGATGCCCTGGTAGAACGCGGTCTGAGCAATCGACCGCGCCAGCTCCTGTGTGCTCGCCCCTCCGCCCCGTGCCCTGAGGCGTGCAATCTCATCCCGTAGCTGTGACACCTCAGCCCGGTGTTGTGCGGCCGCATCCTGTAGCGTCTGCACCTGAGCCTGCAGATGATCTCTCTCCGCCTGGAGAGTAGCCATCTCGCTACTCTCTCCTGTATCCACACCCTTGCCCTTATCGGGCGATGGTGGCCTCTGTGGAGATGGGGGTCTCGCCTCCCTCCTCTCCCTCTCTCTCTGCCGTGGCCGCTCCTGTGCCTGTGGCCGCCTCACCTCTCTCCCTCCGTGACCCTGGGCTGCCTCCATCGCCTCCTTGGCATCGCCTCCCTATCCGACGCACAACCGCATGGATCGGACCCTGTGCCCTCGTCATCCGAGGAGGGCGGATGCCTGCGTACCAGGCATCGTAGCCATCGGCTACCCTCGCGTCATCCCCATCCACTGGCTGAATGGGGGCATCATCCGAGTCCTAGCTCCAGAACCGCTGCATGTCCGGAGCCCCGCTAACCGTAGTGTTATCCCGGACAGTCCGAGAAAACTCGTAATCTCTGAGGGATGGGATCCCCTGCTGTAGACCGAACTGTCTCAAAACTCGGTCGTACCTATGGAGCTCCACCTCTCCCCTCTCCATCCTCAACCAACAAACTCGCCTGATGCGAGCCAGCTCCTGTCCATCCTCTGGCCACCCTGGATGCTCCCTCCATGGCCTCCAGGTGATCTGGTCCGGGACTAGGTCATCTAGTAGCCTCCGGGACATCGGCAGGTCGATCCGCCGCTGTGCCCCTCTCCGGAGCCACCAGTAGAAGACTCGGGGCCTCTCCCCGTCAATCCCTATCAGAGGAAGCCCTACCGGCCTCCGCACCGCAATGTGCTCCCAGCACCAAACCTGTAGTAGAGATGTCATAACCAGACATCGGTCGCCCTTGTACACGACCCCATACAGGATCCTGTACAATCGGCATAAAACAAAACTGCCCCAAGCAAACCTGTAGCCGTGGTCTCTCATGTCACAGACCACATCTGCCAGCATCCATGGCACCCTGCACCCGCTCTGGTGGCACAGCAAAGTCCACCAACCACCCCAGCTAGTACCCGTGTGAGTGTAGATGCCCCAGGCATCTGGCGCAGTGCCTCGATGTTAACTCCGCCCTTCTCCAGGGCGAAGCTCGGGTCACCGCACAACCGTCCCATAGCGCGGCCCTGATTGGCCGTAGGAGTAATCAGCCGTCCTTGTATGGGGATTCTCAGAATCCTCCATACGTCCTCCAAAGTGGGAGTCATCTCCCCTGTCGGTAGCCAAAAACATGAGGACCCCGGATACCACCTCTCTGCTAGGGCCGTCAGTAGCCCCATGTCTGTAGACACTTGTGGCATTTCTGCCACATGCAGTAAGCCAGCCTGTGCCAGCTGATCTCGCTCTGCCTGTGTCAGAGCGGCCAAGTCGTCTCTCAACCCTCCGTATTTCCACTCCCTGCTCTTTAGTAATCCTCTCTGCAAACATAAACAATAAAACAATAAACAATCATTAATCAACAATTCAAGTAATCAATAATGCAAATTAAAAATTCAACTTTGTGCAATTGATGATATCGCCCACTATTGGACGATATCGTCCCAAATTTGAGCATAATCGTTTCCGATTTCGCAGTTCGAAATCGCCCCTAATTTGATGAAATCGTCCCCCTTTCGACGATTTCGCCCTTGGGCGAAATTGCCGAAATTGAGACGATTTCGTCGAAATCGGGACGATTTCGTCCCGACGACGTCGACGGCCCAAAAATGGCCGCGATGCTCAAAATTCATCTAAAATTCATCTAAAAAACATGTAAAGTTAAAATTAAAGCATTCTAGATCAGTCTGGACTCTTACCCGTAGACCGCGCCGGACCTCTGTCGATCTGTGCGTCGTCTCCACCATTTTTGCTTCCAGAGCTCTAAAACTCAGAAAATGAACAGTAAAAATGAATTAGGGTTTTTCCCTATTTTTCTTAATTTTATTCAAAAATAATTTTTTTGCTTTTTTGCGTTTTTACCTCAAACGTTCGATTTGGGTAAAAACACGGAGGGGGCACCATAGTAAGCTGTCGTACGATTCGACCAAGAATCGTCGCCTAAAAATGGGAATAATTTTTGCTTTCTCGTAGATCGAGAAGAACTCATCTTTAACGCATTTTCTTCGGAAAATTCGCTAAAGAGGGGGCAAAATGTAGCACCCTAAAATTGGCGCAGTAAAAATGCAATAATTACATTCACCTTAGTAAATAATTTAAAATTCAAATTTAACCTCCCAAACCGCCCGTTAACCGCCGGGAAATCCGTTTCCCCCTTTTCCGTGCCATTTTTAGGGGTTGTTTTGACCGTTTGACGATATCGTCGCCGATCAGACGATATCGCCCCGCATTTGACGATTTCGTCTGGACTAGAACGTCCAGACGATCTTGTCGCAAAACTGAATTTGCAAAGTTGGAATCTGTTCCAACGGGTCTCCAATCCGGGCAGAAGCGTGTCTGCGCCGTTGGGACCCTCCCCGTTGGAGATCTCCCAAATTGGGATGATCTCCAACCTCCTAACTACTCCCCCTAAGCCTATTTAGTCTCTAGGATTTTCCCTTCCCAACCCCTGGCCGAAATTCTCTGCAAATTGATTTCCTCTACGTTAAAGCATCCCAATCTTGCATTTGCATTAGATCTATACCAATTTTATTGCAGGTACATCACTATTTTTCAGCCGGAGCCAGCACCTATCGTCGTCGACGAACCTGTTCAGATCGGAGGCGAACCTGTCGAATTCGAGGCGATTTCGTATTTGATGCGAGACGATCTCGACTGCAGTCCGTATTAAGGCAATCAATGCCTGAAGTTTGCATTCCTCAATCCCTTTTCTGTCATTTTATTCTGCAAATTAGATAATCTATTCAGTATTTTATATTATCTTGCATTTGGAGTTCACCCATTTAGATTAAGTGCATAATTAAATCTTAATTATCATCAAATTAGCACAATTCATTTCTGTTTCGTGTTTAAGTTGCGGTTTGATAACATTGCTGCCATTTTATATCATTTCCCTCTCGTTAGCACCATTGTAGTATGTTTTGTATTTTGCATGCATCTTTTGGTTTTGCAGGTCTCTGACGAATTCGTCAGATCTCAGACGATCTCGTCTGATTGCAGATGATTCTGTCGAATCTCAGACGATCGGGACTGCTTCAAAATCAGAATCTTCTTCAGACATCCGGATCAGGTATTCATCGTTTGCACTCTGTAAATTCTCTGTTTTAATTCTGTAAATCTATTTTCTGTATTCATTGAACTTGCATTTTCATATAGAGTAATCTAGATGCATTCGGCCAAACCTAGGATATGAATGCTTAAGGTTAAAACGAACACATTTAAACACATTCCCAACCTAGGCGTGGAAGCTGTCGTTAAATGTTTCCTGGTGAACCCACCATCCGTCGAAAAATCATCAAAATACACCTCCCTTGAGAGGCGGGACCTTCGCAAAGTCCTCTCAGTCCGAGGTACCGCACCATCCTTTTCCCATCCTCCTTCCGGGCGCGGATCCTATAGCCTGAAGGTAGGGATGCAAAAAATTTGGAGCGATACATATCCCTTCTTAGCAGGTACCTACCAATATCATAAAACCTTATGCGAAGAAATTCAGAGAGATAAGCGATGTGTTGTGCCCAACAAAAATTAAATTCAGATGTCAGTTTCATTGCATTTTAACAGCTGATATTGGGAAGAACTGATGGATGTTCTTAGGAGAATTTTTTTTTTTTTTTTAGGATACTCTAAAATTGGTTGAAAATTTCCAAAGAACGTCTACTGAGTGCACAACTAGTGGCAGTGATCCTCTATATTTTGGTAGAAAAAATGGTTACCTCAAATGATGGCGTTATCTCCTTGGGTTTTAGAATGATACGACTGCACTCTCCATTTCAATTGGAGTGCAATTGAATTTTTCAAGGAGAAAATATTTGTAAGCAACATTATCCACGTAAGTGCTGGCACTGTATCCTCTTTTCCACCCTCACAATCCTTGGTTTGATGGACAAACAGATAGTATCATTAACGTAGGACTCCAAACTTACATATTGTTTTTCCACCATTTGTAAAATTAAATACAACCTTAATTAGAAGTCCATTGACATTTCTTCAAGGATTAATAAGAATAATGTGGTGTCCTGGAATTTTTTTTACTGCAAGCTATTTGGCAAGTTCGTAGTAATTCTCAGATACATTAAACCAGAATGCATGTTGCCTCACCTCTAGAGTACCATCAATGGAAAAAAATCTAGTCTGGGTTATACCACACATTGTTAAGCAGATTATCACAACTTTCTACCAATGGATAGCAGTAGTTGGTGAAATGAATGTACCCAATTTTACGAGTGTAATCTCCATTGGATTCTAAGGGTAGTTCATCATTCTATCCTTGTCCATATCTATGTTTAATCATAAATACACCCCAATGAGAAAGATAAAATACAAATGCAATGGTTATATCTATCTATATTTAGGGACGAAGACTAATTAAAACTATGTAAAACTGATATGGAAAAGCAGACAATATATGAGCCCACTAATAGGAAATTGTAACATCATCAATGTGGTAATCTAGGTTTCCATTCCCAGTAATTCCATAGTGAACAACTCCATTAATATTAAAAAAAAAAATTGAGCAGCAGTTGGTTGGTTACCCTGCATTCATCTACATCAACATACAACATTGGTGAGAATTATATAAAACTCAAAAAAATAGTTCGGTAGTTTCTAAAGTGTATTAAATTTGCAAGAGGTGTCGATACCAGATGTCAGTAATTACCATTGCTAGTCCAGTTATAACCACAATCACTTTTTGGTTAGCGATTGTTCCAATGTGGAATCTCTTTCCTGCATGAAATGAAGTATATACTTTGTATGTTAGCCTTCCAATCATATAAAAATAATCATGTATAGATTCAATGATCTTGGCCAATGTTGAGAATATTTGGTGATACACACGATTAGCAAACAAATAACAACAACCAATAGATACCCTGCCAATGAAGAATAATACATGATTTACACTGCTACTAAAATCTGATAAACTAGGATGAATGCATGGCATAACCAGAGCTTGTTTTCAAATATGGAAAAGGTGGTGATGGCATCAGGCCCTCCCAAATGTAGCAGCATAAGTGGATTCCATCACAGTTTGCAATAGAGTTAGAAAATTCCAATGGCAAAACTTTCCAACCAAAGTTCCTGATAATTGGAAGCCTCATAGATATGAGTAGCATTTCTATGAGAAACCTTGCTCATCGTAAACTCAATATTTGATTTGTCATTTTTGCATTTTGACCATAAAGTATAAAACTATTTAGTTGGCTATTGGAAAATACTAGACGTTCAAGTCTTCATAAATTTCCATTGGGATTCTGCCATTCAAACATCGTCAATTTCCATTGGGATTTTGCCATTCAAATTGGAGAGGCCAAACCCAAAACTCTAAGCTTCGTACAATCCACATTTTAGGTGGTAATGAGCCTCTAAAATGGTTCTTCCAAGTTCTCAACTGCTAAATATTTATAAGCTTACCAATTGAAGCAACACCTCACCAAATAGATTTTTATCAATATAGTAGAAGAGAAGACAACTCGAGATATGACCTAGCTCTGGAAGAATACCACAAAAAATATTATTGGAACTTAGGTTGAGAACAACAAGAAGACTACATTTCACAATACTCAATGGTATGACAATTATTTAAAATATTGATACACCCAGAGAGTCAGGCAAAAACTCCAAACTTACATAGAAACAAATATACAGTGAAATCAAGCTAGACAAATTAACTAAAAAGACGGTGGCAAAAATTCCAATCCGTAACATCCAATTTAGTAAAGTTATACAAATTACCAAAGTTAATTTGCAAGCTTCTCAACACCATGCTCTCTATATTCCTCACTCCTAAATTGTAGAGTTTATATATGTTAGGAGGCACATTCCTTATGCTAGTACAAGAACAATTGAACTCTCTCAAGAATGGCTGGTTTGTGATATAATGAGGCAACGCTTGCAGTTCCTTGTAGTATGAAAAGCTCAAATACTCAAGCATTGTGATGTTTTCCAAAATATCTAAATTCTCTAACATAAAATTGAGCCTCCTACAATTGGAAAAATCTAGATATTGCAGGCATGTCAGCTGCTTAAATGAAACAGGCAAACGCTCCATTCAAAGATAACCCACTCACAACGATTATGAGACGAAATTGGTCGCTTTGAGGAAAAATTCGTTTTTCAATAGGGGTGGAATGTTAGGATCCTATCCTAACATTAATTAATAATAATAATAATAATTGTATATCTTATGGTTAAAATATAAAATAATATAATAATTAATTATATATTAATTATTATATTATTTTAACATTAGGGTTGTGACTCTTCACTCATAACCTAAAATGGGTATAAGATATTATACAATCATACCTTTTGGGATATCCATGAATATAAAATATGATTGTATCCTACATCCGATATGTAGGTGTGTTCCTACATCTAGGATGTAGGTGCCTTCTTGCATCTAGGATGTAGGCACCTTCCTACATCCGGGATGTAGGCACCTTATTCCTTGTGGGAAGTAGTCACCCTACCCTTAGCAAGATGTAGGGGCATTCTTCATTTGTTGTGGTTCTCTTTAAGTCATTTGCTTCTTCAAAAATATTATATTTTTTGTACAATGTCAGGTCCTTATGGGACCTCGACTATAAAATGTGAAATAACTTAACACAAACTTGTTACTACACACATATCTAACTAGAAACACTAGTCAAGCATAAGTACTTCATTTTATATTAAATACATGTAATAATCATTAAAAAAAAGCATTTCTAGTGTTAAATATACCCATACAATACCCTTACAAACATGAATAAAATGAGCATTTTTTGTGCTCATCACACACCATGCCTAGTTGATCCATCGGACTAAATCCAAACAAGGATTCAAAAATCCTTTTTAGTGGTGGCTAAAGAAAGTTCTATTAATACTTGGAACCCCCAAGCCATTTCCATGATGGCTAAATGGGACCCATTCTTAAGAGGATCATGCTCCAACAAGAACTCGTTTCCTTTCTCTCTCCATGGGTAATAGATATCGTAAGTTTGTATCCTTTCCTTAGCTAAGGGTGTTACCCAATCCCCAATGCAATTCCAATTTGACACCACTAATGAATATTGGGGACTAAGGATCATTTCTCATCCAAGAATGAGGGTCTAGATGGCCAAATATGGAGGCAACAAGGTAAGCCCTTTCCCTTCTCCAAAAGAGTCTTAATACCTGAAGGATATGGAAGAATATAGTAGCTTAAAATTTCTTCAACTGTAACATCTTCTTCAAAATTTTAGGCTTGCTGACTCCCCAAAGGCCTCCCCATGACCCATGGTGGAAGAGGAGTATCTAGGAGTTGAAGAAGAAGAACATGAAATTTGGTAACCACAACCTCCAAATGATGCACTAAAGAACATATTCACTAAGGTAACCTATTGAGAGTGTGGGAAAGACCAAATACCAATCATCGTAAAAACCACAAGATTGACTCATAGCAATTGGATGTGAGGTAAGGGATGATGATCCAATTTTGGTCCTAGCATCGCATAACAAGATGTAGCTCCCTAGGTGAAAACTAGAGCATTGGAGTGGTGACATAGAGGACAACCTAAGGAGCAACACAAAACCCAAGGCATTGATGATGAAGGATCTCATAGTTCTGATAATGGGGATTTCTAGGATGAAGTAGCTCAACAACACAATGATCAAATCAACCTACCAAAAACATTTATGGATGTGAATCTGATACATATCCTAAATTTTATATTCTATCTTGGGATAATGTTTAGTAGATAGTTTTTTACCAATAGTAAATGGAGTACTTACATGTTTACTATCATGCATCATAAACCTTTGTAGTATCATTTCAATATACTTCCTCTAATTGACCCATAATCACCTGGTTGCATGATCCCTTATGATTTTCATTCCCAAAATAAATTTTGTAGCACCAAGATCCTTCATGTGAAATTGATAAAATAACTGAGATTTTAATGAACTCATCATCTCTTTATTGTTACCAATTAATAGCATGTCATACACATACCAAATAATGATAACAAAATTTTCATCTTCTTCTTTGAAATACACACAAGAATCGGCTTTGCTTCTATTAATCCCAAGTACCAAATCAAACCTATCAAATTTTTTATTCCACATTCTTGGTGATTGCTTTAAAGCCATAAAGAGACTTTTCATCTTGCATACCAAGTCCTACTTACCTCTTAGCTTAAATCATTATGACTATGTCATATATATTTCTTCCTCAAGTTCACCATGTAGAAATGTTTTATTTACATCCATATATTATATTTCAAGATCAAAAACAACACTAATAGCTAATTAAAATCTAATGGAAGTTAATTTAGCCACAGGAGAACAAATATCATCAAATTCAATTCCCTCAACTTGATAAAATCCCTTTGCTACCAAGTGATATTTATACTTATCCAATTTTCCTCCTACATTGTACTTCTTAAATACCCATTTATATCCAATAGCCTTTATTTTAGGAGGTAATTTCATCAAGTCCCATGTTTTATTTTTATCTAAGGACTCCATTTCCTCCTCCATAGCCTTTTTCCAAGACTTATTTTTATTTGACTCAAGAGCCTCATTTATAATATTGGGATCTTCATCAGTAACTAATAAAGATAATAAAGTAAATGTGAAATATAAATGAGGACTATATATTTTTGGTATTCTTATTACTCAATCTAATCTTCTCAAAATTGGATTTTTTGGTTCTACATTTTCAGATTTTTCCTCTCCTTCTGAATTTTCCTCTTCTATATCTCTCTCTAATTCATCTTCTATAATAGCATCCAATTTAGACATAGGTTTTTCCCATTCTAGTGTAACTTGAACTTTTTTAGGTTCTTTGTTTGGTTGCATTTCCTATTTAGGGACCCCTTTTGTTTCTATAAAGATTACATTATGACTATAAACAATATTCTTTGTTTTTGGGTTTGACAACTTATATCCTTTAACATCTATACTATAACCCAAACATATACATTTTTCTGATTTATAGTCTAGCTTAGTCATTTTTTCTTTCAAAATATACATATAAGCATCACAACCAAAAACTCTTAAATTTTTGAGAGAGGGTTTCTTACCATTCCACACTTCCTATGGATTTTTGTCAACCAAATCTATGTTAGGAGATCTATTTATGAGATAACATGCACTTGTTACTACTTCTACCTAGAATTCCCTTTCTAACCCTGCACCACTTAGCATTCTTTCGGCCTTATCCATAAATGTTCTATTCATCTATTCTACAATCCATTATTTTGTGGAGTATACAAAGTTATTTTTTGCCTTTCTATTCCACAGTCCTTGCAAAACTACTAAAATGCATTAGAGTAATATTCACCACCATTATCACTTCTCAAAACCTTTATATTCTTCTCTATATTATTTTCTACAAGAGCCTTAAACTCTTTAAATTTATTGAAAACTTTAGATTTATTTTGTAGAAAATATACCTAGGTCTTCCTTGAAAAGTCATCTATAAAAGTAACATAATACATAGATTTCTATAGTCATGAAACTTTAGTAGGTCCAAACACATACTTGTGAACTAAATGCAAAATCCCTTTTGATATTGTAGCACTACTAGGAAACTTAACTCAAGTTTGCTTTCCAAATATATAGTGCTCACAAAAATCAAAATCTAATGGGCAATCAGAAATTCCTTCAACCATACCTTTCATTTTTAATTCTTAGAGACATCTCTCTCCAATATGCCCCATGCGTTGATGCCACAACATTGTATTTTCTACAGGAAGACTAGGAGTCAAATTTGCAATATTGTTTCCCTTAGAAACCATAGATCTATTGCACCCAACATTTACAGTGATTACCTCAAGCTTGAATAGTGCTCATGTATGAAATCCTCTTTCCAAGACCAATGCTCCATGAATAATCTTGCAACTATCATTTTTAAATACCACATTCACACTCACATCATTCATCTTACTTATTGATATTATATTTCTTTCCAAACCCAAAAATGTGTAGAAAACCAAAAAGGGTTTTTATTCTTCCATCTTTGAATCTCAACTTGACTCTTTCTCAAGTTATGATTTTACATGTCAAGTTGTCTCCCAAAAAGACTTCACCTCCATTGATTTTTTCATATTCACTAAACCACTCCTTATGGGGAATCATATGAAAAGAGGTACCCGATTCAATCAACCATGAATCATGGCATTTAGTTGAGCATGAGGTAGCTAAGAATAGATCCCTCAAATATTCACCTATGGTCTTTGTTTATGCAAAAAGGGCCTCATTAGATGACTTACTATTTTTTCTCTTTTTATATCTATAGTCCCTTTTATAATACCCTATTTTGCCATATTTCTAGCATTTTCTCTTATCTAGAGTAATATATTTACCCCTAGATGTTGATTTCCCATCCCCCTATTTCTTTTTTACTTATTTTTTGAGAACAAACTCTTATGTACAAGTTATCCTTTTGATGATAATCCTCAATATATTTTCACCTCATTTCTTTTGATAACAAATTTCCTACTATATCCTCAACTTTTAATGCAAAAGTAGTACTTGTGATAGCTATAAATAAGTTATCCCAAGAATAAGGTAAAGAAAAAATCAAAGTGATACACTTTTTCTTCATCCATTTTATTTACAAGTAACTTTATCTAGTATAGATTTCCCAACTTATCCCATAGCAATTTTGTAGTGGTTTCTATCAATACATTAAATAAAATTGAATTATACAAACATATTCTGATGGATCTCCTTACCTTCCTATCGACCTTCAGCCAATATTTATTATCATTGTTGTAGGTTTTGTTCCTAATACAACAATCCACTGATCTCTATCAACCAACAAATTTTTTGATCTCTATCCTTATGCTTCTTGTCATTTTTCTTTACACATATTCTTCCATGTACAACTCCCACTCACAAAAAAATTATCACATGAAATAAAACCCTTACTCTTTTGCCAAATCTGTCAGTACTAAAGCTCACCAGATCTTTCGCTATTTAAGCTCATTAGATCTACCATTGTCAAAGCTCACTAGGTTTGTCACTACTAAAGCTCATCAAATCTACAACTGTTGAAGCTCACCAGATCTAGCACTGTTGAAGCTCATCAGATCTACCACTATTGAAGCTCACCAAATTTATCACTATCAAAGCTCACCAGATCTATCGTTGTTAAAGCTCACCATTTAAGAAAAAATTTATCATAGGGAAGAAACCCTTAATCTTAAAACAAAGATAAAACCTAGCTATGATACCAAATGAAGAGCAAGTATTCCCTAATAAACTTAAACTAGATAAGCAATAAAATAGAATCAAGATGAAGAAATAAGGCAAACACATAATACACAATATTTCACCTAGGAAAACCCTTTCGAGTAAAAACCCAACACAATAACCTTTCTTATTGCATAAACTCAACCATCTCCAATATAATAATGCAATTATCTCTTATGTGTTCAAACCCTAATGCAAGTGTGAAATAAATAACAAAGGCACATGCATGGATTTTACAAAACCATGGGCACAATACCATGGGTTTAAAAATAACCCATCCAAAAAACATCTTTTTCCCCCATTTATAATTATAAAACATGAAAAGTATCCAACACATATCCAACAATGTGAATCCCCAAGGCCTCAAGGTCATTCATTATTAATGTCAACTAAGCCCAAGCAATTTTGAACTGCAAAATTTTGAATATTTTGCACTAATTTATGGGAGAAAATTCCATACTTCTTACAAATATCTCCTTCATTGTAAGTATCTAAAGCTAGCCATACTCATGCGTAATATTTGGCCTTGTGTGGGGTTTTATTTCATTCTCTTATGTGTCTTAGCCTAGCTCAATACTTGTATTTTTGGTTGATTAGTTTTTGAGCCTCTTTTCTTGGCATGTATGTAATCTAGAGTTCACATAAATAAGAATTAATGACTATCCTAGTAATTATATCTTTGTTCTTGTGTGAGTGTTATGTATTATGTATGTTTGAGGATATTGTGTTCCTTGTGCATTATTTACTACTATGCATGTGTTCACTCAACCCATCATGATATGAAGAGTCTAGATATTTGGCACATTGCTACTTGAATCTTAGGCTATCTAGGTTTACTTTTTTGTTAATTTTCTTTTAGTTATTTACTGCATTTTCCTCTCTCCCATTTTCCCTAGCAACACCTAGTAGACTAGGCTAGCATAGGAACAAGAGCATTGAATATCATATCAAGACAATAAATAGAACTTGGTAAAAAATGTCGAAGGTCATCCAGAGAAACCATGTCCCATGCTCCCCAAACTTCCCAATATTAGTTCTCTAAGTGAGGCATGGACACCAGACTCACCAAGAGGAACCCACAAGACAATTGGGGGATTGGGGCATAGGGGTCATTTTCAACCCCCAATAATTCTTTTTTGCACACTTGATGGGACCTAAATTGGAATATGTATCCCTTGATAAAAATTTAGATTAAGGTTTTGATGAAGGCCTCAATCCTCAGCTTATTGAAGCACCATAAAGATTCACATGATGACTCCATTGGTTAACCAACCATCCAAATTCAATAGCTTTGGTAGAAATTGATCTCGAGATCTACCATAAAATAATTTCAAATAGAGATCTTCGTGGAAGTATTTATCATCAAGTTATTAGAGCAATGCAGAAGCACCACTCCTTGTATGGTCTCTTTGTGCTAATCAAAATATGGCCATGTAGCTGAATACCAAAATAATCCCAACATGGAACAACTAGGGCCCCTTTGTTTCACCAATTCCACTTGACACATGGGACCTAGTCTCTACTATAGCTTCGGACATTGGAGAAATTATGATTATCACACTAGAGCACATGCATCATATGGTAACTCTTTACATAATACACAATGTGGTCACACAAAATGTGGCCCTGAGGATGCTAGAAACATTTTTTAAAGGTAAAGCATGATACTGGTATGTTTCCCTCCCTACACATTCAATAAGATATTAGGACCAAGTGGACACCCAACTAGTAGGTAGATTAGATAGAAGGTATATGGAGCTTACTACTTGAGCACTTTATGAGCTCCCATGGAGGCAATGAAGTATTTCAATGCCTGATTCCATAAAATTTAGCACAAAATCCTAGATGATATTAGACCTTCCCTAAGTATGGTACTCATTTTCTATCTCAAATCCTTTATTTCTAAGATTGCCATGATGATCAAAATCTAGAGCAATAATTATTTCTTAGCTACTTCTCAAATAGCTATCCAAGAATAAAATGACCTCATACAGATAGGTAGGATTCCCCCAAGTCCCCAAAATTCCTTATCTCTCTAATACATGTACCCCTTGCTGCCAACCACACAATCTACCATAACTATGATTATTCTATATTCCTCACATCATCCGGACCTAAATTCCTTTCGTAAAACTAAAATGAAGGAAATGAGGAGAGTATGTGCTCTTTTTGAGGAATTAATCATCCTAAGGAATTAGTGTAATAACTTGAGCACCCCATTTTTCAACCATGGTACCATTACCCCCAAGGGTGCTTGATCATGAAATATCGGTCTATCTTAGGAGCTCATCCTATACATCAGCTATGGCAAAGGTTTTGATCCCTAATAGATGTGCAAATAAAATGAATACCAGTAGCATCAACCCAATGCTAACCCATCCCCTAGAGATTTTTGAAACCTTGGAGATCATACCCATTCAGTAAGTTTTATTTGCATGGGAGGAAAAAATAACACATGTGACAAGCTTCTATATTGATGAGGTACCACATGATAGAGACCAAAGACAACTAGACTCTCAAAGGGTGGTCAAAACTGAAGCCATTAAAAATTCCCAAACAAGTAGGTCAAGTGGACCAAAGGAACTCCCACCACCACAAGTGTTCCATGGAAGTAGCCACTAGATCTTTTGGCAAACACTGGTGTTAACACCTAGTTACTCCCAAAATTCTCCAAGTTCATCAAGGAGAAAATAAGGTCTTGACCATAATTGAAAGAGAACTTAAAGGAAACATAGGCATAGAAAGAGAGGAATGAAGTAGAGTTACCAATTCTAATCAAGGCATAACCTTTCCACCTAACCCTGTTGTGAAAAGGAAGACTAGTCCAAAATTACCTAATTTATCTTGTGTTGTCCTCACCAAAAGCAATGGTAGATGCATATAAATCAACCCCATGGTTCATCTAAGGGAAATTAGAATGATCAAGAAAAGGGTATTACTTTGGTAATAAGCCTTCCAATACCACACCAAGGTTATAGCCCTAAAGGCCTAGAATTGAAGCCCAAAAAGTATTAAGAAACTAGACTAGCACAAAAGCTCCCACTGATAGAGAATGAGACCAAAAGTGAAATTTGGGGGGAAAATCAATATGAATATAAGAAATAATTACTTATGAGTGACTCAAAAGGAAATTTTTGGAAGGCCCAAATCTAGAGCAAAGTATACTTGACCTATAAGAGGAAGCGATGAGTTGTGAAAATTTGGGAGGCTAATCTTGTTAGGACCTTTGACCTCATTGGTATGGGGTAAACACCTGATACAAGGAATTATCCACTAGCTCCTTTGGTCCATTGTATATATATAAATAATATTTGTTATTATTATAATATCACATAATTACTAGAGGATACGAGTGATTATAGACTTGTATAAAAAATATTGACATCACACATGTTTGGAGGACATAGTTGTTGAGGTGAAGGCATGCACACCAACTCTCTTGAGATCAATAGTAGAGACTTTGTGGATGAAAATAAAAACAACTACCATATTTAGATATAAGGAGGCATAAAATATGATGACATCCCCTATAACACAGGTATGAGGTAATAAATCTTTCCATATCCACCTATTTTCAATATATTAGCAAAATGGAAAATGAACCTTAGGATTTGTCCAATTGACAAGACCTATAAATTAAGGTGTACCCCATTCCAAGTCTCCACAAAGTCTCAAGTATATTTTTCCCCAATACCATTCTTCTTCAAATTCCTTCCCTACTATAAAATCCTTAGGACTTACCCCATTCAAACTCCATGCCCAATGGTTAAGGCCCCTTTTCTCTAGGTTCTTTAACTCATGCTAGTAGTATTTCCCTTATGAGTCACCAAAGTTGTAGTGAGAATTCACTACCAAGAAAATCCTACCTTTGAAGGTAATTTTGACCAAAGTTCTAACCTAAAGTCAAAATTAAGAGGCCCAAATCCCATACTACTTATGAAATAGCTAAATCCAAAATAATATCCAAAGTGCAACCAAGGGGGAATTCTTACCATATACTAGTGTTGAACCCAAAGCTTCCCACATCATGCCTAGCTAATATACTAGACCAAATCCAATAAAGGACTAAAAAATCCTTTTTGGTGGTGGCTAAAGTAGGTTCTATTAATACTTAGAACCTCCAAGACATTTTAGTGATGGCTAAAGGGGACCTATTCTTAATAGGACCATGCTCTAACCAACACCCATGACCTTTCTCTCTCTAGGTTGTAGACACCATGGTTTTGGTTCCTTTCCTTGGAAAAGGGTGTTTCCCATTTCTTGGTGCAATTCCAAGTTAACACCACTTGTGAATCTTGGGGACTAAGGATAGTTCCTAATCCAAGGAGAAAGAGGCTCTAAGGTGGTCGAATATGGATGCATTAATGCAAGCCCTTTTCCTTCTCTAAGATAGGCTTAATACCTAAAGGATAAAGAAGAATATAGTGGCTCAAAAGTTCTTCCACTATAAAATCTTACTCAATTTTTTAGACTTGTTGACTCCTCAAAGGCCTCCCCGTGATCCATGGTGGAAGAGGAGTTTCCAAGAGCCAAAGAAGAATAATGCAAAAGGAGACAACCATGACCTCCAAATAATGAATTGAATAACATCTTCACCAAGGGAACCTATTGAGAGTGTGGGGAAGGCCAAACACCAATCACCACCAAGACCATCATACTGACCCATAGTGATCGAATTAAAGGGAAGGAATGATAATATTGTTCTAGTCCTCACATCCTACAACCAAATGTAGTTCCCCAGGTGACAACTAGATCATTGAAGTGATGACACATGATAGTCCAAGGGATAACATAGAGCCCAAAGCATTGATGATGAAGTATCACATAGGTCTAATCATGGGGATTTCCAACATAAAGTAGCTCAATAACACAATGATCAAATAAACCTACCAATAACATTTATGACTATGAGTCTCCAAGACCTCAATTTCATTCATTATTAATGCTGACTAAGCCTAGAAAATTTTAAAATGAAAAATTTTTAATTCCTACACAAATTTTGAGGGAAAATTCTCCACTTATTATAAATACCTCTCATTATAAGTATTGAAAACCAACCATACTTATGCCTATTATCTGGCCTCGTGTGGGGTTTTCTTTCATTATCTTCCCTATCTTGGCCTAGCCTAAGCGTTGTATTGTTTGCCAATTAGTTTTTGAGCCTCTTTTCTTGGGATGTATGTAATCCATAGTTCACACAAATAAGAATCTATGACTATCCCAATATTTTTGTCTTGGTTCTTGTGTGGGTGTTTTGTATTACATATGTTTGAGGAAACCATGTTCCTTATGTGTTGTCAGCTACTATGCATGTTTTCACTCTAACCACCATGGCATATAGAGTTTGTAGATCTTTGGTGCATCACCACTTGTATCTTAGACTAGTTAGGTTTAACTTTTTACTATTTTCCTTTCAGTTATTTATAGCATTTTTCCTTTCTCTCTTTTTCTCCTAATAAACACCTAGCATATTATGCTAGCATAGTAAGAAGAGAACTAAATATCACATCAAGACAAGGAGTCATCCTTGGTTAAAAATCCAAGAGTTCATTCAAAGGATCCATGTCCCATGCTCCCCAATCTTCCTAGGAACGATACCCTAGGTGAGGTGCAAGCATGTGGGTAAGGATTTTTGCACCTCATTACCTACTTTTATTAGAGCCCACAAAAATTTTGAAGGTATTCATGGACGGGTAGAAGATCTTAGAGTAGCAATAATGATTACGAGGTAGACAAGATTGATGAACGAATTAAGAAAGGTAGGTGACAAGAAGGCGAGTATCTTGGATGAAACCTTCCAAGATACTCACTCAACTGATAGGGTAGATAATATAAGTGGCCAGTATGGGTGGAAGAATTAGTTGACCCCACCCTTGAAGAATAAATAAAACTCCCACCCAGCCCACGCAGGAAGTTAGGAATAAAGGTGGACTGGACATATGAGAAACACCCGCCTTCTTTGGAACCCCCGTAGGTGGAAGAAAGAACCTGCTGAGCATTGAAAACTCCTACCATTGCTTGAAGTCCAAAGTAAGGCCCACCCACCACCGTAATGGGTAAAGTACTTAACACCGTATGTGGAAGTGACTTATTTTTGGTGCAACACTCTCAAGGTGCTCCAGTGCCTGACATGCACTACCTAAACAAGGATCGCCAATTAAGGATAAGAATAAGAAATTCAAGCAATAATGAGCTAGGCAAAAGATCAAAGGACCCAAATTTATCCATAAGTACCTATCACTCTTCTAGAAGATCAACGCTTCCTAGTGGAGCAATGTACCTGGGCGGCGCTCGTTAGCTATAAATAACATCTTCCTACCTACTACAATTAATGTCTAGATTTTCAAATGATGTAAATATAATTATAGATAGTGGAATTTTTTTCATTCCAAAGGGTGGTTCTTTAGCCATTATAATTCTAATATAAGGTTTCCCCTCTATAAATATAAATTCTACACTATTTTGCGTTTAATTGTGTCTACTTGTTTTTCATTGAATGTATGAATATTCAATTCTTTATTTTCTGGAGTCATCCTATGTTATTCTGGTATATAGATTATATTGGGTGATCTTGAGTGGCTAAGGGGGAGCATTTTCATTATATGGGTTGGGGTTTTATTTTTGCTAACGTTGACTGAGTGAGAGTGCTTTGATTCTACATCCTGGATCTCATGCACCCATTTTTTGATACTGGAATTTGCCTCCCACTTACCACTGATATAAAGCTAGGACAAGGATATCATTGAGTGATATGGTGTAGGGCTTGTGTTTTGGATGGGGTATCACACCTACATAGGTCTTGATGTGGCTATACCCATCCTTATGAGTTTTGGCTATAAACTTTTATTTATTTCTTTCCCCTTTCCATTTTCTCTTTCCTTTTGTGGCATAGAGTAGCTGGAATAGCCCCAAGGTATCAGCCTTATCTAGAGATCGTCCACCTTGTCCTTATTATGCAATGGTCATTCTATGCTACTTTGCACTAATTTTTCTACCCTACCCTACAGGTGGTGCTGGATTGGTGACCAAATTTTTTTGGCAACTCTATTGGGGACCGATTGAATCCCATATTTTAGAAAACTAAAGTTTTGTGACTCTATGGTTTACCCAAATATTATCAAAGTCACCTGGCGAATCTAACTAAGTGGTACTTCCAGATCATGAGATCATTCGTTCGCTCATGCTAAATATTCAAACATCCTAGAGGACTCAAGGTATGGTGAGCAGCCTTGACGTCATTGGTGAATATAGTAAGCTCACCTAGCGACTCTAACTCTAACTCTGATACTTAACTAAAACCTCTAAAGACCAGTGCCTTAATGGCTCAATTATCATTCCCCCAATGGAACGACCCCGGTCCACTAAACCTCTACTGCTCATGTGATATTACCAAGGATGCTCTGAAGTATCTGACCAAATACAATGGCACCTTGGGAATGGCTTGGGAACATCTTGAATATGTTTCTACACTAGCTCCCCTCCATGGCATCACCCACAAAGACATCATGATCATACTTTTGGTCGTGTCTCTAGAAGGGAGGGCACTATTGTGGTATTGTACCCTTGGGTGAAGAACCATATACTCATGGATGAACTTGGTGAGAGCTCTCATCGACATATTTGACAACTCCATGGATACCTTCCAACTCTTGATGCATATTTATTACATCAATAGGTCCTCTCTCAAGTCTCTAATCGACTTCAACATTCGATTTGAGAGGATTTGGAAGAGGATTCCTCTTCAGTACCAATCATCACCCACCCAGGCTCACTTGTACTATATTCGAGCTCTAGGCTCAAATGTAGGCCTCCTCCTACTATAATCTAGGGAAAATAGATTCTCCCATATTTACCAGGATTTCATATAGGTAGAGAAACTTCTACTTCAAATAGGAATAACATCTTCAAAAGACTCTACCCTACCATATCTATTTCCATCCATCGTTGCTCTCTACCCTACTACATAGTATCCCACATGGATACCATCATAATTTGTGTAGGATCCAAGGTTGTAGATCGATGTAACACAAGGGGTGGATGTCATATCAGGCCTAGACAGGATAAGTGCAAGCATCAGTGTAGAAGGTGATACCTCCAGTGCTTGCATCTTTTCCCAAGAAGGGGAGGAACTAGACCTAGGCGGGAATACCACACATAAGAAGGATGTACTTTTGTACCATTCTTATGTATAGGGGTACAATGAGCAAGGGCTAGGCCATTTTGACAATGGAATGGTTAATAAGCCCTCGATTCTTGAGGAGGTTCCATCAGTAGTAGGCTCAATCAATGAGGCCTATGAGAAAAATGTGCAAGAATTGAGGAGGCGTACGAAGCCAAGATTTCACAACAAATGGATCCCAAAATATGGCAATATTGGATCCTATTGCCATGAAAACCAATACAAAAAATGCCTCCCTCATGGCAAAAAATATTGCCACATTGATCATCAATTGCATAGGTACTGGTATGCATCATGATCTGCCAAGTTGCAAATTCTTCATAACTTGGAAAAGCTAGTAGCTTTGACCAGACTACAAGGAATGCCTAAAATTCAATATCATTTGGTCCAATAACTGCAAAACTTTGGGGCAAGTCAGTAGTTGTGGTGCACCAATTGCATTGTAATTTTATGTACATAAGTCTATAGCTAAATAAAAGTGCAATAGCATGGTAGAACTCAAAAGGAAAGAACTTAAAATAAGTATCTCAGTTACTAAAAGGACTTTCCCTACCTTCTAATTCTCTCTCTTGTGACTTCTTAGCCCAATGGATAAAGGAAAAATATCATAAGGCATGTGATTGCATCGTAAAAAAGCTAGATTCACCAGTATGCCAAAGATGGTGTGGGTTTGCAGATCATACCTTATCAAATAAGCTGATAGTTGTGCCTATTCCAATACTCCCTCCTATATATGCCATAAAGGAGATAAATGTAGTTCCAAGAACTCATGGTATACTCACAGAGGAGGTGAATCTTGTCAAAACTTGTTGGGTGGAAAGCCAATTCAATAATAGGTAGATTGCCAAAAGTTGTGAATCATGACTGGTGGCAACCTATCTGTTCTTGAATCAGCTTTGGGCTACAGAGGAGTATTTTTATGGGTACATAATTTTGAGGAATATCCCATGAACTAAGAGCTTTAGTCTACTACTCTATGAGTATATATCATAGATCCAGTAGTTTTGCTTCTCTTATTTTAGGATAATACTCAACACTATGTCCTCTATTTTTCTCTCCTTCTATCATATTCTATCTGTTTGGTTGTTTTTTTTCATAGTATTGCTTCATATGTCAATCACCTCATGGCTACCTTTTTCTTCTCTTCTCCCCTTCTTGTGTATTCTCTTACTTTTTCCTGGGTGTCCCTCTTTCCCTTCGTATGGTTTCTCCCTTTGGTGTTCTTTCTTTATTCCATTTTTGCTATTGTCTTCCCCATGGTTCTCTCCCTACTCCATTTTTTTGCTACCTTATCTATTCATCTCTTTTTATTTTCCCCATCTGTAAGTGCTTTTCGAATACTTGCTAGGTTATTTTTTTTTACATAGTAAAAAAACTCTATGACTCACCAAGAGTGTGGGTAAGGATTTTTGCACCTCATTACCCACTATTCTTAGAGCCCACCAAAATTTTAAAGGTATTCATTGATGGACATAATATATTATAGTAGTAGTAGTGGTTGCGGGGCAAACAAGAATGACGGGTGAATTAAGCAATGCGGGCAACAAGAAGGGGTGTACACCCGCCCTTATTGACTAGGTGAAACCTTCCAATATACCTACTCAACCGATAGGGTGGATGGTCTAAGTGACCAGTATGGGAAAAATAATTAGTTGACCCCACCATTGAAGAACAAATAAAACTCCCACCCAACCAAAGCAGGAAGTTAGGAATGTAGGGTGGGATGGACAAATGAGAAACACTTGCCTTGTATTTACAAAATTCATTATTTGCTTGAGTCATCATATGTTATTCTAGTATCTATATTTCATGGGGTGAGCTTGAGTGACTAAGGGAGAGCATGTTCATTAAATGGGTTGGGGGTTAATTTTTGTTAACGTCGACTCAGTAGGAGTGCTTTGATTCTGCATCCTCGATCTCATGCACCTATTCATTGGTACTGGAATTCACCTCCCACCCACCACTAATAGAGAGCTAAGACAAGGACTTTTTTGGGTGATCTGGTGTAGGTATTATGTTTTGAATGGGGTATCACACCTACATAGGTATTGATGTGGCTATACCCATCCTTGTGAGTTTTGGCTATGGCCTTTTATTTATTTATTTTCCCTTTTTCTTTTCCCTTTTCTTTTGCGACATAGAGTAGCAGGAATGACCCAAAGGAATCGATCTTCTTCGAATATCATTCACCCTATCCTTCCAATGCAGTGGTTTTCTATGCTTCTTGGAACTGATCTGCCTACCCTGCCCTATGCGTGGTGCTGGATTTGCGACCAACAAAGAACCAGAATCACCTAGAGGAAACTGCATCCTATAGGCAACCATGAGGCTTGCAGTTTAGGGGTTGTTATTGGCCCCAAAAAATACTATGAAGGTTGTATTATATGTGGTAATAAATGCACTGATAGTAAGAGCGTCGTAGGTGCTAGCCTCTTTGGTTATGGTTTCCCTAATGGAGGGATCTAGAGGGGACACTTTTTGGGTTGAAGAGGTATTAGGGGTACTTTCTTCTGCAAGAACTTATTCTTCCCATTCTCCATCTTCGACTTCTTCCTCTTCTTCCTCTAATACCAATGCTTCATCCCACTCCTCTTCTTTACTACCTATTTAGACTTCTCCTAGTACATATTCCTCTTACTCTCCCATAGATTCAATCAACTAGATGATTTTAAAATTTTATTATATTTTTGAAAGGATGAATTCCAATAACATAGATTATTTCTTTTTTATTTCTACCAACCAATGGTTTTAATTTTCTTTGATCATTGCCATTAGTTTCAATATTATAATATCTTGAAGTAAGTTTATTTCCTTTTCCAAAAGCTCAAGATACAATGTCTAGTGGAGCCATCATTAAACCAAGATTGGCTTCTTGTATATCCAAAATCCTTTTGTAGTTAAAGGGTGTGTCATCCTCTTAGCTGTAAGTTAGGAGACCCAATTTCAAACCCCAATCGGTATGAGGGGACTGAAACCCCTCATAAAAACTCGTGTAAACTTAATTTTTTATCAAGTGGCATTAGCTCAATCAGTTAGATTCATCACTATTTAATGAGATGAAGGTTCAAATCTTGCCAAGTGATACATGGATAATATTCAAGTTATGTTGTTATACCACTATGTGGTGATGATGTAATATAGGTGGGACCCATTTCAATACCATATAACCAATTGAAAAAAAGGGTGTGTCATCCCTTATCCATATGGGCCTAGGCTACTCATTCTAGTGCAATCCATGGCTTACACTATGGTTGATCCTTATTTATACATTACTAGATTTAAGATACCTAGATAAACTCTAGCACCTCAAATTATTCTATTATATGGGGCTACATTTCCAGGGGCTAGAAGAGGACCCTTTGGCTATTGGGGTCCCTTGATTGAACTCTTTTCATCCCTTTCCTTTTAGAATAACTTGTAGCTAATGAGGATTATGTCAATTGAGTTGTTATTGCAAAGTCATTAGATGGAATGGTTTCTATTATTGTTTTTAGATGATTTTGATCCCAAATATTCTCAAAAATATGGTCCACCTATATAGTTTGCATATTAGGATTCAAATTGTATATTTCAATCCTAACATGATATCTATCAGATTTTATAATACTTTCCAAAAATGAATGAAGCATAAAATTCACCACAAACCACATGCAAGAGGATAAAGAAGCAAAATACAAAAGATCAAGTAGAATAAATACAAGGGTGGGTTCCCAAAAAGGGCACTCAAAATAATAGATCATATCATAATACACCTTGATACAATAGATCAGTAATTAGAAGTTATTTATGTAGTAGATACCTAATCCCCAAAAAATAATTATATATTCCATTATCTTAGGGTGATATAAGGCTTAAGGTTGAGTTTAACCATAATTTTTATTTTTTGTATTAATGGTAAGGTAGGGGTTTAAAAGGGTTGTACTTTCCCTTACTATGATATTTCACATCAGCTAGTCACATCAAGATGTACAACCCCTTTTGGTGCCACTAGGATGTGAACCTTGGTGTGGGTTGTGTCATGCATATGTCTCAACCATTTAATCAATGCATCATTAGCAAGTTTAACCTTAAGTTACTAAATATTAAATGAAATTTGAGTTAAGGTGTACCATGCAAGTGGATTAACTAGTCCCATTAGGGATGAATGAATAACTTTATAAGTGGTTTATGTCAACACTAACTTTGATACCAATTGTCAAGATAAAATGTTCTAATAATTAGAATCCTATTATATGAAATGCCACAAAAACATAGAAATTACATCACAACTATAGAAGCATGTAAATTCATGCATACAAAACATACAAGATTTTTCATCCATTATAGAAAATATTCTGCCATTCAACTCCATACGATATTCATCATTGCATCATATTTTTAATTTGTTGAAGAAAAATCTCTCTTAAAAGTGTTATTAGACATACACCTTTACTATTGTCCATACACATTCACATATCTTCAAACATTGGTGTGCATACACATTCACACACTTTTAAACATCATATTGGTGACTTTATTTTCTTCAAAATGGGTGTGATCTTATGACTCGACCAAAAGTGTCCTTATGGTAACCTTCTCATTGTATTAGAGTGTATGGAGAACTAGTCACTACAACCACTAGGTGCAATAGAGTAGATCACTGCTTATGAGGTTCACTTTGTTTTTTTCATACCAAATGTTCATCTTTCTTCTCCCATGTGTGGGAATTTGCTTCTACACATATAACCTTTATCCAATGGTTCTCATTATTTCCCTTTCTCTTTAGGGGATACTCATGTTGTTGCCCTTTCTCTTTTGTGTCTTCTCTTCTTACTACTATGCTCTTTAATTTTTTTATTTGTACTCTCACCCTGTATTAAAGTTATGGACCTACTAGGACTCAAATCTAGGACCTCTATTTGTTGAGGTTTCTCCACAAATGATTTTTTGGATCCTCCTTGAAGCAACCTATAATTTGAATGTAGGAGTTTTACTCATTGATCAAATATCCCCCTAATCCACTCTATGAGTACTCGATGCTTTTAGCTTCAACACTAGATTTAACCTTTAATTTTTAACACTAGCTTTGATACCAATTGTTTGATAATTAAATTCCTCTTATATGAAACACTATAAAATTATAGAAATTATCTTGCAATTGTAAAAGCGTATAAAGTAACTTATACACAACATACAAGATATTTCATAATATAATTCATTTTCTCAATTTGGGTACAACTGCACCTCTCAACTATTCCATTGAATTAATAACCATTATGACAAATTTGCTACCATCCAACTCCATACAATATTTTTCACTACATCACATAGAATTTGTAAACCATCTCACTCGATTCCATACAATCTAATTCAACTCTAGATGATACACATGTTGGATGATTTGACCAAGTAAGGATGGATGGATAAATCAATTTGTGGAGGATACATCAATATATAGAATCATGACAATGCTAATAATAACTTCTCTAAATTATTATTTTTTATTTATAGAAACTTCTCTTTAATATTTGCATTTACTTTTCTATTTTCCAATTGCCTTTCTATATCTAGAATTTTTTTTCTTATTTGTTCCATCTCTTCATATGTACTTTTCCATATTAAGCATTATTTTTTCCAATAATTTAACCAATCCTACTAGGGGTAAATACATCAAGATTTCCTATAGGCTTACATGGAGAATGCACATAGGCTTACACAAATAATGTTAATAGGCCAATAATATCAAATTATCATCATATGACATGTCCCATGATCTAATATTGAGGCCAAGGAGAGAAAATATTAGAAATACTAGCATCTTCCCCTCTATAATAAATGCTCAATTGGGCCAAAGAATATTTGGAACTCTAGTCCTCCCATTTCATCTAGAAGATCTTTTTATTTCCAAGGAATATGTGAGTCTGCATCACTATCTAGAAGACTTTAAAATCCCCCATAAGAGACACTCTAATCCAATATGCTCATGCAATCGTTCAAATGGCACTTTAGGTATGATATGAGTGAAGTTTTTTTATTTATTTGGCTATAAAACTATCATATTTTTCTAGAATAACAAAAAAACTAATGCAACCACTTCCAAGAGCTCAAAAAATCATATAATTTAAAAAAAAAAAGGTCCAAATGCTTATGTATGCAAAATATATGACCTTCAAAAGTTTTCCCTTTATGCACTAACAAAGCTACCAAAACTAAAAGGTTTGAAATTTTTAAATAATATCTATGATGAGTTAAATGTTCACACATCATAAATTTAGAAATGATATATTACCACTTGTCGTCAATGTCTATTGTTGACTAGATAGTGATTAGACATAC
Source organism: Wollemia nobilis (assembly GCA_028583015.1). Taxonomy (NCBI): domain Eukaryota; kingdom Viridiplantae; phylum Streptophyta; class Pinopsida; order Araucariales; family Araucariaceae; genus Wollemia; species Wollemia nobilis. The sequence continues at coordinate 87,571 of JAQPPZ010005611.1, forward strand.
AAAGGAGTATTGTTACCTCTTATCAATATCAAATTGGATAAAGTGCTTCAAGAATAGCAAAAACATATTATGGATGGCCACTTGGATGCCACATTAGCTTCCATCTCACTAACTAGACACAACTTAGACTCATAAACCAAATAGAGTGGAAGGTCATAGGATTTGAAATTATGTCCTCTTCCCCAAGAGACTTAAGCTTAGTGCCTTAGCCACTGAACCATTTTCTTTGTCAAATGCAAAGACACCCTACCACCATTTCATACTGACTATGTTAAGCAATTCCAATAAGAACACGATAGTTTAGAAAATGATCATCATTGAGAATAAGTCCTCTAATATTATGCCAAGTATCTAAACATTTTATCCATTAAGCTACTTGAATTATCTTGGGATAAAGGGTGTTTCTTATCTTTAGAGATGTTAAATCTCACCATGATGCCACTGAGGATACCACATTAGCTATGAGTGCTAAAAAATGTTGAGGAGCTAGAGTTGATTGGGACCATGCATCATACTATTACAATCTCCACAACATACAAAGAATACATCATTTCTATCACATGGGATACACTTACTTATAGGATTCAAACCCTTATATCAAAGTTATGTAACAATATCCATTGTTGTTGAAAAATGTAATGCATAAGATTTGAACCCATGCTCTAATTGTAAACACTACTTTTCAATTCTCAAGCTAGCCACTACACTACTATGACAATCAAGGGGTCATCCATCCCTCTTAAGCAATGTTGAGGTTAGTTGTGGGTAATAATATATATTCTCTCATTCATCATCAATTCTTTCTTACTATATAGCTTGCATAGCATGGATCAAAATATCAACCCCTATCTTGTTGATGTACTCAATAAACATCTCAATAACCATATATACTCCATGGTGTCTATGACAAAGAGTCTCATGCTACAAAAATAGTATTTTTGTTATGCCTATGTGGGAGGTTCATATACCCCTAACCTATTGCATTTCCCATTACCATTCACCCATATGGGTTCCTTAGCAAAGGAATACTGACAAAGGATGATCAAGGTATCAAACCAATGATATTTTTACAATGTTGTATCCATGGTAGTCATATTATTCTACCAATATTCTTCATTAATCAATTAATTTCCCTAGAATAGAAATAATATTTCCTCTACACAATAAAAGTTGCCATGTAAATTATTATCATTGGGTTTTAAAATTTAGACCATCCAAGTGCTACAACATTTCCTTATTGTTGTGTTACAGATTTGACAAACACAAAATTGTCCTTGTGCATTATTGCTTTGTCATAATATTTCATTCTCCCCAAAGGTTTGCATGTCATATTTCATTTCCACTACCAACTATAATATACAATGGAATATTCCAATTTTAAATTTTGGACGGAAATGACCAAATTTTCTTTGGATGAAAAAAGGTAATGTCGAAGTGCTTTGGTTTTTGGGAAGCAGATAAGTGGGAATTTCTTGGATCCCAAATTGGAGATAGTGATAGTGTGCCATGGTGTGATGGATGGGAAGGAGCCAACAAGAATTGATATGGGTCTAGTACCCCAAGAAAGTGGATCCTGGGATGGGAGAAAATTTTTTTCAAAATTTTGAAATAAAAGTGAGTAGGAAATTGGAAGAAATTGAGATCTCTGGATGCATATCCATTATTGGAGTTGATTTGCTTATTAGGAAGGCATTTTCTAGATTTGGTGTGGTTTCACAACCCCTCCATGGAAGTAAAAACCCTATAAATATCCTACTAAATATTTTGATCTAATCTCTCATCCTAGGTTCACTCCTAGAAATGGCCAGGCTGGTGAGGTGGATACCTCTAGAGTCTATGTTGATCCCCAACCCCCTTGGAATTGATTAGAATGGTGGGAATGAGACATATAGTATCTGTGTTGATATGTATCCCCCTAGAAGCATATATCTTGAGTCTCCTCTACAGGATAACCCTTCATCACCATCCAATATGGGAGTTAAGTCATTTGCTCAGGTAGTTTAAAAGGATTTGGGCTCTCAAATTATGAGGATAAAATATTTTGACCTATGTCCTTTTCAAGGGAAACTCCATATCTCGATGGAGTTTTTGAAGATGGCTTTAGCCCAGGAAGCTAGCAATCTAGTGGGGAAATTCTTGGGATCTCGTCCTGACATTGACTCCATCCAAAGATGGGCCTTCTCCAAATGGAAGTCGCATGGACATATGGAGATAGTGGTGCTCCCCAAGGGCTTCTTTCTCATCAAGTTGATTTGTATGGAATATGTAATTCAAATCCTCAAAGGAAACCCCTTATTCTTTGGTAGGTGTGGTCTTTTCCTAAAGAAATGGGGTCTATACTTCAATACAAATACTCAAAGTATCAACTTAGCTCTTGTTTAAGTAAGTTATTGTCCTCCCTATCCAATTTTGGCATGAGGATATGCTTCTTGGAATAGTGAGAGCCATTGGTGACCTAGTCTTAATTGACCCTACCACTAAGGCTAAATCAATAATGGTATTTTCCATAATGTGTATCAATGTGGATATTGAATTGAAAATTCCAAGATCCATAGAGTTTATTTTAGATTATTATTCATGGGTCCACAAAATTGATTATGAAACCAAGACTTCATTTTGTGCATTCTATAATAGGCAAGGACATATTTTTGCCTAATGCCCACTCAAAAAAAATTCCCCTAACCTTAGGAAAGTTGGGTCATAGTAAAAAATAGTTGAACCCATTATTTTTAAAGCAAGATCTTCAAAGGATTCTCAAAAAATCTTTCTTTTTCTTAAAGTATGTCAATGGAGAGAAGAGGGAGAGATTCTAGAGATTTCAACTCAGGTAAACCCCCTATTTTTTGCTATAGATTGTTCCTTTATTATAAACTCTCTTAAATATTTATAAGTTTATTCTCATCCTATGGAATAAAATAGGGTAGTTCTTGTTGAAGTCTCTATTTTGGAAACTCTTCCATATTCTTCTTTTAAAGAAAGAAAAGAGCCTCACCTCTCATAGTCAAATAAGGTTTTAACTCCTTTGCATAAGGTCTCAAAAGTAAGAAAAATAATTTCTACCCTAGGCTCTATAACTATAAATCAAAAGAAAGAAACACATATTTATAGGGATTAGTATGATATTGCATTTAATACTCACATAGATTGTGCGTATTAAATGTTGAATTGTAAAGGCAAACATGCCTATAAATATATTTTTGATTAATGCAATTGTAAGTTTTCATTTGTGCCATTTTGTGTTATCTTTTAAGAGTGTTTCCCATATCATTGGTATCAGATCCGAGCATTGGATAGATGAGTATCCTCTTCCTCTAGGCCAATCTGGTTCAAAAGAGGAACGATAAAACCACCAGCGGATCTTGGCTTTGGGTGAACATTATTTTCCTTCCGTAGACACCTTCGTGCACTTTTGTTTGTGAAAAATCTTAGCTGGGGTCCCTCTAATTTCGATCTTCAGCTTCTATTTCATAGATTGATAATTTTCTATGATGCAAACTCCATTCGTTACAATCATTCATAATGTCGACCATTTCACTTGTCGACTTCACTGTGAAATTTTAACAATTACATGTTGAAATGAAAGCTAATTTTTAACAGCTTCAATAAAATATTACCATTGTTGAGGAAGATATCATTGAAGAAGATCAGGATTCCACCCCTGATCTAGAACTTGAATAATTTTTAGCCACACTTGGATTCAAACCAAGGTCTTTGGGTGATATACCCAGCGTCTTTCCACTAGATTATGTGGCTCCTAATGCGGATCTGAACTCCTTTGAAGCTCATGATGCAGATCAAGCCCCTCCAGATATTATAGATCCAAGCTCTTCAAACTCATTGTCACTGAATATCAAGCTATTTTTGCTACCGCTGCCATTGTGCCTATTGCACTTCATGATCTGCATGTTCCTCTTGGCGATGATCTGATTTCAAGCGTTGATCCATTGCATACAATTTTTGTGCCATAATCCTTGGTGGCTCCACAAGTCTTCTACAATTTTTCAATGGTTACTTCATGTGATCTGCCACATCTTACCACTGGATACCATGCTACACTTCATCACAACAATCACTGTTGTATTTGGCCACCACCACCTAAGTTCATTTTTCATAATCCACCTCCACTACTGTTATCATTGATGCACACACCCTTCTATTGCTTTATGCCTGATAAGATTTGTGACATTGATATGTGGACTCCACCACCTGAGTTCATTTGTCATAATCCACCTCCACTACCACTATCATTGATGCACACACCCCACCACCACCTAAGTTCATTTGTCATAATCCACCTCCACTACTGCTATCATTGATGCACACACCCCACCACCACCTGAGTTCATTTGTCATAATCCACCTCCACTACTGCTATCATTGATGCACACACCCTTTTGTTGGTTTATGCCTAATAAGATTTATGACATTGATATGTGGACTCCACCACCACTACCATTATTTCTTGTAGATCACATCAACCACTTATATTTTCTACCATTTTTTGATGTTTATAGCATCGATCTGTAGCTTTTGACCATATGGTGTAGTCATTTGACCATGATTTTCATCCACCACTTCATGTTCACCATCCAAATTTGCTATCATCGATGTCATTTTCTTTACAATCAATTTACTGGCTCCTCTTATGCATCATCATTGTAGATCGTGTGTTTATAACAATCTATGTCTTGTCGTTGTGTGTACTCTACCGAAGCTACCACCATCCTGGCATTTTCACTATCTCTCATGCCATTTTCATTTCTACCACTTGATTTCGCATACCCATGATCCGCCATGGCCTCCACCATTCCATAAATTAAATTAAATTAAATTTTAATTTAATTTAATTTTTAAATACCCATTTTTATTTTTCCCGCTTCCATCCTCCAACGACCACCAAATACATATTCATTTTGGTTATTTTCATTAAAAGTGTGCACCACTCCATTCAATTTTCAACCATAAATTAAATTATATTATTTTTTAATATAATTTAATTTTTCTCCACCCTTGCACCACTCCATTAAAACCCACATTCAATTTTCAACCATAAATTAAATTATATTATTTTTAATATAATTTAATTTTTCTCCATCCATTAAATGCATATCACCCCACCTTCAGTCTTGATAATTGTCCCGATCATCAATAATTTAATGCAAGATGAATACTGTCCACTTGACCGTTGTCCTGGTCCACCAATAATTTAATGCAAGAAGCCCACAATTAACCATGAATGAATTAAATTAAATTAAATATTTTTTAATTTAATTTAATATTTTCCATAACCATTAATGCATGGCTCAGCCAATTCAATGCATGCCCTCTTGTCTTAAAGACCACAACAATTAAATTTTTCATTTGGCACGTGGTTCAAGGTATATTTTGTTGCATCTTCTCTGATATTTCAGTTGTTGCTTTCTTCTACCAATTTTCGAGACCCATTTTAGCTATCTGTCAGTATAGCAGTGTTTATAGTCATTGAAGAACATTTTTTGAGCCAAACTCAGATCCAATGCTAGATTTTAGTTTTATGAAGACCTGTTCAACTTCACTATTTTGGGTCTTCTTATTTTTGTAATAAGAGTGCATTTTTTATTGTACCCAACACTCTTTTTCTACCCATATTTCTCTTCCACACTTGTATGCATTTGGGACCAATGCTTCCTCAGTGGGGAGGAATTATAGGGATTAGTATGATATTGCATTTAATATGTGGCAAACACTCTTAAAATATGACACAAAATGACACAAATGAAAACTTACAATTGCATTAATCAAAAACATATTTATAGGCATGTTCGTATTTACAATTCAACATATAATACGCATGATCTGTGTGAGTATTAAATGCAATATCATACTAATACCTATCAAATATGTTAGAAATGATAGGAAGGTGAGCAAACCCTCAAACCAAGATATTAGAAAAATATAAACTAAAGCAAAAATAGCCAATGGTTCATAAGCTATCGTTTCCTTAGGGGGGAAATAGAATCTACAGTTGGATCTTGCTTCTACTGCTACCTTTAGATCCCATTGTTTCTTAGCTGAAGGTAGAGGGAATAAACATTAGACCAAGCAAAATTAATGGTAGTCGATTAACTTCTTTGAGTATGGTTTATTTTTAGATCTTTGCTCAAGGTTGGTTGTTTGGATTTTAGAGATGTGATTTTTTACCAAGGTAGATTAGTGTGAATCCTAGGTGGATATCACTTTCTCTTCAATGATTATTTTCTTTTGTCTCTACTTCTAGGATCCTTCTCTTATTGTTGGATCATATTTTTCCTTGCTTTGTAGTTTTTCTATGGTTCTTCTCAGTCCTCTTTCTAAGGCTCTATTTTACTTGTAAAAGGAATGGGACCCTTTCAATCCCCTTCTTAACCTATTAATTAAAAAAGGTAATGTCAAATGGTGAAATCATCAAAAAATTTGAACTCGCACACCCCCTAAATTTTTACAAAGACCTAAACATGTTACCAATTCATCTATATCTACCACTATTTACCCTACACAACCCTTTTTTAGAGCTCAACATGTTAAGAAATCATTTATCACCAAAGAAACATAAACAATTGTTAGACCATTCTAAAAACTTGTCAAGTGGATCAAATATATTTTCCATGTACTAAAGACTACCTAAGGCTTATCTAGAAATTGGGGTTGATCTGAGAAATATTGAGACTCTTGTTCTAAACTTCAAAAACCATGCAAACTACCCTCTCATCTATGCTGCACTAGATCCAAAACATAAAATCCAAATTAGAGAAGGGAATGGGTATTTTTATAAAATATCCATAAAAGATAAAGAGGATTTATAGAGAACCTCAAAAAAAGATTCAGTCCACCATTTTAGAAATACTGCTTCTTCAAGGCATCATTGGAATAATCCATGAAAATAAAATTAGTCAACCAAATAAATTAAATGTCAAAGAGAACAACATGGTGAACCTATTAATGAATGTTTCTCTTGAGTCAATCAACCACCACTCAACAAGATATCCTCGTAATCAAATTTTCTTGTTTTTTAGTGAAATCCTAAAAAAAATACTAAAACAAGATCTTCCTCAAAACTACTTTAGAAACAAAGGGAAGTCACTCCATGCTCATTTTGATACCAAGTCAAAATTTTCAATACTTTCTAGAAATTAAATGAAGCATAATATTCACTACAATACATATGTAACATAATAGAGAAACAAAATAGAAAGATCAAGTAGACAAAATAAGAGGGTGGATGCCTAAGGGGGCATCCCTAATAATAGATCACATAAAGATATCATATTATACATTAATACAATGAATGGTCTCGAGTTTTCATATAGTAGACACCTAATCCCAAAATAATAATTACATATTATATTAACCTAGGCCAAATTAAGGCTCAAGTTTAAGTCAAGTTTAATAATATGATAATAAACCTTTAATAAAGGTCTAGTTAAGGCGTACTACACAAGTGGATTAACTAATCCCTTTAATAAAGGTCTAGTTAATGCGTACTACACAAGTGGATTAACCAATCCCACTAAGAGTGAATTCATAGCCATACAAGTGATTTAACCAATCCCACTAGGGGTTAATATATCAAAAAAAAATTATTGGTAAGAGGGATTTTAGAAAAATCCCATAACCTTTTATAAAAATATGAAGGTTCGGAGAAGAGTTCCTAACTAAAAAATAGCCAAAGAAACAAACCCTCAGTGGACTATTAGAGAAAAAAAACTAAAATAGAAAAAGAGAAGCGCACACAGGAGCAAGAGAGGAAGCCACAAGGATAGAGAAGAGAAGCCCTCGTAGGGGTAGTAGAGAAAATCTCATAGTTACACATAAAATTGAAAAGGGTTTTTCCACATAGGAGAAAACCTCACAATTACACAAAAATTTGAGAAGGGTTTTCTTGCATAGGAGAAAACCTCATAGATTTAGAAGGCCCAAAGAAAAAATAATGAAGCAATACAATGCAAGGCCATCCATAAATGAAACAAGACCATCCACAAAAAAATCAAGATCATCCATAAGAGAAATAAAACCACTTAAAAACCATCACAGGTCCATATACAAAACAACCCAAGGCCATCCTCAAAACAACACTAGACCATCCACAAAAGCCTCCGTGAGAATATATATATATATATATATATTGTTTTTTAAAAATAATTTCCCACCTAGGGAAAACACACAATTTTGGAAGGCCCAAAATGCAAAAAACACCACAAGGCTTACTGCTAGAACATCAACACCGAGTAGATCCACAAATATAGTTTATGAGCCCCAAAAATGCTCATATTTTGTATGGGTTTTATTGATTATTATGCGACAATATAATAGGAATTGTGTACTTTCATGAATTATTATGTAATTATTTAATAGAATTGTGTGTGTTATCTAATTTGTGTGTTTTAGTGTGTTTGTGTGGAAATTTAGTTGGTTTTGAAATATTTGGATCAGTCGAGGTCCTTCATGGACCTGGAACTTTGTTTCTCCTAGGATCAATACATGGTGGTTAGGCACCTTCCTCTTAAAGGAAGGCACCAAGAGAAGGTATGTGCCTTCCGTATAGAGAAGGTGCCCGACATACCTAGGCGCCTTCCTTATAAGGAATGCACCCCCATAAGGCAAGGTGCCTTTCGCATGAAGAAGGCGCTTAACACCAGTAGGTGCCTTTTGCATGAATAAGCCACTCAATATCAGTATGTGCCTTCCACATAAAGAAGGTGTATACCAAAGCATTTGAGGAATACACCTTCCTCATAGAGAAGTTTCCTCCATATTTTACCAGTTGACTAAATGCACGGTGTGGGCAGTTTTGACTGGTGTAGTTCTAGTTCCATGTCACATGAGATAATCTTGAGGAGCTGCACCAATAGATGAGGATGCCTTACCTACGTCGGGTGAATCATGATCCAGCTCAAGCAAATTTAACCAATTAACGAATGCACCATCGTTAGGAATGATGATTTTTTTTAGAAGATGTCGATTGTGGTTACCAGACTATCCCAGTTTAGTATGTACCCAACTACTATTGTAACTTCATTGTAACAAAATATTTGTGTGTGTGTTATATAAACACACATAGACCTCTCTGATGGACATCCAGAATTTATTGATCATTCTGAGGAGATAGATGTATTGTAATTATCTTGCAATTATAATAAAGTTTGAGAGTTCCTAATCACGTGTTCAACTGGAAGGGAGTTACTGGAGCTTGGGCCCACTCTAAGCTAGTATTCCTTCCCTTTTTCTTGTGATTTCCTATATTAGTTTCTTGCTTTAATAGGTTTGCTTTTTGTACTGTTATTTTCATTGCTATAGTAGAATTATTTTTATGTCTATTTGTAGCACCCTAAAATTGGCACAGTAAAACCTTAGTAATTACATTCACTTTAGTAAATAATTTAAATTCAAATTTTAACCTCCCAAACCGCCTGTTAACCATCGGTTAATCTGTTTCCCCCTTTTTCATGCCATTTTTAGAGGTTATTTTGACCGTTTGACGATATCATTGCCGATCAAACGATATTGCCTTAGATTTGATGATTTTGTCTGGGCTAGGATGTCCAGATGATCTTGTCCCAAAACTAATTTTGCACAATTAGCTTCTATTCCAACGGGTCTCTAATCCGGGCAGAAGCGTGTCTGTGCCATTAGGGACCCTCCCCCATTGGAGATCTCCCAAATAGGGATGATCTCCAACCTCCTAACCTCCCTCCTAAGCCTATTTAATCCTAAGCCCTTCCCTTAGCACCCCCCTAGCTGATAATTCCTATAACCCGACTTCATATGCATTAAAACATCCCAAATTCATATTTTTAGTAGTTATATACTAATTTTATTGTAGGTACCTTAGTGTTTTTCAGTCGGAGCAAGCTTACATCATTGTCAACGATCCTATTCAGATCGGAGGTGATCTTGTCGAATCAGAGACGATTTCATACCAATGTGAGATGATTTCGACTGCAGTCAACATTGAGGCAATTAGTGCCTAAAGTTTGCATTTCTTCATCTATTTTTCTATTGTTTTATTCTGTAATTAGCTAGCTTATTCAGTATTTTATATTATCTTGCATTTTGGAGTTCACCCATCTAGATTAAATGCATAATTAAGCCATAATTGTGATTAAATTAGCATAATTCATTCATGTTTCTATTTTTAAGTTTTAGTTTAATAGTACTACTGTCATTTTATACTATTTCCCTCTGCTAGAATTGTTGTATTTTTTGTGTTTTGCACCTCTCTCTGTTTGCAGGTTTCTGACGAATTCGTCAGATGAATTCGTCAGATCTCAGACGATCTTGTCTGATCTTAGATGATTCTGTTGAATTCCAGACGATCTTGACTGCTTCAAGAATCAGAATCTTCATCAGACATCCGGGTTAGGTATTTTCCTTTAACATTTCTCAATTTCTTTGTTTTTTTGTTCTATTCTGCTTTTCTGTATTTATTTAATTTGCATATGCATATAGAATAGCTTAGACGCATTTTGGCCAAACCTAGGATTTGAATTCTTAAGGCTAAAAACGAACACATAAAACACATTCCCAACCTAGGCGTGGAAACTGCCATTGAATGTTTCCTGGTGAACCCACCATCCATCGAAAAATCACCAATATACACCTCCCTCGAGATGCGGGACCTTCGCAAGGCCTCTCAGTCCGAGGTACCGTGCCATCCTTTTCACATCCCCCTTCCGGGCACGGATCCTATAGCCTGAAGGTAAGGGTGTAAAAAATTTGGAGCGATACATTTTGGTGAACCCGACGTGAATGCATTGTAAACCTTTTGAAAACAAAAAAAAACAAAAAATAAAACAACTAAAACATAGATGCATTTTAGATCATTTCAGTTTAATATCATGTTTAGATGGTAGCTCCTAAGAAAATATTAGCAGTTACTATAAATTTAGAAAACCAATTGGCAGCCATAGAAATCAATTCTGTACTTAGTGTGCCTGAAACAGATAGAAATCAACTCTTGTGGGACGAACTTGATAGAAGACTTAGTGTCATTTCATCTAGGTCAACAAAACTTAAACAAATCAAGAGGCTTATCCTAGATAGAATCCTAGATCCTCATCAACTTGTCTTTTATCATGAACTTCAGAGAGCCTGCCATAGATGGTTAGCTTATAGGAGAGCTCTTGTATCTTCAGAATTGTTCACCTTCGAGGAATACCTCGAGAACGTAGCCATTGTACACCAGTTCCTAGGTCTTGTAGAAGACCAAGAGGTTGTTCTTACAAATAGGGAAATATGGAATAGAGTTCCTCGAGCTGTGTTATATCGATAGTATTGCCACGAGCTTTACTTCTATCAACCAGAGATCTGAGACAGATAATATCACTATAGCTCTTTTCATTAAATTTTTAAAAGAAAACTTTCAATTTGAAGAAGAACACTTCATGACTCCTGAAGAACTTGAGCCTATTAATGATATTTATAAATTGTTTATAGAAAACTAGATCATTACTTTCTATCTTATTTCTTGCATTTATTGTGTTATTTGTTGTCTTTACAATATTATTTCAAAAACAAAGAAAAACTAAAAAAACTAAAAAAAAAAAAACATAGCAAAAACTTAAACATTTCATTTTAAATATTGTAGTAGGTATATAATTAATATATACCTCTTAAGCTTGTTGCATATATATATATATATATATATATATATTTGTTGAAATCAAAATTAAGCACCATGCCTAAACTTAGGAATGGTAAAGAAACTTTAGGAGAAGAAGAAGTTTGGTTACAAGATAAAACTAGAGACCCAAATGTCCTTCCTAAAGATCCAATTCCGGAAGGAAAAACTCTAGATCAACCATAATATGACTTAGGTGAAGACAATGAACAAGAAGGAAGTGTTAAATGGGATGGACCCTCATCCCCTAGAGTAGCTCCAGATGGAACTATTGCTTTTGACAACGTAGATCATTTTTGGAAATTTCTCAATGATAACATTGATGCCCTTAATGTGGCAGTTCATATTGATAAAGGGCAAATTAGTGACACTCAAGCAGCCATGGAATATATGTATGATGTGCGCACTAATCCCTTGTCTTTCATTGATCAAGAAAGTGATAATGTTGGGCCATCCAATACAGATATGGTCACTATGATTCAAAACATGTCAAAACAACAGGTTACCCAACCTCCTAAGGAACCTGTTATTCAACCTAAAATCATTCCCACACAAAATAAAACTTCCTTCACTACTTTATTTCACCAAACTATTGAGCAATATGCTTCAAGTAAACAAAAACCTAAAACGAAGCCAAACACCAATTTTCAACAATCTGGAATACAACATAATACAACTTCAAAATTCCTTCATAACACCTTTCCTACCAATAATTTACACAATAGCAACATAGCATCTAATCTTCATGTCCCTCCATCATATGCTCACAAAACCCATGTCAATGCCCTACCGAACCAATATGGTGGGCAAACTAGTAATCTGGAAGCCATGGTGAAACAGTTAGCTTTACGTATGGACCAGATAGATCCTTATCGTCCCTCGTACAATTATCGAGAGATCTGTAGTCAACCTTTGGATCCCATAGTTGTAGCTCAACCGTACCCTAAGAATTTTCCCATGCCTATCTTGCCTATATATAAAGGAACCGAAGATCCCATAGAGCATCTTCGCATGTTTAGGATAGCATGTCATGATATATCACATGATGACTTGCTATTACTAAAAATGTTCCCAAAAAGTTTAGGTGGAATGGCATTAGAGTGGTACTATCAATTGCCCACTCATTCCTTGAGAAACTTTGAAGAAACAATTGAATATTTTGTCCATCAATTTAGTGCCTACATCGAGAGGCATGTAACCATTAAAGATCTATATAACTTAAAACAAGACAAGGATGAATGTTTTGCTGATTTCTTAGCTAGATGGAGGCAATTGACAGGAAAACTGCACTTTGTGCTACCTTATAGGGAAATGTTGGACATTTTTATTAATAATTTACAAGAAAAAATATCTTATGAGCTATCAACTGCTACTTTAACTACCTTCGATCAAGCTATAGATTTAGCTCGAAGAGTAGAAGATGCCCTCATTAGGAGAGGCCAACTTAGGAAGAAGGATGATGAGAAAACATCCATAAATCAATATAAAAACAAACAAGTTGTTGGTGATGGAGTCACTGACAACAAAAATGTTGCTAATGTCAATGCAACAAAGACAACAGAAAAATTTATATTGAAACCTCCTGACAAACCTCCTCGAGAATTTACTAGATTGAATCAACCCTTATCAACTATTTTACCTTAATTACTCGAAAGAGGTTTGATCCAATTACCAGCTATCCGGGAACCTGATCCAACTATACCCGGATACAGAGCTGACTTACATTGTGATTTCCATAGAGGACCTGGACACTCTACCAACGCTTGTAAAAGGTTGAAACATAAAATATAGGATTTGATTGATAATAATGAAATGGAAGTGCAAGCCTTCCAACCTAAACAAAATGCTCCTAATAATACTCAAAAGACCATTCCCCAAAATCAAAATCAAAATGCTAATCAAACATTAGACATATTTCAACATCCTTTACCAAGACATGGTAAAGAGGTAGCCAATCAAATCGAACATCATAATGTTCCTCCTCCTACCCGATATGTAGGAACCATTAGCGGACAATTACCTGTTCAGGATCCTCAAATATTTGACACAACCTTATCCTTGGTTATGACCAGGCCCTTACATAATTTTCAAACTTCAGATTCTAGTGATATAGAATCAGATACTGAAAGTGAACTAGACATTACTTCAAACCAATCGAATAGTTCTGAAAATGAATCAGATCCTATTCAACCCATCACAGATGCTATGGTTCCAGAAGAACCATTTCCTAGGAGAGTTACTACTTGACCCTCTTCTAATCAGTTCCTCTCAAATGAACAAGCCATAAACGCTCGACCGAGACCAGTTCAGCGTCCTCAATATAACATTGTAGGTACCATTGGAGTTGTTACCCGACAACAGGCTCAAAATTCTCAACAAGAACCCAATCAGAATGATGGATCAGCTCCATTCATTTTGAAAAATCCCAATAAAGGGAATCATGCTCCTAATGTTCAACCTAAACCCCCTTACAATATTAATGAGCAATTATCCAATACTACAGCCAGAATTTCCCTTTTGGACTTGTTAAGATCTTCTCCTACCCATAGGGATGAGTTGATGCTTACATTAAGCCAAATGATGGTACCTCAAAACATTCAACCTGAAGCCATGGCCAATACTATCATCACTCGAGAGGTTGATTGTATTGACTTTCGGGATAAAGATATCCCACAACACGGTTTACATAAGGATAATCCCTTATATATTACTACTCTAATTGGAGATGTAGCTGTCAAACGAGTCTCGATTGATAATGGCTCATCTCTAAACATTTGCACTTTTGACTTCTACCAACGATTTGGCTTTAGAAGTGATGAAATGAAGAAAATTGATATGATTATCAAAGCTTTCAATGACGAAACATAAGAAACGTGTGGAGTTATTACCATCCCCTTGCAAGTTGGTCCTAGAACCCTAGAAACAACCATGTTTATTGTACATTGCCCGACATCGTACAATATACTTTTGGGTCACCCTTGGATCAATGCGATGCGAGCGGTCCCATAAACTTTACACCAATGTGTTAAATTTGAATTTAAAAATCAGTTGGTCACTATCCATGGTGACCCTAGACCCTTTGATATGTGTGCTTTGGCAGAACCCGTTGGAGTGCAATTTTGCCCCGCTCTGTCATCCACACATCCTAGTTCTTATTTTTCATCTAAACGTGTGAAACACACACCCATAACTTCACCTATTTCCCCTCCATTAATTTCATCCTCCTATACTAGATCAACAATCTTCTGAACAAATCACTCTAGAACCTCAAAAAGATCTTCAATCTACAACCAAACCTTCATGTCATATCCCTATAATTTCAAAACCTATAGACACATCTATCATACCTTCAACATCTCAAGATATAGGGAATAATCCTTCTACATCTTATGCTCTTTCTGATGAACTTTTACCAGATTTATCCACAATCTTAATATAAAAAAAAACAAATGCTTTCATGCAAGATTCAATTCTTTTAAATAACTTGCCGCCATCTCCTCGTACTTTGGGCCTCCCACAACCTATGGGAAGTACTTACCAAGTCGGGAGTTGTGCCTTCATTTATAAAGGATATGACTAGGGAAGAATCCCTCGAAATATCAAAACTCATCATGAGGGATATGCTCGGTGCTATTTTACCAATGAATATATTAAAGCTAAACCCATAATGCTTAAAATGGGATATAAAGGGAAAGGCTTGGGACCTTTCCAAAATGGCATGAAAGAACCTTTCGAGGTAGAACCGTGGCCTACCCACTATGGTGTGGGCCTATTTCCTAGTAAGGGTCAACCCTTTCCTTTTGAAGATGATGATCAACTCATATGTTATCAAGATTATTTGGATAGGCATGTTGATTTGCCTCTAAAAAATCAATCGTTTACATGTAACATGCTATCCATAGCTTACCCTGAAATGATTGCTGACCCCGATGAAGAGTTGGAAGGAGATATCTTCCATGATGTCTCCGTTGAAGAGATGTTACACAATGGATTTTATTTTGATG
This sequence comes from Wollemia nobilis, assembly GCA_028583015.1. Lineage (NCBI taxonomy): Eukaryota > Viridiplantae > Streptophyta > Pinopsida > Araucariales > Araucariaceae > Wollemia > Wollemia nobilis. Next base: position 103,210 of record JAQPPZ010005611.1, read on the forward strand.
GTTCTATACCAACTATAGCCCAACTTGAGACCGCTAATCCTCAAGATGAATTATCCAAATTAACCTTACAAGAATTACAAGAATTGGGCGTTTCACCCGCCCTACCTAATTTTGAAAGAGATCTACACATGGAGGTAGAAAACGTCATTAAAATTAACATTGAAACTGAGGATAATCCTCACATAATCAATATTGGATCAGAATTAAGTCAAGAAAAACAAGAACAATACATTGCATTCCTTAAAGAGTATGAAGATGTCTTCGCTTGGACATATGAAGATATGCCAGGTCTAGACCCTTCTGTAGTCATGCATCATCTAGTGGTCCATCCGGATGCTAAACTCGTTAAACAAAAACTTAGAAAAATGCATCCCAAAGTGGCTCTGCTAGTCAAAGGGGAGTTAGAAAAACTCCTGAATGTTGTTTTTATACAAGCTATTGATTATGTTGAATGGATCTCAAATGTAGTTCCAGTCACCAAAAAAGAAGCCACCAAAGTTAGGGTTTGCACAGATTTTAGAGATATTAACGTTGCATGCCCTAAAGATGATTTTCCTCTTCCAAACATGGATCAAATCATTGAATTTACTACCAAGAGTGGGATGATGTCCTTAATGGATGGATTCTTCGGTTATAATCAGATCAGGATAGCTCCTGAAGATCAGGCTAAAATAGCCTTTATTACCCCCTGGGGTACCTTTTGTTGGAAAGTGATGCCATTTGGCTTAAAGAACGCAGGTGCAACCTATCAACGAGCTATGACCTATATTTTTCATGATATGATGCATGATATCCTACATGATTATGTAGATGATATTATAGCTCGCTCTATTATTGAGGATAATCATTTAGATGACTTGAGAAAAGTTTTTAATCGATTACGAGAATATCTTATTCGATTAAATCCAACAAAATGCATATTCGGAGTTAAGTCCGGTAAACTATTAGGGGTTTTAGTTTCTTTACGTGGTATCGAAATCGACCCTCTCAAGATTGCGGCTATCACTGATATGCCCGCACCTACTAATATATCTGAGTTACGAAGTTTACAAGGTAAGCTTCAAGCCATCCATCGCTTCATCGATAAGCTGGCGGACAAAACTGGTCCCTTTCTTAAACTCCTTAAGAAGGATGTCCCTTTTAATTGGGATGACGAATGTAGAGAAGCTTTTGAACTTCTCAAACAATACCTCCTTAATCCATCGGTGCTTTCATCGCCTAAACCTGATCGCCCATTTCTCCTGTATATTTTAGCTTCAGATTTTGCCTTAGGAGCTATGTTAGCTCAACTTGATGATGCGAAGAGAGAACGTGCTAATTATTATATTAGCCGAACCTTCATCAGTTATGAAACCCGCTACATAGCGTTGGAGAAACTATGTCTAGCAGTCATGTTTGCTACGCAAAAATTATGACATTATATGCTTAGTCAGAAAACTTATGTCATTGCCAAATATGATCCCTTGAGGTATCTCATGAGTCGACCTTATTTATCGGGTCACACAGCCAAGTGGGTTCTTGCTCTAAGCAAGTTTGATCTCACATTCATAGGACAAAAGTCTATTAAGGGTCAAATCATAGCAGATCAATTAGCTGCTACACCCTTAGAGTCTACCCATCCCCTCATCATTGAGTTTCCTGATGAATGCCTTCAATTAGAGGCAGACCATACTGAACAATGGTCCTTATACTTTGATGGAGCCCGATGCATGAGTGGGGCTAGTGCGGGTATTATTTTAATATCCTTGCAAAAACATCTTATTCCTCTGTCCTTCAAATTGACATTTGCTTGCACCAACAATACTGCTGAATATGAAGCTCTAATCCTTGGATTACGAGCTGCCTTGGCGCTAAAAATTAAACATCTGTTAGTTTTTGGTGATTCTCAACTGGTTATAAACCAAATTAATGAATTTTATCAGACCAGAGATGATAAACTGCGCCCATATAAGGCCTATGTTTTACAACTAATGTCTCTATTTGATCAAGTTACCTTGGAAGCTATTCCTCGAACTTGCAACCGTGCAGCTGATGCTATGGCCGCAGCTGCATCTCTCCTGCCCTTGGAGTTAGATGATGAATATGCCACTATCATTATTCGTTGACTCCAGGAACCCGCTTCAAATAAGTCATGCTTAGAGCCTTTGGATGTGTTTCTAATCAATGAAACTACTCCTAAACCTTGGTACACGGACATATTTGATTTTCTCCAAAATGGGACTTTCCCTGCCAATTCTAATAGAAACCAGCGTCGGTTATTACGTAGACGAGCAAGTCGATTTGTAATAATTGGCAATACTTTATATAGGAGATCTTTTGAAGGTATCCTATTAAGATGTTTGAATTTAGAAGAATCTAAATCAGCCTTGAGTGAAGCCCACGATGGATCTTGTGGAGGACACTTCAGTGGTAGTGTCATTGCTAAAAAGCTCCTTCGGATAGGATACTTTTGGCCTACCATGGAAATGGATGCACATGATTATGTGCGCCATTGCGACAAGTGCCAAAAACATGCTGACCTTGTCCATGCGCTCGCACAAGAAGCTGTAGGCTATTTCATCTCCTTGGCCCTTTTCAAAATGGGGCTTAGACATTATTGGCAAAATCAATCCTGTGTCATCTGATGGACACAAATTCATCATAACCGCCATTGAGTATTTCATGAAGTGGGTTGAAGCTATGCCTTTAGCTTCCTGCACTGGCACACAAGTCTCTAAATTTATTTTTAATCAAATCATTTGTAGGTTCGGAATTCCTGCAAATCTCATCTCTGACAATGGAACTTGTTTCAAAAATAAAGATGTTAAAAAATTATGTCAAAAATATAAGATTCAACATCGTTGGTCCACTCCCTATTATCCTCAGGGTAATGGTCAAGCAGAAGCATCTAACAAAACCTTAATCAAAATTCTCAAAATATTGGTCAATAAAACTGGTCGTGACTGGCACATTCAGTTATATCCAGCCTTGTGGGCCTATCGAACTAGTGTTCGAACCCCCACTAGAACTTCACCTTTTGTTTTGGTTTATGGTGCTGAAGCAGTTTTTCCCTTTGAATTAGAAGTTCCTTCTTTGGCTCTGCTACTTCAAGATACCGAAGTAGGAGATGAATATCATCCTGGCAGACTCAGTCAGCTGGAACTCCTAGATGAAAAGTGCATCAATGCTTTGGAGCATCTCCGTGCCTACCAAAACAAGCTTAAAAGATCATATGCTAAAAAAGTTCGTCATCGATCCTTTGAGATTGGCGACCTTGTTTTAAAAGAAAATCAAAAAAATACTAATGCAACTAAGGACCTTAAAGGTAAATTTGAGCCCAATTGGCTTGGACCATACATTATCACTGCTAAATTTGAATCGGGAGCATACAAATTATCTACCTTAGATGGTAAAGAACTTAAAGAACCCATGAATATTTTGCATCTTAAACGTTACTATGTATAAATTTGGTCATTTCATCCTTGTATATATTTGTTTAAAATATTTCAAAATCACTATCTTGTATTTCTTTCAATTTATAAATTCAAAAACACCAAAAACATTCATAATCATCAAAATCTTCAAAACTGCTTGTTGTATTTATTTATGGCACTTGTTATTTTTTTCAAAAACAAACAAAAATGATAAAAATCAAAACAGCAATATTCTTGACTCTTTCGAAACCAAAACAAAATAAAGAAGAAAGAGAGAGTCAACATTCTCAAAACTTCTCAAAAATCATTTATATATATTTTCTTACAATTATTGCAGTTATATGTTTCAAATTATTTTGGATAAATTAGCATTTATTTGGAATCTCTCACTTTCACAAACACAAAAATAAATATCTTGATTTTATCTGGCATGATTACTAATCTCTCTTATATCAAAGTCCACAAAATTCAATTAAATAAAGTTTGAGCATAGAGAATTGATCTTGTTATTTACTTAAACCAAGCACATCTTTTCACAATAAAATGATTATATTTGTAATTTCCATGCTTTGCTACATAGTAGAAGTGGTTTCTTGAGCGAAAAGTTTCCCCTGCTATCCTATCATGCACATGGTCTAGAATCTTTGAGAATTGGCAAAAGGACAAGCTCACCCCTACCCAGAATAAAAATCCCTTGCTCTACAACTAATCCGAGCAAGTATCCCTAGCATAGAAAGAAAAAGCAAAGTTCAAAAGAAAAAAAAAAAAGAAACAAGTTATTTCAAGCATTATCTCAATTATCAAGCAAAAATACAAAAAGAAAAGAAAAAGCAAAAGAACAACAAAAGAAAGCAAAAGCAAAAAGCAATAAAATCCCTTTCCCTACCCTTTGAAAAGAAAAGAAGGGTTGATGAGCTTGAATCCCTGGAATTCTCAATTATTCAAAAACTGTGAGGTAAGCCCCATAACAGGTGGTTTGTGCCCAACTTGCTTGGCCTTGGGTAACTCCTAGCGTGGCGATATGTCTATCACATTAGCGACCTTCTTTTTTATAGACCTATGTCTGCTTATGGATTAGCTAGCTTTTGATAATCTGACCTACATAGTAGTCTAGTATGGTTATATGCATCTACATCATGGTTAATGAACACTTATTTGGTTTCTTCAAATCACTTGTATCATATTATCTTGCTCAAAACTGGTAAATGAACATAGCAATTGCACACACATTTTATATTTGAGAGATTTTGTGTATCATTATGATAAATCAAGATTGGAAATGAATTCACATATGCACATGGGATTCCTTATAAATCTAACTTTTGTCTTCAAAATACTTTGAAATATTCTTTGCAAATTGTTTGGAATAATTCATTTTCTTCTTTAAAGTACAGTTGTTTAGCATAAAGACAACTACATAATAGAAACATCAAAGCTTCTTTCAAAACCATCCAATAAAAACATATATATATATATATATATATATATATATATATATATATATATATATATATATATATATATAACTTCTTATCGACTTTCGCGATGATGGTATAGTTCCAAAACCAAAATTGGAATTTTATGCCTAGCGCAAGTCCTCATCTTCATATTTTTTGTTTATTTAAAAATCAACCATGTAATAAAACAATCTATTTTCTTCCTTGATTTTCGCGATGATGGTATAAGTCTATACCTACATATTCTATGCCTAGCGCAAACCATTGTAACAATTTTTATTCCCCATTTATTTAAAAATCATGAAAAACCATATGACTTAAATCATTAAGTTACACAAATTATGCTTTTAAAAAGCAAACACATTTTCATTATTTCATGTCATTATGTCAACCTTCAATTTTGCAATGATGGTATAATTCCTAAGGAATTATCCAAAAATTTTATCACACTTAGGAATTTATGCCTAGCAAAAATCATTTTAACATTATTTCATGCATACTATTTTCATGGAAATCTGAAAAACAAACCATCATCATCATCATTTGCACCATTGCACCAAAGTCTTAAGACAGTCTCTTAAGCACTCTTTTACTTTTAACAATATTTCTATACTGGGATTAGCTTGACGACCGAGTGAGCGGCGACTCCATGAAATGGTCTATAATAGCGACAATGTCCTTTGAAATTATTGTTAGAAGTCTCTTTTTATTTTTTATCACATTCCATCACAAACAACCAATTTGTTACATCAGATTATTTCATTTAAAATCTTACAGCATGACATCAAAATTATAAAAATGACATAATTACATGAATCCTCAATCCAATCATCAAATTAATCAATCAAACATAAAAGCATCATAAACATACACATAACACAAGTCATATGATCAAAAATATCTCATCTATATATATCAACAATATGTACATCATCTCAAAAATGGATTGGTATGCCACAATATATATCTTGGCCTACTCAATCCCCTCAATCAAATGTCCTTCTGTGCCATGTCTCGAGAACCCCTCGAGCTCTCAGCCTCATCTCCTCCCCCGCCCTGAGGTGGACGAGGTGGCCCCATCGCAGTATGCGTGGTACTACGAGTCCTAGTCATCGATCGAGAAGACGTCCTCGACGACCCAATCCTGATAGGGTCAGCAATGTCGGTTGGCAGCTGTACCCTCTGACCCTTTGGCACCATCTAGAAGTAGATGCCCTGGTAGAATGCGGTCTGAGCAATCGACCGTGCCAGCTCTTGTGTGCTCGCTCCTCCACCCCGTGCCCTGAGGCGTGCAATCTCGTCTCTGAGCTATGTAACCTTAGCTCGATGGCGTGCAACCTCGTCCTGTAATGTCTGCACCTGTGCTTGGAGATGGATCGTCTCTGCTCGAAGAGTCGCTGTCTCGCTGCTCTCCCCTAGTGTCGACACCCTTGCCCTTATCGGGCGATGGTGGCCTCTCTCTCTATGGAGAAGGGGGTCTCTCCTCCCTCCTCTCCCTCTGCCATGGCCTCTCCTGCGCCTGTGGCCTCCTCAGCTCTCTCCCGTCATGACCTTGGGCCGCCTCCATAGCCGCCTGGCATCGCCTCCCTATTCGATGCACAACTGCGTGTATCGGACCCTGAGCCCTCGTCATCCGAGGAGGGCGGATGCCTGCGTACCAGGCATCATAGCCATTGGCTACCCCTATGTCGTCCCCATCCATTGGCTGAATGGGGGCATCGTCCGAGTCCTGACTCTAGAAGCGTTGCATGTCTGGAGCCCCGCTAACTGTGGTGTTATCCTGGACAGTCCGGGAAAACTCGTAATCCCTGAGAGATGGGATCCCTTGTTGTAGACCGAACTATCACAAAACTCGATCGTAGCGGTGGAGCTCCACCTCTCCCCTCTCCATCCTCAACCAACAAACTTGCCTAACGTGAGCCAACTCTTGTCCATCCTCGACCCACCCTGGGTGCTCTCGCCATGGCCTCCAGGTGATCTGGTCCGGGACAAGGTCATCCAGCAGTCTTCGGGACATCGGTAGGTCAATCCATCGCTGTGACCCTCTCTAGAGCCACCAATAGAAAACTCGGGGCCTCTCCCCATCAATCCCTATCAGAGGAAGCCCTACCGGCCTCCGCACTGCAATGTGCTCCTAGCACCAAACCTGTAGGAGCGATGTCATAACTAGACATCGACCGCCCTTGTACACGACCCCATGTAGGATCCTGTACAACCGGCATAGAACAAAGCTACCCCAAGAAAATCTATAACCATGGTCCCGCATATCACAGATCACATCTGCTAGCATCCATGGTACCCTGCACCCGCTCTGGTGGCACAACAAAAGTCCACCAACCACTCCGGCTAAAACCTGTGTGAGTCTAGATGCCCCAGGCATCTGACGTAGCACCTCGATGTTAACTCTGCCCTTCTCCAGGGCAAAGCTCGGGTCACCACACAACCGCCCCATAGCATGGCCCTGATTGGCCGTAGGAGTGATCAACCATCCTTGTATGGGGATCCTCAGAATCCTCCATACATCCTCTAGTGTGGGAGTCATCTCCCTTATCGATAGCCAAAAATAGGAAGAACCCGGATACCACCTCTCTGCTAGGGGATGTCGGTAGCCCCATGTCCGTAGATACTTGTGGCATCTTCGCCACATGCTGTAAGCCGGCCTGTGCCAGCTGATCCCGCTCTGCCTGTGTTAGAGCGGCCAAGTCATCTCTCAAACCTCCATATTTCCATTCCCTTCTCTTTAGCAATCCTCTCTGCAACATAAACAACATAAACAACAAAAAAAAATCATTAATAAACAATTCAAGTAATTAATAATGCAAGTTAAAATAAGTTCAACTTTATACAAATGATGATATCGTCCACTATTGGACGATATCGTCCCAAATTTGAGTAGAATCGTCTTCGATTTCGCAAGCCGAAATCGTCCCTAATTTGATGAAATCGTCCCCCTTTCGCTGATTTCGCCCTTAGACGAAATCGGCGAACTTAAGACGATTTCGTCAAAATCGGGATGATTTCGTCCCGACGACGTCGACGGCCCAAAAACGGCCGCGATGCTCAAAATTCATTTAAAATTCACCTAAAAAGCATGTAAATTCAAATTAAATCATTCTAAACTAAGTTTAGACTCTTACCCGTAGCCCGCGTCGGACCTCTGTTGATCTGTGCGTCGTCTCCACCATTTTTGCTTGCAGAGCTCTAAAACCAGAAAAATGAACAGTAAAAATGAATTAGGGTTTTACCCTATTTTTCTTAATTTTATTCAAAACACAATTAAAAACTTTTTAAAATTTTGCTTTTTCGCGTTTTTACCTCAAACGTTCGATTTGGGTAAAAACACGGAGGGGGCACCATAGTAAGTCGTCGTACGATTCGACCAAGAATCGTCGCCTAAAAATGGGAATAATTTTTGCTTTCTCGTAGATCGAGAAGAACTCATCTTTAACGCATTTTCTTTAGAAAATTTGCTAAAGAGGGGGCAAAATGTAGCACCCTAAAATTGGCGCAGTAAAACCTTAGTAATTACATTCACTTTAGTAAATAATTTAAATTCAAATTTTAACCTCCCAAACCGCCTTAACTCCGTTAACCCCTTTCCAATGCCATTTTTAGAGGTTGTTTTGACCGTTTGACGATATCGTCGCCGATCAGACGATATCACCCCAGATCTGACGATTTCATCTGGGCTAGGACGTCCAGACGATCTTGTCCCAAAACTAATTTTGCACAATTAGCTTCTATTCCAACGGGTCTCTAATCCGGGCAGAAGCGTGTCTGCGTCGTTAGGGACCCTCCCCCATTGGAGATCTCCCAAATAGGGATGATCTCCAACCTCCTAACCTCCCTCCTAAGCCTATTTAATCCTAAGCCCTTCCCTTAGCACCCCCCTGGCTGATAATTCCTGTAACCCAACTTCATATGCATTAAAACATCCCAAATTCATATTTGCAGTAGTTATATACCAATTTTGTTGCAGGTACCTTAGTGTTTTTCAGCCGGAGCAAGCTTACATCGTCGTCGACGATCCTGTTTAGATCGGAGGCGATCCTGTCGAATTAGAGACGATTTCGTACCAATGCGAGATGATTTCAACTGCAGTCAACATTGAGGCAATCAATGCCTAAAGTTTGCATTTCTTCATCCCTTTCTCTGCTATTTTATTCTGCAATTAGCTAGTTTATTCAGTATTTTATACTATCTTGCATTTTGGAGTTCACCCATCTAGATTAAATGCATAATTAAGCCATAATTGTGATTAAATTAGCATAATTCATTCCTGTTTTTATTTTTAAGTTTTAGTTTAATAGTACTACTATCATTTTATACTGTTTCCCTCTACTAGAATTGTTGTATTTTCTATGTTTTGCACCTATCTCTCTGTTTGTAGGTTTCTGACGAATTCGTCTGATGAATTCATCAGATCTCAGACGATCTTTTCTGATCTCAGACAATTCTGTCGAATTCCAGACGATCCTGACTGCTTCAAGAATCAAAATCTTCATCAGACATCCGGATCAGGTATTTTCCTTTAACATTCCTCAATTTCTCTGTTTTTTTGTTCTATTCTGCTTTTCTGTATTCATTTAATTTGCATCTGCATATAGAATAGCTTAGACGCATTTTGGCCAAACCTAGGATTTGAATGCTTAAGGCTAAAACGAACACATAAAACACATTCCCAACCTAGGCGTGGAAACTACCATTGAATGTTTCCTAGTGAACCCACCATCCATCGGAAAATCACCAATATACACCTCCCTCGAGAGGCGGGACCTTCGCAAGGCCTCTCAGTCCGAGGTACCGCGACATCCTTTTCACATCCCCCTTTTGGGCATGGATCCTATAGCCTGAAGGTAAGGGTGTGAAAATTTTGGAGCGATACACTATTTAATTATGCACGTATGAATATTTAATTTCCAAAGATCTAATTATTCATACGTAAATTATTGTGGTGTGGATGAATGAATGATGTTATTTTAAATCCCCCAATGGTAGAATTAGTTGGACTCATATCAAAAGTAGGTATTGTAAATGATCTTGTCTGAGACACTTCTAAAGTTTACGTGCTCCCTGGTCTGACAATTTAAATGAATGGGTAGTGACAAAATAAGATCAAATTTAACCTATGTTTGGCCCACAACATTTTGGTGCCATTTTTGGGGAAGCGCCTCTACTAGATTAATTACAATACCCAAAAAACTTCCATCTAACTTTGTATGAGTCCCTTGAGGAAGAGAGGACCTGACAGTCATTTCATAAAAAAATCCACTAAAATTTGAGTCAGTTGAACACTCCAAATTTGAATTAGACTCACCCAACTCATTGCCAACAGTCCACTAGAGTGAGAATCCTCACCTTGTGCAAAGTGCCTCCTCATTCCACCAATCTGGGGAAGAACAAACCATTGTAAACCCATTTTTTAAGAGGACACCCTCAGAGGAAGCCCTATTATGGAAAGCTATAGAGGATCAGATGATAAGACCAGCCTACGTCAAAGCCCTGACCCAAAAAGTTTGAATGACTATGAGGCCATAGAAACTACATTAGAGACCACATATCATGAAATAATGGCCAAAGAAGAGAATTCATCTGGCTTTAGTTTCCCGATAGAGGAAAGAGTAGGAGAAACCAAAATGAAGAACATATCCCCTGCTCACCTTCCTACCTTCAGAGGATACCCAACCGAAGACCCTGACCAGTTTCTATTCAATTTTGATGTTCTATGTAGGTATGTGGATTACAAATATGATATGTAGAAGCTGAAGCTCTTTTCTTCCACATTAGACGATGCAACTCTATGATGGTTCATCGGTATGGAAGATAAACACATTGCTACATGGGATCAAATGAAGAGGCTCTTTTTAGAGTAATATCAAGACTTTGGAAGACCAAGAGAATCTAGAGAATAGGTCCTAAACATGATGCAAAAGGAAGATGAATATCTGGAGGAATACTCGAAGAGATTCAATTTCAATCTTCAATGATCTCCTCATGCGAAGCTAGCTGACAAGTCTCTTAAAAGCATATTTTTGAGAGGACTTAAAAATGAATCATTAGAGGCTCTCAATATGATTTCTAGAGGTGACGTCTACCAGCATGCTATGGAATATATCTGACAATTATACTGAAACTACTCAAGAAGGAGATACAAGACCACTTCTAGAACCATGAAAGCAACTGCTTCGGTCACAAAAAATAGAGATAGACAACATGCTAGAATATTTGAAAAGTGAAATGATTTTGTCTCTGGAATTGCAAATGGACACGTTGCTATTGGAGAAAAAAAGCAAGAAAACTAAGTAGGATTGGCCTATTTCTACCCGAAATGTAGAGGGAAGCATGAAAAGAATGCATACCCAAATAAAAAAGTTAGATTATGCACGGTATGTAAAATAAATTAGAAGACTCGATTGTGCCCATAATTGCCCAATATCAAAGAGGATGTTAATGTCACTGAAGCCTATTTATAGGAAATTGGAGGAATTGACCACAACCCCCTATGGGGAATATTCCAACATGAATGCCATCATATGGGGGAGGACCATACATGCTACAAGGTCAGCCTCAACCACCTAACATGGGGTGGTGGGGGCCATCACCTTGGTCTAATGCACCCCCAAGAGCAACATTCCCGAACTAGAAGCCCTGGATGCCATATCAATATTTTAGGCAATAGTGGAGAAGCCATGCTCCATGTAATATAGCTCCACATAATGTAGTGCTAGCTCACCCCCAGCAAAACCTATTGGCCTTGCCTACTATGAGACCTACGCAATTACTTGCATAATCGACGGTGAATCCAAACAATAAAGTAAACCAGTCGGCATACAATGTAGAAGATGATATGTATCCGATGTACCATATTAGTTGTAATCCTATTCAGCTTAGATCAGGTAGATAGCTAGGATTAGGGACACCTCCACTGATAGAAGAGGAGATGGATGTAGGAGAAACACCTCTTATAGAAGAGGTGGAAGAAGAAGTGGTTGAGAGAACAAAGTATCCATTTCCTAACCGGCTGCAAGAAGAGAAGAAACTAACACAATCGAAGTTTGATATTCTTTCCAGCTTGAAAAATATTATAGTAACAATTCCACTCTTTCAAGTTATTCGAGATATTCCAATATATACTAAGGCAATAAAGGAGATGTGCTTAATAAAGGCAAGACGGAAAGTAACCTAGACTATCAATATCGTGGGTAAGTTGGCATATTTAATGATGGGGAAGGCATGTCATCCTAAATACGTAGACCCAAGCAGCTCGATGTTGACTATAAAAATTGGGGGACATTCCTTGACCAACATGTTAGTTGATCTCGGTGTAGCCATCAACGTGATGCTGCAGGAGACCATGTAGAAGCTGCAGCTCGCAAACTTGAGACCCACCACAATGGTGTTGTAGTTGGCCGATCGATCAATCGTAGTGCTGGAAGGAATGCTCAAATATATAATAATGATAGTTGATGCATGGTAATATCTGATCGACTTCCTACTTTTACAGTCCAAAATAAGGCTGGATGGCTACCCGCTTATATTAGGGAGGCCATGGCTGGCGACAGTCGATGCTTACAATAGCTATCATGATGGGCTGATGACTATCTCCAATGGACAAAATGTCAAAATATTAACGATTTCACCCCCACATAATTTGTGGATTCATTGGGAGAGCCCACATTGACCAAGAATAGAGAAAATGATTTGTCTATAGTCTATCCAGTGATGGCATTAGATGAATTGGTGGAGGATGAGGATGAATATGGTGCTATCATGGAATTCCTCCAAGGATAATCTTCCATCACAATGCTTGAGTCACCATTGGCCAGCATCCAAGACCACCATGTTTAGCAGATAAACGTTGGTCTTGGAAGGACATTAAACGTCAGTAGTGGGTTGACCCCCACACAACTAACAAAAGTAAAAGAGCTCCTGGTAAAACACCAATGGGCATTTGCATGGGACTACTCGGATATGAAAGGTATCAACCCAAAAATTTATACCCATCGAATATACCTCAAAGAACAAGCGACTCCAAGCAGGCAACCACAGAGAAGAATGAATCCTACAATGAAATACATTGTCAAGGTAGAGCTGCAAAAAATCTTGTCTATCAGATTCATCTATCCAATTTTTGACAGTGAATGGGTGTCATCGCTTGTGGTGTTCCCCAAAAAGAATGAGAAGTGGTGGATCTGTGTGGACTATAGGACATTGAATAAAGTGACCAAAAAGGATCACTTCCCATTCCCATTCATTGATGAGGTCTTGGATACACTTTCTATGTGAAAATACTTCTCCTTCCTGATGGATTTAGTTGATACAACTAGATCTAGATTAGAGAAGAAGATCAGGATAAAACAACATTCACCTACCCATGGGGAATGTTTGCTTATCAGGTGTTGCCTTTCGAGTTATGCAACACACCATCCACCTTTTAAATGGTGGTACTTAACATATTTTCATATATGATAGGGGAAGCGATCGAAGTGTACATGGAAAACTTCACCGTTTATGGAGAAACCTTTAAGGAAGTAATGATGAACTTGGAAAGAGTGCTCGAAATAAGCGAGGAAAATAATTTGTCCCTAAATAACAATAAGTGCTTTATGATGATGCAAAAAGGCATCATATTGGGACACCATCTCTCCATGAAAGGAATAAAAGTTGACAAAAGAAAGATCAAGGTCATCAAGGACCTACCCAGCCATAGAACATAGTGAGAGATGAGAAGTTTTCTCAGATCTACTAGGTATTATTGGTGATTTATCGTCAACTTCAGTAATATTTCAAATCCACTATACACTCTGTTGTCTAAATATGTGGAGTTTAACTAGACAAAATACTACGAAAGAGCATTTCAGTTGATCAAAGAAAAACTGATATCTGCACATGTTTTAAGGGGACCAAATTGGGCCATACCATTCCATATTTATTGTGATGCATCCAACAATGTGATTGGAGCAATCCTTGAACATAAGGATGGTGAGAAATTTTATGCAATCTACTATGTCAGCAAAAACTTAGTAGGGGTCAAGGTCAACTATATAGTTACAAAGAAATAATTCCTTACGGTTGTGCATACCATCAATAAATTCCACCATTATATCATTGGATACCACATGTTCATCCATACGGACCATGTATCCATCAGGTATTTAATGAGAAAACCAGATATTGGTGGAAGAGTTATTAGATGGCTTCTACTGCTACAGGAATTCGATATAACAATAGTTGACAAACCTAGCAAAGACAATGTAGTAGTAAATTTTCTATCTAGATTAATACCAGCAAACCATGCAGCAGTGATAGACCAATTTTTGGATGAACATATGTTCACCATCAGTGAATAAACACCATTGTATGTAGACATAGCCAACTATTTAGCCATCGGAATAACTTCACTTGCTCTTTATTCACAATAAAAGTAGGTAATGATAGAGAAGAGTGACTCCTTTATATGGGTTGATGGCCTCCTATTTAAAATGGGACATGATAAAATTATGAGGAATTGCACTACAAAATAGGAGTTTTAAGAGATACTCAAAGCTTTTCATGATGAACCATGTGGAAGACACTTTGCAAGAAAAAGGACTGCCTATAAAATCCTACATGCTAGGTACTTTTGGTCCACTCTATTTAAATATGCAACCACCTACACCAGCAAGTGCGATGAATGCCAAAGAATAGGTAGACCGACTCATCAGGATGAAATACCCCTTTAACCTCAAGTACACCTAGAGCTCTTTGATAAGTGGGGCATGGATTTTTGGGGCCAATCAATCTACCTTTAGTAGGGAGAAGATTCATTTTAGTCTGTACAAACTACGTCACCAAGTGGGTTGAAATTCAAGCATTGAGGGATTCAAAGGAGAGAATAGTCACTAAATTCTTATTTTCTCATATTTTTACATGATTCGGGGTCCCCAGAGAGATTACAATAGACTAGGGACCTCAATTCACCTCTAAGTTGACTGAAGAATTGATGAAGTAATATAGCATTTGACACAATAAGACTACACCCTACCATCCATAGGAAAATGAGCAAGTGGAAGTAATGAACAGAGAGATTAAGAACATCTTGAAAAAAACCATGCAGCAACACAAAAAATATTGGGTTGCACAATTATCGAAGGCAGTATGGGCATATAACACCATGTGGAAATCGACCACAAGATTCACACCCTTCCAACCGGTCTATGGGAAGAATTCAATGATGTCCATTGAGTTTGAAATCAAGACATTGAGAACTACTTTAGAATTAAATTTGAGCTTGGAAGAAGCCCAAAAAGAAAGAGTTTGGCAGCTGAATCAGCTGGAAAAAATTTGAGTGGATGCTTTACAAAGAATGAAGATCATAAAAAAGTAAAGAAAGCAATGGCACGATTGTCACATTAAGCTGAAGCAGTTATAGGAGGGATAATGGATGTTGTTATACGATTCTAGGTTCCAATAACAAAAGGTAAAATTAATGTAGAGTGGATGGGACCATATGAGGTGGTAGAACTTATTATAAATGGTACTATGCACATCAGGACCATTGACGACAGTAAAACTATGTTGACAGTTAATGGCCACAGACTACGGCCCTATAGCACGTTCAAGAATTTATTGGTGGAATCCAGAGCAGGCATGGGGGAGACCCCATCCTTGTAATTCTGGACAAAACTCTCAACAATAATATGGTGGACACGGAGGTGTCCATCAAAATTAGTTAGTTTAGATTTATTTATTTCTCACGGTGTGTTTTGCAAGGATGATTCCTGCAGGCAAGCTGTAGGTATCCTGATGCCAGGGCCTAACAGGCACAAATTGCATCTAAATACCTATATTTTCTTTTCTTTTTGTTTGCTATTTGCAAGTGAAGGGCCTGATAGCATGAAAAATAGGTATCTGGAAAACTAGGCCTGAACCAACTCAATATCCTAACACCTGTGCATGTATTTTAGAAGCAGCATCTATCCAAGATCGAACGAAGGCAACAAACACTCCTCCAACTAAAAAATTATGTGCTAGGCCTGATAGGAAGATACTGGGGTAGTATGAAGTAAGTATGAGGAGGCTTGATCACCCTTGCATGGATTATCACAATGTAGTTGCTAAAAGAAATGCCTTGAAAAATGCCTTCATCTTCAAATAAGACTCTCCACTTAAGTAACGGTGCTTCCCTCCTCGAAGAGGGTGCCTAACTAAGGTGGACGTTTTCCACCATAAAAAAGGTACCAAGTAGAGGTAAGGTTCCTTCCGCATGAAGAAGGCACCCAGATCAAATAAGGTGCCTTCCTTATAAAGAAGGCACCCAACAGAAATAATGTGACTTCCTTATAAATAAGGCACCCAAACAAAAATGAGGTGCCTTCCTTATGAAGAAGGCACCCAATAGAAGTAAACAATTTCCTCATAATGAAGGCATCCTTTGTTATTCCTAAAAAAAAAAATTAAGGCACCTTCCACATCAAGAAGGTGCCATAAAAAAAAATGAAAGTGCCTTCCGCATCAGGAATATGCCATCCATTTGAAGTACCTTTCACATTAGGAAGGTGTCATTCATTCAAAGCACCTTTCACATCAAGAAGGCACCGTCCATTCAAAGTGCCTTTTGCATCAAGAAGGCATCATCCATTGAAAGCACCTTCCATGTACAATCAACACTTTGGTATAACATGCACCTCGATTCAAGCAAGATCAACACATGAGTGGGCATCACAAGATGACCACCGTCAGACCACATGATGGAAATCCACCCCAACTAAAAATCTTATGGATTTATGGGGTAGGATCTTCTCACACACCCTAAGGATGATGGGTCGACGTTCTTTGAGCCAATCCACAACTCTATATTTGGCATCAAACCTTGAACAACGTAGCAACAAGTCCAACATAATTAGCACATGCAAAACATGCATCCTCCATGTCATATACCGATGAATCACTATTTTTTGTGATGCACAAAGCATCCAATAAAGTATGTGCATAATTCAAATTAATTTTTTATATAATTTTTCATAAACTATGCAGTTCCAAAAAATAGTGCCGCCATAAAAATCATGTCCAAAACATCATTCCTCGAGAGGCATACCCTATCAACCCTCAAGATAAAATTCTAGGAGTAGGCACCTTCTTAATAAGAAAGTGCCTTCTTAAGACAACTAGGGCAGAAAAATAGTGGACGCAGCTACGATATGCACCATGGGAGGACGCTCGAAGAACCATGTCATCAAGAAGAACGAACTAGGTGACACGAAATGGATCAGGGGGGTGGTCAGAACCCAGTTCAAAGTTGAAGGGTGGCTTGATTACTGCACCTTGGTCAACAAGAACTAGGATATGGAGGTAGCCAAGGAATTTTTTGCCTCCTTAAGAGGTGACACAACCCAAGTGCGCGAAAGAGAGATTTCAATCACACAAGAATACATCTCCCAGGTTATCGGCATGCCTCTCATAGGCAAGAGCACATACAAGTGTGGCATGTTAAAATAGTATGCCAAACTGCTATTGGAGTGGAAAATGTGCAGATAAAGAAGGAAGGGCTGCCAAAAAGTGGACTTCCAATGAATTTGCAAAATATTTTCAAGCAGATTGCTCGATTCTTCACATGCACAGGGAAATATTCCCACCTGCATGCCAATCATGTACATTTTTTAGACCACCTAGTGCATGGGAGGAAAATTAATGTGCACTTCTACCTAGTGAGTACCATTAAGGATGAGGCAACTTGATATCAGAGAGGTGCACTTTCTACCTTGGCCCACCACAGGCTAATAATAGTACTGGTTCACCATGCAGAAGCACAAAAGGGAGGCTCAAGTGCAGAAGGATATGGCAGCCAAGGAGAAAGAACAGATACTACCACCGAGTCAAGGCAATGTGGTGAATATCCCATGGAGAAGGTTGAAGAGAGAAGGTTGAAGAGAGAGGGCAATCACCATTGCCTAATTTTTTGTAGGAAGGGGTGCAGTTTTCCAGTAATGAAACTGAATTGCGACAGACTAAACCGGTTCCTGGGAGGAGATGCCTATGATATCTACTCCTATCATTAGATGAGGAAGAGGAATACCTATAGGTTGGTATCATAGCCTAGACCCTCCAAGAATTAACATACCAAAGCCTACAATGTATAGGGACCTCTAAGGGCATTAACTAGCATGTTGACGCAGCCCTAGAAGAAGCCCTAGAATGGCAAATTGATTGTTGGATGGCCCAACAAATTTTTGAGGACTGTCAGGTGATGCATAGGGAAGAATTGGAGCAGTAAGCAAAAATGATAGTTTAGCTTGAGTAGCTGGTCCAGAAGTTGCAGGACGAGAATCGATGATTTTGGGCCAAGTAGGTGAAGAAGAGGGATGCGACCACCCAAACTGACTGGGTGATGGAGGTCCCTATGAATTCCCCTACTTCACTAGAGCGATTATTCTCTTTATGGAAGTTCTAGTCGAATGCTTGGCAAGGTAGCCTGGAGGCAGGGGAGAAATCCTCTTTTTTCAAAATTTATGGGAGAGGGAGCCCAACGGAGCCCCCTATTATTGACCTAAGTGACACAGAAACCAAGTATGGACCAGTAACCATGACCAAAATCAAGGGTTAAGGAGGAATCCCCTAGACCTAAGTAAGTATGGGTCAAGGGACCTACTAGGTCAACACCAAAGAAACCATAGAAAGGAGGGACAACTCTGGAGTCGATAGAACAAGCCTCTTGTGATGAAAATACACCCATCGATAGGGAGGAGAAACCTCCTGTTCAAGCTACCACACTTTCTATTGGGGCCAAGGCAAAAAGGCCCATGATGGCTTGAAATAAGGCTAAGGTGACCTTCACTAAGCCAATCGATGATGAATGGGATGAGGATATGCAACCATTCATGGAAAGGCAAAAGAGGTTCAAACAACTGAGTGAAGAAATGGCAGTAGCAAAGGAGGCCAAGAAATCTACTATGAAGGTCAAGGAAGAACCTGGTATCTGCATCAATCCAATGGATGATGATCAATTATGGGAAATTTATGGATCATCACGAGGATGCCCCTCTAAAATATGAAAATACTTGGAGAGGTGGGGGGTGTTCGAGCCTGAATTAGAGGTCACTGCCATTGCAAAAAAAAATGTAGGGCTTACCCCTGAAGTAGCCTGGTTACATAAGGTTCATGTGGTTCATCACAAGAGGGACAATTATGACATCCCTTTTGTAGTTGTCAGACCCTCGGATGTTGACCTATAGCAGGTTGTGGAGGCTACATTCCAAGCATCAGGAGCCACTTTAGTTGTGCCACCTCTAGTGATAGCTGGGATGAAAAACCTAAACAAGAGAAGTCAATGAATTGAGCAGAAGTAGACAACAGAAGCTAACTGCCTCAACACCACAATTCCATGCCAAAAAATAAATATCACACCTCCTAATGTCAGTCCACAGCAAAAGCGATTACATGCCTCAAGTACAGCCAGGACTACTAGAAAATGACGACGATAAGGAGTATGAAGGGCTACTTGCAATTGTGATGCCATGAGGGCATGGCATATGTTAGGCATGGGGGGATGATGAGCCCCGGAAATGCTCATATTTTGTATGGATTTTATTGATTATTATGTGGCAATATAATAGTAACTATGTACTTCCACCCATAAGGGGGGAGGAGGTCCAAGGTTCAAATCTCGGGCCTCGTCGAACTTAACGCTTGTCCCTTTCCTGGTGCTTTCATCTACGTAAAAGGTTTTAAATGATTGTGGCATGGTGGTTATAGGAGCGGACTATGCGAAGATCTATGAGGTGGCTTCTCGGGCGGACAGCGTAGAATACTGTGGCGGCCATAAAAGCTGGACAGTCTGCCCAAATTCATGGTGGCTACCGATTCCACCATGTAAATTCAAAAAAAAAAAAAAAAAAAACTATGTACTTCCATGAATTATTATGTAATTATTTAATATAATTGTGTGTGTTATCTGATTTGTGTGTTTTAGTGTGTTTGTGTGGAAATTTAGTTGGTTTTGATAGATTTGGATCAGTTGAGGTCCATCATGGACCTGGCACTCTATTTCTCCCAGGATCAAGGCATGGTGATTAGGCACCTTCCTCTTCAAGGAAGGTTCTAAGGTGCCTTCTGTATAGAGAAGGCACCCGACATACCTAGGCACATTCCTCATAAGGAAGGCATCCCCATAAGACAAGGTGCTTCCCGCATGAATAAGGCACTCGACACCAATAGGCACCTTTCGCATGAAGAAGCCACTCAATATTAGTATGCACCTTCCGCATAAAGAAGACATATGCCAAAGCATTTGAGGAAGGTACCTTCCTCATAGATAAGGTGCCTCCATATTTTACCAGTTGACCAAATGAGCAGTGTGGGCAGTGTTGATCGGTGTAGTTCTAGTTCCACATCACATGATACAATCCTGGGGAGCTGCACCAATGGATGAGGATGTCATACCTATGCCAGGCAAAGCATGATCCAGCTCAAACAAATCGAACCAATCAACAAACATGCCACCATTAGGAATGATGACTATTTTTAGCAGATACCGATTATGGTTACCAGACTATCCCAGTTTAGTCTGGACTGAACTACTGTTGTAACCTCATTGTAATAGAATATCTGTGTGTGTGCTATATAAACATACACAGACCTCTCTGATGGACATCCAAAATTTATTGATCATTCTGAGGAGATAGAAGTATTGTAATTATCTTGCAATTATAATAAAGTTTGAGAGTTCTTAATCGCGTGTTCATCTAGAAGGGAACTATTGGAGCTTGGGCCCACTCCAAGATAGTATTTCTTCCCTTTTTCTTGTGCTTTCCTAGATCAATTTCTTGCTTTAATAGGTTTACTTTTTGTACTGTTATTTTCATTGCTATAGTAGAATTATTTTTATGTCTATTTAATTATGCATGCATGAATATCTAATTTCCAAAGATCTGATTATTCATACATAAATTATTGTAGTATGGATGAATGAATGATGTTCTTTTAAACCCCCCAATGGTAGAATTAGCCAAACTCATCTCAAAAGTAGGTATTGTAAATGATCTTATTTGAGACACTTCTAAAGTTTACGTGCTCCCTAGTCTGACAATTTAAATGAACGAGCAGTGACAAAATAGGATCAAATTTAACCTATTTTTGGCCTACAATAATAGTCCATGCAAGGTCATCCATAGGCCTAAAAATAGAACAATCGAAGGAGATCACAATAGGCCATGTGATCTCCCAATGAATAAAGGTGAAGCACAACCAAAGATAAAACCTGGTAAAGAAGATGCCCCCAAAACAAGAAGAATATCAAACACAACACAATGTCAAAAATCCCTCCACTGTAGCAAAAACATTGTCCCCCAACCAAACTAGAAAGAGATATAGGTAGGACCATCCACAAAGTACCTATAAATCTATGAGAAATTCTAACCCTACCACCAAAGGAAAATCCATGAAATTATTCTACAATACAATGCAACATATGGTTCCCACCAAGACCATAAAAGGAAAATAAGGAATCCATCAGAAACCCCTAGACACAAGCCCTGAACCACCAACCACAGGAATCATTCAATTGTAAACAATAAAATCAGGTCCTCCCCAAGCCCAAAAAAAGTATCGAATGACCATCCCAGCAAGCATATCAAAATAAATGAATCTATTGGAAACCTTGAATCGCCAACCATGAATTGCAAATAATGGGAATAACTCAACTACGAACAATCAAGGCCTCTCCCAAGCCAAGAAAAACCAGTGAATGACCATCTCAGCAAGCAAAAAAATTAAATAAATCCATCAAAAACCCTAAACCTCTAGCCACGAACCACAAACCATGGGAATCACTTAGTTGAGAAAAATCAAGGCCTCCTCCAAGCCTAGAAAAACTAGCAAAAGACCATTCTGAAAAGAAAATTAAACAAGTTGAAGCCCACTCTGAAGCAATGCCAAGATCTAGAGAGGAAAAAATAGTTTTCTCTACAGGCATTAAAGTATGTGGCCCCATACCATGGCCAAAGAAAAAATTGCAAGAAAGAGCTCCACTAGTCCCCCAAACTGAGCAAGAATGGAAACCCTCCAAACTGCGCTGAAAAACCATGTTTGTCCAACCACGTGGAACCACCTAAGAGGACTTCCTATAACACCTCAAGAAGATATAGAAAAGGTCTTGGAGGCCCTCCAGGCACCAAGTAGAGATGGGAAAGGCTAGAAATCCCAAAAAAAATAGGATATCTGCCTGGAAATCCATAGGAAAGTAGGAGATCTTCCTAAAAAACCCTAGGAAGAGCTGAGGGAGCAAGAATTTGAAAAGGTGACCTCCCACCTATAGCGGGAGGTCTCTTGTTCACTGCTCAATTTCAATATTTTATCTTCATGAATATATCAATATTATCCATAGGATTATATAGAGAATATTGCAAACTTACACAAAGAATGTCCATATGCTTACATATTTATCAAACTTGGCTAATAAGGTTAGATTACCATTTTTCTAGTACCACCACATGAGGATTTTATCCAAATGAAGTGGCCCTTATTTTTTAGGGTGGTGACATTTTGAGGATTATCTTGTTATGTTTTTTAATCATTAGAATAATACTATTGAAAAAAAATCAACTAGAAAGTGTTTTTATTTGGACTATTTGAAATTTATCCTCCAAATATGGTTTATTATTTAGCTTCCACCTTTTAGCCTATTCATCCAAGTTATTCTCATTTTTTAACATTGGCCTCTTTTATAATATATGAGGTGTTGACATTTTAAGAAACCAATCATTAGAGAAATATATTATTGGGATCATATAACTAAAAATGATTGAGATTTTTCAAACTAAATTCTATAAGCCTATCCTCTAGGTATTGTCTACATATTTTACCTATGGGAGTGATTGTGAGATATTTTTGATCTAGCATGTATAATACTCCATTCTTCTAGCCTCTATAATATATTTCATCAATGTAATTAAGATGCCATGTATATTTGTGGACCAAAAAATGGTTTGGGATAAATGCTAGTAGGAGAAAAGGGTGTGTAGCAAATTGGTACACTAAAATAAATAATTTTATATTCCTTAAGTAGTAGTCTCCTCCATCTCGAGATACCTTGAGCATACCTCAAACTCTTTAATATAGCCTTGGTAATGGTTTAGATATATTCCACATTATTGAAGTACATCTCTCTCTCTCTATATATGTGTGTGTGTGTGTGTGTGTGTGTGTGTGTGTGTGTGTGTGTGTGTGTGTGTGTGTGTGTGTGTGTGTGTGTGTAATTATAGAATGCATAGCTATGTGCATTATTTTCCCTCAACCCCTTCATCCAATATATCATGGGATGATCATCCATGTCATCATTCACCATATTCATTCTAAGAGTATATAGTCAATTGATCTTTTGGTCGATTACTAGACACATTGGATAAAATGTTTAGTCAAAGACTCCTTCCCTTGGTAGTTCTTAAATTGGTGTTACATTGTGACTATGATGAACTCAAAGTACTCCATTTTTTGGAGACTCTAGTATTAGTAGTTCTCCATTGTGCTTAGCATTGGAATATTGTAGTCATACACCTCTTCATAATCTAAATCATCTAGGATAAATACCCGATTATAAATGATCCCATATGCATACTCTTTGAATATTTTAATGTGTAAGGGTACCGTGAACATTAGTATATTTTTAGAGTCCTTCAAGTGTTACCTAATAAAGAGGACCCATTTTTCTCTCTTTTTGAATAGTCTATGCGGGTATGCACAGTGAATGATATTCATTAAATATTTAGGTCATTCATTATCATCATCTTTCTAAATGCCTTAGTAATGATGATAATTAATGCCCCATAGTTTTTCTAGATTTAGATTGTATGTTCATGTTTATCATACACCTAAGAAAAGACATCAACCAACTTAATACACTCAAAATTCAATGGTACCATAATTTGACTAGACTGAAGATCACTTACAAATCCTTGTAGAAATTAGACTTTTTCAACTTCTTTCAAATGTATCCTTTATAACTTCTTTGAATTTTTTGGGAGCTTGTACAAGCTTCCCCTCCATCATATTACTATATTGAAGGCTTTATGTGTACCCTTCATTGCTTTCCTCTATTTCTTTTTTTAAGCTAATGATTGAGGGCCCTATGCTAGATGATTATATTTTTGGTTGGGTTGTTCCTAATCTATTAGCTTTAAAATGTTTTTCTATCTTTAAAGGGAGAAACTATAACATCCCTCCTTGGCAAGACTTATTCTTGACATTGACTTATGTATTGTTGTATGGAAATTTAATGCATAGTCTCATTTTATGATGTCAATAAGAGTGGTAGTTGCACTTTATGTTTTATTTTTATTCTTGGAATACGGTACTACTTATGTGTTTATGGTTGTCATACCAAGTACTCTCATTGGTGGATTGAAAATGGACAACCACTTGAGTTGAGAGAAAATTTTGGAAAGTGATGGATGACTTGTTCATCAACAACTCAAGGGTAAAGTATACCCTTCATATAGTTGCATTGCATTTGCTTGTTGTTTGAATACATCGTTGGGCCATGAGCTTGCCTTTGGTAAATGAGTCATCCTTAGTAGGTAGGGGATAATGTATGGTTATCATAAAAAACCACCTACTCCAAGATAAAGCAACATGATGTATTATGGACTTGATTAATTTTTTATATTGCTTGGGTTGGAAGCATATAATTAATTAATCCAACGGAGTATTAACTAGAAATATTAATACTCAGAGTTTTTTTTGGGGGGGTAGATAAGATACTATAGCATTAATACTGGGTTTTACAAGTTGACCCAAAACCTTTTACAAAAATCAGCCCAGGGTTGTTGATGAACATGTCCTTACTAAGGATCCTATATATGTAAAATCTACATACCACCAAAGCCATTACATCCAATAAGGCACATAGCCTGTTATCAAAAAGAAACTTCCCATGCAAAATTTTGGGTATACCCCGAGAAAACACACCTACATCATAATTACAAAAAAAAACAAACACAGATCCCTTCCATGAAATAATGGAGAAACAAAAAGCTACAGACAAACATAGCAGAGAACTAAAAAAAACTCCTACAAGCTCTGTATTGACAGTTACTCTTAATAATTCTTTGGTAATTGCTTTATTCTGTATATGACATGCTTTGGGACCACATCCCGTCTTTTCCAATCAGCCTTTGAGAAGTGAACCTGCTGGCTATATTTATGGCGGTGGCTATCTAGTGGTCCACATGGATCTGGTTCGAAGTCTTATATTGTCGTTTATTTCTTGCCCTATGATTATCAACCAACCTCAAATTACTAAGATGACTAGGAGCCCTATTATCTGACATGTGACTGTCTCCATTAGTCTTTGTGGTATTTCCAAGCAACATCCACCAAGACTGACAACTCGGATCATTTTTATTGTGAGTCCATTTCAAAAAAGAGAGGGGAATACTCATATCCTTCAAACTTACAGTGCCTTCCCTATTGGTAAATTCAACTATCATTCTTGGAATTCTTGTTGAATAAGCTCCTCTACTTCACTCAGGACATCGTGTTCCCATTTGAAAAGTTTGTCACCATCGACACCCAAATTGGCCAACTTATTAGCAAATTTGTTAGCTTCCCAAAATACATGTTGGTATTTTCTGTCTTGTATTCCCTAGAAAAGGATCCTAGCCTCTTCAACAATTGTTTTAATCCTCTAAGGAGGTGTTTTCCAATTATTGAGGATATTTATAACATGCATAGAGTCTCCTTCTATGATCAAATTACCTTCTAAGTCTTGATTCATTTGAAGGCCTCTCCACATAGCTCTAGATTCAGCTTCGTTGTTTGTCCTTGTTCCCAAATATTCAAAAAACACAAGCATCATATTCCCATTATGATCTCGCACAATGCCACCAGTGCCTACTCTATCAGGATTTTCCTTAGCCTCTCAATAAAAATTAATCTTAAACCAACCCGTAGGAGGTGGGGACCACTTAACATTGGCTCTGGGGTTGACTACCCTAGGCACAGACTCATCTAACAAGGTTAAGCTTAAAAATTGAGCAATCATGGTCTCCTACCTATGAGGTTTACAGCTATCAAAAGGGATAAGGTTCACATTCTTGTTGGCAAAGGATAGGATCCTGGCAATGATAGTTTGATGATCATGGATAGACTCATTAAAGACTCTATGGTTCCTTTCTAACCACACCTGTCAAAGATAGTGATTGAGACAAATTTTCCACATGTATCTAAGTCTTTGGCTTAAAAAGGGGCAAGGCGACTGGACGAACAAATCAAGTACGATGGCTGATTTAACCCAAGAAATATTGAAGGCCTAAAAAATCCCACTTAGGACGGTCAAGGAAAAAGAGCACTCAAGAAAAATGTGATAAATGGTCTCCTAATTAGCCCTGCATAGATAACAATGATTAGTGATACAAATACCTTTACGCATCATATTATCAATGGTTAGAATTCTTCCTTAGATAACCAACCATGAAAAGACTACAATTTTTGGAATTAAATTTTTTATCCAAACTAAGTCCTTTTGGAGGACAAAATCCTCATCATCAAGTAGAAGCTTGTAAGCTGATTTAATAGTGAACTGCCCATTTTTCGTAGGAGCCCAGGTCACTTGATCTTCCTTGGGTCTCATGGGGATAAACTATTGCCCGAGAATGTTACAAAGATCATTTTATTTCACTTTAAATCCCTGAATCCTTATTTGTTTCCACTTCATTCTGCCTCTGTCCTCAACCATATAATCAAATACTTTTATGCCAATGAGTTCTTCTGTGATATCTCTGATTCGAGCTAAGTTAGGATATTGTGTTAGTGGTTCATCCTTAGCCCACCTACCATTCTAGTAATTTATCCTCTCACCATTGCCTAAAACCCATCTTAAACATTTTTTTATGATTTTGTTACAATTAATAATTGCTTTCCAAAAAGCAGAACCTCTGATTGGAACTGAGTCACTTAGAAATTCCATATTTTGAAGATACTTTCATTTGATGATAGTTGTCCATTCATTTTCTTCACTAGAAATGAGGTGCCATGCCTGCTTAGCTAGTAAATCTAAATTCATATGAGCAATTCTCCTCAGACCTAAGCCCCCATTTTCCCTAGGTCTGCACACTTTGGTCCATCCTACAAGGTGTATCATTTTTTTCTCCTATGATCCAGTCCATAAAAATTCTTTTTGGAGTTTCTCAATTTTTTGGAAAACCTTCACAAGGGCTTTGAAAACGAAGAGGAAATAGACTGGAATTCTCTAAAGAGAGGCCTTAGTGAGGGTCAGCTTTCCTTCTTGAGATAGAATATGACCTTTCCATCCAACAAGTTTTTTTTTAATTCTTTTAATAACCCTGTCCCACATTAACTCTCTCGAAGAACCAATGAAAAGAGGGAGACCAAGATACGAAGTGGGGAGGTTTGCTATATCACACCCTAAAATTTCTACAATCCTCCCTTGCCTCTGAATGGGGGTGTTCAATAAATATAACTTGATTTTACTGAAATTAACTTTATGACCAACACCATCCTCGTAGAGTTGTAGGATGTATTTGATTAATTTGGCCTCAATCACCGATGCCTTAGTTAATAGAAGGGTATCATCAATGAATTGTTGGTGATAAATATCCCTAGTGAGATATGTTGCCTTGATTCTTGATATTAGCCTTGAATTGCAAGCATTTTTTATGGTTCTACCTAAAACTTCTGCCACAATGATGAATAACATGGGACTAATAGGGTCCCCCTACCAAATTCTTCTACGACTTTGAAAGTAACCAGTAGTTTTTCCATTAACCATAATCGAGAACCATGCTTTAGAAATGCATTCTTTGATCAAACTAATCCATTGGTGGTGAAAACCAAACTTAAGGAGGACAGCAATCAAAAAGTCCCAATTTAGCCTGTCAAATGCTTTATTCATATCAAGCTTGAGGTCAAAAACAGACCTGTTAGTCTTATGAGCAGAGTGTAGAGCTTCATGAACTATGATAACTCCATCCAATATTGACCTACCCTGGATAGAGCTTCCCTGGCATGGATCTATGATGCAGGGCAAAACATCTCTCATTCTATTTGTAATGGCTTTAGTTAGGATCTTGTAAGAAACATTGCACAGACTAATTGGCCTGAAGTCAGCCATAGATTTAGGGGTTTGATTCTTAGGAATTAGAGAAATAAAAGTAGAGTTGAGACCTTTTGGGATATGATTTTTTGCTTGGAATTCTCTGACGATAAAAATTACATCCTCACTTACGATGTCCCAAAAATCTTGATAGAAACGAGGGGGAAAGCCATCGGGTCCTAGGGCTTTATTTGACTCCATGCTAAACAAGGCTTCCTTAATTTCCTCATAAAAAAATGGATCTAGAAGCTTAAGGTTTATATCCTCATTTATTATTTTAGGAATGGATTGCAAGAGAATATATTTGGCCTCCTCATTGCACTACGATTCTTGACCAAGTATAGAATTGAAATATTGCCTCCTTTTTTATTTCTGTTAAGTCCTAAGTAATAGAACCATCTACTTTTTTTTTAAAAAATATCTTGTTATTGCTTCTGTTTCTAAGTGTGGTGATGTGAAAAAACTTAGAATTTGAATCTCCATATTTCAACCAAAGAGCCCTTGATTTTTGCCTCCAATAGATTTCCTCATAGGTCAAAATGTTATGAAACTCTGCTAGTTTTGTTTGTTCCTCCTGCCTAGTAGTTTCATCAGCATCACCATTTTGAATCCTTTGTTAATACTTGGAGTGTTAATATCAAGGTTAATAATTAATATTAACCATTGATATTAATTGATATAGCAATTGATTCAATTAATGTATGGCTAAAAATAATGTGGTTTATAAAGCTTTAAAGTGCTAAGGTTTGGTAAGCCCTTTAAAAATTATGATTATGTCATGCATTAGTGGTACCTTAATTCAAGATATTTAAAAGGTGGTAAAATCAAGCAATGTATTCTTGAAGTGTTTCATACATTACTCTAGCCATGCAAGAAGGCCATGCCCAAGCCTATTTGAAAACCTGTTGGTGGAGGTTTTGGGGGACTTTTGGAGGAAGCAATCACGGGCTTGGAGAAAGAAAGAGTATTGCAACACAGATCAAGAGTAGGAGACATTGGAAAATTTTAGCAAAGGTAGTGTCATTTGATATAGATGTTGTCCTTCTAAGCTCTATAATTTCCTTCTTTCTTTGTGAAGCATGGTAGTGTTATAGTTGTCTTTCTTGATATTTTGATTGATCTAGTTGAACCTAGTTTGCTAATCTAGTGGCTCCTCCTTGAGAGGATGCTCTGTAGAGTCACCTACAAACCTATTTTAGCAATGGTATTTGCTTTTTTTTTACCATGCATTGGTCTCTTCCTACTTAGCATATGTCTATATATATTCTCTAGCCATTCATCTTAGTGTGTTCTTCATTATTTATTTGTGGCTAGTTCATTTCTTGCTATGCTATCTTCGGTTCATGAGTGAAAGGTGGACCCGTCAATGTGGTGTTGTAGCTTATTTTAGTTGTAGGAGTCAAAGTAACTTCATGGTAGGTTCTTTAAGTGTTGAGAATTTAATCTTTGCTTTCTTTTTGTAGTGAACCTTTCTTCTCATTCCATAAATCATTCAACAATTTGCATAAATATTCAACATACATCCACAAATAAATTAATTGCACAATAAATTGCTTAATGAAATAGAGATTTATTATACCCTTGATGTAGGGGAACACCATAAAATGCTTCTTTTGTAAGGAAGCCACTCTACAAGATCTCTAGCTCCACAAGCCAAGACTTCTCTAAGAATACATCATAGATTCCTTTCACAATGGGGGTAAATCTCTCTCTATACAAGAGTATGATGGTTTACCTTCCAAGAGTTACAAGATCACACATGTGGAGGTTCACCTTCCATGAGTTACAAAGTGCATAATAATTTGACAATATTCCTTGTGGTTACATATGACAATATCCCCCCAATTGTTATAAATATGATTCTATGACATACCTATTTCTATATTGACATGTGGCCTTCCTTAATAATTAATTTATGGCTCATACCATTATACAATACAATATTAAATACCTATCTTGGTACCTAACATTCCATCCCCCTTACAAATGTTTCATCCTTAAAACATTAGAAGAGGTTAAATAATATGTTCTTTTGAGTCATGTTGTGTATTGGTACCAATCTTGATTATCCATCCATCCTATGGGAACTCTGATGGGTGGTGGCCTTCCTTGATGTTGATATACCATGTGTCTATTGGAGTAGCCAAAATTATTGGATTTTCTCCATGCTTTTGTTGATTTACTTTGATGATGAATCCATTTTTTTTGTGATGCGACTACACCACTCTAAAAACCAGACTCACTATGCTTTCTTTGCCAAACCTTGCCATAGTTGGTACCTTGTTGAATACAAGTAGAACCATAAGATTGTTGCCATAAGCCACACCTCAAAAATTGTTGCCTCTCATGGTGGTATGGGTGGCAATATGGTGTAACCTTAACTTGATGTTCTACTTTTTTTTACTCTTCCTTATTGCTTTCTTCATTTGTTTTATCCCTTTATTTTACTTCTTCCTTGATCTCCTACTGATATTCTGTTTCATATTCTTTTGCTTGTTCTTCACTATGCTCCCTTGCAATAGCTACTTGTTTTTACTTACACTAAGAAATGTCTTGTAATGTTATCTTCTTCTTTTGGTACCATAACTTCATGAATTTATTTTGCACATTAATGTTAATAGTACCCAAAGAATGCAACCAAGGATAACCAAGAACAATATCTGCATCATTCATCTCAATAGCATGAAAATTTGAATTTTAAACATATTTATCCATGGTGAGCTTCAAATATTAAAAATTTATATATGTTCTCCCTCAATTGGTATGTCCTTGATTTCCTTTTCTTGAATTTTCAACCTCTTAGTCAAAGACATATTGATAAAATTATATTTGTTGCTAGATTTAATGGAAACAATATTTTTTTTATTTTGAATGCACCCATGAACTTGCAAATTAGAAATTTTACATTCAAACAAAATTTTGTGACCACTATTTGGCCTTAACACAATAGATGTAATTTCCTTAGCATGCACATTTTTATCATTTTTCTTTGATCCTCATTTGCTTAAAAATGCAACTTCAAATTCTTCCTATGTATATATAAAATTATGGGCACGAGAAAAATCCTCAAGCCAAGATAAAACTTCCCTATATAAATAATCATAAAGCCAATATCTCCATAAAGAATTAGAATTATTGGAAGACTTATAAAGTTTCCACCATACCCCAACATCTTTATCATCCTCTCCATTGAATTTTGGCAACTCCATGATTTTTTTTTTTTTAATAAAGTTGCTAGGGTTTGAAATGACCAAAATTTCTCAAAATTTAAAATTTCTAAAATCTCATCTACATATTTGCCCTTCTTTAACCATTAAATCTGTAAATTTTCTTCAAAACAAAACAAACGACAACTGATTTTCTTACCCAAATTGAAAGTTATGATTTTTTCCCCTTTTGCCAACAACCCAAAAAAGAGCACCAAATGCCCAACTTGCAACAACTATAACTCCCTCATTACTTATCATAATTTAACAAGTAAGTAGTCATTGTTGTAGTACTCAAACTAACCTAAATTTTGATGCAAAAGATTCTGAAAATGACTACTAAAAAATTTA
The DNA here is from genome assembly GCA_028583015.1 of Wollemia nobilis. NCBI lineage: Eukaryota > Viridiplantae > Streptophyta > Pinopsida > Araucariales > Araucariaceae > Wollemia > Wollemia nobilis. The sequence goes on from JAQPPZ010005611.1 coordinate 134,720, forward strand.
ATACAAATTTTTTCTTTTTGAAAAACAAATCATGTAACCAAAAAACAGCTTGAACAACCCAACTTCAAACAACTGTAACTCTCTCAAAACTTATCAAAAATAAAAACATGAGCAATTTTTTTTTATAGTACTCAAAATAAACTATATGTTGGTGCCAAAATATTCTACAAATGATTGCTAAAAAATTTAATACAAGTTTTTTTATTTTGAAAAAAAAATTGTGTGGCCAAAAAACAACAAAAATAACTCAACTTCAAATAGCCATAACTTTCTCAATACACTTTAGAATTTAAAAAATGAGCAGATATTTTTATAGCACTCAAAAATATCTACATAATGGAGCAAAAACCATCTGAAAATTACTACTAAAATAAAAATTATGACCTACGCAAAATGTGACGTGTTTTTTGAAAACATGCCCTAACTCTGTAAAAAACAAACCCACTTTACCCAAATCACTACTCTGATACCAAATGTAGTGAACCTCTATTCTCATTCCATAAATCATTCAACAATTTGCATAAATATTCAACATACATCCACAAATAAATTAATTGCACAATAAATTGCTCAATAAAATAGAGATTGATTATACCCTTGAGGTAGGGGAACACCATACAATGCTCCTTTTGGAAGGAAGCCACTCCACAATATCTCTAGTTCCACAAGCCAATACTTCTCTAAGAATACATCATAGATTCCTTTCACAATGGGGGTACATCTCTCTTTATACAAGAGTGTGATGGTTCACCTTCCATGAGTTACAAGATCACACATGTGGAGGTTCACCTTCCATGAGTTACAAAGTGCATAATAATATGATAATATTCTTTGCAATTACATATGACAATATTCCCCCGAGTTACAAATATAATTTTATGACATACCTATTTCTATTTTGACATGTCATATTCCTTAATAATTAATTTATAGCTCATACCATTATACAAAACAAAATTAAACACCTCTCTTGGTAACCTTCGCCCAGTATAGTGTCCTTGGGTTTCACCCTAGCACTGTAAGCCCATTTATTGGTAGAATTATTGTGCAAGAGTGTTACCAAACTCACCTCTCCTCCTAGCATCGTCAAGGCCAAGCTAGTCTTGCTAGTCGCCTGTGTTTTCGTGAATACCGCGGGTGGTGGTGTCTCATTGATTTGCAAGTACCACAATAGTAGTAGAACCTTTCCATTATGTAGATACCACATAATAGTAACATCATCTAGGTTATACCCCCTATCACCTTGGTTGGTGTGTTTCATGATCAATGTATACCGTAGTAGGTGTGCACTATAGTCACTTGTGCACCATGGTGGATGTACACCATGGTCAGTGTGCACTATGATCTCTGTGTACACCATGGTTCTATCATATGTTGTAGAGAAGGTAGTTGTTATTTAATTAAAGTGAAGCTTTAGATTAAATAAAAGAAAAAAACTATAGTTGTTATTTAATTAAAGTGAAGCTTTAGATTAAATAAAATAAAAAAGAACTATACCAAAAAAGGTATTTAATATTTGTATTAAATTAATTATCGAGTAAGGAAGCCCACATGTCAAAATAGAAATAGGTATGTCATAGAATCATATTTGTAACCGTTGTGGGGAATATTTCCATATGTAACCACAAGGAATATTTTCATATTATTATGCACTTTGTAACTCATGGAAGGTGAACCTCCACATGTGTAATCTTGTAACTCATGGAAGGTGAACCATCACACTCTTGTATAAAGAGAGATGTAACCTCATTATGAAAGTAATCTATGATGTATTCTTATAGAAGTCTTGGCTCGAGGAGCTAGATATCTTGTGGAGTGGTTTCCTTCCAAAATGAGTATTATATGGTGTTCCCCTATCTCAAGGGTATAATCAATCTCTATTTTATTGAGCAATTTATTGTGCAATTAATTTATTTGTGGACGTATGTTGAATATTTTTACAAATTGTTGAATGATTTATAGAGTGAGAAGAAATATTGACTACATTTGGTATCAGAGCAGTGATTTGGGTAAAGTGGGTTTGTTTTTTGCAGAGCTAGGGCATGTTTTTTTTTTTTTAAATGTCACATTTTGTGGAGGTCATATTTTTTATTTCAGCAATCATTTTCATATGGTTTTTGCTCCATTGTGTAGATATTTTTGAGTAATACAAAAATGACTGCTCATTTGTTAAATTTTGATATGTATTGAGAAAGTCATGGTTGCTTAAAGTTGAGTTATTTTTGCTATTTTTTGGTTGCGCAATTTTTTTTCCCAAACAAAAAAATTCGTATTAAATTTTTTAGTAGTTATTTGTAAAATAAGCACCAACATATAGATTATTTTGAGTATTATATAAAAATATTGCTCATTTGTGAACTTTTGATAAGTTTTGAGAGAGTTGCAGTTGTTTGAAGTTGGGTTGTTCAAGCTATTTTTTGGTTGCATAAATTTGTTTCAAAAAGAAAAAATTCGTATTAATTTTTTTAGTAGTCATTTTCATAATATATTTGCATCAACCTTCAGGTTAGTTTAAGTACTACAACAATGACTACTTGTTAAATTCTAATAAGTAATGAGGGAGTTATAGCTGTTGCAAGTTGGGAATTTGGTGTTATTTTTTGGGTTGTCAGCAAAAGGGAAAAAAATTCATAACTTTCAATCTGGGTAAGTGAATCAGTTGTCGTTTGTTTTTTTTGAAGAAAATTTGTAGATTTAATGGTTGAATAAGGGCACACAAATTTTAATTTTTTAGAAATTTTGGTCATTTCAAACCCTAGCAACTTTATTAAAAAAATAATCATGGAGTTGCCAAAATTCAATGGAGAGGATGATAAATATGTTGGGGTATGGTGGAAACTTTATAAGTCTTCCAATAATTCTAATTTTTTATGGAGATATTGGCTTTATGATTATTTAGATGGGGAAGTTTTATCTTGGTTTGAGAATTTTTTTTTTGCCCATAATTTTATATATACACAGGAAGAATTTGAAGTTGCATTTTTAAGAAAATGAGAATCAAAGTAAAATGATAATAATGTTCATTCTAAGGAAACTACATCTATTGTGTTAGGGCCAAACAGTGGTCACAAATATTTGTTTGAATGTAAAAATTCTATTTTGCAAGTTCATGGGTGCATTCAAAATCAAAAAATTATTGTTTCCATTAACCCTAGCAACAAATATAATTTTATCAATATGTCTTTGACTAAGAGGTTGCAATTTTAAGAAAATAAAATCAAGGACATACAAATTGAGGTAGAAAATGTTCAATTTTTTTAATATTTGAAGCTCACCATAGATAAATATGTTTTACATTCAAATTTTCATGCTATTGAGATGAATGATGTGGATATTATTCTTGGTTATCCTTGGTTGTATTCTTTGGGTACTATTAACATTAATGTGCAAAATAAATTTATGAAGTTATGGTACCGAAAGAAGAAGATAACATTACAAGATATTTCTCAATGTAAGGAAAAATAGGTAGCTATTGCAAATGAACATAGTGAAAAAAGCAAAATAATATGAAATAGAATCTTAGCAGGAGATCAAGGAAGAAGTAAAATAAAGGGATAAAACAAATAAAAAAAGCAAGAAGAAAGAGTAAAAAAAGTAAAACATAAAATTAAGGTTGCACCATATCACTACCTACACCACCATGAGAGGCAACAATTTTGGAGGCATGGCTTAAGGCAACAATCTTATGGTTCTACATGGATTCAACAAGGCACCAACTATGGCAAGATTTGGCAAAGAAAGCATAGTGAGTTTGGTTTTTAGAGTGGTGTAGCCACATCACAAAACAAATGGACTCATCATCAAAGTAGATCAACAAAAGCATGGAGCAAATCCAACAATTTTGGCTACTCAAATGGACACATGGCATATCAACATCAAGGAAGGCCACCACCCATCAGAGTTCCCATAGGATGGATGGATGATCAAGATTAGTACCAATACACAACATGGCTCAAAAGAAATATTATTTAGCCTCTTCTAATATTTTGAGAATGAAACATTTGTAAGGGATATGGAATGTTAGGTACCAAGAGAGGTATTTAATATTGAATGTATAATGGTATGATCCATAAATTAATTATTAAAGAAGACCACATGTCAAAATAGAAATAGGTATGTCATAGAATCATATTTGTAACCATTGGGGGGAATATTGTTGATGAGCACCAAAAATGCTCATATTTATACATGGATTTCTAACATATTATGCGACATTATTATTATAGAATGTATGTTTTATGAAATTTTTATATATATTTAATAGTAAATTATTTATATTATCTAATATTTGTTTTTTAAGTGAATTGTGTGCATATTTAGTGGTTTTTACGGTATTTTAGCATGTTTACATCAAGGTACCACTCGAAACTAGCACTCTATTTAATGAATGTAAAACATCTGTAGTACACCAGTATGAAGCGCTAAGCCAGATGCCCAATTCCCTTTGAAGCGCTTGACTTATATTTTATTCTTAACTAACGAGCGCTTGTTTTTCGTTAGGCGTCTACTTCCCGTAGGTCTCTACTTCCCATTAGGTTCCTGCTTACCATAGGCACCTACTACCCGTTAGGCACCTGCTTCACGTTGACACAGACTTACAACCTAACTTTCATTGACGTAAAATTATAGTGTGACTCTTGTTGTTGGCAGAACATAACACATATTTCAGCGATGGATGCGGATGATATTTTAGCAAAGATGAAGATGAAGGACAATATCAAATACCATGTGTTATCTATTTTTCAGCAATACATAAATAGCAATGTAAATAGATAAAGCATAATATTAAATGTATTTTGTTTTGATAAAAATATAATATGTTAAATCAGTTTGAAATTAAATAGTTTTGCTTTATCTCCATTATTCATGTGTGTTGTTGTAACCAAAAAATTAGAAATTGATTTGCTCTCAATTATAATAGGACATGACTGCATATCTTATAAATATGCAGGCCACCCTTGATAAATATATCTTGGACATTAGAATTATTTTGTAATGTTCTAAAGCTACAATATATTCATTTGAATATTTTTATTAATCTCAAACTAGCGTTCAATGAATGAATTGATTGGGCGGAAGACTACTGGAGCTTGGGCCCACTCTAAATAGTACTCCCCTTTTACCTTGATTTCTATAGTTAATTTATTTACTATTTTTTTAGATTATTTATTTCCCTGTTATTTTTCCTATTTTTTGTCATTTTCAACAAAGTACCATTTTAATTTATGTATGCTTTTAGTCTTTTTTTCATAAACATAGGATAGATTATTGGTTTAGAATTTAGAATCAAAACTTCAATGAAAATCAAACACCCCCCAAACTAATAGGCATAGAGGAACTCATTCCTCACACTACAGGCATATACTGTGTGTGATGCTCACAAGTCTACGAGTTACCCTGGGTTGACAATTAAATGGAGGTAATTAATTGAATTGTAGAAAACTAACCAATATTTTGTCCAATATTTTGGCACCATTGTTGGGGAGTGTCACTGTATCGCTCCAAATTTTTTGCACCCTTACCTTCAGGGTAAAGGATCCGCGCCCGAAAGGGGGATGCGAGAAGGATGGGACAATACCTCGGACTGAGAGGCCCTTTGAAGGTCCCGCCTCTCGGGGGAGGGGTATTAAGGTGATTTTTTGACGGATGGTGGGGTTCACCAGGAAACGTTTAGTGGCAGCCTCCACGCCTAGGTTGGGAATGTGTTTGATGTGTTCAATTTTAGCATTTAATCATTCAAATCCTAGGTTTGGCCAAATGAATCTAAGCTGTTCTATATGAAATGCAGATTTAAATGAATACAGAAAACAGATTTAAACAGAAAATACAGAGAGAATATACTAGATTAGAAAAGGTCATACCTGATCTGAATGTCTGATGGAGGTTCTGATTTTTGAAGCAGATCCAGATCGTCCTGAATTTGACAAGGATCATCTCTCGATCCGACAAGGATCGTCTCGAGATCCGACGAATTCTATCGAATTCGTCAGAGACCTGCAATCGGAGAAATAGACACAGAATATAGAAAATGCAGCTATGCTGATAAAGGAAAATGATGTGAAATGACAAAATGATGTTAATAAGATAATCCCAAATAGAAATGCAAGTAAATTATCATGCTTTAATAGCTAATCATGATTTTATTATGTATTTAAGCTACATGGGTGAACTCCAAGATGCAGAAATAATAACAAAACTAACTTGATGCAAAAATAAACAATAGCATAAAGGTAAAGGAAATGCAAACTCGGGGCACTGATTGCCCCCAATGTTGACTGCAAAAATCGTCGGTAGCGAAATCGTCTCGAATTGGGGCGTGATCATCCGAGATTGTACAAGATCGTCTACGATGATCTGAGCTTGCTCCGGCTGAAGAATGACAAAGTTCCTGCAAGAAAATTCGAAAAGGGACAAAGGCAAACAATAGTCTAAGACATTCTAATGCATGTAAAACTCGAAGTGCAGGAAAATTCAGCCAGGGGAATGTCAAGGGGAGGGCCTAAGATTAAATAGGCATAGGAGGGAGGTTAGGAGGTTGGAGATCATCCCAATTTGGGAGATCTCCAATGGGGGAAGTCTCTAACTGCGCAGACACGCTTTTGCCTAGGTTAGAGACGTCGTTGAAACAGAAGCTAATTATGAAAAATCAGTTTTGGGACGAAATCGTCTGGACGTTCTGCTCTAGACGAATTCGTCCGATCTGAGGTGATATCGTCTGATCGGCGATGATATCATCCAATGGACAAAACAAATCCTAAAAATGGCATGAAAAATGAGGAAACGGGTAGCAGGCGGTTTTGGAGCGGTTTTGGGGTTGAAATTTGAATTTGAATTATTACTAAAGTAATTTTAATTATTTACTAAGGTTTATTGTGCCAATTTTAGGGTGCTACATTTTGCCCCCTCTTTAGCGAATTTTTTGAAGAAAATGCGTTAAAGATGAGTTCTTCTCGATCTACGAGAAAGCAAAAATTATTCCCATTTTTAGGCGACGATTCTAGGTCGAATCGTACGACAACTTACTATGGTGCCCCCTCCGTGTTTTTACCCAAATCGAACGTTTGAGGTAAAAACGTGAAAAAGCAAAATTTTAAAATGTTTTTAATTGTTTTTTGAATAAAATTAAGAAAAATAGGGAAAAACCCTAATTCATTTTTACTGTTCATTTTCCTGGTTTCTAGAGCTCTGAAGACAAGATGGTCGAGACAGTGCACAGATCGACAGAGGTCCGGCACGGGCTACGGGTAAGGGTCCAAACTTAGTTTAGAAGGCTTTAATTTTGAATTTCATGCTTTTTAGATTAATTTTGAATGATTTTTGAGCATCGCGACCATTTTTGGGCCGTCGACGTCATCGGGACGAAATCGTCTCAATTTCGTCCAAGGGCGAAATCGACGATATGGGGACGATTTCGTACAATAAGGGACGATTCCCTCTTGCAAAATCGGAGATGAATTTGCTCAAATTTTGGACGATATCGTCCAATAGTGGACGATATCATCATTTGTATGAAATTGAACTTGTTTTACTTGCATTTTTAATCACTGTTTTATTAATGATTTTTATTGTTTTGTTGTTTATGTTGCAGAGAGGATTACTAAAGAGCAGAGAATGGAAATACGGTGGGCTGAGGGATGACTTGGCCGCTCTATCTCAGGAAGAGCGAGATCAGTTGGCTCAAGTCGGCTTACAGCATGTGGCAGATATGCCACAGGTTTCTACAGATATGGGGCTATTGATAGCCCTAGCAGAGAGGTGGTATCCGGGTTCTTCTTGTTTTCGGTTACCGATAGGGGAGATGACTCCCACATTGGAGGATGTATGGAGGATTTTGAGGATCCCCATACAAGGATGGCTAATAACTCCCATGGCCAATCAGGGCCACGCGATGATGCGACTGTGCGGAGATCCGAGCTTCGCCCTGGAGAAGGGCGGAGTGAACATCGAGTCGCTACGCCAGATGCCTGGGGCATCTAGACCGACACAGGTTTTGGTTGGGGTGGTAGGTGGTCTGCTGCTATGCCATCGTAGTGGATGCAGAGTACCATGGCTAGCGACAGATGTGGTCTACGACATGAGAGACCATGGGTACAGGTTTGCTTGGGGGAGCTTTGTACTATGTCGATTGTATAGGATCCTGCATGGGGTCGTATACAAGGGCGGCCGATGTCTGGTCATGACATCACTACTGTAGGTTTGGTGCTGGGAGCACATCATGGTGCGGAGGCCGGTAGGGCTCCCACTGATAGGGATTGATGGGGAGAGGCCCCGAGTTTTCTACTGGTGGCTCCGAAGAGGGTCACAACGACGGATAGATCTGCCAATGTCCCGGAGACTACTTGATGACCTTGTCTCCGACCAGATCACCTGGAGGCCTTGGAGAGATCATCCAGGGTGGGCCGAGGATGGACAAGAGCTGGCTCACGTTAGGCAAACCTGTTGGCTGAGGATGGAGAGGGGAGAGGTGGAGCTCCACCGCTATGACCGAGTTTTGAGGTAGTTCGGTCTACAGCAGGGGATCCCATCTCTCAGAGACTACGAGTTTTCTCGGACCATCCGGGATAACACTACAGTCAATGGGGCTCCAGATATGCAGCGCTTCTGGAGTGAGGACGCGGACGATGCCCCCATTCAGCCAATGGATGGGGATGATGCAGGGGTTGTCGATGGCTATGATGCCTGGTACGTAGGCATCCGCCCTCCTCGGATGACGAGGGCTCAGGGTCCGATTCATGTAGTTGTGCATCGGATGGGGAGGCGATGCCAGGCGGCCATTGAGGTGGCACAGGGTCATGACGAGAGAGAGCAGAGGAGGCCACAGGCTCAGCAGAGGCCATGGCAATGGGAGAGGAGGGAGGAGAGACCCCCTTCTCCATGGAGAGAGAGGCCACCATCACCCGATAAGGGCAAGGGTGTCGAGGTAGGAGAGAGTAGCGAGATGGCTACTCTCCGGGCGGAGACTGTTCGTCTCTAGGCTCAGGTGCAGTCCTTGCAGGATGAGGCTGCACGACACCGAGAGGAGGCCACACAGCTCAGAGATGAGGTCGCACGCCTCAGAGCACGGAGCGGAGGGGCGAGCACTCGGGACCTAGCATGGGCTATTGCCCAGATCACATTCTATCAGATGCTATACCACCATATGGTACCAGAGGGGCAGAGGTTACCGCTGTCGGCCCACATTGCGGAGCCTATCATGATGAGGTCATCGAGGACATCATCACGATCAGAGTCCAGGACTCATAGCACCACATGGACTACGATGGGGCCACCTCGTCCACCTCAGGGCGGGGGAGGAGATGAGGCTGAGAGCTCGAGAGGTTCTCGAGGCTAGCCGCTATAGACTGCATTGCACAGATTGATACATAGTGTTTATTATTTTTGATAGAGGATTGAGTATGCCGAGGTACAGATTGTGGCATACCGATCCAGTTTTGAGATGATGTATATATTGTTGATATATATATAGATGAGATATTTTTTGATCATATGACTTGTCTTATGTGTTTGTATGATGCTTTAATGTTTTGATGTGATTGATTTGATGATTCATGTAATTATGTCATTTGGAAATATTATGGTTTGAATGTCATGCTTTTAAAATTTAAATGAAATAATCTGATGTAAACAAATTGGTTGTTTGTGGTGTGATTTGATAAAAAATAAAAGGGACTTCTAACAATAATTTCAAAGGACATTGTCGCTATTATAGACCATTTCATGGAGTCGCCGCTCACTCGGTCGTCAAGCTAATCCCAGTATAGAAATATTGCTAAAAGTAAAAGAGTGCTTAAGAGACTGTCTTAAGACTTTGTTGTGATGATGCAAATGATGATGATGATGGTGATTTGTTTTCAGATTTCCATGAAAATATTATGCATGAAATATATTAGAAAATGATTTTTGCTAGGCATAAATTCCTAAGTGTGATAAAATTGTTGAATAATTCCCTAGGAATTATACCATCATTGCAAAATTGAAGTTTTGACATAATGACATGAAATAGTAATAAGTGTTTGTTTGTTTGTAAAGCATAATTGTGTAACATAATGATTTAAGTCACATGTTTTGATGAATTTTGTTTTAAAATAAATGGAAAAGAAAATTAGAACGATGGTTTGCGCTAGGCATAGAATTATAGGTATAGACTTATACCATCATCGCGAAATCCAAAGAAGAAAATAGATTGTTGGTTTTATTGCAAGATGCATTTTTGATCTTTGATAAACAGAAAAATAATAATATGAAAATTTTTGTTTGAAATTATTTTTGAAATTTTGTGAGAAGATGTATGTAATTGCTTTGATACAAAACAAAAATTCTGAAATAAAAGAATAAAATTATTTCGAAAAGAGTTACAGAAATATCTTAAATTATCTCAAAGAGAAATGTAGATTTATAAGGAATCCTCATGTGCAAATGTGAATTCATTACCGATCTTGATTTATCATAATGATACAAAATCTCTCAAATACAAATGTGTGTGCGATTGTATTGTTCATTTACCAGTTTTTGAGCAAGATAATTTGATACAAGTGATTTGAATTAACCAAATAAGTGTTCATTAACCATGATTTAGATGCATATAACCATACCAGACTACTATGTAAGTCGGGTTATCAAGAGCTAGCTAATCCATAAGCAGACATAGGTCCAGTACAAAAGAAGGTCGCTAATGTGACAGACATATCACCACGCTAGGAGTTACCCAAGGCCAAGCGGGTTGGGCACAAACCACCTGTTATGGGGCTTACCTCACAGTTTTTGAATAATTGAGAATTCCAGGGATTCAAGCTCATCAACCCTTCTTTTCTTTTCAATGGGTAGGGAAAGGGATTTTATTGCTTTTGCTTTTGCTTGTTTCTTTTGCTTTTTTTTTTTTTTTTTGTATTTTTGCTTGATATTTGAGATAATGCTGAAATATTGTTGTGATGATTCAAAATAACCTTTTTCTTTTTCTCTTTTTCTTGAACTTTTCTTTTTCTTCCTATGCTAGGGATACTTGCTCGGATTAGCTGTAGAGCAAGGGATTTTTATTCTAGGTAGGGGTGAGCTTGTCCTTTTGTCAATTCTCAAAGATTCTAGACCATGTGCATGATAGGATAGCAGGGGAAACTTTTCGCTCAAGAAACCACTTCTACTATGTAGCATAGCATGGACATTACAAATATAATCATTTTATTGTGAAAGGATATGCTTGGTTTAAGTAAATAACAAGATCAATTCTCTCATGCTCAAACTTTATTTAATTGCCAATTTTGTGGACTTTGATATAAGAGAGATTAATAATCATAACAAATAAAATCAAGATATTTATTTTTATGAGTGTGAAAGTGCGGGATTCCAAATAAATGCTAATTTATCCAAAATAATATGAAAATATAACTGCAATACTTCACAATTTGAGAGGTACAAAAATAAAAGATGTTTTTTATTTTTTTTTGAAATTTTTATATGAATTTACTAAAATGAGACAAGATGTACAATATATACAATGATGAAATTACCAAATTTTATGCATAATATCGCTTAAGATGCATAATATTCATAGGTTCTTTTAAATCTTTACCATCTAAGGTAGCTAATTTGTATGCTCCCGATTCAAATTTAGCAGTGATAATATATGGTCCAAGCCGCTTGGGTTCAAATTTACCTTTAAGGTCTTTAGTTGCATTAGTATTTTTTTTATTTTCTTTTAAAACAAGGTCGCCGACCTCAAAGGATCGATGACGAACTTTCTTAGCATATGATCTTTTAAGCTTGTTTTGGTAGGCATGAAGATGCTCCAAAGCATTGATGCACTTTTCATCTAGGAGTTCCAGCTGACTGAGTCTCGCCAGCTCGATATTCATCTCCTACTTCGGTATCTTGAAGTAGTAGAGCCAAAGAAGGAACTTCTAATTCAAAGGGAAAAATAGCTTCAACGCCATAAACCAAGACAAAAGGTGAAGTACCTGTGGGAGTACGAACACTAGTGCGATATGCCCACAAAGCTGGATATAATTGAATGTGCCAATCATGGCCAGATTTATTGACCAATATTTTGAGAATTTTGATTAAGGTTTTATTGGATGCTTTTGCTTGGCCATTACCCCGAGGATAATAGGGAGTGGACCAACGATGTTGAATCTTATATTTTTGGCATAATTTCTTAACATCTTTATTTTTGAAACAAGTTCCATTATCAGAGATGAGATTTGCAGGAATTCCGAACCTACAAATGATTTGATTAAAAATAAATTTAGAGACTTGTGTTCCAGTGCAGGAAGCTAAAGGCATAGCTTCAACCCACTTCGTAAAATACTCAATGGCGGTTATGATGAATTTGTGTCCATCAGATGACACAGGATTAATTTTGCCAATAATGTCTAAGCCCCATTTTGAAAAGGGCCAAGGAGATGAAATAGCCTGCAGTTCTTGTGCAGGGGCATGGACAAGGTCAGCATGTTTCTGGCACTTGTCGCAATGGCGCACATAATCATGTGCATCAGTTTCCATGGTAGGCCAAAAGTAGCCTATCCTAAGGAGCTTTTTAGCAATGACACTACCACCGAAGTGTCCTCCACAAGATCCATCGTGGGCTTCACTCAAAGCTGATTTGGATTCTTCTAGATTCAAACATCTCAATAGGATACCTTCAAAAGATCTCCTATATAAAGTATTGCCAATTATTACAAATCGACTTGCTCGTCTACGTAATAACCGACGCTGGTTTCTATTAGAACTGGCAGGGAAAGTCCCATTGTGAAGAAAATCAAATATATCCATATACCAAGGTTCAGGAGTAGTTTCATTGATTAGAAACACATCCAAAGGTTCTAAGCATGACTTATTTGAAGTGGGTTCCTGGAGTCGACGAATAATGATGGTGGCATATTCGTCATCTAACTCCAAGGGCAGAAGAGATGCAGTTGCGGCCATAGCATCGACCGCACGGTTGCTAGTTCGAGGAATAGCTTCCAAGGTAACTTTATCAAACAAGGACAACAACTGCAAAACATATGCTTTATATGGGCGTAATTTATCATCTCTGGTCTGATAAACTTCATTAATTTGGTTTATAACAAGTTGAGAATCACCAAAAACTAGCAGATGTTTAATTTTTAGTGCCAAGGCAGCTCGTAATCCAAGGATTAGAGCTTCATATTCGACAAGTATTATTGGTGCAAGCAAATGTTAATTTAAAGGACAAAGGTATAAGATGTTTTTGTGGAGATATTAAAATAATACCCGCACCAGCCCCACTCATGCATCGGGCTCCATCAAAGTATAAGGACCATTGTTCAACATGGTCTCGCCTCTAATTGAAGGCATTCATCAAGAAACTCAATGATGAGGGGATGGGTAGACTCTAAGGGTGCAGCAGCTAATTGATCTGCTATGATTTGACCCTTAACAGACTTTTGTCCTATGAACGTGAGTTCAAACTCGCTTAGAGCAAGAACCCACTTTGTTGTACGACCCGATAAATAAGGTCGACTCATGAGATACCGCAAGGGATCATATTTAGCAATGACATATGTTTTCTGACCGAGCATATAATGGCATAATTTTTGCATAGAAAATACAACTGCTAGACATAGTTTTTCTAATGTTGTGTAGCGGGTTTCATAACTAATTAAAGTTTGGCTAATATAATAATTAGCACGTTCTCTTTTCTCATCATCAAGTTGAGCTAACATAGCTCCTAAAGCAAAATCTGAAGCTGAAATATACAGGATAAATGGGCGATCAGGTCTAGGCGGTGAAAGCACAGGTGGGTTAAGGAGGTATTGTTTGAGAAGTTCAAAAGCTTCCTTACATTCGTCGTCCCAATTAAAAGGGACATCCTTCTTAAGGAGCTTAAGAAAGGGACTGGTTTTGTCCGCCAGCTTATCGATGAAGCGACGGATGGCTTGAAGCTTACCTTGTAAACTTCGTAACTCAGATATATTAGTAGGTGCGGGCATATCAGTGATAGCCGCAATCTTGAGAGGGTCGATTTTGATACCACGTAAAGAAACTAAAACCCCTAATAGTTTACCGGACTTGACTCCGAATATACATTTGGCTGGATTTAATCGAATAAGATATTCTCTTAACCGATTAAATACTTTTCTCAAATCATCTAAATGATCATCTTCATTAATAGAGCGAGCTATAATATCATCTACATAATCATGTAGGATATCATGCATCATATCATGAAAGATATAAGTCATGGCTCGTTGATATGTTGCGCCTGCATTCTTTAAACCAAATGGCATCACTTTCCAACAAAAGGTACCCCAAGGGGTAATAAAGGCTATTTTAGCCTGATCTTCAGGAGCTATCCTGATCTGATTATAACCAGAAAATCCATCCATTAGGGACATCATTCCACTCCCAGTAGTAAAATCAATGATTTGATCCATGTTTGGAAGAGGAAAATCATCTTTAGGGCATGCAACGTTAATATCTCTAAAGTCTGTGCAAACCCTAACTTTGGTAGCTTCTTTCTTGGTGACTGGAACTACATTCGAGATCCATTCAAGCATAATCAATAGCTTGTATGAAAATAACATTCAAGAGTTTTTCTAACTCCCCTTTGACTAGCAAGGCCACTTTGGGATGCATTTTTCTAAGTTTTTGTTTAACAGGTTTAGCATCCGGATGGACTACTAGGTGATGCATGACTACAGAAGGGTCTAAACCTGGCATATCTTCATATGTCCAAGCGAAGACATCTTCATATTCTTTAAGGAATGCAATGTATTGCTCTTGTTTTTCTTGACTTAATTCTGATCCAATACCGATGATGTGAGGATTATCCTCAGGTCCAATGTTAACCTTAATGACGTTTTCTACTTCCATGTGTAGATCTCTTTCAAAATTAGGTGGGGCAGGTGAAACGCCCAATTCTTGTAATTCCTTTAAGGTTAACTTGGATAATTCATCTTGAGGAGTCGTGGCCTCAAGTAGGGCTATAGTAGGTATAGAACCATCAAAATAAAAATCATTGTGTAACAACTCTTCAACGGAGACATCATGGAAAATATCTCCTTCCAACTCATCGTCGGATTCGGCAATCATTTCAGGGTAGGCTATGGATAGCATATTGCAGGTAAAATTATTCTTTGGATACAAAGAATCTTGTTTATCTAGATAATCTTGATAACATATGAGATGGTCATCATCCTCAAATGGAAAGGGCTGACCCTTACTAGGAAATAGGCCCACACCACAGCGGGTAGGCCACGGTTCTACCTCGAAAGGTTCTTTCATACCATTTTGGAAAGGTCCCAAACCTTTCCCTTTATAGCCCAATTTAAGCATTATGGGTTTAGCTTTAATATATTCATTAGCAAAATAGCATCGAGCATATCCATCACAATGCGTCTTGATGTTTCGGGGTATTCTTCCCCAATCATATCCTTTATAAACAAAAGCACAACTTCCGACTTGGTAGATACTTCCCATAGGTTGTGGGAGGCCCAAGGTACGAGGAGAAGGTGGGAGTTTATTTAAAAGGAGGGAAGTCTCGCATGGCAGTTGTTGATATCTTTTGATATAAGAATTTTAGATAAATCGGGTAAGAGCTCATCAGGTGAGAGCATAAGAGGTAGAAGGAACATTTCCTTGATCTTCTGATGTGGGAAGGATGCCTGTAGTGGATGATGATGTTATAGGGATATCGATGGATGAGTCTATGGGTATGGAAGATATAGGAGTAAAACGGGAAGCATTGGGTGTAGGTTTAGGCTCTTTTCGAGGTCCTAATGTGGTTTGTTCAGAAGATGGTTGAGTTAAATGTATAGGTGTAGTTGATGGGGTAGATGATGTTATGGGTGTGTGTTTCACACGTTTGGATGGATGATAAGAACTAGGATGTGTGGATGACAGGGTGGGGCAAAATTGCACTCCAACGGGTTCTGCCAAAGCACACATATCAAAGGGTCTAGGATCACCATGAATGGTAACCAACTGGTTTTTAAATTCAAATTTAACACACTGATGTAAAGTGGAGGGGACCGCTCGCATCGCATTGATCCAAGGGTGACCCAGAAGTATATTGTACGATGCAGGGCAATGTACAATAAACACGGTTGTATCTAGGGTTCTAGGACCAACTTGCAAGGGTATAGTAATGACTCCACACGTTTCTTGTGTCTCGTCATTGAAGGCTTTGATAATCATATCCGTTCTTTTCATCTCATCACTCCTAAAGCCAAATCTTTGGTAGAAGTCAAAAGTGCATATGTTTAAAGATGAACCATTATCAATCAAGACTCGTTTAACAACTACATCTCCAATTAGGGCAGTAATATATAAGGGGTTATCCTTATGTAAACTATGTTGTGGGATATCTTTATCTCGAAAGTCAATACAATCGACTTCTCGAGTGATGATAGTATTGGACATGGCTTCAGGTTGAATATTTTGAGGTACCATCATTTGGCTTAATGTAAGCATTAACTCATCCCTATGGGTAGGAGAAGATCTTAACAAGTCCAAAAGGGAAATTCTGGCTATAGTATTGGATAATTGTTCATTAATATTGTAAGGAGGCTTAGGTTGAACATTAGACATATGATTCCCTTTAGTGGGATTTTTCAAAATAAATGGAGCTGATCCATCATTCTGAGTTTGATCCTGTTGAGAGTTTTGAGCCTCTTGTCTAGTAACGGCTCCGATGGTACCTACAATGTTATATTGAAGACGCTGAACTGGTCTCGGTTGAGCGTTTATGGCTTGTTCATTAGGAAGGAACTGATTAGAAGAGGGTCGAGTAGTAACTCTTCTAGGAAATGGTTCTTCCGGAACCATAGCATCTGTGATAGGTTGAATCGGATCTGATTCATTTTTAGAACTATTCGATTGGTTTGAGGTGATGTCTATTTCACTTTCAGTATCCGATTCTACATCACTAGGATCCGGTGTTTGAGTATTATATAGGGGTCTGGACGTAACCATGGAGAAAGTTGTGCCAAATATTTGAGGATCCTGAACAGATAATTGTCCGCTAATAGTCCCTACATATCGGGTAGGAGGGGGAACATTATGATGTTCGATTTGATTAGCCACCTCTTTGCCATGTTGTGGTAAAGGATGTTGAAATATGTCCAATGATTGATTGGCATTCTGATTCTGATTTTGGGGAATGTTCTTTTGAGCATTATTAGGAGGATTTTGTTTAGGTTGAAAGGCTTGCACCTCCATTTCATTATTATCAATCAAGTCTTGTATTTTATGTTTTAATATTTTGCAAGAGTTTGTAGCATGTCCAGGTCCTCTATGAAAATCACAATGTAAATCAGCTCTGTATCCGGGTATAGTTGGATCAAGTTCCTGGATAGCTGGTAATTGAATCAAGCCTCGTGCTAGTAATTGAGGAAGAATGGTTGATAAAGGTTGATTCAATCTAGTAAATTCTTGGGGTGGTTTATCAGGAGGTTTTAATATAAACTTTTCTATTGTCTTCGTTGTATTAACATTAGCAATGTTTCTACTATCAGTGACTCCATCACCTACAACTTGTTTATTTTTATACTGATTTCTGGATGTTTTCTCATCATCTTTCTTTTTGAGCTGACCTCTTCTAATGAGAGCATCTTCCACCCTTCGAGCTAAGTCTATAGCTTGATCGAAGGTGGTCAAGGTAGCAGTTGATAATTCATAAGATATTTGTTCTTGCAAATTATTAATAAAAATGTCCAACATTTCCCTATAAGGTAGCACAAAGTGCAGTTTTCCTATCAACTGCCTCCATCTAGCTAAGAAATCAGCAAAACATTCATCTTTGTCTTGTTTTAAGTTGTATAAATCTTTAATGGTCACGTGCCTCTCGATGTAGGCACTAAATTGATGGACAAAAGATTCAGCTGTTTCTTCAAAATTTCTCAAAGAATGAGTGGGCAATTGATAGTACCACTCTAATGCCATTCCTCCTAAACTTTTTGGGAACATTTTTAGTAATAGCAAGTCATCATGTGATATATCATGACATGCTATCCTAAACATGCGAAGATGCTCTATGGGATCTTCAGTTCCTTTATATATAGGCAGGACGGGCATGGGAAAGTGTTTAGGGTATGGCTGTGCTACAACTATGGGATCCAAAGGTTGACTACACATCTCTCGATAATTATACGAGGGACGGTAGGGATCTATCTGGTCCATGCGGGAAGCTAACTGTTTCACCATGGCTTCCAGATTACTGGTTTGCCCACCATATTGGTTCGGTAGGGCATTAATATGGGATTTGTGAGCATATGATGGAGGGACATGAAGATTAGATGCTATATTGCTATTGTGTAAATTGTTGGTAGGAAGGGTGTTATGAAGAAGTTTTGAAGTTGTATTATGTTGTATCCCGGATTGTTGAAAATTGGTGTTTGGCTTCATTTTAGGTTTTTGTCGATTTGAAGCATATTGATCAATAGTTTGGCAAAATAAAGCAGTGAATGAAGGTCTCTTTTGTGTGGGAATGATTTTAGGCTCAATAACAGGTTCCTTAGGTTGGGAAACCTGTTGTTGTTGCATGTTCTGAATCATAGTGACCATATCTCTATTGGATGGTCCAGCTTTATCACTTTCTTGATCAACAAAGGACAAGGGATTAGTGTGTATGTTAAACATATCTTCCATGGCTGCTTGAGTGTCACTAATTTGTCCTCTATCAATACGAACTGCCATATTAAGAGCACCAATATTATTATTGAAGAATTTCCAGAAATGATCTAAGTTATCAAAAGTAATAGTTCCGTCTAGAGCCATTCTAGGGGATGAGGATCCTTCCTCTTTAACATTTTCTTCTTGTTCATCTACAACCAGCTCATCTTCTGGCTGTTCTAGAGTTTCTCCTTCTGGAATTGGATCCTCAGGAAGGGCATTTGATTTTTTTGTTTTCTTTCCTAACCAATCTTCTTCTTCTTCTTCTTCAGTTTGTTTACCATTCCTAAGTCTAGTCATTGTGCTTAAACTTAGATTTCAGCAAATATATATATAAAAAATATATATATATATATATATATATGCAACAAGCTTAAGAGGTATATATTTTAATTATATACCTACTATAGTATTTAAAATAAAATGTTTTGGTTTTGTTATGTTTTTGGTTTTTCTTGTTTTTTTATAACAATATTATAAAGATAACAAACAACACACTAAATGCAAGAAATAATAATAATGAAAGCAATGATCTAGTTTTCTATAAACAATTTATAAATATCATTAACGGGCTCAAGTTCTTCAGGAGTCATAAAATGTTCTTCTCTTCAAATTGAAAATTTTCTTTCAAGAATTTGACAAAGTGTGCTATAGTGATATTATCTGTCTCAGACTCTGGTTGGTAGAAATAAAGTTCGTGGCAATACTCTCGATATAACATAGCTCTAGGAACTCTCCTCCACCTTTTCCTATCCGTAAGATCAGCTTCTTGGTCCTCTATATGACCTAGGAATTGGTGCACTATGGCTGCATTCTCGAGGTATTCCTCGAAGGTGAACAATTCTGAAGACACAAGAGCTCTCCTATAAGCTAACCACCTATGGCAAGCTCTCTGAAGTTCATGATAAAAAATGAGTTGATCGGGATCCAGGATTCTATCTAGGACAAACCTCTTGATTTGCCTAAGTTCAGTTGCTCTAGATGAAATGAGATCTAATCTCCTATTAAGTTCGTCCCACAAAAGTTGGTTTCTATCTGTTTCAGGCACACTAAGCACATAATTAATTTCTATGGCTGCTAATTGGTTTTCAACATTTATAGTGACAGCTAGTCTTTTCTTAGGAGCTACCATCTAAACATGATATGCAACTTAGTAGTTTTCTAATGATTTTAAATGCATCTATGTTTTTTTTTTTTTGTTTTCAAAAGGTTTTAGTTTCACGTCGGGTTCACCAAAATGTATCGCTCCAAATTTTTTGCACCCTTACCTTCAGGCTAAAGGATCCGTGCCCGAAAGGGGGATGCGAGAAGGATGGGACAATACCTCGGACTGAGAGGCCCTTTGAAGGTCCCGCCTCTCGGGGGAGGAGTATTAAGGTGAATTTTCGATGGATGGTGGGGTTCACCAGGAAACGTTTAGTGGCGTCTCCACGCCTAGGTTGGGAATGTGTTTGATGTGTTCAATTTTAGCTTTAATCATTCAAATCCTAGGTTTGGCCAAATGAATCTAAACTGTTCTATATGAAATGCAGATTTAAATGAATACAAAAATAGAATTAAACAGAAAATACAGGAAATATACTAGATTAGAAAAGCCATACCTGATCCGGATGTCTGATGGAGGTTCTAATTTTTGAAGCAGTCAAGATCGTCTGGAATTTGACAGGATCGTCTCCGATCTGACAAGATCATCTGAGATCTGACGAATTCATCAGACGAATTCGTTAGAGACCTGCAATCAGAGAAATAGACATAGAATACAGAAAATGCAGCTATGCTGATAAAGGAAAATGATGTGAAATGATAATAATGATGTTAATAAGATAATCCCAAATAGAAATGCAAGTAAATTATCATGCTTTAATAGCTAATCATGATTTTATTATGTATTTAAGCTACATGGGTGAACTCCAAGATGCAAAGTAATAATAAGCTTAACTTAATGTAGAAATAAACAATAGATAAAGGTAAAGAATGCAAACTCTGGGCACTGATTGCCCCCAATGTTGACTGCAGTCGAAATCGTCTATGGAGTATGAAATCATCTCGAATTGGGGCGTGATCATCCGAGATTGTACAAGATCGTCTGCGATGATCTGAGCTTGCTCCGGCTGAAGAATGACAAAGTTCCTGCAAGAAAATTCGAAAAGGGACAAAGGCAAATAGTAGTCTAAGATATTCTAATGCATGTAAAACTCGAAGTACAGAAAAATTCAGCCAGGGGAATGTCAAGGGGAGGGCCTAAGATTAAATAGGCATAGGAAGGAGGTTAGGAGGTTGGAGATCATCCCAATTTGGGAGATCTCCAATGGGGGAAGTCTCTAACCGCGCAGACACGCTTTTGCCCAGGTTAGAGACGCCGTTGAAACAGAAGCTAATTATGAAAAATCAGTTTTGGGACGAAATCGTCTGGACGTTCTTCTCCAGACGAATTCGTCCGATCTGAGGCGATATCGTCTGATCGGCGACGATATCGTCCAATGGACAAAACAAATCCTAAAAATGGTGCAAAAAATGAGGAAACGGGTAGCAGGCGGTTTTGGAGCGGTTTTGGGGTTGAAATTTGAATTTGAATTATTACTAAGGTAATTTTAATTATTTACTAAGGTTTACTGCGCCAATTTTAGGGTGCTACACTCACAACTATAGTGTATGATCCATAGGTCAGTTAGTTCAAAAATTAATTTCATATTTCCTTTCTTATAGATCATCTACCTATGAAGCATGAGTCCACCAAGAGCCTAAAAAATTCCAACAGATCATTTATTAAAAAAAATAGAAAATACCTCAAACTTAGGATATTCTAGAAATAGTTATTAAAGATAAAATACCATCCATTTGAGTCATCACAAAAACACATTATACAGAATATTTTAGTGACCAATATGGGGAAAATTCAATAATTATTCCAGAAGTATTCTAGCAAAGAGAAAAAATTGCCAATAAGAGGAATAGCCTCCATAATTAAAATAGAAATAGGAACATTGTTTAACGGTGTGAAGAGTGAAATTTTATCTCTTGCTTTACAGTCAAATACATTATCGAAGAAGAAGCAAGAATATGAAGCAATGTCTATCTTTTTATGTTCAAGGTGTAGAGAAAACAATGAAAAAAATAAATGTTCGAAGAATACAATAGAATTTTATGAAAACTATCACCTGGATCATTAGATCAAGTTGTGTCCACAAATTATAAAATAAAATCCAGAGGAAGTAGAAACTTACCTCGTAGATCTACCTCCATAGACACAACTATCAAAAAATCCCAGCTTACCAGTTTCACCTTCTACCAGGTCAAAATAGTTGTTGGAACCACCAGAGTCGAATCCCAGTAGCAATTATTTAAATTCACTAGCTGATCAAGAAATTATGGGAATAAACCCAATGTGCCACAATAGTGTAGAAATAAAATGTGTTGCTAAACAATCAATTAATGAAGGACTTCCATTGTATCCCGAAATGTTATGGAAAACCAGAGAAATGACAACACCTAAGTTTGATATTATGGAGTAGTTAAGAAATCTTACTGATATCATTCCTCAAACTATCAGGTATGTGCCTATTTACACTGAAGCCATTAGGGATTTTTGCCTCAAGAGACCAAGATGTGAACCACAGTAAAAAACAATGAAGGTGATAGATCAACATGTTGATCTAATATTAGATAAAACCTGTCTCAAAAGCCCAACTTTAATGATAAAATTTTCAGGCTTAATATTTCCCAACACTTTGGTAAAATTTAATGTTGATATTAGATGCAAAACAGGAAAAATGATAGTTAATGAAAAAATATACAAAAATATTCATCCACATACCTACACAATCTGCCAATGAGTTGGAAGAATTTGGTTTTGAGGTCATCCAGGAAGATTCTCTTCCCATGCTACAATGTATCATAAAACTAGATAAAGAAGGGGATGGGACAAATGAAGTCTTAATTGTATCAAATTTTAGACACAAATTAAGATCTTATCACAAGCCCCAAATTCTAGAGGCTTACTCGATTGTAAGCATGGGGGAGATCCCACCTTCAATATTATCACCCACAACATGATGAATGCTATTACAACGTTCAATTAAAAAATAATAATTAGAGTTTTCTTTAACGCCATTAGTTTAAGTTTTTTCTTTTTATTTTGTTATGTTTTTTAGGATAACATGAAGCTCTTAATAGATTGTAGGCATCAACAGTAACCAGACCTACTATCATGTTCCGATCCATTCTATTTTCCTTATTAAAATAAAAAGGGGGCATAGTCCACAAGACTTCCCAGGTGGTCACCCATCCTAGTTCTACTCCATGCCATAATGTTTAACTTTAAATTTTGTATGGGATATGCAACTAGGTGCTCAATAAAACACATCTGTTGCATACGGTTTGGCACCATAGGCAGATGGGCAACACTCAACCATGGCAGCATCAGTTGTGGTAGACAAAATTTGAGCTCAAATGGTTCACAATACTTTGTTGAGCAGCACATATCTACTCAGAGAAAAAAATATGTGAAAAAAATTGGCTATGAATATTTCACAAAGTGAGGGCTTTTTAGAGGGATTCTGTAACAACACACGATTGTTGCGGGCCAAACAAGGTTAACTTTTTCCTACTTTTGTCACATGCCCGTGCATTTAATTATCAACCCAGGGAGCTTCGTAAACTTGCGAAGGGTCTGAATAAGATTGCTTACAATACCACTTGAGATGAATCCGCTAATCCTACTATTGGGGGGTGTTTTCAAAATGGTTGTCAATCATTCATGCACTCCTCAATAATTTACGTAAGAAGAAAATAATTAAATCTACGGAAATGAAACATTCACACATTCCTGAAAATGAATCTACTGCAAATACTGGGAATAGTAATGAGGTAAACGACCTTTCAAAAGCAATAGACTAATCTAGAAAATAGGAGAAAAGTGGGGAAGAAATACTGGCTTGGAGTGGGCCTAGGCTCCAAGAGCTTCCTCCCAGCTGAACACGCGCTTAGAACTCTTAGAACTGTAATATATTTATCAAAGTGTTACAATATCTATCTATCTCTGTATCTCTATATGAATCTATATCAATCTATATATCTCTTAGAATGGTCTGCACGTGTTTATATAACACACCCGTAGAACTTCTGTTACAAAGAGGTTACAATAGTCGATTCATCCCAGACTAAATTAAGACAGTCTGGTGAATGCAATCGACGTCTGCTTAAAACTGGCATTTGGTTCTAACGGTGGCGTGTTCACTGATTGGTTCGTGCTTCGCTTGGCATTGGTAAGACGTTTTCATACATTGGTGTGATCTCCAATTTAGCTCTACATGACGTAGAGTTGGAACTGCACCAACCATTGTCCACGTCATGCAAATCTGGTCAACGGGCGAAGAACAGAGGTGCCTTCCTTATGAGGAAGGTGCCTAAGTATATCGGGTGCCTTCCCTATATGGAAGGTATCTTATTGCCATGGTACCTTCCTAGAAGAGGAAGGCGCTTACCTTCTATTGGTGCCTTCCTATGGGAGGAAGGCGCTTGCCTTCTAGTGGCGCCTTCCTTATGGGAGGAAGGTGCTCGCCTTCTGTGAGGAAGGCGCGTCTTCTAGTGGTGCCTTCCTTATGGGAGGAAGGTGCTTTGCCTATCGTGGCGCCTTCCCATCGGTGCCTTCCTGATGAGAGGAAGGCGCTTCCTTCCCTTTGGCACCTTCCTAGAGGAGGAAGGCACTTTTCTTTCCTTGGTGCCTTCCTGGAAGAGGAAGGCGCCTTCTTACTTTTGGCACCTTCCTAGAAGAGGAAGGCCCTACATTCTCTTGGCACCTTCTGAAGAGGAAGGTACCTACATTCTCTTGGCGCCTTCCTGGAAGAGGAAGGCGCCTACTTTCTCTTGGCGCCTTCCTGGAAGAGGAAGGCGCCTATGTTCTCTCGCATTGACCCCCAAAGAAACAAAGTGCCAGGTCCATCAAAAAGACCTCGACTGATCCAAATCTAACTAAACCAACTGCAATTCCACAAAACACACTGAAAACACACAAATTAGATAACACGCATAATTTCATCAAATATCTATATAATCATTTATAAAAGTATGCAATCCTTATTATACAGCCGCATAATGATCAAGAAAATGTGTACAAAATATGAGCATTTTTGGTGCTCATCATCCCCCCACGCCTAACATATGCCACGCCCTCGTGGCATCAAAACTGCAGGTAGCCCGGTTGATCCTTCATCGTTGCCATTTCTTGGAGGGTTCGGCTGCCCCTGCGGCCCGAGTCTGTCTCTTCTACGCACTGGCATCTGAAGGTGTGGCTCACCTTTTCCTATGCAGAACTGAGGGTGCGGCTGTCGATTGTCCCTTTCTCATTCTGGCCGCTACTGGCGGTGATCTAGCCAGTGTCATCTCTGCTGACTAGAATGCAGCTTCGACAGCTTGCCAGAGGTCAGCGTCTGGAGGTCTGACCGCTGCCAAAGGGATATCTAAATTATCCCCCCTGGAAGGTACTACTTGGGCCTTGTATAATCTGGCCACTTTAGGAGTAAGCCCTGCGTTCTCCTTTGTAATGGCAGTGGCCTCCAATTGGGGGCCATATACCCCCCATCATTCCAAATACCTCCTCATCATGGAGGGCCATCCCCGGGATGAACCGTAAATATCCTAGAACTGGCTGTCCTCTCGGATTAACATAGATGCTAGAGTCTCCTCTCATCCTCGAGGCTGCCTTCCTGGCCTCTTTGGCTGCTTTCATCTCCTTGAGCAGTCGTTCGAACTATTTTTGCCTTTCGATGAATGGTTGCATATCCCACTCGTCCTCTTCTGGCTCGACGAAGGTCACCTTCGCCTTCTTTCGAGCCGTCCTGGGCCTTTTTCCTCTGGCCTCTATGGAAAATGTGGTGGCTCGAATAGGGGTCTTCTCTTTCTCCCTGGCGGACGTCTCCTCGCTCTGAGGGGCCTGCTCTAGAGCGTTCTCTTCATTCTATGCTGCTATCTCTGGGGGTGATCCTTCGTTCTCCTGTCTGTCCGGTGTCGACCCCTCAGGCTCTTCTCCTTCTTCAGATCTGGGGAGTTCTTCCTTATCCTCTGGTCCTGTCTACTGCTGGAGGCCCTCGTCCTACTCTGTATCACTTAGGACGATGACAGGGGGTATTGTGGGACTTCTCTCCCCTTCACTCCCAAAAATAGAGGAATTCTCCCCTACCTCTGGGCTGCTCTATCGGGCGTCCGATCAAATTTCCCCCAAAGAGAATACTCGTTCGATAGATGTGGGAGAATTCATCGAGACTTCTTTCGCCCAATCAGTTTGAGTGTACGCATCCCTTATTTCCATTCCCCTATCCTAAAGTAGCTAGTTTTCCTCCCACAACTGCCGGACCAGCTGCTCGAGCTGGGCGATCCATCTATCTCGTTCCTTCAACTCCCCTGCATGCTTGTTCTAGCAGTCCTCCAAAATTTGTTGGGTCATCCAACAATTGGTTTGCCATTCGAGCACCTCCTCCAAGGCCGCATCGACCTGGTCATTATTCCCGAAAGTCCCTGCATCTTGTGGGCTCCGGTTCATCAATTCTCGGAGGGTTTGGGCTGCAACGTCTACTTTCGGGTCACTCTATTCTTCCTCTATCGAGAGGAGTCACAGACATTTCCTCCTGGGGATTGGTTCTATCAGGGGAAACTCATCCTCACCGCTAACAAGCGGTGCTCCTTCTTCCTCATGCTCGGGCACTAGGGAATGCCCTCTTCCCTCTATGCTCTCGAGTACTGGTGACTACCCTCCTTCCTCTATGTTTTTGGGCACTGGTGACTACCCTCTTTCCTCTATGAAATAGGGCAATGCCAATTGCTCGATGCTCACTATTTCCTCTACAGGGCATCCCTCATCTTGCCCTACTTTGGCAACAGCATCGTGTCACCTTTCTTGGCCGCCATCTCCCTCTGCATCGGGGTTCTGCCTCTACGCTTCTGCATGGTGGGCCAGTGCCGATATCAGCCCATGGTGGGCTAAGGCGGATGGTGCCCCTTTTAGTACCGAGCCGCTTCATCCTTCAGAGCATTCACCAAGTAGAAGGGCACATTTAACTTCCTTCCATGCACCAGGTGATTGAGAAACTGCACATGATTAGCATGCAGATGGGTATATTTCTCGGTGCATGTGAAGAATCGAGCAACCTGCTCGAATATCTTCCATAGATTCATGGGGAGGCTATTTTTGGGTAACCCCTCCTTGTCTATCTGCACATTCTCTCCTGGTAGTAGCACCTCGATGTATGGCTTCAATAGTCCACCTTTGTATACACATTCCCCTATGAGGGGCAATCCAGTTGCCTGTGAGATGAACTCAGGGGTGACTGGAATTTCTACCCCTCGTACTTGGGCCACATCGCCCCTCAAGGAGGCAGCGAACTCCTTGGCTGCCTCCATGTCCTGGCCCTGACTGACCAGGGTACAGTATTCGAGCCATCCCTCGGCCTCGAACTGTGTTTTCACCGCTCCTCTGATTCCGTCCGTATCACCTGGTTCATTCTTCTTCACTGCATGATTCTTAGACCTTCCTCCCATGGCGCCTTCCCTTACTACTACTATTTTTTTCTGTCCTTCCTTCCTCAGGAAGGCACCTTCTTATAGGGAAGGTGCCTAACCCTAGCAGTTATGGAAGGTGCCATATCATTGGCACGCGGTTTCGGCTATGGGGGGATATGATCTTTATGATGGCGGTATCTTTTTTGGTACTGCATATTTTATAAATAATTATATAAAAATTTGAATTAACATGCGCGTACCTGATTCGATGTTTCAGGCATCATGAAGGCCGTTGATTCATCGATTTGTGACACGGGGGAGGGGTATGGTCATCTGGTGCCGCTCATTCATGTGATGCTTCATTCCGCTCGAGGCGTCCGGGAGGCGTGAGTGCTAGGCATGGAAGGCATTCTTTGGTACCTTCCCCATGTGGAAGGTGCTGATGTGGCACCTTCTCGATGTTGTCGGTGCTTTCTGAATGGATGCGCCTTTCGATGATGGAAGGTGCCTCTGATTGGATGTGTCGTCCGGTGGTGGAAGGCGCCTTCTTGATGATGGTGCCTTCCTGCTATGGAAGGTGCTCCTGATTGGGTGTGCCTTTTCGATGTGGAAGGCACCTCGGTCTGCATGCGCCCTTTCGATGTGGAAGGTGCCTCGGCCTGCATGCGCCTTCCCGATGTGGAAGGTGCTTCGGTCTGCATGCGCCTTCTCGATGTGGAAGGCACCTCTGGCTGGATGCGCCTTCCTGATGTGGAAGGCACCTTTTTTATTTTTTTTTTTTAATAGAACTCTTGTGCGCTTCTTTATAAGAAGGCGCCTATCTTATGAGGCACCTTCTATATAAGTAAGTCCTTATTCTTAGTACCTTCTTGATAGGGAAGGCACCTTCTTGGGCACCTTCTAGATGTGGAAGGTGCCTTCTTCTGGCTAGGCACCTTCTTTATAAGGAAGGCGCCTTCTTCTAGCTGGGCACCTTCTTTATAAGGAAGGTGCCTTATTCTAGCTGGTGCCTTCTAGATGTGGAAGGCGCCTTCTTCTGTGCCTTCTTTATAAGGAAGGCACCTTATTCTTGGGTGCCTTCTTTATAAGGAAGGCGCCTTCTTCTGGCTGGGTGCCTTCTTTATAAGGAAGGCGCCTTCTTCGCGGGCACCTTCTTTATAAGGAAGGCACTTCTTCTAGTTGGCCTTCTTTATGAGGAAGGCACCTGTCTTGAAGGCCTTATTCTCGGCAATCATGTTGTGATTGACTAGGAAAGGGTGATCAAGCCTTCCCAGTCTTGCTTCATGCTACCTCAGCTTCTACCTACGAGCCGGTGTCAGAATGTTGAGCCGAATCAGGCCTGGTTTCCCAGATACCTATCCCTCATGCTGTCAGGTCCTCCACCTACAAAAAGCAACAAAAAAAAGGAAAATAAAGGCAGTTAGATGCATTCCATGCCTGTTAGGCCCTGGTTTAGGATGCCTGCAGCTTGCATGCGGGCGTCATCCCTACAAAAACACACTATATATAAAAAACTACATTAACTAATTTTGGGTGAGCACTTCCATGCCCACCATTTCACCTGTGAGAGTTCGGTCTAGATCTAGCAAGATGGGGTCTCCCCCATGCCTATTCTGGATTCTACCTATAACGTTTTGGACGTATTATAGGGGCATAGTCGGTGGCCATTGACTGTGAACATGGTGTTGCTATCGTCAATTGTCTTAACGTGCACCGCCCCATTCTTGATGAGCTCTACCACCTCATACGGCCCCATCCATCTCTGCATTAATTTGCCCTTCCTCTCCTAGAACCGAGAATCATACAACAGTACCCATTCCCCTTCTTGGAACTGCTTCAACTTAATGTGGCTATCATGCCACCACTTTCTTTGCTTCTGTATAATTTTTGTCCTCTACAAAGCATCTAATCGGATTTCGTCCAGCTGATCTAGCTCGAATCCTTTGTTTTTGAGCTTCATCCAAGCTCAAGTTCAATTCTGAAGCCGTTCTCAGCGTCTTGATTTCAAATTCGATGGGCATCATCGCATTTTTCCCATAGACCAGTTGGAAAGGTGTAAATCCTATGGTGGATTTCCACATGGTGTTATATGCCCAGACTGCCTTCGGCAACCGTGTAGCCCAATATTTCTTGTGTTGTTGCATGGTCTTCATCAGGATGTTCTCTATTTCTCTGTTTGTCACTTCCACTTGCCCATTTTCCTATGGATGGTAGGGCGTAGTTTTATTGTGCCAAACTCTGTATTGCTCCATCAGCTCCTCGATCAACTTGGAGGTAAATTGAGGCCCTTGGTCTATTGTTATCTCCCGAGGGACCCCAAATCATGTAAAAATATGGGCAAATAAGAAATCGATGACCATTCTTTCCTTTGAATCCCTCAATGCCTGTACTTCAACCCATTTGGTAACGTAATCCGTACAGACCAAAATAAACCTCCTCCCCATCGAAGGTGGATTAAACGGTCCCACGAAGTCCATGCCCCACTTATCGAAAGGTTCTAGGTGTACCTGAGGCTGGAGGGGCATTTCATCTCGATGGGTTGGTCTGCCCATCCTTTGGCATTCGTCACACTTGCTGGCGTACGCAGCCGCATCCTTAAACAGAGTGGGCCAAAAGTACCCAGCCTGTAGGATTTTGTAGGCAGTTCATTTCCCTGCAAAGTGTCCTCCGCATGGCTCGTCGTGACATGCTTTGAGTACTTCTGAGAACTCCTGTTCTGCTACGCATCTTCTTATAATTTGGTCATGTCCTATTTTAAATAGGAGACCATCCATCCATAGGAATGATGCACTTTTCTCTATGACCGCCTGCTTTTCTCGGTAAGAGAGAGCAGGTGAGGTCCTTTCGATGGCCAAGTAATTGGCTATATCTGCATACCACGGGGTTTGCTCACTAATAGTGAACAAATGTTCATCCAGAAACTGGTCTTCCACTGCTTGATGGTCTACTGGTATCAATCTGGATAGAAAATCTGCCATGACGTTATCCTTGCCTGGTTTGTCGACTATGGTGATGTCGAATTCCTATAGTAGCAACAACCATCTGATAATTCTTTCACCAATGGCCGGCTTGCTCATTAGGTATCTGATAGCCGCATGGTCCGTATGGACAAATACCTTATATCCGATGATATAGTGGTAGAATTTGTTTATAGCATGGACAACTGCTAGGAATTCCTTCTCTATCACCGTGTAGTTGAGCTCTACTCCTGCCAAGTTTTTACTGACATAATAAATGGCATAAAATTCTTTGCCATATTTTTGTTCGAGGACTGCTCCAATCGCACCGTTGGATGCATCATAGTAGATATGGAATGGTATGGCCCAATTTGGTCCTCTTAAAACTAGTGTAGATATCAGTTTCTCCTTAAGCAATTGGAATGCTTCTTCGCAGTCTTCCATCCAATTGAACTCCACATCCTTAGATAATAGAGTGTGCAATGGTTTGGCAATTTCGCTAAATTTGATGATAAATCATCGATAGTATCCGGCTGATCCAAGAAAACTTCTTACCTCCTTCTACGTTCTAGGGCTGGGTAGGTCTCTGATGACCTCAATCTTCCTTTTATCAACTTTTATTCCTTCTACAGAGAGGTGGTGCCCCAGTACGATGCCTTCTTGCATCATCATAAAGCATTTTTCATTACTTAGGGACAAATTATTTTCCTTGCTTCTGTCGAGCACTCTTTCCAAATTCGTCATTGCCTCCTCGAAGGTTTCTCCATAGACGGTGAAGTCATCCATGTATACCTCGACCCCATCTCCCATCATGTCTGAGAATATGCTAAGCACCACCCTTTGAAAGGTGGCAGGTGCGTTGCACAGTCCGAAAGGCAATACCCTATAGGCAAACGTTCCCCATGGGCAGGTGAACGTTGTCTTATCCTGATCTTCTTCTCCTATCTAGATCTGGTTGTATCCACTGAATCCATCCAGAAAGGAGAAGTACTTCCTCCCCGAGAGTGTGTCCAAGACCTGATCAATGAACGGGAGTGGGAAGTGGTCTTTCTTGGTTGCTTTGTTCAATGCTCTGTAGTCCACATAGATTCGCCACTTCCCATTCTTTTTAGGGACCACCACTAACGGTGATACCCACTCACTATCAAAAATTGGATATATGAATTCGACAGCCAAGAGTTTGTGCAGTTCTTCCTTGACAATGTCTTTCATTGCTGGGTTCATTCTTCACTATGGCTATCGGCTTGGAGTTGCCTGATCATCTAGATAAATCTGATGGGTACAGATCTCTGGGCTGATGCCCTGCATATCTGAGTAATCCCATGCAAATGCTTGTTGGTGCCTTACCAGGAGCTCTTCTAATTTTTTCAGTTGTGTGGGCGTCAACCTACTGCTGACATTTAATGTTCTTCCTAGCCCAACGTGTATCTGCCGGACGTGGTGATCTTGGGCGCCAGTCAACGGTGATCCAGGTGCGGAGATGGAGGGTTCTCCATGGAGAAACTCCATAATAGCACCATCTTCATCCTCTTCTATCAACTCCTCCAATGTCATCACCGACTGGATTATGGACAGCTCCGTATTTCCATGCTCGATGATCATGGGTTCTCCTACTGAGTCGACAGACTGTGTTGGAGGTGAAATGGTCAGCCTTTTAACATTTTGCCCATCGGAGATGGTCATCAGCCCATCCCGATAGCTGATGTAAGCATCAGCTATTGCTAGCCATGGCCTCCCCAAGATGAGCGGGTAACCGCCTAGCCTAGTTTTGGATTGCAAAACTAAAAATTCGGCTGGGTATTCCCATGCACTGACCATTACTATCACGTCTTCCAACATCCCTTTCGATGATACGGTCGATCGATCGGCTAGCTGTAGCACTATCATGGTGGGTTTCAGGTTCATGAGTTGTAGCCTCTGCATGGTCTCCTGAGGCATTACATTGATGGCTGCTCCGAGATCGACCAACGTGTTGGACAGGGAATGTCCCTCGATTTTTATAGTCAGCATCGGGCTGCCTGGGTCTGCATACTTCGGATGGCATGTTCTGCCCATCATCAAATCCACCAGTTTACCCATGACGTTGATAGTCTGGGTTGCTTTTCATCCCGACCTCCTCAGACACATCTCTCTGATTGCCTTGGTATATATTGGAACATCTTGGATTGCTTGAAATAATGGAATTGTCACTGTGAGGTTCTTCAAGCTTGACAAGATGTCGAATTCTGGCTGTGTTACTTTTCTCTGTTCTTGCAGCCGACTAGGAAATGGAGCCTTCACTCTCTCAAGTGTTTCTTCCTCCTCTACCAAAGGTGTTTCTTCTACCTCTTCCTCCTCTTCTACCAGTGGAGGTGTTCCTACTCCTAGCTGCCTACCTGACCTAAGCTGAATATTGTACATAGGATACATCTCACCCTCCACGTTGTATGCTGGCTGGTTCACTCTGTTATTCGGATTTGTCATCGGTTGTGCGGGTAGCTACGTAGGTCTCACTACTAGCAATGTCGATAAATTCTATTGGGGGTGAGCAGGTGCTACATTCTATGGAGCCTGATTCCATGTAGTGTGGCCTCTCCACTGCTGCCCAGGATATGGATATGGCATCCATGGTTGCTGGTTTGGGAATGTTGTTGGGGGTGCGTTAGACCAGGGTGATGGCCCCCACCACCCCATGTTAGGTGGTTGAGGTGGTCCTTGGTGCATGTATGGCCCTCCCCCATATGGCGGCATTCCGGTTGGCATATTCCCCATAGGGGGCTATGGCCAACTCTTCCTATTGCCTATGAAATAGGCATCCATGCTTTCAGCCTCCTCCTGATTACTGGGCAGTCATGGGCACAATCGAGTTTTATGATTCAGCCTACAAACTGTGCATACTCTGACTTTGTTCTCTGGGCATGCATTCTTTGCATGCCTCCCTCTACATTTTGGATAGAAATAAGCTAATGTTGTGTCATTCTCTTGCTTCTTTTTCTCTAACAACAACGTATCCATCTGCAATGCTAGAGATGAGAGCATTTCGCTCTTTAAATCCTCCAGCATGTTACCTATTTCTATCTTTGTGACTGAAGCAGTCGCTTTCATGGTTCTGGAGGTGGCCTTGCCTCGCCTTCTTGAGTAGTTTCGACATAGTTGCTGGATGTCTTCCATAGCATGCTGGTAGACATCACCTTCGGAGATCATGTTAAGAGCCTCCAGTGATTCATTGGTAAGTCCTCTCAAGAAGATGCTTTTGAGGGACTTATCAGATAGTCTCGCATGAGGAGATCATTGAAGATTAAAGTTGAATCTCTCCTAGTACTCCTCGAGAGACTCATCTTCTTTCTGTGTCATGCTCAGGACCTCCTCCCTGGAGTCTCTTGCTCTCCCAAAATCTTGGTATTGTTCTAAAAAGAGCCTCTTCATCTGGTCCCAAGTGGCAATGTGTTTGTCTCCCAGACCGATGAACCACCGCAGAGCTGCATCATCTAATGTAGAAGGAAAGAGTTTCAGCTTCTGCGTATCGGATTTGTAGTCCACAGACCTGCATAAGACATCAAACTTAAATAAAAATAGGTCAGGGTCCTCATTCGGGTATCCTCTGAAGGACGAAAGGTGAGCAGGGGATATGTTTTTCATTTTGGCATCTCCTACTCCTTCCTCTATCGAGAAACTAAATCCAGATGAGACTTCATCATTATCAGCCATTTTTTTAGGAAATGTGGTTTCTAATGCAGTGCTTATGGCCTTACGGTCGTTTAAGACTTTCTGAGTCAAAGCTCTAAGGTTGTCTGGTGAGATCGTCCGATCTTCTACAACCTTCCACAACAGGGCTTCCTCTAAGGGAGTCCTATTAAATAAGGGATTTATGATGATTCATTCTTCCCCACATTGATGGGATGAGGAGGCACTTTGCACAAAGTGTGGTTCCTCACTCCAATGGATTGTTGGTGGGTCGGGTGAGTCTAATTCAAATTTAGAATGCTCGGCTGACTCTGGTTCTGATGGATTGGTTCTTATAAACTGACCGTCCGGTCCTCTTCTTCTCGAAGAACTCATACAAGGTCAGATGGAAGGTTTTAGGGTATTGTAAATAATCTAATTGAGATGCTTCCCCGACAACGGTGCCAAAATGTTGCGGGCCAAACAAGGTTAACTTTTTCCTACTTTTGTCACATGCCCGTGCATTTAATTATCAACCCAGGGAGCTTCGTAAACTTGCGAAGGGTCTGAATAAGATTGCTTACAATACCACTTGAGATGAATCCGCTAATCCTACTATTGGGGGTGTTTTCAAAATGGTTGTCAATCATTCATGCACTCCTCAATAATTTACGTAAGAAGAAAATAATTAAATCTATGGAAATGAAACATTCACACATTCCTGAAAATGAATCTACTACAAATACTGGGAATAGTAATGAGGTAAATGACCTTTCAAAAGCAATAGACTAATCTAGAAAATAGAAGAAAAGTGGGGAAGAAATACTGGCTTGGAGTGGGCCAAGGCTCCAACAGCTTCCTCCCAGCTGAACACGCGCTTAGAACTCTTAGAACTGTAATATATTTATCAAAGTGTTACAATATCTATCTATCTCTGTATCTCTATATGAATCTATATCAATCTATATATCTCTCAGAATGGTCTATGCATGTTTATATAACACACCCGTAGAACTTCTATTACAAAGAGGTTACAACAGTCGATTCATCCCAGACTAAATTAAGATAGTCTAGTGAATGCAATCGACGTCTGCTTAAAACTGGCATTTGGTTCTAACGGTGGCGTGTTCATTGATTGGTTCGTGCTTCGCCTAGCATTGGTAAGACATTTTCATACATTGGTGTGATCTCCAATTTAGCTCTACATGACGTAGAGTTGGAACTGCACCAACCGCTGCTGTCCACGTCATGCAAATCTGGTCAACGGGCGAAGAACAGAGGTGCCTTCCTTATGAGGAAGGTGCCTAAGTATATCGAGCACCTTCCCTATACGGAAGGTATCTTATTGCCATGGCGCCTTCCTGGAAGAGGAAGGCGCTTACCTTCTATTGGCGCCTTCCTGTGGGAGGAAGGCGCTTGCCTTCTAGTGGCGCCTTCCTTATGGGAGGAAGGTGCTCACCTTCTGTGAGGAAGGCGCATCTTCTAGTGGCGCCTTCCTTATGGGAGGAAGGCGCTTTGCCTATCATGGTGCCTTCCCGTCGGTGCCTTCCTGATGAGAGGAAGGCGCTTCCTTCCCTTTGGCGCCTTCCTGGAGGAGGAAGGCGCTTTTCTTTCCTTGGCGCCTTCCTGGAAGAGGAAGGCGCCTTCTTACTTTTGGCGCCTTCCTGGAAGAGGAAGGCGCCTACGTTCTCTTGGCGCCTTCCTGGAAGAGGAAGGCGCCTACGTTCTCTTGGCGCCTTCCTGGAAGAGGAAGGTGCCTACTTTCTCTTGGCGCCTTCCTGGAAGAGGAAGGCGCCTATGTTCTCTGCATTGACCCCCAAAGAAACAAAGTGCCAGGTCCATCAAAAAGACCTCGACTGATCCAAATCTAACTAAACCAACTGCAATTCCACAAAACACACCGAAAACACACAAATTAGATAACACGCATAATTTCATCAAATATCTATATAATCATTTATAAAAGTACGCAATCCTTATTATACAGCCGCATAATGATCAAGAAAATGTGTACAAAATATGAGCATTTCTGGTGCTCATCAACGATGAAACAATATGAGTAACATTCAATGGGCTTCATTTACAAGCCTTGCCATTCACCTCACATTTGTGAGATTGAATCAAATGCAAGCATGGGGAGACTCCATATTTTTAAATCCATACCAGCCATTTGACGAATGATCACGTATTCATCATAAAAATAAAAATAAAGATGACATGGACCTATTTTGCTTAACATAAATTTTCTTTTATTTGTGTTTTTATTTTGTAGGTATTGTACTCTGAATGCAATCTGTAGGTAGCCTGGGAAACCTAGGCCTATAAGGCATAGACTCCACAAGCCTACATTTTTTTTTTTTTAAGTTTTATTTTACAAGAACGATGCCTTGAGTGCAATCCTTAGGCAGCTTGGGAAACCTAGGCCTAATGGACAGATTCTGATTTTGTTCCTGTTCATCAAGTAGAAGCACTAAAGGGCCTGATCAACCTGACAACGCATATTCAAGGAAAATTCAGCACCCATTGAATAAAGAGAAGCACTTGATTCCCATTATAAGGTAGAAGTCACCTGATTCCCATTGTATGGCAGAAGGCATCTAACTCCCATTACACAATACAATGCACTTGACTCCCAGTATGTTAAGGAGACGGCACTTGTATCCTGTCTTCTATCAGATCGATGCCTGATTCTTGGTTTCTCCAAGAGGGTGCTCAACTTCCATTTTTTGGGAAATCTGCACCAAATATTTTGAACATATTAAAAAAAATAGTTTGTATAAAGTTTGCTTTACGCAAGGCACCCAATTGCAAATAAAAAGCACCTGATTTCCATTGTTAAGTTTGGTGCTTGATTGTAAGCAAAAGGCATCTGCGTCCTATTTTAGCAAGCACCTATGTCCTATGAACCAAAAGAAGGCACCCGATTCCGATTTGAAAGAAGTTGTAAAAGTCTAATTGCTACAAGAATTTGTAAGTTGATCTTCAGTCTAGTAAAATTATGGTACCACTAACTTTTGAGTGTATTAAGTTGGTTGATGTCTTTTCTTAGGTGTATGATAAACATGACCATATCATCTAAATATAGCCAAAC
Organism: Wollemia nobilis; assembly: GCA_028583015.1. NCBI lineage: Eukaryota > Viridiplantae > Streptophyta > Pinopsida > Araucariales > Araucariaceae > Wollemia > Wollemia nobilis. The sequence continues at coordinate 171,530 of JAQPPZ010005611.1, forward strand.
TATGGGGCATTAATTGTCATCATTACTAAGGCAATTAGAAATATGATGATAATGAGTTACCTAAATATCTAATGAATAGCATTCACCATGCATACCCGCATAGACTATTCAAAAAGAGAGAAAAATGGGTCCTCTTTATTAGGTAGCACTTGAAGGACTCTAAAAAAATACTAATATTCAAGGTACCCTTACACATTAAAATATTAAAAGACTATGCATATGAGATAATTTATACTGAGGTATTTATCCTAGATTATTTAGATGATGAATATGTGTATGACTACAATATGCCAATTCTAAGCACAATGGAGAACTACTAATACTAGAGTCTCCAAAAACTAAAGTACTATGAGTTCATCATAGTCAAAATGTAACACCAATTGAAGAACTACCAAGGGAATGAGTCTTTGACTAAACCTTTCATCCAATGTGGCTATTCATCAACCAAAATTTCAATTGGCTATATACTCTTAGAGTGAATATGGTGAATGATGATATGGATTATGATATTGGATGAAGGGGTTGAGGGAAAATTATGCATGTAGCTATGAGTTCTATAATTACACATACATACATATATATAGAGAGAGAGATGTACTCCAATAATATGGAATATATCTAAACCATGACCAAGGCTATATTAAAGATTTTGAGGCATGCTCAAGGTATCTCAATATGGAGGAGACTACTACTTGAGGAATACCAAGTTGTTTATTTGAGTGTACCAATTTGCTACACACCCTTTCGTCCTACTAGCATTTATCCCAAACCATTTTTTGATCCATAAATATACATGGCATCTTAATTACATTGATGAAATATATTATGGAGGCTAGAATAATGGAGTATTCTACATGCTAGATCAAAATATCTCACCATAACTCCCATAGGTAAAAGATGTAGACAATACCTAGAGGATAGGCTTATAGAATTTAGGTTGGAAAATTTCAATCATTTTTGGTTATATGATCCCAATAATATATTTCTATAATGATTGGTTGCTTAAAATTTCAACACCTCATATATTATAAAAGAGGCCAATGTTCAAAAAGGAGAATAACTTGGATGAATAGGCCTCAAGGTGGAAGCTAAATAAGAAACTATCTTTGGAGGATGAATTTCAAAGAGAAAATAGAAACACCTTCTAGTTGATATTTTATCAATAGTTTTATTCTTATGATTCAAAAACATAACAAGCTAATCCTCAAAATTTCACCACCCTAAAAAATAAGGGCCATTTCATTTGGATAAAATCCTCATGTGGTGGTATTATAAAATGGTAATCTAACCTTATTAGCCAAGTTTGATAAATATGTAAGCATATGGGCATTCTTTGTGTAAAGTTGCAATGGATAATATTGATATATTCATGAAGAGCAAATATTGAAATTTTGAAGTGAACAAGAGACCTCCCACTCTAGGTGGGAGGTCACCTTTTCAAATTGTTTCTCCCTTATTGGCTCTTTGTAGGGTTTTTCAAATAGATCTCATTTTTTCCTATGGATTTCCAAGCAGGTCTCCTATTTTCTTGGGCTTTCTGGCCTTTCCTATCTCTGCTTGGTACCTAGAGGGCCTCTAGGATATTTTCTATGTCTTCCTGAGGTGATCTAGGAAGTCTTCTTAGGTGTTACTGCATGGTTGGACAAACCTAGTTTTTCAATGCGATTTGGGGGGTTTCTGTTCTTGCTCGATTTGGAGGGCTAGTGGAGCTCTTCCTTGCAATTTTTTCTTTGGCTATAGGATTGGGTTGCATACTTCACTGCCTGCCTCTCTAGATCTTGGCATTGCTTCAGAGTGGGCTTCAGTTCATTGGTTTCACTTGTCGAGATGGTCTTTTACTAGTTTTTTGGGCTTGGAGGAGGCCCTGATTGTTCTCAACTGAGTGATTCCCATGGTTTGTGGTTCATGGCTGGTGTTTTAGGATTTTTGATGGATTTATTTCATTTTTTCTTACTGGTATGGTCATTCACTAGTTTTTATGGGCTTGGGGGAGGCCTCGATTTTTCTTAATTGAGTGATTTCCATTGTTTGCAGTTCATGGTTGGTGATTCAGGGTTTCCAACAGATTCATTTCTTTTGATCTACTTGTTGAGATGGTTATTTTCTACTTTTTTGGGCTTGGGGAGGCCCCAATTTTATTGTCATAGTTGAGTGATTCTCATGGCTGGCAATTTGGGGCTCGTATCCAGGGGTTTCTAATGGATTCTTTCTCTTCCTTTTCTAGTCTTGGAGGGGACCATGTGCTACATTGTGTTGTAGAAGGGTTTCATGGATTTTCCTATGGTGGTAGGGTTAGGGTTTCTTGCATATTTATAGGTACTTTGTGGATGGTCCTACCTAAAACTCTTTCTATTTTGGTAGGAGGACAATTTTTTTGCTATAGCAAAGGGCTTTTTGACATTGTGTTGTGTTTGATCTTCTTCTTGTTTTGGGGGCATCTTCTTTACCAGGTTTTTTCTTTGGTTGTACTTCACCTTTCTTCATTGGGAGTTCACATGGCATGTTGTGATATCCTTTAGTTGTTCCATTTTTAGGCCTATGGGTGACCCTACATGGATTATCTTTGTGGATTTTTTCGATGCTAGTGTTCTAGCATAAGGTCTTGTGGAGTTTTTTGCATTTTGAGCCTTCCAAAACTGTGTGTTTTTCCCTAGGCGAAAAAAAAAAATTTAATATATATTCTTAGGGAGTCTTTTGTGGGTGGTCTAGTGTTTTTTTTTGGATGGCCTTGGGCTATTTTGCAGATGGACCTATGATGGTTTTTGAGTGGTCTCGTTTCTCTTGCGGATGATCCTGATTCATTTATGGATAGTACTGTATCATTTATGGATGGACTTGCACTATATTTCTTCATTATGTTTTCTTCGGGCCTTCTAAATTTGTGAGTTTTTCTCCTGTACAGGAACATCCTTCTGAAATTTGTGTGTAACTGTGAGGTTTTCTCTTATGTTAAAAAACTCTTTTTAATTTTGTGTGTAACTATAAGATTTTCTCTACTACCCCTACGAGGGCTTCTCTTCTCTACCCATTTTTCTTCCTCTCTTGCTCATGTGTGGGCTTCTCCTTTTCTATTTTAGTTGTTTTTCTCCAATAGTCCATTGAGGGTTTGTTTCTTTGACTATTTTTCAGTTGGGAACTCTTCTCCCAACCTTCATATTTTTGTAAAAGGTTACGGGATCCTTTCAAAACCCCTCTTACTAATAAAAAAATATTGATATATTCACCCTTAGTGGGATTGGTTAAATCGCTTGTATGGCTATGCATTCACTCTTAGTGGGATTGGTTAATCCACTTGTGTAGTATGCCTTAACTAGACCTTTATTAAAGTTTTATTAACATATGCTTAATCTTGAGACTTAATTTGGCCTAGATTAATATTATTTGGGTATTAGGTGTCTACTATATGAATACTCGATACCACTGATTCATTGTATTAATATATAATATGATATATTTAAGTGTCTATCATTTGGGATGCCCCCTTGGGCACACACCCTCTTATTTTGTCTACTTGATCTTTCTATTTTCTTTCTCTATTATATTACATATGTCTTGTGGGGAATATTATGCTTCATTTCATTTCTAGGAAGTATTGAAAATTTTGACTTGGTATCAAAGTGGGCATGGAGTGACTTCCCTTGGTTACATGGGGAGATTCTTTCTAAAATAGTTTTGAGTAAGATCTTGTTTTAGTGTTTTTTTAGGATTTCACTAAAAAACAAGAAACTTTGATTACGAGGATATCTTATCTAGTGGTGGTTGATTGACTCAAGAGAAATATTCATTAACAGGTTCACCATATTTCTCTCTTTGACATTCAATTCATTTGGTTGACTAATTTTGTTTTCATGGATTATTCCAATGATGCCTTGAATAAGCAATATTGCTAAAATGGTGGACTGAATTTTTTTTTTATTTTCTCTATAAACCCTCTTTATATTTTATGGATATTTTATAAAAATACCCATTCCCTTATCTACTTTGGATTTTATGTTTTGTATTTGGTGTAGCATAGATGAGAGGGTAGTTTGCATGGTTTTTGAAGTTTAGAACAAGAGTCTCGATATTTCTCAAATCAACCCCAATTTCTAGATAAGCCTTAGGTAGTATTTAGTACATGGAAAAGACATTTGATCCACTTGACAAATTGTTAGAATGGTCTAACAATTATTTATGTTGCTTTGGTGATAAAGGATTTCTTAACATGTTGAGCTCTAAAAAAAGGTTGTGTAGGTTAAATAGTGGTAGATATAGATGAATTGTTAACATGTTTACGTCTTTGTAAAAATTTAGGGGGTGTGTGAGTTCAAAACTTTTGATCATTTCACCATTTGGTATTGTCTTTTTTAATTAATATTTTAAGAAGGGTATTGAAAGGGCCTCGTCCCTTTTACATATAAAATAGAGCCTCAAAAAGAGGACTGAGAATAACCATAGTGTTGAGTGAATATTTTGTCCTTTTTACAAAATGAACACACAACTAGAGTCTCTGACAGGAAACTCTTTCTTGCAAAGAAAATTTGTTATTTTAATTTCTCCAAGTTTCTTGTGAACAAACATTCATATGCATATAACCAATTAAGACCTAATGCAAATAAATGAATGTAATCTAGAATAACTTAAATCCTGCAAGTAACTATTAACAAGGGGCCTTTGATGATTCACAACAAACTTTGTAACCCTAATCTGTTAAAATAACCAACCGCGTAAAGCAAAAGAAAGAACAAAAAATCCCTTTCTTCTTTTATGCTCTTGAAATTAATGAAACCCTCCCGAAAATAAATTAGCAACCTCTTTTATCTTCTGGCTTAAAGAAATATTTTAAATGAGAAAATGCGTGGTATAGGCCACTTCATTTTAAGCTCCGTGCCTTTAGCATGAGGTTCATTTTACAGTTAATTGGTTCATTTTATCTTTGTTTAAGTGTTCTGCTATTTCTACGTTAGCTTTTGGTGTTAATAAAATTTCGCAAAGTATTCTGGAATGTACCAGAATCCGAAACTCAGATTTTCAAATAAGATTAAAAAATATATCAGAAATTGAAACAGAAATGCTCTTTCTGAGAATCAGCTGGAAAAACTGTAGAAGGACGTTAATCTGGTTAGCAATCTCCTCCCTGCAAAACCCCAAGTTATGAGATGAAGCTCTAAAACAACCTGACCTAACAGACCTGTAATAAAACACAGTCAAATCAAATCGGATGCTAGACTCTAAGGAAATAAATAATTTGCATCATTCTATCATTCACCTATCGCAACCCACATTATGGTGTAAACGAATAGATACAAAACAAAATAATGCAAAGGAAAGATATACAGAAATAACAGTAGTCTTAGCCTTCAATCTCCTTTTGGTTTCACACACAAAAGTTACTCTTGCCAAATAAACTCCTTTATTCAATAAAAATAATGCTTTCTGTTTACAATTTCCAGCCCCTGTATCTACATTCGCTTCTGCTTTTAAACTTTTTGCTACGGCTCTTGGTTTCCCTCTGCGACGCTTCGTTTCATTTCCCATAACGCTTCGTTTCATTTTCCCGCTTCTTTGATGCTTTGACCTTTCGCTCGAACCTGAAACGTTTGGTCTTCTCTGCTAAATGTAACTGTCGATCTGAAGCGTTACCATGACCCTCATGCCTTTCTGCCATGTGTTCAGCACTTTTTTGTATGTTCTGTAATGGCCCCATGTGAATCACGACGTTTTTATGCATGCAGCTTTACTTCCTTGCTTTCATCGCGAAAACGTGACATGTCGCGATATCGCGACATTTTTCTTACAGCCTTGCCAATGCAACCTGTCATGAAATCATGACGTTTTTCATCTCCGTACGCTTCGGCCGCAACCTGTCATGAAATCGCTACCATTTTCTATTTCGGGCCATCTCGTCGCAACCTGTCATGAAATCGCTACCATTTTCTTTTTCGGCCATCTCTGCAACCTGTCATGAAATCGCTACCATTTTCTCTCTGCATGGTCTTCACTTTCGGCATGAAATCGCTACGCCTTTGTGCCTTAGACTCTTTTCATTCACCCTCCGAAAACGTGACGCGTCACGATTTCGCGACGCCTTTCGACTTATGCGCTTTGTCTCAATTTTCATCATGATTTCGCTACACTGCTGGGCCTTATTGCCTTTGGCTCAGTTTTGTCACGATTTCATGACCATTTTATACTTTATGCCTTTTGCCCGTTTTCAAGCCACGAAAATCAAACACGTCACGATTTCACGATGGTTCCGCCCACCTGCTGCCGTTGACTACGTTGACCATGATTTTGTGACATGTCACGATTTCGTTACATGTCACGATTTCGCTACTTTTCCATTCTACTCTTTCTCTTTTCGCCGGACGGAGCAACATGTCCACATTTCGCTACCTTTTTCTTTTGCGACGGAGCAACATGTCACGATTTCGCTACACTTTTTCATTTTCGCAGCGACGGAGCGACATGTCGCGATATCGTGACAACTTTCGGCCGCGACAGAGCGACATGTCGCGATATCGCGACAACTTTTTTCCTTAGTGAAATTTTTGCCTTTTTCTTTGATTTTCTTAGCATCTGGGTCACTGTTTTCTTCTTTGAAAGCATGCAAAAAGGTGGGCCCCCAATTTTGGGGTGTGTTGTGGATTAGCCACAACAAATGGTGACTCTACTGTCAAATGCTCCAGAGCATTTTGGTGAGAACCCAACTTGAAATATACAAGCTTAGATACAGGCGTCAGCACATAAAAGATAAACAAATACCGACAGATCAGAAGTACATGAAACATCAGAATCATTAGTATTAGCTCGGTGTGTGCTATTTGTTTTCATTCCATATCGCTTGAACTTGATCAACATTCCATTGTCAGTTTTACATGCATGCATATGTGAGACTGTGAATGATTTGTGTAACCTAATAAATATGCTTAGAGATTTTGCTTTTACAAATGCATAGACCTTCTAATATCATACACAAATATTCAAGATTATCAAACCCTCTTAGGATCAACCATGTGTATAATGAATTGTTTTATTAGATCCCAAAGTTGGTTATGAGTCACTACTATCTTGAACCCATGTGTAAGTGAAAGTGAAATCAGAGCTTTGGGAAATCGGACTCCCAACCTAATCGAGATGAGAGTTTAACCCTATTCTTACTACTCCGATTTGGAATTCATTACCTCACTTTGAGCAAAATAATTTAACCAATTATGGAAGAAATGGTCATGCTAGTCTAACCCTTTGAACAGTCAATGGTCTTGTTTTTTTAGACAAGACATGTTGTCATGCATGGGCATACCTAACCCCATAATCCATGACTTAACTTCATTTCTTTGGACCTTGGGGATGACTACCCATCCTTTGCAGAGGACAAGTAGTACGATCCTTCCAATCCAATATAAAGATGAGATGGGAAAAATTAGTTTTTTACTTCTTGGATCTTGGGGATGACTACCCATCCTTTGCAGAGGACAAGTAGTACGATCCTTCCAATCCAAGCTTTATCATGAAATGAGACATAGGAGCTTTGGGGAATCAGATTCTCAACCTAGGCGAGATGAGAATTATGCCCTATCCTTACTACTCCATGTAGGTCAAATCAAAGTTTTGGGGAGTTGGATCCTCAACCTAAGTTCGATGAGGACTTAACCCTATCCTTACTACTCTGATTTTAGGCTTTAAGCTTAATGGAAGTGGTAAAAACCACTGTTTTAAGGATCATGTTGCATAATAGGATAGACATGAAATATTTCTTTCGCTTGACCTTTTCTTCCAAGCAAGGTTTTGATCATTTTGCTCAAGATCCTTTTTAATGTGTATAAAATGTGCTTGGTTCTAGATATCTCGGGGCTCAGTTTCCAACCTTAGGATTTTTTATTTATGTTGTAGCATAACCCTAAGAGGATTTGACACACTTTAATGATTTGTATCTGAAATGCATATGCAACTAAGATGGCATGTATATGCAAAGTGAGATGTAATATGAATGCATTGCCCTTTGAATTGCAGATGAAGTATTGCCATAATTTGTAAACCTGACTACTTCATGCATCACAAGCCTCAAACGATATTATTTAACTGTTTGTGTTACATGTGGAGCTTTTACAACATAATTCCAATGTTTCATATTTTCCCGATCTTAGGCATGTGTTAACATTTCAAACTTTTATTCTTTTTTTTTTTTTTATAAGAAAATAAAACATGTCAAATAAATACACCACCTAAACGTCCAACCTGCACACACAAAAGAAACAAAGCACGACATTAATACAAAACCTAAACATGTCAAACAAAAACAACTTAAATATCAAATCTGCACACACAAAAGAAACAAAGCATGGCATAATTACATATAATACAAAACCTCAGCCGCTTCAAGCCTGGAAATAGTGTTTCAAGTGCAACCCATTGACAGGTAATGCCAAATCCTTTCCATCCAAGGTTCTTAGTCTAAAACTATTTTCCCCTAGGACTTCTGAAATCTGGTACGGACCCAACCATAAGTAGTCAAACTTATCATGATCCCCTTTCTTCTCATGTCTTTTATCCCATAACAACACTAGATCTGATATTTTAAAAGCCTTGGCTCTAGACTTTTTGTCAAACCATATTTTTACTACATCCTGGTGTTTACTAAAATGAAGCATAGCCTCATCCCTTTTTTCATCCAGATGCATTAATTGTGTTAGTCTAGACTCAAGTTTATCATCAGTTTCGAAATAATCTTTCATGAAATGCAGTGTTTGTAACTTGAGATTTGTAGGAAAAATGGGATCTTGTCCATAAACCAGATGGTAAGGAGATGTTCCTATTGATCCTTTGACTCTGATTCTGTCAGCCCAAAGAGCCAACTTAAGTTTGTTATGCCAATCTCTAGGATTTCTTTCCAACAATTTTTTTATGACGCATAACAAATTCTTGTTAGAAGATTCAGCCAATCCATTGCCTTGCGGATAATAATTGGAAGAGAATTTTAAACTCACACCGTTGTCAAATGCCCAATTAGCAAATTCCAAAGAGGAAAAAGCTGAACCATTATCACTTACAATGGAGTTAGGCATCCCAAACCGAGTGACAATATTATCCTCTAAGAATTTAATAACAACCTCCGAAGTAGCATTCTTTGTGGGGATAGCTTCAATCCACCTTGTGCAATAATCCGTAGCTGTCAGAATGTATTTGTGGGAATCGGATGAATTGGGACTGATAATCCCAACAAAATCTAGGCCCCATTGCGCAAAAGGTCTAGACTCAATTACGGATTGTAAAGGCATGGAAGCACCCCTGTCTCTATTGGCTGCAGTTTGACATGTATGACATGACCTCACATGAGTATGGGCATCTTTGAACAGTCGAGGCCAATAATAACCGGCTCTAAGGATTTGATGGGCTGTGGCATTAGCGGACCCATGTCCTGTCCCATGTTTACCATGAAATTCCTCGAGTATTTGCACTGCCTCTTTTTGATCAACACAACGAAGGTAAATACCTTCATGGTTTTTCTTGTATAACGTGCCGGATCTAATTAGGAAATTAGCAGACTTCAAGCGCAAGGCTCTTCATTGAGTAGAATTCAAATGCGGTGGACATTTACCATTTAGTAGAAAATACACCACATCTGCATACCACTCATCTTTGGTTATATCTGCGACTTCATAATGTTGACATGAAATTGCGAGATCCTTTTCTCGCTGATAGCCTTAACCAACCCTTGTCCCCGCACTATCTTCATGGATTGAATCTCCAGATCAAACTCTTGCAAAGTTGAAATCCACTTACCTCGTCTTTCACCTAATTCATTCTGTATGAACATGGCTTTGACTGCAGGATCCGGGACTATAGCAAACACCCTACTGTGGACTATGTAATGCCTGAATTTTTTAACGGTCTTGACTAGAGCATACATTTGCTTGTCCAAGATGGAGTATCTCAGCTTCGCATCTTTGAGAGGACTACTCAGGAAGGCAATAGGATTTTCAATGTTGCCTTCACTCTTCTGAGTTAAAACACTCGCAAAGGAGTGATCTGAAGCAAATGTGTAAATATAGAAAGGCTTCGTATAATCGGGACTCACTAAAACCGGGGCTTTAGAAATCGCGTCCTTGATATTTTTGAAAGCATCTCTATTTTCATCTCGTCCACTTGATCTGGACCTCTTTCTTTAACATGTCGTTCAAAGGCTTTGCTATTTCTGCAAAATCTGCAATAAATTTTTTGACGAAATTGATCTTCCCAAAAAATGATCTCAACCCCTTTTTGTTGTTGGGACAAGGAATCTGTTGTATGGCCTCTATTCTTTCAGGGTCAATGGAAATTCCATCCTTAGATATCACATGTCCCAATAGTTTTCCTTTCGTTACCCCAAAAATGCACTTCTTTGGGTTGAGAGAAATGCCATGTTCCCTGCATCTTTGAAAGACTTTCTTTAGATCCCTGACGTGGTTTTCCCTGTTCTTAGAAAAGACAGGAATGTCATCTACATAGACGATGATGCACTTACCTATGAGCCCCTTAAAAGCAAAGTCCATAGCTCGTTGGAATGTGGCACCTGCGTTCAATAGTCCGAAAGGCATTCTCTTGTATGCAAAGGTGCCCCACCTTGTGGTGAAAGCAGTTTTCATCCTATCACTAGGATGGATAAGGACCTGATTATATCCCGAATAACCATCCAGGAATGACATCATCTCCGACCCATTTACCTTTTGGAGTATTTCATCAATGGTGGGTAACGGGTAGTTGTCCTTTTGTGAGGCTTTATTAAGATTTCTAAAATCGATACATAACCTTATTTCTCCACTCTTTTTCCTCACGGGGACCAGGTTAGCAACCCATGTGGAATGTCTAACAGGAAAGATGATCTTAGCTTCTAACAGTCGCTTTACCTCTTTCTCTATCAAGGGTTCTAATAATGGATTGACTCGCCTTTGTCTTTGCCTGAAGGGTTTGGAGTCTGGTTTCAACGGAATCGTATGCATTATGACATTCTGATCATAGGTTTTCAGCTCCTTATAACTCCAAGCTATGCAGTCTATGTATTCCTTTAATGTATTGGCAATGGAATCTTTCTCCTGCTTGGTACATGCTTTTGCTATGAATACTTCTCGAGGGTTTTCTGCACTTCCAATGTTAACCAAGTCACAGGCTTCTCTGGGAGGTGGAACCTTTTTACCTTCTCTTGGTTGATATCCGATATCGAAAGTTTTCTCTAATGAAGTCATCTCATCCGGCATCTTATTACATTTTCCAATAATTTTTTCTTCCAAATCTGCCTCCTCTAAATCCCTCTCATCTTCATCTATAACCTCGCTTTTCAAATATACCAGAATTAGTGACAAAATGGAATATGTGCCTGTCACTATCAAACACTTGGAAATTCGTGACATTATCTGGTATCGAGGGACAAGGGACCAGTTCTATGGAGAATTTCTTGCATTTCTTATGGTCCACTGGTTTCAACATACTCGCAGCTACGGCTAGAGAGTCTGCCAGATGATTGCCTTTTCTAGAGATCAAAGATATGTTAAAGGCATCAAACTCATCTATTAAATCTCTAACCCTGGTTCTGTAAAGTCTGAGCCGCTTGTTCTTACATACGTATTGTCCCTTCACTTGTTTTACCACCAACTCCAAATCACCAAGGACCTTGATACACTTAACTTTATTTCTAAGGGACAATTGAATTCTGAGAATCAAGGCCTCATATTGTTGGTGGCAAGGAACTGTAGTCTATATGCAGCAAACATAGGCTCTCTGTCTGAACATGATAATTCAATACCGGCTCCCGCTCCTTGTCTGGACTTGGATCCATCAAATCTTAAAGTCCAAATGTCCTGATGTCCTTCAGTAACGTTGCATCCAATCCTTTCATTTTGGGAACTTTCAGGTGTTTCTATGTCCAAACAATATGCTCCCAATTCCGCTTCAATGTATTGGATCTCATTCGGTTTGTTGTACTCTGTGATCATCTCCTTGAGCCTAGGTTCACTATCAATCCGAATTTGGTTGGCCACTCCCCTCCACGGCAACCACATATGTGAAGAATCTGTCACAATGTAACCGTTTAGGTTTTTACTCCAATCTCTTCCCAAAACCATGCCATATTTGATAGGAATGTCGAGCACCAATATGTCTATGTGATGTTGAACCCTGGGTTCTGAATTGACTTGAATAAGAACATCACCCAATTCTCCCACTGCCTCCATGGTTGATCTATCCAGCTGCACCACCCTGCTTCTAGAAGGTTTTGGTGTAAGTCCCAATTTTTTACAGATTTCTAGGGGCATAATGGTAGCCGAGGCCCCTGAATCTATTAAGCAATTGTGCAGGTTTTTACCTGCAATTCTAATGGTTATCAAAAAAGGAGGTATATCTCGTTTTTCCTTTTTTAAAACCAATCGGGACTCAACACTTTTAGCTTCATGAACTTGGGCAGGTGGATCTAAACTTTTTGGTGGACTTACTTCTTGGCCTAATAATCGGGACATATCATACATTGAGACATTGGCCTTAGTTTTCTTCATGTCTTCCACCAAGTCATAAGTGGGTTTTTCTGAATTTGACATGTTTTGCACCATCTTAGACTTTTCCACCATGGATGGAGGAGAGGGATTGACATCTCCTTTGAAATCGGGAGGGAGTAATTGGTTGTTTGGAGGAGTAGAGGAAGTTTTGGGCTCCTTAGAACTCCTAGTGTAATACTTGTGATTTCCTTTCCCAAAACGTTTGTTGGCATGAACTTCCAATGTTTCTTCATCTTCGTTTCCAAAAAATTCCACATCCTCCTCTTCTTCACTTTCTTGGGAATGTATAACCTCGGTCAATATAGACTCATGCTTCCCGTGGCCACAGTGCATACAATCATTGTCACAAGGTCCCGATTCTCCAAAATCTTTCGAGACATCTGCCTGATTGGCTACGGGATTGGGTACTCGCCCATTATTCGGCTGCGTGTTGTATGTTCCTTTTCCTCTATGGTTATGAGGCCGGTTATGACCCATGGCTTGGTCCACCTTTTTATTGACATTTCCCACCGTAACCAAAACTTTGGCCAAGGTTTCCTTCATGTTTTCTATGGCGGATTCGGACCCTTGTGGTTGAGGCACTGTAATTTCGGGTCCAGTCGTGTTTGCTGCATTAGCCACCTCTGGAATAGGTACAATGGCTTGGGTCTGGGCAGGTGGATTCCATCCTGGATTCACACTTTGAATCGGAGTGATTGTTGGGTAAGTCGTTGGGCTTGGCGTGCTAATCGGAGCAAACCCCAGCATGGTCAACAAATTACTGCCCATGCCGAACCCAGGCAAACCCATCGGGCTATTTTGAATTAATCCCTGCGTTTGAACGGAGGCATTAGGATAACTTGGAAATGACGCCACTTGGGTGGGTGTTTGGAAATTGTTCATCATAGGAACCTGTGGTGCCATTAACTGGTTCATCATGGCAAATTGACTGTATGGACCATATTGTCCCATCCCAGTCAATTGAGACAATCCTGCTCCTGGCAAGTTCATTTGTTGTTCGAGAGTCATTGTCTCTGCATAGGCTAAAGGAAGCGTTGTAACCTGAGGATTCCTTCTAGTCAACAAAGACGTTAAAGGATCTAAGGCTCCGAAATATAATTGCAAGGCGACCGCAGGATCTACCGCAAAGTGACGAGTCAGATTCGTGTATAGTTTTTGGAACCTCTGGTTGAATGTTCGTATGGGCTCATTAGGTAATATTTTGCATGATACGAACAAATTGTAGATTATGGAGGGATCCAATAACATTCTAAATTGGCTTATGAAGGTGGTTTCTAATTGGGCCCATGAAGTGATGGACCCTACTGGAAGATTTCGATACCATTCATTGGCCGTGGGGTCTAGACTAGCAGGGAAAACTCGGCAAGCAACATCCTCGTGAGTAACCCCTTGTCTAAACATATAATCCTTGTAGATTTGGACATGATCTTCTACTGTTGTGGGACCATCATGCAAGAATTTGGGTAATCCCCTTTCAATGTTTCTAGGCAAGTCATGGACTGCCCCAGGAATATCTAAGGGGGAACTTTGCGCACCATACCAAAGGGCAGGTGGCTATTGTTGTTGTTGTTGTTGGGCCATGTTGTTCAAAGGTGTTAACCCTGTGGGAACAATGGAAATGCTTGGAACTGTGGAGACAGATACACACGGTGTTACTTGTCGCACTTGAAATTAAGGGCTCAGGCCCGCTAGACGTACTTGAGTCTAAAGAAATCCCTAACTCAAGTATACTGGGTGGTATTTCGATCTCTAATGTTTTGTTTTTTGGCTTCCTAGCAGTGGGAGAAAGGCTTTGGAAAATAGTTTCCCCTGTGGTTTTGGACCTAGTAGCTATGTACTCAAGTTGGGCCAGCTTGGAAACTCTAGAACTCAAAAGACTTCTCTCAACTTACTTGCAAAATACAGTATCTAAATGTTATACCTGCAAGCACAATAGGTGGAAACAAAACTACCCACGTTAATTGTTAGAACAAATCATAATCACAAAGCAATAAAGAAGGCCCTCCTTCTAGCGCCAAAATGTTGAGTGAATATTTTGTCCTTTTACAAAATGAACACACAACTAGAGTCTCTGACAGGAAACTCTTTCTTGCAAAGAAAATTTGTTATTTTAATTTCTCCAAGTTTCTTGTGAACAAACATTCATATGCATATAACCAATTAAGACCTAATGCAAATAAATGAATGTAATCTAGAATAACTTAAATCCTGCAAGTAACTGTTAACAAGGGGCCTTTGATGATTCACAGCAAACTTTGTAACCCTAATCTGTTAAAATAACCAACCGCGTAAAGCAAAAGAAAGAACAAAAAATCCCTTTCTTCTTTTATGCTCTTGAAATTAATGAAACCCTCCCAAAAATAAATTAGCAACCTCTTTTATCTTCTGGCTTAAAGAAAGATTTTAAATGAGAAAATGCGTGGTATAGGCCACTTCATTTTAAGCTCCGTGCCTTTAGCATGAGGTTCATTTTACAGTTAATTGGTTCATTTTATCTTTTGTTTAAGTGTTCTGCTATTTCTACGTTAGCTTTTGGTGTTAATAAAATTTTGCAAAGTATTCTGGAATGTACCAGAATCCGAAACTCAGATTTTCAAATAAGATTAAAAAATATATCAAAAATTGAAACAGAAATGTTCTTTCTGAGAATCAGCTGGAAAAACTGTAGAAGGACGTTAATCTGGTTAGCAATCTCCTCCCTGCAAAACCCCAAGTTATGAGATGAAGCTCTAAAACAACCTGACCTAACAGACCTGTAATAAAACACAGTCAAATCAAATCAGATGCTAGACTCTAAGGAAATAAATAATTTGCATCATTCTATCATTCACCTATCGCAACCCACATTATGGTGTAAACGAATAGATACAAAACAAAATAATGCAAAGGAAAGATATACAGAAATAACAGTAGTCTTAGCCTTCAATCTCCTTTTGGTTTCACACACAAAAGTTACTCTTGCCAAATAAACTCCTTTATTCAATAAAAATAATGCTTTCTATTTACAATTTCCAGCCCCTGTATCTACATTCGCTTCTACTTTTAAACTTTCTGTTGCGGCTCTTGGTTTCCCTCTGCGACGCTTCGTTTCATTTCCCATAACGCTTCGTTTCATTTTCCCGCTTCTTTGATGCTTTGACCTTTCGCTCGAACCTGAAACGTTTGGTCTTCTCTGCTAAATGTAACTGTCGATCTGAAGCGTTACCATGACCCTCATGCCTTTCTGCCATGTGTTCAATGCTTTTTTGTATGTTCTATAATGGCCCCATGTGAATCGTGACGTTTTTATGCATGCAGCTTTGCTTCCTTGCTTTCACGTCGCGAAAACGTGACATGTCGCGATATCGCGACATTTTCCTGCTAGCAGCCTTGCCAATGCAACCTGTCACGAAATCATGACTTTTTCATCTTCGTACGCTTTGCCGCAACCTGTCATGAAATCGCTACCATTTTCTATTTCGGACCATCTCGCCGCAACCTGTCGCGAAATCGCTACCATTTTCTATTTCGGGCCATCTCGCCACAACCTATCACGAAATCGCTACCATTTTCTGCCCTCTGCATGGTCTTCACTTTCTGTCATGATTTCGCGACGTCTTTGTCTGGCTGGAACGTTTCGCCAAAAGTTGCGCGAAATCGCTACGCCTTTGTGCCTTAGACTCTTTTCATTCACCCATGCCGTGAAAACGCGACGCGTCGCGATTTCGTGACGCCTTTCGACTTATGCGCTTTGTCTCAGTTTTCATCATGATTTCGCTACACTGCTGGGCCTTATTGCCTTTGGCTCGATTTTGTCATGATTTCATGACCATTTTATACTTTATGCCTTCTGCCCATTTTCAAGCCACGAAAATCAAACACGTCACGATTTCACGACGGTTCCGCCCACCTGCTGCCATTGACTGCGTTGACCATGATTTTGTGACATGTCACGATTTCGCTACGCTTTTCTCATTCTACCTTTACTATCTCTGACCGCGATTTTGCGACAACATGTCACGATTTCGCTACACTTTTCCATTTTTTTGCCGCGACGGAGCAACATGTCACGATTTCGCTACACTTTTTCATTTTTCGCAGCGACGGAGCGACATGTCGCGATATCGCGACGACTTTCGGCCGCGACAGAGCGACATGTCGCGATATCGCGACAACTTTTTTCCTTAGTGAAATTTTTGCCTTTTTCTTTGATTTTCTTAGCATCTGGGTCACAGTTTTCTTCTTTGAAAGCATGCAAAAAGGTGGGCCCCCAATTTTGGGGTGTGTTGTGGATTAGCCACAACACATAGAAAAACTATAAAGCAAGGAAAAACAGGATCCAACAACAAGAGGAGGATCCTAGAAGTAGAGACAAAAGAATAGAATCATTGAAGAGAAAGTGAGATCCACCCAAGATCCACACTAATCTACCATGGCAAAAAATTACATCTCTAAAATCCAAACAACCAATCTTGAGGAAATATCTAAAAAGAAATCATACTCAAAGTTAACAGACTGCCATCAATTTCGCTTGACCTAATGTTTCTTCCCTCTACCTTGGACTAAGGAACAATGGGATCTGAGGGTAGCAGTAGAAGCAAGGTCCAACTATAGATTCTCTTTTTCCCCTAAGGAAAGGATAGATTATGAACCATTGGTTATTTTTTCTTTAGTTTATCTTTTTCTAATATCTTGTTTTGAGGGTTTGCCCACATTCCTATCATTTCTAACATATGTGTTTCCTTTCTTTTAATTTCTACTTATAGGGCCTAGGGTAGCGATTATTTTTTTTACATTTGAGACCTTATGTAAAATACTTGAAAACTTATTTTATTATGAGAGGTGAGGCTCTTTTATTTCTTTAGAAGAAGAATCTATAAGGGTTTCCAAAATAGAGACTTCAGCAGGAACTGCCCTATTTTATTCCATAGGATATGAATAAACTTATATACATATGAAAGAGTTTTTAAGAAAGGAACAATCTATAACAAAAAATAGGGGGTTTAACTGAGTTGAGGTCTCTAGAATCTCCCCCAATTCTCTCCCTTGCTGGACTTTAAGAACATGCAAGATTTCCTGAGACTCCTTTGAATATCCTACTTTAAACAGAAGGGTTCAGCTATTTTTGACTATGACCCAACTTCCTTGAGGTTAGGGGAATTTTTTTGAGTGGACACTAGGCAAAAATGTGTACTTGCCTATTACAAGATGCACAAAATTAAGGCTTAGTTTTATAATCAGTTTGTACCCAAGAATAATTATATAAAATCAACGCTATGGATCTAGGAAGTTTCACTTTGAGATCCATATTGATACACATTCTGGAAAAAAACCATTCTTGATTTGGCCTTAGTGGTAGAATCAATTAAGACTAGGTCATCAATGGCTCTCACTATTCCAAGAAGCATATCCTCATGCCAAAATTGGATAGGGAGGCCAAGAACTTACTAAAATTAGAGCTAAGTTGATACTTTGAGTGTTTGGGTTGAAGTCTAGATCCCATTTATAGGAAAAGGCCATGCCTACCAAAGAACTAGGGGCCTCCTTCGAGTATTTGAATCACATATTCCATACAACTCAACTTGATGAGAAAGAATCCCTTGGGGAGCACCACTATCTCCATATGTCCATGCAACTTCCATTTGGAGAAGGCCCATCTTTAGATGGAGTCAATGTCAAGATGAGATCCCAAGAATTTCCCCACTAGATTGCTAGCTTCCTGGGCTAAAGCCATCTTCAAAATTTCCATCGAGACATGGAGTTTCCCTTGAGAAGGACATAGGTCAAAATATTTTATCCTCACAGTATAAGAGCCCAAATCATTTTGAACTACCTGAGCAAAGGACTTAACTCCCATATTGGATTGTGATGAAGGGTTATCCTGTAGGGGAGACTCAAGATCTATGCTTCTAATGGGATACATATCAAAATAGAAACTAGGGGTCTCCTCCCCACCAGTTTGATCAATTCCAAGGAGGGTTGTGGATCAACATAGACTCTAAAGATATCCATCTCACTAGCCTGACTATTTCCAGGGGTTGAACCTAGGATGAGATATTAGATCACATTACTTTAGTAGGATATTTCTAGGGTTTGTACTTCCATGGGGGGTTGCAAAACCACCCCAAATATAGAAAACTCCTTCCTAATGAGTAAATAAAATCCAATAATGGATATGCATCCAAAAATATTCTTAGTTTCTTCCAATTTCTTGCTCACTTTCATTTCAAAATTTTGAAAAAACAATCCCTCCTATATCAGGATCCACTTCCCTAGAGGGTTGGACCCATATTGATTCTTGTTGGCTCCTTCCCATCTGACACACCATGGCACACCATCATCATCTCCAATTTGGGATCCAATAAATTCCCACTTATCTGCTTCCCAACAACCAAAGCACTTTGACATTGCCTTTTTTCATCCAAAGAAAATTTTGTCATTTTCCTCCAAAATTTAAAATTGGAATATTCCATGGTATATTGTAGTTGGTAGTGAAAATGACATATGACATGCAAACCTTTGGGGAGAATGAATGATTATGACAAAGCAATAATGCACAGGGATTGTCAAAGCTATAGCACAACAATAAGGAAGAGTTGTAGCACTTGGATGGTCTAGAGTTTAAAATCCAATGAGAATAATTTACATGACAACTTTTTTTTGTAGAGGACATATTCTTTCTCTTCTAGTGAATTCATTGATTAATGAAGAATATTGGTAGAATAATATGACCACCAATGGATAAAGCATTGTAAGAATATCATTGGTCTAATACATTGATCATCCTTTATCAGCACTCCTTTGCTAAGAAACCCATATGGATGAGTAGTAATGGGTAAGGCAATAGGTTAGGGGTATATGCACCTCCCCCATGGTCATAACAAAAATACTATTTTTGTAGCATGAGATTCTTTGTCATAGACACCATGGAGTATTTATGGTTATTGAGATGATTATTGAGTACATCAAGAAGATAGGGATTGATGGTTTTATCCATGCTATGCAAGCTATAAGATTCATTTTGGTTAGTAAGGAAGAATTTATGATAAGTGAGATCACATATATTATTACACCCAACTAACCTCAAAATTACTTAAGATGGATGGATGACCCCTTGATTGTCTTAATATTATAGTGGCTAGCTTGAGAATTGAAAAGTAGTATTTACAATTAGAGCGTGGGTTCACATCTTATGCATTACATTTTTCAACAACAATGGATCTTGTTGCATGAACTTTGATATAAGGGTTTGAATCTTATTAGTAAGTGTATCCCATGTGATAGAGATGATGTATTCTTTGTAGGTTGTGGAGATTGTAATAGTATGATGCATGGTCCCAATCAACTCTAGCTCCTCAAGATTTATTAGCTGATGGTGAGCTTTGACATTTCTAAGGATAAGTAACACTCTTTATCCCATGATAAGTCAAGAAGCTTAATGGATAAGGTGTTTAGCTACTTGGCACAAGGTTAGAGGACTTATTCTCAATGATGATCATTTTCTAAACTATCATGTTCTTATTGTACTTGCTTAACATAGTCAATATGAATTGGTGGTAGGGTGTATTTACATTTGACAAAGACAATGGTTCAGTGGCTAAGGCACTAAGCTTAAGTCTCTTGGGGAAGAGGACATAATTTCAAATCCTATGACCTTCCACTCTATTTGGTTGATGAGTCTAAGTTGGGTCTAGTTAGTGATATAGAAGCCAATGTGGCACCCAAGTGGCCATACATAATATGGTTTTGCTATTCTTGAAGCACTTTATCCAATTTGATATTGATAAGAGGTAACAATACTCCTTTTTATGCCCAATAACTATCTAGTCAACAATAGACATTGACGACAAGTGGTAATATATCATTTATAAATTTATGATGTGTGACAACATTTAACTCATCATAGATATTCTTTAAAAATTTCAAACCTTTTAGTTTTGGTAGCTTTATTAGTGCATAAAGGGAAAACTTTTGAAGGTCATATATTTTGCATACATAAGCATTTGGACCCTTTTTTTAAATTATATGATTTTTTGAGCTCTTGGAAGTGGTTGCATTAGTTTTTTTGTTATTCTAGAAAAATATGATAGTTTTATAGCCTAATAAATGAAAAAACTTCACTCATATCATACCTAAAGTGTCATTTGAATAATTGCATGAGCATATTGGATTAGAGAGTGTCACTTATGGGGGATTTGAAAGTCTTCTAGATAGTGATGCAGACTCACATATTCCTTGTAAACATAATTGTCTTCTAGATAACATGGGAGGACTAGAGTTTCAAATATTCTTTGGCCCAATTGAGCATTTATTATAGATGGGAAGATGCTAGCATTTCTAATATTTTCTCTCCTTGGATCCAAGATTAGATCATAGGACATGTCAGATGATGATAATTTGATCTTATTGGCCTATAAATATTCTTTGCATAAGCATATGTGCATTCTCTATGTAAGCCTATAGAAAATCTTGATGTATTTATCCCTAGTAGGATTGGTTAAATTATTGGAAAAAATAATGTTTAATATGGAAAAGCACATACGAAGAGATGGAACAAATAAGAAAAAAAAATCTAGAAATAGAAAGGCAATTGGAAAACAGAAAAGTGAATGCAAAGGTTAAAAAGAAGTTTCTATAAATAAAAATTAATAACTTAGAGAAGTTATTATTAGCATCGTCATAATTCTATATATTGATGTATCCTCCACTAATTGATTTATCCATCCATCCTTACTTGGTCAAATCATCCAACATGTGTATCATCCACAATTGAATTAGATTGTATGGAATGGAGTGAGATGGTGGCAAAGCCTATATGATATAATGAAGAATATGGTATGGAGTTGGATGGTAGCAAATTTGTCATAATGGTTATTAATTTAATGGAATAGTTGAGAGGTGCAGTTGTACCCAAATTGAGCATATGAATTATATTATGAAATATATTGTATGTTGTGTATAAGTTACTTTATATGCTTTTACAATTGCAAGATAATTTTTATGCTTTTATACTGTTTCATATAAGAGGAATTTTATTATCAAACAATTGGTATCAGATCTAGTGTTAACAATTGAAGGTTAAAGCTAGTGTTGAAGCTAAAAGCCTCGAGTACTCATAGAGTGGATTAGGGGGATATTGGATCAATGAGTAAAAGTCCTACATTCAAATTATAGGTTGCTTCAAGGAGGATCCAAAAACTCATTTGTGAAGCAACCTCAACAAATAGAGGTCCTATATTTGAGTCTTAATAGGTCCATACCAGTAATATGGGGTGAGAGTACAAGTAATAAAATTAAAGAGCATAGTAGTAAGAAGAGAAACCACAAATGAGAAATGGCAACAAAAAGAGTATCCCCTAAAGAGAAATGGAAATAATGAGAACCATTGGATAAAGGTTATATGTGGTAGAATCACCTTCCAACATTTGAGAGAAGAAATATGAACATTTGGTTTAAAAAAAACAAAGTGAATCTCATAAGAAATGATCTACTCTATTGCACCTAGTGGTTGCAGTGACTGGTTATCCATGCACTCTGATACGATGAGAAGATTACCATAAGGACACTTTTTGTTGAGTCATAGGATCACACCCATGTTAAAGAAAAAAATTCACTAGCATGATGTTTAAAATTATGTAAATGTGTATGCACACCAATGTTTGAAGATATGTGAATGTGTATGGACAACAGTGAAGGTGTATGTCCAATAACAAGTTGAAGAGAGAATTTTCTTCAAGAAATTAAAATATGATGCAATGAAGAATATCATATGGAGTTGGATGGAAACAAATTTTCCATAATTGATGAAAAATATTGTATGTTTTGCATGCATGAATTTACATGCTTTTGTAGTTGTGAAAAAATTTCTATTTTTTTGCAACATTTCATATAAGAGGATTTTAATTATTAGAACATTTTATCTTGAAAATTGATATCAGAGTTAGTGTTGATATAAACCACTTATAAAGTTATGCATTCATCCCTAATGGGACTAGTTAATCCACTTGCATGGTACACCTTAACTCAACTTTCATTAAATTTTTAGTAACTTATGGGTAAACTTGCTAATTATGCCTTGATTCAATGGTTGAGATATATGCATGACACAACCCACACCAAGGTTCAAATACTAGTGGCACCAAAAGAGGTTGTACATATTGATGTGACTAGTTGATGTGAACTATCATAGTAAGGTAAAGTACAACCCTTTTAAACCCCTACCTTAACATTAGTACAAAAATTAAAAATTATGGTTAAACTCAACCTTAAGCCTTATATCACCCTAAGATAATGGAATATATAATTAATTTTTAGGGATTAGCTATCTACTACATAAATAACTTTCAATCATTGATCTATTGTATCAATGTGTATTATGATATGATCTATCATTTGGGGTGCCCTTTTGGACACCCACCCTCGTATTTCTTCTACTTGATATTTCTATTTTTCTTCTTTATCCTCTTGCATATGGCTTGTGGTGAATTTTATGCTTCATTTTATTTTTGAAAAGTATTATAAAATATGATAGGTATCATGTTAGGATTGAAATATACAATTTGAATCCTAATATCCAAACTATATAGGTGGGCCATAGTTTTTAGAATATTTGGGATCAAAATCATCCAAAAACAATAATATAAACCATTACATCTAATGCCTTTGCAATAACAACTCAATTGACATAATCCTCATTATCTACAAGAAGTTCTTATAAAAGGAAAGGGATGAAAAAAGTTCAATCAAGGGATCCCAATAGCCAAAGGGTCATCTTCTAGCACTTGCAATGTAGTCCCAGCTAGTAGAATAAGTTGAGCCACTAGAGTTTATCTAGGTATCTCAAATCTAGTAATGTATCAATAAGGATCAACCATAGTGTAAGCCATGGATTGCACTAGAATGAGTATCATAGGCCCATATGGATAAGGGATGGCACACCCTTTTTTTCAATTTATTATATGGTATTGAAATAGGTCCCACTTGTATTACATCATCACCACATTATGGTATAACAACATAGCTTGGATATTATACATGTATCACTTGGCAAGATTTGAACCTTCATCTCTTTAAATATTGAGGAATCTAACCAATTGAGCTAATACCACTTGATAAAAATTTAATTTTACATGAGTTTTTATGAGGGGTCCCAGTCCCCTCATACCGAGTGGGGTTTGAACCTAGGTCTCCTAAATGAAAACCCAAGAACTTTTACCATTGTGGTAATCTTACAGCTAAGAGGATGGCACACCCTTTAACTATAAAAGGATTTTGGATATACAAGAATCCAATCTTAGTTTAATGATGGATCCACTAGACATGAAATACTTAGGTCTAGTATCTTGAGCTTTTGGAATAGGAACTAAACTTACTTCAAGATATTACAATAGTGACACTAGTGGAAATGATCAAATAAAATTAAGACCATTGGTTGGTAGAAAGAAAAAAGAAATAATCTATGTTATTGGAATTCATCCTTTCATAAAGAAATAAAATTTAAAATTATCTAGTTGATTGAATATATGGGAGAATAAGAGGAAGATATACTAGGAGAAGTCTAAATAGGTAGTTAAGAAGAGGATTGGTATGAAGCATTGGGATTAGAGAAAGAAGAGTAAGAAGGTGAAGATGGAGAAGGGGAAGAAGAAGTTCTTGCAAAAGAAATTACCCCTAATACCTCTTCAACCCAACAAGTATCCCCTCTAGATCCCTCCATTAGGGAAACCATAACCAAAGAGGCTAGCACCTATGAGGCTCTTACTATCAGTGTTTTTATTCCCACATCTAATCCAACCTTCATAGTCTTGTTGGAGGGCAAAAAAAACCCTTGCACCCTAGTCCTCATGGTTGCCTATAGGATGCAGTTTCCTCCAGGCGAGTCTGGTTCTTACACCTCACTTAGGGTGCGAGCATGGGACATGGATCCTTTGGATGCCCTCTTATATTTTTTACCAAATGGCTCCTTATCTTGATGTGATATTTGGTTATCTTCTTCCTATGCTAGCCTAATCTACCAAGTGTTTATTAGGAAAAAAAGGATAAAGAAAAATTCTATAAATAACTAAGAGGAAAATAGCAAAAAAGTAAACCTAGCTAGCCTAAGATACAAGTGGTGATGCACAAAATATCTACAAACTCTATGCCATGGTGGTTTGAGTGAACACATACATAGTAGTTGATAACACATAAGGAACATGATTTCCTCAAACATATGTAATACAAAACACCCACACAAGAACCAAGATAAAAATATTGGGATATTCATAGCTTCTTATTTATGTGAACTATGTATTACATACATGCCAAGAAAAAAGGCTCAAAAACTAATTGGCCAACAATACAAGGCTTAGGCCAAGCCAAGATAGATAAGAGAATGAAATAAAACCTCACACAAGACTAGATACTAGGCACAAGTATGGTTGGCTTTCAATAATTATAATGAAGGAGGTATTTATAAGAAGTGGAGAATTTTCCCCTTAAATTTATGTAGGAATTCAAAAATTTTTAGTTCAAAGTTTTCTAGGCTTAGTCAACATTAATAATGAATGACCTTGAGGCCTTGGAGATTCATAGTCATAAATGTTGTTGGTAGGTTGATTTGATCATTGTGTTATTGAGCTACTTTATTTTGGAAATCCCCATGATTAGACTTATGGTATCCTTCACCAACAATACCTTGGGTTATATGTTACCCCTTGGGCTATCCTATGTGTTATCATTTCAATGATCTAGTTGTCACTTGGGGAACTACATCTAGTTGTGTGATGCCAAGACTAGAACAATATTGTCATCCCTTCCCTTGCATTCAATTGCTATGTGTTGATCTGATGGTATTTGTGGTGATTGATGTTTGGCCTTCCCCACACTCTCAATAGGTTCCCTTGGTGAAAATTTTCTTCAATGCATTCTTTGGAGGTCATGGTTGTCTCATTTTACATTATTCTTCTTTGGCTCTTGGAAAATTCTCTTCCACCATGGATCACGAGGAGGCCTTTAGGGAGTCAACAAGTCTAAAATTTTGAGGAAGATGTTATAGTTGATGAACTTTTGAGCCACTATATTCTTCTCTATAATTTAGGTATTAAGCCCCTCTTGGAGAAGGAAAATGACTTGCCTTAATGCCTCCATATTTAGCCACCTTAGAACCTCCTTCTCCTTGGATGAGGAATGATCCTTAGTCCCCAAGATTCATTAGTGGTGTTAACTTAGAATTGCACCAAGAATTGGGGAACACCCTTTGCCAAGGAAAGGAACCAAACCCATGGTCTCTACTACCTAGGGAGAGATAAATGCCATGGGTGTTGGTTGGAGCATGGTCCTGTTAAGAATAGGTCCTCTTTAGCCATCACTAAAATGGCTTGGGGGTTCTAAGTATTAATAGAAACTACGTTAGCCACCACCAAAAAGTATTTTTGAGTTCTTGCTTGGATTTGGTCTAGTATATTAGCTAGGCATGATGTGGGGAGCTTTAGGTTCAGCACTAGTAGATGTTAAGGATTCCCCCTTGGTTGCACTTTGTATAGTCTTTTGTCTTTTGCTACTTCATAAGTAGTAAGAGATTTGGGCCTGTTCATTTTAACTTTGGGTTAGAACTTTGGTCAAAATTACCTTCAAAGGTAGGATTTTCCTAGTGTAGTGAATTCTCACTATAGCTTTGATGACTCATAGGGTAAATCCTACTAGTAGGAGTCAAGGAACCTATAAAAAAATGGCCTTACCCATTGGGCATGGAGTTTGAATGGGGAAAGTCCTAAGGCTTTTGTAGTAGAGATGGAAGCTAAGGAAGAATGGTGTTGGGGGAAAATATACTTGATACTTTGTGGAGACTTGGAATGGGGTGCACCTTAATTTATAGGTATCATCACTTAGACAACTCCTAAGGTTCATTCCCCATTTCACTAATTTTTTGACAATAGGTGGATATGGAAATATTTATTTCCTTGTACCTGTGTTATAGGGGATGTCATCGTATTTTATGCCTCCTTCTACCTAAATATGGTAGTTGTTTTTTCATTTGATCCAAAGAGTCTCTACTACTGATCTCAAGAGAGTTGGTGTGCATGCCTTCACCTCAATAACTATGTCCTCCAAACATATGTCATGTCAATTTTTTTGCTACAAGTCTAAACTCAGTCGTGTCCTATGTAATTAGGTGGTCTTATAATAATAACAATGATTATTTATACATATAAAGGTCCAAGGGAGCTTGTGGTTCATTCCTTGTATCAGGTGTTTACCCCATACCTGTGTTGTCAAAGATCCTAACAAGAAGAGCCTACCAAATTTTCATAACTCATCGCTTCCTCTTATAGGTCAAGTATTATTTGCTCTAGAATTGGGCCTTCCCACTTTTTCCTTTTGGGTCACTCATAAGTAATTCTTTCTTATATTCATACCAATTTTCCCCCCAAAGGTCACTTTTGGTCTCATTCTCTATCCATGGGAGCTTTTGTGCTAGTCTAGTTCCTTGATACTTTTTAGGCTCCAATTCTAGACCTTCAAGTCTATAACCTTGGTGTGGTATTAGAATGTTTATTACCAAAGTAATACCCTTTGCTTGATCATCCTACTTCCCCTTATATCAACCATCGGGTTGATCTAAATGCATCTACCATTGCTTTTAGTGAGGGTACAAGATCAATTAGGTAATTTTGGACCAGTTTTGCACATCAATGTTAGGTGGAAAGGTTATGCCTTGATTGGAATTGGTAACTCTACTTCATTCCTCTCTTTCTCTACCTGTGTTTCCTTTAGGTTGTCTTTCAGTTGTGGTCAAGACCTTATTTTCTCCTCGATGAACATGGAGACTTTTGGGGGTAACTAGGTGTTAACACCAGTGTTTCCCAAAATATCTAATGGCTACTTCCATGGAATGCTTGTGGTGGTGAGAGTTCCTTTGGTCCATTTGACCTACTTTTTTGGTAATTTTTAATGGCTTCAGTTTTGACCACTCTTTGAGAGTCTAGTTGTCTATGTTCTCTATCGAGTGGTACCCCATCAATATAAAATCTTGTCACATGTTTTCTTTTTCCTCCCATGCAAACAAAACTTACTCTATGGGGATGATCTCCAAGACGTCAATTATCTCTAGGGGATGGGTTAGAATTGGGTCAATATTGCTGGTATTCCTTTTCTTTGCACCTTTATCATGGATCAAAACCTTTGCCATGGTTGATGTTTGGTATGATATCCTAAGATAGACTGATAGTTCATGATAAAGCACCCTTGGGGGTAATGACCCCATGGTTGAAAAAATGAGGTGCTCAAGCCATTACACTACTTCCTTAGGATTATTAATTCCTAAAAAAGAGCATGTACTCTCCTCATTTCTTTCATTTTAGTTTTAGGAAAGGAAGTAAGGATTGGATGATGTGAGGAAGGTATAATAATTATAGTTATGGTAGATTGTGTAGTTGGTAGCAATGGGTATATGTATTAAGGAGATAAGAGCTTTGGAGGACTTGGGGGAATCCTACCTATCTGTATGAGGTCAATTTATTCTTGGATAGATATTTGAGAATTATCTAGGAAATAATTCCCTCTATAGATTTTGATAATCATAGTGATTTTAGAAATAAAGGATTTGATATAGAAAATGAGTGCCATACCTAGGGAAGATCTAATATCATCTAGGATTTTATACTAGATTTTATGGAATCAGATATTGAAATACTTCATTGCCTCCAGGGGAGCTCTTTGATGATCATCAAGTGCTCAAATAGTAAGCTCCATTTGCCTTATCTCTAAATATACCTCCTAGTTGGGTGGCCAATTGGTCCTAATATCTTATTGAATTTGTAGCGAGGGACACATACCATTATCATGCTTTACCTTTAAAATAAATCACTAGCATCCTTAGGATCACATTTTGTGTGACTACATTGTGCATTATGTAAATGTTTACCATATGATGCAAGTGCTCTAGTGAGATAATCATAATTTCTCCAATAAATTTTGATAGAGAGTCTAGAGCTGTAGTAGAGACCATGTCCCACGTGTTAGGTGGAATTGGTGAAACCAAGGGGTCCTAGTTGTTCCATGTTGGGATTATTTTGGTATTCAACTACATGGCCATATTTTTATTAGCACAAAAGGACTAGATAAAGAGTGGTGCTTCTACATTGCTCTAATAAGTTGAAGAAAAAATACTTCCACCAAGATCTCTATTTGAAAAATCTTTTATGGCAAATCTCGAGATCACTTTCTACCAAAGTTATTGAATTTGGATGGTTGGTTAACCAATGGAGTCACCACGTGAATATTTATGGTTCTTAAATAATCTGAGGATTGAGGCCTTCATTAAAACCTCAATATAACTTTTGATCAATGGATAAATATTCCAATTTAGGTCCCATCAGGTGTGCCAAAAAAATTTGGGGGTTGAAAATGATCCCAATGCCCCAATCCCCCAATCGCTCATGGGTTTTAGTTTCCTCTAGGTGAGTCTAGTGCCCATACCTCACTTAGAGCACCAGTATTGGGAATTCTGGGGAGCATGGGACATGGTTCCTCTAGATGACCTTTAATATTTTTACCAAGTCCTGCTCCTTGTCTTGATATGATCTTTAATGCTCTTCTTCCTGTGCTAGCCTAGTCTACTTGGTGTTACTAGGGAAAAGAGGAGAGGAAAAAATGTAATAAATTACTAAAATGAAATTAAAAAAAAGTAAACCTAGATAGCCTAAGATTCAAGTGGCAATGCACAAAATATCTAGACTCTTCATATCATGAGGGGTTGAGTGAACACAAGCATAGTATTCAATAATGCACAAGGAACATAGTTTCCTCAAACATGCATAATACATGATACACAAGAACTGAGATAGAATTACTAGGATAGTCATAGCTTCTTATTTATGTGAACTCTAGATTACATATATGCCAAGAAAAGAGGCTCAAAATATAATCAGCCAACAATACAAGGATTGAGCTAGGCTGAGACACATAAGAGAATGAAAGAAAATCCCACACAAGGACAAATATTATGCATGAGTATGGCTAGCTTTCGATACTTACAATGAAGGAGATTTTTGTAAGAAGTATGAAAATTTCTCCCAAAAATTAGTGCAAAAATTCAAAATTGTGCAGTTAAAAATTGCTTGGACTTAGTTGACATTAATAATGAATGACCTTGAGGCCTTTGGGATTCACATTTTTGGATATGTGTTCGATAATTTTCATGTTTTATATTTACAAAGGGGGGAAAATGATGTTTTTTTAATGGGCTATTTTTGTGTTATTTTTAAACTCATGGTATTGTGCCCATGGTTTTGTAAAATCCATGCATGTGCCTTTGATATTTGTTTTGCATTTGCATTAGGGTTTGAATACATAAGAGAGAACTGCATTATTGTATTGGAGATGGTTGAGTTTATGCAATATGCATTAGCGTTTACAAATAATGGTATTATTGTATTGGATATGGTTGAGTTTATGCAATAAGAAGAAATTTTATTGTACGGGGTTTTTACCTGAAAGGGATTTCCTAGGTGAAATATTGTGTCTTATGTGTTTGCCTTATATCTTCATCTTGATTCTATTTTATTGCTTATCTAGTTTAATTTTATCAGGGAGTACTTGCTCTTAATTTGGTATCGGATCTAGGTTTTAGCTTTGTTCGAAGAGTAAGGATTTCTTCCCTATGATAATTATTTCTTAAATGGCAAGCTTTGATAATGATAGATCTGGTGATATTTGACATGAAAAATATGGTGAGCTTCAATAGTGGTAGATCTGGTGAGCTTCAATAGTGGTATATTTGGTGAGCTTCAACAGTGGTAGATCTAATGAGCTTTAGCAATGATAAACCTAGTGATCTTTGACAATGGTAGATCTAGTGAGCTTCAATATCAAAATATTTGGTGAGCTTCAGTAGTGATAGATTTTGTGAAAGAGTAAGGGTTTTCTTCCTTGTGATAATTTTTTTTTCTGAGTGGGAGTTGTATGTGGAAGAATATGTGCAAAGCAAAATGACAAGAAGCACAAGGATAGAGATCAAAAAATTTAATGGATAGAACTTCGAGTTATGGAAACTCAATATGGAATATTTGTTGGTTGATAGAGATCAATGTATTGTTCTCTCAGGAACAAAACCTATAACAATGATAAATAAAGATTAGTTGAAGGTCTATAGGAAGGTAAGGTGCTCCATCAGACTATGTTTGTCTGATTAAATTTTTTTTAATGTATTAATAGAAACCACTACAAAGTTGTTATGGGATAAGTTGGAGAATATATACCAAACAAAGTCACTGGTAAATAAACTCTTCCTCTAGAAGAAGTTGTATTCACTTCAGATGAATGATGGTGACTCTATGGTAGAACATCTAAATACCTTCAACACTATGGTAAGTCAGTTAAAAATTTTTAATTTAAAAATGGATGAAGAAAAAAAGTGTTTCACTTTGATTTTTTCTTTACCTTATTCTTGGGATAACTTAGTTATAGCTATCAGAAATGCT
The DNA here is from genome assembly GCA_028583015.1 of Wollemia nobilis. NCBI lineage: Eukaryota > Viridiplantae > Streptophyta > Pinopsida > Araucariales > Araucariaceae > Wollemia > Wollemia nobilis. The sequence continues at coordinate 202,473 of JAQPPZ010005611.1, forward strand.
ACTTTTGCATTAAAAGTTGAAGATATAGTAGAAACTTTGTCATAAAGAAATGAGGTGAAAATCTATTAAGGATTGTCATCAGAAGGATGACTTGTGCATAAGAGGTCATTCTCAAAAAATAAGTAAAAAGAAATTGGGGGATAGGAAATCAACCTTTAGGGGTAAATCTATTACTGTAGATAAGAGGAAATGCTATAAATATGGTAAAACAACGCATTATAAAATGGACTATAGATCTAATAAGGGAAAATAGAAATTCATCTGATGAAGCCCTTTTTATAGAAACAAAGACCATAGGTGAATATTTGAGGGATCTATTCCTATACCTCATGCTCAACTAAACACCATGATTCAGGGTTTATTGACTTAGGAACCTCTTTCATATGATTCCCCATAAGGATTGGTTTAGTGAATATGAAAATGTCGATGGAGGTGAAGTCTTTTTGGGAGACAACTTGACATGTAAAATCATAAGTCAAGAAAGAGTCAAGTTAAGGTTCAAATATGGAAGAATTAAAATCCTTCCTGGTATTCTACACATTTTGGATTTGGCAAGAAATATAATATCAATAAGTAAGATGAATTATGTGAGTGTGAATGTGGTATTTAATAAGGATAGTTGTTGTTGGGTGCCAAACACTGGTTAAATTTGTCCTAGATATGTCACAACACTCGCATTTAAATTGTCAAACCAGGGAGCTCATAGACTTTTGAAGTGCCACGGTTGAGACTGCTCACACTACCTCTTTTGAGATGAATCCATCCAACTATCATTGGGGGTGTTTATAAAGCAGCAATTGATTCGTCCACACCAATAAAACTTATGCATAAATGAAATACATAAAAATAAACACTCCACACTAAAAGTGGTAATCACACTTACGTAATTGAAAAGCACACCATGCTAAAACAAATAAATTCAATCTAAGAATTAAACATGCTATCATGCATAATTAAATCTATGAAAATGACTAAGTAGAAGGGGAGGAATACTGGCTTGGAGTGGGCCCGAGCTCCAGCAGATCCCGCCCAATGAATCATGAAGACAATACGCAAATGAATGAACGCTCAAGATTTTATTGATAATGCAATGAAATATTACATGCGATAATGTTCTCTAAAATATTTGCCTCCCCTTGCTACAGAGAAGTCCGTGTGTTTATATAACACACATAGGAATTCCTATTGTAGTTCTATTACAATAGGCATCCTGGTTACAGTCTAAACTGGGATAGTTATTATGATAGGCACACGATTAAATCATTTTTTGTCATCTCTTGGAAATCGGATGATTTTTGCTTTGTTAAGGTTCAACTCCATTGAGTGGTTACGTGTTCATCCACTCTAGCTGGGACAACTCATTCATTTAGTGGTTTCCCACTGATGACATGGAACGGTGGTCAATGGGGTCCTTCTATAGTTGTCCAATCAATACGCATAATCCTGGCACCTGCTTGAGTAAGGTGCCTGCTTGAGTAAGGTGCTTGCTTGAGTAAGGCACCTGGCACCTACTTGAGTAAGGCACCTACTTGAGTAAGGTACCTACTTTAGTAAGGTGCCTACCTCAGTAAGGCGCCTACCTCAGTAAGGCACCTACTTGAGTAAGGTGCCTACTTCAGTAAGGCACCTTCATGAGTAAGACACCTACTTGGTATACCTTAGTCTAAGGAGAGGAAACATGCCAGGTCCATGTAGGACCTCGACTGAGAAAAATATGACAAAATCAGGTGAATAACTACACAAAACACACTTCACGCATAGATTAGATAATACACATGATTTCATTAAATAAATACATAATGATTCATAAAAATATACAACTCATGATATATTGCCACGTAAAAACCATTAGTATTTATACAAAATATGAGCATATCTGATGCTCATCATCCCCCCATGCCTAATATGTGCCACGCCCTCATGGCACCTAAAATTGGTAATCACCTCCTTTGCATAGGCCACTTCTCCCTATTTCCTTTTCTTACTAGTGGCCTTGGCTTTCCCTTTAGTCTGAGGCTTTCATTTCTACTATGGGGCCCTGGTTTGTTGTGGGGCATCCCTAGGCTATGCTGACCTCTAGCTATGTTGGCTTTTGGCTGTGCTGGGTTGGCCTTCATTCTACATTAGCTTCCTAGTGTGCTGGCTATGCCTCCCTGTCATGCTTGGCCCAACACCTATGTTGGGTGCTATTGCTACAGTCGTTTCTCCTCTCTAGAAGGCTGCCTCTGCTTCCTGCCATAAGTCAGTGAGTTGAGGGCATAACTCTCTGAGTGGAATATCAGAGTCATCCCTCTTTCGAACGACCACACTAGCCTTGTACATCCAAATTTCTTTAGGGGTGAGGCCAGCGTTCTCTTCTACAATTGTTGTTGCCTCTACCTCTGGTCCGAACACCCCTCGTATTTCCAACCATTTCCTCATTTTGGAGGGTCGGCCCTATGATGAACCATATATCTCCTAGAATTGGTCATCCGTAGCAGGGTCCACACAGATGCTAGGCCCTCTTTCGACCTTCTTGGTAGCTTTTCTAGCTACCTTTGCCACCTTGAACTCTTCACGGAGCTTTTCAAAATTTTCTTTTCGCTCAGTGAAGGCCTGCATGCCTTCTTCCCATTCTTCATCCGAGTGGGGGTTCGATTCGACGAATGTAACTTTGGCCTTTCTTTTGGCCCTTTTCTATGATGTTTGAGGTGCCTTCCCTTTCCTCCTATCTGGTATAGTGGTAGCCTACGTGGGGATATCTTCCTTTCCCATGGGAGATGCCTCCCTGTTAGAGGATCCAAGAATCTGCCCTTCTGGTCTTAGGTCCCCTGTAGCTGTCTCCCCTATTTCTTGGTCGCCCGATGCTTGCTCTTCTGGTTCTTCAGGTAGTGGTCCCTCAATTTTGGGTACCTAGTGCTCTGGAGAGTCCTTCTTGGCCTCGGGTTTAGGGTTTTTCCCTTGGCTCTGCCCTGAAGGCTCCTCATCATCATCAATGTTGATAACAGGGGTTTCTGTTTGAAAAATAGAATTCCCTTGTTCCTCTGTAGTCGCTCTATCAGAGGTGCACAAACCCTCTCCTACCTCTACTTCCTCATTTTGGGCGTTCGACCTGACTACCCTAGATGAGACTACCCTCTCTGGTGAGGTTGGAGAGTTCGTGGGCACCTCAATTGCCCAATCTGTTTGGGTAGAGGCATCCCACCTCTCAATCGCCCTGACCTACAACTATTGGTTCTCTGCCCTGAGCTGCTAGATCAGTTGCTGTAATTGGGTGATGGTGGCCTCCTACCACTAAATTTTTCTCACTACCATCTCCTTGAATTCCTCAAAAAACACCTGCATCATGAAGTTCTCACTCTACCCGATGTGGTCCTCTCCCATCGACACCTCAGGCTGTTGTTGTAGGCTTGCTGAAGACTACGAGTCTTGTGGACTATGGGTGGCCAAATTCTATAGGGTTTGGGCCATGAATTTAACCTCCATATCTTCCTCTTCTTCCTCAATTGATATAATTAGTTGTCATATACATCTCCAACTATGTATGCGCTCCGTCCATCGAGCTATGGGTTCGAGGATGGAGGATTCTGACCTATCCTCCGTATAATTAGGTAGAGAAATATACCCTTCTTTCACAACATCCAGTGATGTTTGGGGTTGTTCCCCTTTAGGTATTCCCCCTAATTTAGCCTTTACTACCACCTGCTCCTATGCATCAGGATGTTCAGCCCTAACTTCTTTGACTGCTACTCATAATTTAGCCTCTTGCTCTGCTTCGATTGCCACCTATTCTTGAGCACCAGAGTGTTCAGCCCCTACCACCAATGAGCTTCCCTTGTGTTCCTCTACGTGGTGTATCAGGGCTATAATTAGCCCATATGGTGGGCTAGGGAAGAGACCACCCCTCTCTAGTATCATGACGCCTCATCTTGTAGGGCATTTTCCAGATAGAATGAGATGTTAATTTCTCATTCATGCACCAAGTGGTTCAAGAACTGTATATGGTTCGCATTCAAGTGTGAGTACTTCCTGATGCATGTGAAGTATCTCACAACCTATTCAAAGAGCTTCCTCAGGTGCATCAGGAGTCCCTACTTTGGGAGCCCCCCATGGTCGCATCGGATGTTCCTCTATCCGAGCAATAATTCCATGCATTATTTTGTCATGCCATCTTTGTATGTGCACTCTCTAGTGAGGGGGAGACCGGTGACATGAGCAATGTGTTCTGGGGTGACTAGAATCTCTAGTCCATGCAACCAAGCAACTCCTTCCCTCATAGCAGTAGCAAACTCCTTTGCTACCTCTACATCCTGGTCTTGGCTGACCAGGTGATAATAATTCATCCACCCGGCCACCTCAAACCGATTGTGGACTTCTCCTCTAATCCCCTCCATGCCACTAGGCTCATGCTTTTTGAGCACATGATTCTTTGATCATCCTCCCATGGCAAACTCTCTACTAATTTTGACTGGTTTGATGCTCTGTTCTTAGTAAGGTACCTTCTTATAGATTTAGGTGCCTAACTCTAGAAATTATTTTCGCATTGGGGTTGGCAAGGTATGCCACCCAAATTGATTTTTGGCACAATGTATTAGGCATGAGGGGTGAATTCAATTCTTGCATCGACATTATTTTTAGAGAAGCATATCATATGAAAAATTACGTATATATTTAAAAGAAATCATGCGCATACCTGATTGGTCATTTCGTGCTATGTGGAGTATGCCAATTTGGTACTTGGTGGTGATGGAGATAATATATTTCCCATGTGCTGATTACATCACCTTGGTTACTACAATTTTGGTTTGCTCGAGGTCCTATGCTAAAAATATGATGGATCCTATTGGTTCAGGTCGGGACATATATCTCCTTCGGTGGTTGGCCTTGGGATGTGTAGAGATCTTGTCCAATAATTTCAAAATATTTTTGGTATTTCCATCACATGAGATGATGGTGTTGGCTTCGATTGCTCCACGTACTACCAAGTTGTGCATGTACTTTTGAGTCGATCGAGGCACTTACTTGAGTAAGGCACCTACTTGAATAAGGTGACAAAGTAAGGCACTAGAGTAAGGCACTCAAGTAAGGTTCTTGAGTAATGTGCTCGAGTAAGGCATCAGAGTAAGGTACTAGAGTAAGGCGCCAGATTAAGGCACCCGAGTAAGGCATCAGAGTAAGGCACCAGAGTGTACTACCAAGTTGCACATGTGCTTTTGAGTCGATCGAGGCACCTACTTGAGTAAGGTGCCTACTTGGCCCCTACTTGAATAAGGTGCCATAGTAAGGCACCGAAGTAAGGTGCCCGAGTAAAACACCCAAGTAAGGCACCTGAGTAAGATGCCAGAGTAAGGCACCAAAGGAAGGTTCCCAAGTGAGGTGCCAGAGTAAGGCGCCAGAGTAAGGTGCCTGCTTGATCATTTTTTTGAACGTGGTCAAAATGCCTCTAGAGTGGCGCCTCCTTGGCGGAGTAGGGTGCCTCCTTGGCGGAGTAGGGTTCCTCCTTGGCAGGGTAATGCACCTCCCTACTAGAGTAAGGCACCTCTCTTCTATAATAATGCATCATATTAAGGTGCCTCCCTTGCAGAGTAAGGCACTAAAGTAAGGCACCTCACTTCCATAGTAAAGTGCCAGAGTAAGGCACCTCCCTTCTGGAGTAAGGCACTAGAGTAATGTGCCTCCCTTCTGTAGTAAGGCACCAGAGTAAGGTGCCTCCCTTTTAGAGTAAGGCATTGGATTAATGTGCCTCCTTAGTGGATTAGGGTACCTCCTTTCTAGAGTAAGGTATTCTCCTACCATTGAAAAGTTAGTAGTAGCTGATGTGTCCATTGATGTGAGGTTGATCAAGCCTCCTAAAAATTCTCCTTGTACTACATCGGTGTCTGCTTCATCCAGGCATGGGGGTGCATAATTTTTCCTTTGCAGGGAATTGGTGCCCATGCCATGCTTGGATCAGAACTATCTTCCTAAACGTGTAGGTTCATGGATGTTGAGCTGGTCTAGGCCTTGTTACCCAAGATGCCTATTGTTCAAGCAATCAAGCCATTTTCCTACAAAAATAAAATGAGAAAAAAAGAAAAATGTAGTTAAACATGATCCGTGCCTGTTAGGCCCTGGCTCTCAGGATGCCTGTAGCTTGCATGCGGGCGTTGTTCTTACAAAACACACCGTAAGCTAAAAAATAGGAAACTACACTAACTTATTTTTGGTGGACACCTCTATGTCCACCATGTTGTTGAGAACTCTGACAAGATTTACTTGGATGGGGTCTCCCCCATGCTTATTCTGGACTCCACCAATAAGCTTTCGGACGTGTGGTATGGGTGCAACCGGTGGCCATTAACTGTTAGAATGGTGTTGCTGTCGTCAATTGTCTTGATGCGCACAACACCATTTTTGATGATCTCCACCACTTCGTATGGTCCCATCCACCTTTGCATCAATTTTCCCTTCCACTCCTAGAACCTAGAATCATACAACAATATCCAGTCTCCTTCTTTGAACTATTTCATCTTAATGTGGTGGTCATGCCATTGCTTCCTTTGCCTCTGCATAATTTATGTTCTCTATAGGGCATCCATTCAAAATTCATCTAGCTGATTTAGCTATCAAATTCATTCCCTCTATGCTTCATCTAGGCTCAGGTCTAGTTCTACCACCATTCTGAGTGTCTTAACCTTGAACTCGATGGGCATCATTGCATCTTTCTCGTATACCAGTTGGAAGGGTGTAAAGCCTATGGTTGATTTCCATGTTGTGTTGTACGCCCACACTACCTCCAAAAATCTTGTAGCCCAATCCTTCCTATGTTGCTGCATGATTTTTATCAAGATATTCTCGATTTCCCTATTGGTCACTTCTACCTACCCATTCACCTGTGGATGGTAGGGGGTAGTCTTGTTATGTCGAACCCTGTATTGCTTCATCAACTCCTCAATTAGCCTAGAGGTAAATTGGGGTCCTTGGTCCATTGTAATTTCCCTGGGCACCCCAAACCTCATAAAAATATGGGTAAACAAGAATTCAGCTACTGTCCCTTCCTTGGAGTCCCTCAATGCCTAGACTTCGACCCATTTAGTAATGTAGTTTGTGTAGACTAGAATATATCTCCTCCTAGCCAAAGGTGGGTTGATGGGTCCCACAAAATCCATGCCCCACTTGTCGAAGGGCTCTATATGCACATGAGGTTGAAGGGGTATTTCGTCCCTGTGGGTCGGCCTGCCCATTCTCTGGCATTCATCACACCTGCTAGCATATGTGGCTGCATATTTGAACAACATGGGCTAAAAATACCTAATCTATAACACCTTATATGTAGTCCTTCTCCCTACAAAGTGCCCTCCACATGGCTCGTTGTGATAGGCTTTGAGTATCTCCAAAAACTCATGCTCTGCTATGCACCTCCTCATGATCTGGTCGGGCCTTATTTTGAATAGGAGGCCATCAATCCATTGAAAGGAAGCACTCTTTTCAATCACCACCTACTTCTCTCTATATGAAAGAGTAGGGGAAGTTCTACTAGTGGCCAAATAGTTGGTGATGTCTACATACCATGATGTCTGTTCGCTGATGATGAACAAATATTCATCCAAGAACTGGTCCTCTACCGCTACGTGATCTACTGGTATTAGCCTAGATAGGAAGTCTACGACTATATTGTCCTTCTCAGGCTTATCAATGATGGTAATGTCAAACTCCTATAGCAAAAAAATCCACCTAATGATCCTACCACTGATCGTTGGTTTACTCATTAGGTACCTGATGGCCGCATGGTCCGTGTGAACGAACACCTTGTACCCAGTGATATAGTGGTAGAATTTTTTGATGGTGTGCACAACTACGAGGAATTATTTTTTTGTTACTGTGTAGTTGAGCTCAGCCCCTACTAAGTTCTTGCTGACATAATAAATGGCATAGAATTCCTCACCATCCTTTTTCTCGAGAACCGCTCCAATTGCATTATTGGATGCATCACAATATATATGAAATGGGATAGCCCAATTTGGGCCCCGTAAAATTGGGGCAGAAATTAGCTTCTCCTTCAGTATCTGAAATGCTTGCTCATAGTCCTCCATCCAGATAAACTCTACATCCTTTTTCAGTAGGGTGTGCAGTGGTTTGGTGATCTTACTAAAGTCGGTGATAAATCATCTGTAGTACCCGATAGAGCCGAGAAAAATTCTTACTTCCCTCTGCATTTTTGGGCTGGGTAAGTCTTTGATGACTTCTATTTTCTTTTGATCAACTTTAATTCCTTCTACCGAGATATGATGTCCCAACACTATGCCCTCATGCATCATCATAAAGCATTTTTCATTGTTGAGGGATAAGTTGTTTTCTTCACACCTCCAGAGCACTCGTTCCAAATTCATCATCTCTTCTTCAAAGGTTTTGTCATAAATGGTGAAGTCATCCATATATACCTCAACTGCCTCCCCCATCATATCCAAGAATATGCTTAACACCACCCTTTGGAAGGTGGCTGGTGCATTGCATAACCCGAAGGGTAGCACTCTATAGGTGAACGTTCCCCATGGGCAGGTGAACATTGTCTTATCTTGGTCTTCTTCCCCGATCTGGATTTGGTTGTATCCATTGAATCCATCTAGAAAGGAGAAGTATTTTCTCCCAGATAGTGTATCCAATACCTGATCAATGAAGGGAAGTGGGAAGTGATATTTCTTGGTCACTTTATTCAATGATCTGTAATCAACACAGATCCGCCATTTCCCATTTTTCTTGGGGACCACCACAAGTGGTGACACCCATTCACTGTCAGATATTGGGTAGATGAATCCTACTGACAAGAGCTTCTATAGCTTAGCTTTAACAATTTCCTTCATGATGGGGTTCATCCTTCTCTATGGCTATCTGACTGGGGTCACCTGCTCTTCGAGGTAGATTCGATGGGTGCAAATTTTTGGGTTGATTCCCTTCATATCTAAATAATCCCAGGAAAATGCTTGTTGGTTCCTGGTTAGGAGTTCTTTTAATTTTATTAACTATGTGGGGGTCAACCCACTATTGACATTCAACATTCTACTGGGATCAATGTCGATTTTCCTAGTGTGGTGGTCCTGAGCACCGACCAACGATGACTCAAGAACTATGAGGGAGGATTCTCCTTGAAGGAATCTCATAATGATGTTGTCTTCATCGACTTCCTCCTCCAACTCTACTAATGCCATCACCAGCTAGAGCATGGACAATGAACTATCCTCTTGGTTGTCCCACGTGGGTTCTCCCAGTGTATCCATAGACTATGCAGGAGGTGAGATAGTCAATCTCTTGACATTCTGACCATTTGAGATGGTCATCAACCCATCATGGCAACTAATGTAGGCATCAACCGTAGCTAACCATGGCCTCCCCAAGATGAGCGGATAACCACCCAATCCTATTTTAGATTGTAGTACCAAGAAATATGTCGGGTATTCCCATGCATCGACTATCATGATGATGTCCTCAAGCATTCCTTCTGGTGCTACGATTGATCGATCGACCAGTTGTAACACCATCTTGGTGGGTTTTAGGTTCGTGAGCTTCAGCTTCTGCATGGTCTCCTATGGCATTACGTTAATGGCTACACCCATATCAACTAAGGTGTTAGCCAGTGAATGCCCTCCTATTTTTATGGTCAGGACCGGGCTTCCTGGGTCTGCATATTTGGGATGATATGCATTCCCCATCATCAAGTCGGCCAATTTTCCTTTGACATTGATAGTCTATGTTGCTTTACATCCTGGTTTCCTCAGGCACAACTCCTTTATCACTTTGGTATATATCGAGACATCTCGGATAGCTTGGAAGAGTGGGATAGTAACTGTGAGATTCCTTAAGCTAGAAAGGATATCAAACTCGGGTTGTGTTGGCTTCCTCTGTTCCTGCAACTATTTAGGAAATGGAGCCTCTATTTTCTCAACAACTTTTTCTTCTTCCACCTCTTCTATAAGAGGGGAGTCTTCTATGCTTTCCTCCTCTTCTACCAGGGGAGGAGTTCCTACTCCTAACTATCTACCTGACCTAAGTTGAATGGGATTGTAACTAATATTGTACATCGGATACATCTCTCCTTCTACATGGTATGTGGGCTTGTTGTTTGGGTTTACCATTGGCTATGCTAGTAACTACGTAGGTCTTGCTACAGGTAGAGCCGGTAGGCTTTGCTGTGGGTGAGCTAGCACCATGTTCTATGGAGTTGAGTTCCATGGAGTGGGGTTCCTCCACTATTACCCAGAATGCTAGTATGGCATCCATGGCTGCTGGTTGGGGAACGTCACTCTTGGAGGTGCACTGTTCCAAGGTGGTGGCCCCCACCATCCCATGTTAGGTGGTTGTGGCTACCCTTGTGGCATGTACGATCCTCCTCCATATGGTGGCATCCCTATTGGCATACTTCCCATAGGGGGTTGCTGCCAATTTCTTTGGTTGCCTATAAAATAGGCTTTGCTAACGTCATCTTCCTCCTTGACACTAGGCAGCTACGAGCATAGTCGAGTTTTATGATTTAATTGGTAAACTGTACATACCCGAACCTTGTTTTCTGGGCATGCATTTTTGGAATGCTTTCCTCTACATTTCGGGTAGAAATAGGCCAATGCGGCTTTGTTCTCCTACTTCTTCTTCTCCAGCAAGAGCGTATCCAACTACAGTGCTAGAGAGGATAGCATTTCACTCTTTAAATCTTCCAACATGTTGCCTATCTCTATTTTTGTGACCGATGTGATTGCCTTAACTATTCTGGAGGTGGGCTTACCTCTCCTCCATGAGTAGTTTTGACATAATTTTTGGATATCTTCCATCGTGTGTTGGTAAACATCTCCTCCCAAAATCATGTTTAGTGCTTCCAGTGACTCGTTGTTGAGTCCTCTCAAAAAAATACTTTTGAGGGACTTATCACCCAGTTTCATGTGAGGGGATCACTACAGGTTGAAATTGAACCTCTCCCAGTATTCCTCTAGGGATTCATCCTCCTTATGTGTCATGCTGAGGACTTCTTCTCTAGAGTCTCATGCTCTACCGAAGTCCTGGTACTATTCTAGGAAGAGCTTCCTCATTTCTTCCCATGTGGTGATCTGCTTGTTCCCCAACCCGATAAACCAGTGTAGAGTTGAGTCATCCAATGTTGATGGAAAGAGTTTTAGCTTTTGAGCATCTAATTTATAGTCGACAGACCTGCACAACACATCAAATTTAAACAAAAATAGGTCAGGATCTTCGGTTGGGTATCCCTTGAAGGTAGGGAGATGGGCAAGGGATATATTCTTCATTTTGGTTTCCCCTACTCCTTCCTCTATCGGGAAGCTAAAACCAGATGAAACTTCTTCGACCATTTTTTTAGGAAGTGTGGTCTCTAATGCAACTTCTATGGCCTTTCGATCATTCAAAAATTTTTGTATTAGAGCCTCTAAGTCAGCTGGTGTTACGGTCTGATCCTCTATGACTTTCCATAGCAGGGCTTCCTCCAAGGGTGTCCTCTTAAACAAAGGATTCAAGATGACCTGTTCTTTCCCAGGTCGATGAGACGAGGAGGAGCTTTGCACGAAGTGAGGGTGCTCACTCCAGTGGACTACTGGTGATGAGTTGGGAGAATCTAATTCAAATTCTAAGTCTTCAGCTGACTCAAATTTTTTTATGGGCTCTATCTTATAAAATGACCGTCGGGTCCTCTTTTTCTCGGTGGACTCATACAAGGTCAAATAGAAGGTTTTTAAGGGGTACTATAGTCAGTCTACTAGTGGCACTTCCCTAGAAAATATTGGGTGCCAAACACTGGTTAAATTTGTCCTAGATATGTCACAACACTCGCATTTAAATTGTCAAACTAGGGAGCTCATAGCATTTTGAAGTGCCACGGTTGATACTACTCACATTACCTCTTTTGAGATGAATCATTACAACTATCATTGGGGGTGTTTATAAAGTAGCAATTGATTCATCCACACCAATAAAACTTATGCATAAATGAAATACATAAAAATAAACACTCCACACTGAAAGCGGTAATCACACTTACGTAATTGAAAAGCACACCACGCTAAAGCAAATAAATTCAATCTAAGAATTAAACATGCTATCATGCATAATTAAGTCTATGAAAATGACTAAGTAGAAGGGGAGGAATACTGGCTTGGAGTGGGCCCGAGCTCTAGCAGATCCCACCCAATGAATCACGAAGACAATACACAAATGAATGAACGCTCAAGCTTTTATTGATAATGCAATGAAATATTACATGCGACAATGTTCTCTAAAATATTTGCCTCCCCTTGCTATAGAGAAGTTCGTGTGTTTATATAACACACACAGGACTTCTTGTTGTAGTTCTATTACAATAGGGATCTTGGTTACAGTCTAAAATAGGACAATTTAGTTATTGTAATAGGCGCACGAATAAACTACTTTTTATCATCTCCTAGAAATTGGATGATTTTTACTTTGTTAAGGTTCAGCTCCATTGAGTGGTTACGTTTACATCTAATCCAGTTGGGATAGCTCATCCATTCAGTGGTTTCCCACTGATGATGTGAAACGGTGGTCAACGGGGTCCTTCTACAGCCATCAGGTCAATACATATAATCTTGGCACATGCTTGAGTAAGGCACCTACTTGAGTAAGGCACCTACTTTAGTAAGATGCCTACTTGAGTAAGTCGCCTACCTCAGTAAGGTACCTACCTCATTAAGGCACCTACCTCAGTAAGGCACCTACCTCAGTAAGGCACCTACTTGAGTAAGGCACCTTCATGAGTAAGGTGCCTACTTGGTATACCTTAGTCTGATGAGTGGAAGCATGCCAGGTCCGTGTAGGACCTCGACTGAGAAAAAGATGACAAAATCAGGTGAATAACTACACAAAACACACTTCACACATAGATTAGATAATACACATGATTTCATTAAATAAATACATAATGATTCATAAAAATATACAACTCATGATATATTGCCACGCAAAAACCATTAGTATTTATACAAAATATGAGCATATCCAATGCTTATCAGTTGTAAGATGATTCATGGAGCATTGGTCTTGGAAAGAGGATTTTATACAGGAAAAATATTCAAGCTTAAGGTAATCACTGTAAGTGTTGGGTGCAATAGCTCTATGGTTTCTAAGGGAAACAATATTGCAAATTCGGCTCCTAGTCTTCCTGTATAAAATACAATGTTGTGGCATCAACGCATAGGGCATATTGGAGAGAGAGGCCTTTAAGCATTAAAAATGAAAGGTATGGCTAAAGGAATTTCTGATTACCCATTATATTTTTATTTCTATGGCCACTGTATATTTGGAAAACAAACTCGAGTTAAGTTTCCTATTAGTGCTAAAATATCAAAAGGGATTTTGCATTTAGTTCACAGTGATGTATTTGGACCTACTAAAATTTCATCACTAGAGAAATCTATGTATTATGTTACTTTTATAGATGACTTTTAAAGGAAGACATAGGTATATTTTCTACAAAATAAATCTAAAGTTTTCAATAAATTTAAGGATTTTAATGCTCTTGTATAAAATCATATAGAGAAGAAGATAAAGGTTTCTAGAAGTGATAATGGTGGTGAATATTACTCCAATGCATTTGAGCATTTTTTCAAGGATTGTGGAATAGAAAGGCAAAAAATAACTTTGTATACTCCACAACAGAATGGATTGTAGAACGGATGAATAGAACATTGATAGATAAGGCCAGATGCATGCTAAGTGGTTCAAAATTAAAAAAGGGAATTATGGGCAGAAGTAGTAACAATTGCATGTTATCTCATCAATAGATCTCCTACCTTAGCTTTGGTCAGTAAAAGTCCATAGGAAGTGTGGACTAGTAAGAAGCCCTCTCTCAAACATTTAAGGATTTTTGGTTGCAATGCGTACATGTATTTTTTGAAAGATAAAAGGACTAAGCTAGATTATAAATCAAAAAAATGTATATTTTTGGGTTATAGTACTGGTGTTAAAGAATATAAGTTATCGAATCCAAAAACACATAAGATTTTTTATAGTTGTAATGTAATATTTAGAGAAATAAAAGTGTTCCCTAAATAGGAAATTCAACAAAACAAAGAACTTGAACAAGTTCAAGTTACACTAGAATGGGAGGAACCTATGTCTAAATTGGATGCTATTGTAGAAGATGAATTAGAGAGAGATTTGGAAGAGGAAAATTTAGAAGAAGGGGAGGAGGAAGCTAAAAATGTAGAACCAAAAACTCCAATTTTGAGAAGATTATATTGAGTAATAATAATACTAGAAAGGTGTAGTCCTAATTTTTGTTCTGCATTTACTTTATCATCTTTATTAGTTACTAATGAAGATCGCAAGACTATAAAGGAGTCTCTTGATTCAAGTGAAAATAAGTCTTGGAAAAAGGCTATGGAGGAGGAAATAGAGTCCTTAGATAAAAATCAAACATAGGATTTGATGAAATTACCTCCTAAAAGAAAGCCTATTGGATATAAATGGGTATTTAAGAAGTACAATGTAGGAAGAAAACTAGATAAGTATAAAGCATATTTGATAGCAAAGGGATTTTCTCAAGTTGAGAGAATTGACTTTGGTAAGATTTTTTCTCCTGTGGTTAAATTAACTTACATTAGATTTTTATTAGCTATTGTTGTTGCTTTTGATATTGAAATAGAATAGATGGATGTAAAGATAACATTTCTACATGGTGAACTTGAGTAAGAAATATATATGGCATAGTCAGAATGCTTTAAGGTAAGAGGTAAGGAGGACCTGGTATGCAAGCTAAAAAAGTCTATTTATGGCTTAAAGCAATCACCAAGAATTTGGAATCAAAATTTTGATATTGGGCTTAACATAATCAAAGTTGATCCTTGTATGTATTTCAAAGAAGAAGGTGAAAATTTTGTTAACATTGTTTGATATGTGGATGACATGCTATTAATTGGTAACAATAAATATATGATTAGTTCATTCAAATCTTAGTTATTTTCTCAATTTTACATGAAGGATCTTGGTGCTACAAAATTTATTTTGGGTATGGAAATCATAAGGGATCGTGCAAACAAGAAATTGTGGGTCAATTAGAGGAAGTATATTTAATTTATACTATAGAGGTTTAGGATGCATGGTGGTAAATTAGTAAGTACTCCATTTCCTATTGGTAAAAACCTATCTACTAAATAGTGTCCCAATATAGAATATTAAATTCAAGAGATGTATCATGTTCACATCCATTAATATTTTTGGCAAGTTGATTTGATCATTTTGTTGTTGAGCTACTTCATCCTAGAAATCCCCATGATTAGATCTATGGGATCCCTCATCATCAATACCTTAGGTTTTGTATTACTCTTTGGATTATTCTCTATGTCACCACTTCAATGCTCTAGTTGTCACCTAGGAAACTACATCTGGTTATGCAATGCCAGAACCAAAATTGGATCATCATCCCTTACCTCATATCCAATTTCTATGGGTCAATCTAGTGGTTTTTATGATGACTGATATTTGGTCTTCCCCACACTCTCAATAGGTTCCATTAGTGAAGATGTTCTTTAGTGCATCCCTTGGAGGTTGTGGTTACCACCTTTCATGTTCTTCTTCTTCAACTCCTATATTCTCCTCTTCCACCATGGGTCATGGGGAGGCATTTGGGGAGTCAACAAACCTAAAATTTTGAGGAATATGTTACAGTTGAAGAAATTTCAAGCTACTATATTCTTCTCTGTCCTTCAGGTATTAATTTTCTCTTAGAGAAGGGAAAGATCTTGTTTTGTTGCCTCCATATATGCCGCCCCAAACCCTCCTTCTTTGATGAGAAATTATCCTTAGTCCCTAATATTCATTAGTGGTGTCAACTTGGAATTGCATTGGGAATTGGGGAACACCCTTAGTTGACAAAAGGAACCAAACTTGTGATCTTTGTTACCCATGGAGAGAGAAAGGACATGAGTGCTTGTTGGAGCATGGTCCTCTTAAGAATGGGTCCCCTTTAGCTATCATGGAAATGGCTTGGGGGTTCCAATATAACCTACTTTAGCCACCACTAAAAATACTTTTTGAGTCCTTGTTTGGCTTTAGTTCAATGGATCAGCTAGGCATGGTGTGTGATGAGCACCAGAAATGCTCATTTTATTCACATTTGTAAGGGTATTGTATGGGTATATTTAACACTAGAAATGCATTATTTTATGATTATTGGATGAATTTAGTAGAAAGTGAAGTACTTATGCTTGACTAGTATTTGTAGTTGGATATGTGTGTAGTCACAGGTTTTTGTTAAGTTATTTCACATTTTTCAGTTGAGATCCCATAAGGACCTGACATTGTGCAAAAAATATAATATTTTTGAAGAAGCAAATGACTTAAAGAGAACCACAAAAAATGGAGGTTCCTACATCTTGCTAATGGTAGGGTGACTACTTCCCAGAAGGAATAAGATGCCTACATCCCATATGCATGAAAATGCCTACATCCTAGATGCAATAAGGTGCCGACATCCCAGACGTAGGAAGGCACCCACATCTCAGATGTAGGAAGGCACCTATGTTTGGTGAGCATATAGCACCTATATTTTGCACATGATTTTTGATCAAAAGACCGCATAATTTTTAGAAATGAGTTATGAAAAATAGAGTGTCATCCTAATCCATTGATGATTGAATTTAAGGAATGATCGCTCTTTTAATAGGTAAAAATCATAGTTGTGCATGCACTTGTCATGGCAAATCTTGATTTATGATTAAATTAGAAATTTTAAATATGCTAATATTGTAATAGAAATTGATCGTGTTTTATATAAGAACACAGGCCATTTCTAAAAATATAATATGTGAATTCTTAATATTGGTGTACTGTATTTTTACCAATTTATTTTTTAGTGTTTCTATTTTTGCATGGGCCTAAGGATTTATTTCTTGTAACACATCAGATAGAATATATGTGGGAGCTTAGGCCCACTCTAGGCATAAAATCCTCCCCTATTTATTTTTGCTATTTCCTATTATTTCCAGTTTTTAGAGTGTGAATGTTTTATTTATTTCCTATAATTTATTTTTAGTCATGTGCAATTTATTTACCTTATACAATTTCTTTTAGTTGGATGTTTTTCTTTCCATTGTTTTAAATTTTTCAATTGTGCAATTGTTTATTTTGTGTATGCATTTATTTTTCTACACTTTTACTTATCTATTTTATTTAATATTTAGTTTTTACTGGGTTTGGTTAAAAATGAACATACATGAACAAAAAAATCCCCCCACCAAACCGATAGATATATAGGAACTCATCTCCCACACTACAGGCATATATTGTGCATAGGTACTCTTAAGTTTATGAACTCCTGGATTGATGTGAGTGGACAGACAACCCTTTTATAGAAAACCATTTCTTCTCACCATTTTGGCATCGTTGACAAGGAGTGCCAACTGTAGTATTTAGGATCTATAGATTAGTCATCTTAAAAGTGGATGATTTAAACTACCTTACTCATAGAGAATTCTTGAGTACACCAAGGCCAATAGGAGTTTATGGACATTTTATTAGGATAATTGAAGTCACCTCAGAACTACCAACATAAGCTATTCCAAAAATACCTTTAGATGAATTTATAATTCTTCTTGAAGAAGGATAATCATCTCCACCTGATGCACGTAGGCTCGTTAACCCAATTTATCAAATAGCTAGTAGATAAAACCAAAATCGTAGCCAGTTTGAAGATTTATTAAATACCCAACGATGGAAAGCACTTGAAGAGAGGGCCATATTAGATTTTTATTTAGGAATATTATTAGAAGATGAGAAAAATTAGTGTGAAACTTTGTTAGCTACTTTAAAAGCAGTCGAATTATACCCTACATCACTTATAACCATGGCTAGAAATGATGAGGCTTCCACTAGATTTGAATTCCTAATTAAATAATTCAAAGGAGACACTAAAATAAAAATTATTTCTCCTACACACCTTCATATATTTAGAGGACAACCAATGGAGGATCCTGATCTATTTCTTTTTAAGTTTGATGTTCTTTGTAGATCTTTTTATTACAAAATAGATGCCCAAAAATTAAAACTTTTTCCTTCCACATTAGAGGACTTAGCACTATGTTGGTTTATCAATTTAGTAAATAAACAAATAAACACCTGGGAAGACATGAAGAAAATATTTCTAGAGCAATATCAAGATTTTAGAAGGGCAAGGTATTCTTGAGAGGAAGTTCTAGATATGTCATAGAAGGAGGAAAAATCATTAGAGGAAATTTTTGGTAGGTTCAATTTTAATCTCCAACGCTCACTTCACACCAAAATAGGATAAAAATCATTAAGGAGCATCTTCCTAAGGGGTCTTATGAATGAATTATTAGAATCCTTAAATTTATTAGTAGGAGATGATGTTTACCAAGCTCAATTGTCAGATATTCGATAGTTATATCAGAATTACTCTAGAAGAAAAGGTAAACCCATCACCCAAAGGATGAAAACAATAGCCTCAATAATTAAAGCAAAAATAGCCACCTTGCTAGAATATATGAAGAGTGATATATTATCATCTCTTGCAATTAAATTAGATACATTCCAGCTTTAGAAAAAGAAGTAGGAAACTGAGGCAGCATCCTGTTTTTTCCACAATATAGGAAGAAGCACCCAAAGAATGAATGTCTGGAATACAAGGTTCAAGTTTGTGCAATTTTTCAATTGGACAATAAAACGAACTTAATTAGCAACCATAAAATAGGAACTAGAAGTGGCTAAAATATATTTTATGGGTAATAGGAGGAATTGGCAATGGCCCCTATGGGAGGTAAAATTCTAGGAGTAGCATCACCATATGGTGGGTCTAATTTTATGAACCAAGGACAAGCCCAAAAACCCAATATGGGGTGGTGGGGACAGCCACCTTGGATGAACACCACCCAAGGTCCTACTCCCTATACACCATACCCATGGATACCATACCAACAATATTGAATGCAATGGCAGAATTTTAATACATGGACTTCACCTCCATAAACAACAACACAACCTCCACTACATCCCATTTTGTTGACACCACCTACTTCTAAGCCACAACAGCTACCAGCATAACCAACCCTGAATCCTAGTAATAACAATACAAATCAAACATCTTATCAGGTAGACATAAGGATGTATCCTATGTATCATATTAGCATAGAATATGTAGATTGTAATCCAATACATCTTATATAAGGTAGAGAAATAGGAGTAGAACAAACACCTTCGATAGTGGAGGAAGTAGAAATAAAAGCAAAAGTTGAACAAACACCTTCAATAGAGGAGGATGTAGAAGTAGACCACACTATTGAACACACAAATAATGAAGGGATCCCATATTTCCTAAAATATTGCAATAAATAAAGAAGAAAATGCAATTGGAATTTGACATAATGGAAGGGTTGAAAAACCTTACTATCACAATTCTCCTCTATCAAGTTATTCGAGATGTGCCTATTTATACAAAATCCATTAGAGAACTATGTCTCAAAATATCAAGATGAAGGCAATAATAAAAAGCACTACAAGTTGTAGGATAGTTATTTGATTTGATGTTAGGAAATACCTACCACCTAAAATATTTTGATCCAGGAAACCTGGTCTTAACAGTTAAAATCGTAGGCTTAAAGCTACCCAATATGTTGGTAGATCTAGGTGTAGCCATAAATGTTATACCTAGAGAAACCATGCATAAGCTACATTTATCAATCATGAGGCCAATAAAAATAGTTTTACAACTAGAAGATAGATCCATAGTACTCCTAGAGGGAATGTTGGAGGATGTGGTTATAACTGTAGATGCATGGGAATACCCAGTAGACTTCCTAGTCCTGAAGTCAAAATCAGGATTGGGTGGTTATCCACTCATACTAGGACATCCTTGGCTGGCAATAAATAATGTATACATTATTTTTAGGACTTGACAAATTATGATATCAGATGGAAGGAGTGTCAAAAATCTAATCATTTATCCACCTGCACAATCTACCAATGAATTGGGAGTTCCCAATTTGGAAATCATAAATGATAATGTCCTTCCCATGTTACAACAAGTGATGGCTCTTGATGAAGTGGGGAATGAAGTAGATGAATACTTGATCATAACAAGTTTTCTATAAGGAGAGTCCTCACATCCTCCCATGGATTCCCCACTTGTTGGTAGAATAGAACATCATATTAACAAATTGAGATAGAACCTAGCAAGATATTAAATATTGATAGCACACTTACCACTATTCAAGAAGAAAATTTGAAAGAAATATTAAACAAATATAAAACTACTTTTTTCTAGGATTATAGAGATATGAGGGGTATTACACCCAAAGTATGCACCTACCGAATTTACCTAGAAGATCATGCGAGAAAAGTAAGGCAACCCTAAAGGTGGATGAACCCAACCATGAAGGAGATTGAAAATTAAATTATAAAAACTTCAATCTACTGGATTCATTTACCCAATTTTAGATAGTCAATGAGTATCACCTTTGGTGGTAGTACCCAAGAAAAATGGCAAATGGTAGATCTATGTGGATTATAGGATGTTGAACAAGGCCACTAACAAAGACCATTTTCCCCTACCTTTGGTGGTAGTACCCAAGAAATATGGCAAATGGTAGATCTATGTGGATTATAGGATGTTGAACAAGGCCACTAAGAAATACCATTTTCCCCTACCTTTTGTAGATCAAGTCCTAGATACCCTCGCAGGACGAAATTACTTTTCATTCATTTATGGATACAGTGGATACAATCAAATTAAAATAGAGGAATAGAACCAAGAAAATACCACATTTACCTACCCTTGGGAACCTTTGTCTACCATGTCTTACCTTTTGGGTTATATAATGCACCTGCAACTTTCCAGCAAGCAGTCCTCAATATTTTTCAAACATGGTAGGAGAAACAATAGAGGTTTACATGGATGATTTCACCATTTATGGTGAAAGTTTTGAGGAAGCTACAACAAGTTTGGAAAGAGTACTCCAACATTGCCAAGAGAATAACCTATCCTTGAGTAATAAGAAATGCTTCATTTTAATGACATAAGAGATAGTTTTAGTACATCACATATTCACTAATGGGGATAAAGGTAGATAAAAGAAAGATATAAGTTATCAAAGAACTACCTACCCCCAAAAGTAGAGAGATGTTCAGAGTTTCTTAGGCTTTGCTAGATACTATCAATGTTTTATCAAATATTTTAGTAGAATTACCAAACCACCACATACATTGTTAACCAAAGAAGTCGAGTTTGTCTAGACAAATGAGTGTGAACAATCATTCCAAGTATTAAAAGAGAAACTAACAACTACTCTCATGCTTAGAGGTCCAAATTGGGACCTCCCCTTCCACATATATGAGGATGCATCTAACAATGTTATAGGGGCAACACTGGTATAGAAGGAAAAAAATAAAGCATATGCCATTTATTATGTTTGTAAAAACCTTCTGGATGTTGAGTTAAATTACACTATCATAAAAAAAGGAATTCCTTGCAGTCATAATGCTATAAATAAATTCTACCATTATATCATGGGCTATAAAATTTGTGTGTATACTGATCATGCAACCATTAGATATCTGATGAACAAGCCAACGCTAAGTGGTAGGGTTATTAGATGGTTTTTACTCCTATAGAAATTTGTTGTTACTATTGTAGATAAACCTGAAAGGGATAATGTGGTTGTAGATTTTCTGTCTAGATTAGTTTCTCAAGATAACACTGCAACTAAGGACAAATTTCTAGATGAGCATCTCTTTGCTCTAGATAACCAGACCCATGGTATGCCAATATGGCCAATTATTTGGCAACCAGTAAAGTATCCCCCGCACTCACCCCCTGAGAAGCTTAAAAAATCATTGAAAAGAATGCAACCTTCTCATGGATTGACAATTGATTGTTTAAAACTAGTCCTTATTAAATCATGCAAAGATTTATGGAAAAAAACAAAATCCTAAACTTTTTAAAAGCCTATCATGATGAACCATACGGTGGGTATTTTGCAGAAAAAATAACTGCATTCAAAATCTTACAAATAGGGTATTATTAGCCCTCACTATTTAAATATGTAGTTAAACACTCCAACCATTGTAATCAATATCAAATAATGGGTCAACCAACTGCAAGAGATGAAATACCCCTTCAACCACATTTTCATATTGAACCAATTAACAAATGGGGGATGGATTTTTTTGGGTCTATCAATCCACAATATAATAGTAAGAGGTATATTTTAGTGTGTACTCATTATGTTACTAAGTGAGTTGAACTGCAGGTATTATGGAAAACCAAGGAAGATAATGTAGCACAATTCCTGTATGAGTTCATCTTCACCAGATTCGGTGTTTCCAAGGAGATTACCATTGAGGGAACTCAATTTACTTTGAATATGATACAAGAACTCATATAGTAATTCCATATATGGCACAACAAAACCAACCCATATCATCAACAAGCTAATGGCTAGGTAAAGGTTACCAATCACAATTTGGAGAACATTCTAACAAAGATAGTGTAGCAACATAAAACGGTTTGGAAAAAACATCTTCCAAAAGTGGTATGGGCCTATTGCACTACATGGAAGACAACCATGGTATTTATACCATTCTAGTTAGTGTATGGAAAAAACACGATGATGCCCATAGAATTCAAAATAAAAACTCTACGAACTATTGTAAAACTTAATCTGAACCTATATGTTGCACAATAAGAACGTATTTGTCAACTGAATCAGTTGGATGAATACAGGAAAAATGTGCTACAGTGCACGAAAATAATGTAGAAAGAAAGAGCAATGTGGCATGACTGCCACATCAAGACAAAACAATTTAAAGGAGAATAGGCATTATTAAATAACTCTATATTCAAGAGATAAAGGAAAAGCTCACACAAAGGTGGTTGGGCTCGTATGAGGTAGTTAAAATAAATAGCAATGGAGTTGTTAGCATAAAAACAATCGACAATAGTAAAAAAATCTTCACAATCAATGGACACCACTTACGAACCTACCATGCACCTCAGATTCATTAAATCAACTCAGACAGAGGCATGGGGGAGACCCCATTTTTAGAAATATTTTTAATCATTTGATGAATGCTCATGTGCTCGTCATTAAAAATAATATTATTATTATTATATGTTTTATTAACGCTTTAGAATAGGTTTTCTTTTATTTTTCATTTTCATTTTGCATGGATGCATGGAACCCATTATAGACTATAGGCCACCATACCTATCAAGCAAGATATATGCCATCCTATTTTTCCTGCTTTCTAGAAGTATAGTGATGTGGAGATGGTGCCTAATTCCCACCAAGAGGGTGACACCTATATCCAAGCCAGTATACAAGTGCCTACTTCCCACTAGAAGAATGGCACTTATATTTGGGCCAACACAGAGGCACCTACTTCCCACAAAGAGGATGATGCCTATGTTCGGGCTAAAATAGAGGCACCTACTTCCCATTAGGATGGTGACACCTATATTTGAACCAACATAGAGGTACCTAATTCCCACTAGGAATATGACACCTATATCCAAAAGCAGCATGAGCAATGCCTACTTTTGAATAGGAGAGTGGTACCTACTTTCACATCAATACCAGAATCAGAGGCACCTACTTTCCACTAGGAATGTGGTTCTTACATCCGATCAAACACAAAGATACCCACATGTAAAAATAATTTTGAGGTTGGGAATGAGGCGAGAGCGGCTTAGTAGAGTGTGGAGGCTATGTCAGATGTGGTGAAGAAGAAACGAATGTCGTCTAGTCCAGGAGCCATTAACCGTTGGAGTTGCTGAAGCGGATTTACAGACCATTCAAGTACTTCAATGTCGTCAACAGCTATGCGAGTGTACGAGTACCTGTGATGCACACCAAGTGTTTGGCAAAATGTTTGTTAAATGTTTGTTTGATATGGAGAGGATGTGCTTTGGAGAGGAGCTGGTTTTCGAATCTTGAGGGAATGCAGGCCCAATATTGACATTAATGGCGTAACATGGTCAAAGCACAACAGTCACGTGCTACAAAGACATGGATGAAAGGGGAAGTATGGAGATCCAATCCAAGAATGCATTTGTGGTTGTTACACTTTTGCATTGGAGTAGACTGTCCGTTTCAATGCAGGAGTTTATAGCTGGATGAGTTGTTTTTGGTTGGAAACATTACAGTTGGAGGTTACATCAAGGAAGTTTTCAGCTGTAGGTATATCAAAAAAGGATACAGAAGGTTTATCGGTTGTCGGGTCTTATTCCAGGTACTTCAATGTTGTCAACAGCTATGCGAGTGTACGAGTACCTGTGATGCACACCAAGTGTTTGGCAAAATGACCCCACCAGACATAGTCGCTTGGACTCCAATGAACAGAGGATACATCCACATTCAGCATAGCAAAGAGATTCTTAAACTTTCACCCCATTATAACTGTCACCAAATAAGCCCAACAAGATCAATTGTAATTGAAGAGTGCGCAGAGGCACTACTGTTTCTCCTGTAGAGGAAATCCTACTGCACCTGTATGAGTACCTGTGATGCACACCAAGTTTTTGGCAAAATGACCCCACCAAGTGCTTGGCAAAATGACCCCACCAGACATAGGTGCTTGGACTCCAATGAACAGAGGATACATCCACATCCAACATAGCAAAGAGATTCTGAAACTTTCACCCCATTATAATTGTCACCCAATAAGCCCAACAAGATCAGTTATGGTGTTGCTATCAAGGCTTTCTGAAGGTTTTTCTTCGATTCTTGGAGGAACGGTGTTTTGCTGAAGATTGCTTTGCCAGATTGTAATAGAAGAGTGCGCAGAGGTGCTGTTGTTGCTCCTGTAGAGGAAATCCTGTAGCTCCTGTATGAGTACCTGTGATGCACACTAAGTTTTGGAAAATGACCCCACCAAGTGTTTGGCAAAATGACCCCACCAGACATAGTAGCTTGGACTCCAATGAACAGAGGATACATCCACATTCAGCATAGCAAAGAGATTCTGAAACTTTCACCCCATTCTAACTGTCACCCAATAAGCCCATCAAGATCAGTTATGGTGTTGCTATCAAGGCTTTCTAAAGGCTTTTCTTTGATTCTTGAAGCAGTTGTGTTTTGTTGAAGACTGCTTTGCCAGATTGTAATAGCAGAGTGTGCAGAGACGCTGTTGTTGCTCCTGTAGAAGAAATCCTTATTCATAAAAGTGTGTGAATATGATCTAGAGACATGCAATCTTGAGAGGTACTTTTAAGGTATCTTACAGGTACAGTCAAGGAAAAAATAGAAAACACCAAACTACGCATTAGTGGAACTTTTAATCAGGAGAGAGGAAGTAGCAAAAATAGCAGGGACTAACTGGAAGAAATACCAAGCCCAGGAACTTGTAAGGATTCAAGGTTCGAGAGTGATTGAGGGTAGGGGTAGCATGATGGAGGATTTAGCAGAATTGGTGGACTACTCCCCAGATCCAATGACAGACGTTCCTATATTCCCTACAGAAGATTTTTTGATTGCAAAGTGGAAGTCACAGAGGGAGAATGGCCATTCAATTGAAACCAAATGTAGTCAGGGATCAAAAAGTAACACAAATGAGGACCCGTCTCTAGATGGGACAGAGATCCTCTCTCAGCTGTACGATGGTGATTCAGGCTTTATGGTAGTTCGTTCTTGGGAGGTAGCTTCGAAGATAAGTTCCCAGGACATAGGTGACGGCAAGTTCGACCCTTTTCTAGATATTGGATTGGAAGGGATCATGGCAGGAAAAAAATGTCCAGGTAGGGATAACGAGGAGGAACCATTAATTTCAAACAAATTAAACAATACGAGTAAAAGGCAAAAAAAGTGTGTCAAGACTAAAAAGGAGAAAGTGAATCTGGTTCTGCTCGAGGATATACTGCTGGATAGGGTTCTAAAAATGGAAGGAAAAACTCTAACAGGAAGATTCTTTGGTAGATTATACTCAGAAAAAACTTTAGTTCAGTGGTTAGAAAGGGAATGGAGTCCAGCAATAGGATATTCTCCAAGTTTCTATATTCTGGTAAGAGGATGGTTAGCTTTTTCATTCAGATCAAAAGAGGATGCAGATAAAATTTTGCAGAGAAGATGGTCTTGGGACTTATATGCTCTGTCTTTAAAATGATGGTCCCCTTTTTTTGACCCAAGAAGTGAGTCCAAATCAATTCAACCTATATGGGTCAAGTTACCAGGTTTACCATTGGAGCTGTGGACAAGTAGGATATTGAAGGAAATAGGTAATCAGCTAGGATCATGTGTGGACATTGATAAAGGGTGCCTGAGTGGCTCCTCCCAAACTATTGCAAGGATACTAGTGGAGCTGGACCTTCAGGAAGGTCTCCTGGAGACTATTGAGATCGGAATTGGGAAGTGGCATTATGACCAAATTCTTGATTATGTGAAGATACCTTTCCGCTGTGCCAGATGTCATGTCTATGGTCATTTAGTAGTAGAATGTGGACTAAAATTCACAGAAAGGGAGGGGGGGAAGATTTTTAAAGAAAAGCACAACTCTAGAGGGAGAGCGGATGGTTTAGACAATCACCTGGAGGGTTTCAATAGTAGACATTTAGGTCGGGTTCAAACTCCTGTAGATGAAGATGGTGGTCAGGAGAATGGTTTAAGTAAGGCTACAGATGATCCCCATCTCTCCAATGCTCAAAACAAAGGAGATAGAAGAGACTCAATCTTAGATCAGAGGGAGGAAACATATGTTCAAGCAAACATAAGGGAGGCAAATACCTCATTGAGACCACAGGTGGTAACCCAATTACACAGCAGTCCTCCCAGATTTATAAATAATAACTCTGATGCAAGAAAAAACCCTGTTGAAGAGCTATTACCCCCATCCAGGACAGATCTATGGGGTCTAATAAACAAAAGGTTTCTGCAAGGAGAAGTGGCATCTGGATAGAAGATATGAATATCCAACAACCTGGTAATAAGGGGCCTCCCAGCATTCCAATTTTTTCTTCATTAACAAAGTCCTCATCTCTACTTTCATCTTCTTCTAATGGCAGAGAGTCTTTAAAAGGGTCTCACAATTATTTTCTCAGATCACACAAATCAGCAGTTTTCTTTGAGAAGGGAGAAATCGTAGGAGGACTTAGCTTGGATTTTGTTAACACACATGACTTAGGGAGGAAATCAAACATTCAACTGGCAAAGGATAAAGCTTTGAGGGAAGTAAATACAGGGGCACTTAGAGCAGGCAAAACCCTAGAATCAATTAAATAATGTTAATCCTCTCACAAAATATCCGCGGTCTGGGCAGCGCCTCAAAAAAGACTATACTAAGGAGGCTAATGCAACTTCATCTTCCATATATTCAATTTCTTCAAGAGACTATGGGAGTGGGTGTGAAAGTGGAAAGCATACTCCACACCCTCATCAAGGACTGGTAATTCCTCTCTTTGGACTCAGAGGGCAGATCAGGGGGCCTTGTACTAGGGTGGAAGAAGAGAAATTTCAGCTTTATAAAATCTACTTTTCTTACATCAGGAATAGGAGTGGAGCTCTTCTCTATGGAATTGGGGAAACCCTTTGTGTTGATAAACATTTATGGCCCTTATGAAAATAAAATACACTACTGGGATACCCTATTTGCCAATAACCTTCTGCAGCATGGGAATATTATCCTAGGGGGTGATCTAAACTTCACTCTGAATAGCGCTGAGATATGGGGGACAGCAGCAAGAAATGACCCACAAGCTGGGTTTTTCAAACACAAATTTGAATTGGCAGACCTGGTAGATGTAGAACCAATCAAAATTACTCCTACATGGAGCAACAATAGAGTAGGTGAGGATTATGTGGCAAAAATATTGGATCGTTTCTATGTCTCTGATTCCCTGCTGATGGATGGGGAGAAAATCAGAACCTAGGTGGACCCTTGTGGCATCTCAGACCATTTCCCTATTCTGCTTCAAATAGGCAACCCGGATAGGAAACCTCCTAGCCCTTTCAAATTCAATTCAACTTGGCTGCAGGACAAAGATTTTTAGAATCTGGTAAAAGAAGAATGGAACTCTTTTAATGAAAATCTGGGAAGTTCAGCCTGCTCTCAAATGACAAAAAGACTGAATAAATTTAAAATAGATGTTTCTAAATGGGCTCATAATAAGTATAGGCAACAAATGCAGGAACTCCTTCTTTTAGAACAATAGATTGCTGCTTCTTATGAGAGAGTGAATGAGGTCAGTCTTTCAGAGGAATCCAAATCAACCATCAGAGCATTGGAAGGAAAAAAGAGTAATATATTGCTAACTCAAGAAGCCCAATGGAGGCTTAAAAGCAGAGCTATTTGGTTGGAATTAGGGGATGAAAACACCAAATTCTTTCAAAATTATGCAAATCACAAGAAAAATATTAACACCATCTGGGAATTGCCCAATGGAGAGGGGTCAAAAGCCAGGTCCTTCAAAGAGATCGCAGCTCTTGGCATAAAACATTTCAAGCACTTGTTTAAAGATCCCAAAAGGGTTAACTTGGCTGAGATCTTGAAACATACAACTTTATTTCCAAGATTTGCAGATGAGGCTACTAATGAAATGATTCTTGAGAAAGTGTCTTTGGAGGAATTATAAGAAGTGCTTTCATATTTTTAGAAGGACAAAAGTCCTGGGACTGATGGTTGGGGGATCGAATTCTTCTTGGGTTTCTTTGACTTAATTGGGGAAGACCTGATAAGAGTTATTGAAGAAACTAAAGCTTCAGGGAAGATCCCAGTGGATCTCAACTCAACCTTCATCGCTTTGATTCCAAAGAAGGACTCTCCAACTTCTTTTGATGACTTCAAACCTATCTCCTTGTGCAACTGCCTCTATAAAATCATTGCCAAAATTATTGCCTTAAGGTTAAAAAGAGTTTTTTCTGATTCCATCTCCAATGAGCAATTCAGGTTTTTAAATGGGAGAAAAATCCACGACACTGTAGGAGTGGCCCAAGAAGGGTTGCATACTATAAAAATAAGAAGACTTCCTGCAGTAGTTGTAAAACTGGATCTCTCCAAAGCTTTTGACAGGGTTAATTGGTTGTATCTGAGGATCATGCTTCTTCACATTGGGTTCAATCTCCAAGTTGTAAACTGGATCATGGGATGTGTGACCTCTGTCTCCTTTGTTGTACTTATAAATGGTTCTGCTTCAAATTTCTTTTCCTCAGAGCGTGGCATTAGGCAAGGCTATCCCTTATCTCCCTTTTTATTTCTATTGGTGGCTGAAGGTTTGAGCAGGGCTATCAACGAAGCTAAGAGAACAGGGCAGATAAAAGGAATTCAAATGAGTACATCTTTCTCTTTAACACACCTCTTATTTGTAGATGATGTTATTTTGTTCAGTATTGGTTCTTTTAGGGACATAACCAAGCTTAAAGATATTCTAAAGAGCTATTGCCTTGCCACTGGTATGGAAATCAATATGGGGAAGTCTACAATGTCATGTTTTGGTCTGGTGGAAGAGGAGGAAAATTTCTTTCAGAGAATTCTTTCTTTTCCTATGACTGATTTTCAATCTGGGATAAAGTATCTAGGATTTTGTTTGAAGCCAAATAACTACGGCATAAGAGATTGGGATTGGCTGGTGGAAAATATAGATAAAAGAATCTCTATGTGGTGTAATAGGTGGCTGTCAATTGGTGGTAGATTAACTCTTGTAAAATCAGTCCTAGAGGCAATCCCTGTCTATTGGCATGGCATGGCTTTCATTCCAGTAGGGGTTCTAGAAAAAATTAGGAAAAGGTGCTTCAAATTTCTGTGGAATGGGAAAAGGGACAAAGCAGCCATTGTTTTAGCCAAATGGAAATCAATAGCAAAGCCAAAGGAAGAGGGAGGTTGGGGTATTAAAAATATCCATCTTTTTGGTAAAGCATTGGCTGCAAAAATCTTATGGAGGCTGCTTACTCAAGAAAACCTCTGGAGCAAAGTCATCAAGGCAAAATATATCGAACCTCTTTCTATGGAAGAGTGGATAAGGAAACCTGACAAGTCCATCAGAAAGGTGTCTAACTTTTGGAAATCTACTATTCAGGACTTTCCACTTCTGGGAAATTGGTTGGCTTGGAAAATTGGAAATGGTGAAAAAGTGAGAATTGGGGAAGATCCTTGGGTTGGTTGTGGCAATGAGCATAGACTTTCTGAGGACCTCTTACTTTCTCTCCACAATGCAGGTTTATATACTCTTTCCCAGGTGGCAGACCAAAACACTACTACCATATGGCAGCAAGGTTGGATGAGTGTGCAACATCTCGGTCTTGAAGGCAGACAGGCTGAGTCATGGCAAGCTTATGTAAAGGCACTTCTCATCAGTCATACTAGGATCAGACCAACAGTGGATGATGAACCGGTTTGGACAAAAAATACTAAGATGGGTGTTTATACTACTAGGATGGGATATAAAGACTTGTATGCACATGATAGGCAAGGGGAAAATATATGGTGGTGGAAAGCGATTTGGAAGGTAAAGACGCCTTTAAAAACCAAAAAAAAATTATGGCTGGCCCTCAACAACAGAATTTTAACTTGGGATGTTTTAATGAAGAGGGGGTTTCAAGGTCCTGGAAGGTGTACACTTTGTCACAAGGAGCTTGAAACCATCAATCATTTATTGGTTGGTTGTGATTTCACAAAGTATGTATGGAAGGAGATTGAGGTGGTAACTGGGAGCACAGGTAATTGGCAAGGAGACACATTGGAACTTTGTCTGCAGCAGTGGTTTAACTCTAAAGATCTGAAGTCCTACAAGGCCCTCCCCTTTGCGGTGGCATGGGGAATTTGGCTAGCAAGAAACTCAGATATTTTCCAAGCCTCTTCTCAACCAGCTTTTCAAATTGCTACTCAGATCCGCTCTTTCGTTGCTGATCTTGTGAAACCCACTGTGCAAAAAGGCCCAAGAAGAATGAAAGCAGCCAATGTCAACAAATCAGCTCCCTGGGGTTTTTTTGATGGTGCTTGTCAAGGCACCCCTCTTATGTGTGGGGCAGGGGGAATTCTATTTCTTAAGGATTCTCATTTCATTCAGTTTAAGGCTGGCCTAGGGAGGGGCACAAATAATTATGCCAAATTAATTGCTTTGAAGTTACTCCTGAAAATTGCTCTGGACCACCATGTTCAACAACTACAAGTTTTAGGAGATTCCTTGTTGGTCATCAATTGGATGAAGAAAATGTTCAGAATGGAGAACTTAACTTTGCAGCCAATTTTTCAATAGGTAAACATTTTGGCAGATGTCGTAAACCCCATATCCTACACTCATATCTACAGAGAACTCAACTCCGGGGCGGATGGTTTGTCAAAGGAAGGTTTGCAGCTGGCGCAAGGAAGATGGGAGCTGATGGAAATAAAGGATGGTGTCATTATCCGAGAGACAGCACTATCTTTGCTCGATAATTAAATATTAAAAAATAATAATAATAATTCGGGAGGCAGATTCTCGTACGCCTTTCCTTTCCTTTCTGCTTTTCTCTGGTAAACAAAGTATCTGAGCATTATTGACACCTTTGTGTTGAGGTCTCATGGAAAATGTTTAAACTCTTAGCCCTTCATTGATGGTACTATGAAAATTTAGGTGGGGACAGCTAGTTGTTCCTGCCTGGTTATTACAGCTTGCCTTGGGCAACTCACAATGTAATTTTCTTTTTCTGGTGAAATAGAAATTATGATTTTTTTCGAGGAAAAAAAAAAAAAACACAAAGATACCTACTTTTTGATATAATAGTATGCTTACTTCCTAGTTGATGATATTGAAATATGCCTACTTCCTAGATTTCATTGATGGAGTATGCCTATTCCCAATGATAAGAAGTACACATACTCTTGAGATGTTAATAGCAGAGTATACCTACTTCCAAGTTCCAACAAGAAAGTGTCTTTACTCTCATGATGAATCATGTGTTCTTAATTTTTAGTACGAGACATCAAAACTCATAAATTTGCATTACCAAATAAAACCACATCCACAATATCACATTGCACGAAGGAAAGTGCAAGTCACCGATTCGTTGGTACACCATCATCAACGCATCGACCAATCACATTGCCCCACCAGGCATCATATGCATCATGTTTTGTAATACACCCACATATGCACCAATTTTTCTATTAAAATATATATGGTTATCCAAAAAAAAAAATTGTGTTAAGTTCCAATACAAGCCCCACAAATTTTTTATCCATTCATGCAACTCCATGTTAGAAGTTCACCAAATGGCATCAATAAGGTATGGGGGAGAAGTTGCAATAGAATCCAACTACATGCAGGTGCATGAATCAAAATTAATTATGAGGATATCATAATTATCACTAATAATGGGGGTGTAGTTGCCTTAGCCCACTATAGGAGAGGACGTAGTCGCATGCTTCGGCATATTATTAATATAGGCGTAGTTGTTGCTAAACACAAAAAAAAATAGAGATTAAGAGCATGGAAGCCATGGGAGGACCATTAAAGAATCACACGTAGAAGAAGAATGAACCCATAAATCTCATGACCATCATAAGGGTAGTACAAGAATAGTTTGAAGTCACGGGATGGTTGAACTATTACAGTTTGGTCAACCAGGGCCAGGACCTAGTTGTGATGCACATATTTGTAATGTTTCTAGAGAATTTTAATGTGTGTATGAGGGGTCTAGTTATACCGGTGATAGAAGAACATATCATAATAGTCACTGGCCTACCATACACAAGGGAATGAATATATAAGTATTGCAATATTGAGTGTTGTACCCAAAAATTCTTTGGATAGTCGATGACGTTTTGACATGTTTGGGGTTGCCAAAGCAATATCTCCTAGATTCATGGAAGACTCTATTCGAACAGTTGGCTTGATTTTTCTCTTGCACCAGGAGATATCCGTTCGTCAATGTGAATAATTTTTGCTTTTTGAATCATTTATTTCATGGTGATAGGATCAATGTCCTATTTTATCTTATTAGTGCCCTATAGGATGAATCAAGAAAATACCAAGTGGGCACATAGATGATGTTGGTTCACCATGGGCTTATTTCAGCCCTAATACAGCATGTAAAAGAACAACAAGTTGTGTCACCACCATCAATTTTTATAGAATACTAGGTTGCATTAGAATCATCAAAGGAACGACATGAGGATGCCCTAGATAGAGAGGTAGAGGTGTTTATCTCCTGATAAAGCAATTTAAAAGGGAAGGTAAAGTAGCCCGAGTTGAACCCATTCTAGGCAATATCATGACCTACATCTAGGGTTGAGATGAAAGTAGGCATGTTGGTGAACTACATTTCATCTAAATAACAAGAGGACCACACCTTAAAATATGAATAGTTTACCCAAGTGTTACAAGATTTAGCTTCTATCAAGGTAACCTGCAGTGGGTCTTCTTAGGAAGACCTCGAAGACCAATTGAAGGAGGTTCAAGCATAGGCATCCAATTAAGAGATACAATTCAAGGCTATACAAATATAATTTTAGGAATTTTGGTAAGATGTTATAAATAAATAGTAATAATTAGTGTATTGTGCAAAACTTATAAAATATTGTCCAGTAATTGGAAAACTTGGTGCAACAATTGTGATAATTGCTCAACGAGAAGAAGAACAAAGTGGATGTTGCTATTCAGACAGACTGGTCCATGGGCCCAAAAATTTCTTCCACCAATTCTAATAAAAATATGACTTCTATGGGTGCATACCAATTCGATGCTAGGAGTACAACATTAGACGACCAACAATCTAATGCAGGGGTGCAACAAAAGGTACCTATGGCAAAATATTTTAAGAAGTAGGGGGTCTTGTACTACAAGAAGAACCTACCATTTTGAACATTTCTAACAGTGAAGGCACTCAACCTAATCTAGAATTTTTAGCATTAGAACACTCTATACCAAACCAACTAGGAGTATAGCAATCTACCCATTTAGAAGCAAAGTAGCATGACCAGTCCACAAAACCTCCTGTAATTGCCTAGTCTAGATAACAACTAATTATAGGGTCAATTGTAATAGAACGGCCAGCCTTAGACCAGTCAGTCAAATCCTACTACTAACTTACCTAAGCAATTAATGGGGGATGACCAGCATATGCCATCCTATGAAGAAATAATAGTGCTCACTCTTGAAACACCTACAACCAGAGACAGCCAAAAAACAATAGGAAAAAAGAGGTAAAAAACCCCCCACAAATAGCATCATAAGGTCAAAAGTAAAATGCAGTGTAATGCCTTATCTTATGAAGAATGGGATGCATCAATGCAAGCATTTATAGCCCATCAACAACTAGAGATCAAGCTCAAGGAGAGCCTAAAGTAAGAAAAATATACTAGATGAGCTAGAAAACACGTATAGGGGGAACCAACCATCAACATCCATCGAAAAAATAGAAAATTGATAGAAGTATTGCTTTATCCTATTGATGGGCACCCTTCTCTGCTCTTTTTAGTTGCACAACCCATAATTGAATATTTTTATCGATTGGGACTGTTCAAAATAGAGCCTATGTGGTTACCACTAGAGAGGATAGAACAAAATTTACCTCCAAACCATGAGGAAAGTGAAAAAGAGACCGAGGAAGGGTTTGATGTAGAAGAATAAGCACAAGCAGAGGATTTACGAATGCCAATTCTGCCTAAATATTGATTGGCTTCCATGTCATAATATCAATCGTGGGGAACTCCATAAGTTGTAGATGTGGAGCATATACCTGAGTACCATTTCCTATGGCAACAGGTAGAGCCAACTCTTCAATGAGGTTTGGTCGGTGTTCCTAGGCAACCATTTCCAGAAGCTCCTAGCTAACCCAATAGATAGCCAACTAGAAAAAGACAATAGCCTAGAAAAAAAAATAATAATAACATCAAAATTCAAGAGTGGCATCCCCAAACTAGAGTATACTAGTAGAGCATTAACAAAATAGGAAACACTAGCATAAGGAGACATGAGGACATGTCACAAAGTAGGCATGGGGGTATGATGAACACTATAAATTCTCATTCTATTCATGTTTGTAAGGGTATTGTATGGCCATATTTAACACTAGAAATGCATTTTTGTATGATTATTGCATGTATTTAATAGAAAATGTACTTATGCTTGACTAGTGTTTTTAGTTGGATATGTGTGTAGTTGTAGGTTTTTGTTAAGTTCTTTCACATTTTTCAGTCGAGGTCCCATATGGACCTGGCATTGTGCAAAAAATATAATATTTTTGAAGAAACAAACAACTTAAAGAGAACCACAACAAATGAAGGAGGTGCCTATATCTTTCTAAGGGTAGGGAAACTACTTCCTACGGAAGAAGACACCTACATACCCGATGCAGGAAGGTTCCTATGTCCCAAATGCTAGAAGGTGCCTACATCCTAGACACAGGAAGGCACCTACGTTCAACGAGCATATAGCACCTATGTTTTGCATGTGACTGTTGATCAAAAGATCACATGATTTCTAGAAATAAGTTATTGTCTAAAATAGGGGAGTGTTATCCTCATCCATCAACAATTGAATCTAAGGAAATATCGCTCTTTTAATAGGTAAAAATCACAATTGTGCATGCACCCATCGTAGTGAATCTTGATATATGATTAAATTAGGAATTCTAAATATGTTATTATTGTAACAAAAATCGATCATGTTTGGTATAATAACGTAGGCCATTTTTGAAAATATAATCTGTGAATTCTTAATATTGTTGTACTACATTTTTTATCAATCGATTTTTTGAGTGTTTCTATTTTTGTGTGGACCTAAGGATTAAAATCTCATAATAAATTGAGTATACTATCTGTGAGAGTTCGATCCCACTCCAGGCAATAATCCTCCCCTATTTATTTCTACTATTTCTTGTTATTTCTAGTTTTCATAGTGTGAATGTTTTATTTATTTCCTATAATTTATTTTCAATTGTGTGCAATTTATTTACCTTCTACAATTTCTTTAAGTTGTGTGTTTTTCTTTCAGTTGTTTTAAATTTTGCAAGTGTGCAATTGTTTATTTCCTGTACACATTTATTTTTTTGCACTTTTACTTATCTATTTTATTTAATATTTAGTTTTTACTGGGTTTGGTTAAAAATGAACATACACAAACAAACAAATCCCCCCACAAAACCAATAGATATATAGGAACTCATCTCCCACACTATAGAAATATATTGTGCATAGGTACTCTCAATTTTATGAACTCCCAGATTGACATGAGTGGACAAATTTAGCCCTTTTACAAAACATCATTTATGCTCACTAGTGTGGTAAGCTTCAACTTCAACACTAGTAGGCAATGAGGATTCCTCCTTGGTTGCACTTTGGATTGTCTTTTGGATTCAACTGCTTCATACATAGTGGTGGATTTGGGATTCTTCATTTTAACTTTGGATCAACACTTTGGTCAAAATTTTCTTCAAAATAAATATTTGCCTAGATTAATGAATTCTCACTACAATTCCATCCTTTCCCTTTTTCATTTTTCCATCTACAAGGGATTACCTTACATTTTCCACTTTATATATCATCCACACTTTTACTTCTACTTTCATTAATTCATCCACCAACACCTCTTTTATCTCATCATCCATTCCATTTCCTTCTACCACTATGACATGTATTATGATTTCACCCCCCATAAGTGTGGAAATCATTACCCTAATTACCATAATACCATCCACTATTTCCTCTACTTTTATAACATCTACTATCATCATGATTTACCTCCCACATCATCTATGATCTAAATAATTCTACTATCCATAGTTGTAATAATGCCATCATCCACAAAACTAATAATGTCATAGTCCACCATCATCCATGTCATTCCACTTCCAATTCATATAGATTACATATGAAATATACACCTATGTCAATGTCATTTGTGAGTTTTGATTCATTAGTTAAGACATTAGGGTGTGATATAGCAAACCTCCCCACTTCGTATATTGGTCTCCCTCTTTTCATTGGTTCTCTGAGAGAGTCAATGTGGGACAGGGTTATTAAAAGAATTCAAAAAAACTTGTTGGATGGAAAGGTCATCTTCTATCTCAAGCAAGAAAGCTGGCCCTCACTAAGGCCTCTCTTTAGAGCATTCCAATCTATTTCCTCTCTATTTTCAAAGCCCTTGTGAAGGTTTTCCAAAAAAATAAGAAACTCCAAAAATAATTTTTATGGACTAGATCAGAGGAGAAAAAAGGATGCACCTTGTAGGATGGACAAAAGTGTGCAGACCCAGGGAAAATGGGGGCTTAGGTCTGAGGAGAATTGCTCATATAAATTTAGATTTACTAGCTAAGCAGGCGTGGCATCTTATTTCTGGTAAATAAAATGAATGGGCAGCTATCATCAAATGAAAGTATCTTCAAAATATGGAATTTCTAAGTGACTCAGTTCCAATCAGAGATTTTGCTTTTTGGCAAGCAATTCTTAATTTTAAGGAAATCATCATAAAAGGTTTAATATGGGTTTTAGGTAATGGTGAGAGGATAAATTGCTAGAATGATAGGTGGGCTAAGGACAAACCATTGATGCAATATCCTAACTTAGCCCAAATCAGATATATCACAGAATAACTCATTGGCAGAAAAGTCTTTGATTATATGGTTGAGGATAGAGGTAGAATGAAGTGGAAACAAATAAGAATTTAGGGATTTCAAGCGAAATCAAATAATCTTTGTAACATTCTCGGGAAATATTTTATCCCCATGAGACCCAAGGAATATCAAGTGACTTGGGCTCCTACGGAAAACGGGCAGTTCACTGTTAAATCAGCTTACAAGCTTCTGCTTGATGACGAGGATTTTATCCACCAAAAGGACTTAGTTTGGATAAAAAATTTAATTCCAAAAATTGTAGTCTTTTCATAGCTGGTTATCCAAGGAATAATTCTAACCATTGATAATATGATGCATAAAGGTATTTGTATCACTAATCATTGTTATCTGTGCAGGGCTAATTACGAGACTATTTATCACATTTTCCTTGAGTGCCCTTTTTCCTTGACTATCCTAAGTGGGGTTTTTTAGGACTTCAATATTTCATGGGTTAAACCAGCCATCGTACTTAATTTTTTTGTCTAATGGCATTGCTTATTTTCAAGACAAAGACTTAGATACATGTGGAAAATTTCTCTCAATCACTATCTTTGGCAGGTGTGGTTAGAAAGGAACCCTAGAGTCTTTAATGAGTCTATCCATGATCATCAAACTATCATTGCTAGGATCCTATCCTTTGCCAATGTGAATGTGAACCTTATCCCTTTTGATAGTTGTAAACCTCATCTGTAGGAGATCACGATTGCTCAATATTTAAGCTTAACCTTGTTATATGATTCTTTGCCTAGGGTAGTCAACCCCAGAGCCAATGTTAAGTGGTCTCCACCTCCTACGGGTTAGTTTAAGCTTAATTTTTATGGAGCGGCTAAGGACAATTCTAGAAGAGCAGGTGTTTGTGGCATTGTGAGAGATCATAATGGGAATATGATGCTTGCATTTTTTGAATATTTGGGAACAAGGACAAACAACGAAGCTAAAGCTAGAGCTATGTGGAGAGGCCTTCAAATTACTCAATACTTAGAAGGCAATTTGATCGTATAAGGAGACTTTATGCATGTTATAAATCTCCTAAATAATTATAAAACACCTCCTTGGAGGATTAAAACAATTTTTGAAGAGGCTAGGATCCTTTTCCAGGGAAGACAGGACAAAAAATCCCAACATGTCTTTCGGGAAGCTAACAATATTATTGATAAGCTGGCCAATTTGGGTGTCGATGGTGATGAACTTTTCAAATGGGAACACGATGTCCCGAGGGAAGTAGAGGATCTTATTCAACAAGAATACCAAGAATTATAGTCAAATTTATCAACAGGGAATGCACTGTAATTTTGAAGGCTAGGAGTATTCTCGTCTCTTTTTTGAATTGGACTCACAATAAAAATTATTCGAGTTGTCAGTCTTCATGGATGCTGCTTGGAAATACCATAAAGACTAATGGGGATAGTCACATGTCAGATAACATGGCTCCTAGGCATCTTAGTAATTTGAGGTTGGTTGATAATAATAGGGAAGGAAAGAAACGACAATATAAGACTTCGAACCAAAGCCACGTGGACCACCAGATAGCCACCACCATAAATCTAGCCAGCAAGTTCACTTCTCCAAGGCTGATTAGCCAAGATAGTATGTGGTACCAAAGCATGTCATATATAGAAGAAAGCAATTACCAAAGAATTATTTATAGTAACTGTCAATACAGAGCTTGTGGGAGTTTTTTCAGTACTATGCTATGTGTGTATGCAGCTTTTTGTTTCTCCATTGTCTCAAGGAAGGGATCTGTGTTTGTTTATTTTTTATAATTATGATGCATGTGTGTTTTCTCGAGGTATACCCAAAATATTGTAACGAAATTTTCTCTTTGATAATAGGCTATGTGCCTTACTGGATGTAATGGCTTTGGTGGCATGTAGATTTTACATATATAGGATCCTTAGTAAGGATATGTTCATCAATAGCCTTGGGATGATTTTTGTAAAAGGTTTTGGGTCAACCTGTAAAACCCAATATTAATGCTATAGTATCTTATCTACCAAAAAAAAAACATTAAATGTTACTTCTATAATAAGTGCATCAATTTCTCATCAATAAGAATCATGGAAACTACTTTGTATCAATATTTCTAACAAAGGTTTGCTTAGTTATAGGAACCCTTACTCGATTTCTATAATCCCCATTCAAGATATTGAATCAAATGACCACAAGGGATTAAATCATGGAAAAGGTTAAATATTTCATTCAAAAGGCTAAAAATATTATGAAAATATATGTTTTTGAAAAGTTGTTACCGCCTTGTCCATTTATGTTGACAACATAGCTAAAAACATTGGTTAGAGGAAAAGGGAAGAAGCTCCATTTCACTGAAACTACCCCAATAGACTGGAGTAGGCTAGTGACTAATTTGCTTCATTACTTAGCCTACCTAAACTCATTTTGATTGATTACCCATTCCATACAAAGAAATTTGAAAAGTAAAGAAGCCACATAGAAAGCATGGAAGGAGTTATTAATGAGAAAAATGCAAAGATAAAAAGCTTTTAAGAGTACTTAAAAGTGCTAAATCAATAGTTAGATAAAAAAAACATTAGTAATAACTAGGCAAGCAAATATAATTGAATCAAAAAGAGTTTGAAATATGAATTAGGAGAAGAATAAAGAAACAACCAATCTCAAGCCCTAATAAAAAGACTAAACAACGAGTTCAAAGAGACCATGAAAATGGGACAACACTAAGGTGTCACAAATATAATGATAGTTTGGAATTGGGACTAAATCCATACCAAGGAAAAGAGACTCAATCAATCCCTATAATACACCAAGGAACACAAGGATCTCATTAAAGAAATTGATGTTGTAGTACGAGGGCTCAAAGTGAACTAAATAGAAATCCTTTCCTTTATTCTATTATCTTAATGTAGTTGTATGATATATCTCTTGTTGAGATTCAATAAAAAGGCCTTAGTAATAAAAAGTAGATGTAAGTGCAATTAGAGGCAATTGAAGAGAAATAAAATATGTTAGATGAGTGTATCGTGACCATGAATAATATTTAGAAATCCATAGCTAACATGAATAAAAATAGTTAGTATTTTTGGAGAATATTACATTATTTGGTATATGCTAATAGTACCTTAATTGTACATTTGTAAATATGTAATAGATTAGGGTATGAGTCTATAGTTTAGAAGTGAGATTTATATGTATGTTTTCATGTGTAGGATGTGGAAAAGTATCATATATTAAAGTATGCAAGTTAATGTAAATCCAAGAGCCATGTGGAAAGATGAGAAGTCAAGAGACGTGTGAGGATTTATCTTATGCATAGAATATAAAATGTTGCATCTATCAAATATGAAAGGAGCACAATAGTCAAGTATCTTGAAGAGCCACCTTTCTAAGGTTATATTATGGACACAAAGCTCCATTTTTTTATCAAGGTAATAAGGGTTTTGGGGTCCCCAAACCCATACAAAAACTCCTTAATATCTTCTTAAAGTCCATAACTAGAACAAAAACTACAATTGGTCAACAATTAACATAAAAACCTATAGTCCCTACTCTCTAACTTATAGTTGCAACAACAACATCCACCAAAAAACTATTGCTATTAAACAAACTATTATTATCCACCTTAAAGTCAAAGCTTCATGTTGTATAAATAGAAGAATATATGTATTTCAAGAATAATACAAAGAAGCATATGTTTAGGTTTTGAGCAATTATATTATAAGTTTTATTCAATTTATTGCATGAATTATATTGATCTTTTTACTTCATATTATTGTTACTTTACACGAATTATTATTTATTAATATTGGTCACATATATTGAATGCTCAAATATTAAATAATATATTATAATCCTGAACATTGGGACCTGTGATAAACTGGCTAAAAAGCCAAGTATTGGCTTTCCTTTTTATGGATAAAAGAGGTGTATCTTATATCCAATTATGGGTACACCAAGATAATTGATAAATGGACAAAACATGACTGGCCTTGATAAAATACCTCTTTCTGAAGCATCCAACTTGATTTCCACAATTATCATTTCATAAGATAGGTCGTTATCAAATGTAAAAAAATGAGAAATAAAAATATAAAGTTTTTAAGGAAATAACATTGTGATTTGATATTATTGTGTCATTTTATATAAAATTTGAAGAAATTTGAAATGAGTGGTCATATGAAAGAATCCAATTAGTACTAAAGGAGATACATCCATGTGAAGACAATCATCTAGGACAAGGCAACATTAGGGTAATTTTTTCTAGAAAAAATATCTCATCTTTCAAGATCCATATCTTTGCAAAGGGTTATCTGATTTAGATTATTCTTGGACCAATTTTTGAATAATTTGAAGAGATTTAAAAATTAGTGGTCATATGAAGTAATTCAATTAGTATTGAGGGAGATACAACCCTGTGAAGTCATCCATTTGAAACAAGGGTAGTGATAATTTTTCAAATCATGGAAAAATACAATTGCAAATATCTATTTGCCAGGGTTCGGATGATGGGAGGAGCAATTAAGGTCTAGGTAATTAATGAGGTAGTACATTCTATCTAGGCATATAATTTTTTAGCTAAGTTTCATTTATCACTTCCTTATCTTCAAAGTTTTACATGTAAATTAGTGTAGATTTATTTTCAAATAATATAATTGATATAGGATATATTGATAAATTACAATAGATATTGAGTTATAGTGTCCCTCTCATGGACTGATTTATAGCTAAATCCTTATAATAATACCTAGTATTAGAGGTTATGGAGAATATCCTCATAAAAAAACAATCCTCATTACACAAAGGTAAGGCAATTATTGGTAAAATTAATGAGTCTTGGGTAGGGGCTTTGGCTCTAAGAAAATGGATTGATAGGAGATGGAAGTCTCCAAGAGTAAGCCTATCCTTTCTTCTCAAAGGATTCTTCTTATCCATTTTTTGTTCCAAGGAGGAAATAGATAGAATCCTGATGGAGAACTGAACTAACACAGAACAGGAGACAAGGAAAACAAGAGCCAAATTTCTTATTCAGTAGCTTCAAAAGAATTTACAAAAAATATACAGCAATCTACCATTTTTCCAGCCCCTTCTCATTACAATTCTTGGGTTTTTATCGAGGCCCCGACCCTCTATGTTTTCAAACTTTCCACGATCTGCAACAGCCACCTGGCTCAATACTAGAAAGTTGCATTGATGGGACTCTGGGTGAGGTGCACGACTGGCCACCATAACCACCAAAATCTTCTTCTGGAACTACTGCTTCATTGCTAGTTGCCTTAACTGCGTCTCTAGATATAATGCGTGAGTGGCCGACATGCTTGCTGGAATCTTCCTCTAAGACTGCTACTTCACTATCGCTAGCTTGTCGTGCATGAAGGAATGCATTTATGATAGCTTGGACTGCATGTTTTTCTTTTGGTCATGATATCACGACATGTCATGATATCACGACATTATTTTATTTCGCCTTCCTGCTTCTGCCTTGGTCGCGATATCGTGACATTATTTTCTTCTGCCTTCCTGCTTCTGCCTTGGTCACGATATCACGACATGTCACGATATCGCAACGTATTTCCATCGCATCCCTGTTCTTCCGCTTTGGTCGTGATATCATGACCTGTCAAGATATCACGACGTTTCTCTATCGTGCCTCCATTCTTCAGTTTCGGTTGTGAAATCATGACATGTCATGATTTTGTGACCTTTCGTCCTCCGTGCCTTTGCTCCTTGCTCTGGTCACAATTTCATGACCTTCTATCCTTTGCACCTTTTCTCCCTGCTTTGGTCATGATTTTGCGACCTTCTGTCCTCTGCACCTTCACTCCCTACTTTGGTCATGATTTCATGACATGTCACGAAATCATGACATGTCACGATTTCATGACATTCTGTCCTCCGCACCTTCGCTCCCTGCTTTGGTCACAATTTCATGACATTCTGTCCTCCGCACCTTTGCTCCCTGCTTTGGTCATGATTTTGCGACATTCTATCCATCGCATCTCCTATCTCCTGTTTTGGTCATGATATCGTGACACTTTTTTTTTCGTGATATCGCGACACATATTTTTCTTTGCAAAACACTTAGAAAAATTTGGTTGATGCAAGATTGCTCTGCTGCCCTCGGATGCTCCTGCATCAGACACCCGGGGTGGATTGAGAAGTGATCCTCACTTCTGATCTGTGAGAGGAAGACCCAGGTGGTCAACCTCTATTTTTGACAACCAAGTTGCATCTTCTATAGGTCTGCCCTTCCACTTGATCAAATATTCAAAATATTGTTTGTTCCTGGTGCTTCTGCCTTCACGAGTGTCTAATATTTCCTCGATCTCGTCTATGGTTGGGTTAGATGTTGGAATGCTCCACAACTCTATACTTGGTGCCTCTATACTGTCTCCCTCATGGTATTCCACTAAATCTGATATGTTAAAAATAGGCGAAATGTCAAGCCCACTTGGCAATTCCACTTCATATGCATTGCCTGAATCCCATTTTTCCAGTATTCTGCATGGCCCAAACTTCTTCATCTTCAACTTGTTATAAGTTTTGGTAGGAAATATTTCTTTTTTGAGATGGACCATGACTTCATCTCCCACTTCGAACTCTTTGAACCGTCACTTTTGGTCTGCTCTTGTCTTATACTGAGTATTCATTTTTGTAATTTGTTTCTTCACTTCTTCATGCATGCTTTTCATATGTTCTGCAAATTTCTCAGCCTCGGCACTGCTCTTTTCCCCTTTATCCAATTTCCTTAGCTCAAAAACATTTCTTGGGTTGTTTCCATATATGACCTGGAATGGAGATTTGTTTGTACTCTTGTTGACAGAATTGTTGTATGCAAATTCTGCCTGCGACAAAACCAAATCCCATCCCTTTGGCTTATCCCCTATCAAGCATCTCAATAGATTACCCAGACTTCTATTTACCACCTCTATCTGTCCATCTGTCTGTGGGTGGTATGCAGAACTGAATTTCAAGTCTGTCTTCAACTTCTTCCACAAGGTTCTCTAGAAATACCCAACAAACTTGGTGTCTCTGTCAGAAACGATGCTTTTTGGTAGACCGTGAAGTCGTACCACCTCTTTGAAAAATAACCCTACAATGTGAACCGCGTCACTTGTTTTCTGGCAGGGAATAAAATGTGCCATCTTGGAGAATCTGTCAACCACCACAAATACGGAGTCATTTCCCCTCTATGTTCTCGGCAATCCAAGAATGAAATCCATGCTGACGTCCTCCCATGGCCTCTCAGGTACAAGTAACGGCTGATATAATCCAGTGTTCTACCTCACGCATTTTGCCATCTGG
Organism: Wollemia nobilis; assembly: GCA_028583015.1. Taxonomy (NCBI): domain Eukaryota; kingdom Viridiplantae; phylum Streptophyta; class Pinopsida; order Araucariales; family Araucariaceae; genus Wollemia; species Wollemia nobilis. Next base: position 247,241 of record JAQPPZ010005611.1, read on the forward strand.
CATATTCTGCAACTTTGCACAAACCTTTTCACATCTTGCTGTAGTTGCGACCAATAGTAGTTCTCACTCACCAGGGCAATGGTCTTATCCCGACCAAAATGTCCAGCCAGTCCTTTGTTGTGTTTCTCCTTGAGTAAGTTTTCCCGCATGGAACTCCTTGGAATGCATAATTGATTTCCTCTGAACAACATTCCATCTTGGATTAGAAAATCCAACCACTTTGTCTTGTCCAAAGTAAGAGGTGCCAAGCAAGCCCTCCAGGCTTCTGCAAAATCAGGATCTTCAGGGTACAAACCCTTCAGTTCTTCAAATCCTACCACTTCCACCTTCATTTCTATCAACAAATTCTGCCTTCTACTTAAGGCATCTGCAACTCTGTTTGATTTTCCGCTTCTGTGCTTCAACACAAAGGTATAACTTTGGAGAAACTCAACCCACTTCAAGTGCCTCTGATTCAGTTTTGTTTGGCTATTAATGTACTGTAAGGCCTGATGATCAGTAAATAGAACAAACTCTTTTGGCAACAAATAATGCCTCCACTTCTTTAGAGCCTGAACTATAGCATAAAACTCCTGATCATAAACTGAATACTTTTTTTGAGCATCATTGAGTTTCTCACTAAAGTAAGCAACAGGCCTGCCTTCCTGACTCAGTACGACTCCTATTGCACTACCACTGGCATCACAATCTACCTGAAATACTTTGTTAAAGTCTGGGAGCACCAAAACAGGTTGTTCTGTGACCTTCTTCTTCAACAGATCAAAGCTCATATCTGCTCCTAAGGTCCACTTAAATTCTTTCTTATCCCCTCTCATTGTTTCTGTGAGGGGTGCACAAATGCTGCTGAAATTTCTAATGAATTTTCTGTAAAAGCTGGCTAGACCATGAAATGATCTTACCTCTGTTGTGCTTCTTGGAGTAGGCCATTCGATGATAGCTCTCACCTTTTTTGGGTCCATTTTTAGACCTTTTGTTGAGATGACAAATCCCAGGTACACTAACTCCTCTTTACAAAATTACACTTTTTAGATTAATTAATAACTCGCTCCTCCCATGGCTTCTCAAAAACCCTTCTGATGTGCATCAGGTGCTCTTCCAGGGTTCTGCTAAATATTAATATATCATCTAAATAGACAATGACAAATTTGCCTAAAAATTCTTTCAGTACCTCATTCATCAACAGCATGAAGGTACTTGGTGCATTGGATAGCCCAAATGGCATGACCAACCACTCATACAAACCCTCTCTGGTCTTGAAGGTTGTCTTCCACTCATCTCCTTCTCTGACACGGATCTGATGGTAACCACTCTTGAGGTCAATCTTGGTGAAGTACTTGGCTCCACTCAAACAGTCCATTATGTCATCCATTCTTGGCAATGGAAATATGTATTTTATTGTGATCTTGTTGATGGCTCGAGAGTCTGTACACATTCTCCACTCTCCATATTTCTTTGGTGCTAGCACTGTAGGCACTGTGCATGGACTCAAGCTTTCCCGAATCAGTCCCTTCTCCAGCAACTCTTGGACCTGCCTGTTTAGCTCCTCAGTTTCTATAGGCATCATTCTATGTGCATCTTTATTGGGCAAGCTCGATCTTGGCACCAAATCGATATGGTGACTGATCTTCCTTACTGGGGGTAAACCCTCAGGCACATTATCAGATATAATATCTAGAAATTCCTCCAATAGATCTAGGACTTCTGCTGGGGTATCTTTGCATTCTTTCTCCCTAACTCTAGGAATTATTGCATAACACATATGTTCATGCTTCAAATCATCTAAAAATTTTCTCCCGTCAACTAAGCAAATTTTGGCACTGCCACATACCTTTTCTTCCACCTCCTTCAGGGGTTTCAGCTTATGACGCATTTCATTCTTTTTTATGGAGTAGGTGTTGGCATGACCATCATGAACCGCACACCTGTCAAACTGCCATGGCCTTCCCAACTAGCAAATGGCACGCATCCATGGGCAGGATGTCGCACAGGACCTCATCACGGTAATTCCCAATATTGAATTTTACCAGGCATTGTTCATTGACCAAAACCTTATGGTCTTTCTACAACCACGCGATCCGATATGGATGCGGGTGTCTCTTCCTCTCCAGTTGTAGCTTTGTAACCATTCCCTCTGAAACTAGGTTATCCGTGCTACCGTTGTCAATAATAATATTGCAAATCTTACCCATGCATTTACACCTTGTGCGAAATAAGCTTTTCCTCTGATCTGCGTCCCCCTCTTCATTCAGTAGGACTCTCCTCACGATCATTACTTCTCCTCTCTCTACTTCTTCAGAATGCTCAGATCTAGCATCTTCATCAGCGACCATGGCTCTGGCATTTCCTTTCGGCCTCCTATTGGTCCTTTCTCATTGTTGTGGACACTCGTATTGGTGATGTCCCTCTTCTCCACACTGGAAACAAGTTCCACGAAACCTTCCTCTTCCATGGCCACGTCCAGCTCTGCCCCTTCCCCCTCGGTAATCATTGTTCTAATTACGGGGGTGGTAGGTATTCTCTCCCCTTCGTTCTTGATTACTGCTACCTTCTCCATTCTTCTGAGGATCTTCATTTCTTCTCCCACTGGTCCTTCCATCGGTTCTTCCGCCATGACCTCTTCCTCTTTGCTTGTTCTCAAACCTCCTATTGAGATTTTCTTCAACCTTTAGGGCAAATTGGTAAGCGTCCTCTATGGTGGTCATCCTGACCAGACTTAATTCCTCTTGAATACTTGCTCGTAACCCATTAATATAATGGGCTACCTTCTCCTTGTTGGCCTCTGAGTGGCTTGTTCTGATCATAATTTTATGAAACTCTTCTGTGTATTCTTTTACAGACTTACTTGATTGCCTCAAACCTTGCATTTTCTTTAGCAGGTCTAACTCATAATCACCAGGGATGAACTGCCTCTTCAACTTTTCTGCCATCCTTTCCCATTTTTTTATTCTCTCTTTTCCTCTTCTATTTCGCTCCAGCTGCACTCCCTTCCACCATATGTTGGCATGACCTTTCAGTTTGGTCTTAGCGAATCTGACCCTATCAGGATCCTCAACTTCCTCGTACTCAAAGTACTCTTCCAGATCGTTGATCCAGTCGATCAATTCCTCTAGATCAAGGTTCCTCGAATACGTGGAAACCTCCATCTTCGGCCTCTTCCCAATCTAGGATATGGCTTTGTATAGTCTAGCTTGTGCAAGATCTACTGCTTCTTCTTCTTCCTCAGGTTGGCCTTCTTCTTCGTCATCTTCCTCTTCACTACCTTCATCTCTTCTTGGCTCCAATCTTCTACGCATCTCTTCTTGCAGGGCTTGCATTTGCCTCTGCAAAACTCGGACATCTTCTGCTGCCACCATGCCTCTCCCACCAACAGGGTTTCTTCTTGGAGGCATTCTGCTCACTCAATCATAAGCCCTTCCATAGATCCTGGTGTAACTGCCTCACGTCCGGTGATCTGTTACACACTCAGGAACTTCTGGCTCTGATACCAATTGATGGAGAACTAAACTAACACAGAACAGGAGACAAGGAAAACAAGAGCCAAATTTCTTATTCAGTAGCTTCAAAAGAATTTACAAAAAATATACAGCAATCTACCATTTTGCTAGCCCCTTCTCATTACAATTCTTGGGTTTTTATCGAGGCCCCGACCCTCTATGTTTTCAAACTTTCCACGATCTGTAATAACCACCTGGCTCAATACTGGAAAGTTGCATTGATGGGACTCTGGGTGAGGTGCATGACTGGCCGCCATAACCACCAAAATCTTCTTCTGGAACTGCTGCTTCATTGCTAGTTGCCTTAACTGCGTCTCTAGATATAATGCACGAGTGGTCGACATGCTTGCTAGAATCTTCCTCTGAGACTGCTGCTTCACTATCGCTAGCTTGTCGTGCATGAAGGAATGCATTTATGACAGCCTGGACTGCGTGTTTTTCTTTTGGTCATGATATCGTGACATGTCGTGATATCGCGACATTCTTTTCTTTCGCCTTCCTACTTCTGCCTTGGTCGTGATATCACAACATTCTTTTCTTCTGCCTTCTTGCTTCTGCCTTGGTCGTGATATTACGACATGTCATGATATCGCAACGTATTTCCATCACGTCCCTATTCTTTCACTTTGGTTGCGATATCATGACCTGTCGTAATATCACGATGTTTCTCTATCGCACCTTCGTTCTTTAGTTTCGGTCGCAAAATCATGACATGTCACGATTTTGTGACCTTTCGTCCTCTATGCCTTTGCTCCCTGCTCTGGTCATGATTTTGTGACATGTCACGAAATCGTGACATATCATGATTTCATGACCTTCTGTCCTCTATGCCTTCGCTCCCTACTTTGGTCACGATTTCACGACATGTCACAAAATCATGACATGTCACAATTTCATGACCTTCCGTCCTCCGCACCTTCGCTCCCTACTTTGGTCGTGATTTCATGACATGTCACGAAATCATGACATGTCGTGATTTCATGACATGTCACGAAATCATGACATGTCATGATTTCACGACATTCTGTCCTCCGCACCTTCACTCCCTGCTTTGGTCGCAATTTTGTGACATGTCGTGAAATCATGACATGTCACGATTTCGTGACATTTTGTCCTTCGCACCTTTTCTCCCTGCTTTGGTCGTGATTTCATGACATTCTATCCGTCGCATCTCCTATCTCCTATTTTGGTCGCGATATCGCGACACTTTTTCTGTCGCGATATCGCGACACATATTTTTCTTTGCAAAACACTTAGAAAAATTTGGTTGATGCAAGATTGCTCTGCTGCCCTCGGATGCTCCTCCATAAAATCCTAAAAGGGGGTCCTTGGTTTATGGGAAGAGCAAGACTCTTTCTTACTCATTGGTACAAAGGCTTTACATCTAGGAAATTAAATTTATCCATAGGATCAATTTGGATTAGAATGTATGGTTTGACCATTGAATTTTGGGAAATGGAAACCTTCATGGAAATAGGCAACACTCTAGGAAAATTTCTTGAGATTTCAAAAACTATAATAGATAGTCTAGATTATTTATACCTGGACATGGGTCATGATTGATATCAATAAACCTTTACCTAAATTAATCATTTGTAATTATGGGGGTAAGTTGTGGATCCAAGCCATGGATTATGAAAATATATCTTTATATGTAGAATATTTAATTACATAGGGCATATTGATATATCATCCCCTAAGAAGATTCCAATAGAAATATAACTAGAAAGCCACAAGAGAAACCTACAAATGGATATGGATGAGGATGGTTTTCAACTTCCAAAAAATAGGTCTAGACATATGAAAGTAAATAAATAGTAGAGACTAGTAATTAAGGATATTAGAAGAAATACTAATTCTTTTGAGGCTTTAGCCTATGAAGAAAAAGCTAATCATATCTTAGAGGATATGGTACAACAAGATCTAAATAGTTACAAGGAACTGTCTACTCAATCTAAACCCAATTTAGGGATGAAAATTCCTATTAAACCTAAGGAATGTGCCTCTTGAAGTACCATACACCATTCAAGATAAGGAAAGTGGTAGAGAAAACATAATTTTAGATGTTAATACCTCTACTATTAACAAGGAAATAACAAAAAATGAGTAGGAGAAGTCAAATGCTTCCTTAATAGAGCTAGGAGAGGATAATATACCGAAAAAGAAAGTTTTGAAAGAATATTAAGGAATAGAATAATAGGACCTACCCTCGATACTAACAAGGCAAAAAGAGAAAAAAATTTACATTATCAAGCGAGAGCCAATGAAGCAAGAGCAAACATAGAGAAAGGAACATAATCTAAGTTGGTTGAAATTTTGTTTACCAAGTAACAAAATGATATTGGTAATTTGCATGAGGGGACAACAATCCCTAATGAGACATGATTACCATCTCATGGAATATAAGGGGTGTTAAAGCCTCTTCAAAGCAAAGGTGTACTAGGGACCTCTATTTAAGTAATAAATTTGATATTCTTTGTATCCAGGAAACTAAAATGACTAAGGAAGAAGTTTTTGAAACTATGAAAGCAGCATGGGCAAGATGTTAATGGGATGTTGTGGATTATTTAGGAGTAGTAGGGGGGATTCTAACTTCTTGGAATATAGTTAGAACCTCCTTTTAAAACATTCATAAATCCAAGCATTAGATAACCTCATTAGTCATATGCTACTTTGTAGATATTCATTTCATCCTATGGACCTACAACTCAGTCACACGGATCATAAGTATGAAGTGGGATTAAAGCCTTTATGAGAAGTAAATACCAAGAAATTTGATTCATGATCACAGAATATTTTAATGCCATAACCAAGCTGGATGAAAAATTTAGGGGAATTAGGAAAATAACCCAATGTATAAGATATTTCTCAGCTTTCATTCAAAATAATAACCTATGGGAGGTTGTTTTTGAAGAGGATAGTTATACATGGACCAAAAATAGGATAGGACAAAACTTGATAGTAAAAAAATTGGATAGATGCATACTTTCAAATCATTGGCTAGATGAAGGTACTTGTGTTAATACTAATACCTTGACAAATATTTTTTCAAATCACTGGCCAATAAGAGTTTAAATAGTGGTAAGTGAATTAAAAAAAATCATATATTAAACATGATCAAAAGTGGTAAGACCATCCTCAATTTATTGATATGATAGTGTAAACATGGAATTATTCAATAAATGGTGGGTTGTATACACTTTCAAAATAAATTAAATCAATGACATCTAGATTAAAATAATGGAATAAGAACACTTTCAGAAACATTTTTGAGAAGAAATAAAAGAGAAACCTTCAAAATTCCAAAAAAATTAGCATAATAATATAGGCTCAAAGGAAATGGAGTTTCTTAGTGAATATCATAATATTTTGAGTAAGGAAGAGAAATTTCGGATATTATAATCAAGATAGACTTTTTAAAAGAAAGAGATAAAAACATAAAATAGGATGGCAATAGTACAAATATTGGCATCTAGAATTAGTAGAATATAATCAGTAGAAGGGATTTATTTGAATATCAGAGCAAAATTAAAAAGGAGGTAAGTATTTTTTACCATAATATTCTAGAATCAAAGAAGAAGTTCTTAATTATAAGCTACTGCAACCTTCAGTTATAATAGATGAAGATAATAGCAAACAGATGGAGCCTATTACTCTAGAAGAAGTTCATTCAACTTTTTACTCTTTTGATAAGGATAAATCCCCAAGTTTGGATGGACTCTCTATAGCATTTTATTAGCATAACTAAGAAAAAGTGAAGGATTCTTTATTGGTGGTAATGGAACAGTCTAAGGTAAAATAATATATACCTTATAAAATAAATGCAACATATCTTAACCAGATTATAAAAAATAATTATGCAAATTTTTTGATTCAGTAAGACCCATAAGCCTATGTAATATGGTATATAATATAATCTATAAAGTGATGGCAAATCGGTTAAGACCGCTATTAGACAAAACTATTTTAGTGGAGCAAGAGGGATTTATAAAAGGGGTATATATTTGAGACAAGATCATAGTAGCTCATGAAGTAATGCATTCAATAGCTTCTAGGAAAGAGAGAGCAATGACATTAAAACTTGATATGAATAAAGCCTATGAGAGGGTTAAATGGGATTTTATTTTTGTAGTATTAAAAAATTTTGATTTGGAAACAAATGGGACAAATAAATTAAATCTTGTGTCTCTATAGTATCATATTCAATGATGGTCAATGGTCTAGTAATAGAATCATTTAAATCCAAGAGGAGCCTTAGAAAAGGAGATCCTCTATCACCATATCTATTCATTATTATGGTAGAGGTATTGGGAATGAACCTAAATAATGCATACAAGGGTGGGCTAATAAGTGGGCTACTTAATGCTAGTAATAACATCGACAACATCACTCATCAATAATTTGTAGATATTACATCCTTTTTTGGGAGAAAATGAGGCCAAAGCTTTGAATAACTTATAAGAAATATGAAAGAGTGTCAAGGCAGATTGTTAATAGGAAAAATTTCAAAATGTACTTCTTAAGCACTCTAGATAGAATCATAGTAGGGATGATATGCAAGTTACTTCAAATGGAGGAGGTAGATTTGCCAGCAACATATCTAGGGATGCCCTTATTTGAGGGGAGAATGTGGATATAATTATTGATCTAGTTATAACTTTAGAATAAACTATCAGCATGGAAAGGTAGATGGTTTTCATTAGCAAGAAAAGTACAACTAATTAAATTAGTCTTATAAGCCTTTCCAACATATTATATGTCCTTGTATTTTATGTCAAATTTGGTAGAAAAAAGTTTAATATATATTATGTGGTCATTTTTGTCATCAAGATTACATGATAAAAGGAAACTTCCTTTGGTGAAATGGAGCAAGGTGTGTGATGATTAGGGGAGGACTTGGTTTAATATTTCTTACAAATGCAAATTTAGCTCTAAGGGGAAAAGTAATTTGGATATTATACAAAGATATTTAAATACAATGGGCAAGAATTGTTCTAAGTATGTTGAGCCTAACAACCCAAGCTTAATATTTACTACATTCTCACTACCATATGGTTTTGCACTATGGAGCGATTTTAAAAATAATTGATCTAGCGATTAAAGGTCTAATATGGATGGTGGGAAATGGAGAAAAAAACATTTTGGATGGATACTTGGTGTGATAAAATGCCACTCAATCTAGACCAACTTTTTAAACCATGGATGATATTACTTCAAGATAAATACGGTGATAGGGTTTCAACCATTATGCACAAGATCAGGAAGGAAGATACAAATGGAAATAAGAATTTTTTACAAGTATACCAGACATTGTTTCTAGGAGATAGTTAAGTAGAAAGATAAAAACAATGATTATTCTGATGGGATTCAAGGATAATTTGATTTGGGATTTGAATAACTCAAGAGAATACATAGCAAAAAGTGAATATAATATAAAGCACCAATAAAATATAAATATCACAAGAATATGGAGAGATATATGGGATGGCCCTAGCATTCCAAAAGTTAAAATGTTTATATGGCTATTAGGTCACAATAAAATTGTATCCTTGTATAACCTGATGAAAAGGGGTTGTCATGGCCCCTCACAATGTATTCTATGTAAAAAGGGAGGATAGTATAGACCATCTCTTGGGACACTACTCAATTGTCTAGGAACTATGGCAATGGATTCTTAGTATGTTTGGTAAATGCATGGTGATGAATGTCATAATTGAAGAATGGTTAAAGCAAGGTCAAAGGACTTTTAAAAGTGAGGAATTACAGACAAATTGAGATACATAAAAAGATAAAATACTTTAGACTATATGGCTAGAAAGGAACAAAAAATTAAAATAAAGGAAAGTAGTTTATAGGTAATGAAAAGGAAGATTGTTTTAGGCATAGAAGAGTCTAAACCAATCCTATCAACTCACCCAAATCCTAATCTTGAGGTGGAAAGCCTTGACAAATGGATTCAAGTCATCAATTGGAATTATGATGATGGTTACAAGAGAAACAAAAAGGAAGGCAAAGAATATAAAGTGGAAACCATTGGAAGCAGAGTTGGTCAAATTAAATTTAATGAAGCATCTAAATAAAATATAGGACTAGTAGGAGGAGTAAAAATAAAAAATAATAGGGGTGAGATTTTGTCACATTACACTTTTAATAGTGGATTTAAGACAAATAATGAAGTTGAAGTTTTTACGGCTTTGGAAGGATTAAAAATATGTGGACAAATGAAATGGAATAGAGTATGGATTAAATGTGACTCACTAATAATAATGAATGCAATTTTAAGGAAAGTAAAGGCTCAATGGAAAATCTAAGAGATCATTGTGGAAACATAATACCTTGCTATAGAGTTTGAATAAATTATATTTACACATATATTAAGGCAAGGGAACAAATGTGCAAATAGGATAGCCAATACAGGAGTTTCAATAGAGGATCATGAAGTAAATTATATTTTCCATGGTTAGAGGAAGAAGTAAGTTTAGCTGAAGCTTACAAGAAAAATATAAAAGGAGAAAATTCAAAATAATGCTCCAGAGGACTACAAATGTTTGAAGGGGTCCATTTATAAATCAATGCATTAAAGGAAACTAACAGTCCAAATTTGGTAAAGCACACTATGATTTCATGAAGTGAGTAGAATTTTTGTAAGCTGAGTAGAAGAAGATGATATCAAATGGACTTCATGGCTGAATGGGTTATGTGATTTGTTGGTTTTTGTTTGGATTATGGGACAAAGTATGGATTAGTACTTTCAACTTTTTGAGACTGCTAAACTATTTATTAAAATAATACCATTATTATTTGTTAAAATATCATTATAATATGAATGAGATTTAATTCATATTAAAATGATCAAATATTTTTTTTTAGTTGGTTATTTGGGATTAAAATTAGTTCCACTTGTATTATATAATGACCCATAGTTTAGTTTTTACGTATATCTCTTGCATGAACTTTCAATTTTTTGAGGTTGTTAAACTATTTATTACAATTCGTTTGGTTGCATGTATGCATTAGGAAGGAAACTAACAATCCAAAGCTTGTAAAGAAAACTATGATAAAGCATAGTTTTGGAAATATTATTGTACTAAGATGCATTGCATAGACATTAGAGGTGGAGTTTTGATATTGTGAAGGTTGTTGTAGGAAAATGTCAAGAAGAAGGATGTTGAATTATGAGAATTTGTATTTACAAAGAAAATTGAAGAAGATCCAAAAGATAAAAATAAAAATTTTAGACTTCTTATGAAAAATATGTAGGTATCTAGTTATAGCAACTCAATTGAAATGAGAAATGAATCTATTTTAAACTCTTAAGCTATAAAGGAGAGAGTTTTGGTTTGTAATTAATCAAGTGTACATACCCTCTCATGTATATCGGGCCTCAATAATAACACTACTACCCCTTGAAGTTAAATCATGAGGTTCCTTGAAGTTCTTGACTTTCATTCATTCTTTCAACATATTTCAACTTTGAAAATACTCATATCCTTTAAGACTTTATTCCCTATAAATAAAGCACCTAGGATTCAACACCAAGCAAGCATGGTGCCCCAAAAAATTATTAGAACTATAGTGGTTTTTACCATTCCCTTTGGATAATTGATTGCTAAATCGCTCACACCCTCTAAGTTAAGATTTAATTAACCACTAAAATTACTATGAATAAAAATTGGTAGACATTGTTTCTAGATGAATTAGACTAAGCATGGAGTTCACAAGTTCTAAGGTTGAAGAACTAAATATTTTGATATTTTTCTAAGTCTTGGAGAGGGTTGATTTGCTAAAATTCATCAACTTGTTGAAGTAAAAATCCACTATAGTTCATTGATTCACTAGAAAAGTTAGAAGAGAAAGAAATGTCGATTGGTAAATATTTGAGCAAAGAGAAATATTGAAGTTGGACCCATCAACCAAATCCATAGCCATATGAGGAGCCACCATCTAACACACAATTGGACTAAGTGGACATAAACCTAATAACTATACAAGATATCTTAGTTTATTAAATTATAAGTTAAAAAATCACAAAGTCAATGCTAAGGGGTTACACTATCAATCTCTCAATGGATCATAATGACATCACCATGAAGTCATCAATTTTACTAACTATTTTGAATTTCAAGATATAAATTATACTCAAAAAAATAAAATAAAAACATAAATGGAAGGGAAAATCCACCAACCCATTGAATTGGAGTTTGGAATAGAACCTCAAATGCTAGAAAAGTATATTTTCTTGTATGCATCTCTAAATCTTGATATACAATTAGGTTGTAGTTAATATTATCTATATGTGGCATAAAAAATGACTAACTTGATAAATAGAAAGGTAAGTTGTCATACATAAAAGGACGTATTTTGAGAAAAGTGTTGTAAGGTAATCTACTTTATATATTACTACATGTAAGTGTCATTAGAGTCGAGTACAAGTGCATTATAGCTATGTATTATGTTCATTTTAGTGCTTGTATGCATAGGTTTTCTATTGTTGATTGCAATACTTGAATGGATCCCCAATTATGTTGTTGAACACAATATTTAAATGCATACCTAATTCTAGGTAAAAGGCTATATGTTAATGTTGATGTTAGTTCTTGAAGCTTTAAACTTAAAGAAAATGCAATCACAAGTAATAAAATAAGTAAGATTTGTTATTACTATGATAATGGCTTACTAAAAAGTAAATGAATAACATGGAAAACTTCTACAATCACTTATGCAATAGCCATTCAAGTAAACTCATGAAAATTTGAAACTTGATACAATATGGATAGCTTTCTCTACTAGTGCATGTCATAAGCAATGCATGCTATCCAGCATTAATTACAATACTAAGTCACACATATATATACTAGTATGTGTTGGGAATGGGAAAAGATATGAGATGTAATATTGATACAAAAGAGTACAATATATAGGCATAAGCCTATATGAAAAACATAACAAATATCAAGGAATATGACAAGTGTCAAACTAAAACTGAAGGCATAGTGCACATTAATATTCTAACATTCCCCCTTAATGTGCACTATCCTAAATATAGAAAAAAAAAATTCAATATTAGATAGCATTCCCCCTTAATGTTGACTTCTCTAAAAGAACCCTATCATCCTCCTTTATTACATTATTTGGTCTAGGCTCATGCTCTTTGCACTTGGCTCTCCAACTGTGAATAATTCTAGATCAACGGTGTATACATCTTGGTTTGTTTCTATAGGGTCAGCCACTTCCTTGAATATGTTACCTCTAGGTAAGTTGTCTAAGTACCTCAGAGTCATCTTGTGTGCCTCAGGGTTAGCCACTTCTAGGTTTTTTACCTCTGTAGGTCATCCTTCAGGTATGTTGCCTCTCGTAGGTCACTGACTAGATTCACCATGAATATCATCCCCCCTCATGGTGAACTCAATCTAGAAGGTGTCGGTCTTGCCAAAAATGCACCTTAATACAAAAATAAATATGAGCCATATATGAGTGTTGATCTCTACCAAAAATACACTCAAACAATATAATAAAATGATCCATATAAACCAAATATGGAGGAGAAGAAGAAAGAAGAGAATAGAATCTTCTAAAGTGTCTTCGTCTGTAGTCTTCAAAAGTTGATCCGGAAAAGTCCTCGGATAGAGTCTAGGGTGTCTATGTTTGTAGTCCCTATATTAGGTGTCCTTATGGTAATCACCTCATATTATCGGAATGCATGGGTAACCAATCGTTGCATCCGCCAAGTATGATAGATGAGAATACTAGATACTAGGTTCACTTATATAGTGTCGGGTTCAACCAAAAATGTACTCTAGAATACAATAATATTTAAGGCTAAAAATTGTAGATGTAACAACCTCAAAATAAAATTTGTACACCACCAATGTGTCCATCTCAAAAAAACCTTTTCGATGACTATAAATACCCCTATGTTTCACTCTCAATGGGGCCTTCACTTCTTGAATACAATAAAGTGGCCATGAGGGCCTTCCACTTTTACTTTCCATGTGGAAAAAAAGGCCATACTATCAGCCAATATTCTCCCTAATTTAAATGACCATATTAAATTTCAAAAATTTGTAAATTATTCCCCCATGGTGATATTTTTTTTTAATAAATAAACAGGTCAAAGGCCACGGAGACATTTTTGCAAATCATTAATAATCACCAAGACTTCTTTGAGGTGGTGGCTATGAGGATGAGTGGGTTCTTCCACCATAAATGTGGAATATTCAACACTGTTGGTGTAGCATCATGTGGTAATTGGAGGTTGTAATCTATGTGAGAAGCATCTACCTCACGAGCAAACCAGGCAAAAAAATGGACAGCACGACATGGGGGGTTACAAAAAAAACAATGTGCACATCATTTTAAAAAAAACTTTGGCATTAACAATACCAATCAATATCACCACAATGCATGGCCGAACATTTTACATTGACTAGGTCTCTCCATGTGATCTGAGTCTACGTGGCAGATTCAAAAATATGTAGAAACGTAGCATTAGATTCAACCATGCATTAAAAACTTTATGCACTATGTTCAAACTAGTTTGGGTGTCACAAAATGGTAGAAAAAATCCACAAACAATATCACTCTGGGTAACTCTCCATGAGAATCACAAATATAGTATTGCGACGTTGTTCTCTCTGGACACACAATTTTCTTGGAGTAAATAGAATTTGGGTGCCGAGAAACACATTGGATCACATCATTTGCTTTAGATATACCATATTGAACATAGGTCACCATCGATGATGGGCTATCATTGTGCAGCAAGCAAACAAAAAAATACCCAATCGCGCACTTGAACCTCCATCATCAATGATGTCATTAGGCGATGCACTAGAAAACAAACACCCAGCAAGCGGTATTGAAGGTTGAGACCAAAATTAGCCCGTATGAATGCACCACACCTTGCAAGGAAATTCCACGTGTAGTGCCTCATAGTTCCAGTTGCCTACAACTAACATTTTGCTTCAAACTTCTTACTCAGCGAGGGTAACTCCAACATGCCAACACCGATGAGTGCATGTAACTCCATCTTCATGGTTCCTCAACAACACATATCTCAAACTTGTGCTACAAACATCGTGTTTTGTATTAAGCCTCCCTTAGACTTCCACACGTAGAAGGGATCTAGGGCTTCTTCTTAAGCGGTATTTATGAATAGAAAAATCCAAGGTTGCAACTTTAACATTGACATCGATGGTAGAAAATAATTTACAACCTCACATTATTATAGCTCCATCGATCATGGTCTCCAGGGATCTAGGGCTTCTTCAAGTTTTTCTTTAGCGTGCTACACCTTAGATCACGGTGGATCTTTCCACCTACTTGTATCTCAACATGGCCTCAACTTCACATTCGCGCACCACTTTATGGAGGTTTCACACATGGCCATCCTGGTTCTTCTCCGATCTCCTATTGAAAAACAAAAATTGGCATTTGTATAAATACAAAAAATAAAAAATGATTCCACGCGGGTATTATAGCGACTTTCAATAGTGTAAATGTTACTGGGTGTACATCACTTTTTCATCCACTTGCTTTTGAATCTCCACTTTGATCTAACCGCATGCATCAGTCAAATCTGAGTTCAATAATAGTTGCTTAATTCATGTGAATATCTCTAAATCAATGCAACTAGCAACTCCTTCAATGTGTAGATCAATATTTGCTCGAGCACAAGAATCCATGTCATTCTTCAATGCTCTAGACACAATGGGGATTGCAACAAGCTCCATAAAAAATAACACAGTTGGCTGCGTCTCCATTGCCCGATCCCACCAACGTGCAAGGACGGCTCCTACAATCTCCACTCAACCAAAATTCCATGTCCTTCAGAATCTCATAAATCAATTCCCTACATGGTCAAGCAGTAGTCCATGCAAAAATATTGGCCATGACTTCCTCAACTCTGCGATGTAGAATTTAGCCAATACCAAACAAACATATAATCTCCTTAGCAAGAAAAATACTTGGACCAAAAAAAAATATGGCATGTCATGAGTTACTGCAATGCCCCTATGCTTTGTTATTATAGCGTGCCCAAGAGGCTCCAAAAGCATTAAACATTTACGTTGGCTCCATGTCTAGAATCAATTTTCCTTGCAACCAACATAGCAACATATCTCTAGTAGGGTTATAGCCATCGATTTTGTAAAACACCACATTTTCTACCCATGGAAGTGATGGTAAAACAATGCTGGTGTGTGGGGGTGTGTTCCACCATGCCTGTGAGCACACTATTGCATGCTACAATCACTTTTGCTAAAAGAAACAATAGGCCAAAATTATATCAGTCACATTAATAATATTTTCTATGTCATTGTTAAAGTCTTCCCATCAACGTTACTATGCACCGATATGAATATTTTCCATGATAGCATCAAAATAATGGAAAGGGAATGACAATCTACTACAGTGTTTCTAATAAAAATAGCTTCTTTTGAACCAGGCAATGCACAACCTGTAGAAAATAAATTATAGCAACAAAAAATATTGTTAAAAAAAAATCACTCTACTCCTCAACATCTCATGGCTCCAAGCAATGAAGCTTCAAGGGCAGCCATGAGTTCTTCTCCATTGCTTTCTGGTTTTTGATCCACAAGAGTG
Source organism: Wollemia nobilis (assembly GCA_028583015.1). Lineage (NCBI taxonomy): Eukaryota > Viridiplantae > Streptophyta > Pinopsida > Araucariales > Araucariaceae > Wollemia > Wollemia nobilis. The sequence continues at coordinate 263,338 of JAQPPZ010005611.1, forward strand.
GAGAGCATACTCCCTAAGCAATGGAGAAAAAAATGAGGAAGAAAAAATGAGGGGGGATTTCCATGAGGGAAATCCCCCTCAAACCAACAGGGCAGGGAAAGCCTGAAGCTCTGATACCAAGTGTTGGGAATGGGAAAAGATATGAGATGTAATATCGATACAAAATATTACAATATATAGGCATAACCCTATATGAAAAATATGACAAGTGTCAAACTAAAATTGAAGGCATAGTACACATTAATTTTCTAACAGTATGTGACTCTTCACTTTCCTTCCCTAAAGGCACATATGCATTCTGCATGATGGACACTTGTGCACATGCACAACTAAATAAGGACACTTGTTAATCCTATTCTAAAGACTCATGTACATGTGGACTACATGCACATTTACATCATTGCACATTCTAAAACTTGTGCATTTATTGCTTCTTCCCCAAGTAACTACTTAACCTAAGATAAAATCCTAATCTAATAATGTACTCAAGGTGGTACATTGACATGTACCAAATAATGTAATATACTCTAACGAGTTGAAATCAATATTTAAAATCATCCTCAATTCTTGGTAAAAGGCTACTTCTTGTTATTGATTGCAATACCTGAATGCATCTCAAGTACTAGGTACAAGGCTAGTGGTCAATGGTGATTACATAACTTGAATGCATCCCTAATTCTAAGTAAAAGTCTAGTTGTTATTGTTGATTTCGATACTTAAATGCATCTCTAATAATATGTAAAAGGCTAATTTAATAGCATTGATTATAATAGTTGAATGAATATTGAGGGAGATACAACCCTATGAAGTCAGCATCTAGAACAAGGGTAGTGATGAGTTTTCAAGTCACGAAAAATAAAATTACAGATATCTATTAGCTAGGGTTTGGATGATGGGGGGAGTAATGGAGGGCTAGGGATTAAATGAGGCAATACATTCTATTTGGGCATAGAATTTTTTAGCTAAGTTTCTTTTTCCTCTTCTTTATATTAGAATTTTTTCATTACAAATTATTATGAACTTTTCATATATTATAAGTGCTCTAGGATATTCTAGTAATTTTTTGTAGAAATTGAGTTTTAGTTTGCTTCCCATGGACCGATTTATAACTAAATCCTTAGAATCATATCTAGTAGTAGATTTTAGTGATAAAATAATAAAGGAGTGATCATTGTATCCCAAATATAGGGTAACTATTGGTAAATTTAATGGGTCTTGGCCAAGGGCTTTAGCCTTGAGAAAATGGATTGATAGGAGTTAGAAGTCTCTAGGAGTGATTATATCCTTTCTTCCCACAAATATTAAGGTTTTGCACCTAAGAACGTAAATCTATTCCTAGTACTATTATAGATTAGGATGTATGGATTTCCCATTGAATTTTGAGAAATACCTTTAAGGCAATAGGAAACACTCTCAAAGAATTCCTTGAGATTTCAAAAACTACAAAAGATGGATTCTTGGCTATTTATGCTTGGATATTGGTCATGATTGATATAAGTAAGCCTTCACTAGAATCAATCATTCTTAATTATGGGGTACGTTGTGGATCCAAATCCTAGATTATGAAAACATATATTTTAGATATAGAAGATGTCATGAGGTGGAACATATTGAAAGATTGTGCCCTAAGAAAAGTATAGTAAAAACATATGTAGAAACCTGCAAGAGACGCTTACAAATGGATACAAATGAGGATGGTTTTCAACTTACAAAAAATAGGTCTAGGTAGATGAAAGTAAATAAACAATGAGACCAATAAGAAAGGATATTGGAAGAAATACCATTTTTTTTAGGCTTTATCCTATGAAGAAAAATTTGATAAGAGCTTAGAGGACATAGTACAAAAAGTTCAAAATATTAACAAGGAACCGTCTATTTAGTATAATCCTAATTTAAGGATGAACATTCTCAATGAACCTAAGGAATGTGTCAAATTAGGTTTTAAAGACTCTCTTGAAGTACCATGCACCATTTAGGAGAAGAAATTTGGTAGATAAAATGTAGTGTTAGATGTTAATACCTCTACCATTAATAAGAAAATACCTAAAAATGAGTTGGACAAGTTAAAATCTTTCATAGTAGAGCCAAGAGAGGATAAGTCCAGTGAAAATAAAGTGGTGAAATAATGTTGATGAATATAATAATAAAACTTGCTCTTGATACAGGCAAGGTAAAAAGAGGAAAACCCTCAAATTATCAAGCAAGATCCAAGGAAGCAAGAACAAACATAGAGAAAGGAACACAAACTAAGTTGGTTGAACTTCTCTTTACCAAAAAACAAAATGATATTAGTAATATGCAATTGAGGCAGTAAGACCCTAATGAGATATGATTACCATATCATGGAATATAAAGGGTGCTAATGCCTCCTTAAAGCAAAGGCATATCAGGGACCTTTGTTTAAGTAATAAGTTTTATATTTTTTGTATCTAGGAAACTAAAATGACAAAGGAAGAAGTTTTCAAAACTATGAAAGCAATATGGGCAAGATGTGAATGGGATGTTATGGACTCTAATGAATGACAAGGAGAACTCTAACTTGTTGGAATCCTATTAGAACCTCTTGTGTAACCATTCATAAAACTAAGCATAGGATAACCTTTTTAGCCACATGTTACTTTGCAGATATTTGTTTCATCCTTATCAATATCTATGGACCTACATCGTAGTTAGGTGGATTAGAATTATGGAGTGGTATTGAATCCTTTATAAGAAATAAAGGCCTCGAAACCTGATTCATGATCCTAGGATATTTTAATGACATAACCAAGCTAGATGACAAATTTGGGGGAATTAGAAAATTAACCCAAAGTATGAGCTATTTCTTCACTTTTATTCAAAACAATAATCTATGGTAGGTTGAATTTGAAGAATACAACTATACATGGACCAACAACATGAGAGGCCAAAACCTAATAGCAAAAAAAATAGATAGATGCATACTCTCAAATCATTGGCTAGATGAAGGGGCTTGTGCTAAAATTAATACCTTGACAAGGATTGGTTCAAATCATTGGCTAGTAAGAGTTAAAATGGTGGTAAGTGAATTTTAAAAAATATCATATTTTAAATATGAACAGATGTGGGGATACCATTCTCAATTTGTTGATATGATAGCACAAACATGGAATTCTTCAAGAAACAATGGGTTGTATACACCTCCTAAGAAAATTATATAAATGACTTCTAGATTAAATCAATGGAACAAGAACACTTTTGGAAACATTTTTTAGAAGAAAAAAGAACTAAAAGGTAAACTTTCAAAATTTCAAAAATATTGTCATAATAATCCAAGCTCAAAGGAAAGGGAGTTGCTTAGTGAATATCATAATATTTTGATTAAGGAAGAAAATTTTGGAGACTAAAATTGAGATAGACTTGGTTAAAAGGAAATAAAAATACAAATATTTTTCATAAGATGATAATAGTACAAATATTAGCATCTAGAATTAGTAGAATTAAATCAGCATAAGGGGTTTGGATTGAAGAACAAAGTGAAATCAAAAAGGAGGCAAGGTTCTTTTACTAGAATATTCTAGTATTAGAGGAGTTTGAAGTTCTTGATGATAAACTACTACAAGAAGTACCTTCAATTATAACAGATGAAGACAATAGGAAACTAATGGAGCATATTTCTTTGGAATAAGTTCATTTCAATATTTTATCTTTTGATAAGGATAAATCCCCAAGTTTGAATGGGCTCCCTACAACATTCTATCATCATAATTGGGATATACTAAATGATTCTTTATTGGTGGTAGTGGAATAGTCTAGGGTAAAACAATACATTCCTTATAAATAAATGCAACATATCTTACCCTAATTCCAAAAAAGAAGGATGCATAATTGTTTGATTCATTTAGGCCCGTAAGCCTATGTAATGTGGCAAATAATATTATCTACAAAGTGATGGTGAATCTATTAAGACCTATGTTAGATAAAATTATTTCAAAAGAGCAAGGAGGATTTGTGAAAGGGATATAGATTCAGGATGAGATCATAGTAGCTCATGAAGTTATGCATTTTGGAGCTTCAAGAAAAGAGAGAGCAATGATCTTAAAACTTGATATGATTAAAGCCTATGATAGGTTTAAATGGGATTTCTTTTGCAGTATTAGAAAAGTTTGGATTTGGTAAGAAATGGGTCAGATGGATTAAAGCTTGTATCTATAGTTTCATATTCAGTGTTGGTCAATGGGTTAGTAACATAATCATTTAAAGCCAAGATATGTCTTAGACAAGGAGATCCTCTATCACCATTTTGTCAATTATTATGGTGGAGGTTTTAGGTAGCGACTTGACCAAGGCTAAAAAATATGGGTTGATAAGTGGACTTAAGGTTAGTAATAACATTGAAAACATCACCCATCAATAATTTTTATATGATACAACCCTTTCTAGGAGGGCAAGGATAAACAAGGCTAGAGCTTTGAATAGCTTATCAAAGGAATACGAAAGAGAATTAGGGCAAAAAGTTGATAGGATAAAATCTAAAATTTACTTCCTAAACATCCCAACTAAAATCAAAGCATGGATATGTAGGTTACTCCAAATGGAGGAGAAAAATATGTTTGCAGCTTATCTAGGGATACCCTTTTTTTAGGGGATAATGAGGATAGAATTATGGAATCCAATTATAAGTAAAGTTCTAAATAAATTTTTGGCATTGAAAGGTATATTGTTATCATTATTCAATAAGAGTACTAACTAAATCAGTCTTACATGTCTTTTTAACTTATTATATATCCTTGTATACTATGCCAATAGGAAAAAATAATCCATATTAGCGGTCCTTTTACGATCAGGTTTACATGATAAAAGGAAATTTCCATTGGTGAAATGAAGCAAGGTGTGTGATGACAAAAATAGGGGAGGTCTTGGTTTAATATTTCTTACAAATGCAAACTTAGCTCTTAGGGGAAAAGTAATTTGGATATTGTACAAAAATAGTCAAAGACAATGGGCAAGAATTCTTCTAAGTGTGTTGAACCAAATGACCCAAGCTTAATATTTACTACATTCTCACTTCCAAATGGTTTTGCTCTATGGAATGGTTTAAAAATATATATTTATCTAGTGATTAAAGGTCTAATATGGGTGGTGGGAATTGGAGAAAATATTTCTATTTGGATGGATACTTGGTGTGATAAAAAAAACACTCAATCTAGATCCAATTTTAAAACCATGGATGAGATTACTTCAAGATAAATATGGTGATAGGGTTTCAAAGATTATGTACATGGATTAGGAAGGAAGATACAAAAGGAAAGAATATATTTTACAAGACATCAATGCTAGGAGGTAGTTGAGTAGAAATATAACAACAATTATTTCGAGGGGAACCAAGGATAAGCTAATTTGGGAGTTGAATAGCTCAGGATAATACACAACAAAAAATGGATATAATGTAAAGCACCAAAAAAATAGGAATATCACAAAAATATGGAGAGATATTTGGGATAGCCCGAGCATTCCTAAATTTAAAATATTTGTTTGGCTAGTAGGTCATAGAAGAATTTTATCTTGGGATAACCTTATGAAAGGGGTTTTCATAACCCCTCACAATGTGTTCTTTGTAAAAAGAAAGATGTTAGGAGTGAAACTGAAGGGGATTAATTATTGATAAAAATAGGTTACATATATAGGCAGAAGGCCTATATGATAAACTGACAAGTGTCAGTATAAACTGACAAGTATCAAAATAGAGGCATAGTGCACTTTAACTCTAACATTCCCCCTTAAAGTGCACTATCCTAACTAAAGAAAAAATAAAGCAAGTCAACTATATAGGCAGAAGGCCTATATGATAAACTGACAAGTGTCAGTATAAACTGACAAGTGTCAAAACATAGGCATAGTGCACTTTAACTCTAACAAAAGATAGTATAGACCATGTCTTGGGACACTACTCAAAAGGTTAGAATCTATAGCAATGGATTCTTAATGTATTTGCTAAATGCATGATGATGAATGGCAGAATTGAAGAATGGTTAAAGCAATGGCAGAGCACTTTTAAAAGTGAGGCTTTACAAAAAATTTGGGATATATCAAAATATATAGTACTTTGGATTGTATGGCTAGAAAGGAATAGAAGAATATTTAAAGGAGAGGAAAGTAGTTTAGAGATAATAAAATTAATGATTTTTTTAGCCATAAAGAAGTCTAAACCAATCCTATCAACTCACTCAATTCCTAATCAAGAATCAGATATCATTGATAGATGGAGTTGATTCATCAACTGGAATTATGATGTTGGGTACAAGAGAAACAAAAAAAAGGTAAAAAATATAAAGTGGAAACCATCATATGTGGAGTTGGTCAAATTGAATTTTTATGGATCATCTAAAGGAAATCTAGATCCGACAAGAGGAGGAGGAATAATTAGAAATAATAGAGGAGATATTTTGTCTCATTATGCTCTCAATAGTGGATTTAAGACAAATATTGAAGCTAAAGCTTGGGTGGCTTTGGAATGGTTAAAAATATGCAAACAAATGAAATGGAATATTGTATGGATGGAAGGTGATTCACTCATAATAATAAATACAATTTTGAGGTAAGAAATAGCTCCATGGAACATATAAGATATAATTATGGAAATTCAAGACCTTGCAATAGAGTTTGAAGAAATCAATTTTATACATGCTTTAAGGGAATAAAACAAATGTGCAAATAGGCTAGCCAATAGAAGGGTTTTAATAGAGGATTGTGAAGTTAAATTTTATTTTCCATGGTTAGAGGAAGTAGTAAGTTTAGCTAAAGCTAACAAGAAAATGTTGACTACCTAAATCAATTAATGATTAATATTTACTTTCTATTGGTAATATTTGTTTTATTTTATAACATTAATGCATTCTCATATAAACTATACTATAATTTTTTTGGTTGCACTTATGCTTCAAGAAGGAAACTAGTAATCCAGATCTAGTAAAGTGGACTATGATAGTGTGATGTTTTGGAAATATTGCTCTACTAAGATGCAATGATAGATAGTAGAGGTGAAGTTTTGGTATTGTGAAGGTTTTAGAAAAATGTTAAGAAGGATTTTAAATTCTGTAATATTTGTATTCACACAAAAAAATTGAAGAAGATCCAAAAATGAAAATCAAGAATTCAGACATTTTATGCAAAATTATGTAGGTGTCTAGCTATAGCAACTCAATTGAGATGAGAATTGAATCTATTTTTAAACTCTCAAGCTCTAAAGGAGAGATCTATGACTTGTTAAGGGTGGGGGACCCAAGTACAATCCCTTGTTCTCCAACAAAAAAATAAAATGAAATACTTGAATGTATCTCTAATTTTGGATAAAAAGCTAGATTGTTGTTATATTTTTTTTTTTTGCTTGATAAAAAGGGCTTGTACTCGGGTCCCCCACCCTTAACAAATTATATTTATCTTCTTTATATCTTTAGGGTTTACAAATAGATACACTTCTCATCTCAATTGAGATGCTTTAGTTAGAAACCTACATCAGTTTACATAAAATGTTTGAATTCTTTATTTTCATTTTCTAGATATTTTCAAATCTCTGTATGAATATAATTACTCCAAAATTTAGCATCTTTCTTGAAATTCTCCTATAGCAGCCTTCACAATGCCAAAACTTCACCTCTACTATAAAGTAATATTTCTAAAACATCGCACTAAACAAAGTCTGCTTTATCAAATCTGGATTGCTAGTTTCCTTCCTGAAACACAAGTGCAACCACAAAAATTATAATAAATAGTCTAAATGAACACACATTATTGTTACAAAATAAAATAGATATTACCAATGAAAAATATTAAAGTAAATCTTAATCATTAATTAATTTAGGCAATCAACAATTTTTGTCAACTTCAACTAAACTTTCTACATTCTCTAACCATGGAAATGAGATGTTAACTTCACGATCCTCAACCAAAACCCTTCTATTGGCTACCTTATCAGCACATTTGTTTCCTTCCCTTAATATATGTGTAAACCTGATTTCTTCAAACTCTTTAGCAAGATCTTGAATTTCCATAATTATCTCTTGTATTATAACGTTGAGAGAATCACCTTCCATCCAAACTCTATTCCATTTCATTTGTTTACATATTTTTAACCCTTCTAAAGCTGCCTAAGCTTCAACTTCATTATTTTTCTTAAATCCACAATTAAAAGCATAATGAGAGAAAATCTCCTCTATTATTTCTAATTATTCTTCCTCCTCCTACTGGTCCTAAGTTTCCTTTAGATGCTCCATAAAAATTCAACTTAGCCCACTCCACATCTTGTGGTTTCCACTTTATATTCTTTACCTTATTTTTGCTTCTCTTGTACCCAATATCATAATTCCATTTAATGACTTGACTCCATCTCTCAAGACTCTCTGCTTCCAAATTAGGGATTGGGTGAGTTGATAGGACTGGTTTAGACTCCTTTATGGCTGAACATATCTTCTTTTTCATTATTTCTAAACTGCTTTCCTTTCCTTTAAATATTCTTCTATTCCTTTCTAGCCATATAGTCCAAAGTATTGTATATTTTGATATATCCCATATTGTTTGTAAAGCCTCACTTTTATAAGTGCTTTGCCATTGCTTTAACCAATATTCAATTCTACTATTCATCACCATGCATTTACCAAACATATTAAGAATCCATTGCCATAGATTCCAGACAATTGAGCAATGTCTCAAGAGATGGTCAATAATCTCCTCCTCCTTATAACAAAAAACACATTTGGAGGGGCCATGAAAACCCCTTTTCATAAGGTTATCCCAGGATAAAATTCTTCTATGACCTATTAGCCAAACAAACATTTTAACTTTAGGAATGCTTGGGCTATCCCAAATATATCTCCAAATTCTAGTGATATTATTATTATGTTGGTGTTGAACATTATATCCACTTCTTGTTGTGTATTCTCCTGAGCTATTCAACTCCAAAATAAATTTATCCTTGGCACCCCTCGAAATAATTATAGTTGTTATATTTCTACTCAACTGCCTTGTTGGCAAAAATATTGGTTAGTTTTCTACGTTTAAATTCACTGCCTCATTTAATTTTTCAACTTGGGGTAGCTCATAGACTTGTGAGCAACCTTGCATAGTATATGTTTATAATTTCCTCCACAGATATGAGTCCCTTAGATTTATGGTTTGGGTGGAGGTGTTGGTGTTCATTGAAGTTCTGATTTTTCTTTCCAAACCACTAATATATCCTACATTTATGAAAATATATCTAAATTACATTCATAAATTAAAACTACACATTGTTGTAAATTACATAAAATAGGGGAAAATACAGGAACTTAAATTGATCTACAGAAATAAAATGAAATTAAATAAAATATAAAAACAAGGGAAAGGAAATGTAAGAACATTGTCGAGAGTGGGCTCATGCTTCTAGTAGGTTCTGGACATGTTAAATAATTCACTGGACACTACTCGATTAACCAAAGATGACTCTAGAAAATATTTATTAAAACTTGCAGTAGAAAATATACAGGGGAAATCCGGTATCATGTTTTTAAGAGTGGCCTCCATATCTATAATATATGTGGCCACACCCTGTTACAAAATAGAAACAAATCAAAGTCTTGATTTTACTTTACAACCACATGCATGAATACATGAAATCAAGCAAAATATTAAACTGTTTGGACTATTTTGATGTATTCTATTTTATCATAATACATCTGATATTGGTTTTACTCGATTTACATAGATATTTACATTACAACTAAAAAATAGATGGTTAGTCATCTTTGACATTGTCCCTGATCTAAATTCAATGCTAGAATTCCATCTACGCTCCTTACTAAAATTGTGTTCTGTTTTGTCAACCACATAGTCATGCTGGAATTTTCCTTCAATGGGAATCAAGCGCCTTATCTCTAAAAATCAAGAATTAGGTGCCTTGTCTATAGAAGTCAGGACCCAGGTGCCAACATAGGAGTTAGGTGCCTAACGGGAAGTAGGTGCCCGTTAGTTAAGCATCGAACGAAATTCGGGTGCTTCAAAGGGAATCAGGTGCCTAAATTAGAACTTCACACTGATGTACTACGAATATTTTGCCTTCATGAAATCGAAGGTGCCAGGTCCGGGTGGGACCTTGACGAAAACATGCTAAAACACAGCAATTTCTACAAAATCTAAAAAAAATGCACTTAGAAAAAAAATATTAAATAACTTATAAAATAAACTATTAAATATGTATAAAATTTTCATAAACATATATCTACAAAAATATGTCATTGTTTATAAGGAAAGTAGTATAAAAATTGAGCATTTTTAGGGTTCATCATCCCCCCATGTTTAAGGGGTGGTATGTCCCTGTGCCACTTTATACTATTTCTTTCCTTTTCCTTGTAGTGGCCTTTGATTTTTTATTGTCTCAAAGCTTTCACCCCTTTGGTGCTTTGGGAGCGGTTGTCTCATGTTTCTATTATTTTTGGTGCTTGTTGCGCCAAACTGGTTGACTTGGATCTGCTCTTTTTCTTGGTTGTTCCCTTGTCCAGGCCATCTTGCCTTTCTAAAAATTTAAATAGTAGCCAATGAAACCGGTGGCATCCTTCTAGAATGTGGGATCAACCATTTTCTAGTATTCATGGTGAAGAGGTAACTCTTCTCCCATAGGTACTACAGATTTATCCTTGAATGGGATGTTGGTCTTTTTAGCAACCTTGGTTGTGGGAAAATCGACCCCTGTTGGGTCAAGTTCAACTTTAGCCTTAAAATCTATTTATGCCACCAGAGAGGTTTTACTGCTTTATGTCTAATCTGTAGGTGGCACAAGACCTAAAAATCCCATCTTCATGAAATATGCTTTCATCCTTGAAGGTTGATCACCTCTCGATCCATACAAGCCCCAAAATTAATTAGGTTGGGCAACTAGAATTTTCTTGGGAGGCCTCTTGGCTTGCTTTCTGGCATCTTTTTTAGCTTTCTTGAGTGATTTCTTAGAGGCCTTCTTCTAGTTCTTTTTGTCTGCTTTTATCTCCTCCTTAAGCTCCTCAAATTTTTATTTTCATGCAGCAAATAATTTCTTTGTTGCCTCTCATTCCTCATTGGAATCCATTTTTTATTCCTCCTCAGAATTTATGCCCAATTCCTTCAATTCTACAACTCTTGCTTTGGTTTTGGGTCTTTGTTGAGATGTCCTTATAGCCTTTTGCTTTGATCGTAGATTTTTGGACTATATCTCAGAGTATGCTGGTGCTACTACTATTTCCTGGTTTTCAACAGATGTAGGTTGTAAAGCCTCTTCTACCTGTGTAGCAAATTGTTGGTCTACTGGAACTACCTTTTCCTACTAAGGTTGTTCAACCCCTACATCAACTGGAGAATGTTCTAGCTCTTCCTCCTTGTTTGAATCTTGAGGCTCTTCAACCTCTACTTCATTCTCCTCTTCATCTCCCTTTTCTGCATATTGTTTTGAATTATGAGGTTCCTCAACCTCAACCTCATATTCTTGAATTACCTGTTCTACAGAATGAGATGTGGAATAGGGCTTCTCTACTTCCATTGCAGCATCCACCCCTTGGTTAGTTTCTATGTTAGTAGTGGGCACCTTTGTTGCCCCATCAATCTGCACTGCTGCATCTACTTTGGCCCACTGCCCAGATTCCACTGCTCTATCCTACAGTTGCAATCTTCCTATTTTCCCTTGTAGTTACCAAATTGTTTGATATAATTCATGCATCTTCAATGCAGCTTCTTTCTTGGACTCCTAAAATAGATTCTGTTCTTCCTTAAATTTGGCTTCCTAAGTGGAAGTTTTCTCTCTCAATAACTATAGTTGTTGATGTGAATCCACTGCTTGGCCCTCCTATGGTGAATCTTCTGTTGACACCTCCTATTGAGGAGTTTTCCCCTAGAGATATCCTTAAAATTTGGGCCAGGTATTCTTCCCTATTCAGTTCATCGATTTCTACTTCATCGTTTGATGATATAGAAACCACCATAGATGCCTTTGTCCTTCTACTTCTAGTTTTGGTGGAAATTGGCATAAAAGTAGGGCTTGGTAGATCCTACCTAGCCTCATCATCAAATTGAGGGTCAATGGGAGATAAATCTTGTCCTGATTCCTCATTAAATTGGAGAAAATTTGGGTATGAAGCTTATCCTGCTTCTCATGTATTTTCCTCAAGTTGGGATGCAGGCATCATTTCTTCTTGTTTTATCACCTTCTCAACTGACTGATCATTCTGTAATGGCACCTCTACTCTTTTGTGTGCCCTGTTGGAATTGATTCTTGCATCCATAGGATTTTGATTGTCATGCTACAAGAATTCATTTGAAACCAATGAGCTATTACAGGCTCTGGTCGACCTACCTCATGTTATGCTAAATACAAATAGTGCTAAAGAAGACTACATAATGGGTAAGGAAACCCCAACGATAATTATTTGATTGAACTTCTAATTACATGCTCCATATTTATATTAAGCTATAAGTATTCTTTTTAAAATGATCAAGCATGAAAATAACCAACTATTATGCCCTATGTAGATCGATGCCTAGATTCATTAGGTTGTTATAGCAATTTAAAAACAATTTTAATTATGAATAGAGAGAATGGGGAAAATAAAATTGGCATTCAAAGCTTCATTTGAATATCATAATAAAACTAGGAGTTAACCAATGAGAAAAACGTATATAATGCATTCAAATAATGTAACCCATTATACAGTGACACACAGTACTGAGACAAACATATAATAAAAATGAAACTTAGAATTGTATTGATTTCAATAACTTTTACATGTAGAGTGGACGGGATGCCTTTTAACTTTGTTTCAAGAAATAGATATCAATACAATGAAGAAATAATTTTCAAATAATGTAACAAGTCTCTCCTACTCTACTTGTTCCAATATGGTAATGACAGAATCTCTGAATCTCAGGCTCAACAGGACAGGAAATAATCTCAGCTTCTTGAGCACTTTCCTATTACAATCCTCTATAGCAAAGGGAAGAAAAATAATGAGAAATAAAATAGACACAGAAGGGGATACAACAACACAACTAATAGGGCACTCAAGTATACCTCAGTAAAAATGCTATTCTCTAATTGCTTGATGCAAAATCTCAACCTGCTTACTTCCTTTTATAGCTGATGGTTCTTGATTCTGTTATTCCTGATTGATTTCTAGCCTTACACCTGTCAGCATCTGGTTAGACTTCAAAAATTGATACAATTGGCTTCCACTTCATTTACTACCTTGGTTATGCCCTTTCCTTTGACTTTTTCAAATAATGTGTCAATTTAACCGGTGATGGTGGTGTTTGGTGAACCTGCTTCTTTCTCTTCAATTGTTTTCTCTTCAACTGATTCTTTCTATGCGTCTTTCTCTTGAATAGCCTCTTTTACTATCTCTAGAAATTTTTCTGTAACTTCAGGTTCTTGTTGCAATGAGCTAGCTTCCAGATGTTGAGCATGAGTCTCAACTTATTTTCCCTTTTGGACTGTCTATAGCTTTTTTATTTGCTCAGCTACTAATTTCCAAATTTTTGTATCAAATGTGGTTGTAATCCTCAGCATATTCATTTCTTGCAATATTCTATTTTTTTGAATGGTGACAGTGGACCCATTCCTTTTGTATTGAAATAGTAACATTTCTACAGTATTTACCATAAGAGTAGTTTGCTTAGTCATCTCTGCCTCATCGCCAGGTTCACATTCAAACCTCTCAATGGTGTGTTGTAATGCTTCTTCTATATCTAAGGCCTTTAAAAATTGGTCTAAGGATAAGCCGATGTTCGCCATCTTTTCTGTTGCATAGTTTATCAGATCATTCATCTCATTCACCACATTGATCCACCTTCCTCGATTTGCTCCAAACAGGGTTGCTTTAAGAACTCGAAACCAAGCTAAATTTTGCTACCATCATTTGTTATTACTTCTCGCCCTTGCATCTCTTCAAAATGGTCTCCTATAAAATCCATGGTAGTGTAGATGGTTTCAAAATATTCTTCTCTTTCTTGTAATAATACGAGCATCTCCTGAGCGGTCACTTGGATCACTCTTATTTTTCTAAACATCTCCTAAAAACCTTTGGCATGTGCTCTTATTATTTTTGACATGCCCTTCTTCATTGCGTTCAGATAATAGACATGATATTGAACCTTTATTGCTGAGGGTGGCTGTGTAATTGAAGTATTTTTTAGTGCCAATTCTTCTTGTTATTTATTTATCAAAGCTTTCATTTCAAATTTTTCCTTTTCTTCTTCCTTCAGTTGTTTTCTTAGGTTTTCAATTTTCTCAATGAATTGATCTATGGCTTGATTTTGCATTTCTTTGACAACTTTGGCCACTTCTTTTCCTTTTCCTAGTACTGATGAACCCCTTGTTTTCTCATTGACTCTGAATATTAGTGGGTCTTATAGAGCAGGAAGATTTATTTCTACAATATCTTGAGATATGCTTGGTTCTGATTCTATTCTGAGCTGAGCACTCTCAGGGGGTCTGACTTGTTATTCTACCACATCTATAGTTTTAACAGTAACCTCCATTATATCGATGCCATGTTCTTATATTAATTCCAACAAGGGGTCTTCCTTGATTTTTGAGCTTGTCCCTGGTAAAATAGGTGCAACAGCATCTATTGAACTTTCTCGTAGCCTTATTAGTTTTGTGGGGTAATCATAGGCTTCATAAACCTATGTGCCACCTCTTTTTTTGGGGGGAAATTGATTCCATACTACCTAAAAATTTATTCCTTTCTCCATAGCTTCTAACAAGCTTTCTTCAAAAGCATCTTCCTTGTGTTGTATCTGAGCATATTCTCTCTTTTCCATCATTTTGATGTATATTCCTTTGGGGTCATAGAATATCCAAGATATTTCATCTAACCCCATGTTGTCCAATTCAAACATTCCCTTGAGCAGGGAAGGGTAATCAACAAATAAAAAATCCCCAAAGCGGCAAGGAACATCGAGCCAAGGGACCTTTCCATGCTTCTTTACCAGTCTCATCTTAGCCTCTTCTGCCACCTGTCTGCATAATTCCAAGGCCGCTAGGGATAACAGACAATGTTGTGGTAGCATTTTAGGAGGAATTTTAGCCCCATATAATATGATATAAGTAAAACTTTCTGTGAGGAATAAATCCCCAATTTCTTTCTCTTTGATAAAGGTTTTTACCCCTGGCCCTAACCTCTCAGGTACTAGTCCAATTAAAACCCAATGAATTTCCACTAAGAAATGATCACAGAACTAGCTCATGTGGGTTCGTCCTTCGTGTATTCTCCAAAAGTTATTCTGAACATAGGGGCTATCAACGGCCCATACTCTTTTACGAGCTTCTTTTCCTAATTGTCCCGCTATAAGATGGATAAAAATTGATTATTGTGAAAAGTGGGGCATCTCTTGCCTTTGTTCAAAAACTACTTTCCTCAATTCTACAATTTCATTATGCATCTGGGTACTCAATTCTACTTCCCAAGCATAAATTTGGGTGTTATATGCCCTATTACTTTGTGTAGCCAAATACAAAACCCTTTTGGTTATCCTACTAAGATCCTCTACTCCTAGGACTATGTTTATCATATCACAAAAATCTTGTACCCATGGCTTAAATGCATTTTTATTAATTGGGAATTCCTTATCTATATTTGCATGCGTATCAAACAAAGATTTAAAAACTTATGTATCTGTAAACATTCGAGATTGGTGTTCAAGTACCTTTTCCATTAGGAATGTGGTGTAGTTCATCAAATTAAAGACCTTTTAGATATGCTCAACTTTGATGTTGAACACCGATCGATTCTTGTTGTCCCGAAAGGTCCTTGTTCTTTCGTCATATGCTACTGCTAGCCATGCCATTAAATCTGAGGAGAAGTATACTTTTGGACATACCAATTTCCCAAGGTTACTGTTCCATCTATTATTTCTAGGCAAGCCTCTATATTGTAACCTATGAGATTAATCTGCCATTATCCATGGGGTCCTGCTGTCACCTTCCATTACTCGGGTGAAGCTCTTGATGCAGGTGTTGTCAATCTCGTACTGTTGAGCTAGGTTCATTTTTTTATCTACCCCACATATCTAAGCAAACTCATACATGGTGCTGCCAGGAATGGGTGGCCCAGAGATCACATAGTAGGGTGACCTATCTGTGATAAATTTCACAGCTTCTCTTATATATTTTGGTATGAAAACATCTCCTCATGATGACATTGTTCTCACAATTATTGGTTGGGTCCTTCTTGAGTTCGTAAAGTTTAAATGTCTTTTTCTTTCTGTACTTCGGATGTATCAACTTTCATTCTTAGATTACCAAGGTAGTATCCTTGACTATTTTTGTGAGTTCATATACAAGGTGGTGGAGTGAGCTCGATAAATTCGCATATTTTGTCATCAACCTGATGCCACCAATTATTGTTCAAAATTGGCCAATGAAATTATGCTAACTCGTATTTTTGTGGAATTTAGTGTTTATGACGGGTAATTTCCTTCATCTTATGTGTCTTGGGACCCTTTGATTCGTATGCCTACAATCATTTAAGAATTTTATTTATTCATCATTGGGAAAATTTTAATCTAACATGGAACTGGTATGTGCAATGAGGATAGTGTCCTTTTTGAACCTCGTACCACCTCAGATCTAAATGATAACTAAATCTTCAAGATTGATTATGTTTCATTTAGGTAGTGATCGCCCTCAGGATTTTTACAATATCTGTTCCTTGGTGTGAGTGTTGGCCTTTATTACCTCGAATGTCTCCTTTTTTCTAAGTCAACTATGATTGAGCGCAACCGTTGGATTGATCTGAGGTGGAGCACATCCATCGAATTTAGGTGGTTGGTTTTGTTATTGGATCTTTGATTTGTGCGCTATCATTTGATCTCAAAAAGGTATTAGCATGGTCATTGATGTCTCAATACTTGCACAATAGTTAGTATACCTATTCGCATACAAACCTTTAGTTGATCATGCTTACTTAGTCTAAACCTTTGGTTTGGTTATAATTCATAAATGATAATTAAGACTTAGAGACTATACCTGCATTGGTTGATTTATCAGATAATGTGGTATATTAATCATTATTTAATTGTGTTTAATCAACTCTAACCTGGCGATTACATCATTAACCTCATTCTATAAAACCTTTAGATAGCATAGGAACCGTTCATTTTATCATGCGACCACCGTAGGATCATCTCACGATGAGAGCGCTACCGTTGGATCATATATATGCACACAATTTTTAACAAAGGGGGAAAAACCATACGTACCTTGAATTAATTAATCATTCATTTGAATAAAACTTCTTAGACTAACCTCCGATCATCTTTACGCATGTGCACCGTTGGATCTTCGCGTCTGTTGATCTTTGAGTTCGTTTGGGCACCATTGTTAGATCTCCTCTAAGATGCACACTATATAACAAAAAACATAATCCTTTGATCATGATTAAGTTGAAAAGGGGGGGGATTAACCAACGTATTAGACCCTTTCTAATCATGTAATTAATCTTTACCTTTGTTTTCATCTTTCTGTCTATGATTTTGGTGTGGTCGTTGGATTTGAGTGGAAAGAAACGTTGTCATCATATTTTAATCAACCTGTGAGTTAGTTTACCAAAGGACGCATGATCTTAATTTTAATTAAGCTAAAGGGGATGATTATCCAATGTAGATGCTATGCTTAACATTGAAAGTAGGTGCCTTAGCAATCGGATGCTATGCTTCACATGGGAAGCACACGCCTTAGCTATCAGGTGCTATGCCTTGACATGGAAAGTAGGAACATTTTTTATAACTATCAGGTATCATACTTTTAAAGAAAACTTTATACAAACTTAGACCTTTCTTTTATGTTTAGAAGATTCGGTGTTGCTTTCCTGACAAATGGAAGTCGAAAGCTCTTTTCTTGGAAAACCCAGAAATTAGGTGTTGATATGCTAGAATACGAGATGTAGGCACTATCTCCTTAACATACTGGGATCCAAGTGCCTTCTTTTATAAAAAAAGAATCAGGCACCTTCTACCATATAAACAGGAAGTAGGCACCATCTTTCTAAAAATGGGAATCAGGCATCTTCTATCGTAAAATGGGAATCGGGTGCCTTTCCCATCAGTTAACGAAAAAAAAGTGCTCCTCCTTTATTGCAACATCTGATTAACATGCCCACTTATATATGCTCAAGGTTGATCAGGCCTTTTAGCACTCTAGTTGAAGAACAGGGACAAAATCAGCATCCATTCCTAAACCAGCATTTGAGTGTTTTATTGTCCGTAAAGACCAATCCAAACACTCTTGTGC
Source organism: Wollemia nobilis (assembly GCA_028583015.1). NCBI lineage: Eukaryota > Viridiplantae > Streptophyta > Pinopsida > Araucariales > Araucariaceae > Wollemia > Wollemia nobilis. The sequence continues at coordinate 281,579 of JAQPPZ010005611.1, forward strand.
AAATTTAGGTATAGTATTCGCTTTTCTAAATGGGGACAAGCTACTCCTACTACAAAAAAATCTTCTAGAAAGCTAAGAAGTTGCAGGTTCATGGATCCTATGCCTATTGGGCCTAGGTTTCCCAGGCTGCCTAACAGTTGCACTCAAGGCATCGTTCCTGCAAAACAAAAATACAACTAAAAAAATAAAAACTTTGAAAGAATAATTATTTTTGGGACTGTGTGGACTAGGTCCACATATTACTGACTTAATTTAAAATAATAATCAATTGGGGTCTCCCCCATGCCTAATATGGACTCAATCATGTATACTTCAGACACATGGTATGGACGTAGGTGGTTACCATTGATTGTTAATGTAAAGTTGATGTTGTCAATTATTTTGATTCTCACAACTCCATTTTTGATGACTTCAATCACTTCATATGGACCCATCCAATGTTGCATGATCTTTCCTTTCCTTTCTTGGAACCAGGAGTCATATAGTAATGCTCATTCTTCCACTTTGAGTTTCTTTGGCCTGATGTGGCAGTCATGCCACTTGGCTCTTTGTTTTTGAATGATCTCTATTTTCTATAGAGCATGAAGACGGTATTCATCCAAATGATTAAACTACTGAATTTATTATTTTTGTGCATCATCTAGGTTTATATTCAACTCTATTGCAGTCCTAAGTGTTTTGAATTCAAACTCTATAGGCATCAAAGCGCTCTTTCCATAGACTAACTAGAATGGTGTGAAACTAGTAGTAGTCTTCCAGGTGGTCCTGTAGGCCCACACTGCTTTTGGTAATCTAGTGGCCCATTCCTTCCTATGTTGCTACACTATTTTTATTAGGATATTTTCCAACTTTCGATTGGTTACTTCAACATATCTATTTGCCTATGGATGGTAGGGAGTGGTTTTGTTATGCCTGATTGTATATTGTTGCATGAGTTCCTGAATCATCTTTGAAGTAAATTAGGATTCTTGATCAGTTGTGATCTCTCTTGGAACCCCAAACCTTGTAAAAATATATTAATACAAGAAGTATGCTATAGTATTCTCTTTTGAATCACACAAAGTCTGCACTTCAACCCACTTGGTCACATAGTCAGTACAAACTAAGATAAACCTCTTACCTATTGACTACGGATTAATGGGTCCTATGAAGTCCATCCCCCATTTATCAAATGGCTCTATGTGAACATGTGGTTGGAGTGGCATCTCATATTTGAGAGTAGGTTTGTCCATCCTCTAAGATTGATCATACTGGCTCACATGCTTGGCTGCATCTTTGAATAGTGTAGGCTAGTAATAACCAGCCTGCAACACTTTATATGCAATATTTTTTCTTGTAAAATGTGATATTCTCACAATGACACTGAGAGGGGGGGTGAATCAGTGTAGCTATTTAAATTCAAATCTACAACTCTTAAAGCTGAAGCAAAGAGAACTTAAAAGCAGGTAAAGCAATTATCACAAGAGAGCACACCACAACACACAATGTAACGAGGTTCACCAATTTGGCTACTCCTCATGAAATGACTGCTTGGACTATGGTCCAAATCCAGCCTTTGCAAAACACCAATTTTATAATCTGTTTACCAGCACCCACTGGAAGGAGCACCAACCCCTATCCAAGCACCAACTTGAATCACAGTTTTGAAAGCTATATCAATGACATAAAAATGCCTTCACTTTTACAAGACCCTGACTGGTCTATAATTTATCAAAACACAGTAAACACTTACTTCTCTACTTGTCGCTCTCTTACAGCACTCTTCTAACCCTCTTTCGGTAGCACTTTCACACATTCAGCGGCAAATTTATTCTCCATGCAACTGCCCTTTTATAACAATATTTTCATCTTAAAACACATGTTCTTCTGTAACTTCCATAATCCTGCATGCACCCTATTAATAGACACTTCTAAAAGTAACTCCATTATCACACAGTAATTTGTACATGCATTCTATTAATAGCTTTGTTTCTTGTGTGGAACTTTCAGTATAACTATCGCTTGATAGTTACACTACTTTACGGGCCCTGTAACTATCGTTCTGTATTTAATGCACTATGCTTATTTTAGCTTGCATGATTTCTATCTGTAATTGCCCTTGTAACTGATGCACTAACTTCAGTTGACTCTTCTTATAATGGCTGCATGATTTGCCTCTGCAACTGCCCCTGTAACCATCGTTCTACTTCAATTAACTATTCGTAATCGTGTTGTTGCGACCTGTCGCAAAATCGTGACACTTTTGTCTCTTTGTACTCTTCTTGCCTTTTACCCATGAAAACATGACATGTCATGATATCACAACACTTTCTACCTCCTTGTCCTTTTCTCAGCTTGCACCTGCGAAAACAAAACATGTCACAAAATCGTGACACTTTCGCTGCCTTGAGCTCTTCTCTGTCTCTTGCCCACGAAAATAGAACATGTCGCGAAATCGTGACACTTTCGCTTCCTTGCACTCTTCTCTGCTTGCACTAGAAAAAATATGACATGTCATGAAATCATGACATCTTTCGCTTTCGTACACTCTTCTCTGTAAGCACTAGCGAAAACATGACATGTCACGAAATCGCGACATCTTTCACATCCGTACACTCTTCTCTGCAAGCACTAGCAAAAACATGACATGTCACGAAATTGTGACATCTTTTGCATCCGTACACTCTTCTTGGCTTGCACCAACAAAAACATGACATGTCATGAAATCGTGACATCTTTCACATCCGTACACTCTTCTTGGCTTGCACCAACGAAAACATGACATGTCGCGAAATCGTGACACCTTTTTCTATCGGACTCTCTCTCCTACATTATGTCGTGAAATCATGACACTTTTTCTCCTTGGCGCTTTTCTTCTCATCGGGTCATGAAAACCCGACATGTCATGAAATCGTGACACTTTTTCTCCTTAGCGCTTCCTCTTGCAAATTGTCGCGAAATCGTGACACTTTTCCTTGCAAGCTCTTTCTCTCAAACATGTCACAAAATCATGACACATTTTCGTCTGTACTGCCTCTCTTATAGATTGTCACGAAATCACGACACTTTTCTTTGCAAGCTTCTTCTCCCCAAACATGTCGCAAAATCGTGACAATTTTTTTTGCTTGCACCTTCTTTCTGAACATGTCGCAAAATCGTGACAGTTTTCCTTGTGCTTTCTCTTTCGTCTAACATGTCGCGAAATCGTGACAGTTTTCCTTGCGCTAACTCTCTCTTCGAACATATCATGAAATCGCGATAGTTTTCCTTGCGCTTTCTCTTTTGTCCAACATGTCGTAAAATCATGACAGTTTTCCTTGTGCTTTCTCTCTCTTCGAACATGTCATGAAATCGCGATAGTTTTGCCAGCATTTTCTCTCTCCTCCGATATGTCACGAAATCACGACAGCTTTTCCAACATTTTCTCTCTCCTCCGATATGTCACGAAATCACGACAGTTTTTCCAGCATTTTCTCTCTCCTTCGATATGTTGCAAAATTGCGACAGTTTTTCTTTTCGACCAAACATGTCGCGATATCGTGACAGTTTTCTTACTTGTCTTTTTCTTGGATCTTTTGAATATGGGCCACTTTTGTCTTCTTGCTCTGATTGACCTCTGAAATCTTGTCCACTGCATCAACTAATCTATTTTTCTGTGTTGACAAAAATGACAATATTGTTTTTGCACCTTGCTCAACAATCTCCCCCTTTGGAATTGTTGGCAACATATGTGCAATTTCTTGTAATTCTTCTCCCCCTTTGACAATAATACCAAAGGGCTACTACAGACTTCCCCTGAGTCTATGCACAACATTCTTAGACAAACATTGTTATAGTTAGCAAAAATCATGAATATGAGCAAAACTATAAACACAGACATAAATGCTCCCCTTGAGAATGTGGTCTCGATTGCTAGTCAATTCTTGGGAAACGTGACCACTCCCAACTTACTCTGAAGGTACTCAAAAACTTCTTTGGGCAATGGTTTTGTGAAGATGTCCGCTACTTGCTCTGTAGTTGGAACAAAATCCAATTTAACCTCACCTTTTGCAACTTCATCCTTCAAAAAGTGATATCGGATTGCAATATGTTTGGTTCGAGAATGCATAACCAGATTCTTCGAGATGTTAATAGCACTGGTGTTATCACATTTAACTGAAATTGGCTCTTTGAAGTGAATACCAAGATCTTTCAGGGTTTGTCTCATCCATAATATCTGCATACAGCATGTTGTTGCTACAATGTATTCTACCTCTGCTGTGGATAGAGAGACTGATTCTTGTTTCTTGCTATGCCAAGCTACCAGCCTGTCTCCAAGATAAAATGCTCCTCCACTAGTACTCTTTTTGTCATCTATACATCCTGCCCAATCTGCATCTGAATATGCAATAAGAGTGAAGTCCTTACCTTTTGGATACCATAATCCATACTCCATAGTACCCTTGAGATACCGAAGAATCCTCTTCACAGCTGTCACATGAGTCTCTTTGGGACTAGCTTGAAATCTTGCTACCATGCAAACTACCTGCAAGATATCTGGTCTGGTGGCTGTTAAATATAGTAGGCTCCCAATCATAGATCTGTACATGGTTTGATCAACATCTGGAGATTTTTCATCCTTGCTCAACTTGCAACCTGTCATCATGGGAGTGCTAACAGGTTTACTATCCTCCATTGTGAAATTTTTCAGCATTTCTTTCACATATTTAACTTGAGAGATAAAAATGCCCTTTTCATTTTGGTTGACTTGCAGTCCAAGGAAATAAGAAATTTCACCAATCATAGACATCTCAAATTCTTTCTTCATTTTATTTGCTGTCTCTACAAGACTTATCATTGTTGCTGCCAAAAATGATATCATCTACATAAACAACAAGGACAATAATATGGCCATTCTCTGTTTTGACATACAGATTGTTGTCCACCATACCTTTCTTAAACCCTTGTTGTAGAAGATAGTTATCTAACCTTGCATACCATGCTCCGGGTGCTTGTTTCAAGCCATACAAAGCTTTCTTCAAATTGCAAACAAATTTGGGATTATCCCCGAGTTGGAAACCATCTGGCTACTCAATGTAAACCTCTTCTTCCAATTTTCCTTTCAGAAATGCTGATTTCACATCTATTTTATATACTTTGAAATTTTTATGAACTACTAAAACCAGGAACATTCTGATTGCCTCTAGTCTAGCTACTAGTGCAAAGGTTTCCTCAAAATCAATACCTTCAACCTATGCATAGCCTTTATAGACCAGTCTTGCTTTATTCCTTATAACCTGTCCATCTTCGTTCAATTTGTTTCGAAAAATCCATTTAGTACCGATTATATTTTTATTTGCTAGCCTTGGTACTAACTCCCAGGTTTTGTTTTTCTCAATCTGATCTAGTTCTTCATTAATTGCCTTCATCCAACTTTCATCTATGCTTGCTTTAGCAACATTTTTGGGCTCAATTTTGGATAATAGAGAGTAGTTCCTTACTACTATTCTCCTTGTCTGTATACCAACTGTGGGGTCCCCAATAATTTGCTCTTTGGGATGATTTTTTTGCCAGCTGTCTATTTTGAATTTTTTGTTTTCTTCTACTTCTGGATCAATACTTAAATCATCTGGGTCAATTTCCTTATTATCTTCTGTTTCCTTTTCTTCGTCTCCTTCAATAACTTCTTCATAAATAGGGTAGTTTTCTTCATAGCTAATTTCTCGTTCCCTACCTTCATCAACCTTAACATCGGCACTCTCCACAATTTTCTTCAGCATTTTGTTATAGCATGTGTAGGCTTTGCTTTTTGTCGAATAGCCAAGAAAAATTCCTTCATCAGCTCTATCTTCAAACTTACCAAGATTATCTTTAGTTCTTTTGATGTAGCACTTGCTGCCAAAGACTTTGAAGTATCTTGTTGTTGCCTTTTTGTCGAACCATAGCTCATAAGGAGTTTTACTTTCATGTGTCCTCAACATGCACCTGTTTTGGATGTAAACTGCAGTATGAACTGCCTCTTTCCAGAATTTGTCTGCTATTTTGTTCTCTGTCAACATTATCCATGCCATTTTCTACACTGTCCTATTTTTTCTTTCAACAACACCATTCTGTTGAGGTGTCCTTGCTGTTGAAAACTGTCTTTTGATCCCATATTTTTGATAGTACTCTACAAACTCCTCTGAGATAAACTATCTTCCTTTATCTGATCTTAAGCATTTAATTCTTTTTCCTGTTTGATTCTCAACCTAGTGTTTGAAAGTCTTGAACATTTCAAAGGCATCTGATTTAAGCTTTAAAAATAGTACCCATGTCATCCTGGGAATAGTCATCTATGCACAAGGATAAAGTATTTGTCACCATTTATGCTTTGTGTTCTCATGGGTCCACATAAGTCAGTATGAATTAGCTCTAAAGGTTTGCTAGTGAAGTATTCCTTTGATTTAAATGTGGATCTAGTTTGCTTCCCCTTTTGGCATGAAGCACAGATACTATTTAATGGTTTGCCAATGGTGGGTATATCTCTTACTGCCCTTTTTGAACTTATTTTTACTAGATTTTCAAAGTTAATATGACAAAGCCTCTTGTGCCATAGCCAATTTTCATCTTCCTGTCCAATCAAACATGCTCCTTCTGAAGTCTTTGAGAGAGTATATAGATTTCCAAAAGTCCTCGATCCAGTAGCTATCATCTTCCCACTGTGTGCTTTTCTGACTTCACAGCCCTGCTTCTTAAAGATGACTTCATGACCTTTGTCATAGATTTGACTTACGCTCAGTAAGTTGTGCTTGAATTGATATTTCTATCACTTATCTTGACTGATCCTTTTCCAACTATCTTGGCTCCATCATTATTTCCAAAATTTACAGAGCCCCCTTCATATTTCTGTAACTTTTCAAATTTTTGTTTATCTCCTGTCATGTGACTGGAGCATCCACTATCCAATATCCATGGTGCATATTTGTTCTATGCTTTGAATGTTGTCTGTACAATCAAGGATTTCTTTTCTTCCTTGGTTCACTCCTTTTCTTTCCACTCTAGTTTGACTACAGTTTTGGTCACTTGTTTATACTTTTCTTTGTCAGTAGCCTGTGCATGTTTTTCTAGGAATTTTCTATTTTGCCTTAAACTGTTTGGTTGAGATCTTCTTCCCCGATATTTATTTGTTGCATATGTGCTTCTACAGTTTCTTGCAATGTGTCCAAAGTTATGACAGCTTATAACATTCTACCGCATAATCCATCAAGGGTGAAAAGACATTTCTATTGGTGAAATTTCTTTGTCCTATATTATAAATGCAGTCTGAAATTTTATGACCGTAAGCATTGCATTTAAAACAATAACCAAAAAAGGATTGATTGAACCTGGGAGTTGGTATTTGCCATTTTGTAGAAGGAGCCACAAATTTTCTTCTCCTTTGATGTGTGACTTTTGTGAATCGCTCATTGTCAGCACTCTTCTCGTGCCTGGCATTGTTGCTTTCTTTTGCATGATTCATTTTTTCCTTGATCAACCTTGATCTTATTTTCTTTCTTTACTAGTTCTACAGTTATGGCCTTTGATCCACTTGACGATTCTCCTTCGAAAAATCCCAAGCCAAATTTGATGTCTGTAGTCCTTTGACTATTTATAATCTTTTCAAGCTTCGCAGAACTTCCTTCAATTTTGTGATAGCAACTCAATTTTTGAATCTTTTCTTCTAGCCGCATTCTTAAGACAACAATCTCTTCTTCCAGTTTTCTACACTCATCTATTTTCATGGTTAATTGAACTTCGAGTTCTTCAGACATTTTCTTAAATTCTTCTGTCTGTACTTTCAAACTCGTTTATTATGTCATTCGCATCCTCAAGCTTTCTTGAGACCTTTTTATTCTTTTTCCTTTCTGTACTCAACTCTTTAAGTGTAGCAACCAACTCTCCTTCCAGATATCCTTCAGCCTCATCCTTAATGTTTTTATCACCTTACTGTTTTTCTTCTATTTTTTCTTCTTCAAATGCCATGAACAGAGCTTCACCTATTTCTTCTTTAGAATCCTCACCTAAGCTATCTTCAGAAGAGCTGACATTCTTGGATATGAAACTTTTCTTTTTGAAGTTGTTTTTTCTAAAATTTGGTTTCTTCTTTCAGTCACTTCTTTCTTGGTGTGACCCTTCATCACTTTTGGTTTTCTCATTCATTGGACACTTAGCTACAAAGTGACCGATGCCTCCACAATTGAAGCACTTAAACGGTAACTTTCCTCTATATTTTCCTTTTCCCTTTATAATTTTTTGAACAAAGTTAGCTTTTGTTTCATTCAATGTCTCTTCATCCTCAGATTCTTGTTTAGCTTTTATATTTTTGTGTGCCTTAAAAGCAGCTTCTCTGTCTATGGGCTTAGTTTGTCCTATTCTCATTTTGTATGCAGTCAAAGAACCACGCATCTCATCCATGCTAAAATTATTTAGATCTTCATCTTCTTCTATTGTAAAAACTTTAGAATTAAATCTTTTGTGAAGAGTTCTAACTACCTTTTTCACGATGACCGCATCTTCAATTTCTTTGTCGAGTCCTCTGATCGCATTAATGATTCCATTGACTCTCAGCATATAGGCCTCTATGTTCTCATCGTCATTCATTTTTAATGCTTCGAACTGAGCTCGATGCGTTTGTAGCTTGGCTTCCTTGATCTTGTTGTCTCCTTCATGAATGCTCTTTAGTTTGTCCCACATGTCTTTTGCCATTTTATAGCTCATGATCCTTATCAGGTCACTATCTACTAGCCCACACATTATGGCATTCTTTGCTTTGGAGTTATTCTCAAAAAATTTCTTCTCGACAGTATCTGTTGGAGGAGTAGCGGGTATTGTGTATCCACTTTCTACTGACTCCCAAATGTCGTATCCCAATGCACATAGATATGTCTGCATCCTGAGTCTCCGAAATGAGTAATTAGTTTCGTTGAACAAAGGAGCTTTGTTTGATGAGAATCCTTCCCCACCTGCCATTATGTTTCTTCCAAGATCACCTTAGCTGATTAAGCTTGTTCAGGAACCTTGCTCTAATACCAATTGATATTATCACAATGACACTGAGATGGGGGGGTGAATTAGTGTAGATATTTAAATTCAAATCTACAACTCTTAAAGCTGAAGCAAAGATAACTTAAAAGCAGGTAAAGCAATTATCATAAGAGAGCACACCACAACACATAATATAACAAGGTTCACCAATTTGGCTACTCCTCAAGAATGACTGCTTGACTACGGTCCAAATCCAGCCTTTGCAAAACACCAATTTTACAATCCATTTACTAGAACCCACTGGAAGGAGCACCAACCCCTGATTTATCTGCACCAACGAAAGGAGCACCAACCCCTATCCAAGCACCAACTTGAATCACAGTTTTGAAAGCTATATCAATGACATAAAAATGCCTTCACTTTTACAAGACCCTAACTGGTCTATAATTTATCAAAACATAGTAAACACTTACTGCTCTGCTTGTCGCTCTCTTACAGCACTATTCTAACCCTCTTTTGGCAGCACTTTCACACATTCAGTGGCAACTTTATTCTCCATGCAACCGCCCTTTTATAACAATATTTTCGTCTTGAAACACTTGTTCTTTTGTAACTTTCATAATCTTGCATGCACCCTATTAATAGAAACTTATGAAAGTAACTCCTTTATCACACAGTAATTTGTACATGCATTCTATTAATAGCTCTATTTCTTTTGTGGAACTTTCAGTATAACTGTCGCTTGATAGTTACACTGCTTTACAGGCCCTGTAACTACCATTCTGTCTTTAATGCACTGTGCTTATTTTAGCTTGCATTATTTCTATCTGAACTGCCCCTGTAACTGATGCATTAACTTCAGTTGACTCTTCTTATAATGGTTGCATGATTTTCCTCTGCAACTGCCCATGTAACTGTCGTTCTACTTCAGTTAACTATCCGTAATCGTGCTGTTGCAACCTGTCGCAAAATTGTGACACTTTTGTCTCTTTGTACTCTTCTCGCCTTTTACCCGCAAAAACATGACATGTCATGATATCGCGACACTTTCTACCTCCTTGTCATTTTCTCAGCTTGCACCTACGAAAATAGAACATGTCACGAAATCGCAACACTTTCGCTGCCTTGAGCTCTTCTCTGTCTCTTGCTCGCAAAAATAGAACATGTCACAAAATCATGAAACTTTCACTTCCTTGCACTCTTCTCTGCTTGCACTAGCGAAAACATGACATGTCATGAAATCATGACATCTTTCACTTTCGTACACTCTTCTCTGCAAGCACTAGAGAAAACATGACATGTCATGAAATTATGACATCTTTCGCATCTGTACACTCTTCTCTACAAGCACTAGCGAAAACATGACATGTCATGAAATCATGACATCTTTCGCATCTGTACACTCTTCTTGGCTTGCACCAGTGAAAACATGACATGTCATGAAATTGTGACACCTCTCGCATTTGTACACTCTTCTTGGCTTGCACCAGCAAAAACATGACATGTCACAAAATCGCGACACCTTTTTCCATCGGACCCTCTCTCCTGCATTATGTCGTGAAATCATGACACTTTTTCTCCTTGGCGCTTTTCTTCTCATCAGGTCACAAAAACCCGACATGTCACGAAATCGTGACACTTTTTCTCCTTAGCGCTTCCTCTTGCAAATTATCGTGAAATCGCGACACTTTTCCTTGCAAGCTCTTTCTCTCAAACATGTCACGAAATCGTGACACATTTTCATCCGTACTACCTCTCTTGCAGATTGTTGCAAAATCATGACACTTTTCTTTGCAAGCTTCTTCTCCCCAAACATGTCACGAAATCGTGACAGTTTTCTTTGCTTGCACCTTCTTTTCGAACATGTCACGAAATCACGATAGTTTTCCTTGCTTTTTCTCTTTCGTCCAACATGTCATGAAATTGTGATAGTTTTCCTTGCGCTAACTCGTCAAACATGTCATGAAATTGTGACAGTTTTCCTTGCGCTTTATTTTTTGTCCAACATGTCACAAAATCGCAACAGTTTTCCTTGCACTTTCTCTCTCTTCGAACATGTCACAAAATTGTGATAGTTTTGCCAACATTTTCTCTCTCCCCCGATATGTCATGAAATCATGACAGTTTTGCCAGCATTTTCTCTCTCCTCCAATATGTCACGAAATCACGATAGCTTTTTCATCATTTTCTCTCTCCTTCGATATGTCGCAAAATCATGACAGTTTTTCTTTTCGACCAAACATGTCGCGATATCGCGATAGTTTTCTTATTTGTCTTTTTCTTGGATCTTTTGAATATGGGCCACTTCTGTCTTCTTGGATATTCACTGTACATGCTCTGACTGACATTTGAACTCTTGTCCACTGCATCAACTGATCTATCTGTCTGTGTTGACAACAATGACAATACTGTTTCTGCACCTTGCTCAACAAAATGGCCACCACAAGGTTCATCATGGCAAGCCTTCGATATTTCTATTATTTCATTCTCAGCAACACATATTCTCATGATCTAACTAGGCCCTATTTTAAACAGGCACCCATTAATCCATGAGAATTCTACACTTTTCTCATTTAAAGTTTGTTTTTCACGACGTAAAAGTGTAGAGGATACTTTACCAGTGGCTAAATAATTAGTCATATCTGCATACCATGGTATCTGTTCATTCAGAGAAAATAAATGCTCATCTAGAAATTTATCATCTATAGCTGCATCATTTGGAAGTGTCAATATGGATAATAAATTAGCTACCACATTGTATTTGTAGGTAGCAAATCCACCTCCCAAAAAAATATGAAGTGATTTGCTAAGTTTTGGACAGTTTTGGGGATGATTTGCTCCAATTTTGTGAAATCATATAGTGGGAGCAAATCATACAGGATATCGTACAACTGAAGTGGAAAACTGTACAGAGTAGTTGCAAATCATACAGGGCATATCAAAATTCAATGAGATGCAAAGGAAATGTAATTTTGGGATGAAAGGTCGCATGGATTTGCTAACCTAAGGTGTAAAATTAGGAAAATGCCAAAATATTGTATTCAGTTTTAATTTGACAGTTGTGAATAACCGATTGTCTCAAGAACCACTTAAACGGCCTAGAAAATGTTATATAAGGCCCATTTTTGAATTTATGGGTCTGGCTACTAGCTTACTGGTTCTTAGTTGCTAGAGTATAGAGATAGTAATATTTCTAAGTTATTGCTATGATATTGATAGATTTTCCACATTGTAACTGATTTAACAACCATTAATGATAATAACAAACATTGTGGATGACAGTGTATGGTCCTATTGTGTATGGTTGATGCATTGTAGATTATCATTGTGTGAATGAATTTCCTTTCTTACTGTTATATGTTAGTTCTAGGCTTTTTTGTAGCTTTGTGATAAGATTGTTACTGGTGGAATCATGGGGAATGATATAGAAGCATGAGAATGTTTACAAGGATGTACTAATATTGATTGTACAATTTTTAGACGTAATTGCTTGAATGGAATCTCTCACTAACCCGGATTGGGAGTTTTGTCTGTGAATGGAACCATCTTGTTAGGCTGTTAAAACCTCTACAAAACATCCCAGAGAGAGATTGGAGCATAAGAGCATTGAAATAACTACTTTTTTGTACTTTTTAATCGTACATATCATACATTGTACATCATACAAATCGTACACATAGTTATTACCCGATTTGGTAAAATAAGAGATCGATAAAAACTTACCCGATTTGGCAGTTTTGGAAATCGGCGTGAACGATTACAAGACTGTGTACAACAGCCTCCAAAATAGCATCTGTCAATTTTATTGAGTGTAATATCATACCATATTGGTCACTGTACGATCTGAGATCATATAGTGTATGTGTTAAAGACCGTACAAGAGATCGACGGTTCATACAAGGGTAGTTCGAGTAACTGGAAGATTGTTCGATTTGGTAGTTGGAACAAAGATCTGTATAGGGATCATTCTAACCTTTGGAAAACACCTCCCCATTAGGAATACTCCATTGCTATGTTATAATATTTACCTGTCTTGTCTACTATTGTCACATCAAACTCCTTTAGAAGCAACAACCATCTAATAATTCTACCACTAATCCTAGGTTTATTTATCAAGTAATTTGATAGCTGAGTGATCAGTATGTACAAAAACTTGATATCCTATAATATAATGACAAAAAAATTTAAGCACATGTATAACTACAAGAAACTTTTTTCTGTGATAGTATAATTAAATTCAGCATCTGTGAGGTGTTTATTGACATAATAGATGGTATAAAAATCATCACCATCCTTCTATCTCAAAACTGATCCTATTGCATTGTTAGATGCATTAGCATATATGTGAAAAGGTATGGTCGAATTTGGACCTCTCAATACTGGGGCAGTGATCGATTTTTCCTTTAAAGTGTTAAATGCTTATTGACGTTCCTCTGTCCAAACAAACTCTATGTCCTTTGATAAAAATATGCTCAGAGATTTAGCAGTTTTGCTAAATTCTGCTATAAATTTCCTATAATAACTAGCTAATCCCAGGAAACTACAGATATCCTTATGTATTTTGGGAGTAGGTAGGTTTTGGATAACTTCTATCTTATTCCTATCCACTTTGATCCCATCTGTAGAAATGTGATGTCCTAAAACTATCCCTTCCTGCATTAGCATGTAACATTTCTTATTACTGAGGGATAGGTTAATTTCATCATACCTCTCAAGTGTTTTATCCAAATTTTATGTGCCTATTTCAAAAATTTCACCATATACAGTAAAATCATCTATGTATACCTCCACAGTTTCTCCAATCATGTCAGAGAATATGCTCAAAACTACCCTTTGAAATGTGGCAGGTGCATTGCATAGACCAAAAGGTAAAATTATGTAATAAAAAGTCCCCCAAGGATAGGTAAATGTGGTTTTATCTTGATCTTCTTCCCCTATTTAGATATGATTGTATCCACTAAATCCATCTAGGAAAGAAAAATACTTCTTACCTGATAAGGTGTCAAGGACCTGATCTATGAAGGGTAAAGGGAAGTGGTCTTTCTTAGTTGCTTTGTTCAGCAACCTATAATCCACACAAATTTGCCACTTGCTATTTTTCTTGGGAACCACCACCAAAGGTGATACCCATTCATTATCTAAAATGGGGTAAATGAACCCAACTATGAGGAGTTTCTGCAATTCAGTTTTGATAATTTCCTTCATTGCTAGATTCATTCTTCTCTATGGTTGTCTTACTAGTTTAACCTGGTCTTCCAGATATATCCTATGAGTACAGGTTTCAGGAGTTATTCCTCTCATGTCTAAATAGTCCCAAGCAAAGGCATCTTGATGTTTTACCAATGTTTCTTTCAATTTGATTTGATGTTTAGTTGTCAAGTTGTCATCTATGTTCAACACTCTACCAGGTTCAACCTCTATTTTTTGAATATGATGGTCTTTTCCTCCCACTAATGGTAACTCAGGAGGAGGACATGAGGGTTCCCCTTGGAAAAAAATTGATATTACCCTATCCTCATCACTCTCATATTCCAATTCATCAAGTGTCATGACATATTAGATCATTGATAGACCACCAATGTTCTGATTTTCATTTTTAGGTTCTCCCAATACTTCTGCAGATTGTGCAGGTGGATGGATGATCATTTTTTTTATGTTTTGTCCATCAAAAATGGTCATTTGGCCATCTCTATAGCTTATGTAAGTATCGATTGTTTCCAGCTAAGGTCTACCTAATATTAATGGATATCCACCCAACCTAGATTTGGATTGTAACACTAAGAATTCTATTGGATACTCCCATGCATCCACTGTAACTGTGATATCCTCCAGTATTCCTTCTGGGAGCACTGTAGACCTGTCTACCAACTACACTACAATCTTGGTTGGCTTCAGGTTAGATAGTTTAAGCTTTTACATGGTTTCTTTGGACATGATATTAATGGTAGCCCCCAAATCTACTAGTGTATTGGGTAAAACAGAGCCCTCTATTTGTATAGTTAAGACAAGGCTTCCTGGATCTAAGTATTTTTGGTTGTAGGTGTTCCCTAACATGACATCAGCTAACTAACCCACCAAACTGATTGACTTTGTAGGTTTTCTTCCTAGTTTCTTTAGGCACAATTCTCTTATGGCCTTGCCATAGATAGGAATACCTCTGATGACCTGAAAGAGAGGGATTGTGACTGTCAGGTTCTTTAGACTAGAGAGAATATCAAATTCTGATTGTACTGGCTTTTGAGGTTCCTGCAATATTTTTGTAAAAGGTGGAACCCATTATCTATTATTTAAAGGTTTTGATTCCTCTTCTACTTCTACTATAAGAGGTGATTCCTCTTTTCCTAATTCTATTTGTTCCTCCTCTTTTACCAGAGAAGTGACTTCTACTCCTACTTGTTTTCCTGACATTAATTATATTGGACTATAGTCTACTTTAATATTGTACATGGGATACATCTCATTCTCCACTTGATAAGCTGGCTACTATTTGTTTTTTGGATTGGTTGTAGGTTGTGCTGGCATTTGAGCAGGCCTAAAAGTAGGAGGAGCAGGTAGAGTTGGTTGTAGTGGAACTAGAGTAGCCTATTGTGGGTTTTGATTCCAATAATTTTGGTTCCTCCACTACTACCCAAGCTACTGGTATTGCATCCATGAATAGGGTTTGTAATAATTTGCTCCTTGGGTATATTGATTCCAAGGTTGTTGTCCCCACCAACCCATGTTGGGTGGTTGAGCTTGACCTTGATTCTAAAAATTGCTGCCCCCATAAGATGGCATTCCTGCTAGCATGTTGTTTCCCATAGGAGATTGCTACCAGTTTCTCCTATTACCCATGAAGTATGCTTCTACTACCTCAGGTTCCTCTCTTGGTTTTGATAACTACGACCATAGCTTTGTTTTGTGATCCTTTGAACATACCGCACACACTCGAACTTTTTTTTTTGGGAATTTGTTTCTAGGGTGTTTTCCCCTACATTTAGGACAAAAGTAGACAAATGTTGCCTCATTCTCTTGCTTATTTTTCTAAATCATAAGGGTATCCATTTTAAGATCCAAAGATTATAACATCTCACTCTTAAGGTCTTCAAGCATGTTGCCT
The DNA here is from genome assembly GCA_028583015.1 of Wollemia nobilis. Lineage (NCBI taxonomy): Eukaryota > Viridiplantae > Streptophyta > Pinopsida > Araucariales > Araucariaceae > Wollemia > Wollemia nobilis. The sequence goes on from JAQPPZ010005611.1 coordinate 297,639, forward strand.
ATTTCTGTTTTAGTGACAGTGGATGACTGTTTGATATTTCTAGGGATCAACTTACCTTTCTTCTTGAAATTTTTTGACACAAATGTCAAATATCATCCATCTGATGTTGATAAATATACCCTCCAAAAATCATATTTAAGGCTTCCAAGGATTCATTTGTAATTCCTTTTAAGAATATGCTTCTTAAGGACCTGTCTCCTAGTTTCGAGTGGGGTGATCTTTGCAAATTAAATTTGAACCTATCCCAAAATTCCTCCATAGATTTCCCTTCCTTTTGTGTCATGTCTAGGACTTCTTCCCTTGCATCACATGCTCTGCAAAAATCCTAGTACTATTCTAGGAAAAGTCTCTTTAATTATTTCCAGGTAGTTATCCATTTATCCCCCAAACTGATGAACCAGTGTAAAGTTGAATCATCAAGAGTGGAAGGGAATAATTTTAGTTTTTGAGCATCAGTGGTGTAATCCACATATTTGCATAAAACATCAAATTTAAATAGAAACATATCTGGATCTTCTTTTGATATTCCTCTAAAGGTTGGAAGGTGTGTAGGGGAGATATGCTTCATATTTTGATCTTCCTCTACCTCTCCTATGGGAAAATTAAAACTAGTGGATGCTTCCTCTACATCAACCATCTTGTCTGTGAACAGGGCATCTACACTAGCTACGTTAAAAATAGCTTTCAAGGCCTCTAGTTCATTTCTCTTATTCTGCAGAAGTATTACTAAATCTATGTTTGATATAGTTCCTTCTCTAAACGCTTGCTAGCATTGAAATTTTAATAAATCTTCCTCATACTAAACTCTACTTATCTTCGATCCTTCTCTATGATGTTGTTGATTTATTTTAGAAGGCTCCTGTGAAAATAATGGGTGTTCCCTCCAATGCACAGGTGGAGATTGTGGAGAAGAGGATTCAATATCAGTATCAGGTACAGCTGAAGTGGAAGACTATTGATAAATATCCTTAGTTTTAAGAAAACAATCATCTGGTCCTCTATTATTAGGCAGACTCATACAAGGCTTAAAAATAGAGGTTTTATAGGTCACAACCTAAACTACTACTAATATGCTTCCTTCATAACAAGAAATTACAATAGGCTACTCCCCAAAAATGATGCCAAAATGTTGGGCAAAAACATTGGTTAGTTTTCTACATTTAAGTTCATTGCCTCATTTAATTTGTCAACCTGGGGTAGCTCATAGACTTATGAGCAACCTTGCACAGTATATGCTTATAATTTCCTCCACATAAATGAGTCCCTTATATTTATGGTTTGGGGGGATGTTGGTGTTCGTTGAAGTTCTAATTTTGATTTCCAAACCACTAATCTATCCTATGTTTATGAAAACATGCCTAAATTACATTCAGAAATTAAAATTGCACATTGCTAGAAATTACAAAAAATAGGGGAAAATACAGGAATTTAAATTGATCTACAAAAATAAAATGAAATTAAAGAAAATAGAAAAACATGGGAAAGGAAATGGAAGAACGCTATTGAGAGTGGACCCACACTTCCAGCAGGTTTTTCCCGTGTTAAATCATTCATCGGACACTAGTCGATTTAACCAAATATAACTTAGAAAATATTTATTAAAACTTGCAGCAGAAAATATACAAGGGAAATTTGAAAACACGTTTTTAGGGGTGGCCTGCAATATTATAAGATATGCGACCACACCCTATTACAAAATAGAAATAAATTCAAATTCTTTATTTTACTTTACAACCGCATGCATGAATACAAGGAATCGAGCAAAATATCAAACTGTGTGGACTAATTCGGCGTATTCTATTTTATCATAATACATTTGATATTGGTTTTGCTTGATTTACATAGATATTTATGTAGCAGCTAAAAAATAGATGGTTAGTCATATTTGAAATTCTCCCTTATCCAGATTCAATACTAAAATTCCATCTGCACTCCTTGCTAAAATCATGTTTTTTTTGTCGACCATAGATTCATGCTAGAATTTAGCTTCAATGGGAATTAGACGCCTTGTCTATAGAAGTCGTGAAGTAGACATCTTGTCTATAGAAGTCAGGACGCAAGCACCAACATAGGAGTCAGGCGCCTAATGGGAAATAGGCACCCGTCAGTTAAGCACCGAACGAAAGTCAGGCGCTTCAAACAAAATCAGGTGCCTGACTTAGCACTTCACATCGATGTACTACGAATTTTTTATCTTCATGAAATCGAAGGTGTTAGGTTCAAGTGGGACCTTGATGAAAACATGCTAAAACACAACAATTTCTATGAAATTTACACAAAATGCACTTAGAAACAAAATATTAAATATGTAAAATAAATTGTTAAACATGTATAAAATTCTCATAAACATATATCTACAAAAAAAGTGTCACTGTTTATAAGGAAAGTGGTACAAAAAAAAGAGAATTTTCAAGGCTCATCATACCTCCTAGCATCAATGTCTTGTATACTTGTAAAAAAATATTTTTTCCATTTGTATCTTCCTTCTTAATCCTTGTACAAAATGTTTGAAACCCTATCATTGTATTTGTCTTAAAGCAATCTCATCCAAGGTTTCAAAACTGGATCTAAATTGAGTGGTTTTTTATCACACCAAGTATCCATCCAAATAGAATTTTTTTCTTCAGTTTCCACCACCCATCTTAAACCTTTAATCATAAGATCAATATATTTTTTAAACCATTCCAAAGAGCAGAACCATTTAGAAGAGAGAATGTAGTAAATATTAAACTTGGGTCATTGGGATCAACATACTTAGAAGAATTCTTTCCCATTGTCTTTGACTCTCTTTGTACAATATCCAGATAAATTTTCCCCTAAGAGCTAAGTTTGCATCTGTAAGAGCTCTTAAACCAAGACCTCCCCTAGTTTTGTCATCACACAACTTGCTCCATTTCACCAAATAAAAATTTCTTTTATCATGTAAACCTGACCATAAAAAGGATCGCATGGTAGAGATTAAAATTTTTTCAACTAATTTTTGTATAGAATACAAAGACATAATATGTTGGAATGGCTTGTAATACTAACTTAATTAACTGCACTCTTCCTGCTAATGATAACCATCTACCTTTCCAAGCTGGAAGTTTATTTTGAACTTTACTAATAACTGGATTCCATAAATCTATCTTCCTTCTCCCCTCAAATAAAGGCATTCCTAGATAAGTTTTTGGTAAAGTTTCCACCTCCATTTGAAGCAACCTACAAATTCTTGCTTTGATATTACATGAGTGTTAAGGAATTAAATTTTGGATTTAGTCCTATTAATTTTTTGCCTTGAAGCTCTTTTGTACTCTTTTAAAAAATTATTCAAGGCTCTGGCCTCATTAATCCTTGCCCTACCACAAAGGATTGTATCATCTACAACTATTGATGGGTGATGTTATCGATGTTTTTACTAACCTTCAGTCCACTTATAAACCCATATTTGTAAGCCTTCTTTAAGTTCCTACTCAAAACTTCTACCATAATAATGAACAAATAAGAAGATAGAGAATCTCCTTGTCTAACACCTCTTTTGGACTTAAAAGATTCTATCACTAACCCATCGAACAACACTGAATAAGAAATTGTAGAGACACAAGCTTTAAACCATTTCTTCCCAAAACCAAACTTATCTAAAACTACAAAAAGAAAATTCCATTTAACCCTATCATAGGCTTTACTCATATCAAGTTTTAAGATCGTAGCTTTCTCTTTTGTTGAAGTTGTTGAATGTATAACTTTATGAGCTACTATGATCCCATCAAAAATTTGCCTCCCTTTCACAAAACCTCCTTGCTCTTCTAAAATAATTTTATCTAACAATTACCTTAATCTATTCGCCATCACTTTGGAAATATATTATTAGTCATATTACATAGGCTTATGGATCTAAAAGAATCAAACAATTTAGCATCCTTCCTTTTTGGAATTAGGGTAAGATAAGTTGCATTTATTTTATAAGGAATGTATTGTTTTACCCTAGACTGTTCCACTGCCACCAATAAAGAATCATTCACTATATCCCAATTATGTTGATAAATAGCTACAAAGATCCCATTTGGACCAGGGGATTTATTCTTATTAAAATAGAAAAGAGCTAAATGAACTTCTTCTAGAGTAATAGGCTCCATTAATTTCCTATTGTCTTCATTTGTTATAACTGAAGGAACATCTTGAAGAAGTTTATCATTAAGAACTTCGGTCTCCTTTGAACCTAGAATATTTTGACAAAATGACTTAGCCTCTTTTCTAATTTTACTCTAATCTTCAATCTAAACCCCTTCTATTGATTTAATTCTACCAAATCTAGAAGAATGTCTCTGTACTATAACCATCCTATGAAAAACTTTATATTTTTATCTCCTTTTAACCAAGTCTGTCTTGATTTTAATCTCCATAATTTCTCTTCCTTACTCAAAATATTATGATATTCACTAAGCAACTCCCTTTCCTCTAATCTTGTATTATTTTCATCACCTTTTTGGAATTTTTAAAGTTTATCTTTTAGTTCTTCTTTCTTCTCAAAAATGTTTCCAAAGGTGTTCTTGTTCCATTCTTTTAATATAGATGTCATAGCTTTAATTTGGTTTGGAATAGCATAAAACCCACCATTACCTAAAGAATTCCATTTTTGAGCTATCATATCAACAAATTGAGGATGGTCTTTCCACATCTGCTCATATTTAAAATATGATCTTTTTTTGAATTCACTAACCACCATCTTAACTCTTATTGGCCAGTGATCTAAACCAATCCTTGTTAAGGTATTAATTTTAGCACAAGTTCCTTCAACTAGCCAATGATCAAAGAGAATTCATCTATCTAATTTTTTTACTATTAGGTTTTGGCCCCTCCTATTGTTGGTCCAAGTATAGTTGCCTTCTTCAAACTCAACTTCCCATAGATTATTGTTTTGAATAAAAGCTGAGAAATATTTCATACTTTGGGTCAATTTCCTAATTCCCCAAATTTTTCATTCAGCTTGGTAATGGCATTAAAATCTCCAATTATCATGAAACGAGTTTCTTGGTATTTACTTCTCATAAAGGTCTCAATCCCACTCCAAACTTCTAATCTACCTGACTGAGTTGTAGGACCATACACATTGATAAGGATGAAGTGAATATCAATAAAGTAGCAAGTGACTAAAGAGGCTATCCAATGCCTAGTTTTATGAATGGTTACATAAGAGTTTCTAGAAGGATTCCAACAAGTTAGAATTCCCCCTGTTGTTCCTTTAGAATCCATAGCATCCCATTCACATCTTGCCCAAACTGCTTTCATAGTTTTTGAAACTTCTTTTGTCATGTTACTTTCCTGGATACAAAGAATATCAGGTTTATTACTTAAACATAGGTCCCTAATACACCTATGCTTTGATGGGGTATTAGCACCCCTTATGTTCAATGAGGTGATAATCATGTCTCAAAAGCCCCTCTTGTGTATTACCAATATCATTTTATTGTTTGGTAAAGAGAATTTCAACCAACTTAGTTTGTGTTCCTTTCTCTATGTTAGCTCTTGCTTCTTTGGATCTTGCTTGATAATTTGAGGGGTTTCCTCTTTTTGCCTTACCTATATCAGGAGTAGGTCTTATTATTCTATTCATTAATATTCTTTCACCATTTTTTTTTAGCATATTTATCCTCTCCTGGATCTATTATAGAAGCTTTTCACTTATCCTGCTCATTTTTTGGTATTTTTTTATTAATGGGAGAGGAATTACCTTCTAAAACTGCATTTTCTTTACCAATTATTTTCTCTTGAATGGTACATGGTACTTCAAGAGAGTCTTCAAAATCTGATGAAACACATTCCTTGGGTTCATCGAGAATGTTCTTCCTTAAATTAGGATCATATTGAATAGACAGTTCCTTGCTAATATGTTGAAATTGTTGTCTTGTGTCCTCTAAGTTTTGATCTACTTTTTCTTCATAGGCTAAAGCCTCAAAAGAATTGGAATTTCTTCAAGTATCTTTTCTTATTGGTCTCCATTGTTAATATTCTTTTATTTTTCTAGATCTATTTTTTGGAAGTTGAAAATCATATTTATCCATAACCATTTGTAAATTTCTCTTACGATTTTCTACAAATGATTCTGCTAGGCTCTTCTTAGGGCATGATCTCTCAATATATCCCACCTCATGACATCTTCTACATCTAAAAGATATTTTTTCATAATCTATAGTTTGGGTCCACATCTTATCCCCATACTTAAGAATGATTAATTCTGGTAAAGCTTTATTTATATCAATCATGACCAATATTCGAGCATAAATAACCAAAAATCCATATTTTGTTGTATCTAAAATCTTAAGGAATTCTCCTAGAGTTTTGCCTATTGCCTTGAAGGTATCTGTTTCCCAAAATTCAATGGGCAATCCAAACATCCTAACCCAGAATGGTACTAGGGATAGATTTACATTTTCAGGTGAAAAGTCTTCATACCAGCGGGTAAGGAAGAGCCTTGCTCTTCCCATAAACCAAGGACCCCCTTTTAGGATTCTTTCTCTTCCCTAGAATAAAAAATGGCTAGGAAGAAACCTTTGGGAAGAAATGATAGAATCACTCCTGGATACTTCCAATGCATATCTAGTTTTGGATAAAGGTTACATTTGTTATTGTTGATTACAATATTGGAATGCATATATAAATTGGATGAAATGACTAGTCTATTGTTGATGATTTAAATACTTGTATGTAATTTTCAACTTGTAAGATCAAAATACGATAGACATATTTGCATGTTGTCATGTGGAATTTTGTTGATATTTTGAATCAGTCCAAGACCAAACATTATGTTGAGTGCATATTGTTAGGTGGTTTGACTATGGAAACTTATTTGAAACCTTACTATACACATAGTAGCATCAATTTTCTATTATATAGAGCATCATTTGAGATAATAGGCCGGATATCTAAGCCTATGTAGATGAGCATGAGGGATAAGCATGTTAACCTTTATATGCATAGATGGTTGCTTTCAATAGGTATTGTTTTATTATATGCTAGTGTGTATTAGAGTTGATGGTTGCTTATAACAAATGCACAATAGTTGTATTTACCTTGAGTACAAATTTAATCATTGTACAATAATACTGTGTCCAAATATATGGTTATGTAATCATTTTTTCATGATGTATAGTTGTATGCTTGTGTGAAATGCATGGGTGTGATTTACACTCATACCTCTTTTTGTCTTATTGGTATTATATATTTGCACCTTCGTTAGAGGGTCAAGACTCCTATGGAGGGAGTTGAGATGGGGAATTCCTTGTTAGGGATTCTTTGGTTGGATGGATAAATGCCTCACTGATGCTCTTCCTTATGTAAACAATAGTAATTGATAATATTTATGAATTGTCCTTGTGTTTAGAAAAAAATGATGATAGTTTTGATATGTATCAAATTCATTAGTATATCAATATTATAATATATGAAATAATGAACATGTTATATTAACTTTATATTGATAGCTTATTAGTATGTACTAATAAAATACTTGTTGGTATTATTGTATACATAGCAATATGGAATGAGTTCCAAATGAAATAGAATGCTTACTGATATTGTTTGTATACTTGATAGAATGGATTGAGTTTTGAATAAACTGAAATGCTTATGGGTATTATTTGTGTACTTGAAAGATATGGCAATTTTCCAAATGAAATGAAGTGCTTATTGGTGTTGTTTGTATACTTGATAGTATAATCTAAATCTAAAATAACTTCATTGAATTTATTGGTACTATTTTATAAATTTGATTTTGATCTAAGTGGAATGAAAATATGGATTGACATAGTTGCATGCATGATAGTATGAACTTGATATAAAAACATTTTATTGACATTATTTTATAGTATGCTCTAAATTTTAAATGAAATTACTTGTTGGAATATACTTGATAATATGAAATGGATTTGAAAATAAATCATGGATGGTAGTGTGAATTTTAATCTATAAGATAAATTCATTATCTCAAAAGTTGTAATTATGAGTAAGGATGTTTAATTTGAAAACAATGAAACTTGTAAGAAGTACTTCATTAGAAAAATAAGTTGAATTTATTTTAAAGCATGTGTATTGAAAAAATCTACAATGTGCAAATATTTTATTGTGAATAAATTTTTAATCTAAAATCATATCAAAAAAATGTTATCCTTGATTAAAAACTAAAACACTACAAATTGTTACTCATATGGTTCCTAGAAAAATGATTACTTACCAAGAATAACAAATGTGTTGTGCTTACTCAAGTGTGGATGGGTGTATTATACATATTGGCTTGGTAATAAGCACTAATGGGTTAATTTTACATGTTGGATTAACCATGGGAATTAATGAGTGTTTTAAGTCTATTAATTGGTTGAATGTAGTCATGCTAGTGAAAGGAAAACCTAGATATTAATATTGATTATTAGAAATTGTGTACATGTTGGCTCTCCCATAGTTTGATGTGTGTATGAATATTTTTGATGGGAGTGTTGACTACATACTAGATTGATATGGGTATTTATGGGTGTTTTTAAATAATTGCATTAGACGCAATCAATTTAGATTCTAATTAGCATTATGTTTGAATACTACTCATAATAACAAAACTAGAAGATCTTCAAATTGGTTACTTATGTCTAGATTCATCTTATAAGAGAGTTTGATCCCTTACCCTATCAATCTCCTTGATAATTTTACTTCCCACTTTGTCACTCTTCTAAACATAAGATCCTTTCCCACCTGATTGGGTGAGTAATAACAATTCAATCAAATTCATTCATACATTTATTCTTCAAAATTAAGCCCCATAAAGTATCCTCTTACACACACCGCCACCAATAGATCATTACAACTAGAGCCAACTTGTTCAAGTAAGAATTACTCAATGACACTCCTATAGGTCAAATTCATGACTTCATTTGCAAAGTAAGGAGCTAAATATTTTTCTTCAAAAAATTAGCTAAGTGCTCTGAATATTTGAGAGGTTGCACAAAACCATGATGAATAAAATTGGCCCCCTTCATCGATGATGTCAACACAACATTGTGATAGCTTGGAAATGCACATAATGAAAAAAATTGAGATGCACAAAACCAGAGTGTGTAAGGTCCAAATGAACAAAGTCGGGCATTATTTGCCAATGACGTTAGCACCCCCGAACCAAATCCCAATATTGTGTAAGAAATGAAGACAAATAAAACCAAGATGAATAAATTTGGGTCGTCTAAGCAAGTAATGTCAATGGAGAGAAAAAACTCCAAATTTGGGCAAATAAAAGAGCCTAAGGCTAGTTGCACAAAGTCATGATGATGAAACCAAAAGGAACAAGGTAGAGCCTCTTTTGGTGATTACTTAAGCACCTCCACACCAAAGCCCAAGATTGTACAAAAATAAATAAGATGCATAAAATTAGAGCGAGCCTTGCACAAAATCAAGATTTAATAAGCTGAAGTGCACAAATCCTTAGGCCCTTTGACTATGATGTCAGCATCTCCAAGCTAAGGCCTAGGATCACACAAGTAAATTCAATGCACAAAATCAAAATAAACAAAGTTAAAGCCCATCTTGAATTGACATCATCAAAGAAATCATAAGCCACAATTTTGTTCGAAGAGGCTCTACAAACAAAATGATGATCCTGACTTCAAAGTAGGTTCTCATAAAATATTTTTTTCAGACCTACAACCATTATAGTGCCTTCTAGCTATTCTATTTAATGGCATCGAGGCATGAAAATTATAGCTTTGGTGAATCAGTTATAATAGTTCAGCCACTTGTAGAAGGTGGTCGTAGATCAATGGAGTAGATTGCACAAAGATTCAAATTCAAATACATATGAAATCTGAAACAACCACCTCAACATCTTGATCTCTCTACCAGGCTATTTTTGTAATAGTCATGTAATTAATTGTAAATATTTTGTTGTAAGTTTTAAAATTCAACTTATAAATAAGCCATCACACCTCTAGTTGAAGGGTCGGCTTTGTAGTATTTACTTGGATACTTGTGTAATCTTGTTGTCAGTCAATGAGAAGTGATAGTTGTTTGACCTCCATTGCTATGTAATTGCAGGTTTTTATGAATGCATCTTTGCTTTAAGTAATTTTTGTTACACTTATATTTTTAGTCTATTCTATTAAATATAATTATGTTATTTGGATCATTGTTGGATTATTATTCTTTTAAGTCTTTGGAATGATTAGAGCAAATAATTGAAGTTTAATGAATCTGTAATTATACTTGATAATTGTTGATCTATTAAGTATTCTTTAAATTTATCACATTAACTTGTTATACAATAACATCCAATGTTGTTACACTATATCTTGTCCATATTTATTTTATATCTCTAAACCCCTATCTTCTCTTAACCCTCTCTCTCTCTTTACCCTTAAGCTTACACATTTGTTTTTCTTCATTTCATTCAATTAAACCATTGATTGAAGTATAGGGCACATAGCTAACCCATAGACTAGGTGAATTTAGACCATCAATTTAGTTTCTAGCATGCCCTTTGGGACAAATTATGATAATACACTCACCTATTTGATTTAGACAAGAATTTTGGTGAAGTTTTATCATAAGAGACCATTGAAATTATATTCACCTAGCAACTTTGTTGCTTTGAGTAAATTACAAAACCTAGTTGTTTTTCAATGATTTTACATAGGTTTTTATGAGGGTTCTTGGTCCCCTCATACTGAGTGGGGTTTGAACCTTGGACCTCCCAAAGAGAGGCCAAAGCCCTTACCACTATAGTAAGCTTAGAGCTTTACAAAACCCAACTATTATCATATCATAGTTTTCATATTTTACTTTGTTTTTGTATACTGACAAGATCTACATCTAAGAAGAACTATCTTCATTCAAATCAAAGTGAGTTAAGTCTCTACCCCTATAATCTTGGTGAAAAAGTGTAGACTCCATATTTTTTAGCTCTTTTAAATCCTTAGGAACACCTAGTTTTGAATTCATGACTCACAATCAACGATAGGTCCTTCAAAATTTCCTTGAATGGAACACCACTAGACCATTAGGTCTAGCACATGTAAATGATATTCCTCAAGTAGCGTTTAAAGCCCTTCCCACTTATGATGGTAGATGAAAGATCACCTATGAATTTTTTAATATTTGGTCTCATTGGATGCAATTCATAGCATATGAGAGGAAGATATTATGGTTAGGCTTCTCGCCTTATCTTTTAGAGGTAAGATTGGTATCGAACCTTAGAATATGGAAGTATCTTCTCATGGGCTAATTTGGCAAGGCCTTTTTTTAAATAATTCAATGAGCTATCAAATCCCTTTTCACTACTCATCCAGTTCATAGTCATTCAACGACACCCTCAAGAAATCATCATATATTTTAACCTCATGTACGATAGAACTTGGAAAATAATTCCATAAGATATTAGACCTCCTGACCCCCAATCGTATATCTACTATATCAAAGCATTAGGTCTTGACCTAGGGCTGCAAACACAATAGTCTAATGTAACAAATTTTCTACAAGTCTATCAAGTAGTTGTCACTACCAAGAATACATTGATTTCTATAGGGAGGTTACCCCCTCGAGTTGTGATGTCTTATTTCCTAGAGATAGCTCAGCCTACTCAATAGAATGAGACTCTTTTAACTCATGTTATGATCACATATCTCTCTTTAGTTTCTCATATCCCCACTCTCAAGGCATTACCTCCAGTACCTACTCTACTAGTCTTAAACACAATTTTCTTCTTTGCCAATTTCAATGGTTAGATGACAAAATATCACACTAACACTCTCAGAAATATTTCTCAATTACAAAAATAATCAAACTCAAATACACCTTATTACTCCTTATTTGAAATTAGCAATCATCAAAGCATACATAAAAAATAATTACTCAATTACTCCTTATAATCTCCAATATTTAATTAACAACCTCCATAAATCAAACCCTCAAAAATAATACTGTCTATCCTTTTATCTCCCTCAAATACTCAATAACCAATTTAAAAAAACTTTATAACACTCCAAAATATTTATTTTTTATCCAGCCTTAGCAAATCCAAAATACCTCATGCAACATTGGCAAACATTAGTGCATATATTTTATTTCAAGCAAAAGGCATCGGCAGGTTTCGAACGCAAGACCACTCCCAGTCGAGCGCCTTATCGAGGCGCTAGCCCACCACGTGGGCTATGAACCTCCACATGAAGGGGAAAGCTCAAGCCTTCCTTTTATCCCTTTTCGATTAGCACGGTGCAAAACAAAATTCCCTCTTCTCTTGCAAAACCAACTCAACGGGTTTCTAACCCTGCTCTCCTTGCCTGTCGAACGTCTTAGCGCTATCCATTGTCGCCAACTATGCTACACAGCATTGTGCATAGTGAAAGGAGCCCCACTCCTATTTTTTATCTCTTCTACCATCGAATGCTTTCAAAACACGCAAAACCTTTATCTTTTTCTTGCACACGAATTTTGGAGCTTTGATTAATCGATAGTGCATTGGAGTGAAGACTAAGGTTCTTGCCCCCTTTTTATACATGAAGGCCAATGCCTTAGGAACATCGATGCCACATTCAAATTTTGAATTTGAATTAATAATTAACCTTTATAACCCAACCTTAGGGTTATTTAATTAATATAAATTAATTTTATAATTAAATTATAATTAATCTATAATTAACTTAATAACTTTAGAAGTTAATTAAATTAATTAATAAATTTTGTTTTGGTAAGTAGATATTTTATATACAAAATGGGTTTTTTAAGAGGATCCCAAAACCTTGTAACATGAGAGACCGCAGCCCTTAGTAAAAGAAGGAGCCCCTTGGGCTAGTACAGTAGAAACCATAGTGAACCTTACCAAAAAAAACATAGTAATGCCCAAGAGGGCTACATCAGAAACCTCAAACTGGAGGTAAAACATGTTGAAAAAACAACAAATAGAAATAGATGCATCCATTCTGAAAACCCGAATATCCTCTCCTCGCTCCCCATGCCCGTTCACCCAAACCCAATCCTCTCTTCTTGCTTATATGGAATCATTAGCGATATCCTGGATGGCATCCTTCTCCACGTCTATTAGAAACAACTATTGCCACATCACAAGACATGTGGACAGTAATCCCTTATTTTCCAAGTGGTCGGCTAAACCATTGCCCTCCCTGTAGGTGTGCTTGACTTGGACCAAGTTCCTCCGGATTTGGAGGTTCTTGGCCTCAAAAATGACATTGAAAACCTTCCATGTTAGATCCTGGGAATTCATCATGTAATTAATGATATTCGGTGAGTCCCCTTCAACTACCAAGGTCAGGGATCGTTCGAAATGAGCTTGAGTCCTCTCAAAAGTCATTTGGCCTCTGCAACATGATTGGTTTGAAATTCCAAGTTTTCACAGAAATCCAAGACGAGCTGTCCATTATGGTCTCTAACTGATCCACCCGCAGCGGCCGCCTCTGGGTTACCCCAAGAGGCCCCATAAAAATTTAACTTCAACCATCCTTAAGGAGGCCTGACCCACTTGACGTCCTTCCTGGATAACTGCGGATCCTCCTGCTCCTTGATCTCCCCTGATAACTTCAAGGATTTAGACAAACCCTCTTCAAACACATGCTTAGGCCATGGGGTAGGGATAAGCTTGGAGTTCTCAAATGCAAAGGCAATGGCCCTATGAGTGATTGAGGGAGGATCCCTAGGAGGATTACCGAAGACCCGATCATTGAGTTCCAACCATCTCTGCCACAAAAAATGGTGGAAGCAAGCATTCCACAGGAAACGGGGCTTGGGAATTTTAAAAGAATTGGGCCATTGGAAGAAACCCTCCTTAATGGTCTTGGGAGGAATCCATTGGATCTAAAAGGTAGAGAGGATGGAGCCAAGGATCGACCCAGTGAAAACGTAGTGCAAGAATAGGTGGTCAGAGGACTCATAGGCAGACTCACACAGATAACACCTATTGGGAATAGCAAACCCCCTCTTGTGAATATTTTCAATTGTGAGAGATTTATTCTGAAAGGAAATCCATGAGAAGAAATTTACCTTTGGGATCAAACATTTCCTCCAAACCACATTGCAAGGAAAGTCTAATTTTAGCCCTTTGCATTGGAATTCATAGGCAAATTTGACAAAGAATCCACCATCATTGGTCCCCCTCCAAATCATTTGATCTGGACCTCTGTTGGTGGGTATGATGATGTTCTTAAGGATAGAGGATAGGAATTCAGACTTAGTCTCTAGCCCCTCTACATAAATGAATTTCCACTGTAGGGAGCCATTTCTCCATTCAATGAAATTGGCCACCCTCTGCCCAAAGTTGTTATCAAGAAAAGTTTTAAGGTGAACCAGCCCGGTCTGCTCAAAGAGAGGGTCCTCTAGGGCCCACCTATCCTTCCTAAAATCTATGCTCTGGCCATCCCAAAGTATCCACCTAATTTCATCTTAGATCAGCTGCCTAGATTGGACAATGGCTTTCTAGAAATTCGACCCCCTAGTGGGAATCCCATCCTCAAGAAAGGAAGTGTTAGTGAGGTATTTCCTCCTGATAATTCTAACCCATTCTGTCGATTCATCTACCAAGATCCTCTAGGTGTATTTGGCAATGAGTGCTAGGTTCATCTTGGCCATTCTCTTGAACCCTAATCCTCCTTACCTCTTACTTTTGCAAACTTTGTCCCAGACCACCAAAGGAAACTTGGACTTGTCTTCATTGCCTGACCAAAGAAAGTTTTGTTGGGTCTGCTCAATCTTATGAAGAATCGAGGCAGGCAATCTAAAAATAAACATGAAAAAGGTTGGAATCCCTTGGAGGTACACCATAGTGAGGGTTGCCTTGGCAGCTTGGGATAATAACTTGCCTTTCCACGATGCCAAATTTTGGTGGATTCTCTCGAGCACCATGTTCCATATCCCTTCCTTAGCACACCCGCAGAAGAGAGGGAGGCCAAGATAGGTAGTAGGGAGGGAGTCAATAGAGCACCCCAGGATCCTTGCAATCTAAACTTGATGCCTGATAGGGGTGTTGAGAAAAAATATTTTGCTTTTGATGTAGTTAAATTTTTGATTGGCAACACTCTCATAGAGTCCTAGGATTCATTTTATAGATCTGGCTTAAGCTACTAATGCTATGGTGGATAGGAGTGTGTCATCCACAAACTGTTGATGGGTGATCGCCTCAATCCCTAAGGCAAGGAGGATACCGATCACCTTCTTTCATTGTTGGGCATCCTTGAGGGCTCTTCCCAAAGCTTCTATGAGGATGATGAAAAGGATGGGGGACAGAGGATCCCCTTGATGCAGACCTCTTGAGCTCTGAAAGAAACCGGTAGGAGAGATATTCACTAAGATAGAGAACCATGGGGAGGAAATGCAGCCCTGGATGAGGTCAACCCACAGGGGATGGAAGCCAAAATTGAGGAGGATATCTCGAAGAAAACCTGTGTCAACCCTATCGAAGGCCTTGTTCATATAAAGCTTGAGGAAAAGGACAACCTTCTTGGTCATTGAGGCGGAATGTAGGGTTTCATGGATCGAGATGACCCCATCCAGGATGTTCCTCCATTTCACCGAACTGCCTTATGACTGATCAATGATAAGGGGGGGAATGGGCTTCAGCTTGTTGGCCATAACCTTGGTCAACACTTTGTGGATGACGTTGCACAGGTTGATAGGCCTATAATCAGAGATGGATTTGTAGTCAGAGGCTTTCGGGATGAGGGCCAAGAAGGTGGAGTTGAAACTACGAGGGACAACTTTGGTTGACTGGATCTCTCTAATGGTCTCACATACATTGTTCCCCACCACATCCCATAGGGTTTGGAAAAATATCAGAGAGAAACCATCCAGCCCAGGGGCTTTATCAAGTTGCATTGAAAACAAGGCCTCCTTAATCGCATCGTGGGATAAAGGTTCCAAAAGTCTGAGGTTCGTATCCTAAGGAACGATGCAAGGAATATTAGATAGGATAGTATCTTGAGCTTGGCTATCACCCTCCAGGGCACTTTCCAAGAGGTTATAGAAAAAGGACATCGCTTCAGCCCTGATCTCAACTATGTCCTTGGTGGATGATCCATTGATGCACACAATCTCCCTGATCTTGTTGGATACCCTGTGTTGCATAGTGGATGTGTGAATGAACCTGGTGTTAGCATCTCCTTCCTTGACCCACAGGTCTCTTGACTTATGCCTCCATAAGGTTTCCTCTCTAGCCAGGATGTTATGGAACTCTGCTAGGAGGTTCCTTTCCTCCTCCCTAGTGGGGATGTTGTGGTCCCCAACTTCAATTCTCCTTTCCATCTCTTGAATTTTCTCATTAATGGCCTTTTTACTAGCGAAAAGGTTACCAAAAACCTCCCTGTTCTAGATTTTCAAGTTTTCTTTGACCATCTTCAGTTTATGAGCCAACCGAGAAGTGGCTGATCCTCCAAACTGTTGATGCCACCATGAGGACACTTGATCTTTGAAATCCTTGTGGAGAGTCCACATGGCTTCGAAATGAAAAGGAGTTTTGGAGGAGGGAGGCATACCAGTTTCAAGGAGGATGGGACTATGGTCTGATCTGATCTGAGGTAATACCAACAGGGTGTCATCGCCAAACATGGGGATAGCTTCTTGAGAGATGAGGAACCTATCCAGCTTCACCTGGATGAGCCCGCTATCAATCCTCCTATTGCTCCAAGTGAAAGAGGACCCCTTTAACTTAACATCCATGAGCTCATTTGTATTGAAAAAACCTCTGAAATCCTCCATGCTTATGCTGAAAGAGTCGTTACCTCCTTTCTTCTCAGACGGATGCAGTGGGCTATTAAAGTCTCCTCCTATGATCCATGGAAAGGTGTTGAAGGTGGTCCTCATTTGAGTTACAGTTTCCCACATTTCGGCCTACTCGATGGGGGAATTTGGAGAGTAAATGTTGGACAGGATCCAAGACTAATTTTTGGTCTTGGAGTGAAACAAAATGTTTAGGAACCTTCTCGAGGATGACAAAAGCCTTCCTTCAACCAAGGTAGGTGGTGAGCAGAAATTCATGTCCCGAAAAACATTCATTTCTCTTCCATAAATTATCAATCCGGTAAGTTCGTAAACTTATGAGTGTCACGCACAGTATATGCCTGCAGTGTTGGGGAACAAATCTGGTTGTACCTTATTTAGTTTGGTGGGGAGGTTTGTGTAATTGGATTCCAGCCAAACCAAATAAACTAAGTGCGAGAAATGAAATAAATAAATTATTAAACAAAAAGTAAAGTGCTGGAAATAAAATGCGAGGAAATAAACACACACACCTAAATTAAATAAAGCAAGAACTAAAGCAATAAAATAATCTACATAAAGCAAATGCACAAATTAAATAGGGGAGGACTACTGCAAGGAGTGGGCCCAAGCTCCCGCAGATAGTCCGCCCGGCTAGCTACGTAGAGCTTGCTCGAATAAGAGGAGTTGCACTCTTAATTAATTAAACAATAAAATAAAATAAGTTCTGTGTAAAATTAATCATTGATCTCCGATCTCCTCTGTTCATCTACCTGCGTCTTTATATAAAGCGCAGCCAGATCTCATTACAATAACAAATCGGTCTATTTTAATCACGTGATGTGATTTAGTTACAATTGATTCTACACATATTTTATTCTTCTATTTTAAAGTATGTTCGTTCACCAGAAGGATAAATATAAATATCCTTAGGTGTACGTAACAACAAATCCTAAACTAATGCATCCTAAAAATAATAATATGCTTTAAGAGCTTTACAAGGTCAACCGGCCAATCGGTTGATAATAATAACAAACACTTTATTCTATTTAATAAATGCAGGATTAAAATAGATCTCCTTTGTCTTCACGTGCAACCTCCTCCATAGTCCTTGGTCAACCAGTCAAAGTTGACTTGGTAAATCTTGCAAAGTATGAAGGCATGGAGGCGCCTTCCGGTTGTAGGGAGGCGCTCTTCTTCCGTTGGTGCCTTCCGGTTGTAGGGAGGCGCTCGTCTTCCATTGGTGCCTTTCGGTTGTAGGGAGGCGCTCGTCTTCTATGGGTGCCTTCCGGTTGTAGGGAGGCGCTCATTTTCTATCGGCGCCTTTCGGTTGTAGGGAGGCGCTCTTCTTTCGTTGGTGCCTTTTGGTTGCAGGGAGGCGCTCGTCTTCCATTGGCGCCTTTCGGTTGTAGGGAGGCGCTCATCTTCCGTGGGCGCCTTTCGGTTGTAGGAAGGTGCCTACTTCTATTGGGCGCCTTCCTTGAAGAGGAAGGTGCCTACTCTCTTGCCTTAGTCTCTGTAAGCAGAAGTATGCCGGGTCCAAGTGGATGTAGACCGGAAAACACCATATTAGTACCAATACCTGCATTTATACACATTTCCCACTAAAAACACCAATCAAGCATAATACCGGATTTTCTATCAATTATATGCATAAGTTATATAAAATACATTTCATATGCTAATTGAACCAGTGATAATTCTCCTTAACCGTGTATATAAAATGAGCATTTTTGGTGCTCATCATCCCCCCATGCCTAACATGTGCCACGCCCTCGTGGCACCAAAAGGTGAAGTTATCCCTCTCGCAGGCTGACCATGCCAAAAAGTTTGTCATGTCTTCATGACAACAACCCCTGGGATATATATTTTTTTCCCTCCTTTTTTTTTTTTAATGGCCTTCAGCATCTCTGTTTCTCTGTCACTGAGTGCTGCTATTTTTTTCCATTCAGCACTACTGTTTTCTTTTTTCTCAGTACTATTTTTTTTTTTATTCAACACTATGTTTTTTTTTTTCATTGAGTGTTGCTATTCTTCATCCATAGAGTGATGCGGCACCAACGTAAGTCAGAAACACATCCTGACTAATCATTGCGAACAAATAGTTAAATTGTGACCACAATGTTCAGGGCCAATGACCACTGCATTTTTTTTTTTTATATTTTTATAAATGCCGACATTCTCCAATGTTGCTCATTGGTCATATTTGGTGAGACCAATTTGATTTAAAATAAGTGCAGTCACCAACTGCTACTTTTACCCACATTTGAAACGTATTTCACATCTCCATAACCTCCTTTGTGGTATAGAGTAGCATCATTTATATGTGTTCGCTCAAGCCAGTTGCCATTGTCATGAGGCGGCAATGAAAATGATGCCAAATTTATTCACGTAGATGCCATAGCCTCTCTCTTTTTTTTTTTTCAATTATATATTTTTTTCAAGGCACATCATGTGTTTGAATTCTAATGGGAGATTTTGAAAAACTATGGAGGCGTCGATTGGTATTAGCATAGAAATGATTTTAAAATAACTATACACATAATTAATAAGAAAATCAGTACATACCCGGGTGAATTTCGTAGAATCTGATATATATGATGCTGGTGGTGTGAGATGTCTTCACGTTGGTGCTCCTGGAGATTTTATTTATTTATTTATAAGTATCTTTATCTGTTCTGCCATGAACAGAACAGATCTTGACTCTCTCCCTTTTTTTTTTTCTTCATCCTCTACATCAAAGAACAGAGTCAATCCGCAACAACTGAGCTGGTGACTCTAAACTTTGAAATACCCAGCTTTTTCTCAACAGCACAAAAAATATTTTAATCCTGCATTGACGTATCTCTCTCCGAATGCATTTACAGGATGAATATTAAAATTTATACCTGACACGTGTGCGTCCAAAATGACATCCCCTCTGAATTATTTCTTTTGCATGCATAATTGGAACAACACGACATTCCTTTGTTTTTTGGAGTGAGGAAAAACAATATTTCTTTCATCATTCACGACATCTGTCAAGTGCATTGCTGAGATGTATGTGTTGTATGTGCTGGCATTGGTAGGATGTTCTCATCCATTGATGCGATCCCCAAATTAACCTACATGCCGTAGAGTTGGAACTGCACCAATATTTGTTGCCCACGTCGTGCTTGTCTAGTCAATGGGCAAAGAACAGGGGCGCCTTCCCTATGAGGAAGGCGCTTGCCTTCTAGTGGCACCTTCCTGTCGGTGCCTTCCTGTGAGAGGAAGGCGCTTGCCTTCTAGTGGCGCCTTCCTGTTGGTGTCTTCTTATCGGCACCTTCCTGTGGCGCCTTCCGATGAGAGGAAGGCGCTTGCATTATTTTGGTGCCTTCCTGGAAAAGGAAGGCGTTGGCCTTCTATTGGTGCCTTCCTGGAAGAGGAAGGCGCTTATATTTTCTTGGTGCCTTCATGGAAGAGGAAGGCGCCTACCTTCTTCTGGCACCTTCCTTGAAGAGGAAGGTGCCTACTTACCATGCGTTGATTCCGAAGGAAACAGATATTTGACATCTATTTTTTTTTTCAAACTCCTCCCCCATTTTATTTAGCTACCAGTTGGAGGTTTCTCATTTCCCTTCGGGACCAGGCTGGTCCTCGGGAAAGAGGATACTCTCTTCCAACGGGCAGCAAAAATAAAACTTTGCTTTTGATTTGCATTTCATCGTGGAGCTATTTCAACACAAGGTTTTTTTTTTTTTTCATAGGAGTAAGTTAGGCGCCGACAATAAGGCGTCTTTCCCCCCATGTCTAAAATTTGTCACGTCCTCGTGACAACAACCTTTCGAACTTTTTTTTTTTTTTCATAGGAGTAAGTTAGGCACCAACAATAAGGCATCTTTCCCCCCATGTCTAAAATTTGTCACGTCCTCGTGACAACAGCCTTCCGAACTCCCCTTTTTTTTTTTTTTTTCGATTCACCCGCATCTTCCCCCACTTAAATTGGTGATGCCCTTATCGCCAAGCAATATGTCCCTCTCGCGCAACAGTTCCGCAGCCCTCCAAACGTCAGGTCCCACATTGAACAACAGGTACCCCCATCCAAGGGAGAAGAAAATTGCTTATTGGTGCCTTCCTCCAGGTGGAAAAAGGCACTGCTTGTATTGGGCTGATTGTAGGCACTCTCTTCCTAGTGGGAAGTAAGTGCCTTTTTCGCTTTGCCGCACTCCTAATTGCAGGGCACAAAATGTCACATCTGTTAGGCCTAGTTTAAGCCGGCTCCACCTACAGATCATGCTCATGGTTGTGTACTGTGAAACTACACCTACAAAAACTGCACACACGAAAGCAGTAAAACAGGAGTCATGACTCCGTGCCTGTTAGGCCCTGGCTCTCAGGATGCCTGCAGCTTGCATTCGGTTCATGATTTCCTGCAAAGCAATAAGAAAGCAATTTTTATGCTAAACAGGACATGTTCTATGCATTTTTTTTTTTTCACTAGGAGGATTCGCATTTTTTTTTTTTTTTTGTGGAAGGCGCCTTCAATGTATGGCACCTTCTTGATGCGGAAGGCGCCTCCAATGTATGGCGCCTTCTTCATGTGAAAGGCACCTCTAATGTATGGCACCTTCTTCCTGTGGAAGGCGCCTCCAATGTATGGCGCCTTCTTGATGCGGAAGGCGCCTTCTTGATAAACAAGGCGTCTTTCACTTCATTTTTTTTTTTTTTACGTATCCTCCCTCTCTTCTTTTTTTTCTTTTTCTTTCTCTCTCTTTTTTCTTTTTCTTTCTCTCTCTTTTTTTCTTCCTTTTTTTTTTGACGAATGTTTGAACATTCGTCCAAGCTACTGGTATGGTATGGGGTCTCCCCCATGCCGATGTCTGATCCACTCTTGTGAATGTGAGGCAGTGGTTAATGGAGCTCGTTGACCGTTACTTGAACGTTGTCTCGAAACTCTTCTCTTGCACTTGGTGTAGCATATCTGACTTTGTTTATCATCCAGACTATAACAGTCATGCACTTTCCAACAAAATTTTCCCCCAAATTCCACAAGCACCTTGGGCTGGAAGCCTTTCGCTTGATCGGGGTTACTTAGCCTCGCCTTCAAGTGCCAATGTTTCCAAGGCAAAACTCTGCTGGCTTTCACCTGTTAGATTGGATGCTATACGATCAGGTACCCGAGACAGTTCGTATAGTGCTATTACGAACTCCATGTATGAATCTCAATTCATGAGATCTTCACAGACACCTCCTTATTTTTCTACTTCGCACTTCACGTTGTCCTGCAAAACATAAAAGAAAAATCTAAACTAAAGACGTTAAAATAAAATTCTAACTAATTTTTTTCTCTCTGTTTTTTTTTTTTGTATTTTTTTTCGGTCTATTCTGCCTTGACCAGAACAGATCTTGGATTATCATTTTTTTTTTCATCATCTCGCATCAAAGAATAGGATGTCTACTTCAACCATTTGAGCTGGTGATTTTCACATCCTGGAGGTTTGTCAATGATCCATCCTAAGAATTTGGCAAAATGTACCATGTACTCGAAACATCTTTGCCCTCACACTTTTTGTGAAAAGCAGATTTCTCCATGGTTTCAGATCCTCTCAAAGTTGATGTTATCTTCCACCATAGTGAGATTCTCGCCTCTCTTTTGTATATTTTTTTCATATGACAACCAACAACTCACATTTTTGAAACACCAAGCTCCTCCTCAATTAGCACATAAAAAAAAAATGTTAATCCTGTGGCCTTTGTGCAGACATTTGAAATCTGATCTCCTCCAAGATTTTTCCTTGTTTTATTTAGCTACCGGTTGGAGATTTCTCATTTCCCTTCTGGACCAAGCTGGTCCTCGGGAAAGAGGATACTCTCTTTCAACAAGCAGCAAAATAAAACTCTATTTTTGAATTGCTTCATTAACTTGGAGCCTTTTCAGCAGATGATTTATTTTTTTCTCTTTTTTTTCTTTTTTTTTTCATGAACACTATAAATAGCGTTCATTGTGTTGTTGGTGGCATTTGATGAAGGTGGGGTCTCCCCCATGCCTACATCTGAACTAGTCTTCTCGAAATCTTTTTTTTTTTTTTCAACTAGTCTGATATGTTGTAGCATGAGAAGAGTATTTTCCTTCATGGCCTCGCAACCAAACTTCTTTCAACGTAATGGCAAAGTGTGCAGGCCAGCAAATGACTATCCGCGAGCTAGCAACCTGAAGAAAACATGGCATAGCAGTCTGTTAAAAACACATGCTAGTTTCTCGATTCACCAGGTCGCCTTAAGCGCAAGTGAAGAGCATACTCCATAACAAGATGTTCTCTTTAAATTATGCTCTGTCATTTTCCCTGCATTATTAATTTCATCATAAAAAAACATTTACCAATACGTTG
The DNA here is from genome assembly GCA_028583015.1 of Wollemia nobilis. Taxonomy (NCBI): domain Eukaryota; kingdom Viridiplantae; phylum Streptophyta; class Pinopsida; order Araucariales; family Araucariaceae; genus Wollemia; species Wollemia nobilis. Next base: position 320,699 of record JAQPPZ010005611.1, read on the forward strand.
CAAAAATTTCAAGCCTGTAAAAATTTTTAATTTAAAACCAAGCTTCTAGAGGCACAATTTTTCAATGGTTTCCGTATAAAAACACGTCCCTAAAAATTTTCAATCAGACTTGGGTTGTGCTTTTTCTTTTGATTTCTTGAAACCATTTAGAACATGATGGAAATCCTTCAATGCCAGATTTTTTTCTAATTTTTTTCAACAACACATTTTATTTCTACTTCTACACTTAATTATGGTACATCAGGTTCATTCCCACGTTTACCTGAGAAGCTAAAAAATATAAATAATTGCCTATGGGATTTGGCTCTGATCGTGCCGACAACTATTTTTGGCCTTTATAAAAAGCTCCTTGGTGGACTCATGCTTCTCAGATAAAATATTTATAGGTAATTTCAAATAAGCTTTTTATCTGACTTGTAAATTAGAACACTACAGTTTAGACACTCCCGACAACGGCGCCAAAATGGTGAGCAGAAATTCATGTCCCGAAAAACATTCATTTCTCTTCCATAAATTATCAATCCGGTAAGTTCGTAAACTTATGAGTGTCACGCACAGTATATGCCTGTAGTGTTGGGGAACAAATCTGGTTGTACCTTATTTAGTTTGGTGGGGAGGTTTGTGTAATTGGATTCCAGCCAAACCAAATAAACTGAGTGCAGAGAATTTAAATAAATAAATTATAACAAAATGCTGGAAATAAAATGCAGAAATAAAAGCACACACCTAAATTAAATAAAGCAAGAACTAAAGCAATAAAATAATCTACAGAAGATAAAGAACAAAAATAAATAGGGGAGGACTACTGCAGGGAGTGGGCCCAAGCTCCCGCAGATAGTCCGCCCGGCTAGCTACGTAGAGCTTGCTCGAATAAGAGGAGTTGCACTCTTAATTAATTAAACAATAAAATAAAATAAGTTCGTGTAAAATTAATCATTGATCTCCGATCTCCCTTGTTCATCTGGCCTGCGTCTTTATATAAAGCGCAGCCAGATCTCATTACAATAACAAATCGGTCTATTTTAATCACGTGATGTGATTTAGTTACAATTGATTCTACACATATTTTATTCTTCTATTTTAAAGTATGTTCGTTCACCGAAGGATAAATATAAATATCCTTAGGTGTACGTAACAACAAATCCTAAACTAATGCATCCTAAAAATAATAATATGCTTTAAGAGCTTTACAAGGTCAACCGGCCAATCGGTTGATAATAATAACAAACACTTTATTCTATTTAATAAATGCATGATTAAAATAGATCTCCTTTGTCTTCACGTGCAACCTCCTCCATAGTCCTTGGTCAACCAATCAAAGTTGACTTGGTAAATCTTGCAAAGTATGAAGGCATGGAGGCGCCTTCCGGTTGTAGGGAGGCGCTCTTCTTTCGTTGGCGCCTTCCGGTTGCAGGGAGGCGCTCGTCTTCCATTGGCGCCTTTCGGTTGTAGGGAGGCGCTCGTCTTCCGTTGGCGCCTTTCGGTTGTAGGAAGGCGCTCATTTCTATCGGTGCCTTTCGATTGTAGGGAGGCGCTCTTCTTTCGTTGGTGCCTTCCGATTGCAGGGAGGCGCTCGTCTTCCATTGGTGCCTTTCGATTGTAGGGAGGCGCTCGTCTTCCATGGGCGCCTTCCGGTTGTAGGAAGGCGCCTACTTCTGTTGGGCGCCTTCCTTGAAGAGGAAGGTGCCTACTCTCTTGCCTTAGTCTCTGTAAGTAGAAGTATGCCGGGTCCAAGTGGATGTAGACTGGAAAACACCATATTAGTACCAATACCTGCATTTATACACATTTCCCACTAAAAACACCAATCAAGCATAATACCAGATTTTCTATCAATTATATGCATAAGTTATATAAAATACATTTCATATGCTAATTGAACCAGTGATAATTCTCCTTAACCGTGTATATAAAATGAGCATTTTTGGTGCTCATCAATAGGGTCCCAAAGGCACATGAGCCCACCTAACATGCCTTGAGATGGATTGATAAGACACTCTCCTTTGGCCCAAATGGCCTTGGTAGACTTCTAAGAAAAGAGCTCATTGATTTTGGTTTCTTGCATAATGAAGATGGAAGGATTGATCCTTTTCCTTAGGTCAACCACCAGCCACTGCTTGGCTGCCCCGTTGAGACCCCTCACATTCCATGAGAGGACCTTCATTTCGAGGGTTTAGGGTTTCTTTTGCCTCCCTTCACTAGCTATAAGGGGGGCTTGGTTCCTTTCTTATCATTCTGGGTGTCGGAATCATCAGATAAAATCATCAACTGGGTTCCATTTGTGATGTCCTTCGTCATTTCCTTATTTCTCTTCTCATTGACAAAGGGTCTCCCTCTTTTCCTTTCGTTGCCATAGTCAATGGCATGTTTCCTGCTCCTGGTGTTTTTGGGGTTGATTCTCCTAGATAAGAATGGGCCTTATTTTTTAGAGAAAGGAGAAAGGGGTACCTCACCCCTATTCGAGAAGTTTGGGGATTTCCTATTTCCTGCCAGGTACTCATCCATAAAAGAATTTGGAACAATAATTTTGGGAAGGGTCTGTACCTGGGTAACTGGATCCTCTATGCTAGGACTGGTGTGAAGCAAAGATTTTGAGAGCACCTCTTGCTACTTTTGGGCTGACGGGAAGGCTTCTCTTCACTCACGATTTTGCTTACCTCGATCTAGAACATCACTCTGACATTCCTCTTGAGGTGCTTGGTGGGCAATATTACACATGATGTGTTTTGGACCTAGCATTGGCTCCTTGTTAATATGGGGAATACACTGGTTCCTCTACATGCCCTTGTTTGGACCTGTGCCTTTTGATTTTGGGACCTCAAGACAGGGCACTGATTCAGGATGTGACCTTGAGTGTGATAGTGAGTACAAAAGGCTGGCTTATTTTCATACTCGATGGGCTACCTCTTGATGATGTGCGATCCTCTATACAAGTTTATGAAAGTGGGTAACTCTATTTCCAGGTTAGCGGAGACACAAAAGTGGGCATGGACCATCCTGGATCAGACCTTGGTGGAATAATCAATGGTAATGAGCTCACCTATGGATCGGGCTATCCCTCTGATGACATTCTCATGCAGCATTGGTGGGCAACCTAATCCACAAAGGAGCTACATTTATGTTTTGGGTTTCAGGGTTGAAATCCTCTCCCAAATTTCAAAGAAAAAGGCTCATGCACCCTAGGAACCATGGTCCCTCAGCCAAGATGTTGCAGCAATCCTCCTGGTGTTGAGCCTGATGGCAAAAAACCCCCAAGAGAGGGCAACAATTTCCATGTTGTTGTTGGTCTTCCACTTGTAAAAAGTCTATTTTTGAATGGTCTCCATGTTTGATCGCCCTCCTACGAACTTGCCAATCAGAGTGAAATGCTCAAGCTCCAGGTAGCTGTCCATTAGGTCTTTAGGGATGACCAAATCTGCTCCATAAGTAAGCAGTTCTTGGATGGGTTGCTTTGTTGGGGATCCTGGACTTAGTACCTGGGTGTAGGATCCTTTTTTATTTAGGTTTACCCCGCCTCCTAGTCCCTCCTTGTTAGGACCCTCCTAACGTAACTCTTAATCATATTATATATTATATTGTATTATAAAGGGACACATCCCTTCACCATTCACACCTTTTAGATAGATGTAAATAGGACAAGGAGGATGCTCCAAAGATCATCCAAGAACATTAATTTATTACATTGTGGGTTTCTGCCTTTCAATACAAACTGTGATTCTATTCAAATAGCAATTCTTTTCTGCATTCAATTCATATTTCAAGTTGCAGGTTCATAACAACTGGATCAAAGCTAAAAATACCTAACAATTTTTCCCCACCTCGCTCTAGTTACTGACAGGCCATTACTCGACAATGTTTTCTTTTCAGCACACATTCTAACCATTACTGACAAAACTATTACACAGTAGGCCACAATCACCGGCAAAGGTAGCATACAAATTTTTTTGGACAGCATCACGCATTACCAGAGTTATAAAACCTTAATAGTGATTATAGGTGAGGAAAATATCATTCGGTGTGAACAAAGAGCAGCAAGTACGTAAAATTAAACGTGGCAGAGACAGATAATTTTTTTTGACAAAACTAATTTTTGCATATTCAACTCACTTATAAACCAACCACACCCTAAATGGCCAAGGGAAGACGATCTCAAGACACAATGAAGGAGATTGCGAAGGAGGTTTCAAAAGAAATTATGAAAGAACTCTCGTAGTTTTCCAAGGAAATGAGAGACATGATGCAAGGAATGGTGTTTTGGAAGGACAATTTAGAAGATAAAATCGCTACCAAAATAGCAGACCTAACCATAAACATCACCAACTCGAATACAGATATATCCACTAAATTGGATGTTATAACCCATTCCATGGACTTAGTACAACAAAATTTGTTGCTCATGCAAAATGGACAATAGAACACTATGCCACCACAACAAACATTAATAGGGGGACCACATACATCAATCCTTCCTCGTACCACAAAAATAGTTTTCCAAAATTTGATGGAGGTGATCCCATAAATTGGATATATAAGGCAGACCAATATTTTGCCTTACATCAAATTCCAAAGATTCAGAAAGTCCGTATCGCATCATTTCACTTGGAACAATTTGCTATCCAGTCGTATCAATGGTATGAGAAAACAAAAGGTCCACCCACATGGATTGAATTCACAAAAAACTTAATGTTGCGATTTGGCACCACTAAATTTGAATACTTCACAGGAGCCCTCACTAAACTGCGACAAACCTCCACCGTAAGGGAATACCGAGCATAATTTGAGAAATTGTCGAACCTTAAAACAAGACTAGATGCATAATTCTTCCAAAGTTGTTTCATGAGTGTCCTAAAAGAAGACATTAGAATGGAGGTACAAATACAAAATCCTATCGATATGATGCATGCAGTGGCATTAGCACAAATGATAGAAGAGAAGAACAATAACCAAATGTGAATAGGAAGAGTTTTTTTAGGAAAAACCTCAAATACCTACACTAGCCAAAAATTGAATAAGGTCATGTCAATTAAACGAATTAGTCAGGAAGAGCTAAAAGAAAGATGAGAAAAGGGCCTATGTTTCCACTGCGATGAAAAATTTACCCCCAACCACAAATGCATCTCATCAAAATTATATATTTTGGACATAGTTGATTGCACTCCCAAAGAGGAGGATGAAATAGAAGTGGAAGTAATAACTAAGGTTACAGAAGAAAACCAAGAAGATAAAATAGAAATATCCTTTAATGCATTAGCAGGATACTCGATTCCATAAACAATGAAGGTAAAAGGGTATTTTAAGAAACAAAACCCTATTGTGCTCTTAGACTCTGGTAGCACTCACAATTTTATAGACCCCAGTTTGGCCAAACAAGCTAATTGCTTTATATATCCCTACAATAACTTCAAATTCATGATTGGCAATGGAGGAAAAATTGCATGTAAATGCAAATGTAGGAATATCAAACTCACGATGGGGGAATATAACATGAAAGCATATATGTATGTACTACCATTAGGAGGATGTGATATTGTTTTGGGAGTACAATGGCTACGAACGCTCGATAAAATTCAATGGGACTTTGAAGAGTTATGGATGCAATTTATACAAAACAACCAAACATACACAATTCAAGGTTTAAAATTAGGTCCCACACAAATTGTAAGTTCCCATAGAATGGAAAATATTCTTCGAAAAGAAGAAAGAGGTATGGTTGCCCAACTATTTTCCTTGCAAAACACCATCAAAGAGCAACTAGAGGCACACAAATTAATAGAACTCCTAGAGAAACATGATAAAATATTCAAAGAGCCAGAGGGATTACCTCCACAATGAAGCCATGATCATGCTATTCAATTACTTTCGAGACACCAGCCTCCAAATATTAGACCTTACCGATATCCATACTTACAAAAGACGAAAATAGAAAAATTAGTACAAGACCTACTAAGGGCAAGGGTCATTCGACCTAGTAGAAGTCCCTACTCTTCGCCAGTCATACTAGTAAGAAAAAAGGATGGATCATGGCACCTATGCGTGGATTTTCGCGCTCTCAACAAAATAACGATTAAAGACAAATTTCCTATTCCAATAATTGATGAACTACGTGATGAACTAAATGGTGTCGCATATTTTTCTAAACTCGATTTACGATCAGGTTACCACCAAATTCAAGTTAAGGAAAGCGATATACCCAAAACTGCTTTTCACACCCACGAGGGACATTATGAATTCTTGGTGATGCCTTTTGGCCTCACCAAGGCTCCATCGACATTTCAAAGTCTTATGAATAAAGTATTTTCTCCCATCCTTTGAAAATTTATTTTAGTTTTCTTTGACGATATTTTGATTTACAGCAAGACATGGGAAGAGCACTTAACACATATAGCCCAAGCACTCAAAATCTTGGAAGAAAATCAATTATACGCAAAGCGATCAAAGTGTTCCTTTGGGAAGTAGGAAATTGAATATCTTGGACATATTGTCTCCAAGGAAGGAGTTAAAGTAGACCCCAAAAAATTGAAGATGTGGAAAATTGGCAAATTCCCAAAACTCTAAAAGGGTTGCGTGGGTTCTTAGGATTAACGGGCTATTATCACAAATTTGTTAAATATTATGGGAAAATAGCAGCACCCTTAATAGCCCTACTTAAAAAGAATGCCTTCATATGGTCTCCAAAAGTGAATGAAGCTTTCATGACTTTGAAAAATGCCATGTGTACCACCCCCATCCTAGCTATGCCAGATTTTTCCCAACCATTCATTATTGAAAGCGACGCTTTCGGATTGAGAATGGGAGCGATGCTTATGCAAAATGAGAAGCCCTTAGCCTTTACTAGTAAAGAATTTTCCAAAAATAATTTAGCACGTTCCACTTATGAGAAAGAAATATTAGCTATGGTCCATGCTATCCAACATTGGAGACCATACCTTATTGGAAAACATTTCATTATCTACACCGATGACCATAGCCTAAAATACTTTCTTGAACAATGGATAACCACTCCAGAATAGCAAAAGTGGGTAACAAAACTATTAGGCTATGATTATGAAATCATATACAAAAAATGGAAAGATAACATGGTTGCGGATGCACTTTCCAAAAAGTTCAAAAAAACTTCACAATTACATGCTTTTTCTTTTCCCATCCCTACATGGATCGAACAAGTCAAGGATGAATGGTATGCAGACCCTACTATACACACCATAATTCAACAACTACAACAAAATCCCATGAGTAAACCCCACTACTCTTGGCAAGGTAACATGCTCTGTTACAAAGAACGTCTGGTCCTCTCACCTACATCAATTTATCGTCCAAAGCTTCTACATGAGCTACACGCTACACCTACTGTAGGCCACTCTGAATTCCTAAAAACCTACAAAAGAGTGACTAAATCATTTTATTGGCGAGGGATGAAAAATAATATCAAGAAGTTCGTCAATGAATGTGAAATATTCCAAAGAAATAAAGGTGAAACAATGGCAAAACCGGGCCTTCTTCAACCTCTACCCTTACCAACCAGGACATGGGAGGATATTTCAATGGATTTCATTGAAGGTCTTCCAAAATCCATAGGAAAAATGATGATCCTAGTGGTGGTAGATCATTTATCTAAATACACCCATTTTTTCCAGTAGCTCCCCCTATACCGCTAGTACTATTGCTCAAATCTTCCTTGAAAATATTTTTAAATTACATGGCATGCCTTCTACTATCGTTAGTGATAGTGATCCCACTTTCACTAGTAATTTTTGGAAGGAATTATTTAAACTCCAAGGTATGTAACTTCGGATGAGCTCTGCTTACCACCCACAAACGGATGGTCAAACTAAAATTGTCAATAAGTGCTTAGAAACCTATCTCCGATGCTTTATTTCCACCAAACCCCTTCACTGGGTTAAATGGCTTCCACTAGCTGAATGGTGGTATAATACCACATATCACACAACCATAAAAATGACCCCTTTCAAAGCATTATATGGTCGATCACCCCCATCTCTAACCTCTTATCTTCCAGGAAGTACAAAAGTACCAGTTGTAGAGATGGAGCTGGTCACTTGAGATAATATCATTCATGCTCTGAAGGACAATCTACATATTGCTCAACATCGCATGAAGCAACAAGCGGACCAACATCAAACTAAAAGGGTTTTTCAAGAAGGGGATATGGTATTTCTCTGCCTCCAACCATATCATCAAACTTCATTGAAAATAAAAGGGTCACAAAAATTAACACCAAAATTTTATGGCCCTTATAAAATTCTACAGCGTATTGGACCTGTTGCATATAAACTTGAATTACCAGAATATTCCAAAATTCATCCGGTATTTCATGTTTCTTTTCTTAAAGTCGTAATAGGCACTAACATTGTTATGCAAACTCAACTTCCATAATTTTTAGATAATGGAGCTCTTGTGGTTGAACCAAAAGCTATCCTAGATCGACGTATGCGCCGCCTCCGTAACCGCACCATCACCGAGGTATTGATTCTATAGAAATATCTACCTCTAGAGGATGCTACATGGGAGATGCTCCACCATATTCAACAACAATTTTTGCAATTCCAGCTTTGAGGACAAAGCTTTTTCAAATGAGGGTGGCATGTTAGGACCCTCCTAACGTACTCTTAATCATATTATATATTATATTGTATTATAAAGGGACACATCCCTTCACCATGCACACTTTTTAGATAGATGTAAATAGGACAAGGAGGATGGTCCAAAGATCATCCAAGAACATTAATTTATTATATTGTGGGTTTTTGCCTTTCAATACAAACTATGATTCTATTCAAACATCGATTCTTTTTTGCATTCAATTCATATTTCAAGTTGCAGGTTCATAACACTCCTTGTCAGGAGGGTCTTTTTCGCTTCTGTCCGACCCATCCACTTGGACCCCTACTACATCAGGCCCTACCCCATCATCACTACCATGGCTTGTCCCTCCATGACCCTTGCCTGACCATCCTGCCTCCTTTCTACCTCATCCTCCCGGTCACTCTCCATCTACCACTCGCTTGCCTACATTTTCACTCTCCATCCTTGATTCCAATCAAGGTCAAATTAATTAATAAATTAATTTATAATGAAATTATTTAAACTAATTTATAACTAATTTAAATATCTTCCCTTTTAATATTATAATAAAATATTACAATATTATTTTGCTTGGGCCTCTTCATTGCTCTTTGAACCTCATATGACCATCTAGAACCGAATCTGGCCAGCTGTAGGTGGACTTTCCTTTTGCACTGATTGTGAAACCGCTTCTTCTTGCATTGCTCATTGAAACTGACTCTTGACATCAATGACAACTCAATTACTCAAAATGTCCAACAATCTCCCCCTTTGTCATTGATGGCAATCCAACTATATTTTACAATTTCCTTAACTTTTTTTGTTCTACTCCCCCTGGGAAACTGCTCTCCCTTTAAATCAAATCTCTCTCCCTTACTCAAATATCTCCCCCTTTGACATCAATGGCAAAGGGTCACCTTTGGGGCTCGGGGCTAAGAATGAGTCTCTTAGCTTAACCCCTCCCCCACCTCCTCTTGAGGTGGTTAATTTTGGGGTGGGAGTATTTCTACTCCCAACATGCACTAATATTTACCTTTGTCCACTTTCCTTCTCATCTAATCCTTGCGATTCCTCTAACTGTTCTTGTTCATGCTTATCTCTGCAATTTCTGCTCTACACCACTTTGTTGTATGTCCATTATTATTGCACTTATAACACTTATAATATTGTTATTCCTTGGAGGTGCAAATGTCTTGGGATTTCTCTTGGTGAAGCCATATCTATTCCTATCATAAACCCTATAATTCATTGCCTTGTGACCAAACTGATTACAAAAGTAGCAATACCCTTGAAATAGCTGCCTATTTTTGAAGTTCCCATATTCCTATCTTTCATGTGTCCTACACTAAGAAGCTTTGTGCCCAAACTTGTGACATGAAAAGCATTGTCCATTGAAATTACCTTGTCTTGACCTCATTGGTCTCTTAGTCTCTTTTACCTTGTGCTAGTTCCTATTCCATTTGTTCCTCTTTTGCGCATTGTTCCTTTCCTTGTTGAATTTTCTATTACATAACTTATCCTTAGAAGTCTCACTCTCTCTTTCACTCTCTTCTTTTGTAGCTTCTTCTTTGGTGCTTGATATTGACTCTCCTTTTTCTGCTTCATGTTTCCCTTATTCTTCTTCAAAACTAAGTCTTGTTTTGATGATTGATGATATTTGTGCAGTGATAATTGTGTCCAAGGTCTTTGAATTATTCTCAAACTTGTGTGGCTTGTCCTAGAGTCTTTTACTTCCATACTTAGTGAAACTATCTCATGTTCTAATATTTCACACTCTAGATATTTTTTCTTTAATTTTTTGGCCATACCTTCTTCAATTTTTCTTACCTCTTCAACCTTGATTTTGAAGTTGGTAAGTTCTTGTAGAAACTTTGCTTTTGATTTCTCATCTTCTCGAGCTTGAACCCTTAATCCTAATTTTTTCCTTTTTAATTCTTTGAGATCAACACTAAGTCTTTTACATTCTTGCTCTTTTACCTTTGACTATTCAACCATATCTTTTTCAGCTCTCCTTGCCTTTTCAGTCAGAGAGTTCTTGTAGAAGCTTTGTCTTACATTTTTCATCCTCTTGTATTTGAGCCTTTAATTCTAAATTCTCCATTTTCAACTCAACAAGTTCCTTAATAGTAGCTTCCTCCTTTTCTTTTTCTAAATTTCTCTCTTTTATTTGGTCTTCAATAGGAGCATTTTCTTCTATTGCTAAAAGTAGAGTTTCTTCTTCATACATGTTTTGATTGTCCCTATTATCTTTTTTTGAACCATCCTCTAGGACTTTAGTTCTAAAAGTATCATCTTCATCTTCACCGCTACTAAACCCATTGCAATAACTTGCATCATGACCGAGTTGACCACAAACAAAACATTCTTCACCTTCTTATGGACAATAAGCTACATGGTGACCTGTATTCCTACATCTGGTACAAAACTTTATCAATCTAACTTTTTCTCCACTGCTTGATTCATCTCTTGAATCTATTTCCATTTATCCTCTCAAAATGACAACATCAAATTCATCTTCCTTTTCTTTCATGACCATGTGTGTTCTTTTCTTCTTGTGTCTCATGGTTCTACTTTTGTCTTTCTTTTCCATTTGTGTTCTTGTAAGATATTCCTTCAAGCTATTAAACCCTTTTCTAAGGAACCATATCTTATACCAATTGAAGAACACAAGCTTATACTTAGGGGGGGGGTGAACAGTATAAGATCACTTTTTACTTTTCTTTCCCAAACAGTATTATCCAATATAATAAATGGCAATATCAATAGTAGTAACCAAAGCAATGCACAAATCATCATACACAATAGAGACACCAATTTAACATGGTTCACCCAATGTGGGCTACTCCACGGAGAAAGTCTTTCACTATAATTTTCTCAACAAATCTCTTGGGAAACCTTTCCCTATTACAATATTTATGGACCTTTGTCCAAAGGAGACACCAATCTCCTAATCAAGTTCATGGATATCTATCCATAGTAGAACTCCTCCTTTGCTATGTTTGGTGATCTTCTAGATGAACTACTGCCTCCACTGCATTGTGTAGACACAAAAATCTAGCACCCTTTAGTTTACATTCATCACCTCACCATCAAATCCTGCATAATAAATATATATGCCTAAGTTCTAACTTAGGGATATAAAATCCTGCACATCATTATACTTTCCTAATTTATTTAATTAGGAAAATCACCCTAGGATACCCTGTCTTCCCATTGGACATGTGTCCTGGACACTTCATCCAACATCCATGCCACATCTTACCCACTCTTGTTCCCTATGTCCTTGCACATGAGACAGATTCCCAACACCCATGCCACAACTCCTTTATTGTTTTCCCCTTGTCCCTTCACATAAAATAGCATCCCACATCCCACTCCACTTGGAGCCACATCACCCTAGTTAAGTGAGCCACACTTAGTGACTCACTGTAACTACCCCTTCCACCTAGCAATCCATATTTACCACTTGGTAAATCAGGCTTGCCACCTCGCATTTTCCTCCAAAGCCCCAGGCAGCCTATAAAGACACCATCAATCGACCAAACAAAGAGAGCTAAATCTGCATGCTGACAAGCTACCGAAATAGATCTGGACCCAATGAGAAATTGAGGGCACAAGCCTGACTCTGACCATTGGCTTGAATTTTGAGGCAATTTGTTATTCAGCCGAAACTGCCCGATTCAGCCGAAACTACTTGTTCATGGTTCCATAGTCAAAAACGTACATTCACGGTTTTACAACCGTAGGTCCATGGTTTCCAACCCACAACCGCGCTTCCACAGTTCCACAGTATCAAGAACAAAAATGGGTTTCATCAACATAGATTGGCGATTTGAGTATTAAGCAAGGCTTGGTTTGTTAATTTTTTTGTGCTATATGCTTTTCATCCATATCAATAATAGGTTTATATGTAGCATTAGTTTTATCGCTTGAATATACGAGTGCTACTAATCCCCCTTTTTTGGTTTGCATGTGTGCAGGTAACAGGCATCTAAAGAGCTATTGAAGCTAGGAGTGGCCCATCATTGGATACTCAAGCCCACTCACCAATTGGATTGGAGAGAAAGAAGATCAAAGACACCACCAATAACCTGATTAGCCAAAGGGGTTTTTCCCCTCTTTGTGCCCATTGTATCATGTGAAAGCAAGCATTCGCTTATTGTAATCATACCCCTATGCACTTGGGGCAAATCACTTGTAAAAAAGAGACTAAGGCTCCAATAAGATTCAATACAAAATACTTTGATTCTGCAATTGCTTGTCTTTTATTATTTTATTTGCAAGGTGTTGTCTTCTTTTACTTACAAAATGAAACCGCGCAGCGGTTTCTAATTTGAGGAAATGCACATTCGTGATTGCTGTAGTGTTGCAACGTGGATCGACGATTGAAAGCATGAAGGAGCAGCGAAAGGAAAATAGGTATGTACCCTGTGTCATATTTTTAATTTCTCCTTTAGTTCTAGATTTAGGTTGCATTTAAGTAGATTACGGGTTCAGTTTTGTATGCCAATGCTTGCATTTAGGTCTTAGGATAGAAAAATCTACTTAAATATTGCATTCATAAACACAATAACAAAGCAAAATAAACGAGAATATGCATATGCATAGTAGGGAATAATCATATTGCATGTACCAGGTTAGAAATAACCCAGGTATTTCTAACCTGGTACATGCAATATGATTATTCCCTTTTGGGCTGGTACATGCAATATGGCATATGCAATTTCTTTTTTAGGGTTTGGGCATGTATTCTACTTTTGTTCTATTGACAGAAAGGACCCACACACCCGCGGTTGGGATCTCCTAAATGTGCATGTGCGGTTGGTAAACTTTATACCTATGGTTTACCAGAACTAACCACCCACCCGCGGTTAGCCCTGTTACATAGAATTGGGCCGAGTCTTACCTGGATTTGCAATTTTACCCCTAATATGATTTTATCTGCTATTCTATGTCTTTTCTACTTTCTGCATTAGGCATAAAAACATAATTGCATGTTAGATTTGCATCGCACAATAGAAAACAAAACCTTCGCACACATACGTATAATTAAAACATTGGTCCGGTTGGATTTCATCACCAACCCCCAATTCATACCGGTGACGTTGGAATTCATATCCTTCCATCGGCTTGCCCCCTAGATCATCCGTAGACAAGATAAAAGCGCTCTTTAAGCTGGTATAAGTCATTGGTATTCAAGTTGTCTTCCACTATTGGAATGATTGTTGAATCAAAGTGGAAGAGCTAGGCGAACCCCCCACTGGGATTTAAACGGTGTATCCTAGCCTCTTTTGAGAAATCACGCTTGGTGCTAGTGTTCTTAATCACCATATTCATTGAGTTCTATTATTCTATTCCAAAAATAACAAAATCTTTTCAAAAACTTAAAAAAAAACACACAAAAACACATCGAAAAAAATTAAAAATTAAAAATTTAGTGTAAACTAGGGTCAAACACTTTGTATGTTTATTTTCTTGGCGTGTTGTATTACATTGTACTTTCCTTTTTCATTCACATAGATAGCATATTAGCGTATGGCAGTGACTCGTAATCAAGCTAAGAAATTAGTGTCAAGCTGAAGTCAGTGGTCATCCCCTATGGCCTCCCAGTCTGGCAATGTCCCTCACACTTCGGTGGTGGGACAAGTAGATGTGCCTCTTTCTATGTCCTCACGTCTTGATATAGGGTCTTCTAGTAATGCCCCCAACATAGACATAGATATTATGCATAGAGCTACTCACACAGCTATACCTGAGACACCTAGGAGTGAACCTCCTATAGCAGTAGACAGTCATGTCACCATGATAGATATGGACACTGTTAGAATGTACTTGAATGCAGCTAGAATGGTCTTCCCATCATTACAACCACTCTCCATCTCATCACGTGTCATACCCTCATCACAATAAGAATCCATATTCGCCTATCCACAATAGTCACAACAGATTTTCACCAATCCCCTCTTTGAGTTGGTTGTTGTAGCATTAGCCAATCAACCATTGTCATCCAACCAAATTCCCCCCACATTATCACAAATGACCATTACCACTAATCCCTTGTATGAAACAATTCCTATTGTTTCACAAGCCCCAACATCCATTCCTCCATCCACACTTGTATGACATACATCTCATACCATTCCACAGTCAGTGGCAATACCCTTTGCTACTTACCCCCCATCTACCTCCACTACCATGGTAGTTCCACAACCAATTCAGTCCACCACATCACAAGTAGCAGTCCCTATGTCAACTGCAATTGCTATGTAACAAACTTTCTTACAATTGTAGCAAATGATTTTAGATAATGCTAACCGTAGCATGAACCCTGACCCTAACCAAAATTTGCAAGGGATTGAGCAAAATCTTCCACCTACATCTCATCAACCTAATGCCTTTATCCAAGATCCATCTTGGGTAATGCGTCCTTCCTCTACCACTGTGGTTCACAATCAACCATAGCACCCATATGCTAATGCAGTAGGTCAGCATAATATCATACCTTCATCACCTCATCCATATCATAACATCCCTCAACATCCATACCATAACATATTTCTGCCAAACATGTCTTATCATCCCCAACCTACATACAATCCACCCCATTACCAGCAGCATCAAGTACATTTGAGTGTCAGTCCTGTAGATGATCCTAGATACCAGTTTTTATAGATTCAGATTGATAGTCTTGCCATGCAAACCCCAGGCTTGCAATACCAAAAGCCAACTTTAAGGCAACTACTCAATCACCCTATTCATGCTTCGATACTAGAACTGCCATATCCACATGATTTCCAAAAACCGAAGATTGAATTTAAAGGAGAAGAGGATCCCCGAGAGCAGAATCAAAAGCAGTGATGCATTGCTATTACATACATTTCCTCAAAAATTAGGGGGGAAGCCCAATACTGGTACAACCATATCCCGCATCAAAGTATTTTCACCTTTGAACAACTAGCGGACCAGTTTCTGGAAATATTTGCCCTAAATGTTAGAAAACAAACAACATTGACTGATTTGATTTACTTAAAACAATATGATGATGAATTAGTCTATGACTTTGGCAACAAATGGAGATCAGTCATGATCAAGTTACCATTTTCACTCCCTATGCCATAGATAATACGAATGTTCATGAAGATTTTTGATAGACCCATCTCTTCATTGCTACAACTACAACAGTATAGAACATTCGATGAGGCACCAGCCCAAGCAAAATTGATTGAAGAAATAAAAATTCAAGAAGGCGAGATTAAGCCTAAGAAGAAAGAGTGGCACAATAAGAATCAAAATGGGAATAACCACGGTCATTCCAAGACCGCATAGGTTAATCAGATAGTTTTGAGCCAACCATAGTCAAATCAACCGGCTCAAACACAAATCCAACAACCCCAACAACAACAACAACCACATCAACCGAATTATCAAGTAGTTCCACCCCCATAGCAGGCACAAAATCAAACACAACCTGTGGAAAGGCAACAACATCATTTTAAACCAAAAAGAAATTACACGCCAGTACAAGAGCCATATTCATTAGTATTTCAGAAGTTGTATGTGGCAAAACTTTTCAATTTACCAGAAATGAAACCTGATGATCCTAAAAAACCAAAGACAAAAGGTTACAAAGAATACCTCTTTTGCATCTATCATAGACAAAGAGGACATGATATTGAAGGTTTTCATGGATTTAAAGGAATTATGCAAGATTTATTGGAAGCGGGTACAATCAAAATTGACAACCCACTAGCCCAAAATAACCAAAACCTAGGCATATATCAAACACATTTGCCACATCGAGAGGTGAATCAACAACCGACAGGTGCATCAACTTCTACAGTTCCTCCCAATCAGGTTAATTATGTGTCTCAACTACCACAAGGTTTGTAGGGGCTATCAGTATAGTTACCCGTGGACAAAGGTAAGCTAATCGCACAACCCAAGCTCCGAAAACATCACCAACTAATGTGCCCATACAACTTGGATTGAGTGGGCCACCACTACCGTTCCACAACCGCCCTGTTGTTACATTGAACAACCGGTTGACATAGATTTTGAAGATGGCTTCAGCAAAATTGTCAATTTATGAACTAATACAACAATCAACACCTCACAAGGAAGCATTGATGGAAATTTTAAATTCTATTCAAGTACAATTAGAAGACCCAAATGTGTTCAATTCCTTTGTGGGTAGTGTGCAAAAGTGCATGGAACCCTCGATAGTATTCTATGACTTCGAGGAAAAACAAATATCAACAGATTCACCTGATCCGCCATTGCACATAGTAGCTCACATTGATAGGAAACCCTTCAAGAGAGTGCTTATTGATACAGGTTCTTCAATCAACCTCATTACCACACCTACCATGATGAAGCTCAACATCCCATCATCTCACATCACAACATCCACATTCACTCTTAGGGCCTTTAATGATGCTTTATGCTCAACTGTAGGGAATGTTGTTCTTCCCATCATAGTGGGGGTGAAAACAATACATGTTCTCTTTCACATCTTGGAAGGGGAAATGCAATATAACATACTTCTTGGATGCCCTTGGATTAGGGAAATGAAATGTGTGCCTTCAACATTGCATCAATGCTTAAAATATGTGCATGAAGGCAAGGTACATTGCATACCAGCTAACACTGAACCTTTCAAATATTGCAACTTTATTTCAAATCCTTATGAGCCATAACTCCCATCAGCACATCTAACCATCCAACCACTAGTCATTAGAACCATTCCATCAAACACCACATCATCAAAAGTACCCATTCTAGAAGATTTGCCTATAGTTGATCCAGCTTTCGCATCCAAAAGTGTTAGCTCAGCGTATCCTTCAAACATCACATTTTTTTTTCAAATTACACCCACTCATCCTGCTAATCAATTGTTAGTTCCATCTAGTACACTTCTAGATTCAAAGCCACCTTTCACATTCAAAGCACAACCCACATCATCAACCACTACTTCACAATTATTAGAACTCGTAGTCTCACAAATAGGGCCACCTGTTAGAGATAATCCAATGTCGCCAGCTGTGCCAAGAGCTAAGGCTTAAGTACCCTCTTCATTCACTGAGCCATTAGCCACACAACCATCTAGAGTTGCAGTACATCTTGCCAATCCAAATATTGGTGAGTACATTATTGAGAGTGTCACAGTTACACCACCTATCGAGTCAGTCAAAGATTACGATCACCCTCACGACCCACCTTTAGCTATTGATGATGTATATAGAATGGGTTATCAAACAAATGCAATCAATTTCATATATGGAGGGATGGATTCTTCATTGGACCCATCCCCTCAAAATGACAACTTTTTATAAGAGTTTAATGAAAACATTGATTATCTATCAAACCCAAGTTTCCCAGTCAAATATTTTTGAAGGGTTAGTTGGCAAGGATATGGACTTGGAAGACATGAACAAGGTCCTCACCACATTATTGAACCAGAATATAGAGAGCCAAGTGACTGCTCCGGTCTCAGCTATAAACCTTCCATTGCAAGCTCTTTGCTTAATCAAGCTTTCCAAGAACTTGACATAGAATGAGAACAAGAGGAGGAAAAGAGCGATGATGAGGATGAACCTAATGATGAGGATGAAAAACTAGAAAGTAGATACCAAATCTACAATTTTTACCCTCGAGAGAAAGCTTTACAATGAGAGGTAGATTATGAAGATCCTACTGCGATAGCATACCTTAAGCAAGACCTTGAGCCACTAATGCTAGGACCTCATACAAATGCTAATGGATTCTGGATAAGTGATAGTGATGATGATGAAACTGAAATGATTTTTATCAACCATGCTCTTGAGATACAAGCTAGGAGCATGCTCCAAGATGAAGCACATCCTGAATGGTTTAATAAAGAATAATAAGAACCTCAAGAAGAGATAATATATGGAGAAACCATGCAGAAAGATAACTGGTATCAACAGAAGTTTCCAATAGACCGCACACTTTTTTGGCTAAACAAAGAGCATGAGGGTCCTGAACCAGAACCTCCTCCATCACATTGGTAAAGCATACAACAAAACCAATCACACACATTAGGTCAGTTGCAACCTAGAGAATACGAGTCATCAATTCTTGAATCGCGACCACCTCATTTCCATCAAGTCAACATGATTTATGTTGATTTACTCACCCCACTCCGCAATCCATATAATGAGATAAAATTGATCTATATCGACACCAGTCTCATAGCCATGGACAAGATTTCATCCCCACCATCCACTGCTGACTTCATCCTATCCGAAGAGTTGTTGCACGCTTCAAATGCTTATATTCCGCAACAACCTTCATCATCAAACAATTTAGTTTTTCAAACTAAGATAGAAGGGGACACCCCGAACACATTTGAAAATGTGGTAGATGATATCCACCTCATCCCAACTCTACATCAGCTAGAAGAAGGTTCTCACATGCTAATAGAAGATTCTATAGATGTGAACCTTAGGGAAGACATGGATAATCCCCATATTATCAAAATAGCAAAAGAATTATCTACAGAAGAAAAATAAAGCATCATAAACATGCTTATTAAAAATAAGGAAGTGTTTGCATGGTCCTACAAAGACATGTCTAGCTTAGATTTGGACTTGGTAGTCCACAACATTACGCTAGCACATGATGCCAAGCCATTCAAGTAGAAGCTTAAGAAAGTTCATCCAAAAGTTGCATTAATTGTGAAAGAAGAGTTGCAAAAGTTATTGGATGTACACTTCATAGTACCAATCGATTATCCTGAATGGCTTTCAAACATGGTATCAGTTCGCAAACCGAATGGGGGGATACGAGTATGCACTGATTTTTGATATTTAAACAAATCATGTCCAAAGGATGATTTTCCTTTGCCAAATATAGATAAATTAGTAGACTCTTGTGCTGGTCATGAAATGCTCTCCTTAATGGACGGTTTCTCTGGATACAACCAAATTCGAATTAATCTCGAAGATCAACATAAAATAGCGTTTACAATGCCTTGGAGGACATTCTACTATAGAGTGATGCCTTTTGGATTAAAGAATGCAGGAGCTACATATCAACGTGCCATGATGTACATATTTCATGATTATAGCATAGGATAATTGAAGATTATGTAGATGATCTTATTGCTAAATCAAAAATGTGTCTTGAACACATAGATGTGCTAGAAAAGGCATTCGATCGATTAATAGAACATAAGGTAAGGTTAAATCCTAAGAAGTGTGTATTTGGTGTAACATCAGGAAAACTTCTAGGATTCATTATCTCCAAGAGAGGCATTGAAGTAGACCCAGTCAAGGTAAAAGTAATTTTAGAAATGTCACCTCCCAAAAACTTGAAAGAGTTGCGAATTTTACAAGGAAAAGTCCAATATATTCGTCGATTCATTGCGCAACTCTCAGATAAATGCAGGCCTTTTAATCGCCTGTTACAAAAAGGAGTGATATTTTCTTGGACAACGGAATGTCAGGAGGTATTTGATAATATAAATAAATATCTAGCCTCACCTTTGGTTCTTACGCCACCAAAAATAGGAGTCCCATTTTACCTATACATTTCTGCAATAGATTTTGCTTTAGGAATAATGCTTACACAAAAGAATGAGAAAAATAAAGAGCAAGTGGTTTATTACATCAGTCGAACACTGGTAAGTTACGAACAAGATATGCTTATGTTGAAAAGTTATGCTTAGCAGTGGTTTTCACCACCAAGAAACTTAGACATTACATGCTAAGTAATACCACCTCTGTTATAGCTAGAGAAAACCCTTTGCGATACATGATGAATCGCACTTACAACAACACCCGCACTTCTAAATGGATAATGCTTTTAACGGAATTCAACCTCGAATTCACAAGCCAAAAATCCATAAAAGGGCAAGTAATAGCTGATCAATTAGCGAAAGCTCTGTTGCACAATGATACCATTAATAATTGAACTTCTCGACGATTGAGTGTTTTCTATCACAGAACAAGAATAAATAGTTTCACCTAAGGATGAAGCAGATATGACAATGTTCTTTGATGGATCAAAGTGCAAAAAAGGGCAAGGTGCAGGAGTTGTGTTTTACACACCGAAGGAATGCCTATTCCTTTATCATTCAAACTCGACTTCACATGCACTAACAATAATGCAGAATATGAAGCCTTAATACTAGGTCTTAAATCGGCTATAGCAATGGGAATAAAAAGAATAAGCATTTTTGATGATTCTCAATTGGTTGTCTACCAAATAAAAGAAGAATACCAATGTAAAGAGCCAATCTTAAAGAAATATCATGAAGTAGCAATACACTTGCTAGGAAAATTTGACAGGTATGAAATTATTAACTTACCATGATCAACAAATAGATTTGTGAATGCAATGGCTTCCTTGGGATCTCTCATCCCTAAAAATGAACATGGATAAATGCAACCGCTAATCATAACAACAGTGTCCAAACCATCAATTCAAAAAGCAGAATCTATAGGTGAGAAGAATGATACATGTCGAACCTTACAATTCTTACCTTTATGAGATAAAATATTTTCTCAAATCAGGCACACTACCAATGGAAATAACACGAACTGCAAAAAGAACATTCAAACAAAGAGCCATTCGTTTAACTTTACTTGGAGATGTGTTATATAAACGTAGTTATGATGGAATACTACTACGATGTTTAAATCCAATTGAAGTAGAAAGAGCAATATTAGAAGCCCACGATGGTACTTGCGATGGTCACTTTAGAGGAATGGCAATTGCAAAAAGAATATTGTGCATGGGATACTATTGGCCGACAATGGAAAACGATTGTTGCAAATATGTCAAAAGATGCCAAAAATGCCAACATCATGCAAACTTAACCCATGTGCCATCACAAAATTTGCAACCCATTCAAATTTTGTGGCCATTTTCACGATGGGGCCTTGACTTGATCGGTAAAATAACACTTGTTTCATCGGGACAACATAAATTCATCATAACTGCTATAGAATACTTCACAAAATGGGTGGAAGCAATTCCACTGGCTACTACGACTAGACCTCGAATAACGGAGTTTATACTTCAGCATATTATCTGTCATTTTTGAATACCCTAAAAAATAATTTTTGATAATAAAAAGTCATTTAAGAATAAGGATGTTAGAGCATTGTGCAATAAATTCAAAATACTACACAGCTTCTCAACACCTTATTACCCACAAGCAAATGGGCAAGCTGAAGCAACAAATAAAATAGTCATATCCATTCTTAAGAAAGTGGTAAAAGATAATCATCAATATTGGCATACTCACCTTCCTTTAGCACTATGGGCTTACAGAACAAGCATAAGAACACCAATGAGAGCAACACCATTTTCACTAGTTTACTATGCAGAAGCAATATTACCATTGGAGCTCGAGATACCATCCTTGCGAATCGAGATACAGGAATTCATGAATGATGATACAACTAGACAAGAGTGTCTTGACCAATTGACAATTATTGATGAGAAACGTATTAATGCTCTAGAACACTTATGAGTATATCAAGATAGAGTCAAGCACACTTACAACGCAAAAGTTTATCCTCGTGAATTTCAAGTGGGGTACCCAGTGCTCAAAGAAAATCAACAAAATACCAATACTTTACCGCACTTAACGGATAAATTTGTAGCAAATTTGTTGGGCCCATATATAGTAAAGTAAAAATTGGGACAAGGAATGTATAGACTCTCCAATTTAGAAGGGAAATTGGAGCCAGAACCACTGAACATTATGCACCTAAAGGCATTTTATGCATAAAACGACTTGCAATATATGTATATATATGTACATGGCTAAAACAAAAATAAAAAAATAAAATAAACAAAAGATTCCATTTTACAACATTGCATGCATTTCACATTGTAAATAGACATATTTTAAATTGCATTTTTCATATTGCATTTGCATTTCAATTATATGTTCATACACAAAAAAAACAAAAGATTTCATTTTACAATTTTGCATGCATTTCACATTGTAAATAGACATATTTCAAATTGCATTTTTCATATGGAATTTGTCTTTCAATTATATGTTCATACAAATATATATATATATATATATATATATATATATATATATATAGATATAGTTGCGTTCATCCCATCCCTTGCTCAGTAATATTTAATAGTGGTGATGATAAGACCAAAAGAACAAATTCCAAGAATTGGAGGTATTCAACTAAGATTCTTCACAACTCACAAATCATACACATCATATATGATATATCATACAATTTTCAATCACTCAAACATGTCTAGTGAAAAACCAAACTTCATGAAGTGTCCAATTTTCTTTAGGACCAAAGCACTTTCATCACATTAAGAAAATATTGAGTATGGTAGATTGACCCAAAAACAATCTGGAACCAAATACACTTTTACAAATATTAAAACATCTTGAATAATAGAAAGATAACGCCAATTTGGGTAAACCTCAAAGAGAAAAAAAGTCAAATTCTTCACTTACCCTATCACGCAACATAGTCCAAAAACAAAAATAGTGGTTATCACCACTACCACAGTGAAACAACAAATATAAATAAATGTAGATTAGTAAGGATAGGGTAACATTCTCATCATACTTTGGTTGAGAATCCGATTCCCCAAAACTCTACACAAAAACAATTAACAACACACACCACAGATCTCTAAAGCTGAAAAGATCGTACTATGTTCCCCTCAAAAAGTTATGTAGTCATCACAAAGGCTTAAAGATCAAAATCATTGGACTATGGAGTAAGCCTCCAACGGGGCTATAGACTCTTGACTGGCATTGGAGTAAACTCATGCAGGATGACATGTCTCTCTCTTAATAGGGAGACCTCTGAACACACATACGGATAAGCTAGCCAAAAAGGAAAAACCAGAAAGGTACCTTCCAAAAATTACTCAAGATGGGGCAATAAACATCACAATCACATGCACTGGTTCTGGATTGCTTAGGGTCATCAACATGCAAGATTCAAAAAATAAACTTCACTTGAACACAATATGGTCCTAAATAAAGTAAGATAACATTCAAGAAAAATGGTTAACATTACTAGCTTTTTTTTTAGTATTTTAGAATATTTTTAGTTACATACCAAAAGCAAAATCATTATCCATATCACCATCCACATACCATTTATACATCCCACATACATCAACACAAAGAATAATCAAGTGGGAACCCCCAATTGCAAATATGAATGAGTAAAGGTCAACTACTCTAAGCTAAATAAGATTACATGAGCACCATGCATACCTTCATTTAGTTACATAACTATAAATAAAAATTACATGTTCACTTGCATTCATTATCATAGCATTAACATAGAAATATAAGATTGCATAATATAAACATTACAAAAAGCATAAATAGGAAAACATATACAAATAATGCATGTGGATACCGAAATAAAATGCCATGTATATATATATATATAAATGTGAAAGTCTACAAAGTACAAAATGCCCGAAGGTAGTATACATCAGAGCATTGAGGCTCATACTAAGATAAAATATACAAAAAAAACAAAATAAGGCAAATACAACATCTAGCTAGTGCCAGCAGGATCCCTCTACGGACCTTACACAGTAGAAGCCCCGTGAGAGCTAGAAGTACGATGAGTCCTACAACTCATCTCAGTCCCTCGGGTAGTAGTGGCAGTAGATGATGAAGGAGGAACAGGTAAAGGAATCTGACACTCATGAAGAATGTTCTCCAACATCTCTATGTAGACAGCCTGCTTACGCAGGCTCCTCAAATTAGCACCCTAGCGAGCGACCCTCTAAGAAATCTCTACTTGTAGAGAAGCAATAGTCAGAGTCAAATCATCACCTCCAGCACCTGATTGCAACCGAGAAAGCTCACCCTATAAACAGGTAATATCACCATCGAGTCTGATGATCTCTACATCCTTAGCAGCCACAACAATGATGTTAGGTCCAACCCATAGCCCATCCACCTCAGCCTAAAGATGAGTCACCTCACCCTGATACCATGCTAACTCGGTCTTCACTCGACCCAACTCCAAATCTAGGCTATCTCGCTCAACCTAGAGAATCTCCCACTCCTCCTCGAACCGTCAAGGAGGTAAACCCTCATCATCATCACCACCACCCTCCTCAGGTGGTTGAATGTTCGTGTCTGTATCAGCTCTTGAAGAGCTACCACATCGACGCTTCATCAACCAAGGAACCCATCCACCTATATCAACATCGTCACCGCTCCCATCATCATCTACAACGATTCTAGGAGTCCACAAATTTTGACTCATAAACCAAGCATCATATTTAGCAGTTGTGCCAACATCATCCAAGTCAAACACCTCCAAGTTTGATTCATCAATAGGATCGTCGACTCGCTAGAAATCAGGAGCAACAGGCAACCCCAACTCATCACCTTGTCGCCTATACATAACAAGCGTATCTGAAACATCCTAAACGAGACAAAACTACCACAGTACGCGAGAGAACTGGATAAACTCCATATCCCTCAAATGGGCACCAATAACCCATCATCCCCACCTAATGCAATGAAGCTCCGCTACATCCGTCGCCCAATCCAAACCCCTCCAAGGCCACCAATACATCAGGTCCCTAGTCAGATAACTCAAGATATCTCTGAACTCTGATGCGCTCGCAGCAGATCGACTGACCTCCTCACTGAGTAACCACCTGTATTTTCGAGGAGAGGTGGCATCCATGCCACAAGGTGAACCAGTAGGGTGACCAATTATAACATGCTCCCAGCACCAAATCTAGAGCAGCAAACTGTAGCCCAGGCCCTTGCGCTCGTGCCTCTTCACATCATAGAGATCGTTATAAACCTCATAGAGAAGAGCAAGAGCCCAAGCTAACCGACGAGGATCAACTATCAAGTCAAGAACATTAGACACCTGGTTCCATGGGATCCTTGATCCCATGGAATTGGGCAACAATATGTTGCTCAAAATGTACATCATGAAGGCAGGCAATGAACCCAAGCTGCCAACTATAAAAAGATCTAGTTACGTAATGTTGCCCCTGCTGCAATCGATGTCCCACATCTCACCAAACAGAGGTAAAAGGTCCTCCTTCTTGTCAAGACCAACACGAATGGTAGGATCCTCGATAGGGACGTGGAATATATGGTAGATATCCTCAAGAGTGATAGTCAGCTCCCATTTTGGGAGTTGAAATGTGTCTCTGTTTGGATCCCAACGCTCAACAAGTGCCGAAAGAAGATCCTCATCAGCTTAGACGATGCCTAACCGCCCGTAACCATCTAAACTAATGGTCTGAAGTAGAGTCCAATAATTATCAAAAAGTGCTTTCCGCACTTTCTGAATGGTCCTTGGCCACCTATGCCGAGCATCAAGAAGCTTAACCTGAAAAGAAAACATATAAAAAAAATGAAATTTAGCACAACATGCTAAAAATAAAGCAAAAAATGAAAAAAATTTACCTGCCCTAGGTAATAAAAGCAAAAATGAAAAACAATTTACCTGTACATGGTAATAAACAAAAAAAATAAAAAAAATTACCTACCCTAGGTAATAAAAGCAAAAACAAATTTTTTTTACCTACACTAGGTAATAAAAGCAAAAAATGAAAAAAATTTACCTACCCTAGGTAATAAAAGCAAAAACGAATTTTTTTTACCTATGTATGGTAATAAAACAAAAAAAAAATTACCTAACCTAGGTAATAAAGCAAAAACAAAATTTTTTTACCTATGTATGGTAATAAAACAAAAAAAAAAAATTACCTAACCTAGGTAATAAAGCAAAAACGAAATTTTTTTACCTATGTATGGTAATAAAAACAAAAAAAACAAAAATTACCTAACCTAGGTAATAAAGCAAAAACAAAAAAATTTTACCTATGTATGGTAATAAAACTAAAACAAAAAAACAAACAAAAAACAATCGCTTAATGAAAAAAAAAAAAAAACATAACCATTTACCAACCCCACTTAATTATCAAACAAACAAAAAAAAAAACACAAAACAAAGAGGCAACACACCTACCTCGGTAAACCAGGTGCCAACTTCCGCTCCAACTAAGCCACCACCACCGCTCCCCTCGCCAACCTCCATCTCACTCATCACTTCAACCGACCAACCAATGACAACTAGCAGAATGATTTTGAAAACGACAGCAGCCTATAAATAGTCATTTGTTGCGCCTCCAAACATGCGCTCGCGTTTTCCTCAGTGCACAAAAATGCAAGCACGCATTTGGAGGCGCAAAAACGCGAAAATGCGATTTCATAAAACAAAACGCAAATTCATGTTTTATGCCAAAATAACCGCAAGTCAGCGGTTTCAAAAAAAATAAAAATAAAAATAAAATGAAAATGAAAATTACAATCCACCAAATCATCTAGAGTGAAACTCATATCTAGTGGATTATCATATACACCTAGCGGTTGCAGCGACTAGCAATCCATGCAAACCGGTTGGATGGGTAAATCACCATAAGAAAACTCATTCAAAAATCACAAAAAAAAAACAACAATGAATCAAGTCGATAAGTCCCTAAATCTATGAGCTTAAATGTGTTCTAAAACAAATTTGCCAAGGTATCCTACAAAACCTTCCGTTGGGTCAAAAGCGGAACAACAAACAACAATTTGGTAATAATCAAAAAATCGCTTGAGCATCAAATCCTCGAAGATTGGTTCCTTAAACCCATCATTTGGAAGGAATTGCTAAATTCATAGTGGACGAAAACTCAAAGAGTGGTCAAATTTTTACCATGTATTCTACACATTAATGAAACCAAAAGCAAAATTGGAAGAACACAAATAATCCCAAGCTTGGGGCACAAAAAAAAAATCAAAAAAAAAAAATCAAGACAAAATTCATTAACAATATCAACACCATTCAATAAACAACCAACTTTCAACATTCAGATTTTGTCAATTGGCTTATGGGTGTCAAACTTTACCCAATCATCAATTGAGGGGGTCAGCAAACAAATCAAAATTCTAAATTCATTCAATCTGTGTGTCAAATAGAAATGAACCCATTCGTCCAATAAAGTTAGATGTCATTAGTTTTTGCACCGCATTGTGTTGTACACAACGCAAGTACAAAAAGGGGCAACTGTAGACACCAAAATCTAGCACCCTTTAGTTCACATTCACCACCTCACCATCAAATCCTACATAATAAAGATATATGCCTAAGTTCTAACTTAGGGATATAAAATCCTGCACATCATTATACTTTCCTAATTTATTTAATTAGGAAAATCACCCTAGGATACCTTGTCTACCCATTAGACATGTGTCCTGGACACTTCATCCAACATCCATGCCACATCTTACCCACTCCTGTCCCCTATGTCCTTGCACATGAGACAGATTCCCAACACCCATGCCACAACTCCTTTGTTGTTGTCCCCTTGTCCCTTCACATAAAACAACATCCCACATCCCACTCCACTTGGAGCCACATCACCCCAGTTAAGTGAGCCACACTGAGTGACTCACTGTAACTGCCCCTTCCACCTAGCAGTCCAGATTTGCCACTTGGAAAATCAGGCTTGCCACCTCACATTTTCCTCCAAAGCCTTAGGTAGCATATAAAGACACCATTAATCCACCAAACAAAGAGAGTTGAATCTGCATATCGATAGGCTGCCAAAATAGATCTGGACCCAACGAGAAATTGAGGGTGCAAGCCTGACTATGATCGTTGGCTCGAATTTTGAGGCAATCTGTTATTCAGTCGAAACCGCCCGTCTGCAGTTCCATAGTCAAAAATGCGCATCCACGGTTTCACAACTGCAATTTTGTAGTTTCTAGCCCACAACTGCGCTTCTACGATTCCACGGTCTCAAGAACAAAAACGGATTTCATCGACAGAGATTAGCGATTTGAGTATTAAGCAAGGCTTGGTTTGTTAATTGTTTTGTGCTATCTGCTTTTCATCCATATCAGTAATAGTTTTATGTGTAGCATTAGGTTTATCGTTTGAATATATGGGTGCTACTAATCCCCCTTTGCTGGTTTGCATGTGTGCAAGTAACAGGCATCTGAAGAGCTATTGAAGCTAGAAGTGGCCCATCATTGGATACTCAAGCCCACTCACCAATTGGATTGGAGCGAAAGAAGATCAAAGACACCACCAATAACCTGATTAACCAAAGGGGTTTTTCCCCTCTTTGTGTCCATTGTATCATGTGAAAGCAAGCATTCACTTATTGTAATAATACCCCTATGCACTTGGGGAAAATCACTTGTAAAAAGGAGACTAAGGCTCCAATAAGATTCAATACAAAATCCTTTGATTCTACAATTGCTTGTCTTTCATTATTTTCTTTGCAAGGTGTTGTCTTCTTTTGCTTACACATTGGCTTATGGATATCTATCCACTGAAGACTCCTATACTCACTCAGAAGACCTGTCCTCACTACCTTGGCTAACGGATCTCTATCCACTGGAGACTATCATCCTCTATACTCTATCACCTCCAAAGCTAGCTCTCAAATCTGTCTCAAATCTGCACTAAACATAGTCCTTCGGTCTAGCACAAAATTATTTAATCTTTGTCCTCTAATTTGCACCAAACACAGTCCTTCGGTCTAGCACAAATCTATCCTCAAATCTGTCCTCTGATCTACAATAAACAGAATCCTTCGATCTAGCACAAATCTGCTCAATCTTTGTCTCTGGTCTGGCATAAACCTGTCCTTAAATCTGTACCAAAATCTGTCCTTAAATTTGTCCTCAAGCTTTAACACAAAGCTTGATTCAATCACTAATCAAATCTGCTAGATCTGGCCCAAATATTAATCCAAGGTTTGAACAAATAAATCAACTCTGCTCTCAAGTCTTCTCAAAGACTTGTCTCAAATCTACCTTGTAAGCTTCTACAAAAGCTCACACTAATCTATCCACAAGTCCTCTCTAAAACTTGTCCAAACTCTGATTGTAAGCTTCCACAAAAGCTCACACAAATTTGTCCTTAAGTTCCCTCTAGGACTTACTCAAATTTGCCACAAGCTTTCACAAAATCCTTTCAGCACAATTGCAAACTTGCTTGCTCAACTCAACTCAATCTATCATAGAAAACCTCTTTCACTTGTATGAACAAGTTTTCACTCAAAATTCACAATAACACACAGATAATGATTAGAGACTCAATATGTTACTCACTCACAATAATACTCAATCACTTTCAAACCCTTTTGTTCAACTTCAAAAACATATAGAGAATGGTTAGAGACTCAATATGTTTCACACACTCAAACACTCAATCACTTTTAATTTCACTTGTAATCCTTAGAAACATATAGAGAATGGTTAAAGACTCAATATGTTTCACACACACAAACACTCAATAACTTTTAATTTCACTTGTAATCTTAATATTTCTATCTCAATATTTATGTGTACATTTCATGTGTGATCTTATCTTGATGTTGTTATGTTTCAATGCATAATATTATGATCTTGGTTAATGTTTTATTAACATGAAATAGTGTCATGTTCCAACACTTTTTTATATAAGGAACAATGGTGAGATTATATTATTTTATGGGGAAACCATTTTTGTTGTCTTACTACATAACATATAGAGTATTTGCCATTGAGTATTGTCAACAAAATGATGCCATAAATATAACGTTTGGCATCGACATAAATATAAGAGCTACCTATGAATATCCATTCACATTCGAACCAATCACAATAATAAAAATAAGACAAGGGGAATTGCTCTATAACAAACTTAAAAGACTAGGATTATGAACTATACTTCATAAATGGAAGTACAAACCTAAATATAAATTCCAAGAGAGGATAGCACACTTGAACAAAGATAAACCACCAGCATTCAAGAGAGTCAATAGACCTAACATTGAGCAACTATGAAATAAATCTAAGAACAATGAGCTCAACAAGAAAATTAAAAAAATGCAAGAGTTGCCTTCTTAGAGAGTTTTCTATAGGTAGGAATGTGATTACAGTCCATAAAGATATAAGGATAACAAGTTGACTCATGACAAGATAAATACTATGGCTAATAAAACCAGTTGGGATGAAGACAAGATGATGGAATGGTGGATATTTAGGTGCGAACGAAAAAACTTGAAATTCTAGGTACCCCCTATCAATGGACCAAATATTTTCCTAGAATTATAAAATATAGAAACGTGAAAGCCTAAAGAAGAGCCAACTAAACCCACTATTGTTGATAACCAAGGTGAAGAAATGTAGGAACAAGATCCTATGGAACTAGAAGATGAAGTTGAAGGAGAACAAGTAACTTCTAAAGATAATCACATTGCACAAGATGCATGAACGTTAGAGGAGCAATTAACTAATAACAATGTCAAGATGGGTCCAAAGAAGCAAGTGACCATAAAATAGACTTCAAGGCCAAACCAACAAGTTGTAACCATTGTTCTAATGAAAATACAATAGGAAATATATCCGAAGGGATATTATATCATATAAAACATGGGATATGTTGGAGGAGGTTTGGGGAAAACACCCATTGGTCCGCAAGAGTTTATATAGGTGCAACATCACCCCTAAAACTTAGCTCTAGGAGCACCTTTTCCTAGCTCCCCTACTCTAGAAGCAAAAATAAAAATGAGTCAGAGACACACATTAGAGTCCCCACTTAGGCCAATGCCCAAGTTCATCCCAAGGCCAATAGAGCATCAAAGCCTTCAAGAACAAGAGGTGTTGGCAAGAAACACACAAATGCCAAGTCAACCCGTCGACAACAATGAGGGATTCAATGTGAGTATAAGGTTGTACTTGCAACAAATACTAAGGACATCTCCCTCCAATCATTCAACCCTACAAAGAAGGAAGCAACAAGCAAAAGAAAGGTCAATCCTCTCATGGAGTTGTAGGAAAGAGCTCATAAGAAATAAAAGATCCAAGAGCCACCCCTAGCAGGAAAGAGATCATAAGAAATGAAAGATCCAAGAGCCACCCCCAGCAACTGGAGTAGTGATCAAGCTAATGGTAGAGCAACCTCAAATGATAGATGCATGTATGATTTCTCTTAACCCAACTACTACTTATATTCCTCTAGTCCCTATTGATGTTCCCTCTCTTTCTCCATCGCCATAGAATTATTTGTAAATATGAATCACTCAAAATAACACTACATCTAAAATCCCACTAGCCAGATCCACTCTATAAACACAGACCCTTACAAACACTACAACATCAATTGTTCACAAAATTCCTCCATATCCCTTCCCCATCCTACTGTCCATCTTCTTAACACTACCACCACTCAACCATCCATCCATAACTACCATCATTAGGCTCAAGGAGATGAGCCAAAATGCTCAAGAATGGTCGAGAAATAAAACACCCAAGTGAGTAGAAGAGCATGCTCCCCCTAGGCTAATGATATCCAACCACCAACAACTAAGAGTCATGACCACACCAATGGTGGATAAACTAGAAGCTAAGATGATATCAAATTATTATCAAGTGGAGACACAAATAATA
Source organism: Wollemia nobilis (assembly GCA_028583015.1). Lineage (NCBI taxonomy): Eukaryota > Viridiplantae > Streptophyta > Pinopsida > Araucariales > Araucariaceae > Wollemia > Wollemia nobilis. Next base: position 352,740 of record JAQPPZ010005611.1, read on the forward strand.
GATATCTCCTAGTTACCATTAGAAGAATCCATGCTCAGTGCACAAGCTCATGTTAACACTATCTATTTGCAAGGTGATAAGCTAAGAGACAAATGCAAACAACTAGAAGAGAAAGTTAAAGACTTAGAAATAGTGGTCAGAGGGAAGCAAAATGTTAAAATGTCCTTGCAAAATAAAAACCAAAAAATGGGAGAATGATTATGTAGCTCCCAAGTCGTCAGTAGGTGCAAGAAACAGAAGATATGAATAAAGTGTTGATAGAACAACTTCAAGATCTATAAAAATAACTAGAAAGAGAAAATAAATGAGCTAAAGCCTCTCGCTTTTCAAGGGAAATACTGAAATAGCTAAGGAAATACAATTGAAGCAAAATCCTTCAATATGCCTTGGAGGCTTACCCAGTTGTAGGCTACCTGAACTTCAATGTAGAAGCCATAAAGGAAACAACAAGAGACTTCATGCAGGCTCAAGTTGAATGGAAATACAACATAAGACAAGTTGAAAGCCTAATAAGTCTAGCTGGAGATTTGAACCAACTGTGAGGACCATACCAAACAGTTAGTGGAATGCAACAATGATCGTCTCCCAAGTCATAATAAAAAAATACAAGTGAATCCAACAAGGATGGGAGATGGTAGATAGGCTACAACTCAAAGTAGAAAAAATGATGGATATAGAAAAATAAGTCAAAGAATTGGGATTTCCAGGCTTCTAGGACAAATAATCTAAGCTTTGAACTAAAGAAGATCTTTAGACCCAGTTAGAATTGATAGCCAATGATGAAACAAAAATAAACCAATGGCAAGATCCTATCAATGAAGCCCAAGTGCTTGAATTTTTAAATAGAGTAGTTATGATATAAGCTAAGTTTCAAGACATAGCCAGAATATATCGAGATCCTTCTTATGAGAAAGACTACCAACTGAGGAGAATACATGATAAAGTCATAGGACTCAAGAATCCTCTATCGTAAATCTAGATGTTGGCCTATCAAGTCCTTTAGAGAGCAAAAAATGTCCTAGCTAAGGAAGAGAATCAAGTGGATGAAGAAAGAGAGAGAGCCCCTATGATAAAATTCCTCCAGAAGAGGTTATTGGAGCATAAGACGATCAAGGGACACTTGGCAAGCAAGAAGCAGCACCAGAGTGATCAACGGTCAAAACATGGCACCTTTACATCATGAAGATAAAAATAAAGCACAAGGTATTCAAAAGAGAATAAGCCACTTGGATGGTCCAAAATGGTATGGTTTACTTTTTATTCCACTTTAATATTCATTTCACCAACCATTTCATTACATATTATAAGTCATCTATGTTTTATCTTTCTTTTCTCACACAAATCACCCGCTCATCACTATTTACAAAATAACTTTCCATCATACTAATTTCTTTATATTTAATTTCACAATCCCTTTGACTCCATACTAAATGGAACTAGGCTTTCTGAGTTATTAATTTTTACAAGCAAAAATAATTGGGAGGCACCAAGAATGTAGGTCAAATTCATGACCTCGTTTGCAAAGTAAGGAGTTAAGCCTTTTTCTTCAAAAAACTGACTAAGTGCTTTGAATATTTGAGAGGTTGCACAAAATCGTGATGAATAAAATGGACTCCCTTCACCAATGATGTTAGCGTGGCATTGTGATAGCCCAAAAATGCGCATGATGAAGAAAATCAGGATGCTCAAATTTGAAGTGTGCAAGGTCCAAATGAACAAAGTTCTATGTTCTTTGCCAATGATGTTAGCACCCTCGAACCAAAGCTCAGGATTGTGTAAGAAAGGAATATGAATAAACCTGAGATGAATAAAGTTGGGTTGTCTAAGAAAGTGACATCAACAAAAATAAAATGAGTCAGAAGTTATGAAAATAAAAGTGCCCAAGGTAAGTTGCATAAAGCTACGATGAATGAAATCGAAAAGAACAAGGCTAGGCCTCTTTTGGTGATGATGTAAGCACCTCCACACTAAAGCCTGGGATCATGAAAAAAAGAATAAGATGCATAAAACTAGAGTGTCCCTTACACAAATCTGGGATTTAAGAAGCCAAAGTGAACAAAGCCTAAGGCCAAGGTTATGCATAAGGGGTTGACCCTGAAATATATTTATAAAAATCAAGCGAATTGGTCTCAAAATCCTAGCGAATCGTGTCTAAGGAGAAATGGTGAATTGCATTTATATTTAAAAATATATATATAACTGTGGCAAATTTTTGTGTGTTGGGAACTATGCCTATCGCTTGCAGTAATATCGATCTGTTGCAGGATTACCAATTAGTTGTAGCAATGTTGATCTATTGCAGCAATGTCGATGGGATGCAACAATGCCAACACACCATAAATCTCAACCCAAATTCTAGGCCTGTAAGACAAAATCAAAGGCCAATAAACCCTAATATAGAGTCATTATACCGATTGGATGCAACAATGTTGATCTGTTGTAGCTATGTTGATCAAAATATACTGATTTATTACAACCATGCCAATGTATTGCAAATATGTTGATGTGTCGTAACTATGCCAATGTGTTGTAGTTATGCCAACCGGACTATGTTGATCGGTTGTAGCTATATCGATGTGGTGTAACCATGTTGATGTGTTGCAGTTATGTCGATTAGACTATACCAATAGGTTGTAGCCATGTCTATGTGTTGCAGCTATGTCGATGTGTTGCAACTATGTCGATGTGTTGCAGTTATATCGATGTGGTGCAGTTATGTCGATCAACTACTGCTATACCAATCGAATGCAGGAATGTCAAATGGATGCAGTAATATCAATATGGTGTAGGAATATTGATCGGATGTAGCAATGACAATTGGATGCAGCAATGTTGATCAGATGTCGATCGACGTCAATAATACCAATGTGGTGTAGGAATATCGACCAGATGCAACAATGATGATAGGATGCAAAAAATATTTATTAGATGCATTAATGTCAATCAGATGCAATAATATCAATTGGATGCAACAATACCAATCGAGTGCAACAATGTTGATCAAATGTAGCAATGTCAATGTGGTGCAGTAATATTGAACGGATGCAACAATATCGATGTGATGCAACAATATCGATCAGATGCAATTATATTGATGTGGTGTAGTAAGCAATGTCGATCGGATGTAACAATGTTGATCAGATGCAGCAATGTCGATGTAGTGCAGGAATGGCAATCGGATGCAGCAATGTCGATATGGTGTAGGAATACCGTTCGGATGCAACAGTAACGATCTAATGCAGCAATATCGATATGATGCAACAGTACCACATGTCAACCATGCATTAAATGGTTGCATGCAGATACCACATGTCAATCATTTATTAATTGCTAGCATTCAAAAAGTCTATATAAAGGCATAAACAATAATTTATTTGTCTTTTCTAACTCATAGCACATCACATACCTTTTGTTTTAACCTTATTTTTATGCTATACAACACATTAATAATACCTTCCACCCTACGCCCTAATCCAGAGTCCCTCATACCATACAAAATAAACCAATGGCATCCCCTTCCACCCCTATAATGTCAAAAATTAATTTCAAAAACCTTTTTTGCCCTCTAATTTTCAAAATTTTAACATCAGGTTATGACACGTCATGGGTCAAAAAACCTTGGTCTTTAGGGTCTAATTTCGATGTTGCAGTTCGACACGAACACAAAACTACTATAGAGGATAATTACATGTTATGACAATGATTCAATCATAGTAAATGTTATTATAGATAACAAGAATATCAGATTTTCTATCACAGCCTCAAACATCTCCAGATTGATAGGATTACCTCGCACCAGTTGTGATCCTATCACATCATCATTTGTTTTAACTAATGAAGACAAAGAGTACCTGGAGTGCAACTTCGATGTCCCCTTAGAATATTTTATAGGTATAACTGCATATTTTTATATTTAATTGAATTTAAAGTCTAGGGTTTTATAATTACTGGCTTATTTTTTTTGCAGTTATCGCTACCAATTCCAAAAGGGGGTTGACTATAGCAAATATTTAGAACAAATTTCTTTGAGCATATTGTGAATTCTTCCTAGCTAGAGTCGTTTTGTAAGGAAGAACAACATAAATTTTTATGTGGGTGTTGGCATATTTGGTTCGTTGTATTGCGCACCAACAATTCAATTGGTGCACCTATGTCTCTCATCGTATCAGAATGAATCTCCAAAATATGAAAACCCCCACTACTCCAAATCCAACACTCAGCACATGCAACTACATTCTTTGTTTTTTTATGAATCATATTATAATTTGAAAAATATTAAAGTACTAACTTTGTGGCACCCAGACCTAGCCACTGCAACCATGATAGTACAACATGTGTAGGTAAATTTTACTTAATATGAAACTAATAATTTTTTATATTCAATACGTTTTTCATTTTTATTATTTTAACAATTTATACATAAATACAGAAAAGGGTATCCTCTTCCACTTCAAAGCGGGATGTTGTTGTTAGAGGTTGTAATCTAGAGGAATCAGGAGACTTCGAATCACTTGTGGAAACGATGCCACAACTAAGAAGAAGATCTAGCAAACACTTAAGATCTAATTCTCCTAATCCTCAAAAACCTCCACCTGCATGCCCACTACCAACTGGTGTAGCTACGCAAGAGGTTTCATCTTTGACCAGTAAGTTTTATAGTCTGCCTTCACAATATTTGTTACCAAATTTTATTGTGTTTTTTTATTAATTTTTATAATGTGTTTTTAGATGTACAATGCACCAACATTCCATTTGCATTTGTAGTTGTGCAAGAGGTCTCATCTTCGGCTGATAAGTGTTATACATTAACAGTAAATTTTACAGTCTGCCTTCACAAATTTTGTAACCAAATTTTATTTTAATTTTTTAAGCTTTTTTACAACAATGTCATCAAGGAAGAGAACAGTCGATGTCGCCTCCTCCTCCACCACCCCAACCTCAAATATGAGGTCAACAATGGTTCATGGGTGGAAAACAATTTCTTCCACTCAAGCCACAAGTAGTATCATCCAAGCAATTTCTAGGATTTGGAAATATATCTTTTGGTAATTCTACAGTTGTACAAGAAGCTTTTGTTTTTGGGTTACCTAATCCTCCACTTGATGAGGATTACTTTTTACAAGGCAACATGTCCTCTGTGTTTCAAGCTACAGATCTGCTTCGAGAACCTAAAAATAAAGTAGGATTAGAATATTCATGTGCATCTCCTCAAACCTCATCTCCTCCAAAGGAAACTATCACCCCTCATCCTCTATCAGAGGATAAGAAAGTAAGATTTTCTGAAAATAATTCAGTTTTTGGCATTTGTTTAGCCACCATTACAGACTCATTAATTCCATATGTAAAAGAAATGAAACAATAAAAGTATCGAGTAAAAGTTTTGATAAAGGAAATAAATGCCTGATTCAAAAAAAATTCAAAAAGGGAAAAAAAAAATTGTTTAGTTGAAAATGAACTGAAAAAGCTTGATTCTCTACTACATCAAGCTAAATCTAGCATGGTGAAGGTTGCAACATCATATAATGATGAAATTTTAGGCATTATGTTGAATAGATTGAAAAACTTAAAAGTTGAAACCCACGCTTATTTTAATGAATGGGCATGTGATAAGGAAACGGTTGTTGTAGCTGCAAGGAATGTTGTCGAGGTTAGACTAATGTCTTCTAATTTTTTTGTTCTCTTTTATAAAATGTAACTGTAATTGTATGATGATTATAAAGTCAGCATGCAGTTACAGTTACATTTTAACTGTAACTATATGTTGATTATTTCTTGGTTTTTCTTTTGCATGCCAACTTTGATAATTTGAGGAAGCAGGTTCAAAACCTGCAAGACAATCTCTAGATGGCAAAGGATTACTTAATTGCTTCTATGGCAATGAAAAATAAGGCTCAAGAAGCAATTCGACAAAACAACACTTTTAGAAGGATCATTATCCTAAACGGATTGTATCTTGATATTTTGCTTAAGGAGAAGGGTAAAGAACTCACACCAATATTTGAAGATGTTGTGAAAGAGGAAAATAATCTACTCGAAGGCTTGCAAAATGTAGAGAACGTCTTGGTTAGATCTGGAGCAATGGAGGAGAGGATTGATAATATGCTTGAGGGAGAACCTATAGCAAAGGAAGTGGAATGCAAGATCTTGACCCCTTGAAATATAGACTGTAGAAGCAACAAAAAATGGAAAAGAAGCTAAAACTACCTCTAGACCCCCATCTAAGGAATGAGAAAGATTATTTGTATGTTTTCTTGCTGATAAAAATTTGATTTTATCAAAAAGATAATTTTATGATATGTTTTTGTTTGAAATCGAGACATTTGCATAAATGTTTTTTTTTTTTTTAATTTACATGGTGGAATCGGTAGCCACTACGAATCCAAGCAGGTTGTCCGACTTTTATAGTCACCACAGTATTCTAACCTGTTCGCCCCAGAAGCCGCCACACAGATCTTCGTGCAGTCCGCCCATTTGCATAAATGTTACATGTATATTTTTTGAGTTATTACAATGACAATGTATGTTATTGTGATATTACATAACTTGAGTATTATGCTATTTATATTTATATTCGTGTGTTATTTCCATCGCTTGAGTATTATGTTGTTTCAATTGTGCTTGAGTTTATGAAGGATACATCTATGCATGGGTTTAAATTTTCATTTTATTCAAATTCAATCTTGTTATGATATAAAAATGAGTATTGTATTGTGTATTATGCTATATTGTTTTGTTATTTCCATCTTTTGAGTATTATGTCATTTGCATTTTGCCTTCTAGACTACATACAACACTTTCTAAAATAAATATTTACTAATGATACATACATGCATGGTTTTAAATTTTCACTTTATTCAAAGTCAAAGCATAAATCATAATATTTTGTCAACATAGACAGTTAATTCAATAACAAAGCTATGATATAATAATGAGGATTATCTTATGCTATTTCCATAACTTGGATTTCATGTTATTTCCATTTATATTGTTTTATTGTTTTCATAACTTGAGTTTTATGTTATTTGCATTGTGCTTTCTAGACTACATACCACACTTTCTAAAAGAAATATTTGCTAATTATACATGCATGCATGGTTTTAAAATTTTCAGTTTATTCAAAGCTAAAACATAAATCATAAAATTTTCTCAACATAGACAATCAATAACATTAAAAAACTATGGTATGGAAAATAAAGTCTTATCAATGAATACAAATGATATCAAATACGAAAAATCATTGATTATATATTTTTTTAAATCATTGAAATTTTATAAATGATATCAAATACGGAAAATCATTGATTAGATGATTTTTTTTTAAATCATTAAAATTTTACAAATGATATCAAATCTAAAAAATCATTGATTATATGAATTTGTTTAACTCATTGAAATTTTACATTGCTCAAAGTTGAAACAGAGTCTTATCGACTTCTCCAAAAGAACTAGAAAGCATTTGTGAATTATGTGTCTCCATAATCTCATCACTGCAAATATCATTATCCTCATTATCAATAGTATTAGTAAGACCTCTTCTGTCTGCTAGGGACTTTCAATATGTCAAAACTCTCTCATAAGGAAACTTATCCAACTCGTACGATGACACATACATTCTCAAACAATTCTCCAAATTTTTGTTCAACCTGTTATGAACTTTAGATTTCACAAAAGATAGTGCACTAAAAACCCTTTTGTCTTCAACAGATCCCAAAATCATTGTCTAACATAATTCATATAAAATAAAATATTCACTCATCGTTTCTTGTAAGACACTACTTGGATACAATTTTTGCCACAAATGTGTGATGGAACCAGGTTCATGAGGGTTATTGAAATTTGCAATTTGATTAACCATTGTTATTCTAAAATTGGTTTATTATTATCTCAAAATTTCTTCATTTAGAATACCATTGATTTGAATACCATTTACTTCCACACATTTAGAGAAATATTTCATAAGAGTGCCCATATATTTTACAAACAACTCACTTTTACTATTGTGGTCAAGACAAGGATTCCATAACATGGGGTTAACCATAGCCATTGCCTCAAGTAGCTCATCTCTATGAAAACGATCTCTTATTTCCCTTGTCAATGATTCTGCAATTCTCATCAATTTATTCCTAGTACTATGTAAAACCACATCAAATCCACTATGTGTTATGGGCACTTATTCAACATTGTTTGTAATTGTATCTAACCACTTTCATAACTATGTAAAAGCATCATATTTTCATGGATAGCAATACAAATATTATCATTGATGTTAAACTTTAAAAAGTTATTAGGATCATTGACCTGAACTAATGTAGTCCAACTATCAAACAAAGGATCCTTAGAATTTTCTCCGAACAAGTAAATCTTATCAATAAGCATACATATTTGTTTTCTTATCCTAATAAAATCGATAATATAAATTGTTCTTTCCTGTGTGCGTTTAATCAAAGTATTCATTTCTTACAACAATGGAAGAATATCACATAATGTGAGAAGATTTTCCAAGTCAGTCATACGATATAACAAATATTTTACCTTGTCAACATCCCTACGATGTGCATACATAAACCCCAATAAGGATTGATATTCTAAAAAACCCTTTTTGTAGGAAGAAACAGTGAAATCCACCTAGTCTCCATATATTTTAACATTTTTTTGCCTTTAGTTACACCTAGAGAAAACTATTGAAACTCTGCAAACCTTTTTGGACTACATGAAAAGTAAGCGTGTATTTCATGGACGAGATCTTCCACTTTGGCAATATTTTCAAATGTGCTCGCAATTTTGTATGCAAGATTTATTCTATGTACCATGCAATGAATGGGAATCAAATATGGAGTAATTGATATCTAAAGTCTAACACAAATATCGTTCCTTTGTCCTTGCATTGTAGCTACACCATCAACTCCAACACAAATTAACTTTGTGGCCATTTCTTTTTCATCCATTTTAGCAATATCCTTTAAACTAGTTACAACAACATTGTAAATGTTTTCCGCATTACAATTTTCCATCATCTTATGTAGTGCTAGTAAATGAGGTTGTCTTAAATGATTTTGGAATGTGTAAACATGTATACAAATCCAAATTTTGTTATCAAAAGTTGTTACCTCATCAATAGAAAGTGAAATAAATTTGGCTTATTTTACATTCTCTCAGGTCCTCCTCAACCAGTGATAGACATTTTGCGATCTCCCATCCACTTCAATCTGACCAATGGGAACTAGAAAGGTTCTATACATCAGCTAGTTGAAATAGTTGCTTATAATAAGCAAAATTAGACATAGGTTGGCCCTTTTTAGAATACTGTATACAACAAAAAATTGCAATTTTTTAGGCTAATACGATCTTATGATTTTTTTGAAATTGGGCCTGGATTGTTCCACCCTTCTCAAAGAGATTTTTTGGTGTTTCATTGTTTTTTCGTATTCAAATACATATCTGACATGCACAAATTCTGATGCATCCTTCCACCAATGAGATTTCTTAATTGTTCCATCACTTTGTATGATATAAATTTTCCCACAGAGTTTTTCTATTGTCTTTATTATTTTGCAATGTATGATACCTTCACAGTTTCCAACTACAAATAACACATCTACATAGTTTCTCTATCTCAACTTGCTCAATAAAGGGGTAAACTATACCTATTCATTTTTATATTCCCTTCCAATAGTTTATTCTTTTATCTTTTGACGTTTAGATTTTTGACTAAAAGATTCTCCAGAGGTCTGCATTTTAATTGTACTCTTTTTTTTTTTTTTGATGTATCTGTATGAGGCATCTCGTAAAGTGGTTGTTCAATATTGTTATCATAAAAATTATTATGTGGTCTTGTATTATCCCTTGGAATATCTTCAAGTGGAGGCATATCAGGGTCGATAGTGTTCATTGCATTCAATGTTTGGTGTTCTATATCATTTTAGATGTAAAAAGAAACTATTTTAAATAATTAACATAATAAAATTTTACAAAGCATTTAAAAAGAGGCAAATAAGAAGACAACCATGTTAGTCTTACAATGACACTGAGAGGGAGGGGGTGAATCAGTGTAGCTCTTTAAACTTAAATTCATAGCTCTTAAAACAGAAATAATGAAACCTTAGAATCAGATAAAGCAAGTACCACAAGAGAACATCACACAACACAAGATGTAACGAGGTTCACCAAAGTGGCTACTCCTCAAAATGACTCGCTTGGACTACCATCCAAATCCAGCCTTTGCAAAGCAACAACTTTACAAACAATTTACCAAGCACCCACTGGAAGGAGCACCAACCCCCGATTTATCTCGCACCAACGAGAAAGGAGCACCAACCCCTAATGCCAAGCACCAACTTGGACTTCAATTCTAAAACTAGAAGATTTATAGTAAGATACCTTTGCTTTTGCTAGACCCTGACTGGTCACCTTTGCTTTCTCTGTGCACTTCGCTTTCTCTGCGCAATCACTTCGCACACTCTGCTTCGCTACACTCGAACTTCACAGTCGTCTTCTCCCTGTTGCGCACTCTGCTTCCTTAGCGAAATTTCACACTTGGAATGATTCGACACGACTTGCTCTCTGCGCACAACGACCGTATTTTGCACACTTCGACAACACACAATTCTCCAAACAGCCCTCCTTTTATAACATAATTCTTGTGATGAAAACCCTAATCTTAGTCGGTTGTAAACCCTAATCTTAGTCGGCTTTCATGACACCTGTAAACCCTAATTTTAGTCGGTTGTCATAGGTTCGTTGGCTTCAACTCAACCGCAAAAAACAACATGTCGCGATATCATGACACTTTCGCTTTCTCTCTCTTTCTCCTTGCTTTGGCCCCCGAAAATACATGTCGCGATATCGCGACACTTTTTCTTTCTCTCTCTTTTTCTTTGCATCGGACCACGAAAAAGCTACATGTCGCGATATCGCGACACTTTTTCTCCTTGCTCTTTCTCTTAGCTTTGGCCCATGAAAATACAACATGTCGCGATATCGTGACACTTTTGTTATCCTCTGCTTCCTGCCCTTCTTGAGTCACGAAAATGTGACATGTCGCGATATCGTGACACTTTTGCTTTTCTGCCTTCCTTTCCTTTTTGAGTCATGAAAATGTGACATGTCACGAAATCATGACACTTCTGCTTCGAAGTCTTGCTTTCTACTTTTGTCGTAAAATCATGACACTTCTACCTTCGAAGTCTTCTTCTCTACTTTTGTCATGAAATCATGACACTTCTGCTTTCGTACTTCACTTCTTTGCTATTGTCGTGAAATCGTGACACTTCTACCTTCGAAGTCTTCTTCTCTGCTTTTGTCATGAAATCATGACACTTCTACTTTCGTACTTCACTTCTTTGCTATTGTCATGAAATCATGACACTTCTGCCTTCGAAGTCTTGCTTTCTGCTTTTGTCACGAAATCGTGACAATTTTGCTTTCGTACGCTTCCTCTCTTTCTTTTGTCATGAAAATGTGACATGTCACGAAATCGTGACACTTTTCCAACTTACTTCTTTCTCTATTTTAGTCACAAAAATGCGACATGTCGTGAAATCGTGACACTTTTCAAACTTACTTTCTCTCTCCTATTTTAGTCGTGAAAATGCGACATGTCACGAAATCGTGACACTTTTCTTACTTGTTCTCTTTTCTTCGAACTTGTCGCGAAATCGTGACACTTCTTCCTACTTTCTCTTTTTCTTCCAACATGTCACAAAATCGTGACAGTTTTTCCACTTGCCTTTTTCTCTTCCAACATGTCACGAAATCATGACAGTTTTTCCACTTGCCTTTTTCTCTTCCAACATGTCGCAAAATCGTGACAGTTTTTCCACTTGCCTTTTTCTCTTCCAACATGTCGCGAAATCGTGACAGTTTTTCCACTTGCCTTTTTCTCTTCTAACATGTCGCGAAATCGTGACAGTTTTTCCACTTGCCTTTTTCTCTTCCAACATGTCATGAAATCGTGACAGTTTATCCTATTTTTCTCTCTCTTCCAACATGTCACGAAATCGTGACAGTTTTTCTTGCTTGCTGTATATGTCGCGATATCGTGACACTTTTCTTACTTGTCTTTTTCTTTGATCTTTTGCATATGGGCCACTTCGGTTTTCTTGGACAATCACTTGTACATACTCTGAGTAACCTTTGAACTCCTGTCTTCTGCATCTGAAAGGCTTTTGAACTTCCTGTCCACTGCATCAATAGATCTATCTGATTGTGTTGACAACAATGACAATATTGTTGTTGCACCTTGCTCAACAATCTCCCCCTTTGGAATTGTTGGCAACACATGTGCAATTTCCTGTAACTCTTCTCCCCCTTTGACAATAATACCAAAGGGCTACTGCAAACTCCCCCTAAGTCCATGCACAACATTCTCAGACATAATTTATTACACTTAGCAAAAATCATGAACATGAGCACAAAGATAATCAAATACTTAAATGCTCCCCCTGAGAATGTGATCCCTGTAGCTAGTCAATTCTTGGGAAGTGTGACCACTCCCAATTTATTGTGAAGGTACTCAAAAACTTCCTTGGGCAATGGTTTTGTGAAGATATCTGCTACTTGCTCTATAGTTGGAACAAAATCCAACTTAACCTCACCTTTCGCAACTTTCTCCTTCAAAAAGTGATACCTGATAGCAATGTGTTTTGTGCGTGAATGCATAACCGGATTCTTGGAGATGTTAATGGCACTGGTGTTATCACACTTAACTGATATTGGCTCACTGAAACTAATACCAAGATCTTTCAGAGTTTGTTTCATCCATAATACCTGTGTACAACATGTTGTTGCTGCAATATATTCTGCTTCTGCTGTCGATAGAGAAACTGACTCTTGTTTCTTACTGTGCCATGCGACCAATCTGTCTCCAAGATAGAATGCACCTCCACTGGTACTCTTTCTGTCATCTACACATCCTACCCAATCTGCATCTGAATACGAAATAAGGGTGAAGTCTTTACCTTTCGGATACCATAACCCATATTCCATAGTACCCTTGAGGTACCGAAGAATCCTTTTCACTGTTGTCACATGAGTCTCCTTGGGATTAGCCTGAAATCGTGCTACCATGCATACCACCTACAAAATATCTGGTCTGGTGGCTGTCAGTACAGTAAGCTTCCAATCATAGATCTGTACATGGTTTGATCAACAGTTGGAGATTTGTCATCCTTGCTCAACTTGCAACCTGTCATCATGGGTGTGCTAACTGGCTTACAATCCTCCATTGTGAACTTTTTTAACATCTCTTTCACATATTTAACTTGAGAAATAAATATGCCCTTCTTATTTTGATTAACTTGCAATCCGAGGAAGTACGAAAGTTCACCAATCATTGACATTTCAAATTCTTTCTGCATCTTATTTGCTAAATCTTTACACGACTCATCCTTGCTGTTGCCAAATATGATATCATCTACGTATACAACAAGAACAATAAGATGCCCATTTTCTATTTTGACATACAAATTACTATCCACCATACCTTTCTTAAACCTTTGTTGAGTGAGATAGTTGTCTAGCCTTGCATACCATGCTCAGGGTGCCTGTTTTAAGCCATATAATGCTTTCTTCAACTTGCAAACCAAGTTGGGATCATCACCAAGTTGGAAACCATCTGGTTGCTCAATATAAACTTCTTCTTCAAGTTTCCCATTCAAAAACGTTGATTTCACATCCATTTGATAAACTTTGAAATTCTTGTAGACTGCTAAAGCCAGAAACATTCTAATTGCCTCTAGTCTAGCTACTGGTGCAAAAGTTTCCTCAAAGTCAATGCCTTCAACTTGTGCATAACCCTTGCATACCAATCTTGCTTTATTTTGACTACCTGTCCATCTTCATTCAATTTGTTTTGAAAAATCCATTTAGTCCCGATTATATTTTTATTTGCAGGTCTAGGTACTAACTCCCAAGTTTTGTTTTTCTCGATCTGATCTAATTCTTCATTTATTGCCTTCATCCAACTTTCATCTTTGCTTGCGTCAACTACATTTTTGGGCTCAATGCTGGATAATAGAGAGTAGTTACTTACTACTCTTCTTCTTGTTTGAACACCAACTTTGGGGTCTCCAATTATTTGATCTCTAGGATGATTTTTCTGCACATTACTGCCTATTTTGAATTTCTTATTCTCTTCCACTTCTGAATCACAACTTAAATCATCTGAGTCAATTTTTTGTATCTTTTCAATTTCGTTTTCCTCATCTCCTTCAATAACCTCTTCATAGATTGGGTAGTTCGTTTCATAGCTAATTACTCGTTCTCTACCTTCATCAAATTTAACATTGGCACTGTCCACAATTTTCTTTAGCCTTTTGTTGTAGCATTTGTAAGCTTTGCTTTTTGATGAATAACCGACAAAAATACCTTCATCCGCTCTATCTTCAAACTTACCAAGATTATCTTCAGTTCTTTTGATGTAGCACTTGCTGCCAAAAACTTTGAGGTATTTTCTTGTTGCCCTTTTTCCAAACCACAACTCATAAGGAGTTTTGCTTTCATGTGTTCTCAGCATGTACCTATTTTGGATATACACCGTAGTATGGACTGCTTCTTTCCAAAATCTGTCTGCTACTCTACTTTCAGCCAACATAGTCCATGCCATTTCTTGCACTGTCCTATTCTTTCTTTCTACCACTCCATTCTGTTGAGGTGTCCTGGCTGCTGAAAACTGTCTCTTAATACCGTATTTTTCATAGTACTCTGTAAACTCCTCTGAAATGAATTCTCCTCCTCTATCTGATCTTAAACATTTGATCCTCTTTCCTATTTCATTCTCAACTTGGTTTTTGAAAATCTTGAACATATCAAAAGCTTCTGATTTATGCTTCAAAAAAAATATCCATGTCATTCTGGAATAATCATCAATGCACAACATAAAATATTTGTCACCATTTATGCTTTGTGTTCTCATGGGTCCACATAAATCAGTGTGTATTAGTTCCAAAGGTTTGCTTGTGTAGTACTCTTTTGTTTTGAATGTGACTCTAGTTTGCTTCCCCTTTTGGCATGAAGCACAAATGTTGTTTGCGGGTTTGTTGATGGTGGGAATATCTCTCACTGCCCTTTTTGAGGTGATTTTTACTAGATTATCAAAACTGATATGACCGAGTCTCTTGTGCCACAACCAATTTTCTTCTTCCTGTCCAATAAAACAAGTTCCTTTTGAAGTCTCTGAGAGCGTGTACAGGTTGCCAGATGTCCTTGATCCATTTGCTATCAATTTTCCACTATTTGTTTTTCTGACTTCACAACCCTGCTTCATAAAAACTACTTCATGACCTTTATCACAAATTTGACTTACGCTCAATAAGTTATGTTTCAACCCATCCACAAACAAGACTTCTTTCGACTTAATCTTTCCATCACTAATTTTAACTGAGCCTTTGCCAACTATCTTAGCTCCATCATTATTTCCAAACTTTACTGATCCACCTTCATATTTCTGTAACTTCTCAAACTTTTGTTTGTCACCTGTCATATGACTGGAGCATCCACTATCAAGTATCCATGGTACATATTTATTCTATGCTTTAAATGTTGTTTGAACTATTAAGGATTCATTTTCTTCCTTAAGTCGCTCCTTTTCTTTCCACTCTATTTTGATAGTAGATTTGAGCTCTTGTTTTGCCTTTCCCTTATCAATAGCTTGTGCATGTTTTACGAGAAGTTTTCTATTTTGACTCATCCTGTTTGGTTGAAATTTTCTTCCCTGAAACTGATTTGATGCAAATGTACTTCTACAATTTCTTGCAATGTGCCCAAAATTATGACAGTTATAACATTCTACTTGTATAATTCATCAAAGGAGAGAAAGCATTTCTACTTGGTGAAATTCCTTGGTCTTACATTATATTTGTAGTCTGAGATTTTATGTCCATAGCCATTGCATTTAAAATAGAAACCAGAAAAGGGATAATTGAACCTGGGTGATGGTCTTTGCCATGTTGTCGTAGGAGCCATAGGTCTTCTTCTTCTTTGATGTGTGACATTGGTGAATCCATCATTGTCAATTCTCCTTTTGTGCTTGGCATTATTGCTTTCTTTTGCATGAGATGTTTTTCCTTGATCAACCTGTTTCTTATCTTCATTCTTTATGGATTCTACATTTTTGGCCTTTGATCCATTTGATGATTCTCCTTCGATGAAACCCAGACCAAATTTGATGCCTCGAAGCCTTTGGTCATTTATGATCTTATCCAGACTTCATAGAACTTACTTCACGTTTGTGATAACAACTAATTTTCTTATTCATCTCTTCTAGTCGCATTCTTAAACCAACAATCTCTTCTTCTAGCTTGCTGCAATAATCTATTTTCATGGTTATTTGCACTTCAAGATCTTCGAAGATTTTCTTGGATTCTTCTATCTGTACTTTCAAGTTGGATATGATTTCATTTGCATCCTCAAGCCTTTTTGAAAGTTTCTTATTCTTTTTCCTCTCTATTTTCCATTCTTCAAGTGCAGAGATCAACTCACCTTCTAGGTCTACTTCAGCCTCAGGGTTTTCACCGCATACCTCAGAGTTCACTCCTTCTTCCTTTTCTGATTTTACTTCTTCAAATGCCATGAAAAGAGCTTCACCTGTTTCCTCTTCAGAATCCTCACCGGAGTTGTCTTCTGATGAACTGGCATTTCTGGAGATGAAACTTTTCTTCTTGAAGTTGCCTTTTCTGAAATTCATTTTCTTCTTCCAGTCACTTCTTTCTTGGTGCGATCCTTCATCATTTTTGTTCTTCTCATTAAGAGGACATTTAGTCGCAAAATGCCCAATGCCTCCATAGTTGAAACATTTAAGCGGTAGCTTTCCTCCGTATTTTCCTTTTCCCCTTTTTAGTTTTCTAACAAAGTTTGCTTCCATTTCATCTGATGTCTCTTCTTCCTCGGACTTTTGTTTTGCATTTTTATCTTTAAGAGCTTTAAAAGCCACTTCTCTGTCTGTGGGTTTAGATCTTCCTATCCTCATCTCATATGCAGTCAAGGAACCATACATCTCATCTATACTAAAGTAATTTAGATTTTTAGCTTCTTCTATCATTGAGACTTTAGAATCAAACCTTTGAGGAAGAGATCTTAATACCTTTTTCATGATGGTAGAGTCTTCGATATCCTCGTCGAGTCCTCTGATCGCATTAATGATTCCATTAACTCTCAAGCATATATGCCTCAATGTTTTCATCGTCATTCATCTTCAATGCTTCGAACTGAGCTCGATGTGTCTGTAACTTGGCCTCCTTGATCTTATCGTCTCCTTCATGAATACTCCTCAGTTTGTCCCATATATCTTTTGCCATTTTATAGTTCATGATCTTTACTAGTTCACTGTCTGCTAATCCGCACATGATAGCATTCTTTGCTTTTGAGTTACTTTCAAACAGTTTCTTTTCGTCAACCTCTTTTGGAGGAGTGATGGGTATTGTGTATCCACTAACTACTGAATCCCAGATGTCGTATCCCAAAGCACAGAGATATGTCTGCATCCTGATTCTCTAGAACGCGTAATTAGATCCATCAAACAAAGGTGCTTTGTTTGATGAGAAACCTTCACCACCTGCCATTGTGTTACTTCCAAGATCACCCTAGCCGATTAGGCTTGTACAAGAACTTAGCTTCGATACCAATTGTTAGTCTTACAATGACACTGAGAGGGGGGTGAATCAGTGTAGCTCTTTAAACTTAAATTCATAGCTCTTAAAATAGAAATAATGAAACCTTAGAATCGGATAAAGCAAGTACCACAAGAGAACATCACACAACACAAGATTTAACGAGGTTCACCAAAGTGGCTACTCCTCAAAATGACTGCTTGGACTACCATCCAAATCCAGCCTTTGCAAAGCAACAACTTTACAAACAATTTACCAACACCCACTGGAAGGAGCACCAACCCCTAATTTATCTGCACCAATAGAAAGGAGCACCAACCCCTGATGCCAAGCACCAACTTGGACTTCAATTCTGAAACTAGAAGATTTATAGTAAGATACCTTTGCTTTTGCTAGACCTTGATTGGTCACCTTTGCTTTCTCTATGCACTCTGCTTTCTCTGTGCAATCACTTCGCACACTCTGCTTCGCTACACTCGAACTTCACAGTCGTCTTCTCCCTGTTGCGCACTCTGCTTCCTTAGCAAAATTTCACACTTGGAATGATTCGACATGACTTGCTCTCTACGCACAGTGACCGTATTTCGCACACTTCGACAACTACTCAAATCTCCAAACAGCCCTCCTTTTATAACAAAATTCTTGTGATGAAAACCCTAATCTTAGTCGATTGTAAACCCTAATCTTAGTCGGCTTTCATGACACCTGTAAACCCTAATTTTAGTCGGTTGTCATAGGTTCGTCGGCTTCAACTCAACCGTGAAAATACAACATGTCACGATATCATGACACTTTCACTTTCTCTCTCTTTCTCCTTGCTTTGGCCCCCAAAAATACATGTCACGATATCGTGACACTTTTTCTTTCTCTCTCTTTTCTTTGCATCGGACCGCGAAAAAGCTACATGTCATGATATCATGACACTTTTTCTCCTTGCTCTTTCTCTTAGCTTTGGCCCACGAAAATACAACATGTCACGATATCGTGACACTTTTGTTATCTTGCCTGTCTGCCCTTCTTGAGTCGCAAAAATGACATGTCGCGATATCATGACACTTTTGCTTTTCTACCTTCCTTTCCTTTTTGAGTCATAAAAATGTGACATGTCACGAAATCGTGACACTTCTACTTCCAAAGTCTTGCTTTCTACTTTTGTCACGAAATCATGACACTTCTGCCTTTGAAGTCTTCTTCTCTACTTTTGTCATGAAATCGTGACACTTCTTCTTCACTTTCTTGTCAAAATCTGACACTTCTTCGTACTTCACTTCTTTGCTATTGTCACAAAATCGTGACACTTCTGCCTTCGAAGTCTTCTTCTCTGCTTTTGTCATGAAATCATGACACTTCTGCTTTCGTACTTCACTTCTTTGCTATTGTCACAAAATCGTGACACTTCTGCCTTTGAAGTCTTGCTTTCTGCTTTTGTCATGGCGAAATCGTGATAGTTTTGCTTTCGTACACTTCCTCTCTTTCTTTTATCACGAAAATGCGACATGTCACAAAATCGTGACACTTTTCCAACTTACTTTCTCTCTCCTATTTTAGTCGCGAAAATGCGACATGTCACGAAATCGTGACACTTTTCAAACTTACTTTCTCTCTTTTTATAACATGTCACGAAATCGTGACACTTCTTCTTACTTGTTCTCTTTTCTTCGAACATGTCGCGAAATCGTGACACTTCTTCCACTTTCTCTTTTTCTTCCAACATGTCCATAAATCGTGATCGCTTTTTCCACTTGCCTTTTTCTCTTCCAACATGTCGCGAAATCGTGACAGCTTTTCCACTTGCCTTTTTCTCTTCCAACATGTCACGAAATCGCGATAGTTTTTCCACTTGCCTTTTTCTCTTCCAACATGTCGTGAAATCGCAACAGTTTTTCCACTTGCCTTTTTCTCTTCCAACATGTCACGAAATCGTGACAGTTTTTCCTATTTTTTCTCTCTTCCAACATGTCGCGAAATCGTGACAGTTTTTCTTGCCTGTTGTATATGTCGCGATATCGCGACACTTTTCTTACTTGTCTTTTTCTTTGATCTTTTGCATATGGGCCACTTCGGTTTTCTTGGACACTCACTGTACATACTCTGAGTAACCTTTGAACTCCTGTCTTCTGCATCTGAAAGGCTTTTGAACTTCCTGTCCACTGCATCAATAGATCTATCTAACTGTGTTGACAACAATGACAATACTGTTGCTGCACCTTGCTCAACAAACCATTTATCTATTAATAAAGAAATATTTTATATTTAACAATAACATAATAGAAAAAGTAATGATTTTATGGTAAAAGGTGTTTGTACCTTCAAGTTGTGCAGATGTTGATGCCTCACTACATTTTGATATTTGTGTAAAATATTTTAAAATTATCTTTTTACCAGAATATTGGCCTCTATTCTTTCCATCTTTGATAGGTGACATTGTACCTGTAAAGAAAAAACTTTAGATATTAGGAAATGAATACGAAATTGAAGGAAAATCGCATACTTCCCTCAATAATAATTTGCATTTCTAAGTAACCAATGTTAAACTATAATTCCATAAATAATCTTTGAGTCTTTAGACGAACCTACATTACCCTCTAGAATGACATTTGCCTGCATGCTAAGAGAACAACAACAAACCAAAGCAACACTAAGAAAACATACTCTAACAGACAAGAAGTAGTCTCTGACAACAAAAAATGCTCCTAACACACAACAAGATGATATGGATACTTGTCTCTCACAATTGCAGATAGTGCATTTATGCTACCTATGAAACTGAAGGAAAATATCTTTGGACAACAAAACAGTGGAAGAAGAATACTCTACCTAACAATTCTAAAGAAACATAAAAGGTTAAAAAAAAGTAACAAGCCTACAACAAGTAAGCATTAAGTCAAATTTATTGTTAGAGATTATCCAAAACAAAACAAGCACACTAATATTTTAGGAAGCTTTCAATTTACCTATTGTTACAATTGTCACCACTTTCTATCATTGATAGTCACTTTAAGGTTTTTGCAACTGATCGACCACGACCGATTGACAATACTCTACAATCGATCATCCTCTACAATAGATCATCACACTATCAAGATATTTGTAACTAATCGGTATTTGTTGATTGAAAATCCTCTACAATCTATCAGTATGTATTGATAGATAGTCCTCTGCAATAGATCGTCACACTATTAGCATATTTGCATCCTATCGATAACTGCTAATTGAGAATTCTCTACATGCAATCGACCATGACTGATCGACAATACTCTACAATCGATCGATTTATGTCAAGAGGTTGTCCTCTAAAGCCGTTTCACCTTTTTAGGTTTTTGCAACCGATCGATATTTGATAATTAACACTCCTCTACAATAGATCAATTTATATTGAGAGGTTGTCCTTTGAAACTGATTCACCTTTCTAGGTTTATGCAATCGATCGACATATGTCGATCGACACTCCTTTGCAATAGATCAGTTTATGTTGAGAGGTTGTCCTCTGAAACTAATTCACCTTTTCAGGTTTCTACAATTGATCGGTATATTTCAATTGACACACCTCTGCAATAGATCGATTTATGTTGAGAAGCACTCCTTTGCAACCTTGTCAAGTTTGTGGAACCAATCAATGTCTTTCAATTAACAATCCCCTACAGTCGATCGACAAATATGTCGACTGATAATAGGTTTTTTGCTACTTTAGATCTATTTTCGAGTTAGAGTATTTTAGATGTATGTTTATCGGTACCCGTTAAGTATTTATATAGGTAGTATATGTGGTAAATTGGGCGGGAAAAACAAAATTATTTATAATTTGAAGGTGAATGGTCCATGGATTTGGGCGAAAGTGGTTGGCGAATGAAAATAAAAATAGGATAAAAAATATCACCGTTGGGCAAACCGACCCCAAAAAAATTTCCACCCTAAAAATTTCGGGCAAATGGGCCCTAGTGAAAGTCCCAAAATTAGCAAATTTAAAATATTAAAAATCCTAAATATAGCCAATTTGTGATGATCCGCACTTAAACTATTTCTTAGGGCTACCAAAGAAATAAACTATACATTAAGAGGGTATACAAAATTTATTTGATCAATCAATTAACTAGTGTCAAGTACCTATAAGTTTAGTGGTTAATTATAGATCTCAACGACTCTATTATCTCTCTCCAACATTTTATGCTTCATGTCCTATAGCAAAATTGGGATCCCAAGGAAAGTGAAAGGAGGTGAGGCAATAATAAAACAAAAAAAATTAAAATTCTCCTCAAATTCTTCTATCTATATTAAAGAGATTTTTTTTCATTTAATATTTACCTAAAAGCTAATAAGTAAGTGTCAAATCTAACTTTAAGCATTTATGCCTCTACTATGGCTACTTTACCCATCATCACAATGTCCTCCACAAATTAAAGAGGTATAATCATGATACCCTCTATCACCCCAAAACATTCTAAAATTCTAGATTCCTTAAAAAATTTCACATATTTGCCCAAACCTTTTGAACATATAAGGAGAAGTTAGGTCTCCTTGTCTCGTATCTTTACTAACATGAACAAGAGACCATGAAGATCCATTTATAAAAATAAAAAATAAACCACAACATGATGTACCTAGTCTTCTCCAAATTTAAAATCCTTCAAAATATCTTGCAAAAAGAACTAGCTTACACAATCACTGTATCATGATCAATCACTGTTTTTATCTTTAAACGTACTTATATTTATAATTTTTTTTGACTGGATAATAAGGGGTTGTACTCAAGTCCCCCACCCTTGATAAATTACAACTCTCTTCTTTAGAGCTTGAGAGTTTACAAATAGATACACTTCTCATCTCAATTGAGATGCTATAGCTAGAAACCTACATCATTTTACATAAAATGTTTGAATTCTTGATTTTCATTTTCTAGATCTTTTCAATTTTCTCTATGAATACAAATATTCCAAAATTCAACATCCTTCTTGACCTTTTTTTATAGCAGCCTTCATAATACCAAAACTTCACCTCTAATATCTATGCATTGCATCTGAGTAGAGAATATTTTCAAAACATCGCACTATCATAGTTGTTAGGATCCCATATCCTAACGTTCATTATTAATAATAATAGTATAATAAATTTAATTATTAATAATATAATTATATTAGAGTTAGGATAGTTATAATAATTAATTATTATATTTAGGTTAGTGTTAGGATAGTCATAATAATTAATATATTAATTATTATGTGAAACATCATAGTGAAAGGACGTAGGATTAGGGTTAGGGTAGATATAAATATATACGGGCCATATTGTAAATCATCAAAGAAAATGAATAATTTATTATTTAATGTTTTAAAGGAGGGAGCCCCCTATAAGTGGCAAAGTGATTCAAATGCATGATTTTTATTAATTAATTTATTTAATTTTTATTTAGAACCACAAGGTTCTAACATTTGGTATCAGAGCCATGTCTTGGCAAGATTGTGTGGATTTGCTCAACGAAGTCAGGGAATGTCTTAACGATGTTTGGAGCGAAGTCAAGGAATGTCTGAGTGACATCGCATACCTAAGAAACCTTACAAAACCCTGTGCGGACTTGAGAAGTTGTGATGTGAGTTTTGTGGATGCGAATGACAATTAGTTGGTTGGACATCTGTCTACTTCTTATACCTGTGAAAAAGAGGAGAAAGTCATATTAGAAAGCAAGAAACAAATATCAAATTTTCCTCTTGGAGACAAGATGGAAAGCACAAAGCAAGAACAGAGAGGATTTGATCCTAAGGAACCAGTTACGCCATTTTTTAAGGTTGAGTTATGATTGTTTGACTCCAAAGTTAAAGCCATGCTACATTTATTTGTGGCTCTTCTCAAAAGATGAATAAATCCATTGCGAGTATTTGATGAATGCCTAGATAGGATAGGGACTTATTCCAAAAGAAACAGAAGGCGATCCTTTGAGCATTGCACGGGATTATCTCTTTAGGCTCTCCAAGTTATGCTTGGTTGAAATAAAAGTAGAGTTTGTTTAATTATGCACATCAGTCAAGTTATTGAAGAAAAATGACATATACATTGTTAATAAAGCAATGAGAGATGACGTATTCGTGCGATCGCCTCCATGGCCACCTCCTCTTCTGCTCACCCAGTAACCATTTTCCATAAGAATGCTTTAGTTGTCTCAAGCCAGTATACGTGCGTAACATCCAAAAAAATATTAGGTCAAAATTAGTTTGCCCACTCTGGATTTTGAAATTGTTTGGATTTTTTGGTAGCCACTTTGGATGAATATGAATGATTCGTGCTCCCTTAAGAAAACTATATTAGAATATGAGCACAAGAACATATATGCTCTATAATACCTTTGAGCTATCCAATGTTTCTAGAGCTATTAGTAATCCTAGTTAGCCTCAAGGTATCTTGTAAATATATATTTAACACCTTGTAATTAACTAATCAAAGTGTATCCTGTGAATGTATATTAATGTTTAGTATTCTTGAATAGTCTCGGATACAGATTAAGTGGCATCAAGTACATTTTCTAAGTGTATATAAGTTGTAATACTAATTCTCCAGGATGGTTTTATGGGTAAGATCAATGATGTTGTTGTCATGATGAATTCGCAAGCAATAGACATTAACTACACAATAGAAGATATTGCAAAATTTTGGAATCGAGGCCATTATGGGAATTCCCAATACCGATTTGCAAGGCATCGCTACCAGCTAGGATGCAACAAATGGGTGGGTTGACAACAATATTAAGCCCTTATACTCTGCCATCAATATCAAATACATTGTTGTTGACAATGAAGTTTTGGGTATGTCTGCCAATGCTCAATACGTATCTTACCTCGTCATGACCATGAACAACATTCAAATCACCCTTAAGAGTGCCAATCTACAGGACAACATCAAGATTTCCACCACACACTCTACGACAATTAGCACCGACTATCCTCCATCAAAAGAAACATTCAGGGACTCCTTGAAGGACACCATGAGTTCTATTCTGCAATTCCTGGAAGCCCACGGCTCTCCTTTCATGGCCAACGTGTACCCCTATTTCAGTTACATCAGCAACGAGGGCACCATTTCTTTAGATTACGCTTTGTTTAGATCCTCCAGTACTGTCGTAACAGACGGAAATCTTAGCTACATGAACTTGTTCGATGCCATGGTGGATACTCTTCTCTCAGCCATGGAGTCGTTGGGACATTCCAACTTGCCCATCGTAATCACTGAAAGCGGGTGGCCATCTTAGGGTAACAACATCACTACCATTGACAATGCTCAAACTTACAACAACAATATGATAAACATGTATTCATAGGTATTTGAGCATACCATATGCCAACATACCACTTGTTCGTTCCAATGTGACTGAAGAATCCCAACTCAAACATGGTGTCTTCTGAAGTTAAGGTTTGATTTCCAGTGAGTGGAAGCTAGTCATTCTGGAAATATTCCGATGTACAGTATTAGGTCGTGAGTGGACATAATTCATCCAAATGAGAAGATAGTCGCGCATTCACATCATAATACAAATTAAAAAAAATACATGACAAGGGACTGAAGCCTATAATTGGACTATGTGAAAGATGACACAACATATGATTTAAAGGATAATCTAGATGGTTAAAATTTAAACTTGGCGACAGATGAAAAAATAATTTTCTTCGTTCCAACTTTGAGGTCAAAGTTCTTTCGAGGAAGGGTGGCATGTTAGGATCCCATATTCTAACGTTCATTATTATTAATAATAATAGTATAATAAATTTAATTATTAATAATATAATTATATTAGATTTAGGATAGTTATAATAATTAATTATTATATTTAGGTTAGTGTTAGGATAGTCATAATAATTAATATATTAATTATTATGTGAACCATCATATTGAAAGGACATAGGGTTAGGGTTAGGGTAGATATAAATATATGTACGAGCCATATTGTAAATCATCAAATAAAAGGAATAATTTTTTTTTATTATTTGGTTAGTGTGAGAAACCCCTATGACCAACGCACAGGGTTGAGCAGTCTCCTCCCAACCATGACCCCTCATAAAGTCGAGAGCTATGCTTATCAATAGGGAATTTAACACACAACCACAACACACCCACCCCCTCACACACTCACCCACGTCGCGGTTTGAACATTGGACCTCTCGAAGAAGAGCCAAAGCCCGAACCATTGCGATGTCCCTCGTGGGACAAAAAGGGATAATCTATTATTTAATGTTTTAAAGGAGGGAGCCCCCTATAAGTGGAAAATTGATTCGGATGCATGGTTTTTATTAATTAATTTTTTTTTTTTTTATTTAGAACCGCAAGCTTCTAATAATAGTTTGCTTTACCAAATCTGGATTGCTAGTTTCTTTCCTGAAACACAAGTGCAAACACAAAAATTATAATAAATAGTTATATAAATACACATTATTGTTATAAAATAAAAAAAATATTAGCAATAGAAAACATTAAATTAAATCTTAATCATTATTCGGTTCAGGTAGTCAATATTTTCTTGTCAGCTTCAATTAAACTTACTACTTCCTCTAACATAGAAAGGATAATTTAACTTCACGATCCCCAATTAAAATTCCTCTATTGGCTAGCCTATCTACACATTTGTTTCCTTCCCTTAAAGTATGTGTAAACCTGATTTCTTCAAACTCTTTAGAAAGATATTGAATTTCCACAATTATCTCTTGTATGTTCCATGGAGCCTTTGCTTTCCTCAATGTTGCATTTGTTACTATGAGAGAATCACCTTCCATCCATACTCTGTTCCATTTCATTTGTTTGCATATTTTTAACCCTCTAAAGTCACCCAAGCTTCAACTTCATTATTTGTCTTAAATACACTATTGAAAGCATAATGAGACAAAATCTCTACTCTATTATTTCTAATTATTTCTTCTCCTCCTATTGGTCTTGGATTTTGTTAAGAACCTACTATTAAAATAAAGCTCACTCACACAAAATATTGTAAAATAATTGAAATACATCAAATAACAGAATAACACTATGTAGGAAGTAATTGTAAAATTGAAACAATCTCACAAATAACTCATAATCGCAGGTCTCTTTGAGGGGGTAACCTCCTTCAATATTTCATTAACTTGCAAAAAGATACACTTGTACATGGCTCCATGTCTTTTAAAGATAAACTCTATGCAATCCTACGCTAAGGCTCAAGAGTTGGCTTACATGCAAAATGCCACTCAAGCTAGAATATTCTACCAAACTTCGGTTACAATCTTGATAATGATTACATGAAATGGCCCACTTGGTTAGGTGTCTTACTCACCACATACATTACAAATTATTACAAAATAACATTATAGATGGAATCCCCCATGTTGGAAGTGGTTCATTACATAAGAAAATGAGAATTACAAAATAATATTAGGATGAGATCGTAACATGTCCTTCCCCTTAAAAAATCTTTATCCTCAAAGTTGAAGATGAGGAAACTAGTGTTGGATCTATTGGAGAGACTCCCATGTAGCATCTTCCAGTTGGAGTCCATGCCACTAAACAAGGACCTCAGTAATGGCACAATTGCGAAGTGTGAGTTCGACGATCTAACAACTATTTGGGCTCAAGCAAGATAAAACCTTCTTCATCCAATTCTAGGAGTGTAGATTGAACTTGTACTTGAGTGCCCACAACCTTTTTGAGATAGGAGACATGAAAATTATGATGGAGCTTGGATGTAGGTGGAAGGGCCAATTTGTAGGTTGTGGCACCAATCTATTACAAAACCTGGTAGGGCCCATAGTATTTTGTAGCAAGTTTTTAGCACCTACAAAGTTGTAGGGATAAATGTTTGTACGGTTGCAAGTGAAGGAAAACCATATCACCCACATCAAAGCTATGCTCAAAACGATGTTGGTCAACTTGTTGGTGCATCTAGTTCTGGGCTGCATCCAAATTCATCTTCAGTTGACGGAGGACATCGACATGTTGAGTGAGAGTAGTGTTAACTGCATGGACCTTGGAGTTGCCCAAAATGTAAGAGGAAGGTGTGAGTGGAGGGCACCCATAAATTGCCTCGAAAGAGGTAATATTGGTTGTTGTATGGATAGGAAGTTTTGTACCACCATTCGACCAAAGGAAGCAACTTCACCCATTGAGTAGGATGATTAGATGTAAAGCAACGAAGGTAGGTCTCTAAACATTTTTTGACAATCTCAATATGGACATCCATTTGTGGATGATAAGCTGAACTCATTTTGAGCTAAGTTCCCTGCAACTTAAACAATTCTTGCCAAAAATAACTAGTAAATATTGGATCACAGTTGAACACAATGGAGGTGTGCATACCATGAAGGCGAAAGATAAAATCAAGGAAAATGTGGGCAATGGTGGAGGTTGTGTAAGGATGTGAGAGGTAAAAAAAGTGAGCATACTTTGAAAGACGATCCACTACCACAAAAATAATGGATTTGCCTCCAGACTTAGGTAACCCTTCAATAAAAGCCATGGAAATATCGGTCCAAACCTGGTCAGGAATGGGCAAGGGTTTGAGAGTTTCTATAGAATGCACCACTTCCCCTTTCATCCATTGATAGGTATCACAAACCACCACAAAAATATGAATGTCCTTTTCTTACCCTTACAAAAAAAATGCGCTTAAGTTGTTCATATGTTTCGAGAAATCCTGAATGGCCTACATATGGGGTGGCATGTAGTTCCCTCATGAGAAGTTCCCAGAGTGGAGATGTGTGGGGAGCAATAAGGCATTAGTGGTAACACAAAGCATGACCATCCCAAGTATAGCTAGGGCATAAAGTAGGCTCGACATGTAGGGAGCAACCAAATTTTGCAAGCTCGAATCTTGAAGTACCTCTTGTCGTAAGGAATCGATCCACTGTGGAATGAGCGAAGAAATAACACATAACATACTATGAGCCTCAAATTGATGAGAGAGAGCATCAATCACAATGTTCTCCTTGCCCTTATTATAAGTGATATCATAATCATAGCCCATGAGCTTAGAAACTCATTTTTGTTGTTGGGGGGTGGCAACCCGTTGCTCCAGAAAGTATTTGAGACTTTGATGGTCAATTTTAATGGAGAAATAATGCCCAATCAGATACGATCGCTAATGGGTTACTGCATGCAGAAGTGCTAGCATATCCTTAGCATAAGTGGATTTTCATAGATTACGATTGGAGAGTGCTTTACTAGTGAAAGCCAAGGACCACCCTTCTTGCATCAACAATGTGCCAATACCACGATCAAAAGCATTGCTTTCAATGACAAAAGACTTGGAAAATTTTGGCATGGATAAGACTAGCATGGTGGTCATAGTGTGCTTCAACTCTAGGAAGGCATGTTCAACGGGTCCCGTCCAAGTAAAAGAGTCCTTTAAGAAGGATGTGAGGGGAGCTACAATTTTACCATAATTATGAATAAATTTGTGATAATAACCTGTAAGCCCTAAAAATCCTCGAAGATCTTTGAGAGTGTGGAGTTTCGACCAATCTTGAACTGCCTGAATCTTTTTGGGGTAAACTTTGATGCCATATTTAGTGATAATGTGTCCCAAATACTCAACTTCCTCAACCCAAATAAACACTTGGACCACTTAGCTTAAAGTTGATGATGTGCCAACAACTGTAAAATTTGATCAACATGGACAAGGTACTCTTCCCATGAGCCACTATAAACCAAAATGTCATCAAAGAAACCTAGGATGAATTTTTGAACGAATGGGCGAACGATGTTGTTCTTAAGGCTTTGGAATGTGGAAGAAGCATTATTCAAGCCAAATGACATCACCAAAAACTCATAGTGACCTTCATGAGTACGGAAAGCAGTCTTGTAAATATCTTCATCCTTGAGCCTGATTTGATGGTACCCGGAGCGAAGGTCTAATTTGAAGAAATATATAGTCCCATGCAACTCGTCTAGTAATTCATCCACCATCAAAATAGGAAACTTATCCTTCATACTGAGCTTATTGAGCTCACGATAATTGATATACAATCGTTGGGACCTATCTTTCTTTCGTACCAATAAGACTAGAGAAGAGTAAGGACTATTACTCGGCCTAATGATATTGGCTTTTAATAATTCTTATAATAAATTCTTGATTTTTGACTTAAGATCATGAGGATACCAATACAATCTGATGTTGGGTGGTGCATTACCAGGTACCAATGGGATAGCATGGTCATGGGAGTGACGAAGTGACAATTCTAATGGTTCAGCAAAAACAAAATTATGCTTGGCCAAAATAAGTTGGAAATCTGCAGGAACGAAATCCACCTCAAAAGTGTGAGGTTGGATCATAAATATTTGAGCTATAACTCCTTGAGAAGATTTTTTCAACTTCTTTGTATGATTTTAATTGATAATCTACAGAGGCCCTGCTTTTGAACCATGGAAAGTATAGGACTATCCATGCTATAAAAATTGCATCCATGGCTCGAAAAAGTTCCATGAGATGGTTCCCATTGTGCCCAACCATTGAGCTCCCAACACAACATCACATCCCCCTAATTGAAGAGCAAACATATCTTGTTTGAGCTCATATTCTCCAATTTTGACTTTAACATTATGACATTTACCTTTACAAGGTAAGGTCCTGCCATTGGCTACCTTAACCTCAAAGGAATTACATGTTTATACGTAACAATTAGCCTCCTTGGCAATGTAGGGATCAACAAAGTTGTGTGTACTTCCATAATCAATCAGGATGGTAAGATGTATGTCTTTGAAAAACTCACAACTTTCATTGCTTGGGGAGTAGTAATTCCAACAATAGCATGAACAAAAAATTTGGCCTGTGGTTCTTCCTGGATTTCTTCTTCAGATTGAGGTGGTTTCTCTACTAGTTTTGTGTCATCATCACTTTGGTCACTAGTGTTAGGTTCATCAACATCTATGAGGAAAAACTTCTTTTAGGTGCACCTATGCCCATGAGCATACTTTTCATCACAATTGTACCACAACCCTTAGGCGCATCGCACATTCATTTCTTCGATAGTCAGATGTTTGGATGCAACACTTTTATTTTCATTATGATTTTGGAATTTAGGAGGAAAGGAGGGTCTATCTTGTGGAAATTTAGATGTCTTCCTTTGAGCTAAAAATTTGGATTTGACCAATCGAGCCAAACTGATAGCCTACATCATGGTTTGTGGTTTAAACATCTTGACCTCAACCTAGAGATCATCCTTCAAGCCACTAATAAAACAACTCATAAATAACCCTTCATTCAATCCCCTTGTTTTGTTGGTTAATTTATCAAATTGCATTTAGTAATTTCGAACTATAGAATTTTGTTTCAACTTTGTCAATGCTCCCGTAAAGTCATCTACTCACTAGGGCCAAATCGAGTGAGTAATTGAGACTCAAATTCTTCCCAAGAGGGATCAGGAGTAGTGTTTTGCAACCATTGGTACCACTATAAAGCTTTAGATTCCAAATTGAAGGAAGCCATCTGAACCCAATAATATCTAGGGACATTATGGAGTTTAAAAAATTGATCAACACGACATAACCACCGATGCGTAGTCATTATACCATCATTAATTCTCAATGAATCTGTCAATCCAGGGCAGTGTACAAGGCTATCTGCGAGAGAAGTGAAACAGCTATAACTTAGGTCAATCTAGGGCAACAGGTCTTATTGGTGGAACCGGTTGTGTGGGGGGTTTTAGAACATTTCTATCTCTAAATTGCACAAATTAAATCTTAATCTAAGTTACAAAATTGAAAACTAATCATTAACTGCAGAAATGAAGTCCTAATTACAATTACAGAATGAGACCTAATTATATTGCAGAATTAACAGTTGCAGAATTGAAAGTCTGATCCTAATTGCAGAAAGGAAATCTAATTACTTTTGCAGTAATGAAAGTATAGATCTAATGTGGAAATAAAAACTATCAAAGTTACGTAATGAGAAGGTTGTCAATCTTCTGTTCGATTTTGACAAAAAAACATAAAATGCAAAAAATTGCTGAAAAACAGTAAATTCTAGAAATAACAATTTGAAAATAAAGTGAAAACTTTGCTGAAAGTAAGATTGCAACTAAAACTTTAAGCACAATATTAATCTAAGCATAAATAAACTAATACTACAAATATTTTCAACTATTTACAAGCAATTGAAATAACAAGTTCTACAACTCATTCTGCTATAGCAAAATCAGAATAAAAACCTGCTTTGTTAGTCCTCCTCCTAGGTTTGGAAGTGGCCAGCCTCTTTGTCCAGAAGAAGGTGTAAGTCTCTCTTTTTTTCTAAATCTTAATCACACTCATTTATAAGCAATTTGAAATAGAACTGGTGCACTTTATTGATCAAAAAACATGATTACAAGAATTCTATTGAAAATCTATTACAGGACTGTAACAGTCAATTTCTAGTTATACTCTGTATTTTCTGCTAGCTTCCTTACTCTATTTTCTACCTCATTTTCTACCTACTAGGCTCAACCTGAACAGGAGCAATATTTATACCTATCCTATGATCTGATTACAAACAAAGAATATCTCAAAAGATCTAATCCTACAATGCTGCAACAAATTCTGGTTTTATCCTAGAAGAGGACTAAAACTTGATCTTTCCCTTAATGATGGCTTTGGTCGGCAATGACGGCAAAGACAGATGGAAGATATTTCTCTTTACTTTTTCCAACCTTTATTTCCCTTTTTTCGGCTTCAGAAATCGGTCAACAGGTCAAAAACACATTATGTTCTTCATTCCAAAGATAAGTGGCTTCATTTCGAAGACAATGCAATTCTCATTTCGAAGATCGCTCATTCCGAAGATACTGCATTCTCATTCCGAAGATCGCTCATTCTGAAGATATTGCATGCTTCATTCCGAAGACGCTGCATTCTTCATTCCGAAGATCCGCTCATTCCGAAGATGTTGTGTTCCTTCATTCCGAAGATATCTGTTCATTTCGAAGATATCTCGGAATGAACAAATGTATGCTTTTCCATTGATTTCTTTTGCATCTCTCAGGTGGGTTATCTCCTAAGATAAAATTCTAATGGTCTTCATCCCTTTCCTCATGTGAATTCCATGCCTTGCTATTTATGGACAGCTGGTTGGAATTTACATGGGAAAGACCGATTTTCTTTGCACAACAACAGTTTGCTTGCACTGTTGCCAGATTTAGGTGAAGTAAATGCTTTGACAAATCAAAACAAGATTAGTGAAATGCTGCTGTTATTCTAAGCATATCCCATTGTAGCAAATCATAGCAAAAAGAACACAAAACTATGCAAAAAGCTATAAAATCAGCATATAATATTTCAAATACATTGATCATGCAAAATGGTTAATATACAACATATTGAATCAACTTAACTAACATATCAGATAAAACATAAGAGTTTATAGGCATTTTTAGTGTACAAAACATGTTATGATTGAGGCATTTCTAGGCCTCATCATTTTCCCTCCAACTTATATTAATGCATGCCCTCATGCATTTTGTTGGGCTATGGAATCACATATGTCCATGTTTAGATTCCATGACCTGTAGAATAACTTCTTGCCTATGTAATACCCCTTGTTTTCCTGAATGTTTCTGAGCCAATATTCAAATTGTTCATCAAGCTGGGCATCTTCCTCAAAGTAGAATGGAACTGTAGTAATGATGGTTGGAGGCCTGAACCTGAGACCTATCCAGTTATGTTGCATGATCTAAATCAGTTGGACTACACCTTCTGCTCTTCTTCTAGACCATTCTAAATTGATGGGGGAGATAGGTTCTCTTTTCCTCAAAGACATGGAAAGTTCATTCCATCTGTCTCTGCATACTGACAATGCTGGGAAGAAATTATGATCACAGAAATTATTAAATTTGGCCACACAGTCCCTCAAATTGTTCAAGTACATTCTCTTAATATCATCCCTGTTCATCATTGAGAAGTGTTGCTGGGTGATATTTAGGTGATTTGGCTCGATTGCTCTGACTAACAACTCAACCCTTGTTTCAATCACTTTATTTCGCCTTTTCTCTTGATCCCAATAAAGCTGATTTTGCAAAGTAGACATAAATGCTCTCAACTGAACATCTCCAATGTAGATTTGAGGATGAGAGTCAACTTCCTCTGGAATGAAAAAATTGTGCAAAAATAGTTCACACAAGAGATTTTTCTGCTCAAAAGGACTGTTAAAATATGCTTCCAGAAAATCTTCAATAGTGTCCAATTTATATGAAAGATTTGAAGTAATCCTCATGACCTGCCATCTGAGGTATTTTTCCTTCAAAATAAGGCTGTAAAACCTGGCTGGTCGTCTAAATTGGACTAAAAATTCAGCAATTTGGCATAAGTCAGACACCTTTTCTTTCAATGCCTGAATTTCTGTGTCTTTGGCTTCTAGTTGTTTTGCTTCCAATTTGAATTTTTTAGTTTTATTGGCAAGCTGTTCATATCTAAGCATCCAGCTAGCTATGTCTGCATTGTACTGCTCTAGAGACACAGTATTAGGTGGGCTTACTACAGGGGGGATCCTAGGTAACAAATTTATCTGAACTCCTTTTTTTGCCACTTCCACTGGTTGTTCATCTATTAATAACTCTACTTGCACCCCCTTATTTGCTATTTCTATGGGGTTGTCATCAGATAGTATTTCTACTTGTACCCCCTTATCTGCTATTTCTACTGGAAGTGTAACAAGTTGAAATGCAGGGACCTCAGTAGGAGTACTTACTTGAACATTTTCTTGTTGTTGGGACTGTTCCTATGTTGGTGGCTCATTTTCAATATCCTTTGCAATATTCCTCACCATTTTTGAAGCATCTTCAGAACATGAAGGCAATGCTTCAGAATAAGATGGTGCTGCTTCAGAATGAACAGGCACTTCTTCAGAATGAAGGAGTGCTGCTTCAAGATGAACTCCCATGTCTGCTTCAACAGAATCATCTGCTCTTGATAAACCCAGAAGCAATTGAGCCAAATTATCTTCATCATGGGATATAGCTGGCTATTTTTTAGATTGTGACAACAATTTTCTCAGTTCTGCTACTTCCTGTTGAAGCTCTGCAATTTTTCTTTCTTGCATCTCAATGATGCTTTCTTTCTCTATGATCCATCTGGTCTATGTTTTGACAACACTTCTTGCTGCCCTCAGCTGCTCTGTGATGTCTTCTACTTCTGTTTCTGCTTTAGAAGCTGATGCAGACAAATCAGTTGTAGTTAGCTGCTCAACCAATATTTCCTCTTCTTCTGCAATAGTTTGTTCTTGTTCAAGAGGCTCTGTGAGACTGTCTATAAGGATATCTACCATATCTGTAGCCTGTTGAACTGTAGCCTCCTCCAAACCATCCTGCTCAGTTTCTGCCTCAGCTATTTGTTTAAGAAATTTTGGAAAGTTTTCAGATGCTGGTTGTATCTCTATGACATCTAGGCTGCTTAGTCTATCTTCTTCCTCCATGACCTGTTCTGCAGTTTCTTTCAAATGGATTCTTGTAGACCTCCTAGTTCCAGATGCAAAATTCTTCTTTTTGCTCTGTTTTTTGGTGACAGCAGGGGTCATGGGGTCAGTTTCAGATGTCTCTATTTCCCTTGTTTCCCTTCTCTGTTTTGACAAATCAGTTGCAG
This sequence comes from Wollemia nobilis, assembly GCA_028583015.1. Classification (NCBI taxonomy): domain Eukaryota; kingdom Viridiplantae; phylum Streptophyta; class Pinopsida; order Araucariales; family Araucariaceae; genus Wollemia; species Wollemia nobilis. The sequence goes on from JAQPPZ010005611.1 coordinate 387,896, forward strand.
CTTCAGCAAACCAAACTTTCTTTTATTTCTCTGCTCTGCTGCTAGTTCCAGATCCTCTTCTCTTTTGTCTCTTAGCTTGTGAAGTTGAGGGTTTAGGAGCAAGGTTTTCTGCTGCTGTTGTGGGGTGTAATTCTGTAACAGCTTCAGGGGCACCTTCTGCAGTTTCTTCTGTAGCATCTTTTGCAACATTTTCTGCAGCATCTTCTGCAACATTTTCTGCAGCAGCTGTTTCCTCTTCTACAGCAACATTAGTAGTATTTGGTTCTTCTTCTTCCTCACTTTCATCCCTAAAAATGACATCATTTAGGTTAGAGTAAAACCTGTCAAAACTCCTAGGGTTTCCTCTAAAATGGTGTTGGCAAACTAATTTGATGAGGCCATGATGGCGAAGGCTTCCTTTACCCTCCTGATATCTTTTTGCCATGTTCTTTAACTCTTGATACAGATACAGGGGAAGATTTATCCTAACTTTTGGTTGTTGTCCACCATGTCTGATATGGTTCAAAATTTGTAGATGATGCCCTAACAACAGCACGTACTGCCCTTCACAGGTTAAAAACTTAATTACCCAGGTGGCTACTTCATCCCAGGGTTCCTGCAGCTGGCCCTTTTTAACCCTTTGCATGTGTTGTTATGGGTTAAGTATTCGGGTTCTCTATCATTTTCTTCTACAAATTGATTAACTACATTTGCCAATGTGTTCTTGCCAGATCTAGTAATTGAAATTCCTTCTAATGGCAGCTCTGTAATCTGACTTAAAATTTTAGGGCTTACCTCAATAGACATGTCGTTAACATGTGCTCGGTTGTTTCTGAACGTATGGGCGAACATGCCAGCTAAATCCTCAAAAGACCCATTGAATTTATCCAGAAATGTCATAAACCCTCCGTCTTCAAAAATCTGCACAACTGTCGGATTTTCTCGGAGGTAAGTGGTATCTGTAGGCTCTGTTCTGATATTTCGCCCCATTTTTCTCTGTTTAAAAATCGTATACTGTAGCTGCTGTTCTACTGCTGGATCTTTGGCTATTTTTTGTTGTAAATTTGCAGAGTTTTAAGTTGAAACCTTCGTTGCCCTGTTTCTCATCTTCTTCTTCGAAATGAATCGTATTCTATGCACTGTACTTCGCAACACATCTTCGGAAAGAAAGATGGCACACATTTCTACTTTTGCACTATACACCTGTTTGTCGATAATTGCATGGATGTCCTTACCGTCAGATCCACCTCATTAATTTTGCAGATTCTCATGTGCATGTTAATTGACATTAAAAACTGGTGGCATATGGTTGGTCACGTTCTCCGTATTTCCAATGAGTGCAAAAACAAACCATGTGCTGATTGACACGTGTCCCTTCCTCGCATGCAACTAAGAAAAAATCTTGATTTTGTCGTACCTTATCTTCTTGGATGCCACGTGGAAATGCTCTTTCCAAAGATTATAACTTATTGCACAAACAAAATTTCATTCCGAATATTATGACCTCATTTCGAAGACAAGTCTTCATTTCAAAGACAAATCCTCATTTCGAAGATTATGACCTCATTCCGAAGATAGGTCTTCATTCCGAAGAAAAAAATATTCTTTGTAAAATTTTCATTCCGAAGACAGATCTTCATTCCGAAGATCAATCCTCATTCCGAAGATCAATCCTTATTCCGAAGATTAGGCTGTATTGTGAAGGTAAATCGTCATTCCGAAGACATATCTTCATTCCGAAGACAAATCTTCATTCCGAAGATGATGCAGCAAGTCGTCATTCCGAAGACCAAGTTTCATTCTGAAGACAAATTGTCATTTCGAAGACAAATTTTCTTTCTGAAGACAAAGTGCAATATTCATTTCTTTGTCATTCTAAAGACAATTTCATTCCGAAGATAATACAACAGGCACTGTTTTTGGCATTTTTATTTCGAAGATTAGGCAGAAATCAATATTTTCATTCTCAAAACATGTTTTTAAGTATGCCAACTCTTATGAATACCTTTTATGCTAATGGTTAATTGTCACATACTATATACCAATCATTTTACAATGAAGAAATGTAAGAAATATATACCTGATAAAACAGTTAATGCCAGTTTTTGAAGAATGACTGCTTTTGTTGATATTCTACTGAGATTTTCTGTAACATTTCAAAACAAGTGCACTAGGTGAATTTGTACAATGATGGTTCAAAAATTTCTCAAGGTTATGCATGCCAAAAAACTGGTTTTCATGCACACCAACTCAATAGTGCCTTAAGAAAAGGTTTTCACTTCTGAGTTATTCATTTTTCTCTTTTTTTTTTTTTTTTTTTTTCCCTTTTTTTTTTTTTTTACCTCTCCTTTTCTCTTTTTTTTTTTTTCTTTTTTCTTGATCCTGACTATGCCCATGAAGGAATTTCATGATTTCCCCTGAAACCATGCCCATGAAGGAATTCATACTCAGAATTTATTCATCTTTTTGTTTTCTATTTTTCTAATTTTTTTTTGTATTTTTTGTTTTTTTCTTGAAATCCACTAATCATGTTGATTGTTTTGAAGTGGAAGAAGGAATCTCTTCCACCTGTTGTGTATACAAACTATCAAGTTGCTGCAATAATTCTTCTTTAGTCATAGGTGTATGGTATACCCTGAGGCGATGTCCATTCACTACCAACTTTCTTCATGACCCATCAATAGGGGATAAACGAGCTGCTCCGTTGTTAAATACCTCTTCAATCCAGTAAGGTCCCAACCATCTAGTTTTTAGTTTTTCAGGGAAGTCTTCATATTGAGAATCAAATAGTAAAGCCCAATCTCCTTGTTGAAGTTTCCTCTGCTGAATGTGACTGTCATGCCACAACTTCCTCTGCTCCTGAATTACCTCAGTTTGGTGCAGAGCATCCAATCTAAGTTCATCCAATGCATTCAGCTGCAGAATCCTATCTATTGTGCCTACGACAAGTCAATTCCAATTTCTAGTGTTGTGCGCAATGTTAGTAGCTCAAATTCAATAGGTAAGAGAGGCTTTTTACCAAAGACTAGTTCATAAGGTGTGAATCCAGTAGTGGACTTCCAAGTAGTATTGTAGGCCCAAACTGCTTCAAGTAATTTATCTAGCCAATTTCTCCTATGAAAAGCTACTATTTTTGTCAAGATGCGTTCTAGTTCCCTGTTTGTTACTTCAACCTGGCCATTTGCTTATGGGTGGTAAGGCAATGATTTTCTATGTTTGATTTCATATAATTCTGTAAATGCTTTTATGACTTTGGATGCAAATTGGGGTCCTTGGTTTGTGGTGATAGATCGTGGAGCTCCAAATCTCTGAAAAATTTGAGTATACAAGAAATCAGCGACCTTCTCTTCATGAGCATGTTTGAAAGCATGCACCTCTACCCACTTTGTAAGGTAATCAGTGCATACTAGAATATGCACCTTTCCTTGAGAAGGTGGATCAATAGGTCCTACAAAATCAAGCCCCCACCTCTCAAATGGTTCTAAAACCATTTGAGGCTGTAGTGGCATCTCATTTGTATGAGTGGGCTTCCCCATTCTTTGGCATGCATCACAATGCTTGATGTACTTTTTCACATCCTTGTGAAGAGATGGCCAATAATATCCTATCCCCAAGATTTTCCTAACTGTGCTTTTTACGGAATAGTGTCCACCTGAGGGTTCATCATGACAAGCTCTAAGGATATCATACACTTCATCCTTTCGGATGCACCTACGTAACACATGGTCAGGATTGCACTTAAAAAGCATACCCTTAATCCATTCAAAAGAAGAACTCTATTTGATCAATTGTTTTTTCTGTTTTGAAGTGAAATGTGGAGGAACTTTCCCTGTGACCAAATAATTAGCTATATCTGCAAACCAAGGTGATTGAACTGATATAGCAAATAGTTTTTCATCAGAAAGAGTGTCATCAACTAATTCCCCTTCATCTGTGTTCTGGAACCTAGACAAGAAATCTGCCACAACATTAGCTTTTCCTGGTTTGTTGATTATGGTGATATCAAATTCTTGCGACAACGATAACCAACGAATAATTCTTGCACTTACCATAGGTTTATTCATCAAATACTTAATGGCTGTATGATCTGTGTGAATAAATATTTGATAACCTGTGATATAATGTCTGAATTTGTTGATGGCATAAATTACTGCTAGGAATTGCTTCTCAGTTGTTGTATAATTTTTTTTGCTCCTGTCAAGTTCTTGCTAATGTTGTAGATGGTATAATGTTCACCATTATCAATTTGTCCTAATGCTGCTCCAATTGCTATATTGGAGGCATCAGTCTGAATGTGAAATGGTAATGTCCAATTAGGTCCTCTGAGCATAGGTGGAGTTATCAATTTCTCTTTCAGAGCTTCAAATGCTTCTTGACACTTTGCAGTCCAGGAGAATTCAGAATCTTTAGTCAATAAGGCAAACATAGGACTGGCTATTGTACTAAAGTTGGGAATAAACTTGCGGTAAAAACCAATGTGTCCTAGGAAACTTCTGACATTAGTCCGAGTTTTAGGAGGAAGGAGATTCTTGATAATTTCAACCTTCTTTGGATCAACTTGGATCCCTTCAGGAGAGATGTGATGACCAAGAACTATCCCTTCCTTCATCATCATGAAGCATTTATCTGGATTTAAGGATAAGTGGTATGTTTCATAGCGAGTTAAGACTTTGTCAAGATTTTCCAATGTAAAATCAAAAGTTTGTCCACATACTGTGAAATCATCCATGTAAATTTCAACACTTTTGGTGGTCAGATCAGCAAAAATTGCTAGGACTGCTCGTTGAAAAGTTGCTGGGGCATTACACAAACCAAAAGGTAAAACCCTATAGGTAAATGTTCCCCATGGGCATGTAAAAGTTGTCTTTTCTTGATCTTCGAGTGCAATCCGAATTTGATTATATCCACTAAATCCATCAAGAAAACAAAAGTCTCTTTTTCCAGCAAGAGTATCTAACACTTGATCTATGAAAGGTAATGAAAAATGGTCTTTGTATGTCACCTTATTCAACTCTCTATAGTCTACACATACTCTCATTTTTCCATTTTTCTTAGGAACTATTACCAATGGAGAAACCCATTGGCTATCAGAAATTGGGTAAATGAATCCTACTTCCAGGAGTTTTTCAATTTCTTCTTTCACAATATCTCTTAAGGCAGGATTCAATCTTCTTTGAGGTTGTCTGAGCGGCTTGACTTCTTCAGTATAGATTCTATGGGTACATATATCAGGATGAACTCCTGACATATCTTTGTAGTTCCAAGCAAAAGCATGAACATGCTTCTACAAAACAACTATCAATTTTTCTTCCTCTTCCCTAGTAAGCTGGCTGTAGATGTTTAGAAATTTGCCTGGCTGGACTTCTATTTGTTTTGTATTTAGAAGGACTGAATTCACTCCTTCATACTTGGTGATTAAGGGATTAAGAGGACATTCTTTGAGATGGGAGAAAAGAAGCGATTCTATTTTATTGCTGCTTGAGGGAAGCATATCTTGTATGGAGCAGGTGAGAAGGAAAAATCGGATGATGGTGCCATCCATGTGGTAGTGAAACAGAGTTTCCCTGTGATAGCACGAGATGATTCATCTTCGATTTTTTATTCTTCTCATTATTTATCAAGCTGTTGGATATTTGTTGCTTCCCCTTCTAAACCTTGTTCATGCGGAACATTCATCAAGATTGTTTCATTTTCTAAGTTTTACGTGTCCATCGAGGTCTTACGTGTGTTCTCTTACTACTAAGGTAGTTAGTGTAGAAATGACCTCTTCGGTTCCTCATCCGAGTCGAGAAAACCATAACCGACCTGAAAATTTGCTAGATGGTTTTGCGGGAGGATATAAAGAAATCTGTTTCGAGATCAATACCATTTTAAATAGTCATATTTCTAGATCTGCGAGTCTATGAAGGTCTGCTGCGAGTTGCAAGCCAAGGTCTTCCCAAAATTATGGGATAACCATGTGCTAAATTTCTTGGTTTTAAAACCAAAAAATCTACGGGGAATTCCCAAAAAGAAACTTCTATAGGAACATCATCAATGATTCCTTCAGGTTTTGCAACTGACCTATCAGCCATTTCTAAAATTGTAAATGTGGGGCTAAGATGTTTGAGCTGTAATTGTTCCATTGTATCTTTAGTCATGACATTTATTGCAGCTCTTAGATCCACTAAAACATTTGATATTGGTACTGAACCTATGGTGACTGTGATAACTTGGCTTCCTGGATCACTATACTTTGGAGGTAGTAGTTTTCCAGATAAGAGATCAGCTATCTTCCCTTCAACCTGTACAGTCTTGGGGAATGCTTTCTTCTTTCTTTCTGCTCTTTTAATGCACAAATTTTGGACAGTACTGTTAATTTCTAGTATTTCCTTAATGGCTTGCAATAAGGGCAATGAGATAGTCAACTTTTTGAGTTCTTTGACCAATTCTGACTCAGAATTTGCTGGTATTGCATTAAGTCTTTCAGAATATGGAATTATCCTTGGTAATTGTTCTGCTTATGTTTCTTTTTCTATTGTTGGTTCCAATTTTTCTATTTCTATTGTTGGTTGGATTCTCTCTAGTTCTGATGATTCTTGCTTTTCATTATCTTTGATTTCCATGAAAACTTGTTCAGGTACAACTTTCCCTGAATGGAGTTGGATGTCACTACAATCAAGAACATTAATTTCAATATTTTCTTCGACTTCGACCACATAGATAGGAGGTGTCTGTCTTACTCTGTTTGGATTAGTGATATGGTGAAGCTGGCAATTGAGGTTGTTTCACTTGCTTGTGTTTCTTTGTTGTTTTTCTTGAAAATTTTGATTAGGTGCGAGGCAACAAATGCTAAGTTTGACCTTGATTCCTTTCTTTGCCTTGGATAGGATTGGTATTGCTGATTCCACTATGGTTGGTTTTGCACCCAATGTGGATTAGTTTGATTTTGATTCCAAGCTGGATTGTTTTGATTCCATGAGGGGTTGTTTTGATTCTGATTTCAGGCTGGGTTACTCCAATTTGATTGTGGCCATTCTTGGGAATTTATCCATTGAGGATAATTCCAAGGACATTGGGGTGGTTCTGATTGTCCCCAAGGCATAGTACCAGGATTATGCCCCCAATTTGTAGGAAAATGATGGAGATTTTGATATTGAGAGAAATTTCCCCCTTGTTTTGGTCCAATATAGTTGAGTTCCTCAGTCTGGTTTTCTAACACAGTTTTGAGTTGTGGTAGCAGGTGGCATTGATCAATTGAATGCCTTTTTGAACAAATACTACAAATGGCTGAGATAGATGTTTTATTCAAAGGACATTCCTGCAAAGCATGTTTACTTCTACATCTTGGGCAATAAATTGCCAAAGGTTACTGTGTTTTTAGCTTTTGCGAGATATTTCCCCTAAAGTAGTGTTTAGATGCACTAGGATATCAGTTTTGAAATTTGCAAGTTCCTCTATCAGGTCCTTTACATCAGTGCCATTTGTGCGGCTTTTTCTTTTTCTCTGCTTAGTGCGAGAGTAATTCCTGTAGAGATCCACAATTTTCTCATTACTGAGAGTGGTTACATCCCATTTTCCCATCAAATCCATAACTTCTCTGGATTCATCTTTCAATCCTCTCAAAAAGATGGTTTTACATAATTTTGGTTCTACTAGTCCACATCTCCTTTGAACAAATGAGAACCTATCAATATAATCTTCCAAGGTCTCATCATCTTTCTGCTTGATTCTAAATAACTCATCTTTTCTATTCCTTACATGGCAGTATTCCTGATATTTGTCTAAAAAGACAGTCTCCATTTGATCCCAGGTTCTTATGGAATTTGGCTCTAAGCTCATGAACTAGCATAATGCTGAATCCTTGAGAGTTGAGGGAAAAACCTTAAGTTTTTTATTGTCATTTATATAATCATAGGTCTGACACACTACCTTGAATTCAAACAAAAACTGGTTAGGATCTTCAGATACAACACCTCGGAAGGTTGGAAGTACTGAAGGTGAAATGGTCTTCATGGGAGAGTTTTGTGTTGGATTCAGATGAATAGGATATTCAAATGTTCTGGATGATTGGAGTATATCCTAATCATCCCCTTCATTATGAACATAGCCATGCTAGCCATCTACATTGCCTCCTTCTGCCATAGTTTCTTGTTTCCTAGGAGAAGTTAAAGCTTTCCAAATTGTTCTCTCAAGAGGTCCAAGATTCTCTGTTGATGAGTCTGATGAATTATCTTCCTTAAGATATTCTATTGATAAAATTGGTGATTTTTCTTTCTCAAAATGTTCTACTGATGGTGAGACTGGTGATTTTTCTATCAATCTTTGAGGTAGTTCAAACACAAGTGATTCACCTCTTAGGCGTGAAGATATCCTTAATGGGACAAGCCAAGGATCCTTTGGGGTATCCCTAGACTTACTCATTCATGTTTACTCCTAAATGACATAAATTAAGTCAATAGTTGTTATCTTACTCTGCTGTTATATTCAGATTTTAACCTGAATGTTCATTGTTTAGTCTGATTATAGCTATTGGACTATTTATTTTCTTCTGACAACACTATTCCCTGGTAATGACGCCAAAATGATGCGTAGTCGTTATACCATCATTAATTCTCAATGAATCTGTCAATCCAGGGCAGTGTACAAGGCTATCTGCAGGAGAAGAAGTGAAACAGCTATAACTTAGGTCAATCTAGGGCAACAGGTCTTATTGGTGGAACCGATTGTGTGGGGGGTTTGGAACATTCCTATCTCTAAATTGCACAAATTAAATCTTAATCTAAGTTGCGAAATTGAAAACTAATCATTAACTGTAGAAATGAAGTCCTAATTACAATTGCGAGAATGAGACCTAATTATATTGCAAAATTAACAGTTATAGAATTGAAAGTCGATCCTAATTGCGAAAGGAAATCTAATTACTTTTGCGGTAATGAAAGTCTATATCTAATGTGGAAATAAAAACTATCAAAGTTACGTAATGAGAAGGTTGTCAATCTTCTGTTTAGATTTTGACAGCAAAACATAAAATGCAAGAAATTACTGAAAAACAGTAAATTCTAGAAATAACAATCTAAAAATAAAATAAAAACTTTGCTGAAAGTAAGATTGCAACTAAAACTTTAAGCACAAGATTAATCTAAGCATAAATAAACTAATACTGCAAATATTGTCAACTATTTACAAGCAATTGAAATAACAAGTTCTACAACTCATTCTGTTGTAGCAAAATCAGAATAAAAACCTGCTTTGTTAGTCCTCCTCCTAGGTCTGGAAGTGGCCAGCCTCTTTGTCCAGAAGAAGGTGTAAGTCTCTCTCTTTTTCTAAATCTTAATCACACTCATTTACAAGCAATTTGAAATAGAACTGGTGCACTTTATTGATCAAAAGACATGATTATAAGAATTCTACTGAAAAACTGTTACAAGACTGTAACAGTCAATTTCTAGTTATACTCTGTATTTTTTGCTAGCTTCCTTACTCTATTTTCTACCTCCTTTTCTACCTACTAGGCTCAACCTGAACGAAAGCAATATTTATAGCTATCCTATGATCTGATTACAAACAAAGAATATCTCAAAAGATCTAATCCTACAATGCTGTAAACAAATTCTGGTTTTATCCTAGAAGATGACTAAAACTTGATCTTTCCCTTAATGATGGCTTTGGTTGGCAATGACGACAAAGACAGATGGAAGATATTTCTCTTTACTTTTTCCAACCTTTATTTTTTTTTTTCTGGCTTCAGAAATTGGTCAACAGGTCAAAAACACGTTCTGTTCTTCATTTCGAAGATAAGTGGCTTCATTTCGAAGACAATGCAGTTCTCATTTCGAAGATCGCTCATTTCGAAGATACTGCATTCTCATTTTGAAGATCGCTCATTCCGAAGATACTGCATGCTTCATTCCGAAGATCCGCTCATTCCAAAGACGTTGCATTCTTCATTTCGAAGATCCGCTCATTTCGAAGATGCTGTGTTCCTTCATTTCGAAGATATCTGTTCATTTCGAAGATATCTCGAAATGAACAAATGTATGCTTTTCCATTGATTTTTTCTGCATCTCTCAGGTGGGTTATCTCCTAAGATCAAATTCTAATGGTCTTCATCCCTTTCCTCATGTGAATTCCATGCCTTGCTATTTATGGACAGTTGGCTGAAATTTACATGGGAAAGACCGATTTCTTCTGCACAGCAACAGTTTGCTTGCACTGTTGCCAGATTTAGGTGAAGTAAATGCTTTGAAAAATCAAAACAAGATTAGTGAAATGTTGTTGTTATTCTAAGCATATCCCATTGTAGCAAATCATAGCAAAAAGAACACAAAACTATGCAAAAAGCTGTAAAATCAGCATATAGTATTTCAAATACATTGATCATGCAAAATGGTTAATATACAACATATTGAATCAACTTAACTAACATATCAGATAAAACATAAGAGTTTATAGACATTTTTAGTGTAAAAAACATGTTATGATTGAGGCATTTCCAGGCCTCATCACCACCCATTTGCATCTTTCCCATTGAACTTAGAAATATTCAATTTAGACATCTTAAAGGTAGGATCGTGATCATGGTGAGGGTGAGAGTCATCTATTTTCATTCCTTTACCTTTGTCGAATTGTTCAGTATGACACTTAGTCCTTCTTGGACCACCTTGCAATTTGGACTCAATATCTGTGAGTTGTTATTCTAAGCAGTTTGTGGAGGTATCTTAATCATCTCTAAAGCCTCAGAGCTCTTCTTTTATGGATTGATTTGCTTGGGTCATGCTATCAATGGAGTTTTTTAGGTATTCCAACAATGAGGTGGTTTGGTCTTATCTCTTTTTTATGTCCACGAGTGCTAGCAACCATTTTGGAGAGTCTTGAACCTCTTTCACTGAATTACTAAAAATATAAGTGTGGTTTCAAGAGTTACTATTTTTAGTAAGGAGTCTAACAAAGTGCTTGGGTGTTATATATCAAAAATATCAACTTGAAATAACGATCAGAATGAGCTGTATATCTCAACACTAGTTTTGGACACCCCAAACCTTTTTTTTATCCTTTGTTTTGACGAGTCTACTCGTGTGGTCGATTTTTGATTTGGAGATTGGGTTCAAAATGGTATTAGATCAACTGTCTCTGACTTGTGCGTTCTGTCTACTGACCACCTTGTCACTTACTGATATTGATCACTTCACTGACCTTGGAATTCTCTATACTATGCAAATACTAACATTGACGGTTCTGTTTTTGACACTAACAACTTGTAATTTTGACTGTTACAAACGACTATTATTGCCACTATAGACCTAACTGTTACTGTCATTGACATGACTATTACTACCACTAACCTAAATGGTACTAGAATATTTTTGACTACCATAGACACTTGCAGACTCTATCCTAACTGTTTGGTGCATGCAAACGTTTGTTCTTCTATGACAGAGAAGTCCTCCGTATGCTCACTTTTGTGGGTCGTAAATACAGGTTTAGCAGAACAAGAAGGTGTTGTTTTTGTAGGTTGAATTTTTTGACAAGACCAAGGTACACTAGGCAGAGGAGTATGTAATATCTATAGGACCTCCGTTATACCGCAATGACGAACAATAGTGCTTGGACCAATATTTCAAGCCACTACCCAAAGAAGATTCCACACATACCCTTGAGCATAATATCTGCCTCTTTGATAGTACGTGAAGGTAATCATTCGGGATGTTGTGTCTTGTGGACTATGGATAATATAAGGTTGAAAAACTTTTATTGGATAAATTTTTTTTTAGGCCTAAATAGTCTCTCGATACACCTAGTGATGCATGAGAGCTCAATTCCGCGTGTGATTGTTGTTTGAGACCTGGGTATTGGAGCCTTATCACCCCTCACTTCATTAGACGCTTTATGGGCTATTTAGCGTAGCCAATAACGATAGCTCCTTCACGATATTTTAAAACCCCCAACATAGGGTTTCTAACCTACTCAACCACTATAAAAACAGACTATAATTTTGTTGTTTTTCCTGGTTTTTGCTGATTTTTTTAATTTTTTTAAATAAAAAAAAATATAAATGGAAAATACGGGAAAATTATACCTAACAGGTGAAATGGATGGGCAAGAATTGTCGCAATCGCAACAGAACTCGACCTTGGAAAGCATTTTGATACTTGTTAGGAACCTACTATTAAAAATAAAGCTCACCCACACAAAATACTGTAAAATAACTGACATACATCAAATAACAAAATAACACTATGCAGAAAGTAATTGCAGAATTGAAACAATCTCACAAATAACTCAGAATCATAGGTCTCTTTAAGAGGGCAACCTCCTTCAATATTCCATTAACTTGCAAAAAAATACATTCGTACATGGCTCCATGTCTTTTAAAGAGAAACTCCATGCAACGCTACCGTAAGGCTCAAGAGTTGGCTTACATGCAAAATACCACTCAAGTTAGAATCTTCTACCAAACATCGGTTACAATCTTGATAATGGTTACATGAAATGGTTCCACTTGGCTAGGTGCCTTACTTCTCACATAAATTACAAAGTATTACAAAATAACATTATAGATGGAATCCCCCATGTTGAAAGTGGGTCATTACATAAGCAAATGAGAATTACAAAATAACGTTAGGATGAGATCCTAACATATTTCCTTTAGGTGCTCCATCAAAATTCAATTTAACCCACTTCACATCTAGTGGTTTCCACTTTATATTCTTTGCCTTATTTCTGCTTCTCTTGTACCTAACATCATAATTCCATTTAATGACTCGACTCCATCTATCAAGGCTCTTTGCTTCTAGAGTAGGGGTTGGGTGAGTTGATAGGGTTGGTTTAGACTCCTCTATGGCTGTACATATCTTCCTTTTTATTGCCTCTAAATTGCTTTCCTTTCCTTTTAATATTTTTCTATTCTTTGCTAACCATACGATCCAAAGTATTGTCTCTTTTGATACATCCCATATTGTTTTTAAAGCCTCATTTTTATAAGTGCTCTGCCATTGCTTTAACCAATCTTCAATTCTGTTATTCATCACCATGCATTTACCAAACATATCAAGAATCCATTGCCATAGTTTCCAAACTATTGAGCGATGTCCCAAGAGATGGTCTATACTCTCTTCGTCCTTTTTACAAAGAACACTTGAGAAGGGCCATGAAAACTCCTTTTCATAAGGTTATCCCCAGATACAATTCTTCTATGACCTACTAGCCAAACAAACATTTTGACTTTGAGAATGCTTGGGCTATCCCAAATTCTAGTGATATTACTATTTTGTCGGTGCTTTACATTATATCCACTTCTTCCTAAGCTATTCAACTCCCAAATCAATTATCCTTGTCTCCTCTCAAAATAATCACAGTTGTCATCTTTCTACTCAATTGCCTTCTGACATCAATGTCTTGTATACTTATAAAAAAATCTTCTTTCCATTTATATCTTCCTCCTGATCCTTGTACAAAATGTTTAAAACCATATCACCATATTTGTCTTGAAGTAATATCATCCAAGGTTTCAAAATCGAATTTAAATTGAAAGGTTTTTTATCACATCAAATATCCATCCAAACACTCAGGTGTTGTAGGTGAGTTGGAGAGGAGAGGACAATCTTCCAAGGGAGGTCCTAGGTTTGAATCTCCACCCTACCAAAAAGTTGAATTGGGTATCCAAAATCCAATTGATAATGTTGGTGCGGGTAGGACCGAGCGCGACTCTCGGGTGACTTTGACGGTGTAGAACCCCCTGGTTGTGGTCTCTCAGACCAAGGCGGCCCCGCAAGGGGTTTTTTGCTTTAAAAAAAAAATATCCATCCAAAAAGAAAATTTTTCTCGAGTTCCCACTAGCCATCCTAAACCTATAATGTTAAAATAATAAGTTTTTATATAATCTTATTTTATGGGAAATTTCTCATCCCCATTAATGGGGATTTGACTCATGTTATATGCATGCATGACATAATTGTCCGTCTTAATTTCTAGCTGCTTCATTGTGATATAGGCTTGTTAGAAGCAGTCCTTATAATTTATTATTTGTGATATAAACTTGTTAGGAGCAGCCCTTATAATTTAAACCATGCACTTGCACTTAACATATACTAAAAATGAAATAGTGTGGATGTAATTAACTCCCCTTAAAATATAAATATATATATATATATATACATTCGTTCGACTTGAAATATGTTGTATTTTTCAATTTAATCGAGAAACTTGGAAATCGGATTTAAAACACAGTCACTTCCCCACCACTTGAATTTCTAAAATTAATTTTATTATACTAAGCGCAGCAAGTACACACAAATTAGATCACCACGTGGTGGTTTTCAATTCGTTTTTACATTGCCGACATAGACAGTTAGAGATCTTCGAGCCCAAAACATTATGTCACGTACGCATAAACTATCCTTCTCTAAATGCGCACCATAGAAGAAACCATAAACACGAGGTGAAAATGACTGTCTGAAGAGGGCCATGACACATCGGCACTGCAGGACAGCGGTTCGAAACTCAGACGCGACAGACACCACAACATAATTTGCACACCCTTTTTCATGTATTTTACTTTCTCGTTGCATATATATCAACGCTGAGCATAACCCCGACCTTCCATAATTCATAACCACGACCCTCCGCGGATTTGGACATGAAGAAATAAAACAAAGCGGTTCAGGGAATAATAATAATGTGTAATAAAACAACGGCTCCTCTGCTGCTACTGGATTTAGATTTGGATGAAGATTTGAATAAATGGCCAGGCAATGACATTTTTATTCCAGCGAAGATTTAGATGCGGAATAATTTACTCTTTTCTTCGGATCGGAATGGACATCGACTTCGTTGACCGGGTAGATTTTAACGTCGATTGTTCTTCAAATGCTTTGTTTTCCATCTTCTTTTCAACTTTTGTAATAGGGTTTGCTGCTCAAGATGCTTTAAATTTGTTGCCCAGAGGGTTAGATTAAGGATTTTTCTGCTTTGTTTGTGCTGTGCAAATATTAAGTACTCTATGCGGAAATTTTCTCAATCTTATTTTTACAATCCTTGAGAAGGGATCACGATCCGCGTTAAAGGTCAGAACCCCCGAATATTTAATGTAGTATTAGACGTTGACAATTCTCTTCTTCTTTCTCATGTGCTTTAAACGTGCTTCAATAATTATGTGTAAAAGTGTGATGTCAGATCGTATATACAGAAGAATGAGCCAATGATGGCGTAGACTGTATATGAAATGCCGCGAGGTGGGGGAAAATAGAATTAGCTTATGCTTTGATGTTTGTAACAGAGGCAATGGTCTCATGACATAGGAATGCTTTAAAGCGGGTACGAGAGGAGAGAACTGTTAGAGTGTTTTAACAGATTTTTAGTCGCATGCCGTTATAAAAATCTATCATTAAAATGAACTCGGAACACAGGGAGATGGAGAGAGAGTTGGACTAAACTTGAGATGTCGCCTCGCCCTAAAATGTATCTGCAGGTTCTCCAGAATTCAAGGGAAGATTCTAATCTTTCCTGTAGCATTATGATTTTTTATGGCACGAGACACACACAGACGTTGGGACCCTGCCAGAGTTGTCCTAGAGAGTGACCTGGGTTTATGCTTTATATTAGTGGGGGATAATGTGGATAAATTAAAAACCAATGTAACTCATGAACCGTTAACTATGATTACTCTATAACAAGGTTCTCAGGAGCTTTGTAAGATGTTTATCTCTTATCTCCTGTTATGGATGTTTTTTTAAGTCTATATGAACTTTTAAGGCCTTAGTTAATATCTCCTGAATGCTATAATGTGGATAACTTAAAAACCAATGTGACTCATGAGCCGTCAACCATGATTACTCTATAACAAGGTTCTCATGGGCTTTATAAGATGTCTATCTCTTATCTCCTGTTATGCATGTTTTTAAGGTCTATATGAAATATAGACTTTTAAGGCGTTAGTTAATATCTCCGGAATGCTGGAAAATTTAGGTTGAATGTTTTTTTCTTTTTATTTTTATTTGGATCAATGGATTCGAAACGCTCATTTTATGTCTTTGTTTAATGAATGGGAAATGTGCAGCCAAACTTATATTAAAGGGATGTGGTTCTCTTTAACACACAGAATATGTCCAGCAGCATTTGAGTTCAGTTCAATATCACGACAATCAGTCTGCCTTACCATGGGATCACAGCCTGCTGAACAATTTGGATAGGTCTTTATATTTTGTTTTGGCTAGAGAAGAAGGGGTTGTACTCCGGTCCCCCACCCTTGACAGATCACAACTCTCTCCTTTAAAGCTTAAGAATTTACAAACAGATTCAATTCTCATCTCAATTGAGATGGTATAGCTAGATACCTACATCATTTTTCATAAAATGTTTGAATTCTTGATTTTCATTTTCTGGATCTTCTTCAATTTTTTGTGTGAATACAAATATTTTTCTTACAGCAGCCTTCACAAAACCAAAACTCCACCTCTACTATCTATGCATTGCATCTTAGTAGAATAATATTTTTGAAACATTGCACTATCATAGTCTGTTTTACCAGATTTGGATTGCTAGTTTCCTTCTTGTAGCATAAGTGCAACCACAAAAATTGTAATAAATAGTTTATATGAAAACACATTAATGTTATAAAATAAAGCAAATATTACCAATAGAAAACATTAAAGTAAATCTTAATCATTATTTGATTCAAGCAGTCAACATTTTCTTGTCAGCTTCAGCTAAACTTACTTCTTTTAACCATGGAAAAGAGAATTTAACTTCATGACCCTTAATTAAAACCCCTCTATTGGCTAGTCTATCTGCACATTTGTTTCCTTCCCTTAACGTATGTATAAACTTGATTTCTTCAAACTCTATAGCAAGGTCTTGAATTTCCACAATTATCTCTTGTATGCTCATGGAGCCTTTGCTTTCCTTAAAATTGCATTTGTTACTACCATCCATACTCTGTTCCATTTCATTTGTTTGCATATTTTTAACCCTTCCAAAACCACCCAAGCTTCAACTTCATTATTTGTTTATATCCACTATTGAAAGCATAATGAGACAAACTCTCTCATTTATTATTTATAATTATTCCTCCTCCTCTTGCCAGTCCTAGATTTCCTTTAGATGCTCCATCAAAATTCAATTTGACCAACTCAACATCTGGTGGTTTCCACTTTATATTCTTTGCCGTTTTTTTTGTTTGTCTTGTACCCATCATCATAATTCCATTTGATGACTTGACTCCATCTATCAAGGCTCTCTGCTTCCAAATTAGGGATTGGGTGAGTTGATAGAGTTGGTTTAGACTCCTCTAGAGCTAAACAAAAATTCCTTTTCATTACCTCTGAATTGCTTTCCTTTCCTTTAAATATTCTTCTATTTCTTTCTAGATGTACAGTCCAATGTATTGTATTTTTTGATATATCCCAGATTGTTTGTAAAGCCTCACTTTTAAAAGTGCTTTGCCATTGCTTTAACCATTCTTCAATTCTGCCATTCATCACCATGCATTTACCAAACATATTAAGAATCCATTGCCATAATTTCCAGACTATTGAGTAGTGTCCCAAGAGATGGTCTATACTCTCTTCCTCCTTTTTACAAAGAACACATTGTGAGGGGTCATGAAAACCCCTTTTCATAAGGTTATCCCACGATAAAATTCTTCTATGAACTACTAGCCAAACAAACATTTTGACTTTAGGAATGCTCAAGCTATCCCAAATATCTCTCCATATTCTTGCAATATTCCTATTTTGTTGGTGCTTTACATTATATCCACTTCTTGTGTATTCTCCTAAGCTTTTCAACTCCCAAATCAGTTTATCCTCGGCTCCCCTTGGAATAATCAATATTGTTAATCTTTCCACTCAACTGCCTCCTAGCATTGATGTCTTGTAGAAATATCTTCTTTCCATTTGTATCTTCTTTCCTGATCCTTGTACATAATGTTTGAAACCCTATTGCCATATTTGTCTTGAAGTAATCTCATCTATGGTTTCAAAATTGGATCTAGATTGAGTGATTTTTTATCACACCAAATATCCATCCAAATAGAATTGTTTTCTCCAGTTCCCACCACCCATCTTAGACCTTTAATCACTAAATCAATTGATTTTTTTAAACCATTCCATAGTGCAGAACCATTTGGTAGTGAGATTACAGTAAATATTAAGCTTGGGTCATTGGGCTCAACATATTTACTTAGAAGAATTCTTGCCCATTGTCTTTGACTCTCTTTGTACAATCTCCAAATTACTTTTCCCCTAAGAGCTAAGTTTGCATCCGTAAGAACTCTTAAACTGAAACCCCCCTTAGTTTTATCATCACACACCTTGCTCCATTTCACTAAAAGGAATTTTTTTTTTTATCATGTAATCCTGACCACAAAAATGACCGCATAATATAGATTAAACTTGTTCCTATCGATTTTGGCATAGTATACAAGGACATATAATATGTTGGGATGGCCTGTAAGACTAATTTAATTAGCTACACTCTTTCCTGATAACATAAACATCTACCTTTCCATGCCGACAGCTTATTTTGAACATTTCTTATAACTGGATTCCATAATTCTATCCTATTCTCCCCTCAAATAAGGGCATCCCTAGATAAGTTGTTGGCAAATTTGCCTCCTCCATTTGAAGTAACCTGCATATCCCTGCTTTGATTCTAGCTGGGATGTTTAGGAAGTAAATTTTGGATTTTGTCCTATTAACTTTCTGCTATGATGCTCTTTCGTATTCCATTAATAAGTTATTCCAAGCTTTGGTCCTTGTCCTCCCAAAAAGGGCTATATCATCTACAAACTGTTGATGGGTGATGTTGTCGATGTTATTACTAATCTTAATTCCACATATTAGCCCATCTTTGTTAACCTTCTTCAAGTTCCTACCCAATACCTCAGCCATGATAATGAACAAATATGGTGATAGAGGATCGCCCTATATTAGACCTCTCTTGGCTTTAAAACATTTTGTTACTAACCCATTGACCAACATTGAATATGAAATTGTAGAGACACAAGCTTTAATCCATCTGACCCATTTCTTCCCAAATCCAAACTTTTCTAATACTCAAAAAGAAAATCCCATTTAACCCTAGCATAGGCTTTACTCATATAAAGTTTTGAGATCATTGCTCTTTCCTTTCTTGAAGTTGCCGAATGCATAACTTCATGAGCTACTATGATTTTGTCTATAATTTGTCTCCCATTCACAAATCCTCCTTGCTCTTATGAAATAAATTTGTCTAACAGTGGTCTTAACCGATTCGCCATAACTTTGGAGATAATCTTATATGCCATATTACATAGGCTTATGGGCTTCAATGAATCAAACAATTTTGCATCCTTCTTTTTTGGAAGTAGGGTAAGATATGTTGCATTTATTTTATAAGGTATGAATTGTTTTATCCTAAACTTTTCCATTGCCACTGTAAATTTTCCTAAGCCTAGATGACTGTTGTCCTATGTTTCTTCTATTAAATAAATCAGATCTTAAATTTATTTAAAGACAGAAATAAATTTCTG
Organism: Wollemia nobilis; assembly: GCA_028583015.1. Classification (NCBI taxonomy): domain Eukaryota; kingdom Viridiplantae; phylum Streptophyta; class Pinopsida; order Araucariales; family Araucariaceae; genus Wollemia; species Wollemia nobilis. Next base: position 407,364 of record JAQPPZ010005611.1, read on the forward strand.
AACATGCAACAATTACACAATAGCTGGAAAATGAACAGCGGAAGCAAAATAAAATTTTGAGCATGCAACAATTACACAATAGATGAGAGTACAGCTACAACAGAATGGCCTACTCTATTTCTGCCTTTTTTGGACAACAAATCACTCTTCCTCTCCTCTTAACCCTGAAGCACACTCAAGCATCAACAAAAGATGATGCACGACCTGTAGATCTGAAGGTGTACGGCCTGTGCATGGCTTGTTGTACGGCCTGCTTATCTTGCAGTTCTCTTTAGCAATATGCTCTTCTTCTCCTCTAAGCACTCTTGCCCTTCTCCTTTTATGCTTGAACATAAACCCTAATCTCTTTAACCCTAATCATCTTTAGATGTACGGTCAAAATTAGATCTTATCTCATCTTGAGATGTATGGACCAGATTATATCCTAGTCTAAGTCAACTTCAAGAGAAAAGACTTTCACCCCTTCTAAAGTGAATTACAAAATATAATTAGTTCCCACTTTTCCTAAGTGGCCACTTTACAAATAATGAGAGGAAATGAAACAATAGGAAATCTAAACCTAAGACACAACTTGACCATGTACATGAGGTACTTCTCTTGAACTGATCCACCAAGTGCTATGTAGATTCTCCCACTCTCTGTTGTGGTTTCCACTATGCCATATCATCCTCTGCATCATCCTCGAAATGTATCGAACCACTTATAGCACGTTCATACTGAAGCCTGTGCAAGAAGTTCTTGTTCGAGCTACATTTCTCAACAGACACCAATAAAGAATCCTTCACTATATCTCAATTATGTTGATAGAATGCTGTAGAGAGCCCATCCGGACCTGGGGATTTATCCTTGTCAAAAGAGAAAAGAGCTAAATGAACTTCTTTCAGAGTAATAGGCGCTCCATTAGTTTTCTATTGTCTTCATCTGTTATAATTGAAGGTACTTCTTGAAGAAATTTATCATTAAGAACTTCAAACTCCTCTGATTGTAGAATATTTTGGTAAGAAAACCTTGCCTCCTTTCTGATTTCACTTTGGTCTTCAATCCAAACCCCTTCTATTGATTTAATTCTACTAATTCTGGATGCTGATCTTTGTATTGTTGTCATTTTATGAAAAAACTTTGTATTTTTATCTCTTTCTTTTAACCAAGTTTGTCTCGATTTTAATCTCCAAAATTTCTCTTCCTTACTCAAAATATTATGATATTTACTAAACAACTCCCTTTCCTTCAAGCCTGGATTATTAGAATTACCTTTTTGGAATTTTGAAAGTTTATCTTTAAGTTATTCTTTCTTCTAAAAAGTGTTTTTGAAAGTGTTGTTTCATTCTTTCAATCTAGATTTCATTAATTTAATTTGTTTTGAAAATGTATATAGTCCACTGTTTCTTGAAGAATTCCATGTTTGTGCTATCGTATCAACAAATTGAGGATGGTCTTCTCACATCTGCTCATATTTAAAATATGATTTTTTTTTGAATTCACTTACCACCATTTTAACTCTTATCGGGCAATGATCTGAACCAATTCCTATCAAGGTATTAATTTTAGCACAAGTCCCTTCATCTAGCCAATGATTTGAGAGAATGCAACTATCTAATTTTTCTACTATTAGGTATTGGCCTCTCCTGTTGTTGGTCCATGTATAGTTGTCTTCTTCAAACTCAACCTCCCATAGATTATTGTTTTGAATAAAAGCTGAGAAATCTCTCATGTTTTGGGTTAATTTCCCAATTCCCGCAAATTTTCATCCAGCTTGGTCATGGCATTAAAATCTCGTTGTTAGAGTATATCATAATATATCCTAAGTTGTTACTAGGATAAGTTTGAGTGGCTGAGATTAACTCAGTTAGTTATGATCCAATGGATCATATTGTATGCACTTGCTATTTAAGCAAGGTTTTTGTCATTTTTTTCCAACATGGTAGTTTTTTTTTGGTAAAATGAAATGTTGTAGACTGAAGCCATTTCTCAGATCTGGGGGTTGATTTGCTCCTTCACGCGACGAGGAAGCGGTTTTGCGAGGCTACAGTGGCGGTTCGATCTGCTCCTGCGATGCCGAGTGGTGCCTTGGTGCGGCGTGATACCCTACGTGAATATCAGGCTAGTGATGGCGATTTACTTTCATTGGCCGAACATCTATGCCAGTAGGCGATGAGATGGAACGTCAGGGAGTTGCTGGCGTGGCTCCAGATCGGTCACATGGCTTCTCCAGGTCGAAACTCAGGGCGTTGGACGCTCTTGTTAAGACGAGTAGAACTCCCTGTTTTCTTCTCTCGCATTTCGACATGCAAACATGAGGCAAACCAGAGAAGCAGAGTTTGGGAAAAATATGTAAGGGGGTATACCTAGCGTGGCAGTGACGTCGAACATGGTGGTGCAGAGAAAATTTGTGACGAAGGCGGAGATCGGTGGGAACGATTTCAGCAAGGATTTGAGAATTTTTCTGATGTGGGATTTTGCTTTGTCCATGAACTTCGACACGCAGGTTTCGACAACCAATTTTATAGCCAGATTCGATCTGTCGATTTTTTTCCTTGAGATCCGTCTTATCGATGCTAATAAATGTCAATCACTGGCTCTTTGGCGTCCATGTAGTAAAGATCGTGGCTCTTGTAGTCTGAATCGATGAACTAGAGCGGCGACATTGCATTGGTGACATGTGACGTGGCGCCGCTCTCCAGAAGCATGCATCTTGGCTATGTGGGACCCACCCCGCTTCATGGCGCGGGGAAATAAGATCTTTGCAATTGATTTTTCTTTCTAAATAAACTGCTGGTGGTGGAAAAGTTTGGGTGGTATGGAACTACCAGCATGGCGGGACTAGTTTGTTTTTTTTAAAAATTCAATATTTTGCCCCCATATCCATCATAAAGCCCCAATGTTTTATTTATATATAAAATTTTAATGATGGAAAATATTTCTAATAAGGCTATTGCAATCATAGGGGCTACTTTTATAATAGTGAGTGGACCACTATTTTTTTAAGCCACCTAATTTTTTTTTTTTTCCCACGTCGAAGAGTGGATGGCCCACATATCATTTCTCCTGCGAGAGAAATTTTAAAACCATGCTGTATTTCGAAAGATTCCGAAATATTCCCTTGTGAGAAAAAAAGAAGATTTTTGTTTTTTCTGCAGATAAAGGCCGCATTGACACTCGAGCATAGGGGTGTTTACAGTCGTCGGAAAGGTTTTTCCGAGCTGAACGCAATGGTGGTGTCTAATTTCCTTTTTGAGGTAATTTAACCTATGTTTTTTGACCTCAAATATGTTGTATCATGGAGTGCACTCTCGGTTGAACCCGACACTCCCATTGCATTTGATTGTGATCCTAGTATCTAGTTACCTTCTCTATAGTACCTGGCGGATACAACCGCTGGTTACCCATGTATCCCAGTAGGATGAGGAGGTCCCCATAAGGACACGTTTGACAGCTTCATTGGTGCCCCTTCATTTTTTGATCCTTTTGTTTTGTTGTTTGTCCACAAGTTTTGGACCTTGTTATCAGTCCATTGTGTTCATATAGGTGGAAACCACATATTTATGCTTGTGGAGTCATTTTGGACTACCCTTGCGATTCTGGTGGTTCTTTCTCCATCCTATCTTCTCACTCTCCTTTTGTGAGACACTTTGGTTTCAAGGGGTTTTCTTTAGTGACTCATTTTCATGGTTCATAGCCTTGTTCATTGTCACAAGCACCAATCTGGGAGTAAGATTTCATTCAGTTCGGCGACGAGGCTTCTCTACTTTTTTGAGACATCTCATGGATCCTTTGCAGGCCCTTCTTGATGGAAGTTGTCCTAGGGGGGGTTGAAGAGGACATCTTCCTCTCCATCCTCCTTGCACATCTTCCTTCTTCTTCTTCTTTCTATTCGGCAGGTGGTTTTCTCCCTTGTAGTTTTTCATCATCTTTCAGCAGAGTTTTCTTATGCATATATTGTACATGAGTACCTTATCAGGCCTTGTTGCCGGGACTCATACTTGTGGATATGCCACTTGTTTGGTTTTTGTTGTTTTTTCACTACCTCCTAGTATCACTTAAGGGGGGTGTCAGAGATATCCTAGTACCACTTAAGGGGGGTGTTAGAGTATATCATAATATATCCTAAGTTGTTACTAGGATAAGTTTGAGTGGTTGAGATTAACTCAATTAGTTATGATCCAATGGATCATATTGTATGCACTTGCTATTTAAGCAAGGTCTTTGTCATTGAATAACATGAAGTATTTTGTTTTTCCAACACTCTTATGATCATGAATTGGGTTTCTTGGTCTTTACTTCTCATAAAGGCTTCAATCCTATTCCATACTTCTAATCTGCCTGATTGGGTTGTAGGTCTATAGACGTTGATAAGGATGAAACGAATATTTGCAAAAGTAGCATGTGAATAAAGAGGCTATCCAATGCCTAGTTTTATGAATGGTTACACAGGAGGTTCTAATAGGATTCCAACATGTTAGAATTCCCCATGCTGCTCTTTCAGAATCCATAGCATCCCATTCACATTTCGCCCATACTGCTTTCATAGTTTTGGAAATTTCTTTTGTCATTTACTTTCCTGGATACAAAGAATATTAGGCTTATTACTTAAGCAGAGGTGCTTGATATACCTTTGCTTTGAGGGGGCATTAACACCCCTTATATTCCAGAGGTAGTAATCATGTCTCATTTAGGGGCTGCTGGCCCTGCTTGTGAATTACCAATATCATTTTGTTGTTTGGTAAAGAGAAGTTCAACCAACTTCGTTTGTGTTCCTTTCTCTATATTTGCCCTTGCTTCCTTGGATCTCTCTTGATAATTTGAGGGTTCTCCACTTTTTCCCTTGTCTGTATCAAGAGTAGGTCTTATTATTCTATTCCTCAATATTCCTTCACAACTTTCTTTTTCAATAGATTTATCCTCTCTTGGCTCTACTACAGAAGCTTTTGATTTGTTTTGCTCATTTTTGGTATTTCCATATTATTAATGGTAGAGGTATTAACATTTAACACTAAATTTTCTCTACCAGTTTTCTTCTCCTGAATGGTGCATGGTACTTCAAGAGAGTCTTCAAAATCTTGAAGAGACACATTCCTTAGGTTCATCAGGAATGTTCTTGACTAAATCAGGATCATATTGAGTTAACAGTTCCTTATTGATATTTTGAACCTGGTGTATTGCGTCCTCTAAGCTTTGATCTTCTTTTTCTTCATAGGCTAGATCGGTATTTCTTCCAATATCCTTCCTTATTGGTCTCCACTATTTATTTACTTTTATTTGTCTAGACCTATTTTTTGGAAGTTGAAAACCATCCTCATCCATGTCCATTTGTAAGTTTCTCTTGCGGTTTTCTACATATGTTTTTGCTAGACTCTTCTTAGGGCATGATCTCTCAATATGCCCCACCTCATGACATTTTCTACATCTAAAAGATATGTTTTCATAATCTATGGTTTGGATCCACAATTTATCCCCATACTTAAGAATGATTGATTCTAGTAAAGATTTATTTATATCAATCATGACCATTATCCGAGTATAAATAGCCAAGAATCCATCTTTTGTACTTTTTGAAATCTCAAGGAATTTTTCCAGAGTGTTGCCTATTGCCTTGAAAGTATCCATTTCCCAAAATTCAATGGGCAACCCATACATCCTAATCCATACTGGTACTAGGGATAGATTTACATTTTCAGGTGCAAAGCCTTCATACCAGTAGGTAAGGAAGAGTCTTGCTCTTCCTATAAACCAAGGACCTCCTTTTAGAATTCTATCTCTTTCCTCCATGGAACAAAAAATGGCTAGGAAGAAACCTTTAGGGAGAAAGGATAGACTCACTCCTGGAGACTTCCAACTCCTATCAATCCGTTTTCTCAAGGCCGAAGCCTCTGGCCAAGACCCATTAAATTTACCAAAAACTATTGTATCTTTGAGAAACCAAGATTGCCTATCTATGAGGCCTTCACTAACCCCTACTACTAGGGATGAATTTAAGGATTTAGCTGTAAATCGGTCCATGGGAAGGAAACTATAACTCAAAATCTATTGAAATTTACTAGAATATCCTATAGTGATTATAATATTTGAAAAAATCTATAATAATTTACATGCAAAATTTCTAAGATAAAGAAGGGGAAAAGGAAACTTAGCTGAAAAATTCTAAGCCCAGACAGAATGTCTTGCCTCACTGATGCCCTAGCCCTCCATTGCTCCTCCCATCATTCGAACCTTGGCTGACAGATATCTGCAATTTTGTTTTCGTGACTTGAAAAATCGTCACTGCCCTTGTTCCAGATGGCTGACTTCATAGGGCTGTATCTCCCTTAATATTGCTCGGATTCCTTCATATGACAACTCATTTTAAATATCTTCAAATTTCACACAAAATGGTCCAAGAATCATCTAAATCGGACAACCCTTCACCAAGATATGGCTCTTAAAAGATGAGACACTTTTAAGAAAAAAAGTGCCTTAACGCTGCCCTAGTTTCGAATGGCTGTCTTCACATGGTTATAGCTCCCTCAATACTGCTTGGATTCTTTTGAATGACCACTCATTTCAAAGATTTTTAAAATCCGCCTAAAATGACACAAGAATTGTTTCAATTGGATAACTCTATGCAAAGATATGGCTCTTGAAAGATTGCTTGTTTTTCGAAAAAATTTGCCTTAGCTCTGACGATTCATAATTGTGAAAAAGTTAGTGCGGACAGGTCTTTATAGTTTATATTAGTCTGTTAGTTGATTTATCAGGCACAGGCAGATGATATCTCATGCAAAATGTTATAATTTGGAATTTTTTTCTCACATCTTTATCCTCATAGATTGCCTTCTACTAAAATTGATCTGTAATATACACTTTTCCCATTGTTGGTCTTCTAATACTCACTGGCCCAAGAAACTTGGTAAGTTCTGTCTAGTTTGTTGGAGTACCAGCAAGCAGAGATCCAAATTCTTCCAAGTAATTATCACTTTCTTGGGGCATGTGTAATGTACACTCCAATCTATATAAAAGAGTTATTTCAATCCAATTTAAGTACTTACAAGATGATAGATCTTGATATTGAAGTAGCATAGCTACCACACTTGACTTTGAAGTAACATATCTACCATCATTGTATTCTAGTTGGAAGAATTACAGTGTAGAGTGGCTTTTTAGTAACTTGATATGGCATATTTATGTGGGATTCCTTTAACTTGGATATGAGTTTATGCCATTTTATATATTAAAAAAAATAATTGTCAATAGTTGAATAGATGAAGAAGCCTTGGCATAAATTTTCTGCCTAACTGTTGAAGGCATTCTCATTTTTGACATGACTGCTACTTTTCCCCCTTTTGAGAATCAAAGCACTTTGAAGGACATATTCTTCTCCTAATCTCTCAGCTGATCATGCAAAACAAGGATTTTAAATAGCTTCAGAAGTATCCCATTTTGATTTTGACCATTATGACCTGTATTTATAAATTAGATAGTCTAGACTGACTAGATGTCTGTAGTGGTTCAGACAGCCTTGTGAAGTCAAACATCTTATATTTCATTCAATTCCAGAAATATTGATGTCTTCTATTCAGAGCCATGTGTTTAATGTCCTGTTGGGTACTGATTGAAGGCTTAAAAATGTTTGAGATTGTTATTATGTTTCTCAACTTAGAATTTATTACCCCTTCCATAAGGTCAAAAATTGTTTCACAAGTTGTTACTTATTGTTTGCTTGATTATTTTTAAGTTTGCAGGTAAATGGCTGTTGGAAAATGAAATGAAAAAATAAAAAAAGAAAAAGAAAAAAAGAAAAGAAAAGTACTGATTGAAGGCTTAAAAATGTTTTGATTGTTTTTAAGTTTCTCAACTTAGAATTTATTACCCCTTCCATAAGGTCAAAAATTGTTTTTACAAATTGTTACTTATTCTTTGCTCGATTATTTTTACGTTTGCAGGTAAATGGCTGTTGGAAAATGAAATGAAAAAAAGAAGAAAAAAACAAAAAAAAATGAAAGGAAATTCAAAATGGCTAAATGGTATTGCTTTGTGGCTCTTAAGTCTCCTACTCTGATTTTATTTCACCTGGAAACATTTTTGACTATTTCCTCTTGAATTTGCAGATTCATGACTGCAGGAATAATGCTTTTTCATAACATTTAATGGCTTCTTATATCATTAAAGTTTTCAATCTCATAGAAAGGATGTGAGAGCACAGAATATGATATGGGGATTTCCAAGTTGTGTAGTTTTTCCGTTCTGATTTAATCCTCTGCTTACATCTTCAGCCTCAAAAGCATAGGCTTTCTGTTGCATAGGTTTGTTAAAAATGTTTGGGGGTTTGACCGGAAAACCATTACCATGTTTATGCATTCTTGCCTTATTAACACTCTCCCTTTTCCTAGTGACTCTTGATCTGAAAGGCTGTTTTTCTACAGAGCCTTCCAATTTTTCCTACTCTTCTCTTATTAAACACTACACACCTGCCAATTATAGGGCCTCTAATGTTGCCAAATGCGAATTACCACTTAAAGTTTACATGTATGACTGGCCTCGCAGATTCAACCTAGGAATGCTAAAGAAAAATTCTTCTGACCAAAATTTACCATGGCCAAGCTCCAAAATCCCCCCTTGGCCTCAAAGGTCTGGCCTTAAAAAGCAGCATAGTGTTGAGTACTGGATGATGGTTTATCTCTTAGGTCAGCACAGTGGTGATGAGGAAGAAAGAGCAGCAGTTAGAGTCAAGGACCCTGATCAGGCTGATGTCTATTTTGTGCCATTCTTTGGTTCACTGAGCTTCAATATTCATGGGCAGACCATGAGAGATCCAGCAACAGAGTTTGACAGGCAATTGCAGGTATTGCTTTGGTACTTGCCTATCATATTTCTTAATGACTTGGAGTTGGAGAAAGTACCAGAACTAGTGTCCTTTCAGCATCTTTATTTATTTATTTATTTTTTTAAATTTCTAATTTGTTGGTTGAAAATGTAGTGTAAGCGATTTAGTAAATTTAACAAATTATGAAGCACCTCTATGATTCATGTAGACTCTTTTGCCTATGTGCTATCATGCCATTCAAATGCAGAGTTATGGAATGCCAAATTTAGTTTTTTATGTTGTTTTAGGGCAAGGAACTGCATTTGACTTGGAGAAACAGTCCTCCCCAACCCAAAACCTTGAAAAAACTGCTGATAGGTCTAGATTAAACTCATTGAATTTTGGGGAATTTGGTTATCCATTATAATCTTGAAATATATGTTGTAGAGCTGCTTCTGACAGTTGCAGCATTATTTTTCTGAATGAAATCTTTACCACAACCTAAATTAATTGGTTTGGGTTCAGGTTCAAGTTTGACAAAGATTTAAAAAACAAAATCATCATTGAGAAAATGAGTCATAAAATTTGCTAGAAAGTTTTAGAAATACAAATATCGATAATGTCCCTAACAGATTACAATGTATTGCAGGCCGTTTTGAGGGGCAACCTCCTTCAGAGCAACCTTCAATACAAAATAATTATTCAAGATATTTATCCTCTTTTCTTACAATGTAATATATAATAATGCTCTAGGGTTGTCCAAGAGTCTCAAAATAGATGCCCGAGCTAATTAACTGACTATGTCTATTACAATAAAAAAAGAAAGGGGTTAAGATGTAAGGGTCCTAACATGCCCTCCCCATTTGAAAGCTTTATCCTAAAAGGTTAAGGTGTGGAACTAACGCTGGAGATGGTGGAGAGGTTCCGAAGTCGTATATTTTGGTTGCAGGCCTTGCCACTCTACCAAATCATCTGTTATGGTGTGGTTATGGAGTTGGTGTGATTGTTTGTCCCTAATAGCTTGGTGTGATTGGTTGTCCGTAATAGCCTCAGATTTGAGGATGATGGATCCTTTGTCATCTAATTCTGGAAGTGTTGACTGAGCTTGAATGCACTATCCAAGGGTATTTCTTTAAATAAGATACATGCAAAACAAGATGTATTTTGCAAGATGATGGTAGGTCCAAAATGTAGGCAATAGGGCCAATCTGCTATAATGCTTAGTAGGGACCTTAGAAGTTGGGTGCTAACTTCTGACTACTTTTGAGCTTCAAGGATTGTTGCTTGTACGGTTGTTGGCGGAGGAAAACCATGTCCCCTTCAGTGAATTTGTGCTTTGAACATGTTGATCTTCCTGCTACTTCATATGGTTTTGGGTCAATATTACGTTGTCCTTGAGAGTTCGAAGTAGACCTTTTTGATTGCTGAGGGCTGAATCAATGGCTTGTACTCTAGAACTGTAATGACTTTAATATAGCCACGTTGGCTATCTTTATTATTTTTAGCTCGGGCCCTAGGTTAAGGTAGTTGGCCCTTAGGCATTAGGTTTAGGGTTATTGTTGATTTAGTTTATAAATAGGATAAATAGGAAGAATTATGTTGTAATTGGAATCATCTTTCATCTTTGAATCTTAGTAGCCTTTGTTCTAAGTGGCTAGGAGTTGTTTTGATTTGGAATCTGGAAATCTGTTACTTGCATTATTGATTTTTTGGCATTGAATCTGATTTACTGTTCTAGTGGATGTTTACTTTTGTGCATTATTGAATTGTTACTGCTATTATTGTATTTTTGGAAGTTTTTCATTACAAGTGGTATCAAAGCATCGACCTTGGCTCCTTGTAGCAGTGCGAAAACAAGTGACAAGAGGGTGTGCAAACCAATCTAGAACCTCTAACAATCACGTTTGCTTCCTGTTGCTTGGGTAATTTGTCAATGTTTTTCAGCTCAATCTTTCGATGCATTTTATCTGGCCATTGTTTTCTTTTTTCGAAGATTTAAAAACGATGTGCCGAAACCCTTGTGGGAGACCCATCTCATTGCGATCGTCTCTTCAAGTCTATCAAAATAACGGGTATCTCTAGCAACACTTTTTTGGGTATTGGTTGTACCTGTACCCTTTGCGAGAGACCCATCTCATTGCAATCATCCTTTTGAACTGATCAAAGTAAGGGTTATTTCTTGCAACACTTTCTCGGAAGTGCTTCAAAGGATTCTTTCAGGTTTTGCTTTTGCTCCTAGTGTATGAACAAACCCGCTGCTTCTACTTGTTGGTTGCGAATCAATGGCTGTTTGCAGTGCATCGATGATCCATCGATGTGTGCATGAGCAAAAAGAAGCATCAACATAGAAATCTTGGTAAGCATTACAACTCCCCACCAAGTATCAATAACTTTGACTAGTGTGTTCTTTCTTCTTTAAACGCCATGGCTTTGCCTTCTCCCACCACCCCTCCTCCTGTCACTCCTCCTTCCTCTACTCCTTCACTTGGTACTGCTCTATCCAATACATTTGACCTTGATTTGCGAACCTATCTAGAGTCCCAGGCAAATCGACACTCTGACCTAGTGAACTAGTTGCCTCCATCGCTGAAACTCAAAACCAAACGAAGGAGACCTTAGAGTCCATCCAAAGCCATTTTGATCCTGTCCCTACAGAGCGTCTCTTGACCAAGAGTTTCAAAAAGTCATTGGGAAGCAGCCACAAAGTAAGTAACAGACACCAAATCTAAAGGGTCACTAGTACGAGGACATTGACATCTACCAACAACTGCCGTTTGGTCACAAACCTGTAGTTATCCATGGCAGTCACATGGTTCCCTATGGTGCTAGGGGCACTCTTTCAGGTAAGGGGGTCTTAAATCAGGTTTTGTTATTGATCTTGATCCCTTTGCAAGGGGTGTTGTTAATTTCCTTTTTTGGCCTCATGATGTTCCTGTTACATGCATCAACATTGTGACCTTTGAGGGTACAAATCCACGTGGTTGGATAGCCAAGATGGATAGCATCATTCATGTACGCCATCTGCCTGAAGGTCGTTTTACGTTGGTTGCTACTAAGTTGGAAACCCATGCTCATTAGTGGTTGTTATGGAAGCTCCGCTGACACGAGACCTCTCTTATGTGGCCCGATTTGAAAGAGCTTTCCTTTGTAAGTTCGACAAGAGATCTACTTCGTATGTGGTTTGTTTGATGCAAACTAAGTAAATAGGATTGGTTGAGGATTATTGTGTAGAGTTCACATGACTACTCACCTATACTTGTCAATTGGATTTGGTGGTGGTGGCCTCAGCCTTTTGCCATGGCCTTAAGGATGAAATCTAGTGGGAAGTCAACATGCATGATCCATACACCCTCAAGGACACTAAACGTGTAGCTTTGGAAGGAAAAAGGAAGCTCCAGTTGTCTCGTCCACAACCATGGCGTGATTTCAACCCTTGATAGCCTTACTTCAATAACCACAATGACGAGAGCCCCTAGGGATACTTCCATTACAAATGTCATACACTCCATCCCCAAGATCAAGCTTGTGAAGAACGTCATAACTTCTTAGTGGAAACTAAGGAAGTAGCAGTATTAGAAGATGAAGATCAAGATTCCTTGTAGCAGGAGACACCGACTGAAGTAGCGGATTTTGAGCACAAGGATGATACCATGGCTCTCTCTGCCTTTGACCTAATGGTGCTCTAGGCTATAGTATCTCAACTACTACCTTCTAATTCCAAGGAATTAGCCATAGAAAATAGATTTTGCAAACCTAGGAACAACATTACAAAACAACAAAATTTGGAAAATTTGGCTAAGTCTTTAAAATGGACTAATTGGCTCAAGGGAGTGATTCGCTCACAAAATGGAGTGATTTGCTTGCAAAATGGAGCGATTTGCTTAGAGGAGCGATGGACCAATTGGCTCAAGGGAGCGATTTGCTCGCAAAAAAGAAATGATTCACTCGCAAAGGGTGTTGATTCACTCAGCAAGGGGTGCCGATTTGCTTAGCAAAGGGTGCCGATTTGCTTAGCAAAGGGTGCTGATTTGCTCATAAAAGGGTGCCGATTCGCTCAGTAAAAGGTGCCGATTTGCTCAGCTAAGGGTGCTGATTTGCCTGTAAAATACGAGCGAAATGCTCAAACATGCACAAAACTAAAAATCGACATGGATCATGAGGAAAATATTTCAAAAAGTGAATTTTTGGCATTTTGTGGTGCACTAAGATTTGTGGAGCCTTTTAAGTCTGTTAGAGGATTAATTAAAGGTCTGTAACATTTGGAGGTGCAACATTTTGCTTAAGTTGCCTCCAAATATTTCCTTTTACTAGGAGTAATTGTTTTTCATCCCAGGTAACTTAAGGGTAAACTATTGCTATAAATAGGGGCCTAGGGCTGTCATTGTATTTATCTTTTGGCCATGAGAATTCAGATCTACGCTTTGAAACCCACATTGTGCTTTATACTCATGAGGTTGTAAGAAATTGACAAGTCCTTATGCATCCCATTAGTGGCATTGCCCTCCTGGTTTGCTAAGTGCACGATAGTTGGGTATGACCCTTCTAGCCCATCTTGTCATTCACTTATCAATTTCATAATCAAACAAATGGGTGGACATTGATGTTATTCGATTTCTCATGTGTTAACTGATCGCATGCTATCCTCACTGTGTGATAGTTGTATTTGCTTTCATCTCTCACACTCTAAACTTCATGTATTTAGTTTTCACACTTCATATTATGCATTTTACTTCCATGCATTTATTTTTCATGCAAAGTAGTTATAGAGTAGATTAGAGAGAAATATGAGGACAACAAAGAGTCGATCTTAATTTGGAGGTCGGGGGAAGCCTTTGGCAAACCTGTCCAACCTTGTAATGAAACTCGGATTTGGGGGGCACAACACTTGAATCAAAAGATAGGACAATTCCAGATCAACATAGTTTTTGGCATGCTACGATGGGACAAACCCTATTTTTTTGCATTTTCTTGATTTTCAGGCACCAAAATGCCTTCGTTATCGATGAAATGGTTGGCTTAAAATCAGATTTTTTTTTAACTCAGTTTGATAAGTGATTTGCATGTGAAAGTGAGTGATTTGCTCAATTTGAGCAAGTTTGGGATTGTACAAGAAGTGAGCAATTCGCTCGACTTAGCAAGCAAATCCCTTGATTTGACCCGCATTCCTACAAGTTGAACTTAGAGAGACTGCTTGAATTTTTCGATCCAGAACCCATTTTTGCTTGAAATTTTACCAATTTTTTCGATTTTGTGCTTGGGTTTTGTAGGTACCTTGCGAATGGTGACTTCGACTCGAATTTTGGAAAATTAAAAATTTTGCAAAGACGACTCTGGCAGCATTCAAGCGATGCCATTAACTTGAATCTGACCTTGTATGTGTATTTGCCATGGGCGGAAGCACTTAAGGCAGATTCTGAGTCAATTTTTGCACAAGTCCAAGACAACAAGCAATTTGCTTGATTAAGCGAGCGATTCACTCCAGAAAGGGTCAAATCTTTCCAAGTTAGATCTAGCAAGTGATTTGCTCAAGGACTAGGAAGTGATTCACTAGGAAAGACAAGTTTTTCCTTCCTCACAGGAAGGTGACTTTCTCTAATCCCACAGGCGATTCGCTCCAAGCGATCCATTTGGTCAATATTTGCTTTTTGCAATTTTTTCCAAGTTCAGATAGGTGAGTAAATTGCTTGATTAAGCAGGTGCATCGCTCGACTTTGCGAGTACATCGCTCAATTTTCTGTTTACTAAAAACTTGCATATAGTCAACAAATTGCCCAAAATTAAATCTCTCCAATTTTCCAGCAAATCACTTGAATTGACAATTTAATTAAAAAATTTCATTTTGGCAGTTTATCGCTTGAGATTACAAGCGAATTGCTCCAAATCACAAGTGAATCACTCGAAGTAGGCAAAATTTTGGAAATTTTGAATTTTTAACGGATTTTTCACATCTCGAAAATCTATTTGTATAGGTCCATACATTGGAGGATCTAGGATGATACTTTGTGTTACGAACTTTAACAATATCAAGTAAGCAATTTGCTTTTGAAAAAGAAGACTAAATTATTATTTTTCACACAAGCTGTTGCTCCTATCTTTGACATTATTGGGCTTTTGACAACAATATGGTGGTTCAACCATGGGGGAATCCCTAAATAGTACAAAAGGTATCATGGCCTCAAAGTACTCAAACACCTCAATACCTACAGATTCCTCAAAGTTAGCAACAATCTCTACAAATTGCAACAAAATATTCAACCGCCTCCAAACCAACATTGGGTTTACCAATATCTACAACCTTATTATCCCCTATACCCTTTGTATCCGCCTCATGGCTATATAATGTACCCCCTCCTCAACAACAATATGGCCAACCAATTTAGGAACGCCTTCTAGGCAACAATGCCAATTTCCCTGATTAGACCTACCAAGGAACGCTATTTTGGTGGCCTATTCTCTTAGCAGCTATGAAAGCACTACCCACCTTCGACGGGAATGGGGATAAGACGACACTAGATCATCTTAGTGAATTGTCTACGTTCAAGTCAATTTTTTGCATCCAAGAAGAGGACATAATGATACACTTGCTGATCTACTCTCTTTGTGATAAAGCTACCTTGTGGTATAGGGGATTACCAGATAATTCAGTTACTAGTTGGGCATCAATAGTGGAACCATTCATGCAAATATTTGGTAACATGGGAAATGGTTACTTAGTTTTGTTTCAATTAAGTGCAATCCAAAGACATCCTCAAGAAGATATACATGATTTCAATACTAGATTCTTGAGGACCTTGAACTTAATCCCATAAAATGTTAGGCCAAGTGGAGAATAAGCATTACCATATTACATCAAAGGTTTACAATCTGACTTAGCTTAAATGGTTTATAATGCTAATCATCATACACTAGTTGCAACACTCGAAGAAGCAGCTAGAGCAGAGGAGGTTCTTATTCAAGTAGGGAAGATACCCCTACTTCTCCAATGGCCTATGCAGCCCAAATTTCCCAGAATATGCCTATACCTACCTCCACACCAATATTTCACCTATTTATGACCCCAACCAAACATTTCTGCTCAACCTTCTACATCTCCATGCATCATTACTCATCTTGGCCAAAACTCATCATCTATTGTAGCTTTTCAGCTGCAACTTCCAGCCCTCCTTGCTCTATCCAACTCAAGCAATGAGTCCAACAACAATTTCACAATAAGCGAAATGATGGAGGTGATCAAGAATTTGGTAAATCAAAACAATGCTGCAAAGCAATAGTCGCAACAATCACAAAATTGGCAACCCCAAAAGACTCCGTACTTACAAAAGATCAAGTGTCTTGTCAAGGCGTTAATTAAGAAGAAGATCAGCGTTAATTAAGGAGAAGATCAAACTCATAATCATATGGTTAACACCAATATGGAGATGGAGTTAGCACAGTGTCTTCCTTGTGATGATAGACATGATCCCATAGAGTGCATTGGAGCCATTAGGCCTTCTTAGACTATATAGTATAATCAGCAATGTCAGGCTCAACAGGTTGCCATCATAGGTCAAACTGTCCCCACAGTTAATCTAACCATGTACCAACAGCCGCTGGCTCCACCATTAGCGTCAACCCTGCCCAATCTCAACAATGCAATCCTAGCAAATTTCAACAATAGAAAAACAGATGAGGAGTCAATATTCGAAGATGATGCCATATGCATTAATCAAGAAGGGGTTGAAACTAGAGATAAGAGGGAATGCTTTTGAAGAGCAGTCCTAATAAGCAAGCCGAAATAGGAAGGGTACAATGGTCCCCAAAAGAGGAAGGCTGCATTTGCACTTCAAGGATGGACCTATCACAGCACAAAAGGAGAACAAGAAAAGGAAGCAAAGGATAATTATGAATCAATCGATCCTTACTCAGATACAAAATCAGAGTCTGTAGAAGAATGTTAATTGTTTACTTTTTACTTGGGAAAGAGAAGAGTCTGTGAGGGAAGTAAAAATCAAACCAAGATACAAGTGGTTTGAGTCCCATTTTGAGGATATCCTACCTAATGACATAACAAGGATCAGGTCATCAAGCATCAGTGCCTCCCTTAAATGATGAATTCGAGCATACCAAAGCAACAAAAAGCAACAAAAAGAAGATTTGGGATAGAATATGAAGAAGGAGACACTACAAAGTTTGAGGAATCGACTTGTGAATCACCCTTCATGAAAGGATTTTACTTTCTTGATGAGGAAATTTCAGAAGAAGAGTGCTAAGTTCCTGAGATTCTATGTGAGATTCAATTCGCTGACACTTGAGGTTGTTGAAAGTCATTTTCCTATCCAAGATGTCATTTGTGTATGATGCTCATAAATCAAGAAAGGGTGGTGAAGTATTTGCTCTCCTAGAATATGAGACATTTGATTTCTCTTTAGGGAGAGAGAATCCTGTAGTGAAAGCAGAAGAGTTCTTGCAACCAGAATATGAGATATTTATATAGGAGGATGAAGACGAAATAGAAGCAGCTAAGCTAGAGCATGAGACATACAATTTTGTCTTGGAGAAAGATAAGCTTGCATGGTGCGGAGAAACCTTATGGGGTCCCTTTTGTGAAGAAGTATCCCTCTTTTGGGATGGAAGCCTAGAAACAAACTATATTCAATGAATGGAGAAGGATTCTACTCTTGAGTTGCTCAAGTGGTCCCAGATAAGAAGGATGCATTTAGTAATAGAGAAACCATGATCCAAAAAATGGGGCACTTTCCTACAATCTTGGGAAGTACAATTAAGGTAAAAATCTACCCCAATAGTTCGATGATTTGAAGGATGACGTTGCATTGGTCTGAGGACAATAACAAAAGAACCAATATCCTTGAGTGATGTCGTGTTGCTTGGTTGCATAAAGTTAGTTATCCAAACTGAAGATAGCTATCAAATTCAATCATGGAATGAGGTAAAAGTTAGAGAGGCTTTAATAATTATAGAAATGCCAATGCCTATTCGTACTTCCCACCACTTTAGAAGTAGAGGGAGGTGTCATTTCCAAGATAGTTGGCATCAAAAGGCAAATCAAGAGGGAATGATAAGAGAAAAGGTTGTTCTAACTTCCCAGATCATGACACCCACTCAAGGTTTTGATTATTTTGGTGAAGAAACATACTATCTCCTAGAATGTCCCCATGAGGCTCTAAATTGAGGAAGCCCCCTTGCCAAAGGCCCTCTATATGCACCATTAATGCTATCCAACATACTATGTTTACATAGGTGTGGGAAAATCCTAAGCTGGAATATTGACATCAAAATGGCTGATAGTTATTATTTTGAGCTAGTGAATGGGATTGTCTTTCGCTTAGAGAGAGTTGTTTGTTTGTATAAATTCCTTTCTCCTAAAAAAAAGGGAATAAGGAGAAGAATAAGAAGAAGAAAAAAGAAAGAGAAAACCCTATCTCATTTAGATGAAAATCTCGCTAGAGACACTTGGGTCGCCATTTCTTTACATACCTTTCTTCCAAGATTGGTTGAAGATATTTCTAAGACCAGTGGTTTCTTCCACAAAGTTGACAAGATGAGATGCCAACCTAGAAATACAATGATAGCAAGGCAAAGTCTGAGATCTAGACTATTTTAGGATAAGTAGGAGTTTTCTTCCTTCTAACCTTGCAACCCAATGGACAAGGCAAAGTCTAGGACAAACCTTGTTAACAATCTAGTCTTAGAAATGATTGTTGACATGAGGCTTGTAAAAATAGCTTAGTACACAAGACCTTTGATGACTCAAGGAAATGAAGGATAAAAGGATAAAGAGAAATGATAGATAACCCTAAAGAGAAAGGCTTCGAAAAATAAGGTTTACAAATAAATAAGGAAAAGAGTGGCAAGAATGGAAGCCACTAATCTAGAAGTATAAATTTCTTCTATCATCTTTCCCACAACCATCTTCACTTCACTTTCACCCTTGTTTCTTCTACTCCCCTCTCTATTTTCTCTTTCCCTCTTATTCCTTCTACTCCCACTTCTCTGATCCCTCTAACTTCTTCTGCAGCGCCCATCCCATCCTCAAGTAAGCACAACCTAGTCTTAGGTCGCCAAGTTTGCCTATCCAAAATGTAGGCTCGTTTCACAATCATCACTGCCTCAGTTTACCCTATCATCATTCATGTTGTCACCTACTATTCTATCCACCTTGCATCCATCCTTTGGTCCCCCATGTCACAAGTGTCATTGTGTCACCCTATGTGTCATCATTTCAATCCCTCCCATCATTCATCATCGCTCAATCCACACCATCACCCATGTCGTTGTGTCGAGCTGGTATCCCTGTCTTCATTAGTCCATTGGTTCCCATAGGTACAATGATACTCTTCCCCATATAGCATCAAAGCTTTGTAAAGTAATTCACATAGTGAAAGAACCCCTCACCCTTGATTTCTATTAGTCTTGTCGTCACAATGTGAAAAGAGAGACTTTGAGAGGAAAGATAGAGATTAAGTATTAGACACCGTGCAAGGGACAAGAAAGCATATTGATCAAGACAATGTTGGTGAAAAGAACTTCAGCATCTGCCACACCCGTGATCCACCAATTCTGGCTGATAAAAGGAAGAGGGGAGCTATTAGACATCAAGGCACTTCCAATACAGAATATGAAAATCAAGATTTCAGTGGCGGGACAAGCTGAGTCCCTTTGGGACCATGTGTGTTCATGTGCACCAAGTGTGAGACCTTGCTCTTCAAAGACGATTAGGCAAATGGAGGAGGGGCTAACATCCAAGGAAAAGCACATTGAAAACTTCCCATCCAATAAAACAAATGAATTATATGGGTAGGTCAAGTAAGAAGATAGTAAACACACAATTGAAGGACATATCTAACATGCAAGGGTGACCCCAGTGATGCAAGCTGCCTATGATGCTCTTGGAATGACAATTGTAGAATTGAGAAAGGAGATGCAAGAATTGCTAAATAAGGGATTGCAAAGAAAACCAAAGTGGAGGTGTCCATAGATAGCATCGCTTGGTGCTTCATAGGAGGTCATTGAAACAAAAAGCCAATTGTGTAAGTCAAGATTTGAAGAGGATCAAGGGAAGAGCCCCTCATAGGATTAGTATGAGGAGTTGGTGTTGAATACCAAAATGTAGATGATCAAGGTGCACCCTCATAGACTAATTGTTAGGCAGTTTTGAACTTGTTACCCCAAAGCTAAACAAAGGTGACCTATAGTTTTGCAAATTTTCAACAAGGATTCCAATTTTGAAGACTTGATGCCCAAGAATAAAGGCAATATTTGGGATCTCTTGCCAATCGAGCTTTGTGCCCTGTAAAGTCACCATAAATGTAGTATCTCAACTACTACCTTCTAATTCCAAGGAATTAGCCATAAAAAATAGATTTTGCAAACCTTGAAACAACATTGCAAAACAACAAAATTTGCAAAATTGACAAAAATTATCTGTCTCCAAAATGGACCAATTGGCTCAAGGGAGCAATTTGCTATCAAAATGTAGGGATTCACATGCAAAATGTACCGATTGGCTTAAGGGAGTGATGGACTGATTGGCTCAAGGGAGCGATTCACTTGCAAAGGGTGCTGATTCACTAAGCAAAGGGTGCCGATTCATTGAATAAAAGGTGCAGATTTGTCTAGCTAAGGGTGCCAATTTGTTTGTAAAATGTGAGTAAATTGCTCAAATAGGCGCAAAAGTGAAAATCGACACGAATCATGAGGAAAATTTTCTAGTAAGTGACGTTTTTGGTGTTTTGTGGTGCACTAAGCATTTTTGGAGCCTTCTAAGCTTGTTAGAGGCATAATTAGAGGCATGTAACATTTGGAGGTGCAACATTTTGCTAAAGTTGCCCCCAAATATTTACTTTTACTAAGAGTAATTGTTTTTCACCCCAAGTAACTCAGGGGTAAACTTTGCTATAAATAGGGGCCTAGGGCCTTTATTGTATTCATATTTTGACCATGAGAATTCAGAGCTACATGTGAAACCCACATTGTGCTTTCTGCTAGTGCAGGAAGCGACAAAAGAGATGAGAGGGGATTGCCTACAAACCCAGGGCATTTGTTTCGTGTTCAGGCGAGCGATCATTCGACGCGTAATTCCAACAGTGTTTCAGACAACGGATTTAGACTCCTCAGCCATTGTTTCGATTTACTATCATTCTACATTCGAGCAATAAATAAAATTTAGACTTGACATTGTGCAATAAATAAATTTTGGACTTGACATTGTGCGGAAGTGTTCGAGCAGATTCACAGTCATAAGGATACCCGGTGCGGAAGCAAGAGTATTAAAAAAAAAAAAAAAATATTGGCTGTGAAATTTTTTAAAAGTTGAAGTCTTCGAATTCGATCGTTACTAGAGTTTGCAACAATATAATTTACCACAAATCCTCGATTTACCGCGAATACATACCAATGATTTACCTTGTTGTTTCTTGATGATTTCACGATATATAATCCATCGGTTGATTGAGTTTGCGTCTCCAGTAAGCTCGATATGTGCTACCGATTGATCAAATGTACTGTAGTAGATTCGGCTCAGCGTGAGACCTCTTCCTACCAACCTGATAGGAGACGAAGACTTGGAAAAATAAATCATTTAAGCCAAGGAAATTTTAAGAAAAAAAAAAATCAATTTCTCTAGGTTTGGGCAGTTAATTAAATCCAAGCTTAAACCTAAGAAATTCCACCAATAGCGTCGCTCTACGTGTTATCCATTTCTTGTTCCTACAAATCACGCTAGCTCTTGGTTAAATTTTTTTTGGTGAGATATACTGTCGTGAAGTCGCCGCAGAAGGTTTCGAGGAAGACGTTCGTGATTATTGTATTCATCTTTTGCCATGAGAATTCAGAGATACACGTGAAATCCACATTGTGCTTTGTACTCATGAGGTTATAAGAAATGGCAAGTCCTTATGCATCCCATCAGTGGCATTGCCCTTCTGGTTTGCTAAGTGCATGGTAGTTGGGTATGACCCTTGTAGCCTATCTTGTCATTCGCTTATCAATTTCATAATCAAATGAATAGATGGACATTGATGTTATTCAATTTCTCATGTGTTAACTGATCGTATGTGATCCTCGCTACAGTGTCACAACCGTATTTGCTTTCATTTATCACACTCTAAACTTTATGAATTTATTTTTGGACTTTACTTTAAGCATTTTATTTCTGCAATTTACTTTTACGCATTTATTTTTCATGCAAAGTAGTTAGAGTAGATTAGAGAGAAATACGAGGACAGTAGGGAGTCGACCTTAATTCGGAGGTCGGGGGAAGCTTTTGGCAAACCCGTGCAACCTTGTTGAAACTTGGATTTTGGGGGCGCAACACTTAAATATAAAGTCAAGATAATTCACCGGATCAACACAGGCTCACCACTCGGATTTGGGGATGTAACACTTAAGTTAGAAGTTAGGACAATTCCTTGGATCAACACTGGCTTATCATGTTATCAAGGTCCAAGGATTCATAAAATGTCAAGGCGTCAATTTGTTGATTGAATCAAAGTCTTTGAGACTATATATCAATACTTCAATCAAGGATAAATTTCAAGTGTTGATTGCAAATGGGGGCACATCTTAGTGTGTGGGTCGAACGACTAGGATTAACATCTAGATGGGTTATTATACTTGGTTTGTCCATCTCTTTGCCGAGAATCTAGGAAGTGCATATGTCATCTTGGGAGCACAATAGCTATCCTAGCTCTGTGATGTTCCTATTAATCTGCAATGACTTTATGTTAAACGGATGGAGAATGACGAGGTCCTTTGTCTCCAAGGAATTCGGTCTCGTCCCTCCAAGGTGTTTAGTTCGCACAATATGGAAAAGATAAAAAGACAGTTGTGGATTCTTCATTGAGGTCAATTGGATGGGAGTTTAGTCTTTGAAGGTGCTACTTCCAACTCTTCCTTCAGACTTGCAAACTATTATGGATCGTTATGCGGACGTCTTTGACGAACCCATGTGTCTTCCTCCTAAGCACACACATGATCATGCCATCCACCTAGTTATAGGCAGTTAGCGTTCAAATGTTTGCCCTTACTACTATCCCCAACCCCTAAAGTCTAAGATTAGAAGTTGGTCTGGGAAATGTTGGAGCAAGCAATTATTTGTTTGAGCATCAGTCCTTATTCCTCTTTGGTGGTTATGGTGCGGTGTGAGGACAACTCTTGGCATATGTCTCTTGATTTCTGACCTCTCAACAAGATCACCATAAAAGATAAGTTTCCTATCCCTGTTATAGATGATTTGTTGGATGAATTGCATGGCACTAAATACTTTACAAAACTCGACTTGCACTTTGGGTTCCAAATTAGGGTTAGAGAAGAGGATATGTTGAAGACTGCTTTTTGCATGCATGAGGGTCGTTACGAGTTCTTAGTCATGCCCTTTGGTGTTACTAATTTTCTTTCCGCTTACCCATGTCTTGTAGGTGAGTTGGAGAGGGTAGGGCAATCCTCCAATGGAGGTCCTTGGTTCGAATCTCCACCCTACCAAATGCACATCGAGTGCCCAAAATCCAGTTGATAATGCTGGTGTGGTTAGGGTTGGGCGCGACTCCCGGGTGATTTTGACGGTGTAGAACCCCCTGGTCGTGGTTTCTCAGACCAAGGCGGCCTCGCAAGGGGTTTTTCGCTAAATTAAAAACAAAAAAATCTTTCCACTTTCCAGAGCCTCATGAATTTTGTCTTTCGTTCTTTTTTCTCTGCAAGTTTGTACTAGTTTTTCTTTGATTATATTTTAGTTTGCAGCAAGTCCTCGGAAGCTCATTTAGTTCATGTAGACCAAATTATCCATCTCTTACAAAAGGAAAAACTCTTTGTTAAAAGGTCCAAGTGTTCCTTTGGGGTCCATGAGGTAGAATATTTGGGACATGTAGTATCTCAAGAAGGGGTCAAGATAACAAGATCAAAGCCATGCAAGATTGGCCCCTACCTAAATCCCTTAAGCAGCTCCATGGATTTTTAGGTCTAACCTTGTACTATAGGAAATTTGCTAGCAACTATTGCAAGATTGCTGCTCCTCTCATTGCTTTACTAAGAAGGATGCATTTGTTTGGTTAGAAGCAACTTCCTAAGCCTTCCATGTCCTAAAGGAGGCTATGTGTACCATCCATGTTTTGGCCACTCCTTATTTCAACAAACTTTTTGTCATTGAATGTAATGCTTTAGGCATAAGTATTGAAGCTGTTTTGATGCAGGATGGACATCCCTTGGCCCTTGAAAGCAAGCAACTTTTCGGTAAGAATCTGGGTCTATCCACTTATGAGAAGGAAATGTTAGCTGTTCCGCATGCTGTAAAGAAATGGCAACCTTATCTTTTGGGTGACGCTTCATCATTAAGACTGACCATAACGATCTCAACATTTCCTAGAACAACATCTCATGCCTAGAACAGAATAAATGGCTAACAAAGCTCTTCGGATATGGTTTTGTGATTCAGTACAAGAAGGGGAAGGATAATGTGGTGGCTTATGCTCTGTCTTGCAAACATGATGGCGTTGTTGCTGTCAGTTCCATCTCTAGTCCTCTTCCACAATGTCTTTCCCACCTATGGGAGGACTGACTTTTGGACTTGGAGATTGTTTGCATCATTCATGAAGTGGGGTTTGGCTCTTTACTGCCTTCCCTTTTCTCACAGGTTGATGGGGTTCTCCACAAGAAGGATCGCAGTAATCTTCCCCCGTCCTCAATTGTTAAGACTAGTGTTGTCCAAGAATTGCATGCATCTCCTCTAGTTGGACATTTTGGATTCTTAAAAACATACCAACAGGTGAAGCAATCCTTTTCTTGGAAAGGATTAAAGGTAAATGTCAAGACCTTTGTGGTCGAATGTGAGATATGTTAGTGGAACAAGGGGGAAACTGTTAAATATCCTGGTTTGTTGCAACCCTTTCCTATTCTTGATTGCCAGTGGGAGCACATTTCCATGGATTTCATTGAGGGCCTTCCTAAATTTGAGGGCAAAATGGTGATCTTTGTGGTAGTAGATCACCTTTCAAAGTACGCTTATTTTTGTCCCTTGCAATATCCCTTCATAGCCAACAAGGTTGTTGAGGTGTTACTTGATTTTGTTTTCAAATTGCATGGCATGCCCAAGTTCATTTTCAGCGATCATGACCGTCTTCACCAACAATTTTTGGAAGGAATTGTTTTGTCTTAGTGGTGCTCAATTGAATGGCCAGATGGATATTGTAAACAAATACTTTGGTACTTACCTTTGCTGTTTTACCTAAGACAAATAGTATCATTGGGTTCATTGGCTCTCTCTAGGCGAACTTCAATATGTCCCCATTTGAGGCATTGTATGGCCAAAAACCTCCATCAGTGTCAGCCTGTGCTCTAGAATCCTCCAAGGTAGCCCAGGTGGATAAGTTGTTGTAGCAGCATCGGCTTGTGCTACAACTCCTTAAAGATAATTTGTCCAAGGCCCAAAATTGCATGAAATTTTAACAAGACTGCATTGCTCTTAGTGGCAATTTGCAATGGGGGATATGGTCTTTCTATGCCTCCAGCCTTATAAGCAATTGTCCTTGAAGATCAAGTCCAGTTAGTAGTTGTCTCCTCACTTTTACAGCCCGTACAAGGTGGTTTGTTGGAGCTTCCATCATCTTCCTTCATCCACCTTGTCTTTCATATTTCTTGTCTTAAACAAGTCATTGGCCAGAAGGTGCAATCCCGGATTGAGCTTCTAGTACTCGATAAAGAAGGGTGAATCACTTTCTAGCTGGAAGCGTTGTTGTAGTCCAGAGTTTGTAATTTGCGGTCTTGCCATGTTCGGGAGTTCCTCATCAAGTGGCAAGGTCTTCTGGAAGAAGATGCTACATGGGAGCCTAAGAGCATTTTTCAGTCATTTCCAGCTTTGAAGACAGTTTTCTGAGGGGGAGATCCATGTAATGACTTAGCCACGTTGACCATCTTTATTATTGTTAGCTTGGGCCCTAGATTAAGGTAGTTGACCCTTGAGCATTAGGGTTACGGTTATTGTTGATTTAGTCTATAAATAGGAAGAGTTATGTTGTAGTTGGAATCATTTTTCATTGTTGAATCTTAGTCGGCTCTATTGTGCATATGAGACTTTGCCATCTCCAAGTGGCTATGAGACTTTGCCCTCTCCAAGTGGCTATGAGACTTTGCCCTCTCTAAGTGGCTAGGATTTGTATTGATTTGGAATTTGGAAATCTGTTACTTGCATTATTGATTTTTTGGCATTGAATCTGATTTATTGTTCTAGTGGATGTTTACTTTTGCGCATTATTGAATTGTTATTGCTATTATTGTATTTTTGGAAGTTGTTTGATTACAAGAACTGCCTGGAAGGTAGGATGTTGGAGATGGCGGTAGTTTGCCATATACTACTTCATATGGTGTCATAATGGTTGTAATGTGATAAGTGGTTGTACCACCATTTGGCCAAAGGTAACCATTTAACCCAATGAGTCTATTGCTTCAATGTGAAGCAACACAAGTCTCCAAGCATTTATTGACAATTTCTGTTTGATTAGTAGTTTGTGAGTGGTATGCTGAGCTCATTTTTGGTTGAGTTCCATGCATCTTGAAGAGTTAAAAACTTAGTAGTGAAGGTGCGGTCACAATCACAATTGATGGACATGGGCATGCCATGGAGGCAGAAGATTTGGTCAAATAAGGTTTGAGCAACGGTTAAGGCTTTGTAAGGATGGACCAATGAGCAAAAACGGGCATACTTAGAGAGATGATCCCCCACCACAAGAATAACTGATTTACCTATTGATTTCAACAATCCTTCAATAAGAGCCATGGAAATGTCTGTCCACACCATAGTTGGAATTGATAATGGTTGTAGCATGACTGGGGTGTTGATTGTTTCTCTTTTGTGGTGTCCAATTCCTGTCCTTAATGCATCAGTTTCAACTGCTTCTACTGTTTATATGAGTTGCACCGCACATAACTGAGGTTTGATTTCATGAGAACCTTTTTCAATAATTTCTCTATGCAATGGGAAATAATTCTTTTTGTTGGACCTGCTGTCAGTCCCTTGAGGGTGTATTTTTGGTCATTTGTCATGAATTTCATCCACATTTCAGAAAAATCCCGTGAGATGGGTCCCAATGTGTGTAACCACTGAACTCCCAAGACTATATCACAACCACCCAGTGGAAGTATGAACATGTTGGGTTTCAAATTGCAGTCTCCCACTAAAATCCTGACATTTCGACATTTGCTCTTGCAAGTTAGTATACCCCCATTAGGAATCATTACCTCAAAGCCATTGCATGGGTGCATATAACAATCTGCTTGTTTAGCTACTCTGGGGTCCATGAAGTTGTGATTGCTGCTTCTATCAATAAGAATGGTCAGTGGATGCTTTTTGAAGTATCCACTCACTTTCAGAGTGTGGAATATGTTGTTTCTTGCTAAAGCATGTACAAAAATTTCAGGGGTAGGTTCACCCCTTGTATCTATCTCTTCCTGTTTTTCCTAATCTGAATTGTCCTCTGGGACTTCCAGCTCTATAGAAGGATAGGGTAACTCTATATCTACTAGGTATGAGTTCTGTTCTACACATTTATGACTTGGTGTGTACTTTTCATCACAATTGTAGCACAACCCCTTCTCTTTGCTAGCTTTCATCTCGGCCTCACTGTGGCTCTTGATTGGTATCCATCATGTGCTTGAATTTGATGGTGTTTTGGGAAACTGTGGATTTTTGAGCTGTGGTGGCTTACGTATATCACCCTTGGTTGCAAATTTGTCCTTAGCTCACTTGGCTAACCCAATGGCATTCATCATGTTTTTGGGGTTAAACATTTTTACTTCTGCCCATATCTCTTCCTTTAAGTCGTTGAGGAAACCTCTTAAAAAGGCATCATCTAATCCTTCCGTCCTGTTTGACAATTTCGCAATCCATGTCTTGTACTCATGGTTTGAATGAGTTTGCCTCGGTTTAGTTAATGCTCCTAGAAGTCCTTCATATGCAATGGGGCCAAATCTTACTAGCAGGTTCTCACAGAATTTGTCCCTTGTAGGTGTACTACCAGTTGTTTTTTTGAACCATTGATACCACTGAATAGCTTCATGTTCAAGGCCAAATGAAGCTACGATTACGTTTTGATTGCCAAAAGTTTGATTTAGCGAAAATTATTGTTCTGCTTGATACATCCCACTAGTGGGATTTTCACCATCAAATTCTGGTAAATTGAGCTCAGGTATGCATTGTGGTATTCCCAAAGTGTGCTGTCCTCCCAAAGTGTGCTGTCTTGATCCAGAACTGGAGTGGTGTTGGGTGATGCTGCACTGTACGCTATGCTGTCTTGCTTGTTGTAGTTGAGTTAGGGCAATAGTCATTTTGTCGTATTTGCCATCAAGCCCTGCTATTTTAGATTCAATATCATTAATTTTGTCCAGCTTGTCCAACTTGGTCAAGGGTGAAAGTGATTTTGTTACAATGTCCTTGAGTCCTTTCAATTTTTCATCTAACTTCTTGATAGAGAGGTCCTGTGATCTACAACCTGAGGCCATTTTGGGTTCACCAGGGATCTACCTTAGGTGTTGCCAGTGTTAGGTCTCAAAATGATGATTTTGAGGATTTTGGGGATTGTGGGGATTTTGGGACTGTCTGCAGACACACAAAATGCAGTCCAGAATTATGAAATTCTGCCCTGTCCTCCCTGTACTTGTCCAGGACTCTGCAACTCTGTCCTGTTCTCCCTAATTGTGATCTGTTGTACCCTCGAGTGCTGGAGTCTGTCAGATCTGTATTCGGTTGAACTCAGAATTTTTGCAGGTTGGTGGATCTTTCTCACAAATAAGCCCAGATTAGTCATGGTTATTTTTTTTTTTTAAATTTATGTTTGAGTTTTCTAGGCTAGTGTTTGTGTGGTTTGTGGGTTTGGAAATATACTTATCCTGTTCGTAAATAATGTCTGATCCAATATTTCAGAGCTTTGACTATGGAGGGTTCCACTGTTCCTTAGCCATACTATCCCATCTCTGAGGTACAGTGTGAGTAGCTTCTTGGGGCTAACAGCTTCCTGGTGAATCACAAAATATAGACAAACGATGGCTACCTAGGTTAAAAAAAAGCTTCTCCTAATCCTAGGGGGATCTTTCATTGTACCTGAAGATACATGGAAGCTCAGGACCATGTACAGATGCTGTCTGAGGCCTATTGGTGGTATGAATCTCATGTCACTTTATTAGACGCTCTATAGGCAGTTTAGCTTAGCCATAAGCGACAACTGTTTGTGGGCTTTTTAAAACCCCGAGCACAGGATTTCTAGCCTAAAAAGTATATATATATATATATATATATATATATATATATATATATATATATATATATATATAGGGAAAAGAAACTGCTGCAATGGAAAGATACAAAACAAAAGAAATGGGCTGCTGCGATGGACCAGAATGCTACCAGATGTTCGATGGACCAGAATGCTATGAGAAGCGTTCTGCTGTAGTGGAACCAGCCCTGGAAAGTGCTCCGATACCAGATTATATGGTGCTACCCACAAATAGATTAGTTGGATAGAGAAAAACACAATATGCAAAGAAACAGTTGCTGAATTGAACAAAGATGCAAACTGTATTGATAATGTCCCAAACAGATTACAATGTATTGTGGGCTGCTTCGAGGGGGCAACCTCCTTGAGGGCAACGCTCAATTTAAAATCATTATTCAGGATATTGATCCTCTTTGCTACAATGCAATATATAATCATGCTCCAGGGTTGGCTAAGAGTCTTAAAATAGGTGTATGGGCTAATTAACTAACTATGACTATTACAATCAAAATAATAAAGGGGTTAGGACACAAGGGTCCTAAAACACAATAAAAATATATCTGATAAAATTCGATGAATCTGGTAACTGTGACCACATCCAATCCATTTCTTTTATATTGTTGTTTCTGATTTAATACCTTGTTCTTCTTATATATAGACTGTAGTTAAGAGTAAAAGAGGAAATTTCTACACTGACTGGTGTATTGTCACTATCTTATTCTTATTTCTGTCCAGTTTTTCCTGTATTAACCCTTAAAATTTTCCTGTTCATTTTTTCTTGTAACCTATACCACAACTCATTTGTCTGCTGTTTTCCTTAATTTTAATCTAAGGCCATTTATGTCAGTTCATTGGCCTTTGCAAAGAACATTTTTGAGACACGCATGGTCGCTTCTTCCAGCACTCTAGCACTTGGAATGCCATGTCATGAATAATCTCTTTTTAGACAAACCCTTGCATTTCTTATCTCCCTGCCTTGGTCGTTATTCTTGTTAAATACTAGTTGTATGGTTTATTCTAAAACAGCTCTGCTTGAGAAAAATGATTTGTATCTGCCATCATAACTATCCAGCTGCCTTATGTCATGAGTTTTACCAGAATTACTCTATAGCCTTATGTTCTAAATGATATCTTTATGATGGAGATAGCTTCTCTTTTATATCAACTCTAGTTCAACAATGCTGACAAGGAATTTTTCATTTCATTAGCAGATTGTATCCACAAAATACGACGACAACCACAATTTGACTCTTATATCTGGATATATGTCTTGGATAATTCTTTATTTCTACTTACTGGTGATGACTTTTCATTGTGCTGGCATAAGTTTATAACTAGTTTTTCTCTATTTCTGATTACACATTGTTCTTACCTAACATATCACAAAACCAATGTTTCCAATAATATTGTGAGAGCATTCAGACCAATCCTCCGAGGAGTTTGAAAGCTACCACCCCAGGTTTCATGTCAAAAGGAGCTTTCATAGACAAATTGTCCTCGGAGAAGTCTATCACTAGCAAGTAGAGAGCATTCAGACCAATCCTCCGATGAGTGTGAAAGCTACCATCCTAGGTTTCATGTCAAAAAGAGATTTGGTAGACAAATTGTCCTCGGAGAAGTCTATGACTAGCAAGTCGAATAGGACTTGAGTCGAGTCCCAAGTGGAATTGGTGACATGCAATCCAACTGAATGTTGAGGTCATCTTAATGAGTCATTTGAAGAACAGTACAGTGTACGATGATATATGTATTATCCAGATTCTAACTTAGAGTATCATTAACATATTCTGCTTGCGTAAATGTTTTGAGCAAATAGATACTTCTGTCCAAAACAGTCTAATTTAAGGCTTCCAAAGATTTAAAGTTGAAATCCTTTGTTGGAAAGTTTATTTTGTTTTCATAGATTTGAAAGTGACCTCTATAATCTAATATAGAGGTACTTGTTATTGATTTTCAAACTTTTTGCTAGTAAGTTTTTCTATGAATGCATATACTTTGGAGTGATTCCATTATTTTTATTTTAATTTAAAAAGAAGATTTAAAGTTCTTCTATGAAATGATTGTATGCATAATTATATAACATTCTAAAAATAAAGATTCTTTGTAAATTTATCAATTAACTAGTAAATTGGTTCAACTTTTCATTGTTATTGTGCCTCTCCATATATTGCGTCTAGCATTTGGCAGACTGACATGCTATTTTCCACACTGTATATAGCATTTAGTAGCCAGGCTTGTCTAACGTTAAATGTGGTTGATAGGGTTTTGAAGTTAAAAGTTTGAAAGGAAAGAACCTTTGGATGAGTATAATAGTTATTTGAGATCTTTATCCTTGTGTGGTGGGATTCATTTCTCTTTGACCCATTTCCATATGTAACTTTGTTAGCCTGATTTGCTTCAGAATCTTTGACATTTTCCTGCTTTTTGAATTTCTAGCATATAAATCCAATGTAGGGTATGAGCTTTCAAGAACAATAATCTCTAAGACTTGAATCATCTTTATTATAAGCTTTGAATTCTTTGCATCCAAGAGATCTGGATATTGAAGTACATGCACTAAATAACAAATATCAAAAGGTGCTTTTTTGAAATATTCCCTTTAGGTTCTTTGCTGTTGTATGAGCAAATATGTCTGCTGTAACTTGCTCTGGCTATGTCGTATCTGGAACTTTTTAGTGTCCTCTGTGTCACTTTAGCAGTTTTTCAAGAGAAATTTACTTTTGTCTACTCAAATGCTATATAATGTTTTGAAGTTTACATACAAAATGAATCTTAAACCTATAATGCAAGAGTAGGAATAAGAATAGTGGATGGATGTGACTAATTAACTTTATGTTTTTTTAATCTTAATATGAATATTCTTAAATGTTCTTGTTAATGTTAAGTTTGAAGTGTTCATTTCATATTTCCAGAATTTGTCTTGGGGCTGTGTGTGTTGTCAAACTTGCTTATTTTTTTCTGTGGTGCAAACTGGAAGAGTTCTGCGTATCTTTCATTGCCATTCATTTCTATTTTCAGCAGTAGCTTCTTGGTAGTTGGAGGATTGCAATTCATAGATCTTGTGGGATTCTTATATGATCTGCAGATTGAAGTCATAGAAATGCTGAAGAAATCAAAGTCATGGCAACGATCTGGAGGCCGTGACCATGTAATCGTCATACATCATCCAAATGCATTCCGATTTCTAAGGAATGAGGTCAATGCTTCTCTCTTTGTAGTAGCAGATTTTGCACGGTATCCAAAAAGTGTTTCATCTCTTGGAAAAGATGTCGTGGCTCCTTATGTCCATGTTGTGGATACGTATAAGAATGATGATTCCTTGGATCCATTTGAGTCACGTAGAACATTACTTTTCTTTCGAGGAAGGGTTAGGCGCAAGGATGTGAGTGCTTAACCCAACAATTACTGATTCTTTTTATGACCTCACATTTTTTTTCCCCTTCTGTCTTTTAGATTTGAATTTCTGCTTTACAAACTTATGGTGTGTATTACAGGAAGGAATTGTGCGCTTGAAATTAGCAAAGATTTTGGCCAATCATAAAAGTGTTATTGTCGAAGACAGTATAGCAACAAGTGAAGGCTTTGAAGCGGTATAATTGACTCATGCCTTCTACTGATTCTTTTTCTGGTGGTTATGGCAGAATTATTTGGAACAAAACAAACTATGGAGCTTGAGTGTTACGACTGTGTGAAAAGAAAAATAAGTTATGTGTGATTGCTTTATTATACATTGCATCTTATCGTAATGGTATACAGAAAAGAAAAATACAGTAGAATGAAGTTCATAAATTTACATTGCACTACATCTGACATATTTGCATAGGCAAAAGCAAAATTTTCACCATAAGACATTAAGGGATTAGTGCATTCAAACAGAAAGTTGGATGTAATCTGTCCTTTAGTAATCTTTCTTGGTGAACTAGGTTGACTAATGCCTAAAAGTTGCTTCTATATTTTCAAGTGCATGTTAACTGTTAATATTCTCCTCCAAGACCAAAATAGGACACTCCTTAAGGTAAAGTGGGCTCTGGGTATGGAACAAATAAATGTTTCTACAAAGTGTATTTTCAGGCCACTGGCCATGTTAGATTCAGTGCTTTCTATTTTTAGCTCTTATGTTGTATTACACAGCAACATTATGTTCTACCATACCTTTCCTTCTGTCCAAAATATCTCTCTGGTAGTAAATCAAAGATATAATTAGAGAGTGGTAGGAAAAACGCATTGAAAATGTATCTGAAATTTTTGTTCATGAGAACCTTGTATTTAGAAGGGGCAATTTATTGGATTGAAAGATAAGAGAAGATATTCATAATGTTCGTGATGCATTTAGAATGATATTACTCTTCTTTTCATCATGGAATATATGTCTAGTAACCCAAATAGTTATTTTTTGACCTAGTTTGGGAGCAAAGAATTTATTGTGCAGATATCCATTAGAGTAATTTAGCAGGAAGTGCCTCTGATGTATATACTTCAATGATGATAATAGAAGACTTCATTTAAACATCATGCAATGACTTATCAATAGAATGATCCAATATTCCTTTTTTTTTAAAATTTATTTTGACATTTCATCTCTTGTGAATTATTTCTTGACCATTAATGGTTAATGTTATTGGCATTAATTCAGTGCATTTCAAGTTAAATTAGAGCATTACTCCTCATGTGAGATGAGATCATAGCAGAAATTCCAGACATAAACAGCTGACAAAATTATGAACGACAAAGTTGACATTTGCAGTTAATAAATTTACTTTTTGTTCATTTCACTTTGTCATGTCCTTTTTCTTTGAACCATCTGATATTTTAACCTCCAACATCTTCCTTTCTCTTCCTTTGTTTATTCTATAATCTCCTAGTTATGTTCTCTTTTCATTTTTATGGACCATTACAAAACTCTCTTTCATGTCATATTCATTATTAATGCATTCATGCTACCCAATCAATATTCATTTCTTGTCCCACAGTGGCAACTCATGTGGGTGTGACCTTTGCCCAGGTTTGGGGGGATCATGGTTCAATACCTTGGGACATCATAAATGAAATGTAGTAAAATGTTAAAATAAGTTTCTGTACCCTCTTTGAAATTCAACAAAAAGGGGTTAGCCTTCTATACAAAAGAAACAATCAAGTTATTTCTTTTCTCTAGTTCAACCACAGTATCTTTCACTAGATTTAAGACAGCTGAACAATCACCCGGGCCTTTGCTCCAATGGACGATAACTCATGTCTTTTTGTATCCAAGCAAGCGGTGCTTTGTTAAGAACGGCCAGCTTCTGCGTAAAGGACTTAAAAAGACTAAGTTGAGAAGTATCCCCTCTGAAACACTACTTGCATCTTCTTTTCCACAAAGACACCAGTGCAGCCAACAAAAAAATTGGCCATAAACATTTGCATTTGTCTTCTATTGCAGTATCCTTGTTCAACTCTCAAGGTAATACCAAAAGATTTGCTTTAATGGTGTTCTGATGGCATACACAAAACAAATATGATATACATTAATAAGTTTCAACCATGTTGCAAATATCTCCCTGATTTTTTAGCTCCATCTCTAAGTCCTTTATTGCCACACTCTATATACTCTGTCATTCTCAAGCTTGGCTTCTTTGTAAACAGCTGAGTCGGAATTCAGCTTCCTCATCCTTCATGCGTAAGACATCTGAATCAGGTGTGTGCTAGTCGAAGTTAGCTGAAGGCCCTAACTTGGGTATATCAGAGTAAATGACCGAAGGATGCTATGAATGTAAACTATGTTATTTGCCTTCTTCGTCAAATTCCTCTTTAAATAATGGATGAAACTAATTCCTTTCATTGGCTCAGGATGGGATATTTGTGAGAGCTCTAATATAGCAAATGATTGCAATTTGGGTTTTTGCCTTCCATGAAGATGGCAGTAGTCTATTTGATCCTAAGCTCGCCTTCTTTGTTCACTTTACCAAACATGCATTTGCATGTAAGAATTGGGCAAACTAGCCCCTCATAATAGATGAGTCCTCTCTGGTGTCAGAAGCCTAGTTCATTGCAGTGTATTACCTCGTTATCATTGGTGGGATGCCTGTTCTTACTTGGCTCAACATGTTCAAATCATAAGTAGCGATATGGAGAGGTGTGTTTAGCTTGTTCCACTCTCCCAGATATTTTGACTGCTGTCAATCAGTATAAGGACATCTCTCTTCTGTTTGTGATTTCTTTAATTTCTTATCACAAGGAATCAATGTTTTCATAAATCTCCACTGACCATTGCTATTCTGAATCTCAAAACCAGATATGAAAGACATCCTTAAAGAAATAAATAAAACATTTTACATCACCCCAAAAATGTTCATCAGGGACCACCCATCTTACCTCAATTTTAAAACCATATTTAGATTGCCTTGAAGCTCCTTATGCATCGCTAAAAACAGTAGAACATGATTTCGTTTTGATTTCATGAAGATGCCTGAGAAAAACCAATTAAGAGGCAGAAAGTATCAGTAGGATTGAAGAGTTCCACTTGGCAAAGTTGGCAGTAAATAGCTCATGTCTGGTAATGATTGCATATAGGCATCTATTTCTTTTTTTGCCATTTACCCTCAGGTCCACATTCTAATAAAGCGTTTCAATGTACTTTAGTGCATTATTCATTGCATACACACAACATGGTGTCCCAAAAATATCCTTGTACATTTTCTCTATTAACCTGTCAGCTACTTTTCAGATCATTGCAACATCTTAATAACTTGGATAATATGTGATGCCTTTGCCAAGTCAGTAGCATTATATAGCCATGTACCTAAGGATTTCCATGTTTTTCCCGTGCTGAAAAAAATCCATTGGACTTGGAGAATAAGGGTCTTCAGTAAAAGAGACCATTACGTTTAAAAATGGATGGTTGCTTGTGTCTGTAATAATGATACACCCATCCAAAGACCAGGTTTTTTGATTGGGCTCATTTGTGCTTCTATCATGTTTTCTTCTTGTCAATGAGGACTGTGCATATGTTACCATACTCGAGTGACTGATACCTATTTAGTTTGCTGTTTATGGCGGGGACCATCTCTTTATACTAGGGGAAGCATGCCTCCGTGAATGGTATCTCATTGGCATTAATAAAAGTCGGCTATTACTGCATCGATCATATCAAACATTCTTGCATTGGTGTTTTTTATTTTTTTTCCTTGGCCAATGTTTAGTCTGTTATGAGCAATGTTCCATGAAGATTCTGATATCGGGTTTGTCAGAAACAGGGGTAAGGCATGCGTTTTCACTTTGGTATGTGAAGTCTTATTTTATTCTTATAATGTTCATGTGACAGGGCACAAGGGATGACCTGGTGATGGTAGAAGATGGCCCAGAGACATTCCTAGAGTCCGCCAGAGTTATAGAGGACGTCTAGCACTCAATGGGGATGCTCCAAGGATGTTGACTATTTAAAATTTAAATTAAAAAGGAAAAAGCTTGGGACATCTGCGTCTCATCCCTCCATCATCATGTATTGCTGCTTATGAGATGTTCCCTCTTCTTTTGTGACCTCTTACCTTCTAGAAGTCACATCCAAGTCCCATTCCACTGTATTCCTATGGTTGTATCATACCATGTGTGGGGATGTTTGTGGTGGTAAATGTCCATACAAATGATATTAATGTCCTTTTTTTTCAATGAGTTTACACAGGTTTTTATGAGGGGTCCTGGTCCCCTCATACTGAGTAAAGTTTGAAATTTGGACCTCTCAAAAAGAGGCCAAAGCCCTTACCACTGCAGTAAGCTTGCAGCTTAAATTTGAGTTTACATGGGTTTTTATGAGGGGTCCCAGTCCCCTCTTACTGGGGTTTGAACTTGGGTCTCCTGGATGAAAACCCAAGGACTTACCATTACATGACCATTATAGTATCCCTCGCAGGTAATGGTATTAATGTTTATGACAACATGTTTGCATCCATTTATTTGTGCATAAAATGTCATTGATCTCCTAAGCTTGGTGTTTTATAGCCCTACTTTTTAGCATCACTAAGTCGAAGGTGAATCAGTAGACCCTTATATAGTACTTTATGTCTTTGTATGTATATTCAAATTCTAGGGAAGAGAGAAGGGAACAAGTTGTTGCAAGAGTTAAGATTAAAAAAGGATGGCACTTAATATATTAATAAAACACACACACACACACAAATTTTTTAAAGAAAGGATGGCACCTAATATAAGTCTCTAATGGGACAACAAAGGTGGCCTCTTCCTGGATTTAAGGTTGAAAGGTCAAGAGAACATTAAAGAAACATGAGAAAATGAAGTGAAATATATTCTCTCCAAATATCCAGCAGGCAAGATCATTTATAAATTATAAGAACATCCCAAGGGGCTTCATTTTGAACAATAGTTGTAAGAGTGTGATGCAATGACAACCATATTACGAGAGACCATATTGAAGGCTGTAATAGTGAAGTTGAATGATCCAGGCTGCTTAAGACTTTCTGATTTATAATTCCACTTGCAAGCTATGCTAAAATTCAAACTCTACATGCTTGCAAAAATGCAGAAAATAACATAAAATTCCATGCTTCATATGAATGAAAGAACATACGAGAATACTAAATAATACTGTGGCAAAAGACATTGAACAGAGAGATTTAATGTGGTGTAAAGCCCAATGTGGGAAACATCCCTATGTAGAAAGAGGAATCATGCTTTTTCTGCTCTTTTAGAAAATAAAAATAAAAACAATTATTTTATTATTCAGACAAAATCAAGCACCATAAATTAGTCTGCCTGCATGCCACAGGCTATCTGCAAGGTGCCACCATAAAATCTGATTATACTAGATGGGTTAAAAGGTCCCTTACCTGTTGTAGGCTAGTTACAAGATATAATGTAATGTTT
Organism: Wollemia nobilis; assembly: GCA_028583015.1. Taxonomy (NCBI): domain Eukaryota; kingdom Viridiplantae; phylum Streptophyta; class Pinopsida; order Araucariales; family Araucariaceae; genus Wollemia; species Wollemia nobilis. The sequence continues at coordinate 445,245 of JAQPPZ010005611.1, forward strand.
GTAACAACATTCGACTAGTTTCAATGTAGCCTTGGAATTTAAATAGACTAACAAACTGCCCCTCTACACCACTTGCCGGAATTGACTGACATGGACTATCTAGCTTGCCTGAGCACTAGAAACTACATTTACAGACATGATTACATTTATACCTGTATTTTTTGCTTTCAACTTGATTCCGTTTCCTACTCTCCACAAAGCAGGGAGCTGAACTTGGTACTAAACAAAGTAACACAATCCATATCATTGTTAGCTTCTCAATCAAGGATTTCTCTTTTTCCCTCAGAAATCAAGGAGATGGTCAAGAAGCTGACGTTGAGAGAGAAAACCTCATGAAGAGAAACATAGCTATATCCCACATTTGCAGTTGAAAAGAGCATCTGGCCATTAAAAAAAGGTAGAGAAAGCTGTGGCTGCAAAACAAACCTTTAACATGCATACCTTGTGTCTTAGACTCAGATGTAGTATTTGTAGTAGGCAGTCAAAAGAGTTTTGGAGTTTACCAGTATAGTATCAAACAATTTGCCCGATTTAGGATCCAGTGACTTTTCTAGCAGTGCCTCTGAGAGATTCAAATTAATGACCGACTGCAATTTTCAGTTTTACGTTGTTCAAATTGTCTTAGAGATTCTTCAGGAGAAACTGAAGTTCTGAATTTTTACTGTGTTGACTTGGTGTCCCTTCGTATTGAAACACAACCATTCGGCTATCTCTGACTTTGAAGGGAATCCTTCATGAAAGGCTATGACATAATGGGAGGGGAGTCCTTCTTTGCTATGCACCCCCAGAAGGATTCCACTTAATGCCTTTACTATCATATCATAAAGTTTATCCACTTTACAGTATAGGCTTTCAAGAAGTGCTCTCTGGTTGTGTAGCTGCAGGTAATTCGTTCGCATGTGCAAAACGTCTCATTCCTTCCAGGGTAAGATCTTTGGCCACTTCATGGATGTCGACAACCCTAACGTAGAGAGACCACTGTTTTTTAGTGTAAGGGGGTCCTCTTTCAGCTTCCACCTCACGTCTGTTTCAACCACAAATTCCATGGCTCTAGTCCTACACGTGTTTAACTCATTGAACCAAATAGTCAATATTCTTGTTTGGATTACTCTCCTAGTCACACCACCCAAAGAGCACTTTTCTCAAGAAATGCTCACAGCACCCCTGCATCGGGGTCCCTTCTTCATGCTAGTGAGTTTGCATACTGACAGCAAAATCTGAGTGACTACTGATGAAACCAGAAACCTACAATTTAATTCCTCCAAGACACTAATTATATATGATCCCAAATCTAGGCCCGAGACCAAAGACAAGAAGAACCGATAGCTTGAAACCCACAATGGGATTACATCTGTTCTTGGTGGCACATTTGAGCAAAGCCATTGAAGGAAGGAGGAAGTACAAGAGAAAAAGTTGTCACAATCAAAGTTATAACTCATTGGCATCTGTATTATGCTTCTAACATTACAGACAACACCACTTCAGGGCTTCTCATGCTGCTTGATATGAGCACAATTAGGAAAAAGTGTGTCATAGTGAATAGAGGAAAATGGGAAAGTTTCCTTCTTTTAGTAATGATTACAAATTGCTGGTTCCAAGATTTTTTGATTGCTGGGATGTGGCCAAGATGCCTAAGGCCTGCCAGATTATGCCACTTCCTCACGACATTAAGCATGGCAAGACATTCGAAAGTGAAAATGAAAACATAGGGAGAAATCTGCCTGCGGATAGAATACGGAGGGAGTAAATACTTACACGGATAAGTAGCCACATCTGTGTCTTGATTACCACTGAAAAATAATTAAGCTGACACAAGTTATACAGTGAGAAACAAACCAAAGGTATGTGAGATAGAAGTCTCCCATCCAACTTCCTTGGAGAAGGTTGTGCAGTTGCCATTTGAGAAATGGACCACCGCTCCACACCTTCTAGTTCCAAGGAGATACATGATACAAGGTAAGGAGCAACTAAAATCTAGCTAAGCCTTTAGGCAACCTTCAAGATGAAGGTCCACTTTAAGAGTGGGCTCTCAACTTGTAGATCCATTCCCTTAGCAATAAAATCAATTATGTAAAAGCATAGCTACCAGAAATGAGAAACATGAATTGTGATGGCAATATGAAATTTGAAAACTAAAATGTTAGGCGTCACAATTACTTTTACTCCTAGTGGACATAAGATTAGTGCTCCATATACACCATTATCTCGCTTAACATGATCTTTTTAATGGTCTTAGCAGATTCAAGGTTCCACACGATAATGGAAGGGTAATTTACATCCCTTGCAGCATAACCATTGTTCACACAGGTAATATTTAATTCACCTCAAGAGACCATTGTTTTGATCTCATTTTCAGTGCAGCTAAGACTGCACAGAAATATTACGTAGTCTGTTAGATCCACATCGGTTATGTCCTAATGGATTTTGTAGAGGGGGAAAACTGCCCTACCGCGTACGATTCTTGGTTGGATCCGCAAGAGAAAGCCAAGGTGATCGCGAGGGTATGTTGTTCTCTACACTCAGTGTAAAAGAGGGGGGAATGGTTCACCAGGAACGATTTAAGGACTCGCTCCAAGTCCTCTGGTTCTCAAGAATGTCTAATGTATTTGTTTCAAGACAATCACCTATGTTTGACCTTTCTAGATCTATGCTATGAAAGATAAAGGACAATGCAGAAATACTGTATGCAAGGAGACAAGAGCTAACCCTAGGATGATTCTTTCTTTGAATGCTTTCTAACCCTAGGGTTTCAAGACAGAAAACCTTCAAGTAAGGGCTCAAGAGAAGATGCACAAACAGTTGTAAACCCTAAGTGCACACTATATGCTGTTTATCTTTCAAATGCCTAGAAATCAATTAAATATATTCCTTTTAAATTCAGATCTAGGGTTTGTAACAGAAGTAACAAACACCCAAGAAACAACCTAAAGGTTAATTAGGACACTTATCTTGTCCGATGGTTGATCCTTGCTTTTATCCTTTGTCCAGTGATATCAACAATTCCTATTCCTGCAAGATAACTTGGCAAACACTTGGAAAATATGATTAGTGTTAGGGGGCCTGCTTAGGCCGTTGTATGATAATACTTGGAGGCGCAACAATCAATCCCCCTAGGTCCTTTTAGTTGACCTTTGAAAACAGAAGCGGAAGTTGACCTTTGGAAGATGAACAAGCATAACAAAATATAGCAGAATAGAACGATAAAATAGAGTATAGAATGCCCTAATATGGCCTATATACAACATATAACACAGATCTAGGGTTTGGGGTAGCAGGTTGCCCCCAAGCGTGGTCTATGCGAAATCGCGCCCCGCAAGGAGCGATCGCTATTTCGCAGACCGGTGAAATCACACCCCGAAATGACCAAGCGCGATTTCGCAGAAGTGAGGAGAAAACTCAGAAAATGCGAATTGATAGATACGTAATCAAAACCTAACTAATATACAAAATACAAAAGAGCGAAAACAACCTGGTGGTAGCAAAGAAGCAAGCAAAAGGGATGGAGACCTCCAAGTAGTAGATTCTCCTTAGGGCTTCAACACTTGTCCACCAAGGGTAGCAACGCACAATCCAATGAAGCAGAAAACAAAGCTTCAATAGATCATACTTTACACTTGCGAATGAGCTTGCTTACAGAAGAAGAAGAAGAAGACCTCAAGAAATAGAACTTGAATAAAAATTGTTGTGTTAGAAATGAACTTGCTTGATTGGAAAAAGAAGATTTCAAACCCTCCTTTTATAGTGGATTTAAAAGAATGGGCGGGAAAAACTAAGAACAACCGACCTCAAAAGAAATCAACTTTGAAAATTAGGGTTTTCTTAAGAAAAAACCCTAAAATGCAAAATCGTGCCCCATAAAGGCCGACCGTGATTTCGCAATGCAAAATCGCACCCCTCAAAAGTGGACCGCGATTTCGCAACTGCTGGACCCCTATGCAGTTTTAATGCATTTTGGAGGGTCAAACGAAGTCAGGGGACAAATCATATACCGTTGGAAAGCTCTTTCCGAGCCCAATCCAACGGTGTAATATTTGAGGGGAAAGGAGAAGATTTGGTAGGGGAAAAGTTGGCTCAAAGATGACCCTTCTTTTCCAAGGAGAAAACAAGGGATAAAGGGAAAATTACTCACCTTAGTGGGTCAATTTTCCGTGTCTACAAATTCATGTGTCCTAGAAAGTGCTTGTGGGTTTTCTGAACAATTTTATTGCATCAACAAAACCTTTATAATTTGAAGTAACTTTTTTTTGACCATTTTGTGATTTTTGAATAATCTCCAACCAAATGTTGCACCTAATGCCAAACTCATAAATCTACAATTTCACAAGCCTGCCCCTCGAATATTCTTTCATTTGCAAACCCTATCATTCTTTCTATTGTTACCAAAGACTACTACTACTTGCAGTTTATGCATTTTCCATATTAAGTTGGATTTGTGTATTTAAAAAATAAAATTGATGACCATAAATAAGTAAAACGATAGAGGACTCTAACCTTGCTTTTATTAACCATTCAAACTTATAAAATATCCCAAGAAATTTATTAAATGTAAATTTAACTTCTTCAAGATTATTAAATTGTTAATACAAGCTTGTTTACCATGTATACCTCGCATACAGAACCTTTTAAAAGCAAATTATTGATAACCCTATTCAACTTTTAAATCTTTCAAGTTTCTTATATTTTTAACCATAATTATTACATATCGCTTATCTGGCCTTCAAACAATGTGATATTTATCTGTTGAACCAGTAATAGTATCCTTCAATGCTTTTGCAACTTTGACATCTGTTATCTGCTAAACCAATAATGTTTTCTCTGAATGCTTACTGAAAATCTAATCTCTGTTCAATGCTCTGGGTCCTCTGCATAGATATTGAATCTCCTCTTGGTTTCATCTCTGTATAGAGGGTTTGTCATAGTGTTTTAAGGTTTAATTTTCTGCATTTCAAGCTATCTGCATCTTGTTTTTGTCAACAGTCATGCTATGCCGGAAAACCTATAAATTGCACCCTGGTGGCTGACTCTGCAGATGAGTTGGACAAGAGATGCTCCATGTTTAACTGATCCCCAGCCTCTTGAAATGTCTCCAAAATGAGCAGAAACAGTCCCAAAGTGGTGGATGGCATTGCAGACCAAAAAAGCAACAGAAAATGCATTGGCAACTGACGTTTCCGTTGCAACTATGTAGTGAACCCAAAATACGTGAAACGGGCTTGTTCCGGCGTGTTTCTTGCAAGTGGTGTAAAAGGGAGGTTGAAAGCATACTGAGAAGGGAATACCTTACAAAATGAGCTATTCTTTGTCTATCCTTACAAGATTTCAAGCATTCCATATCACATGGCCTTGACATTCCCTCATCCCATGGATCTATTTCAACTGGAGAAGGCATGTTGGGGAGTGAAAAAACATCAAGAAAAACACTGTCACCTTAATGACTGCCTGACTGTCGACAATATAAGGCTAGAGAGAACGGCAAGTGAGAATAACCATGTTGGCTAAGATATGTCACCACACCTGGCCCACAAAGATTGCCAATGATGCTTTGAAGAACCAAGATGCTTGAGGAGCCTGCTGAAGAGGATTCCCAATAACCCACCATTCATCCATAATGTTTGATGGTGGACCACTTCTCATATTAACCAAAAACCTAACAGCAATTGAGAGGTTAAATGCCAAGTAGGGTTACCTATCAAGCCCAAGAAAGTGAGATCCCACCCTCAATCCTATTTAGATCTTGGTTTACTCACGTGCAGGAAAATAGAAAGCATGAGGAAGATCCCCATGGATGGATAAACTTTTTTTAAATTACAATGGTCACCTTTTTGCTTTGTGTGATGAACAGAAGCACCTAAACTGTAGGCTTCTGCTACATCAACAATAGAAAACATTGTGCCTTCAAACTGCTTGTTGATAGTGGGTAAAGCAAAAGTTATTGTCAATATTACCAGGGACAAATGCTCCAAGGAAACTAATATACTGGGCTTGAGAATCACCCAACTTTCTCAAGAATTCAATGTTTGATGATCTCCAAGGACTGTTGTATGTTCCCCTAATAAGGGGTTTATCTGTTATTTAGGAAGTCATGGATATTTGTCTTTAGGAGAGCAGGAAACTCCTGTGGTAGTCCTTGCAAATTGCCTCCTCTCAATACCAAGAATTGTTTTGGCACTCCTTCATCAGGCTTCCTTGGCAAGCATATCAGTTGCCAAGTTACTTGGTGTGTGTGACAGAATTGAATTCCTTTGGAACTGACAACTAAGAGACAAATATCTCTTAGGATAAAACTGGTTGCCAATCACTTTCTTTGGGAATGGATCTTGTCTATTAAAATTTTGCAATCAGATTCCAAAATAATGTTATCCATTTCTCTTTTCTTTGTCTCAATAACATTGTAATTGAAAGCCATGGCCTTTTGTATGATTATTCGTCTAGAATCCCAAAGGTCCTATGAAGCAAAAGAGCAAATCACCTTGCGCATCCATTCAAATTCCTCCGATACTTGCTGATCCTGGGTTGCCACGTGAAGCTTCATCTACATTGATCTTTACCCAACCAATTGACAGTTTTAATGCTATATTCAGCACGAATATTCTTGAAGTCTTCCTCATAATTGGGGAAAAGAGGAATCATGCTTTATTTTGTGAGAACCAGAGCAAATAGACGGAAGTACATGAGTAGAATGGCCCAACGAGGGCATGATGCTACTCTATTCCTCCAACTCAGGTCTCTAATCTGTTATTCCCTTGTGCTCTCTCCTAAAGAAGTCATTTTTTATGTATTTTATGGGATTTGAGCTTGTTTGGAATTCTAGCCATTTATGTGCTCTAACCTGTAGGAGTTCATACACTAGTACGATAGTCCCACAAGGCAGGATACAACTGGACATGCCAATCATGACTGGTCTTACTTACCAACTTCTTGAGGATCTTGACTACGGACTTGTTGGATGCTTCGGCTTGACCATTACCCTGAGGGTAATATTGAGTTGACCATTTGTGTTGAATCTTGTACTTAGCACAAAGTTTTTGGACATCCTTGTTCTTGAAAGGAGTGCCATTGTCAGAGATAATTACTGAAGGAATCTCGTACCTACAAAGGATTTGGTTGAAGATGAAATTAGATATTTGAGCTCCAATCACTGTAGCTAGGGGCATGGCTTTGACCCACTTGGTGAAGTACTTTGTTGTCGTGATGATAAAATTATGACCATCAGATGACGTGGGGTTAATCTTCTCGATAATGTCCAATCCCCACATGGAGAATGGCCAAGGAGAAGAAATAACCTGAAGGTTTTGAGAAGGAGCATGAACAAGGTTGTCATGGTGTTGACACTTATCACAACATCGAACATAGTCACATGCATCTTTCTCCATGGGAGGCCAATAGTAGCCAATCCGAAGGAGCTTCTTAGCAATAACATTGCTCCTAAAATGACTTCCACATGATCCTTCATGAGCTTCACTAAGGGCTAGTCGGGCTTCATCCGAGTTAAAAGCATTGTAAGAAGATGTCCTCAAAAGAACATCGATATAAAGTATTGCCAATTATCACAAACGACATGTTGTTTTTCGCAAAAGCTTTCGCTGGTTGTGATCTAAGCCATCAGACATTGAACCATCCTTAAGGAAATTAAAGATGTTTGTGTGCCATGGCTCAGATGGGGAAACTCCAATGTTTAGGACGTCTAACGGAATTGGGCTAGAACTAAAGGACACGGGCTCTCAGAGTTGGCGAATAATAATCGTTGCTTGATCATCTTCTAACTCGAAGGGGATAAGGGATGCAGTAGCGGCCATGGCATTCGCATGTCGGTTGGAGGATCTAGGGACAAACTCTGTGGTCACCTTATCGAAAGCGGATAAGAACTTGGTGACAATCTCCTTATAAAGTTTTAGCTTATCATCTTTGGTTTGATAAACGTCGTTGATCTGATTAACCACAAGTTGAGAGTCACCAAAGACGGACAAGACTCTAACCTTTAGGGCTAAGGTGGCCCTAAGACCTAGGATCAAGGCTTCATACTCTGCAATATTATTAGTGCAAATGAATGAAATGAAAGATTTTAATTACGTCCGCGAGACCCAAATATGGTCTATGGGACCTCAAATATGGAAGTACAATTACTCAAATCATATCATATGATCTTTAATATCTTTGAGAAGGTTGTTCCTTCTCCTGCTGATTTGGGTTAGCAATTCTCCAACTTTTTTTATTTTACTGTCTTCAAATAAATCTGCCATAAACCCGTTCCCAAGTGTTTCTTTGTATTTGTCACGGATATCTGAAAAACTCGGGCATTTATAGATGAAGTGTTCCTCTGTCTCTACTGCCCTTGTGCTGCATAGAGTACATATCCTTTCTTCCCATTGTTCTTTGGGCGTTGTCCATCTCCCTGTTTCACATCTAAGCCTATGAGAGCTAGTCCTTATCTGAGCAATGAGGATTTTTTCCTTCCACTTGATTTCAGCGCCTATATACGCTTTTTCCTTGTGGTCATACGTTGGGTTAAAATTTGCAATATAATATTGTCTTTTCCTGCTTGCATTTTTCCACATTCCACTTCTGAACTTTTCATTCACATAATTTTTTATGTCTTTGTTGACATTTGGGCATTCATTTATGTTGATTTCCCAGCGTTTCATCCATTTCTGATTTTGTTTCATCCATGTATTCTTTCGCCTATGCAACTCTTCGTCCCTAGCTGCCCTAGGCCATCTATCATCTTTCATGTTTTCTGTTTTTTTCAAGTAACATAACAACTTGGTCATAGCAATTGCTTCTAAAGGGAACATTCCAGTTTCAGCTAGAATAATTTCATAAGGGGTTGTGGCCTTAATTTTGAGAAAATTTGTGATTAGATATTTTTGAATCCTTTCTATTTGCCTCCATTTTGCATTTGTTGTGCCACTAGCCCACACCTCGCAACCATACAACAAAACCGGTGTAACAAGTAGGCCAAATAAGACCTTGGTGGTCTTCCAGTCCCACAACTCGGCATTCCTACACCTGTTTTGAAGTGCATATAGTGCTCTCCAACCACTTTGAGTTCTTTTCATCCTACATGTATTCCAATTAAGTTTGTCATGAAAGTCTATGCCCAGGTATTTGTATTCTACTACTACCTCAAGCGGTTCTCCTGCAAACTGAAATTCAAGTTGTTGCTTCTTTTTTGCTGAAAAAATCATAATTTTTGTTTTGCTCGTGTTCACTTGCATCCCAACTTCTTTACAAAAGAGTTCTAGAGCTTGAAGGTGATCTTCTAGATCTTTGGCTGTTTTGGCCACAAGAATTACATCATCTGCATACATGAGGAGTTTTACCACATATTTGGCTAAGTGCACACCCTCTCCCCCAAATTTGTTTATCCATTCTTCTAACTTGTCAATGTACAGCCCAAATAAGGTCGGAGATAGAGGGCAACCTTGTTTGACACCTATGTCACTACCAAAACATTCAGATAACCCTTCCTGTGTTTTGATTCTAGCCTTTACATGCTCATATAGTCTGTGAACTGCTGCCTTGTAGTGAATTGGAACCTCTATCTCTTCCATTCTGCTCCATAATTTTTTCCTTGGCATTGTGTCAAATGCCTTTTTGAAGTCTACAAAACAACAAAAAGCCTCCTCTTTTTTGTCCCATATTTTTTCCACTATGTGTCTGAGCGTGATACAATGATCAATAGTTGAGTGCTTGGGCCTAAAACCTGCTTGCCCCTTTGCTCTCTTTCCCTTTTCTTCTGCCCATATGTTGATCCTACGCTCTATCATACTCCCAAACAACTTTGCAAAGAGAGGGTTGATCATGATAGTTCGATAGTTTGAGGGATTATTTACATCTCCACTTTTAAACAAAGGAATGGTCAAGCTAGTTGTCCACTCAGTAGGGAAGCCATTTTGTATGACCTCATTGAAAATTTCTTTGATCTGCGGTGCCAGGATATCTACCCCCCATTTTATATGCTCTGCTTGAAGATTGTCTATGTCACGGGCTTTACCAGTTGCTAACTTTTTTATCCCTTGAATAATGTCTTCAATTGTGAAAAGTTCTTTCTTGACAATGATAGTAGGGGGTGTCTCCTGCTGGTTACTACGCTGATACAGTTGTTTTGAATACTCCAACCACTGATTAACTGTTATGTTATTTTCAGTTTGCATCCTTTTCACGCTTAGTTCCTTCCAAAATTTCTTTGGTTCATGCTTCCCTAAGTAAATCAATTCTTTCCTCCTTGTTCTAGTGTATTCTTCTTTTTTTGCCCTTACCAGTTTCTCATATGCTTTTTTGTTTGCTCTTGTTTTACCCGTTGGTTCCTTTAGTAATCTTCGCATTTTTTTGCAATCTTCATCGAACCATGGGTTGGTTGGGAAGCTATTCCTTTCTTTCTTTTTAGGTTTAGCTCTCTTGCATTTGTTTAGAGCTTCTTGAATAACGTGCATTAACCATTCACTCTTACTGTAATCTCTGCTACTGTGAGGTAGTTCTTCCCTTTCCTGTAACTTGTTATTTAATACTGCTCTAAAATTCTGCCGATTTTCATCTGTTAAGAGAATGTTTCCCTTGTGAGGATATTTATTTTGATTGCCTTGCAAGTGTTTTTCCCTTGGTTTGTCTCCATGCATTCGAAGTTTCATAACAATTGGGTTGTGATCTGACTTAAGTTCCACTGGAGAATCTTCCACTTCTAGCTCCTCTATTTTTGGTATGTAATTCTGTGAGCATATTACATAGTCTATTACACTTTGTCCCTTATATGTTTTGCATGTATACTTTCCTGAATTTTTCCATTTGTTCATCCCATTGCAAATAATCAAGTTGTATATGCTGCAGAGACCTAACAACTCTTCTCCATATTGCGTGATAGCCCCATGCTCATCTTCTGAAGTCCTGGTCCACTGCTGATTTTCCTCTTCTGGCATCCAAAGAGGATTAATCTCAATATCTTCGTTACCTTCTAGAATGTTAGCTTGCTTATTTGCTGTCCTTGCATTGAAATCTCCAATTAATATAATCTCCCCCAACTTACTGTATATTGAAATGTCTCTTTTTAGGGAGGAGTATGGGTCTTCTCTGTTAAGGTCATGTTTCTTATAGAATTTAGAATTCTTGGGAGCAAAATAACATGTTGCTATGCTAATAACTGACTTATTTTCTAGGATCTTTATCCAGATGTACTGTTTGTTTTCATCTTGTTTTTCAATTTTAATGACCCTATCCCATTCCTCTTTTATTAAAATCATAATACCCCCATGCCCTTTGCCATTTTCTGTTGCTTTATTCCATATTGCTATTTTTTTGTATCCCACAAATTCTGGAGTCCTACATCCATCGTGTTCATGTGTTTCTGTCAATATGATTATATCTTTGTCTCTAGCAATGGGCCCTAACCCGGGTCCTCTTCTCCAAGGGTAACCTCTACAGTTCCAACTTACCATCGTAAGATGTTCTCGGGCGGGCCATACTCCCTATTTGTTTTGGATTTGTTTAGATGTGATGTATGCCTTTCCATTTCTTAAATATGCCTGTTTCCCTTCATTCCTTGCTGCCCTCACCTTTTCCCATTCCTTATTTCTTTCTTCCTGCTGTAAAAATGTTAGGTCATCATCTAAATAAAATTTTGACCCTCTCAGCATGCCTCTGTTTTTTAGTAACCTTATTTTATCCTCGTAGCTCATCAATGTGACCCGAATATGTCTATCTCTGCCTCCTTCTCTCAACTTGCCAATTTTGCTTGCTTTTTTTATCTGACCTTTCCATTGTAATCGATCTGACAAGAAGTCTCTGGTTAAACGATTTGTGTCTTCCCTGTCCCCATAATCTTTCAACCCTTTGATGATTATATTTGATAACTTCTCATGTCTTTCTTTCTCTTCGGTTATTTGAATTTTTACTTGCTTCTCTATCAACTCTTTTTGTTGATTGACTGGTTCTTTTACTACTTGAGACCATGTCTTTGCCTTTGCTAATTCATTTCGTAGCTCATTTTCTCTTGTTTCCATGTTTTGGAGTGTTTTCCGTACCTCTTTTATTTGATTTGCATTTGTTTTTTCCACCTCTATTGCATCATTGATTGGGGGTGGATGGCTTGTTTGAGGACATGCCATTCACGTTGACCCATGTTTGCAAGGCTTTGTAGCTTTGACACTTGCTCCTTGAGTTGGTTGTTTTCCTTTTCCAGCCTTCGAATGGTGTTTATAACCTCATCTGATTTAGTTTCTCTTAATTTCTCCCTCCTTTCCATGCTTTCAAGTTTTTCTTTCATCTTCATTAGCTCTTGCACATAAAGTCTTGGTGCCCACATGAGTGGTGTAGTTGTGGGACTGTAAGTTTCTTCCTCATCTGAAAACTCATTTTGGTGATCTGCCTTTGATTGTTCCTTATTTTCCACCTGTTTATGTGGTAGAATATTTTTTATTTTTATTTTTCGATATGCCCTCTTCATTGTTGTTGCCCTTGCTCGAGCTTGTCGACGCCTTAATATCCTCCAGTATTGTTTCTCATTGACATATATCGGTTCTTGCAATTGTTGCTTCCCTTCTTCCATTGTCAAACCCTTTATAGCCGAACCCTCTGTACTATTGATCCGATGAAATAGATGTGTAATAAAACCCTCCTTGCTCTGCAAACCCTCCGCTGCAAACCCTTGCTGATAATAAAACCCTCCGCCGCAAACCCCTATAACGAATGTATTTCTCCTATCTACTTAAATTGTTTTATAAATCGAAAGAGGACGGAAAATGTGCTTACCCGATGAAATAGATGTTTAATACAATACTCCGCCGCAAACCCTCCTTGCTCTGCAAAAACCCTTTGCCGCAAACCCTTTAATTTTTTTGTGCTGATATTTCTTGTCTGGTTCAATGTACAGTTCGAATCTTCTCCGTTCTTCAGTATCCTCGCGCTTCAGTATCTCAAGGGAAACAAATCTTGAAGGAAAGGGGGATGAGCTGTTTTTGTGGGGTGACTAGAATAATTCCAGCACTAGCACCCTTTAAGCATCGGGCTCCATCAAAAAACAAAGTCCAAGACTTAGGCTCTTCTACTTCTAAGCTAAGACACTCATTAGGAAACTCGATGACTAAGGGATGGGCGGACTCTAGGGGAGCAACGACTAGCTGGTCAGCAATCACCTAACCTTTTATAGCCTTTTGACCTATGAAGGTTAAGTCGAACTCACTAAGGGCTAGAACCCACTTAGCAACTCGACTTAAAAGGTGGGGCTCCGACATTAAGTAGCAAAGAGGATCAAACTTCGCGACTACCAATGTCTTATGGCTAAGCATGTAGTGTCTCAACTTTTGAGAAGCAAACACTACAACAAGGCAAAGCTTCTCTAAGGGAGTGTACCGGGTTTCATAGCTAACCAAGGTTCTACTAATATAGTAGATGGCTCACTCTTTGTTTTGATCATCATGTTGAGCAAGCATAGCCCCCAAAGCTTGGGCTATGGCTGCTATGTAAAGCATCAAATGCTTATTTGGCCTAGGGGGAACAAGGACAGGTGGGGAAGTGAGATACTTTTTGAGTTCATCAAAGGCTCTTTGACACTCAGAATCCCACTTGAACACTACATCTTTCTTAAGAAGCTTAAGAAAGGGCTAACACTTATCGACTAACTGGGCTATGAAGCAACGAATAGCTTGAAGTTTTCCTTGCAAGCTACGCAACTTGGTTAGGTTATGGGGAGGAGGCATGTCAGTGATAGCCACTATCTTAGTGGGATCCACTTCAATGCCTCTCCTAGACACTATGAAACCTAAAAGCTTGCCAGATGTGACTCCAAACACACACTTGGAGGGCTTAAGATGAACCTTGTATTGTCGAAGCCTTTCAAAGATCCATCTTAAATCTTGAGCATGAGTTTCTCGATGTATGGAGCAACCAAGAAGATCATCCACATAGTCCTCAACAATATCATGCATCATGTCATGAAAAATATGTCATGGCCCTTTGGTATGTGGCACCAGCGTTCTTCAAGCCAAAAGGCATGACTTTATAATAGAAGGTGCCCCATGGAGTTATGAAAGTTGTCTTGGCCTGGTCCTCGGGAGCAATCATGATTTGATTGTATCCCGAGAAACCATCCATGAGCGATAGCATTCCACATCCAGCAGAAAAATCTACGATCATATCTATGTTGGGGAGGGAAAATCATCCTTGGGACATGCTAAGTTAATGTCCCGAAAGTTGGTACATATTTTGATTGTTCCTTCCTTCTTAGCCATAGGAACGATGTTGGAGATCCAATCAGAATAGTCGATGGCTTTGATAAAACCGACGTCAAGGAGTTTTTGGAGCTCCTCCTTGACTAATAGGGTGACCTTAGGATGCATCTTCCTAAGTTTCTGCTTAACAGGCTTGGCATTAGGTCTAACTACCAAATGATGCATAACAAGGGAGGGATCAAGCCTTGGCATATGACCAAGCATAATTTTTGTGAAATTCTTTCAATAATTTGGTCAATTTCTCCTGCTCGTCCATGGACAAGGCTTTTCCTAACTTAAGGATTCTAGGGCTTTCCTCATAACCTATATTAATATCGAGGGTCTCCTCAATGAGGATGTGGGATTCATCATCATAGTGAGGAGGGGTAGGGATCACTCCTAGTTGCTCAAGGTCTTCAGGAGACATAGGAATGGGATCCACTTGAGAACTAGAAGACTCAACATGGGCGACATAAGGGAATGACCCATCAAAGAAGAAGCTATTTCAAAGGATATCTTCATGATCCATATCACAAAGAGTATCCCCTTCAACATACTTCCCTAGGGTCACAACTAACTCAGGGTGCACCAAAGTTATCACATTGCAAAACAATATGTTAGAGGGAGAAGGTGGTCCCTCATCCTCATTACTCCACTCCAAGCCATGATGATCCATGAATTCAGCATAAGTAACGACTTGATCATCATCAATTGGTAAGGGTTGGTTTTTGTTGGGGATGTAACCTATGCCACATCTCCCAGGCCAAAGCTCAACTTCCAAAGGCTCTTGAATACCTTGTTGTTGTGGCCCCAAACCCTTACCTACATATCCCATACTAGATAGGATCTGCTTAGGAAGTGGGTAATCATTGGATAGATAACAATGGGTAAAGGTTCTCTCTACCGGAAAGGGGTTGCTACCATGGATCTTTTCTTCATGGGACGTACCCACATAGACAAAGGTACACATACCGATGTGTACTACTTCACCCTTTTTATGGGGTAAACCCATAGTTTGGGGTGAAGGTGGTAGCTTAGCTAGATCTAGAAGAGGACTTTCAAACAGATGATTGGCTTGATCTTGTGATGAGATTATGATTGATGGTTCCTTACTTATTTTGAAATTCTCAAACTCCTTGGTGATTTGAGAATTTTTATGAAGAGAAACAGATGGACAAAAATTGATGTTAGATTGGGCTTGCTCAACCATTGAACAATATTGGAATGGATGAGGGTCGCCCTGGATGGTGATAAGCTGATTTTTAAATTCATACTTCAAACATTGGTGAAGAGTAGAAGGGACAACCCTCATGGCATGAATCCAAGGGCATCCAAGAAGAAGATTAAAATATGTTGGGCAAGATACCACATAAAACAAAGTGTCTAAGATCTTGGGTCCTACCCTAAGGGGAAGGGATAAAATGTCGTAGGCCTCTTGGGACTCATTGTTGAAATCTTTTATGATGACATCATATTTGGTTAAATCTTCCTCCCTTAATCCAAAATTTTGGAAGAAATTATAAGTGCATATATTGAGGGAGGAACCATTGTCCACCAAGATCCTCTTGATGAACTTTTCCCCAATATATCTAGTGATGTAAAGGGGAGAATCCCCTTGTAAATTTGAGGAAGGAAGATCATCATCATAAAAAGATATGTGATTTATCCCAAGAGTACCTACAACATTGGCTAGGTTACTAGGGGGAAGATCTTGCGAGATAGATTGTTGACTTAGAAGCTTCAACAAGGCTTCCCTATGAATAGGAGAAGTTTGTAAAAGTTCTAAGAGGGATATCTTGGTAGGTGTGTTACTTAACTATTGTTGGATGTCGAAGGAGACTTTTGGTTGTGGCTTCAACACTAAGGTTGGTTTTTCTACACTTGTGCTCCTTTTTTGGGTACTCTTAAGAACTAAGGGTGGTCTAGAGGGTTGGTTGGATGTAGAACTTGTCTCCTAGATTGTTGAGATTGAGCTTGTTGCCTTGTAGTAGCTGCTATCATACCAACCATGTTGTTGTAGGGAGGTGGCACATTATGATATGACACTTGATTAGTTGTCTGTTGCCCATGATTGGGTAGGGGATTTTGGAAGATCCCCATATCTTGATTAGTTGTAGGTGTTTGTTGAGTAGGAGGTTGATTAGTTGGAGGTTTGTGGTTAGGAGTGGGTTGGGAATCATCCACAATAAGATGACCCTCATCTATTAAATCCTGAACCACATGTTTCAACCTCTTACATGAATTTGTCATGTGCCCCTCCACTCTATGATACTCACAATGTTGATCAGGCTTATACCAAACTGTCATGGTATCAAGTTGCCTTATGGGAGGTAGCTCGATCATCTTAGCTTCCAAAAGTTGCTTAAGGACCGACGAAATAGGTTGGTTGAGTCTAGTGAAGTTCCTTGGTGGGGGTTTTTGAGGTTTGCTAAGTACCAACTTTTGCAAGGTACTAGCAATATTAACATTGTTGGTTTGCCTGTTATCCGTTACCCCATCACCAACTACATGCTTGTTCTTATATTGGGTTTTCATGGTCCTTTCTTCTTCTTTCCTTAACTTGAGTTGACCTCTTCGAATGAGAGCCTTCTCTACTCTTCTTGCCAAATCTATTGCTTGTTCGAAAGAGGTAATAGTTGCTATTTCCAACTCATATGAGATTTGTTCTTGCAAATTTCCAATAAAGATCTCTAACATGTCTCGAGGAGGTAAGGTGTATCTTAAACGTCCAACTAAACTTCTCCATCGAGATAAAAATTCTGAGAAACTTTCATCTTTTCCTTGCTTTAGGAGATACAAATCTTGAATGGTTACTCCTTTCTCCACATAAGCTCCAAATTGCTGAACAAATAACTCGGTTGTTTCTTCAAAGTTTCTCAAAGAATGATGGGGTAGTTGATAATACCATTCCAATGCCATACCACCAAGGCTCTTAGGGAATATTTTTAGCAACAACATATCATCATATATAATATCATGGCATGTTGTTCTAAACATCCTTAAATGTTCTATTGGGTCCTCTGTTCCCTTATAAATAGGTAAGATTAACATTGGAAAATGCTTGGGGTAGGGCCTAGCGGCTACCATAGGATCTAGGGGTTGATTGCACATTTCCTTATAGTTATAGGTGAAACTTGGAGCTTGAAGTGTATCCATTCTTAATGCCAATTGTTTCACTATACTTGTCAAACTTTGCATGTCTGGATTGTTGTTGTGCAATACCCCTAGATTCCCTAAGGGTGGGTTATAGGTAGGCTGTTGAAAGGGAACTTGGTTAATGTTGGAGGCATTAACACTGTTATGATATGGGTTATGAAATGGGATGTTTTGTGTAGCATCTTGTTGTGGGATATAATTTACATTTGGTGGAACAGAAGAAGGAATGTTGAGATTAGAAGAGTGAGAAGGAAATTGAACATTATTTTGAGGTATGCTACTAGTTGGAGGAGGTTGCGAAATTCCCCCAATGTTGGTGGTTGTTGTAGTAGCATATGTAGGTTTATGAAATGGATTAACATTATGAGATGATTCAAACAATGGATTGACACAAATGTTGAGAGGAGAATTGACTTGATGATGAGACGTCCCAACCTCATTGAAGTGGGTATCTCTTTCCAAGGCTTCATTCAGGGCTTCCTAGTGTTGCCTAAAGAAATTCAAGAGATGATTATGTGATTTGAAGGTGACTTGACCATGAGGTCCTTCAATAGGATCAATGTCATCACCAGTCTCTATGTCCTCTTCTTCTTCTAGATTGGGATTCTCCCTATCAACCTGATCATCCTCATGGCATAGAGGATTCTCTTCTGGCTCTATCATCTTTCTCTTATTCCTAAGGTTTGGGGCCATAGGAATGAGAAAGAGGAAGGGAGAAAAGGAGAATGCAAAATGAACGTGAAAACAAAAAAAGATTTTTTTTTTTTGTTTTTAATTTTTCTGATCTATGCAAACAAATTAAATGGTCTTGCTTATAGTTTAAAAGAAGAGCAAAAGAGGAAAAAAGGCTTCCTAGATGGCCACTAAGGATGTGTTTCACGTTGGGTTCACCAAAGATGTAGAGGGGGGAAAACTGCCCATCGCATATGATTCTTGACAGATCTGTTGGGAGCTGAGGTAACTGCGGGGCTGTTGTGTTTCCTCTACACTCGGGGGCTTGGGGATCGAAGGGTTCACCAGGAATGGTTTAAGGACTCGCTCCAAGTCCAGGATGGAAGGTTTGATGTGTTTATTGAGCAAGCACCTAAGTTTGGTCTCACTAAGATCTAAGCTATAAAGAATTAAAGAACAATGCAAGGCAAACCCTTGTTGAGAAAATCGGCAAAAAATCGGCGGACTCCTGATTTTTTGCCGATTTTTCGCTAGCTGATTCAATCGGCAAACTATCACGAGTTTGGCGATTTTTTCAAAAAATTGGCAAAAAATCTGCAATTTTTTTTTTTTAATAATTTTTTTTTTCTTTTTTTCAAGTGATTGTAACTTTCTTGTTACTTGTTTCCATGTGTAGGCATATAAAAAATGAAACCTTTTTTTCCTCCTTGTTACTTGTAACTTTGTACCTCTTCATATTATAAGCAATACAAGATGTGTGTTTGTCACTGTCATGTGTACTTAAAGCTTGAGCCTTGTATGATGTTTTGACATGAATTATTGTTTTTATTGCAATATTTGATTTGCATAATGTTAATTCATTGTAATATGAATGAAAAAAGTTAAAAGAAATTTCGTTTTTTTCCGCTTTTTTTTTTTTTTTTGCCAATTCTTTGCCGATTTTTTGCCAATTCTGATTTTTTGTCGATTTTTAAAACTGCCGATTCACTCCCGATTCCGATTTTCTCAACTATGGGGCAAACAATGATGCAAGTGAACAAAAGACTATTTTTAGAATGATTCTTTGTTTCGATTTATACTATTTCTAATTTGCAAGAAAGCAACTCTCTTCTTTTTCAAACAAGGGTTCAAGAGGATGTACACATAGATTAAGCCTAAATGCAAAACTATTTGCTCTTTCTCCTTTGATGCCTAGAAATGGGAACAAACACTTTTCTTTTTAGCTACAGAAAATAGAGATGAAACACAAACAACAAACAACCTAAAAGATCTATCAGAACACTTTCTTGACCTGGTGGTTGATCCTAACCAAATTCAAAGTTCCTTTCGTGCTTCTCAGACTGAGCTGCACCCTTGGTGTGAACTGCTCTTTCCTTATGGATGATTATAATAGTCTCCTTCCTTTGGTGAGTTGCCTTGGTGGAACTCTTCTATTTGTAGGTGTCATTTGGTTGCTTCTGATCTCTTTCTTGATTTCTATGCATGCTCATCTTGCTTTGAAATTTGCTTTTAAGGTAGTATACAACCTATTGCTTTTGTTCTTGTTTGATTTGGTGAGGTAAGAGCTGATATACCTATTTTAGATCTTATTTTATGTTCATAGCTTAATCTCTTAGATGTGAAGTGAATGTTCCTCTTTCCTTATTTTCCATGCTTCTTAGTTGTGCTTTGCCTTGGAGTGGTGTCCAGTTGCTTTTACATGTTTGATTTCATGTTCTTGGATCCTATTACTTCCTATGGATGGAAGTGATGGAATGTTCCATTTTCATTATGAAATTTGGGACAATTTTTGCATCAACCCAATACTGGTTATCATTATGACCAATTGATTTGGTTGGTTCAGTTTTTTTGTTTCCATTGCAGATTCTTGTCCTGCAAATCGTTAGACGCACTGCCCTGTAGTTGCTCCTGGTCTCCTCTGGCACACTGTCTTGTACACCACTCTACAGTTGCTTATGTATTGGACTCTTGTCACCTCGGACACACTATTCTGCAATGGCTTCTGTGCTGGACTCTTTTTGCATGCACCACTAAATATGATCGCATTTATGTGTCAACCTCTGTAGCTGAATCAGGTTTTCTTTATCTTCAGACTTGTTGACACCTAGCCCTTCATCGACATCAACAAAGAAATCTGCATCGTTTTCAGATTCTGGTTTCCATCTTCCCTCCTTTGAAGAGGAAGAGGTACTATTGGATTACGATTGTCATCAACCATAGTCTAATCTTCCTATTGTCTTCATCATTTTCTCTCCAAAGTGAGATCCTAATTGCAATTCCATGTCACCAACTTCAACCCAACTTTGTATATTCAACATCACCAAAACATAGCTTGGGGGGTATTCCAATCATGCAATATATGTAAGTTGTACAATATAACATACTACAGTACAATTCCATGTTATTTAAATACACATAATGGAAAGAACTCATTGATACATGTGAATATGCAACACAAAGCCTATATCCTTCACATTCCAATCATCTGCAATACATTATGGTTTGGTTTAGCATACAACATATAAACAATAAGCCTGCCATAACTGTCATCTAAAAACCAACTACTTACTCCATGCTACCACAAAGCACACACCCTAACCACAGTAGATGGGTGTACCTACAGTTATAAACAGTAGATGGGTGTACCTACAGTTATAAAGGGAAAAAGTGGGCCGTTGGCCATTGGCATCATGTTCAACTACCATCTAACTACCCATATACATGAAACAATAAGAACAACCCTTAAACATTACATACCATTTTATTACAACACATATAACATCAAAACATAACATCATATGACACACTATGCACAACACATTATATACAAGTCATATGCATGTCACATCATTGATATGGCTTGTGTGGATGTTCATGTTTTCATGTCGTTGTTCAAGGGGATGTTCATATGACCATTCATGATCCATGCACGTTCATGTGGACCAACTTATCTGTCTACACCTTTCATGTCTCTTAGACTAGAGCTCCACCCTTGCTGTCAATTGCTCTTCCTTTGTGGCTGATCAGAGTAGTCTCCTTCCTTTGGTGAGATGCCTTAGTGGAGTTCTTTCACTTGTAGGTCTCATTTGGTCTCTTTTAATCTCTTTCTTGATTTCTATGGATGCTTCTCTCGTTTTGAAACTTGCTTTTGCCCAAATATATGGCCTTATTTGGAGACCAATATTGTGATGCTTGCCATACTTTATTTTTTTGGGCGAGACAAGAATGCTACAAGTTTTTCATTTCACAACATGAAGACAACTCTTTGGTTGTACATATTTAGATCATGTACATAAGCTTTACCAAATTTGTTGTTGCAAATGTTCATGTCAAGAATGTGCAAAACACTTCCTACCACTACTTCCTTTCTTTGGCGGTGAAGCAACTTGTATGGAAGGCGAGTCTCCCTCGCATTGCTCTTGGTGAACTTTGCTTCTTAAATATTGTTTCCCTTGAGATGAGACTGCCCTTGCAACTCCTTTTCCTTTGTATTTAGTTACCCTTCCTTCATGGTGACTTCTCTTTTGTTGGAATTCACAATATTTTCAGAAACAAACAAATGCAAACCATTCACCCAAATCTTATACAGAAAGCATAATAGGACAAAAAGAGAGGAGAGACAAAGGAGAGATGACATTAGTAACAATAATATCTTCCCCCCCATAATGGATGCTCTAGTGGGCCTCTGCAGTTGAGGCAGATCCTTTTGAATCTTTTTCATCATTTGGAAGTCGTCCACTAATCTTTAGGAACTCAGCTTCAATCCTTTGCAGTTACAACAAACAATTCTTTGTTGGGTGTTCCTCCTTTTTATATTATTTGCAAATGGTCTTTGACTTCTTTGAAGACTTAGCGTGGTCCTTGAGCCCTTAGGTCGTAGCCTTGGATTTGAATTCCTTTGCATGAGCCTGTATTTATGGAGTCTAACACAATTATGCATTGCCACTTGAAAATGAACTAGGAGAGAAAAAAGCTAATCAAGAGTAAGAGCCTTTTGAGATTCCAAGAACACAAGGATCATATGAACCATTAGATTCAACAACGAAAAGTAGGGGGAGAGATTATCAAGGACAATCTTAACGCATTTTGCATCTTTTTTATTTTTTCCTCCAGAAGATGCAATATATACGCTCAAAGCTTTGATTCTCACAATATAGTCCTCAATGTTATCAAACACAACTAGTTTGAGAGAAGAGAGCTCCAACTCCAAGCGACTTACTTCAATAGTATTAACTTTCCCAAAAAGCTCATGTAGTTTTGACCATACCTTGATAGGGTCACTCTCCTCTTTGATGTGGAAAAGCAACTCTGGTTCAATCAGCAAGGAAACAGACCTAGAGCCTCTTCTGCTTTTTGATGGTGAGTTTCATCATCAAGAGTAGTGGTGAGAACTTTCTTTCTTCTTAAAGCACCTATGATATTTGTCAAAAGATTTTTTTTCTTCCAATGCATAGTCACACAATGGTTATTCTTCCAACAAAAAGAACATGGACAGAGATCCTAACGATGGTTTACTACATTTTCTCTTCTTTTACAATGGAAACAAATAATGCAAGAATGTTTCTTATACATTTTCTTGCTTGTGTCTTCTTGTTTGTTTTTGCTTGCTTGGTAGAGTAGTGGTGCTTTCAATGCTTATGTCTTGATGCTGGAAAGCTGCCCTCTCTTTGGAGTTACTTCTTGACCTTCTAGAGGTGTACCACCTTCTTCTTCATTACAATGCTTCCCTCATGTTGATGTTTCCTTGCACTCTTCTTGAGCCTATACAAATGCAATTTTAGAGGTTGAAGTTGCTAATTTGACCTTGCCTTGACATGTTGACTCATTGGTCTCTTTCTCTTTGGGAAAGTATGCTTCCTTGAGGTACATTTGTATTTTTCTCAACTTGCATATTGCTACCTCCATATCTTAGACCTTCATGATGAGGCCAAGCTTCTACCTCTATGGGATTTGTAATTCCTTGGCATGCTTACTAAGACCTTGTCCTTCATAACCCATTTGCAGTCTACATTCAACTTAGCCTTGATGGCAATGTGCTTCTTATGGATGGTATGCTCGTCTTTGACAACCTTTTTGTTAGAATGAAGAGATATGATAGGGATTTATATTATTGTATTGTTAGCCACAACAACTCTTTAGGGATAAGTTGTTGAGATTTCTAGGGATAAGTTGTTAGGATTTGTAGGGATAACTTAGAACTTTTAGGATCTGGTTTTACCGCACCATCTGATTACCATATTGTAAATCATTATAAATTGGAGCCCCAAAATGCACATAGAGCATCTTGTGTTACATTCTTTTATGGTATCAGAGCCATAGAAAGGAGTTGTTTGTCTCACACCGTTCATCTCTGCCAAGTTGATTTTTTGTCTTAGGCAATCAGTGCCACTGCAGATAATTACTTTGTAGTCAGTCTTGCTGTTTCTGCATTGCCAACGAAGGTTTTCTCCTGCGTTGTGTTTAGATCAAGGAAATAGGGTTCGCACACCTGGTTGACTGGGTGCGCGGGTGCAAAACGGGTGTGGCTGGGCCGAACCCTATATGACAGGGTTTGGCTCAGCGGAACCCTATGGCCAGTTAGGGTTTGGCCAGTCGAACCCAGCCCTATTTGGGCATTCAAATACATAAAACAACTTTTTTTTTTAAAAATTTTTAGGTGGGCCCAGCCACACCCAGCCCATATGGGCTTTAAAAAAAATTGAAATTTTTTTTTTTTAAAGTTTTTTTTAATTTTTAGTCACGCGACCACGCCCAGCTGATAAGGTAAAAAAAAAAAAAAACATTTAACTTTATATTTTAAAGTTTTTCTAATGTTTAGGTGGGCCCAGCCACACCCAGCCCATATGGGCTTTAAAAAAACATAAAAAATAAAACTTAAAAGTTGAAACTTTTTAATTTTTAAAAGTTTATACGTTAAAGTTTTAACTTTTAAACTTTTTAAATTTTTTAATAATAAATTATAATTTATAAAGTGGACTCCAATTTATTGTAAAGTGAATTGGAGTCCACTTCTCCTATATAAACCCTTCTTTATGTGTATGATTTATTTTAATTCACAATGTGTATGATTTATTTATTTATTTTGTAATGTGTATGATTTATTTTATTATTTTGGATAAAAAATACATTATATATATATATATATATATATATATATATATATATATATTTTATATTAAAAACTAGCTGCACCCACACCCAGCGAACCCTATTTTTGGTGGGGGCTGCACCCGCACTCGCACCTGGTAACCTTGGTTTAGATCTATTGGATCTGACAAATGACATTTGATGTTTTGATATTTGGCATTCGATGGTTTTCTCCTCACTTGATAAAGTTGTTGCTTGCGACATTTGGATTTCTGATAGGTTATTGTAAAGTGCAGCTTGGAGTTTGCCCACGTTTCCAGCTTGGGTAAAGTGCTGTTTGGAGTTTGCCCACGTTTCCAGCTTGGGCAAAGTGCTGTTTGGAGTTTGCCCACGTTTCCAGCTTGGGCAAAGTGCTGGTTGGAGGTTGCTCAAGTTTTGAGCTTGGGTGGAGCAGATTGCAATGTTTGGCATTTGTTGCTTTGAGTCTGGTGTTCAAGGCATGTTTGGCATTCAACATTTGCTGTTTGGGGTTGTCATTAGTGGAAGAATGACAAATATTCAGACTCTAATTCTTCCAAATTCATAGAAACTGACTAGAAGAAATTATAGTGTGTGGAGCCATAAGATACATGCTTTTCTTCCTTTATATAGTTCTAAGATGCTGATCAATTTGTGAAATACAAGGCTATACCATTATAGTGTGTTGAGCTTGGTATAGCATATCATGCTTTACTTGGCCAACTGTTGACAACATATTAGGTCCATTTTCGTCACTTCCTCATTCACAGAGTTCATCCATTATCTGTTGCAAGTTTCACACTTTCGGTGGCGTGATTTGTCTCCTTGATGCATCTCTCACCTCTTCTGCCTTGGCACCATGGATTCCTCTAGTTGATTCCATGATATGGCCTATTCCATTACAACATACACATTGGAGGGGGGTGTTCATTGTCGTTGTTTAAACACCGCACATATATCCATAACCTTGTCCAGCTAGGATAATCTGGTTCCAACTTTGTTTGCAGATAATTGGCCCATGCTGTGTTGACAAACCAAAGGTGCTTGGTTAAACAAGCATGACAACTGATCTTCAACTTCTTCCAAGTTGTCAATGGCATTAGTTGCAGTCAGTTCTGCGTCTTTGGAGTAATTGCACTCCTCAGCCTTTGGAATAATGATCCCTTAAAAGGATTTTGAGGATTGATTGGACACATTAGGCAGTCCATTGGAACCGTTGTTTCAAAGTAAAAAAAAATTATTTGTGCCTGCACCCGTGAACACTTCATTTTTGACCTGCTCATGGAGTCTGCACGTGGTGTTCAGCACAATGTCTGCAGTCAGACATACCCATTGTCCAATACTTTCGTGATCTGAAATAGGCCAAGCCATAGGGTCTTCAACTTTCCTAGCTGAATCTCTCCTTTCCCATTCAATTGAAGGACAAGGTCGCCCTTCATGAATGCCATACACTTGAGTTGCTTATCGTGCCAATTTTTGCTCCATCTTTAGGCTATTTAATAGCCCATTATGCATCGCTTGTCTTTGTCCTACTTACCTAGTGCAAAGAGCCACTATAGGCTCTCTGTGTCACCTGGTATAGCTGCCTCCTACCTGTACATCAGCTGGAATGTTGTGCAGCCAGTTGTCAGCTTAGACGTAGTCCTGAATGTCCACAAGACTGTTGGGAACCTGTCTTCCCAATTTGTGCCTTCAACTTCATAGGACTTATGGATAACAAATACAATTTCCTAATTTGTTCCTTCTACCTGCCCATTTTATCTATGAGTATGGGCTCAAAAGTGTCTGACAAATATGAAATTCCATTGCCAGCCTCTTCATCACCTCATCATGAAGTGGCTACCATGAGCACTTGTTATCTTAAGTGATGTCCCAAACCTCGTTATTATCTGTTCGTAGATGAACCTGGCTGTGGTCTTTGCAGAGTTGTTGAGGAATGCCCTTGCCTTGACTCACTTTTTCAAGTACTCAATTGCAATGATGATATAAGTGCTCCTCCGTCTCCTACTCAGCTTCAGGGATCCCACAAAGTCCAGTCCCCATTGCTCGAATAGCTGCTGTGGCTATGATGGATATAGTGGCATGAAGCATCACTTCATTGAATTCCAGGTTCGTTGACACATGTCCCAAGAGAGTGTAAACTCCTCCACATCGTGGGACAAGTAGGCTGCCAAAGTCAGGCAAGCAGGACCTACTTTGTTGTTCTGTCAGGTCTTATGTGTCTGCAAGCAAACCCTTCATGCGACTCCTTTAGGATATTGCGTATTTCCTTTTCCACCACATAGCATCATAGTATTCTGTTAGGCTCCATTTCATATAATAACCCTTTAGTCAGCTGAAATGGACCTGACTTGAGAATCACCTTCCTCTTTTCTGCTGTTGTTAACTTGCTTGGTAGCTGTTTGATTGAAAGATATGTCTTGATGTGTTCATAGCAAGATGACAACACCATAGTATGGAATATTTCTATTGCTTGAGGGATGACCCTATCTCATCATCTTGTTTCTGCTTCCCAAGGAACAGGGGGGACTTGTTCCATCTTACATCCTCATGGGCACAGCTTATCATGTTCATGTATGTCAATTTCCTTAAAGAAAATGTGTGTCTTTCCAGAAATTGTTTCCATTGCAAAGGAGATGATGAGTTCCACATCTCCCTAGACATTAATCTGCTATTTTGATTATTTATTTCCCACAATAGCACTCAAGTGGACTAGTAGAATGCAGATTTTATGGTCACACTGAAATGTTGATGCCAAGACATGGAGCAAATTCATTTCCATATGGTTTTCTTATACTAGGTAATTTGTGAATCACTCTGGCATCTAATCTATACATATGTTATCAAGAACTTGTTCCTCTAAACTTTCTTATATTTCCTCCTAGATGCATGCTTGAGTAACTGGTACACATAATTAGGCATCTTTTAGCAGTTGCATGTGTTCTTGGTCCTAGGGGTTGTATAGGAGGATGGAAGTATTCATGAGGTCTGAGATTTGGTACTTATTTTTTTTTTTTAAATCAATTTTCTTTTCTTTAGTTCTTACCTATCACACTTTCATCTCTCCGTTGTGTTAGAATGCACAATCTAACCATAGATTTGGTAAAGACAAAATTTGGAACAGTTTATGATGTGATTGGGTCATTCAGTCCTTCAATAATTGCCATCTGTTTTTTTTTTTCATAATTACCAAAAACTTTTAGAGTAGCTTTTGTCTTCATTTGTCGAATGTGTTGGGAGTTCTCAGTACACACTATGCTTTGAATTTTAATTGCATAATTATTTCAGGGTTAGGCAGCTTTTTTCATATATTTTTGAAGGGTTCATTTTGTCACAGAGTGATTTGATTGCTGAACTTGCAAAATATTCTGCATGTTAGTTTATTGTGTTAGAAAGTTGGGGATAATGTGAACATTTGAACTGGAATTATATGTTAACAACAAATGTATTTTGTAATAGATTGAATATCTGGACTGGAATTTTCTGTTATCAGCAGCTGTAATTTGTAGTCCAACCATGTTTCAGATGGTATTTATCCATGGCTATTGGCTTTTGGATTGGGAAATTAATCAAGCATCTAATTCCAAGAAATTTCATTTCAAACATGTTTTCCTTTTATCTGAAAAGTGTTGTTCACATAAAATTGTTCCATTGAATCTATAATATTAGACACTGGTAGAGTATGCTAACAAACAAACTGCCATTGAATCTAGAGTTGGAATTTGAATTTGGGAAGAAATTTAGCGTTTAGTTTGCCCACCTTGTAAAGAGCAACATTTAACTGACTGCCATTTCTGCCAAATCCAGATTTCTGCTTCATTGAAATGCAGACTAATGTAAATCTTTCACTTTATCTTTGTCATTTATTTCTGGCAGTCATCACATTTTAATATGTTAGTTTAGCAGAACTTGTAATGCATCTTGAGGGAAGTCCAAGTTCCCATTTTATTGGGTATAATATCTCCGTCCTTGGCATGTTTATATGAGTGTGCGTTTCTGTTTAAGCAATTCATAGTGGAGTGATCTTGAATGTATGATCAGTAACATAACAAACAACCAAAATGTGTATATATATACATTTTCTTCAGTGATCATTCTTGCTCAAATCAAGAATTGCAAACCTTTATTTATATGTTGTGTTAGTGATTTATCTCACATTTTAGGCTGATCTGTTTTGTCAATTGCTTTTCTTATGCTTTCCAGACTAAGGAAGGTATGCGCTCCTCACGCTTCTGTTTGCACCCAGCAGGTGACACCCCTTCATCATGTCGCCTGTTTGATGCTATTGTTAGCCACTGTGTTCCTGTCATTGTGAGTGATCACATTGAACTTCCATATGAAGATGAAATTGATTACCAGGAGTTTTGTCTCTTCTTTTCGGTGAATGAGGCTTTGAGACCTGGATATTTAGTGGAACAGCTTGATAATTTTCCAAAGGAAAGATGGTTAAAATTGTGGATGAAACTAAAAGAGGTTGCATACCATTTTGAATATCAATATCCACCGAAGAAAGATGATGCAGTTGATATGTTGTGGAAGCAGATACATCGTAAACTTCCAACTGTTAACTTGGCTATACACCGGACCAAAAGGTTGAAAATTCCAGACTGGTGGAGAAGACTATGACCTTGTCAACAGGGTTTAGCATGTTGCAGTTCAGCAATGCTGCTAAGAACTGTTGAGTTTGTGATTTGGTCAAGACTACTTGTATGCTGGCTGGAGTAGAAGGCTTCAATTGGATTGCTTTTTTATTTTGATTGGTTCTTTGCCATAGCTATCCATTGGAGCAGATATTAGTGAACATTTGCTGTTAGAAGCTGTCTTCAAATACTGAAGGGAAAGCAGAGCAATGGAAGCCCACTTGCATTTAATGTGAATAAACCTGCTCAGTTGAGTGGACATTTTATACACATGTTCATTCGTCACCGGTTCGGCATTTTAGTTTTTAACTGGAACATCCAAGTTTCCGGTAGAGCATTGTGGCAACTGTTATATTTTAGATTTTGGGTTGGCATACTTACTGTGTAAAATGTTTTCTTTTGATTTTAAAAATAACATTTTCAACAAGAAAAATAGTTATTGCTTCTCGGTTGCAACTTGTATGCTGATTGTACTACAGTAATTCAAGCCTGGCCAAAGAATTGGCTAATACATGGGCATTGATGGTGAGAGCCCTCCGATGATAATAGGATTGCAATGCATTAATATTCAACCGTTGTTCAGTGTACACTCATTGGAAAAATAATGGATTATAGGAAATTCTGTATTGAATAGAAAATAATCTGTCCATACAAATAATAATAATGAAACTAGACACTGTTTTCTTCTTTTCTGTTTTAAATTTGGTTCTATGGGGTTGAAATGGGCCCTGCTTGTATTATGGCTTGACTGTATTATTATGGTATTTCAACAAACTATATTATCATGGGAAACATTATCTCAGGAGTTTCACCATAATGTGGATATTTGAACTCAGGTTGCACTCATATGATTGCTTCCCTTTGCCGTTGCTCCACAATGGCTTTGACTCAGATATTAAGGGTAACATTTTGGCAGAGCTCATAAAGGGTAAAATTTTGTAATATATTACCTCCAAGTGCCGTCATAGCTCTATAAGGTCTTACTATGCTTACGGTGTGAAACTCTTCCCTCCCCACCGCTTGCCTGGGCTTGCTGCTAATGTTTATTGCGGCAAAGGCAGAATACGGTATTCAAATCTTCACCCAAGAAATCAAATTTGATGCTGAATAATGTCAATGTTGCTGCATCAACCAATACAATTACAAAATGATATTTAGAGAAAACAATAATATGCAAACAAATGGGAATGCAAGTGATAATAATGGAGAAAAATAACTACATTATGCATCTTACCTAACTTGACTTATGGCTTTACAATATACAAATGCTTCTTGCCCAATGACAAGAGGTTTAACCTGTCTGTTCTGATTTTTAATTGACATTTGTTATCATAGTAGAGAAAATTGGAATCGGACTGGAAAAAGAATAAGGAAAAGAATAAGGAAAAATTGGCAAAAAAATGAACCTGAAGAAAACGAAATTTTCATTGAAAAAAAGTTTTTTTTCATGGATATCATATTGAATTAACATTATGCAAATCAAATATTAATGATGTAAGACTATAAGCTTAAACAACACATGAAAGTGACAAGTGATACTAGCTTAAAGCCTCAAACTACACATGAAAGTGACAAAACACGTCTTAAATAAAGAAATTTTAATACGTCCAAAATTTAAATATTTTTGTATTGCTTATAATATAAGAAATATGCAAATTACAAAATGTGTCATTAGTCATGACAATACAATGTCTCAAGAACTTTGAATGCCTGCCCTTTGCCCTAATAGAAGCTCTAGTCTCTCTTTGTCGTTGTGCTCGTGCTTCTTCTTGTGCCTTGGTTGCTAACACCTGTTGCCACCTATGGTCAAGGGGGTGGGAGCCTCCTTGCAAGGTCGAGGGGCAGCGCCCCTGCAAGGTTCAGGTCAGCGCCTCGAAACCTCAACAACAAAACCATTGATATCTCAACGACAGACCCCTTTCTCCAGTTTGCAAAGGTAAAAATGAAGCATATTGAAAAAAAATTAACTTTATAGTGTTTTCTCTACATGTGCGGCTGGGGCCAATTTTTTGTCATGGGAATCGCAATTCAAAAAATTGCCAAAAAAATTGTGCATTTTTTGATTTTGATGCTATTTGACTCGGATTTCTGGCAGATTTGGAAAAACCGAGGAATTGGAGATTTTTGGCAATTTTTGTAACCATGTTTGCTACAATGAAGGTGTCAGAATTGTCCTCAAATAAAACATTCGATTACATTGTTGATATTCTTCATTTATCTTGGGTTACAATGAAAAATTGAAGATGTTAGAGGGTAGTCCCTTTCAATTAATGGATATTAGGTAATATTATTGGAGAGCAAGCCAAATGTATTTAGAAGCAAGCTAAGAACATTGTTGTATGGATAAAGTTTTTAGTTTTTATTTGTTAATGTTTCTAGCTATATTCTATGTAAAGGCCACAAGGCACATTAGTCAAATGCCATTCATATTGAGTCTTCTTGATTACAAATAATGACAAATAAAGAAGGCCAATAGAAGTTTGCCACCAAGTTGGAAAATATTAAAGTCTTGCACTTGAATGGTCCATGGTGTGGACTTCAGTAAACTGTATGCGGTTGATGGAGCACACATTCAAACCAAATTGCTTGATAAAAAAAATGCAGTTTCTTGCACTAAGTTTTGAGGTGAAAGAATATTTTTGGTGGAAAGCATGGTTGATTCTATTTTTAACATCCATCATTTATATCCATTTGTAAACTGATCAGCTATAAAATCTAAGATATTAGAATATGTTAGTGGTAAAATCCATTTCTGAGCCCTTTGAAGGTTTATTTATGGTTTCATGTTGATCTGTGTGTTTGTTGGTTGGTGCAATGAATTATTGACTTGTAGTGTCTCATTCAGCCATGTGTTTGGTCTGGTTGGGCTTAATTGGCATCCATGTTCTGAGAGTCGGGCTGTCCAGGAAAATCAAGGAAATAATCATAGGTATTAAGTATTCAAATCAGTCATTCAACCCTGAGATTTGACCCTCACACTTATTTTGTTGCATGCAAGCTTGCTTACCACTCAATCTATGTGCATGTTTTAGAAAAATAGCAAATTACAAATGATCTTGGTAAGTTTGGAAAATAGAGTTTGTTTTTTTAACTGCAAAATATTCAATGGGTATTTTCTAGTTACAACTGCCTGATTGTCCAAAAATGGTAGACCCCATGTGAACATGAATGCTGGACAAGGACATCCCTTTTATGAGGGAATGGCATTTTTTTTGCTTGCTTTGCTTAGGAGTTCACTCTCTATCCATTTAGAATATGTCAAGACTCCACCATTGTGCCAGAGCATATGGATGAACACTAGCTCTTGATTATTGTCCAAATATGAAAAATAAGAATGATATGCAAGTCTAACAAATAGAGATTGGGCTAAAAGACTATAATTTGCTATTTTAATGAAAATTTGTGAGATCCTATGTAGACTGGGAAGGGGACTTTATTGGAAAATTTGAATGGAAGGAGACTGTTGGAAAATTTGAATGGAGGTTTGTTTCATTAAGCAAAAAGAAATTTGACAAGAAATGGCATAACAAATTTGTATGCTTGATAAAACATTGAGGACTAGGGTTTTTCAACAAAATCCCAAATTTTTAAGGTTCTCTAGGAGATTGAGAAACCTTAGTTTGTGGGTTGGTTTTGACCCATGAAGTAAGGCTCTAAGTTATTTTTCATGGTTCCAAGTGTTTTAGAGATTCAATTATTTGTAGTTGAGGCTATTAGACAAAGCTTTTGGTCTTTGTAAAGCTACGTTCCAAACCCCTTTTTGGGCTTAAGATATTTTTGAATGACCCATCTAAGTAGGTACTGTACAAATGTTAGGTTTAATAGAAGCTTGATACGATGGAATCTAGATCTAGAGAAATGAAAATTTAAGGATTTCAATTTTGGTAAAGCTAGATATGAGGAAAGCTCAACCTAAAGGTGCAAGATCTAAGGGAAGTGAATTTTGAGAAAGGACGATTTGGAGAAGCCTAATCTAAAGCTTGCTATATTTGAGGGATTTAACATTTTGGACTCATGGGAACAAAGAAAAAAAAAAGTAAAATCAAATTAGGATATTTCAAACCCCACTCTGGGATCCCTCATAAAAATACTATGTAAATTCATTGAAAATTATAGATGGGTGACGGGTTTAACCCTGTTTTTATTGTCTTGAGTAACACTGCCTAACTCCACCTGAGTTAGTGTGACTACATATTGGGGTGTGCCTATCCACTTATTTTTTTGGTTGTAAAGACTTGTATTTTTAAATTAATTAAAAGTTGGGCCTTTACATTCAAAATTATAGAGAATACATAAAGAGAGAACTCAAGGCCAATTTCCTATGGAGGATCACATAGGGAGAAGTTGGATTGGAGTAAGAATGATAGTTTAACGAGAAGAATTTGAATACTATATCAGTTCTCTTTCATTTAAAGGAAGATCTAGAATAATCTACTGGATTTAATTTACAAAATAGTTTAAAACAAAATTGTCTTTATAGAAGTTAATGCCATGAATCTCTTTAATTATAATTGGAAAGAAGATTTTTCTTTCCTACATCAATAAGATATAAAGCTAATTAAAGAAGTGAGGGAATTGTCAACAAGGAGTTACATCTAATTGATATGGTCATAAGGAAATTGAAATGACCCTTACATGTGATGTTCCATGCGAGCATGAGGATTTGCATAGTTCATTTGCAAGTGGAGAATAAGCAAATGAATTGGAAGTAACTTTGCAAGACTTTCCACGCTTCAACTAGAAGCATTAGATGGAGACGCTAAATTAGGAAAATACAAACAATCACGTTTTACTAGGAACAAGAGTTGACCCTAAAATAATTAATAATTTTACATAATTAGGAGAGTAAACTATTAGAAGCAACCAAATGAACAAATGACCTGATGATATAAGTCAATATAGAAAATAAATGCCATTCTTTAGAAGGAATAATGATGGATGCTACTATTGTGGCAATATAAGAAATATTGTATAGAATCTCCATGTCAAGACAAGAAGACAACTGGGAGGACTTGCATAGTTCATTTGCAAGTGGAGAATAAGCAAATGAATTGGAAGTAACTTTGCAAGGCTTTCCACACTTCGACTAGAAGCATTAGATGGAGAAGCTAAATTAGGAAATTACGAGCAATCACATTTTACTAGGAATAAGAGTTGACCCTAAAATAACTAATAATTCTACATAATTAGGAGAGTAAACTATTAGAAGCAACCAAATGAACAAATGACCTGATGATAGGAGTCAATCTAGAAAAGAAATGCCATTCTTTAGAAGGAAGAATGATGGATGCTACTATTGTGGCAATATAAGAAATATTGTGTAGAATTTCCATGTCAAGACAAGAAGCCACCTGGAAATGAAGGACTTGAACATCAACAAATGGGAAGATAATCCAATCTTGGTGCTTGACCTGATTATTAACACATTAAGTTGTTGAACATATTACATTTAATGAACAAAGAAGCATGAATTTAGTAAAGAGTACACAAAAGGGTACTATAAAATAAGACATATAATTGCCATTTTATTCATATGGAGAATTTGATTGAACATATCTTTGAAGAGAGATGAATTAATATTTTGCACTTCAAAAAAACTTATATACAATAAAATGTAAAGACTCATGACAAGTAATTACTAGAAAATCTGGTTCCATCCTCCAGCCACTTATGTTGAGTTGGTATTGACATAAAAACATTCTCAATTGATAGTTTGGTTTCAAAACTGGGCCACAAATTTTATTGCATTTTGAGGGCTTCCAAAGCCATAATTATGGCTCAAAATTATAGGGTCACTTAATTGCCTATAGTATTTAATTCCACACTTTTCTAAAGGTATTACAATAGTGAATGCGTTCAAAAATCAAAGTCATAGCCTTTGTAAGTGGACCCATACAAAATTGTGAAATCACCAACTAAAATGGTATAATGCAAAAATTCATGAATTGCCACTCAAATCAATTGCCATTGAGAAACAATGCATGAGTTGTTTTATTTGATCTATAAACACATGAACTTCAAATTACAAAAATGATTTGCTGCAACTTGAGTGGGTTATCCATTTGAATTTCATTTTTTTTTAATGTTATAATCTCTATGTAGGAACACCGAACTAAATTGTAGACTTCTTATGGTTGTATCTCCCACTTAATGCACATAAATGGAGATTCCAACACTTCCAGATTTAGGACCATTTCTATCACAATGACTACACACATATCTAAGATCAATATTCTAAAATAGTACAAAGTCACTAGTTGCTATATCATTATATAATGAATGTTATAGACACTCATAAATGTTAGAGAGGATGGCCAATATATAAACCTTCCAAGTGACATTTAGAGTGGTGGTTAAGGACACACCCATTTAGAATAGTAGTTAAGAAGTGATGACAATTTTAAATTTTGCTGTTTATTTAATCTCGAACTTTTTAATAGAATAGGATTTGAATTTCTTTTAGAGAAAAATGCACTTGTGTTTTTTAATTTTAGTTAAGACAAAAAAATAAACTAAGTCCCTCTTCTCCCTTTGGAATATGAACTATGAAAATCTCAAGTTTAATCCTTGTGACCATTAGCATCCATAGTTTGTAAAATGCAATTGAAACTTGCTAAGCCATCCCTTCTCTTTTTGGATGTGATACCTTTGCACCCAACATTTGTTTAAGCATTTTCATGTCAAAGGTGTATAACCCATGTTTTAGTAGAAGGGTAAAAGGGTAAAGCAGTTTTTAACGTCCACTTGGCCATAGGCCATATCAGATGACCCTCAAAGAGGATGTTATTTACCCAATATATGGTTATCCAATCATACTATGATTACTGAAGCATAGTGTACAAACTCACCCCGTAGGATTAAAACCTTGAACCTCTATTTAGAGGTCCAAAGTCTAGTAATGAATTTTATATTGACCACCTACGCCTAGTAATGGACTTGCCAACTCCTATGTGTCACCCTCTATTCATACCTTGTCATATCAACTTGGTTAATTAAAACCCATTTCTTGTCAATTATGATGCTAACCTATTGAATCTATTACACATAACTAGGTTTTTTAAATGGTATTTATGATACAGATTTTAAACCCTTCCAAACCAAAATTAAGTTGTTTTTTCTTTTTGAACCTTTTACAATTTTACCATTTAAAACTAATATATAGTTGTTTGAAGCTCATTTGTCCACCATTGGAGTTTAAATTTGTTTACAACCCATTTCTCTTTTCGTGAAGCCATTTCTAGTGGTGGTATTTCTTGATGTTGAAAATTGTTGTTTCAGTCTTGTTTAGATCATCAAAGTTGTGATAAGACTCCTACTTGAGCTCTCTACAAATTTTGTTGTTTGAATTAAAAAAATTAGATTATCTTAATTTATTAATTGAAATCATGAGAAGGGGACAAAAAATAAATTTCTTGGCTCAATTCCCACTCTTGCCCTTTGTTATTCGTGTTACCTAAATTTATAAAGGTTATCATTTTTGCATATTGAATTTGTGGAAAACATTAAAAAGTGAAACAATGAATTATTGATGTCTTTTTATTATACATATGAATGATGCTTCGAGAAAATTTAAATTTTGTTTTTGATTAGGCTTTATAATAAGACAACTTCAAGGAAACAACATATCCAACAATAATTTCTATAATAACAACAAAAGTAGCATATACCAAAATTTTCACAATATAATTGAATTTCCAAATACTAAATCCAACAAAGTATCATACAGTAAGATTTCAAATCTTAGAAAAAATCCAAGCCACTTAGATAAGGAAAATTCTCCTAGCCACTTGGAGAGGGTGAAGTCTTTTATGTTCATTAGAGGCTATAGAAATTAGATAAATGAATAATGGTCCATCTACATCACATATCCCATGTTTATAGTCTAACAAATCAACAAAATCTAACCTTAATGCTCAAGGGTAACTATCCTTACCTAAGGGTCCTAGCCAATCAAAATAAAGATAGTTGACATAGCTATATCAGGGCTATTACATGGATTCACCCTAAAAAATATTTATCCTCAAAGCTAGAAAATTTTGGAGAATAGTAGGTGGTTCACATGTTGCATCCTCTTCAAGAAGATTCTATTACTTCATAAGTATATTTTGCACCTAGTGAGAGCATAGATTATGTACTTATGATTGTAACACTTTTTTGTTTTTAGTTCAAGATGACCTTCTTCATCCAACACTGAAGCTTCATATAGGACTACACCTTCTAGCCAAGTACATGCTTAAGAAAAAAACATGAAAAATAGGGTGTGTTTTGGAGAAAGGTGGGAGCTTCTATAGACGTCATAAGTATGCACCATGCAATACACAAAACAAAAAATAAAGCAATGAATGATTAATATTAATAATTTAAAATATGTTGTGCTTCCTTGCTATTACAATATGATACCCGCGTAGGGGTGTACAATAAAATTGAGAGCATATCTCGTTATGTAAGTCACAATGGTGCTTTGGCATTCCTAATGCTACAACAAATGTGTTGGACGAAGTTTTTGGTGATTGTTGCTACGTTGCATGCTTATGAGGCCATGTACGGTGCCTTTGGACCAATGTGCAGGCTTGCAGATGCGAGATCTGGGATAGGTCAGTCTCTAGACAATGGCCATCTGTAGGCGGACGGTTGTGGTTGGTAACCATCTGTGAGCAGACAGTAGCGCTGTAAGTGTTACTGTAGTCAAGGAAGAATAGATCTATGGGCTTGACGACTTCTAGTGGCTGCTTGGTTCTATTTCACTTTAGTTTGCACCTATGGGACCTACGCACATGCACACCTACAATGGATTAGAAATATCTATCGGGCCTCCCTAAGTGAGTCTCGATTGCAATAAAGTGAAACTCAATGCAGGAAATGTAAAAGCAACATACATGTAGAAATAAACAAAGTTGACTTGCTGTTTTACCTTTCTACGAACTATTGTCGCTGCTACCTATGTCGTTGTATCATACATGAGTTGTTGCTGCTCCGTAGCCGAGCCATGCTATGTCAGGAGGATTTCTGCGCAGGCTAGGAGCCGACCGTGGGTTGAGATCATCCAAGATGGGACGGTCGTGACCTGTAGCATTTGAAAGGTATACAAAACGGATCTGGGCCTGAGGGGAGTCACGATAGGGCTTGTGCCTGTGACGAGGATGGTGAAATGTCAAAATATCGAGAGCAAGATAACTATGTTTTGCATAGAGATTTCTTCAGAGCTTCGCTATGGCTTCCGTCCTCATGCTCCAAAGGGAGGGTGAGGTTTAATTTATAATTTTCTTGATGGGAAAGGATAAGGAATCAACTCATCCAGTTAAGTGCATGTAACTAGGAGTTGTTCCCTTGCATTGGATTTATCACTAGGGGTGCATGAGATGAACTCACCTCATAATTATCACTAGTGGATGAGTGTGCGTGCAAATTTATGGTGAGTGCACACTTTGGATTTTTCATCCAAAGTGCATATCCAGTTAAGTGGATGTGTGTGCTTGTTTTGATTTTAATATTTAAATTAAATATATTTATTTAATTTAAATATCTATGCATAGCTTTTTAACCGGTTCTGTATATTGTGTGCATGCTTAGTTAACTGACTTAGTTAACTGAGTGCATGATGTGATTGAGTGTGTCTATTTGAGTTAACTAATTTAGTTAACTAAGTGCATGGTTGTCTTCCCTTTGTGGCTTAGAGGTGGAACTGCTAGTACCATGAATGATATGGAGGGGTACCTATAAGGGTCAATGCATCTACGAAGAGGGGTGCAAGTTTGTGCAATCCTAAGCAATAACTAATTAATTATTAAATAAATAAATAAATTAATACTTAGGAAATTTATTGTTTATTTAATATTAATTAAATGTAATTAATATTAAATATATTAATTAATTATGATCAATTAATTAACATTTATTGTGTCTACAGATGTGCCTTTTTGTATCATGTTGTGTGAAAATGCAATGTGATGCAAAAATAAATGACACCCGTGGACGATGGATGAATGACACGATGACTCTTGTGCTTGAAGGGGTTTGATGTTTGATTGCCCCAATTTGAGATCGATGTGAGATGCCCCAATGATGGAGGCAAAAAATGCCTTTGAATATTATCGTTGAACTAACGACTAACTAAACTACTAAGGCACATGCTTAGCGCTATTGTGCCAATGTGTTGCGTTGGTGGGATTTTTGTGACCACCATTGCTGAACTAAATTTGTGGGAATCTATGATAAGATTCTTGGGTATTCATCACATCCATACTGGGTGTGTTGCATACCGATCATAATCGAGGTAAAAAGTTGGTATTGTTTACCGATGAGGTTAAAAATCCTCATCGACCTCATTCATGTTGATTTTTGTCGACTTGTTAGAAGTACACACCATGCAATATACAAAAAAAAAAAGCAAAGCAATGAATGATTGATATTAAAACTTTGAAATGTGTTTTGCTTCCTCATTATTACAATATGATACCCACGTAGGGGTGCATAATAAAATTGGGAGTGTATCCTGTTATGCAAATCACAATGGTGCTTTGGTTCTCCTAGTGCTACAACAAATATTTGGGCAGAGTTTCTGGTGACTGTCGTTGTGTTGTGTGCTTTTGAGGCCATGTACGGTGCCTTTGGATCAGTGTACAGGCATACATATGTGAGATCTGGGGTAGACCAATCTCTAGACGATGATTGTTTATAGGTGTACGATCATGGTTGGATATCGTCTATGAGTAGATGGTCATGCTGTAAGTGCTACTATGGCCAAAATAATGGATCTACGGGCTTAGGTGGCTTCTAGTGGCTATCTGGTTCTATTTTTTCTCAAGTTCACACCTATGGGACCTGCACACATGCACACCTATAATGGATTAGAAATATCTTTCAGGTCTCCATAAGTGAGTCTTGATTGCAATATAGTGAAACTAAATGCAAAAAATGTAAAAGCAACATACATGCAAAAATAAACAAAGTAGACTTGCTATTTTACCTTTCTACAAACTGCTATCGCTTCTACCTATGTCATTGTATCACATGTGAGTTGTTGCTATTGCGTAGATGACCTATGCTGCATCGGGAGGCTTTCTGTACAGGCTAGGAGCCGATCGTCTAGGGTCGAACGATCATGGGTTGAGATCGTTCGGGGTGGGATGGTCATGACCTATAGTGTTCAAAAGGTATCCAAAATAGATCTGGGCCTACAGGGAGTCATAATAGGGCTTGTGCATGGGATGGGGATGGTGGAATACCAAAATATTGGGAGCAACATAACTATGTTTCACATAGATATTTCTTCAAAGCTTTGCTATGACTTCCATCCTCATGCTCCAAAGGGAGGGTGAGGCTCAATTTATAATTTTATTTACAAGAAAGGATAAGGAATCAGCTCATCCAATTAAGTGCGTATAATTGGGAGCTATTCCATTGCATTGGATTTATCACTGGACCTCGTAATTATCACCAATGGATGAGTGTGCGTGCAAATTTGTGGTGAGTGCACACTTTGAATTTTCCATTCAAAGTGCATATACAATTAAGTGGATGTGTGTGCTTCTTTTGATTTTGATATTTAAATCAAATATATTAATTTAATTTAAATATCTATGCATAGCTTTTTAACTGTATCTATTGATAGTGTGCATGCTTAGTTAACTGACTTAGTTAACTAAGTGCATGATGTGATTGAATGCATCTATTTGAGTTAACTGATTCAGTTAACTAAGTGCATGGTTGTCTTCCCTTTATGGATTAGAGGCGGAACTGCTAGTGCCATGGATGACATGGAGGGTTACCTGTGAGGGTCAATGCATCCGCGAAGACGGGTGCAAGTTTGTGTAATCCTAAACAATAACTAATAAATTATTTTAACAAATATATAAATAAATTAATACTTAGGAAATTTATTGTTTATTTAATATTAATTAAATTTAATTAATATTAAATATATTAATTAATGATGATCAATTAATTAACATTTGTTGTGCTAGGTTTAGGTGTCTACAACTTCAACTGATATGTAACATCACCAATCTGTCAAATTACCTTGTAGGTACCATAAAATATGGGCGTACGATTTTGTATAGACTTAGCATTGAGAGAAAGCTGCTTATGTAGCTTAATACACAAAATACCATGTTACGAACGTCAAAGTTCCATTGAGTGGTGCAGATTCTATTTTCACTTCATACAATTTTTATTCTTACAAATACAATCCTTGAGGATCTAGATAACAACATGCTACTATTGGATGTATTCATCCACTTGAGCAACTTGGAAAGATCACAAAATATAGTCTACTAAGGATGGGGGGTTTTTACCCATACAATGCATTAAATGGGGGCATCTTAGTAGAAAGACGATAAGAAGTATTGTGCTATCATTCTATTAACATAACCCATTTGATCCACTAGTACTTATCTTGAATAAAGCATCTTAGATATGTGCTTAGGCACTTGTTATCAAATTTTGTTTAAGTGTCAATTTGAGGTGATAGGAAGAGCTCATATTAAATTGAGTACCACTAAGAATGACGAATTCCTTCCAAAATTTGGTAGCAAAAATATGGTAAAGATCATAGATAATAGACTTCAACATGCAATGTAATTTGAAAATAAAGTCAATGAATACCTTGGCCACCCTGCTAATAGTGAATGGGTGCCATAAGGCACATAAATGGGCATACTTAGAGAGGTAATCTACAACCACAAAAATCATTATTTTACCCTCTAATTTTTGAATAATTTCAATGATGTCCATAGAAATACATTCCCATTGATGATATGAAATAGGAATATGCCATAACAATATTGAAGACTTTAATATTTTTTCTTTAGTACTGTAGAACATTTCACATTATTCCGCAAGATCTTGCACATCAAATTTGACTCCTTTCCAAGAAAAATATAACTTTGATATGTTTTGAAAAAATAAAATGTTTTACCAAAGAGGAAGCATGCAATTCTTGAAGGATGTTGTTCTTGACCTAGGAGGACATAATGAGATAAACACAATCCTTCTTCTCAAAATTCTATTAGACCAAGAGAACAATGAATTATATGGCTTACTAGCTTCAACATAATGAATTAGATGAAAAGTCTCAAGATTCAAATGCCATTCTTCAAGAAGTTGGATGATCTAAAGGGAAGAGGGCTAGGTATAGCATGAATAACTACATAATCTTCATCCTTGAAAGAAGAAACATCTACTATGACACCCACCTTCCTTTTTGTATACTCAATCTTAGAGTCATAGCCCAAAATCTTGGTCAACCATTTTTCTGCTCTAGACATGAGAGATGATACTATAAAAATACTTGAGACTACTATGATTAGTTTTGATAATGAAATATCAAACTAAAAAATAAGGATTTTGTTTGTTTGTAATATTCAATTTGACTTATATCTCCTTATCATAAATAGATTGACTCAAATTTCTAGAGATCTATTTGCTTTCATAAGACAAGGGATGACCTTTCTACATCAAGACAACACTAATACTTATTCCAAAAGAATCACATTCAATGACAAAGGGCTTGTTGAAGTTAAGAGCAGCTAGAACATGAGTGATACATATAACCTATTTTAGCACATTGAAGAACCTTATAGACATAGACCAAACAAATGCTTCCTTCTTAGTAAAATACATCAAGGGAGTTGTAATGTTCCCATAATTTTTGATAAATTTTCTACAATACCTAATGAGACTTAGAAAATCCATAAGGATTCTTGATATATTGAGACACTATCCAATATTACTTATTCTTTGTCTTGTTAAGACCAACTTTGACACCTTTATGAGGCATAATGTGACCAAGATACTCTACTTCAAACACTTAAAAGGAACATTTGGACATTTTTACATATAACTATTCTCATTTCAAAAGTTATAGCATCTATTCCAAATGATGCAAATGGTTTTTCTAAGACTTACCATAGACCAATATGTCATAAAAAATACCAACACAATTTTTTTACAAGAGAGGATGAAAGATAAACTTCATTAATCTTTGGAAGGTGGAAGGGGCTTTTATAAGACTAAAAACCATGACCAAAAACTTCTAATGGCTATCATAAATATATAAAGCAATTTTAGAAATATCCCTCTCTCTAACCCTAATTTGATGAAATAGAAAACATAAGTCTACCTTGGTAAAAATATTTGCACCATGCAATTCATCCAACTAATCATCAATAATATAAATAGGAAACTTATATTTGAAAGTGATCTTATTGAGTGGTTTGAAGTCTAGAAAAATATCCCAAAATTCAATTTTTTATTTTTTATTTTTTGAGTAAGGAGATCAACTCACCAAGAGGAATGAGTGAGTTGAGGTTTAGCGGGTGCGTCGGGAGTGAGGGTTTGAATTTTTTGGGTAGGAATCTCAGCCAAGGCGGTAGAGGTAGAGCAGGTATGGAAGGGGTGGGTGGGAACCTCAAGAATGGATCAAGAAAGGATCCAAAGGAAGGCGGTCAAGCTACGTCAGATTTGGAGGCGGGCATCACGCGGGGGCCTGAACCTCCTTAGAAAGATCCTGATAAAAAATATACGAAGGAAAATGCGGGGCCCAAGAAGTGACTATCTTTTGTTGAGACTCTTAGAGGAAAACAAAAGGAGGTTCTCTCTCTTCCGCCCCTAGTTCCAGTAAATAATAAAATTTTGGCCTCGACAAGTTCCATGAGCCCTTTTCTTTCAATGGAAGAATTCTCCCTGGTAGGCAAGTTTTTGGGAGGTAGGCCGGACATGGAGACTATCAAGGCTTGGGCGATGGGTAAATGGCGACCGATAGGTAGCTTGGAGTTGGTAGCTCTAACTCGAGGGTTCTTAATTATTCGTTTTAACAATATGGAGGATGCTAACCGCATTTTAACAGGAGGTCCTTGGTTTTTGAGAAAAATGAGCCTTTTTATCAGACGATGAGGTGAATATTT
This sequence comes from Wollemia nobilis, assembly GCA_028583015.1. Classification (NCBI taxonomy): domain Eukaryota; kingdom Viridiplantae; phylum Streptophyta; class Pinopsida; order Araucariales; family Araucariaceae; genus Wollemia; species Wollemia nobilis. Next base: position 488,919 of record JAQPPZ010005611.1, read on the forward strand.
CGAGCCTGAAAAGCAAAATATTAACATTGCCCCTATTTGGGTTCATCTCCCAAGTCTACCTGCCCAGTTCTTCAATGAATATTGGCTGCAGGGCATATCCAGAACTATAGGGGACCTGATCTCCATTGACCATACAACCTTGGCCAGGACAAGGATGACTCATGCATGAATCTGCGTAAATGCTAATTTGGATAATGAATTGCCAAGGTTTGTGGAGCTAGAGTATGGAGAATACTATCAAAAATAGTTGGTAGAATACGATAACAGATCGACATTCTATATAGAATGCAAAAATCAAGGACATCTATGCAATAAGTGCCCTAACCTGGCAATGAATAGAGAAAAGCAGAAGCAGGGAATGCTAGACATAGAAAATTTGAGGAGTTTTCCTAGCAGAGGTGATTTCAATCAGGCAAACTATATCTACCAAAAAATAAAAGAGAGGGTGTAGGGTCCCAAAAAGATAAAGGAAAACAACAGGTTGTTGGCAACCAAAATACTCAGGTAAGTTCCAATCCTCTAGTTTCAAATAAATTTTTAATTCTATCCAATATGGGAGTAGGAGGATTATCAAAAGACATGGAAGCACAGAACCTTCAGGTTAACCTTTGTGACTCTCTAGAATCCCCATCCAAGTCAGGATCCTCAAACCCTAATGCTAAAATTACTGTAAGCCCCGTGGGCATCACAAATCCAAACCCTAATGACTGATCTTTAGAATACCCATCCAAGTCGGGATCCTTAAACCCCAATGCTAAAAATACTTCAAGCCTAGTGGGCATCCCAAAGCCAAAACCTAATGCTGAAGAACTTAGGAAGAAAGTTGAGGCATTGGAAAATAAAAAATCTCATCTCCCTAACATCATCATTAGGAGCCAGGTGAATCCTACTGAGGGGCCATATCGTAGACCAGAGAAATACAAAAAAAAATAGAAGATTTGGATGTAGGGGTAGAGATATGTGAAATTCTTCATACTGAGGAATATGGTAGTCTGGTTATGCAACAAATTGCCTCCCCCAAGTTTAGTCCTAAACAAACCAGGAGCACTATGAAGTCTCCTATAGATTTTGGTAGTGAAAAAAGAAGAGGGAGAATATCAAATGCTGAGCATCAAAAAATTAAAACTGATAATGACATTGCCAATGGAAAATAGAGAACCTTGTTTCAAAAGGTTATTCCGGGTTCTGAAGACAAAAAATTAGGAAAACCCCCTCAAGGGAGGGGGAGAGGAAGAAATCCCAAACAATCTAAATGAATTTCCTCTCATGGAACATGAGAGGCCTCAATGGCCTGCCCAAACACAGGGAAGTCAGTGCAATAAGTAATCAAGTGAATCCAACTATTATGTAGCAAAAAAATTTTGGAATCAAGGGGAGATGGTTTACAAATTAGCCAAAGGAGCGTCTAGAGGCCTTATGACTTTGTGGGATCCCCAGATAGTAGAAGGCACCATTAATTAGGACTTAACAGAAAAAAGGAGGCAGTAACTTATTTCAATTATATCCTTGGTCAGGAATTGTAGTGCAATGAGGAGGCCAAAGATATTATCTTGCAATCCATTCCTAGCATAATAAATGAGGATATAAACCTTAAGCTTCTACCTCCATTTTCTGATGAGGAAATTAAGGAAGCCTTGTTTAGCATGGAGCTAGACAAAGCCCCGGGACCCGATGACTTTCCCCCTCGTTTCTATCAAGATTTTTGGGACATCATAAGTGAGGATGTAATTTTTGTAGTCAGAGAATTCCAAGCAAGCAATCATATCCCAAAAGGTCTCAACTCTAATTTTTTTTCTCTAATTCCTAAGAAGAAAACCCCTGAATCTATGGTTGACTTCAGGCCAATCAGTCTGTGCAATGTTTCTTACAAGATCCTGAATAAAACCATTGCAAATATAATGAGAGATGTTCTGCCCCACATCATAGATCCGTGTCAGGAAAGCTCTGTCTAGGGCAGGTCAATCTTGTATGGAGTTATCATAGTTCATGAAGCTCTGCACTCTGCTCATAATACTAACAAGTCTATTTTTACCCTCAAGCTTGATATGAACAAATATTTTGACAGGCTAAGTGACTTTCTAATTTTTTTCCTCAAGTTTGGTTTTCACCACCAATGGGTTAATTTGATCAAATAATGCATTTCTAAATCATGGTTTTCAATTATGGTTAATGGAACAACTGCTGGTTACTTTCAAAGTCGTAGAGGAATTTGGTAGGGGGACCCTATCAGCCCCATGTTATTCATCATTGTGGCAGAAGCTTTAGGTAGAACCATAAAAAATGCTTGCAGTTCAAGGCTAATATTGGGAATCAAGGTAACATATCTCACTAGGGTTGTTTCTCACCAACAATTCATCGATGATACCCTTCTATTGACTAAGGCGTCGATGGTTGAGGCCAAAATAATTAAATACATCCTGCAACTCTACGAGGACGTTGCTGGTCAGAAATTTAATTTCAGTAAAAGCAAGTTATATTTCTTGAACACCCCCATGCAGAGGCAAGGAAGGATTGCAAAAATTTTAGGGTGTGATATAGCAAACCTTTCCACTTCGTATCTTGGTCTCCCTCTTTTCATTGGTTCTCTGAGAGAGTCAATGTGAGGCAGGGTTATTGAAAGAATTAAAAAAAAATTGCTAGATGGAAAAGTCATCTTCTATCTCAATAAGGAAAGCTGACCCTCACTAAAGCCTCTCTTCAGAGCATTCTAGTCTATTTCCTCTTCGTTTTCAAAGCCCCTATGAAGGTTTTCCATAAAATTGAGAAACTCTAAAAAGAATTTTTATGGACTGGATCAGAGGAGAAAAAAAGGATACACCTTGTAGGATGGACCAAAGTGTGCAGACCCAGGGAAAATGGGGGCTTAGGTCTGAGGATAATTGCTCATATAAATTTAGCTTTACTAGCTAAGCAGGCATGGCGCCCCATTTCTGGTGTAGAAAATGAATGGATAGCTATCATAAAATGAAATTATATTCAAAATATGGAATTTCTAAGTGACTCAATTCCAATCAGAGGTTCTACTTTTTAGAAAGCAATTCTCAATTGTAAGAAAATCATCAAAAAATGTTTAATATGGGTTTTAGAAAATGGTGAGAGGATAAATTGCTAGAATGATAGGTGGGCTAAGGATGAACCACTGACGTAATATCCTAACTTAGCCCGAATCAGAGATATCACGAAAGAACTCATTGGCAAAAAAGTCTTTGATTATATGGTTGAGGAAAAAGGCAAAATGAAGTGGAAACAAATAAGGATTCAGGGATTTCAAGCGGAATAAAATGATCTTTGTAATATTATCAAGAAATATTTTATCCCCATGAGACCCAAGGAAGATCAACTGACTTGGGCTCCTACAAAAAATGGATAGTTCACTGTTAAACCAACTTACAAGCTTCTGTTTGATGACGAGGATTTTGTCCTCCAAAAGGACTTAGTTTGGATAAAAAATTTAATTCCAAAAATTGTAGTCTTTTCATGGCTAGTTATCCAAGGAAGAATTATAACCATTGATAATATGATGCGTAAAGGTATTTGTATCACTAATTGCTATTATCTGTGCAAGGCTAATTGGGAGACCATTTATCACATTTTCCTTGAGTGCCCTTTTTCCTTGACTATCCTAAGTGGGGTTTTTTAGGCCTTCAATATTTCTTGGGTTAAACTAGCCATCGTACTTGATTTGTTCATCTAGTGGCCTTACCCCTTTTCAAGCCAAAGACTTAGATACATGTGAAAAATTTGTCTCAATCACTATCTTTGGTAGGTGTGGTTAGAAAGGAACCATAGAGTCTTTAATGAGTCTATCCATGATCATCAAAATATCATTGCCAGGATCCTATCCTTTGCCAATGAGAATGTGAACATTATCCCTTTTGATAACCGTAAACCTCATCTGCAGGAGATCACGATTGCTCAATATTTAAGCTTAACCTTGTTAGATGAGTCTGTGCCTAGGGTAGTCAACCCCAGAGCCAATGTTAAGTGGTCCCCACCTCCTACGGGTTGGTTTAAGCTTAATTTTTATGGAGCGGCTAAGGACAATCTTGGTAGAGCAGGCATTGGCGGTATTGTGCGAGATCATAATGGGAATATGATGCTTGCATTTTTTGAATATTTGGGAATAAGGATGAACAATGAAGCTGAAGCTAGAGCTATGTGGAGAGGCCTTCAAATGAATCAAGACTTAGAAGGCAATTTGATCGTAGAAGGAGACTCTATGCATGTTATAAATATCCTCAATAATTGGAAAACACCTCCTTGGAGGATTAAAATAATTGTTGAAGAGGCTAGGATCCTTTTCCAGGGAAGACAGGACAGAAAAGCCCAACATGTCTTTCGGGAAGCTAACAAAATTGCTGATAAGCTGGCCAATTTGGGTGTCGATGGTGACATACTTTTCAAATGGGAACATGGTGTCCCGAGTGAAGTAGAGGAGCTTATTAAACAAGAATGCCAAGAATTATAGTTAAATTTACCAACATGGAAGGCACTATAAGTTCAAAGGCTAGGAGTATTCCCGCATATTTTTTGAAATGGACTCACAATAAAAATTATCCGAGCTGTCAGTCTTTGTGGATGCTGCTTGGAAATACCACAAATAATAATGGGGATAGTCACATGTCAGATAACATGGCTCCTAGTCATCTTAGTAATTTTAGGTTGGTTGATAATCACAAGACAGGAAATAAATGACAATATAAGACTTCAAACCAGAGCCACGTGGACCACCAGATAACCACCACCATAAAATAGCCAGCAGGTTCACTTCTCCAAGGCTGATTGGCCAAGATGGGATGGGGTCCCAAAGCATGTCATATACGGAAGAAATCAATTACCAAAGAATTATTAAGAGTAACTATCAATACAGAGCTTGTGGGAGTTTTTTTCAATACTCTGCTATGTGTGTTTGCAACTTTTTGTTTCTCCACTGTTTCAAGGAAGGGATCCGTGTCTATTTTTTTTTTTGTAATTATGATGCAGGTGTGTTTTCTTGGGGTATACCCAAAATGTTGTATGGGAAGTTTCTTTTTGATAACATGCTATGTGCCTTACCGGATGTAATGGCTTTGGTGGCATGTAGATTTTACATATATAGGATCCTTAGTAAGGACATGTTCATCAAAAACCCTGGGCTGATTTTTGTAAAAGGTTTTGGGTCAACCTGTAAAACTTGGTATTAATGCTATAGTATCTTATCTACCAAAAAAAAATATTCCAAGATTCATCCTTATGCTTGACCATGACTATCAAAGAAGAATATTGATTGGTTCTATGATAGATAATTTCATGATCCAACATATCTTGAATCAACTTCTTGATTTCTATATTTTGAGGCTAAATATATCAATAAGGATGAATAATTAATGTTTGAATTTCTAAGAATTAAATGAATAATATGATCATGCACCCTTTTGGGAGGAAGACCTTTAGTTTTCTCAAATACCTTAGCATATTTGTCAAGGTGTGACATCATTTTAGAAGTAGGGATGAATGTACAATGTCCAAGACTTCCATGCAATAAATTTGTGCAAATATATGCTTCCTATCATTATTTAATAGTGGAGGTTATAAACCTTGGAGATAGATGATCCTATCATATTTTGACAATTGTACATATAACTGCTATAGGTTCAAGGTAACATCTTCCAATTGAGACAACCATTGAGCTTTGAGGATAACATTTATACTACCCATGTAAATAACATATAAGATTTTGGTCAAAGTTTACGAAACCATCCAGAGATAGACATTAGCAACATGCACCACACATTAAGCACTACCACCATTGGCAATCAAAACATTAAATTTATTGTTTTCAATAGAGTTAATATACAACTCCAAGGCTTTGACCATATCACGGTTCATGAAAGTGTGAGTGATACCATAGTTAATCATAATATTGATCCATTACTGTTTTATAGAATCTTATACCTTAATGGTGTAATAGGATTGCAAAACTATTAGGATAAATATAGAGAGGGTCGCAATACCCATACCTTATTTAGACTCTTTAAATTCTATTGGTTCCTTTGGATATGATGATATAGGGACATACTTATATTTGAAACTTTCTATCCTAAACTTATGGAAATGTTGTTTCTCATCACATGCCTAATCTTGTGGGTACCATGATCTACATTTAAAATAGATGAATCCTTGTGGGTGATCCTTATTACAATTATTTATGTAGATCCTACAATGATTGAAATCATGCCTTGGCCAAAATATAGACAACTAGAGCTTCTTCTCAGTTGTTGGGGATACACACTTAGCACCCTAAAGGGTGTGGATCATGCATATTAAAATAATTATATATTTTTTCCTTAAGCCCATGCCTAATTTATAAAATAACCACCATGGGATCTAGATGATATTTGTATGTAAGGATGCTCATGAATTCCATGAAATACTCATTTGTAGTCCCTATTTGCTTAATCAACTTTAATTAGACCATATAATAGGTGGATGGTATTTTATCAAGCTTTGGAAAGAGGGCTACCATAATACCTCAACTCCCAAAGAAGTCATTAATGAACATAGGTATAAAAATTAGAGGTAACAAGAGTGACCTTTCCTTATCCAAGTACTCTTTGTAAGCATATGAGGCATTGCATTTTGAACCCATCCTTGAGGATCCTCATGACAAAAGGATATTATATCAATTCTAAGGACTAGAATTTTATGAGGGAATTAAAAAAGATAAGGGATAACACTAGCTAAAGAATCCAAATTAGAGGTAAAATCACATTCATCATCAAAATGACTTGCATGAATATCCATGAAGGGATGAGCATGTATTTGAGAAAAACAAGGGCACCCTTGTATCCTACCTAAAATTCATGTGTTGGGATTGTCCATATTGTGCTTTCTTGATTTTGGCAAACTCCAATGTGATCCCACTCAAAAGTAACCTATTGATTCACTATTTGGGGATTGCTTGTTTTTAGGAAACTTGTACTCTTACCATATTCTATAAAGTTTATCAAACAATTTGTGTAATTGCACTTGGTTTTCTTTTATAGACCCATTGAAATCATCCAACTTATGGTTCCAGTTGTTGATTAATATATAATTCACTCATACAATCTATTATTTATTGCTTGAATATACTAAACAATTTCTAAATCCATGGTTGTGTTATATTTTATAATGCTCTCTACAAATTATATGAAGGGTAACATTTATCATAAGCTATTGCAAGAGAAAAGAGAAGTGAAATAGAAATATCAAGTATACAAAATAACATAAAATAATAGGAGTGGATGTCTAAAGGCACCCTATAATATAAATAAATCACCTATAAACTGATTCAATGAATCAGTAGTTGAGGAGTATTTATAGTAGATACCTAATATTAAAATTCCAATTACAATTTCATTAACCAAGGATGACATAATACTAAAGGTAAAGTCAAATTATTAAACGTTTAATAAAGGTTTAGTTATGGTTCACCATCAATTGCTTTAACCAATCCCACAAGGGGTGAATACATAACCATGAAAGTGGATTAATCAATCCCATAAGGGATGAATACAATAATATTTCCTATAGTCTTACGTTGCTAATGTCAGTAGGCCTACATTGATATTTCCCATATGATTACATTATCATCTATCAAACTTGGCCGATAATATCAAATTACCATATCTTCCAACACCCCCTATAATTTGATCTTGGGACAAAGGAGAGAAGATATTAGAGATGTTATCATCTCCCCTCCATTCATATATGACCAATTTTGCTAAATAATATCTAAATTGCTAAGCCTTCTACATCATCTAGAATACTATCAAGTCACTAGTCAATTAGTCTCCACCACCATCTCTATGAAGATGTCAAAAAGTGATATTCCATATCCAAAAATCATCATATCAGATACCATAATATTTCCATAAATTATATAAAGCATAAAATTCAGCTCAAGCTATATGCAAGATAAATGAGAAGAAAAATAGAAAGATCAAGTATACTAAAGAAGACCAAATAATAGAAGTGGGTTCTTGTAGGCACCACACAATATAATAAATCACTCACTCATAAACTAATATAATAGATCAATGGTTAGGGGTATTTATAATACATACATAACCCAAAAATTCCAATTACATTTACATTAACCAAGATGACATAAAGCTCAAGGTTAAGTCAAGTTACTAAACCTTTAATAAAAGTCTAGTTAAGACTAATCATTCAGTGGTTTAACCAATCCCATAAGGGGTGAATGAATAATCATACAAGTGGATTAACTAATATGGTAAAGGGTGAATATACAAATATTGCCTATAGGATTACACCAATATTTTCCATAGTCTTACATCATTATCCATCAAACATGGATAATGGGGTCAATTTACTATATCTTCCATTAGGTAGGAGGGGAAATGTTCCTTGTAGGGGGTGGAGGAGGAACTCATGGTGATAATGGTTGAATGTGTGTGAGCATTCAAACTATTTATGGCCTTAGGGATATTGTGATGCTTGATTTTATTTCTAGATTACACTTATTTTGACTCATACAATCATCACTAGTCAGATCTATCCTTTAAAAGCAACCATTGATCCACTATCAATTTTTAGAATCCATAAAAAGGAACACCCTGGAAAGTGGCAATCATATTTGTAATAGTAGTCTTTTTGAGCCTTGGGGTTGCATGTTATCCACATAGCTAGATCATCACCCACATTTAGCGTATACTAGATATCTTCCTCCCTTGTGTAGAAAGGTGCTTCTTCCTATTATGGAAGTTTTATATTGTGCCTTTTGACACATGCTTCGACTAGTTCAAGAAAGTTCCAAACTTGAGGCACCATGTTCATTGGCAAGTCTGATGTCCAGACTTGCCTAATGCTCTAGCAATCTGTGCATGACCCTAGGTTGAATCTTCTTAATTCTTTCTCACTTCTAGTGAGTTTTTGAATTTTATCTCCTCCATCCATCTATATAATTCATCGAATATTCTCTTCGGTGTCTTTGGTGGAGGGATGACTTCTTTTTCTTAGCCCATTTCACTACCTTTACTTTTGACGAGCTAGCTTGTGGAGCCAGAATTTGGATCTTGATGGGCTGCATGGGGGTGGTAATTAGTGAAGTGGTAGGCACAATTACTAGGCTTGCTTCTGTTGGCAATTTTGGGTACCTTGGGTACATTGCCCTTGCTCAAGTGTTGATGTTGTCATTGATGTCAAAGAGCGGAAGGGTTTTTGTGAAAACCAAGGCGGACTAAATTATAGGTTTTGTTTAAATCCATGGTCAGCAGTTTTGAAATGGGTTTTTCTTAAAACCCAAGTTAGCTCTTCGTTTTGTTGAAAAAGGTGCTCCGATGATGAAGATATTTAATTTTAAATATCCAGTTTAAATTTTATTTATTTATTTAAAATTTAAATTAATATTTTAAAATTAAATTAAAGTCTGTTCACCGGCTTGTTTTCAAAGCCGACGTTGCTAGGGTTTTGCAACGGATCAATTAGGGTTTCCTGTGGACAAAGCAAGGTTAAGCAACCGAAAAATTCTAGGGTTTCATGTTGACCTAATTAGGGTTGCAGACGACTTGTTTGAGAATGTTTTGATGGGATATTCTCTTCTATAAAAAGGCGGGACTGTTGCAAGGTTGAAGTGTGGGGCGTGATGCGATATATGCGAATGAATTTCGTGTGCAGCAGAGTGTAAGTTGGTGATAGTTCTTTGGAGTTAAAGAAAAGAGATCGCAGCGATGAGATAGTGAGTGAGTGCGTATCGACTGATCGAGAACAAAGAGAGCGATATGCAAACGGCGTGTTTAAAGTCCGAGGCAAAAATACGCAGATGGTAGAAGTGAGATTTCATGGAAGGTGCAGCAGAGTGAGTGGTGCAAAGAGAAGATAAGAAAGCGGTATGCAGAAGTCATGTTCCGAGTGTGAAATGACGAGTAGTCTTGGTCGTAGAAGTAATATTTCCGTGAAGTTGCAGCAGAGAACGCGGAGAGATATAGAGGAGTGGTTGAAAAAGTGCAAATCATTTTTCACAGCAGCAGTCGAATGCCGACAAGCAGTAGAACGCAAGAAAAACAGCAGATCGTGCAAATTGAGGTGACAGTTTAATTCTGCAATTTTTATTACTATCTCCAAGTTGTAGCTTGGTAAAAGGGGTTGGTGCCTCTTTCCAGTTGGAGCTGGAAAAATTGGAGTTGGTGCTCCATTCTGTTGTAGCAAGATAAAATTTAGAGGTTGGTGCCTCTTACCGGTTGGTGCTGGTGAATGATTATGTAAAGTTGTAGCTTTGCATTTGACTGGATTTGGATGGTAGTCCAAGCAGTCTTTTTGAGGAGTAGCCACATCGGTGAACCTCGTTAAAATGCCGTGTTATGTGTGATGCTCTTAGTACTTTTATTATTTCTGTTTTAATCTGCTGCAGTTTATTTAAAAGTCTAAATTGCTTTTAAGTTTTTAAAGAACACACAGATTCACCCCCTCTCTCAGTGTCATTGTGATTATAACAGCTTCAAGCATGGATGGACTTACAAATGTGGGGTGGCATCCATGGTAGCTTTTGGGGGTAAAGCTTACTTTTAGAAAAAATTAAAAAGTTTTCCAAGTTATGGATGGTGGAGTGATTGGCTTGGTGAAGTGGAGTGAATTGCTTGGGAGAAGCAAGCAAATCGCTAGAAGAAATTTTGTAGAAATTTTAAATTTGGAAGAACCACTTAAGTTTAGTGGATGCAAATGACTAAATCGCTCAACAAGGATTACTTTGATATTTTTTTTTGTTTGAATTAGTTTGATCGCCCATCTTCAGAGGAGTGATTCACTCCTTGAGGACTTAGAAAGTTTTCCAAGTTAGATAAAGGTACAATTTTCTTACCTAGACGAGGACTTAGGCAATTTTCCAATTCGGAAGAGATGTCATCCACTTGCCTTATAGTGAATCACTATCTAGATGAGCACTTCAAAAAAATAAATAGACTTTAATTTATAACACAAGTCAAAACCTTAATGATAATTTACGCTAGGTGAAAAGTGCAATGGTGACGACTTCCAATCATATTCCTGAGGCACTTAAGTTTCATTACTAGATCTAGATTGATTATTTTGGTAGAAGGCCCTCCCAACGTTTTATTTTATTTCAAGGTACGAGGGGGACTTCATATTTCGAGATGGCCTATGATGTGAATGCAAGATATGAGATATCACCAACTTAAGGGCCCGATGAGTGATTCTCGAACTCACATTCCTAGTTGACGAAGGGGAGAGAGGGCATGAATTCTTTAGAACGATTACTCCAAGGATGAGGGATTTGATCCATGGATGGAGCAATTTCATTGTTGAAATTTTTGCAAGGCAAATTCTAGGGGAACAATAAGAAAAGAAAATAAGAAAAGGGGATGTATAAATGTTATTCTCTTCCTTTTCACTTGAACTTAAAACTTTTTACTTTTTTTTTTGTATTTTTTCATTTTTCATTTTTCTTTTAAATTTTTGTTTTTTTCTTTGAGAAAGGGAAAATAGTAGGAATACTAGTTGAGAAAAGAGAAGGAAAGTGGAAGCAAAAACTAATTATCAAGGAAAACACAAAAGTACTATGTACATATTTTAAGTTTATTTTGTTTTGAATATTTCATTTAGATGGGCCTTAAATGTTGCCCATTAAATAAAATGGGAAGCAATATTCCATCCATAGTCATGAGTCTATATGCATTTGATCCTTCAACTTGGAGGATTTGGTATGACCCACTCTAGAGTGAATCAAATCTTCTATGGCTTCTTGGCTTAACTTTGTCCTAATCTCACTTGAACATCAAATTGCCTTCTTTGTAGCCCATTTTAGTGGCATTTTTTTCAAACCATCTTTTTATTGCTATTAGATGTTGTACCAATCATTTAGATGTCGTTTTATGTTCTACTTTCAAAGCTAGTAGAGCATGTAATCAAGCTTGCATCAATTTGGTATCAATATCTTCAAGCATCAATTGCTATGATATTCCCAAAGAAGGGAGTTCTAGGTTGAAGGACAATACTACTCCCTTTACAAAGACAAATTTGTAGGGAGACAAATCTATGGAAGCTTTAGGCATTACCCTATCTATCCATAATACCTTTTAGTGGAAGTGGAGTTATGTGTGTGAGATGTGGCAAGGGGAGGGGTAGTGATGGCTAGGACACATGTCAATTGGAGAGACAGGGTATCCTAAGAATATTTTTCAAATTTTGTAAAGTTTGGAAAATAGGTTAATGTGTCGAAAAATACACCTAAGTTTAGACTTAGGCATATTATTTTACTATGTAGATTTGGAATGTGCAATGTGAATATGGTTTTGTGAAGGGTTAGGATTTGGTTTCTATAGATGCCCATTTTTGTACCTCATTATGCCAAACACAATATGATGCAAAAACAAGAGACACCTAGCTTTATTGGATGAAGAAATGGACTTTGGTTATCTCGATGTAAATATTGAATGAATTTTAGAATTTTTATTTTGGCTTACCCTCTCAAGCGGCGAATGGGTGAAGTATGACACCCATGAGCTGATTGACCAAGTGTGGATGATGAAAGGGGTTTGATTTGGTGGATTAAAATGTCAAAAATTAATATCGAGTTGATTATCCCAATTTTGGAGTGAGCATGTGTTTTTGAAACTTTGCTTTTGGCATAATGATGAGCAATTTCAATGTGGTTGATGTACCAGTCATTGTAGGTATGCATGTAATACTAGAATCGTTCAGAGGTGGAAGTCATTTCTACACCTCTATTGTAGTCACCACATGTTCGACCCACTTAGTGGGATGATGCATACCAATTTATAATTTGTAAAGGTTCTACTTTGTGACCCCACAAAAAAGGGTTTGATGATAGCCTTGAGCAAATTTTCTTGAACTCAATCACATTCCAAATATGAGTTACCAAATTGATATGATTTGGGATAAGATGAAGTGGGATGATGTGATGGATGCATGGATGAGTTGAATTGATTATTTGTGATGACTTTTGAGGCTTATTTGATGGTTTTTTTTAACAAGCATCCTTATGGTGATCTATCCATCCTACCAAATTGTATGGATAACCAATTGTTGTAACCACCAGGTGACTAGAGTAAATCATTAGATACAAGGTTCACTTGAGAATTTAGGTTAGCTAGTGCAGGAAAGAAAAAGTTATTCTAGATGTTGACCAGAGGGGTTTGGTGCCTCTAGAGCCTTTTGAACTAAAAGTGACCAAAGGGGTGTGGTTCCTTTGAAGCCTTTTGGATTTGAAAGTAACCAAAGGGGTGTGGTTCCTTTGTATCCTTTTGGAATTGAAAGTGACCAAAGGAGTGTGGTTCCTTTCAATATTTTGGAATTGAATTGATCAAAGGAGTGTCCCATTTGGAGCCTTTTGGATTGAATTGACCAAAGGAGTTTGGTTCCTTTAGAGCCTTTTGAACTGAATTGACCAAAGAATTTTGGTTTCTTTGGAGCATTTCAAATTGAATTGACTAAAGGGGTTTGGTTCCTTTGGAGTCTTTGAATTGAATGTGACCAAAGGAGTTTGGTTTCTTTGGAGCATTTTGAATTGAATTGACCAAAGGAGTTTGGTTCCTTTGGAGACTTTTAAATTGAATTGAGCAAAGGATTTTGGTTCCTTTGGAGCCTTTTGAATTGAATTGACCAAAAAAGTTTGGTCCCTTGGAGCCTTTTGAATTGAATTGACCAAAGGGGTCTCTACTTTGGAGCCTTTTGGATTGAAAGTGACCAAAGGAGTGTCTCCTTTGGAGCCTTTTGGATTAACAGTGACCAAAGGAGTGTCTCTTTTGGAGCCTTTGAATTGAATGTGACCAAAGGATTTTGGTTACTTTAGAGCCTTTTGAATTGAATGTGACCAAAGGAGTTTGGTTCCTTTGGAGCCTTTTTTAATTTTGGTATACATGTAATGGAATGATTGTATTATGAATGAATGCAATTGGTGATAATGTGTGTGTAAAAATGAATGAATGGTGTTACTGCATTAATTGTCATTCGAAGAGGTTATGGACTATTGTTTAGTAGGCTTTACCTTTATTGCTTAATCAGGGACACCAATATAATAGTACTAGTTTGACTATATGCTGATAGATGATGTGGATTATAATACATATATAACAATGCAATGGTGATATGGAATGTAAGCTCACTTATCAATTTGTTTGTCTTAGGGATAAAGGATCTAGAGTTGTTTTTCAAAGACTCAAAACATCCTTTTGATCTCAAAAAAACTCATCTACTAATCTCCCAAATCCATAAATTGCCAAGGGTGTCCTAGCGAAGTCAAGTCTCTCAAGGACAAACTGTGTGTGCAGTGAATATTTATTTCCAATCACGAGCGAGAGTAGACTAATCAATTGTAACCTATTCCAATAAGCTAGCTCATTCAAGAGCATACATAGGTCTATACAAAATAAGGTCGCTAATGTGATAGACATGTCGCCATGCATAAGACTACTCCACTACTAGGCTAGCATCTATAGAAAGAGCTAAAGAAGCTATTAGATGCAGTATTTATTACCTCCATCGACTATATAGAATGGGTATCAAACATAGTGCCTATAGGAAAACCTGATGGAATTATTCATAGTTGCATGGATTTTAGAGATCTCAATAAGGCGACACCAAAGGATTCATTCATGTTGCCCAACATAGATGCTCTTGTAGATGCAACTATAGGTTATGATATGCTCTTCCTCATGGATGGATTTTTTGGTTACAATTACATTCAAATTAAACTCGAATACCAACACAAAATTGCATTCACCACTCCATGGTGGATATTTTATTACAAAGTAATGCTATTTGGTCTTAAAAATACTGGTGCCACATATCAGTGGGTCTTGACATATATTTTCCATGACTACATGCATAATATATTAGAAGATTATATAAATGAATTACTGGCGAAGTCATTGTTGCATGAAGAGCTTGCTAAGGTCCTGAGAAATGTCTTCAATTTCCTGATAGAGCACAATGTCAGGTTTAATTCTAAGAAATGCATCTTTGGCATAACTTTAGGAAAACTCTTGGGATTCATAATTTCTAAATGAGGGATTTAATTTGACCTAGCAAAGGTAAAGGCTATCCTATAAATGGCCCTACCCACTAACATCAAAGAGATGAGAATCCTATAGGGAAAAATAGTATCTATAGAGTGTTTCATTGTACAACTATTGGACAAATATCAACCCATGAATCGACTTCTACACAAGGGGGTCCTATTCCACTGGGATGAATAATGTCAAAAAGCCTTTGCTGAGATCAAGAAATACTTGACAACACTGCTAGGACTAGCTCCACAAAGGCCAGACCTGCCATTTCTACTTTATATATCTACTATCAATTTTTCTTTGGGCACCATGTTGGCTCAAAAGAATGTGCAAGACAAAGAACAAGCAATATACTATATCAGTTGCACTTTGGTGAGTTACAAGCTAGGATACACATACATAGATAAATTGTGCTTATAAGTGTTCTTTGCAACTAAGAAGTTGCACAACTACATGTTAAGCCATACAATGTATGTGATATCAAAACAAAATCCTTTGCAGTATATGATGAGCAAGACATATCATAATACATGTACTGCAAAGTGGATCATGCTACTGATAAAATTTGATTTGGAATTCATTAGCCAAAATTCCATCAAGGGACAAGTCATAGTTGATAAACTGGCAGTGGTACCTCTTCAAGATAATAGGCCTCTCATCATAGAACTTCTTTATGAGGTAGTATTTGCATTATCAGAAGCACCCAAACCCGAAGAACCTAATAATAAAGTTGACATGACTTTGTTCTTTGATGGTTCAAAGTGTGATCAAGGGGGTGGTATAGGGATTATGTTTTTCATAGCGTAACATGATCCAATGTCCTTGTCATTTAAGATATAATTACCTTGCATAAATAATAATGCTAAATATGAGACCCTAATCTTGGGTCTCCAAACATCAATCGCTATGAATATTAAAAATCTAAATATCTTTGGTGACTCCCTCCTCATCATTAACCAAGTTAAAGGAATATTTTAGTGTAGATGGCCAATCCTAAAAGCTTACAATGAGCTTGTTGACACTTATCTAGCCCAACTAGAATGGTATGACATCAAGGCAATCCCTCACACATCCAATATATTTGTAGACACTATGGCATATTTAGGATCCTTGTGTAACCACCAGAAAGGGTCACACTCGATGGCGGCTCCTATTGTGATAAATGGTAAAGATATAGCATGCGTACAAGAAAACAAAATTGACAACAAATGAAACAAGAAAAAAAGCACTTTATTCCATTGTATTCAAAGCCAAAATCCAATTACAAGTACATCCCTCTTAGGTATATTCATTTTGATACAATATTACAATAGTAGTGCACAATTATTTTCCCTCTTAAGGGTAGGTGTGATTTCCAAATACCTTTCAGAATGGCATGAACTGATCTAGTGTGGAGATGCCCTCTTCTTCATGATGGGGAAGGAACTTGATGGTTTGCTCTCCTTTGAAACTATTCCCTGCAATCAAGAAACAACACAAGAATTTGAAAAATATAAGCAACCTCTCATGATGGGGGCCCTTTTAGGTAAATTGCATAATGACACCATTAACATGCATAATCAATAAAATGTAAATATTGCTTCTAAGCTATGCAAAGTGAATCAAGATTCATGTAATAACATAAAGGAAAGTAGTAGCTATACTATGCATGGATCAGATATATAAAATGAAGCATAAACATGCATAAAGAAAGCATTTAAGTCCTAACTGAAGCATGAGATTAAAATGTAAAGCTAACCTAATTCTATGGTAAGAAGTCTTCTAAAATGATATTAAACCATAAAAAAAAACTAATATAACCTAATTAGCTAGATAGAAATGGAAATAGGAAGGTGGTTATACCTCTACTTCAAAATTTAGCTTTGGTACATGGTCTACACTGTAAACTATGGCTGACAGCTATAGTTAGCACTCTAATAGGCTTACCCTCAATTCCAAGGGTAGTGGGCTTAACCTCATTGTCCAATTGATGTTCAAGGGTTGCCTTCAGTGTCCTTATAATAGATTTGGTGGTCAAATTACTATGATGGGCCTTCATTTTCCTAGATTTATGTTTCTTGATCCTCATAGGCTCCTAGAACTTCCATGGCAAACTAATCATTGAATGAAGAGCAAAGTAGCCTTTGAATGTACAAATTTAGTATGCAATATGATAGGGGCTTAGCTGCTCACTTGATCACTTCACACTCGATAATTTGTCAACGCTTCGCTATACAAATTATCTATATCTCTGCATCCATTCTCCTCATTTTGGAGGGGGTATTTGTAGGATGCCCTAGGACTTAGGGTGGCTTCCTGGAGAAGCCAAGATTAAGAAGGGGTGGTTAGGATAGTTGGAATGGAATCTTCTACCCTCTAACCACCTTCTTCTAGATCCAATGGTTGTTTCAACTGATTTAGCATGGATTGAAGGTCAAATGAAATTTATTTAATACCATAAGTCACAACTATGGTCTAGAATACAAATCAAAGGTCTCAGTCATGGTTCAGCTATAAATTGTAGATCTAGGCTATGGTTCAGACTGATTAGGCCAAGGATCCCAAATTGAGTGGTTAGATCCACTACTCTATCTTAGATTCTATCCAATATATTCCATATGGTCTTGTAGCATGTCCATATGAGTAGTCACCCTCGACATAACGTGCTTTAGGTGTCTACAAATTCCCCTTTTGAGATATGTTGTGAGATTGAACAATTTTGATAAAAAATATACCTCCTAAAATGATACTAAAGGTTCTATGATGATTATTAGTCAGATCAACATTAGATGCCCTAGGTCCAACTAAAGGATGTGCATCCTAGAATCATTGCTTCCAACTATTTGGAGGCTTAAAATTGAAAATATTATGCCCTTCTCATCTCATTCAGTGTGGTTGTGCATTCCATAGGTATCTTCTGACCCATAGATCCAAAATGCAGAGAACAACAAGCAACATCATATTTGCTATTTTCCCCAATCAAAAAGGTAAGCTTATGATAGCTATTTACAATGATTCGCAAGGATGAATGCAATTTTGAAAATATCAAGAGATCTACAATCTCTAGGATATTCTATTAATTTTTTTATGATTTGATATTATGACTTTCCCCTCAAGCGATGAGTCAATGAGGGTAATGACAATGTATAAAGTGACAATGTCGCTTGACCACCATGGATGATCTGAACAAATTTATATTTGAGCAAATTAATGGCTTGGCTAGGCCTAGCTCAACTTTTGATTCCAATTCTTAATAGTATTTCCATGCTTCTATCCCATGGAGAAGTCTGGCTACAATAGCCGTCTTAGGGAATCGAATTGATACAAATCCAATCAGATTTGTGTTGAATCAAATTATCAATGATTTGCTAAAAAAGAGGTCATAGAAAAAATGACATGCAATGCCTCATTCCCATAGAGCATTCCGACTATGAAGGCCTTCTTAGGTATTGGAAATAAGCATATCAGATCAATGATGAAATTTTTTTCCCTAAATGTCAATATGGTAATTTACTCATATTGCCAGATTGCATGGATCGCAAGTCATTGCAATCACCAAGTGTATAGGGTAAATTATTAAATACGAGGTGCATTTGGTGTTTTAATTATTTGATTTTTTTGAATGTTTTGAATTATGCATTGAGCTTATTTATTTTTCTAGGAGGTGTGTTGCTCCATGAAAGGATTGTCATAGCAACGACCTCGGTTGTACTTTATAATCTCAGCCAGATTTTTAATTTTTTGATTGGATCCCAATGCTTGATTATCACCAAATTTCCAAATTAGCTTACTTTTATTGAACTCTGACCCAATGGGAGGCATTAATTGAAATTTTTGGCCCTTCCCATGGTGGTATTTTTCTAAATTACCTGCCAATTGCAAACCATGGCTAGGGTCCGTGGTTCCCATTTGTTAATTTAGGAACTGTGGCTAGGGCCTGCGGTCCGTGCGGAATATGAGAGGTCTATAAAAATTTCAAATTTCAAATCTCTCATTATTCCTTGATAGTGACCTGCAAACTAGAGTAGTGACAGTGACAACTTACAAAACTGACCTACAACCTACCACACCTTACTCGCACACCGACTTACAGCATGATGGCAGGGCACAGGCAAGCGTCTTCTAGCTGCAGGGGATGAGGCAAGGACAATGTAAATCTAATACCAAGACCTCGCATCCATTACCAATTAAAATGAACCAAATTAAGAACTTGGAAAATAAATTACACTAAATTGTTGGTAATGAACCTCATCTTAGGCTAGGATAGCTTAGATTTTAATTTTTTTTGCATTTTTGGTCACCGTATCGCACCCGGCCGAACTTCAATCAGAGTCCACATGTACCAGCTATGGTTCCCAATTGGTCAATTTGGGACCGTAGCTGCCAACTGTGGTCAACATTCAAAATCCCAATGGATAATTTTTGATCACATGCGGACCATAGGGTTGACCCACGATTCACCAACTTTAGGAAAAATTTACAAAAATTTTAATTTTTCTAAATTTTTAGAGGCAATTAATGTCATTTAATGCATTTTGACCTGTCTTATTGAAAAATTTAATTTGTAGGCCTGCATGATGACATGTTTTTGCAACTTGATTAGTTTTTTATTATTTTTGATGATTTTTAGGTCATTTTAAAAATGTTTTTGCATGTTTTAGTTAGCCTTTTCCTTATTTTATGCTATTTATTTTAGATATTGACCTCTAGAGCTTAAGAGCCTAACATTCTAAAGACTCTCCATGGAGAGCTCATTGATGGTGAGTGAGAGTGGTTTGGAGCTGTTGGCTTTGGTGACGTCCTAGATATACCCACCATTAGGGTAGATCAATCCTATCTTATTGTGTTGGCCCAGTGCTAGAATATACAGACCAACACGTTTCACCTACATACAGGTAAAATGATAGTGACATTGAAGGATGTATACAGGATATTTTGGATCCCCATTGATGGCAAGGCCATCATCTCCTTGACTTCTGGTGCCAAGGAGTCAGTATTTGATGCTATATTTGATGCTCACAGTGAGGAGGCTCAGTGAGCTATTGACCACAGAGGGGTCCAAATTGGCTACTAGTAGGGGAAGAATGTCTTCTCCATAAGCGAGGCCATTTTTATGCACCTAGTGGTGCAATATGTGCTTCCAGATTCCTCAGGTGTGAGGATTCCCTGAAACCTCTTAGCTACTGTATGTAGAGTTTTACAAAATTCTATCTGCTAGCCACTACTCCTAGCTTGGGGGAGCACTCTATTGGCTTAGCTATATCGATAGCTATATCAAATAATTGAGTGTAGCTGTAAGAGCATCAATTGTAGTCTACTTTTATAGATATGGGGCTAGTAGCATATCAGGGTAGAGTATCTTGAGGAGCTACCCATACATATTATAGATATTGATGATGAGCATCAATGCTATGTTGCCTGTTGGCCTTAGGATAAGGAGGGTTTTCATAACAAGATTCATGCTAGCAAGACCAAACATTACATTACCCAGTTTGTAGCACTTGGGCTGAATGATATCTAGTGGTGGCCCTACATGGATTATCCTGACTGGCCTAAGGCCGATGAGCGACTTCGACAGTCTCACCAGGATAGATGGCTACTTGACCAAAAGGCTGAGATCAGAGAGTTTTAGTTTTTCTATCGCATATTATAGCAGTTTGGCATGGTGTAGGACATCCCAAAGATCCCATTTAATTATAGGCACTTGGCTTTAGAGAGGGATTTGTCATGGATCTAGCCTTCAACTCTAGGTGATGCTCTATATTACTTCTAGGAGACTGGGGTTGACATAGTAGTGATCGCTCCAAAGTAGAATGGATGGTGGTCTCTATTCTACTAGTATGGGATGGGGCATCTGGACTGAGTGGTAGATCAGGTCAGAGCAAAGGTTGATCCTGACGGGAATAGGGTGCACCAGTGGACAGAGGGTGGCTGGGATGTAGAGGCTACCACTAAGGAGGTTCCCAATATTGATCCCAATGAGGAGGCTCCAAAGGAGGGTGAGTTCACTTCTAACATTGCAGAAGGGATACTCTTAGCATAAGTGGCTAACTTGCAGAGTCAACTTAGGTGATTCCAGACATAGTAGAGGGAGTGGGACACTACTATCGCTACTCTGCAAGTATAGCTGATAGAGAGAGATCATCGATTAACACAAGTAGAGTAGGAGATTGCTAGCCTAAAAGTATAGGTGACCATAGTAAAGACCTAGGTTAGAGAGCTCATTCATGCCCATGACTTGGTAGAGGCACAGAGGGATACAACCATAGTAGAGCGAGATCTACTTAGGGCATAGAGGTCGGGTCCTCCATCCTCTTAGGTGGTTATGGGGCCTTCAATGGAACCAGCAACAATACTACTAGGTGGTCAAGATCCTATCGTAGATATTCATCACCTATAGGATTTACCTATGAGTTCCAATGAGAGGCATGCATATAGGGTTGTTTAGGTAGACCAGTTGGTTGGATACATTCAGATGCTATACGCAAATATTCTTGAAGATCTATATGTTGTAGAGTCCCAGTGGACTAGATCTCATACTACAGGATAGTCCACTGCTAGCTCTAGCCATCGCACCCATTAGAGTGAGAGGACACACAAGTCCTCCTGTACACATGGTAGAAGTAGTCATACCAATACTAGGGAGGTAGGGTAGTCTTTTGTAGCATCCAATCATAGGTCCCAGTGCACATAGGTTCCCATAGCACAGGGTGCATTTGGATGAGTGCTAGGCTTCTTCAGACTTGGTGGTAGTCAAGGCTCACAGCAGGATCCACAACATTCAGCAGGGTATCAGGTAGAGTAGGCTCCTGAGCATAATACTGAGGGAGGCGGTGAAAGCTCTAGTATAGGGGGAGCAAATCAAAGCTAGAGCTCTACTGTTACAGGACACATTTTTGATATATCTCATTTTTGGTGTAAGTTCGAGGACCTACACATTTATAGCCTGTAGGAATTTTCATACTCCCGATGTACTTTAAGACACACATTATATATATGATATGATAATTATTATGGCCCATTTATTGTGTACTCATTTATTTTTTATTTTATTTTTATGTGATGCACATGGATGCAATGCTTATGTTATTATTATGCTATATGATGTGATGTATGGATGAAATGCAATAGCTATCTATTTTATTTATGATGATGATATGCAGTGATCTAGATGATTATATGTGTTTTTTTATGGATGTGATGTTTTCTCTTAATGCATATTTGATATTGCTTTATTGTATGCATGAACATATGTGATGCTTTATTTACACGATGCTACTCTAATGTAAATGAACATGTATGCTTTAATCACTTAAAACATAAGGAATGAATGCAAATATATTTATCAATCTAATGTATGATGCCAAAAAATGTATAAATATCATGAATGTAATTGAAAATCCTTAAGATAAGAATGTAATCAATTAATCACCCATATATGAAATGCAATGGTATACAATGTTTATGATGCGAATGAAATAATGTGTCATTCGAGTTTCTTTTGCAAATTTGAAAAATATGCACGATATAGTCAGTGGTTGTCTAAATATTATTCTTAATATCCATCCGATATATATCCTATATGTTGATTATGCTTTATATAATGATGTATCATGGATTCGATACTTTGCAATTTTATTATTTACACGGTTGCAATTTTTGACATTTTTTTGCTATGGGAGAAATTTTTGAGGTTTTCCATGAGACTCAAACACCCTAATAGAATTATCAAAATTTGCATACTAACCACACTAAACTTCTGAGATAAAAGGCTTTTGCTAGGATAAACCCTAATTTTTCATTATCCCTATGTGTGTAAATGAATATTTTAAGATAAGACATGAGCATTACCCGATGTCAGGTGGGATTCTTTTAGCCCATTGCTAAGATAGGGGTTCCACAAATATCTTATCCAATCTCAGGTTTATATTTTAGTTGGACTAATCCACTAGGCAATGCAGGACACCTAAAGCTAGCTCTTCCACATTCAAAAATTGGTATTGTTCATAAGCGAGATGCTAATACGTTAAACATATCATCATGCATAAGGTACAGTAGTGTTGACAAGTCCATGGATTCAAGCATTCCTTTCTATCCTTCAATTTTTGAGATACTTGCTCATATGTAGTGAAGCAAGGGAGTCAATTCCATATTCTTTTTTAATTGTCTTTGGATCTTCATTTGATCTCTCTTTGAACTGGATTTTGGATCTTCATTTGATCTCCGCTCGAACTTTTAATTTATGATATTTATTTGATCTTCATTTTTGAACTTCACTTTGAACTTTGATTTAAGCCTATTTTTTGAGCTTCACTTGATCTTCACTTTTTAGCATATACATTTAATAATTTTCTTCAAAAACTTTTCTTTGGGGGGATTTACTTGGAAAAATTGTTTCTGGTATATCAATTGAGAATATTGATCTTATGATATCAATATGGGATATCACTCTAGGGATCCGATCTATGATATCAATCTAGGGTATCAATAATGAGGATTGATGTGGGTATATCTTTGGTATAATGCTCATTTTATCGTAAGCAAGGGATTTTGAATAGGGAACTAACTTGTCCTTTTGCCAACTTCCAACATTTCCAATTTTGTCTACAAATAGCGAAAAGCAATAATAACTCTTTTCGCTTTAGGATACCCAGTCCTACTTCATGGCTTTCATCTTCCCCTAGGCCTTGTTAGGATTGTTTAAATTTGTTGATTAGTGATAGGTTTCTAATGTGCTAAGGGCTATACTAATTGAACCTCAGCTAAAAAATAAAAGCAAGCTTTCTACCAACTCTTGATAAGACCACTAGGTATGACTGAGTGACCAAAAATCCCTTGTATATATCCATAGCAACATTATAGGTTGTGTTGAAAAACATAATTTCTCACATGAATGATGGATTATGATAAATGTATATATGCATTATTTAAACACAAATGTGGCATCATTTGTAAGAAAGACAAACACAATGCCTTCTATTACGGAATGCAATGGATGACGAATACCTATATGCAATGCAATAATGCAGTGGATGCATGAGTGAATGCAAAATTTAAATGCAAATGCAATTTTTTTGGATTTTAAGCTTTACCATTTTTTTGGATTTTATTGATTTTATAATTTTTATGGGTTTTGAGCCTCATAATTGACCAAACGACAAGTACATGCCTCTAAAGCCTTTAGATTGACAAAGAAATTTTTAGAAATCCTTGGAGTTTTTGGGATTGACCAAAGGGATTATGGGTATCTTTGGGGTGTTTTGGGATGACCAAGCGATTTTGAGAATCCTTGGAGCCTTTGGGGTTGACCAAGTAGTTTTTCAGAAACTCTTGGTGCTTTTTGCATTTGACCAAAGGGCTAACAGATGCCTTTGGATATTTTTAGAATGACTGAGTGATTATAAGAAAATCCTCAGGGCTTTTAACTGACATGATCAAGTGGTTTCAGGGACCCTTAGAGCCTTTTGGGATGACCGAGCGGTTTTGCAAATCCTTGAAACTTTTGAGGTTGACCAAAGGGCTTACAAATGCCTTTAGAGCTTTTTGAGTTTGACTTGACCAAGAAATTTTCAAGAACCTTTGGAGCCTTTTGGGAAGGTCACACTGCCCTATATACCCCCAGTGAGTGTGTCATTCGATGATGGTGAGGGAGGTGCAATACCTCTAGCTTCCTCATTTTTCCTTATCAAATTTGGCATGTTTGAAAGGTATGCTACCTTGAAGACCCCCAATGTGCATGCTATTTACTAAGAAGTAATAAAATTGTTTAGGAAGAGTGATAGTACTCAACTCCCCTAGGTGAATATTGGACCTCACCAATGTGCCTATGCTTCGGTACGAGTGAACAAGAGAACCATCCTCATGAATCTCATCTCATTTGACTAGGTCTTCAATGACCCTATTAAATTATTGGCAACTTCGAATGTCATGTCTATGCACTCAATGGTACACACAAAAGGGACTCTTATCAGGTGACCCAGTCTTTGATACCCTATGCTTAACTTTGGACAATATGAATGTTTGTGCCTCGTGTAACTTTTGAAACAAAGTTAAAGTAGTCATCTAAAATGAAACTACTCGTTGCACTGTCCTATTGGGCCTATGAGGTGACTGATGACTTAGAAGTCACTTTTGAAGAGGTGTAACCTCCACTTCATCATATTGGGGCACTCTAATAGAACCATATATATGGTAAAACCCCTTATCTATAAAATTTTGCACCACACCCTTAAATTCATAATAATATCGAATACCATAACCCTCTATTCGATGGTAGAGATAGTAGTGATGCTCATTGTAACCCATAGGTTTAAATCTATTTGGGTTCAAAGGGATGACATTAGGCAAGGTGATGACCTCATCCTATTTTAGCTTCTGAAAGATATCAGACATAAACTCTTGTAATGGAGTCCCACTATGCTGTGACTATTTTGGGATCTTGCCCTGCATTGGTTTTCTTTGAGAATCCAATGGTTGGGTTGGCCACATTGGCTTTTGCTTCTACTAAGGCTTTTTATGCACTTGCACAAGAAGCGATTTGTTTTCAAGGAAGGGTTGCTTTTGTAATTCTAGATTTTCAATTTGATTCTTGATAAAATGCAATGACTTATCTTGCTCGTCCATTCAATGCTCCATCCATTCTATATGGATTAAAATGGATTGGAAGACTGACAAAGAATTCATGTGTATTTCCATTGACTGATTCGAAATACCTCTGTCATTTGAAGGAAAATAAAATTGGATGCTATGGATCCATTAGGTAATTGCAAATCACCTATTTCCTTCACTTGAGTTGATGTGGATGCTTCTTGATGATACATTTTATCCATGTTATCCACATTCTCATGCATACGACTCAACTCAAGATATTTTTTCACTTCATTATGTTGAACTATGTCACTTTAAGTACCCCCAATTTTATGTGAGTAACCTACTTGTTTGTGCTCTCAAGATGGTGTCATGAGAAATAATTCAGGAGTGACCAATTTAAAAAATTCTAGACCTAGCAATGTGGAAACACAATTGGGTTGCCCTATATCCTACTTTATGTGATTAAGAATCATTTGATCATCTAGCCTAATTTCGACCATCATCGTAAACTCATGAGAAAACTCCACAACTACCTATGTTGGTAATTTTTCCACATACTGAGGTTGTTCTATTTTAGTTTTAATAACTGAACCTTCCTCATGCTCATACAATGTCTCCAAGATAGGATCCACAGATGGATATTCAATAAAAATCTGATCTAAATCTTCAGTGGACTCTATGGTGGGCAACATTGTAATACTAGCCTCCATAGGCTCTTCATATTCACTATAGTCCTCATAAGAATTATCTGGTGTCATGATGGATGAAGATGGTGTGATACACTCGAGGGCATCCATGACCATATTAGGTTTCTCCTTCTTTATAGGAGTGTGGAGATCTTATAATGATACCTTCAAAGTGGCTGTGAGCAACTCTATAAGGGCATTCATTAATCCTTCCCTAATAAGTGGTGTCGAGAGTGCAGGGGTTGTAGGTGACTCATAGGTGATAGCGGTGGGGATGGCAATTCTAACACCATATACAAAGCTGCATCCACACTTTGGATAGGCTCATCCAATTTATCTTGTAGATGCATAGGTGTCTCATCTGGTTTCTATGGATTATCCTTAGGCTTATAATATTTGAAGGGATCTAGGTTCACTTCAACTACATGAAATTCACCCCCAAGGGTGTACTTAATGCATTGATACACTATTTATGGTACGTACTCCATGGCTCTTATCCACAATCTACCAAGTAGCAGATTATACTATCTTGATCCCTCTAAAATATCACACAATGTAAGAATGATCTTTTTTCCCACCTCGATGGGGAGGACTGTTGTGCCTACTATAGGGGATTCCAAATCATTGAAGGCTTGCAATATGATATTTGTTTCCTTGATGTGATAAGGTGGAATTTTGAGATGTTTGAATGTTGAGGTGGTAATGATATTAATCAATGATCTTGTATCCACTAGCACTCGCTTATACACAATATATTGTATCCTTGATATGATATGCAATGGAGGATCAGATTCCCTAATAGGGACAAGTTTGACTTCCTATTTATGGAAAGTAATAACAGATTCCTTATATGGTGGAAGAGACTGTATATGCCCCAAGGATTGTGACGACCTTCGAGTGTTGACATTGATCACCTATCAGACTTGACTACTCTCGACCTCACACTTATGCATGGGATCCCTAGATGTCTCTTTCTATTGTTCTTCGATAACACAAGGTATGTCTATCTGTCTATAAGCATGGCTATCTACTTGCTTAAGTGTCAACTCTTGACGATGCACTAGGTGTGTTATGTTGACTTGTTGCCTGAACACTCTAGGTATGAGTTTCTTTTCGGGAGTTACCTCACATGATTGTTCTTCACATGATTTCTATTGGTAAATCCTCTCTTCATGCCATTGGAGTTCATCCAACCTTTTTTGATGTGCTCTCTTTCTTTCTATGGACTCACGCTCTAGGTTCCTACATTGATGGTGCGTCTCCTCCAATTGGTCTTGGAGTAGTCACCTCTCATGGGTTGCATGAGACTCAAATTCCCTATAGGACTGACCCATGGAGTATGATCCATGACTCTCTATCTCCCCAAGTAGAGACCTAGTGACTTGGGTTCTCACCATATGTAAATATACCCCATGATCTGTATGGGTGAACCCCCTATGTGATGATGGGAGCTCGTGATGAATATCAGAATGTTATGGTAGGAGGATTGGATCCTTAGGTGCACAATAAGTGAGACACCTAGCAAGGAGGCACACAAGGTTTGAAATATCATTAGGAGAACATTGATAGTGTTCAGATCCTCTACATGAACTCTTTGACTCATTAGCTCATGATTGAGATCTATCATGCCTAGTTGTCATGATAAACTGACTAAACAAGACTCGAGATGTTTCCTTTCTTAATGAAAATTGTGGCCTCTATGAGGGGCTTATCTTGATGTATTAAGCAATAAAGAAGCATACAAAGTAAACAATGTGATTATCTCCTTTACATTTTAAAATTTGATCCCTAAACTTTTTGATGTGTTTTCAATATGTGTTGTATCAGTGTAGAAACTCTCATCGTATTTTACAAAACTTGTTGGATTTTATTCTTGGTTTAATAGATTTCACCTATACACTCATATCTTGACAACTTGGCTATGAATTCCAAGTCGTATAAATCCCCCATGTGTGGTAATGAAGCTGTTGAGTGTTAATTTGTCATATTACAAATAATAACACGCAACTTAGAGTCTCGAACGAAAAACTCTTTCTTGCAAAGAAATAATTTATTTTATTTTCCTTCCTTTTATTATTTCTCCAAGTTTCTTTGTGAAACAACTTTTACGTATATAAAGCGAATTTCAATTTAATACATGCAACTGATATATCCCGGAATAACTCAAATCCTCGTAGATAGCTCGTTAACAAGGGGCCTTTGTTGATTCTTAATGAACTTTATAATCTTGACTTGTTTGATTAATCAAAAATAAACAAAACTCCTTTTGATGTTCTAATATTCACAATTTATTCTAAGGTTAACCTGTTCGTTTTATCTTCATTCAATAGTTCTATTATTTCAGTGTTAGTCTCTGACATGAAATTAAACATATCAAGGAATAAAACAGAAACTGTTATTTTGAATCAGCTAGAAAATAATGAAGGATATTAAAATGGTTCACGATCTCCTCCCTGCAAAATCCCAAGTTAAGAGATGAAATCCCCAAAACAACCCAACCGATCAGATCTGTACTAACACACAATCTAATCAGATCAGATGCAAGACTCTAAGGAAAAGAATATAACTACATCATTCTACCATTCACCTATCGTAACCCATCCCATGGCGTAAACGAAATAGATACAAGACAAAATGATGCAACGAAAATATTGATAGTAAAACAATAGTTTTGGCTTCGATCTCCTTTTGATTTTACACACAAAAGTCGTGTTACCAAAGAAAAATCCTTTATTTCAATAAGTAATGCTTTTTTTTGTTATAGTCTCCAGCCTCTGTATCCATCTACATTTCTGCTATTTAACCTTTCTGTCGTGCATTCTCAGCTGCTCCATGATGCTTCGTTTTGACTCCCAGGACCCTTCACTTCAATTCCTGCCCTTTGGTATTCTAACCTTTGCGTGCAATCGTAACACTCGATCTACGACCAGTAACTGTTGTTATGAAACGTTACTCTGGTTCTGTCATTTTTGCCATGTGTCCTGCGTCTCCTGCACCTTTCATAACGCTTTCTCATGGAAATCCTGATAGAATTTGCATTTGGCCTCTTCCGTTTCCTAGCCACGATAACGCGACATGTTGCGAAATCATGACATGTCACGATATCGTGACATGTTCTTGGTATGTACGCCCGCAGTAGCTCATTGTAGCGATATCGCTACCAACTTTGCTTTGCCTTATTTTTAAAAAAGTGGTAGCGATATCGCTACCACTTTGGTTTCGAGCCTTCCTTTCAAAAAGTGGTAGCGATATCGCTACCACTTTGGTTCCGAGCCTTCCTTCGATGAAGTGGTAGCGATATCACTACCACTTTGGTTTCGAGCCTCCCTTCGATGAAGTGGTAGTGATATCGCTACCACTTTGGTCTCGAGCCTTTGCTTCACGAAGTGGTAGCGATTCGCTACCACTTTTCCTTCGAGCCTCCGCTTCATGAAGTGGTAGCGATTCGCTACCACTTTTCTTTTGAGCCTCCGCTTCACGAAGTGGTAGCGATTCGCTACCACTTTTCCTTCGAGCCTCCGCTTCATGAAGTGGTAGCGATTCGCTACCACTTTTCTTTCGAGCCTCCGCTTCACGAAGTGGTAGCGATTCACTACCACTTTTCCTTCGAACCTCCACTTCACGAAGTGGTAGCGATTCGCTACCACTTTTTCTTTTGAGCCTCCGCTTCACGAAGTGGTAGCGATTCGCTACCACTTTCAAACTTGTGCTTCCTCTCGGCAACTCTTAGCAATGGAGAGACAGGTCGCGATTTCGCGACATGTCGCGATATCGCGACATGTCACGATTTCGCGACCCTTTCAACACTTAGGCATTTTTCTTCTCTTCTTCATTTTTAGCATCCAGGTCTTTGATATCTTCCCTAAAACCTGCAAAAACAAAGGTGGGTCCCCACTTCTGGGGTGTGTTGTGGATGAACCACAACAAATGGTGACTCTGCTGTCAAATGCTCTTGAGCATTTTAGTAAGAACCCAACCTAACACAAATCACAAATTTGAAAACATGGGTTAGCCCATAATCAATATAACTAATGCCCAAAATTAGAAGTACATGAATTATCAGAATCATCAAGTATTAGCTTGGTGTGTGCAATGAGTTCCTTTCCTTATCACTTGAATTTGATCCACATTCCATCATCGGTTTTGCATGAATGCATATGCAAAATTGTGAATGATTTGCGTATCCTACTGAATATGCCATGAGAAAATGTATAGTCACTCTTGTAGTATTATGTGCAAACATTCAAGACTGCCAAACCCTCTTAGGATCCACTAGTGAATGGTTCATTATATCCCAAAGTTGGTTATGAGTCCCTACTATCTCGAACGCATGTGCAAGTGGATGTGAAATTAGAACTTTGGGGAATCAGACTCCCAACCAACCGAGATGAGAGTTTAACCCTATCCTTACTATTCTGATTTAGAATTCTTTACCTCACTTTGAGCAAAATAACTAAACCAATTATGGAATAAATGGTCATGCTAGTCTAACCCTCTAGACAATCAGTGGTCTTATTTTTTAGGCAAGACATGATGCCATGCATGGGCCTATCTAACCCCATAATCCAAAACTTATCTTCATTTCTTTGGACCTTGGGGATGACTACCCATCCCTTGCAGAGGACAAGTAGTACGATCCTTACAATCCAAGTATAAGGATGAGATGGGAAAAATTTATTTATTTTACTTCTTGGACCTTGGGGATGACTACCCATCCTGGTTAGGGACAAATAGTACGATCCTTACAACCCAAGATTTTAAATGTAAATGCAAAATATTAATCTTGTTACTTAGACCTTGGGGATGACTACCCATCCTTTGCAGAGGACAAATAGTATGATCCTTACAATCTAAGACTTAATACGAAATGAAACATAAGAGCTTTGGGGAATCAGATTCTCAACCAATCGAGATGAGAATTTATGCCCTATCCTTACTACTCCATGTGGGTCCAATCAAAGCTTTGGAGAATTAGATTCTCAACCAACCGAGATGAGAATTTAACCCCCTCCTTACTACTCTGATTTTAGGCTTTAAGCTCTATGGAAGTGGTCAAAACCACTGTTTTTAGGATCATGTTGCACAATAGGATAGACATGAAAACCATTTTCGCCCA
This sequence comes from Wollemia nobilis, assembly GCA_028583015.1. Lineage (NCBI taxonomy): Eukaryota > Viridiplantae > Streptophyta > Pinopsida > Araucariales > Araucariaceae > Wollemia > Wollemia nobilis. The sequence continues at coordinate 520,316 of JAQPPZ010005611.1, forward strand.
ACCTTTCCCTCCAAGTTAGGTTTTGATCATTTTGCTCAAGATCCCTTTTAATGTATGAAACGTGCTTGGTCCTAGATACTTCAAGACTCAGTTTCCAACCTTAGGATTTACTTAAATTTATGTTATAACATAACCCTAAGAGGATTCAACATACTCAAATGAATTGCACCTAAGATGCATATGCCACTATGGTGAAATGTATGAAAAGTGAGATGAACATGAATGCATTATTTCTTGAATTGCAAATGAGATGATTTGTCATGCAAAACTGACTTTTTCATGCATCACAAGCTTCAAATGATCTAAATTAACTGTTTGTATTACATGTGGAGCTTTTACAACATGATTCCAATGTTTCATATTCTCCCAATCTTAGGAATGTGTTCAACATCAAGTTTTTATTCCCTTTTTTTTTTTTTATAAGGCAATGAAAAGGAAATCAAAGGAACACCACCGCCTAAATTTCCAACCTGCACACAAACGCAAAAAACCAACATTAATACAAGAAAAATCCTGAAACAAAAATGAATACATACTAACATATCAAATCTACACATCAAAAAAACTAAATTACAGCATTGACACAAAACTAGATATCTCCTGAAACACACACTTAAGTATCAAATCTGCACACCAAGAAACATATCACAACATTAATACAAAGCTTATACATGTCAAAATAAAAAAAATAATACACACCTAAACATGAAAAATGAAAGCAAGAAATTACAGCGTTATTACATATAATACAAAGCCCAACTACCTCATGCTTGAAAGTAATGCTTCAAGTGCAACCCATTGATAGGTAGTGCCAAATCCTTTCCATCCAAGGTTTTTAGTCTAAAACTATTTTCCCCTAGGATCTCTGAAATCTGGTAGGGACCTAACCAAAGGTAATCAAATTTATCATGTTCCCCCTTCTTCTCATGTCTTTTGTCCCATAACAGCACTAAATCTAAAATTTTAAACGCCTTGGCCTTAGACCTTTTGTCAAACCATATTTTTACAATGTCTTGGTGTTTACTAAAATGAAGCATAGCTTCATCCCTTTTTTCATCCAAGTGCATTAATTGCGTTAGTCTAGACTCAAGTTTATCATTAGTTCCAAAATAATCTTTCATGAAGTGCAGCGTTTGTAATCTGAGATTTGCAAGAAAAATGGGATATTGTCCATAAACCAGATGGTAAGGATATGTCCCTATTGCTTCTTTGACTCTTGTTCTGTCAGCCCAAAGGGCCAACTTAAGCTTATTGTGCCAGTCCCACGGATTCCTTTCCAACAATTTTTTTATGACAGTCAACAGATTCTTATTGGATGACTCGGCCAATCCGTTACCTTGTGGGTAATAATTGGAGGAGAAGTTTAAACTCACACTGTTATCAAATGCCCAATTAGCAAACTCCAGAGAGGAAAATGCTGAACCATTATCACTTACGATGGAGTTAGGCATCCCGAATCTAGTGACAATGTTATCTTCTAAAAATTTAATGACCACCTCTGCAGTAGCATTCTTTGTGGGGATAGCTTCGGTCCATATCGTGCAATAGTCCGTAGCCGTCAGAATATATTTGTGAGCATCGAAGGAATTGGGGCTGATAATCCCAATAAAATCCAAGCCCCATTGTGCGAAATGTCTGGACTCGATTACGGACTGTAAAGGCATGGAAGCGTTTCTGTCTCTATTGGCTGCAGTTTGACATATGTGACATGACCTCACATGAGAATGGGCATCCTTGAATAGTTGAGGCCAATAATAATCGGCTCTGAGGATTTGATGGGCTGTGGCATTAGCAGACCCATGCCCTGTCCCATGTTTACCATGAAACTCTTTGAGTATTCGCATTGCCTCCTCTTGATCAACGCAACGAAGGTAAATACCTTCATGGTTCTTTCTGTATAATGTGCCAGATCTAACTAGAAAATTAGCAGACTTCAAATGCAAGGCTCTGTGCTGAGTAGCATTCAAAAATGATGGACACCTACCATTTAGTAGATAGTACACCACATCTGCATACCACTCCTCCTTGGTTACATCAGCGACTTCATAATGTTGACAAGGGATTGCGAGATCCTACTCTGCGATTGCCTTAGCTAACCCTTGCCCCCATACTATCTTCATTGATTGAATCTCCAGATCAAATTCCTACAAAGTTGAAACCCACTTACCACGCTTCTCACCTAATTCATTCTGAATGAACATGGCTTTGACAGTAGGATCTGGGACGATAGCAAAGACCCTATTGTGGACTATGTAGTGCCTGAACTTTTTTACAGTCTTAACCAGCGCATACATTTGCTTATCTAGGGTAGAATATCTCAGTTTCGAATCTTTGAGAGGACTACTCAGGAAAGAAATGGGATTTTCAATGCTGCCTTCACTCTTCTGAGTTAAAACACTCGCAAAGGAGTGATTTGAAGCAAATGTGTAGATATAGAAAGGCTTTGTATAATTGGGACTCACCAAAATCGGGGCTTTAGAAATCGCATCCTTGATATTATCAAAAGCCTCTATCCTTTCATCTGTCCAAATGATCTGGACCTCTTTCTTTAGCATGTCGTTCAAAGGTCTTGCTATCTCTGCAAAATCTACGATAAATTTTCTGACAAAATTGATCTTTCCGAAAAATGATCTCAACCCCTTCTTGCTATTGGGATGAGGAATTTTCTGTATGGCTTCTATTCTCTCAGGTTCAATGGAAATTCCATCCTTAGATATTATATGCCCCAACAGCTTTTCCTTCTATTACCTCGAAGATGCACTTCTTTGGGTTGAGAGATATACCATGTTCCCTGCATCTTTGAAAGACTTTCTTAAGATCCCTGACATGGTTTTCCCTGTTCTTAGAAAATACAGGAATGTCATCGACGTAAACAATGATGCACTTACCAATAAGCCCTTTAAAAGCAAAATCCATAGCTCGCTGGAAAGTGGCACCTGCGTTCAATAGTCCAAAGGGCATTCTCCTATATGCAAAGGTGCCCCATTTTGTCGTAAAAGCAGTCTTCATCCTATCACTAGGATGGATAAGGACCTGATTATATCTTGAATAACCATCCAGGAATGACATCATCTCTGACCCGTTTACCTTTTTGAGTATTTCATCGATGGTGGGTAATGGGTAGTTGTCCTTTTGGGATGCCCTATTGAGATTTTTGAAATCAATGCACAACCTTATTTCTCCACTCTTTTTCCTCACAGGGACTAGGTTAGCAACCCACGTGGAATGCCTAATGGGAAAGATGATCTTAGCTTCTAACAATCGCTTCACCTCTTTCTCTATCAAGGGTTCTAATAATGGATTAACTCACCTTTGTCTTTGCCTGAAGGGCTTGGACTCTGGCTTCGGTGGAATTGTGTGCATTATGACATTCTGATCATAGGTTTTCAACTCCTTATAACTCCAAGCAATGCAATCTATGTATTCTTTTAATGCATTTGCTATGGAATCCTTCTCCTGCTTGGTACATGCTTTTGCTATGAATACCTCCTAGGGATTTTTTGCACTTCCAATGTTAACCAAATCACAGGCCTCTCCAGGAGATGGAACCCTTTTACCTTTTCTTGGTTTGCATCCGATATCAAAGATTTTTTCTAATGAAGCTATCTCATCAGGCATCCTGTTGTTTTTTACAGGATTTTTATCTTTCGAAACTACCTCCTCTACATCCCTTTCTTCTTCATCTATGTACTGCTTTTCAAATATACTAGAATTAGTGACAAAATGAAATATGTGCCTGTCACTATCAAATACTTGGAAGTTCATAACATTATCTGGTATCGAGGGACACGGGACCAACTCTATAGAGAACTTATTGCATTTCTTATGGTACACTGGCTTCAACATACTCGCTGCTACAGCTAGGGAGTCTGCCAGACGATTGCCCTTTCTCGAGATCAAAGAAATGTTAAAGGCATCAAACTCATGTATTAAATCTCTGAACCTAGTTCGGTAAAGCCTGAGTCGCCTGTCCTTGCATATGTATTGTCCCCTCACTTGTTTCACCACCAGTTCCGAATCACCAAGGACTTTGATATATTTAATTTTCTTCCGAATGGCCAGCTGTAGTCCAAGAATCAAAGCCTCATATTCTGCCATATTGTTGGTGGCAGGGAACTGTAGTCTGTATGCAACGAATATAGGCTCCTGGTCCGAGCATGACAATTCAACACCGGCTCCTTATCCTTGTCTGGACCTGGATCCATCAAATCTTAAGGTCCAAATGTCTTGATGTCCTTCAGTAAATTTGTGCCCCATCCTTTCATCATGGGTATTTTTGAGTGCTTCTATGTCCAAGTAGTATGCTCCCAACTCAGCTTCAATGTACTGGATCTCATTCGGCTTGTTGTAATCTGTGATCATCTCTTTGAGTCGGGGTTCACTGTCAATTTGAATTTGATTGGCCACTCCCATCCAAGGCAGCCACATGTGTGAAGAGTCTATCACAATGTAACCGTTTAGGTTCTTACTCCAATATCTTCCCAATACCATGCCATATTTGATAGGAATATCGAGCACCAATATGTCTATGCGTTGTTGAACTCTAGGTTCTGAATTGACTTGAATATGCACATCACCCAGCTCTCCTACTGCCTCCATGGTTGACCTATCTAACTACACCACCCTGCTCCTAGAAGGCTTTGGTGTAAGTCCCAATCTTTTATAGATTTCTAAGGGCATGATAGTAGCCGAGGCCCCTGAGTCTATTAAACAATTGTGCAAGTTTTTACCTACAATTCTAATGGTTACCAAAAAGGGAGGTATATCTCATTTTTATTTTTGTACAACCACTTGGGACTCAGCACTTTTAGCTTCATGAACTTGTGCAGATGGATTTAATCCTTTTGGTGAACTCACTTCTTGGCCTAATAATCGGGCCATGTCATACATCGATACATTGGCCCTATTCTTCTTCATATCTTCCACCAAATCGTAAGTGAGCTTTTCTGGATTTGGCAAGTTTTGCATCATCTTAGACTTTTCGACCTTCGATGGAGGAGGGGGATTGACATATCCTTTAGGGTCAGGAGGGAGTAATTGATTATTAGGAGGAGCGGAGGAAGTTTTGGGCTCTTTAGAACTCCTAGTGTAATATTTGTGATTTGCTTTCCCAAAACGTTTGTTTGCATGAACTTCCAAAGCTTCTTCATCTTCGCTTCCAAAAAATTCTACATCCTCCTCTTCTTCACTTTCATGGGAATGTATGACCTCTGTTAGCATAGACTCCGGTTTCACGTGGCCACAGTGTGGGCAATAATTATAATAAGATCCTGCATCTCCACAGTCTTTCGAAATGTCTACCTGGTTGGCAACAGGATTGGGTACCCGCCCGTTGTTAGGCTGCGTGTTATACATTCCTTTTCCTCTATTATTGTGAGTTCGGTTATGGCCCATGGCCTGACATTCCCCACTATTACTAACACCTTGGCCAACGTTTCTTTCATATTTTCTATGGCTGCTTCGGACCATTGTGGTTGAGGCACTGCAATTGCAGGTCCAGTTGTGTTGGCTGCATTAGCCACCTCTGGACTGGGTACAATGGCTTGGGTTTGGGCAGGTGGATTCCATCCTGGATTCCCATTTTGAATGGCTTGAGTTTGGGCAGGTGGATTCCATCCTGGATTCCCATTTTGAATGGCTTGAGTTTGGGCAGGTGGATTCCATCCTGGATTCCCATTTTGAATGGGAGTGATTGTTGGATAAGTTGCTGAGCTTGGCGTGTTAATTGGAGCAAACCCCGACATGGTCAATAGATTATTGCCCATACCGAACCCATGCAAACCCATCGAGTTATTTTGAATCAAAATCTATGTTTGAACAGTGGCATTCGGATAACCTGACAATGGCGTAACTTGGGTGGGTGTTTGGAAGTTGTTCAACATCGAAGCCTGTGGTGCTACTACCTGGTTCATCATGGAAAATTGGCTGTATGGGCCATATTGTCCCATCCCAGTCAATTGAGACAATCCTGCGCCTGGCAGGTTCATCTGCTATTCGAGAGTCATTGTTTCTGCATAAGCCAAAGGAAGGGTTGTAACCTGAGGGTTCCTTCTAGTCAACAAAGATGTTAAAGGATCTAAGGCTCCGAAGTATAGTTGTAAGGCAATTGCAGGGTCTACCGCAAAGTGACGATTCACATTCATATATAGCTTTTGAAATCTCTGATTGAACATTCAAATGGGTTCATTGGTTTGTATTTTGCAAGATACGAAGAAATTGTATGTCATGGAGGGATCTACTAACTGTCTAAATTGACCTATGAACGTAGTTTCTAGCTGGGCCCATGAAGTTATGGACCCTGCTGGCAAATTTTGATACCATTCGTTAGCAATGTGGTCTAGACTAGCAAGGAAAACTCGACAGGCAACATCCTCGTGAGTAACCCCCTGCCTAAACATGTAATATTTATAGATTTGGACATGATATTCTGCTGTTGTTGGACCATCATGAATGAATTTGGGTAATCCCCTTTCAATGTTTCTAGGCAAGTCATGGACTGCCCCGGGAATATCTAAAGGGGAACTCTGAGCACCATACCAAAGGGCAGGTGGCTATTGTTGTTGTTGTTGGGCCATGTTATTCAAAGGTGTCAACCCTGTGGGAACAATTGGAACTCCTGGAACTGTGGAGACAGATACAACTGGTGTTACTATCCCACTTGAACTTAAGGGTTCAGGCTCACTAGAGGTACTTGAGTCCAAAGAAATCCCTAACTCAAGTATACTGGGTGGTATTTCAACTTCTAATGTTTTGTTTTTCGGTCTCCTAGCAGTGGGAGAAAGGCTTTGGAAGATAGTTTCCCCTGTGGTTTTAGACCTAGTAGCAATGTACTCAGGTTGGGCCAGCTTGGAAACTCTAGGACTCTAAAATATTTCTCAACTCTGCTGCCAGATAGTATGTCTGGTGTTACACCTGCAAGCACAATAGGTGGAAACAAAACTACCCACGTTAATTGTTAGAACAAATCAAAATTGCAAAGCAATACAGAAGGCCCTCCTTCTAGCGCCAAAATGTTGAGTGTTAATTTGTCATATTACAAATAATAACACGCAACTTAGAGTCTCGAACGAAAAACTCTTTCTTGCAAAGAAATAATTTTTTTTTTCCTTCCTTTTATTATTTCTCCAAGTTTCTTTGTGAAACAGCTTTTACGTATATAAAACGAATTTCAATTTAATACATGCAACTGATATATCCCAGAATAACTCAAATCCTGCAGATAGCTGTTAACAAGGGGCCTTTGTTGATTCTCAATGAAATTTATAATCTTGACTTGTTTGATTAATCAAAAATAAACAAAACTCCTTTTGATGTTCTAATATTCACAATTTATTCTAAGGTCAACCTGTTCGTTTTATCTTCATTCAATAGTTCTGTTATTTCAGTGTTAGTCTCTGACATGAAATTAAACATATCAAGGAATAAAACAGAAACTGTTATTTTGAATCAGCTGAAAAATAATGAAGGATATTAAAATGGTTCACGATCTCCTCCCTGCAAAATCCCAAGTTAAGAGATGAAATCCCCAAAACAACCCAACCGATCAGATCTGTACTAACACACAATCTAATCAGATCAAATGCATGACTCTAAGGAAAAGAATATAACTGCATCATTCTACCATTCACCTATCGTAACCCATCCCATGGTGTAAACGAACTAGATACAAGACAAAATGATGCAACGGAAAGATTGACAGTAAAACAATAGTTTTAGCTTCGATCTCCTTTTGATTTTACACACAAAAGTCGTGTTACTAAAGAAAAATCATTTATTTCAATAAGTAATGATTTTTTTTGTTACAGTCTCCAGCCTCTGTATCCATCTACATTTCTGCTATTTAACCTTTCTGTCGCGCATTCTCGGCTGCTCCATGACGCTTCGTTTCGACTCCCGGGACCCTTCGCTTCAATTCCTGCCCTTTGGTATTCTAACCTTTGCGTGCAATCGTAACGCTCGATCTGCGGCCAGTAACTGTTGTTATGAAACGTTACTCTGGTTCTGTCATTTTTGCCATGTGTCCTACGTCTCCTGCACCTTTTGTAATGCTTTCCCATGGAAATCCTAGTAGAATTTGCATTTGGCCTCTTCCGTTTCCTAGCCGCGATAACGCGACATGTCGTGAAATCGTGACATGTCGCAATATCGCGACATGTTCTTGGTCCGTACGCCCGCAGTAGCTCATTGTAGCGATATCGCTACCGACTTTGCTTTGCCTTCTTTTTAAAAAAGTGGTAGCGATATCGCTACCACTTTGGTTCCGAGCCTTCCTTTCAAAAAGTGGTAGCGATATCGCTACCACTTTGGTTCCGAGCCTTCCTTCGATGAAGTGGTAGCGATATCGCTACCACTTTGGTTCCGAGCCTCCCTTCGATGAAGTGGTAGCGATATCACTACCACTTTGGTCTCGAGATTTTGCTTCACGAAGTGGTAGCGATTTGCTACCACTTTTCCTTCGAGCCTCCGCTTCACGAAGTGCTAGCGATTCGCTACAACTTTTCTTTCGAGCCTCCGCTTCATGAAGTGGTAGCGATTCGTTACCACTTTTCCTTCGAGCCTCCACTTCACGAAGTGGTAGCGATTCGCTACCACTTTTCTTTTGAGCCTCCGCTTCACGAAGTGGTAGCGATTCGCTACCACTTTTCCTTCGAGCCTCCACTTCATGAAGTGGTAGCGATTCGCTACCACTTTTTCTTTCGAGCCTCCGCTTCACGAAGTGGTAGCGATTCGCTACCACTTTCAACCTTGTGCTTCCTCTCGACAACTCGTAGCGATGGAGAGACAGGTCGCGATTTCGCGACCCTTTCAAAACTTAGGCATTTTTCTTCTCTTCTTCATTTTTAGCATCCGGGTCTTTGAGATCTTCCCTAAAACCTGCAAAAACAAAGGTGGGTCCCCACTTCTGGGGTGTGTTGTGGATGAACCACAACAGAAGCCCATACCCGAACAAGGAGCACAGGTCCTACCATATCCTCACCCAATATCACCCAGTTAGTTTTATATCCTTCAAATAGGAGTACATGCAAATTTTCTAGGCTACGGATGGTTCTTGGATCCGATATTAGTCTATATATCAAGGGTTCATAGTATTTGGGCCAACGGATGGAAGTTACACCCATCGTAATTGAACCCTACTAGTGTTTGGATGTCAAGCCCAAATAACTAGAATTTAATTGTTTCATGGTGTGTGTGGTTCCTTTTAATGTACATAAAAGAAATGTATCATATAACACACATGCTCATTTTCTAAATGCTATGTATATAAAAGATGTTTCAAATTCAGAAAATGCAAGCTACTCTAGATGCTCTTTAGGACTATGCACATTACGATGCTAAATGGCCACTAATCATGCCTCACACATGCAAACCATCAACACATATCTATCAAGCACACTATATCCTAGGGCAGACTATAATCAGAGGTCCATTGTTCCCAAAAATGCCTTTCTAGTGAAAGCAAAGTACAAAAGCAAACTAGGACAATTCATTTACCATTTTTTTTTAGTTCTTTTCCTAATTTGAATTTGACCTACTATAAAAGTATAGAGAACCAAAAAGTGACAGAGGTCTGGAAAAAGGACTTACCTCATGTCCTGCACTGTCTAAAGTTTTAAAATTGGCTATCTATGTTGTCAGCAGGAAACCACATGTCAAGAGCCCAAATTGAGTGGTTAGAACCACTACTCTATCTTGGAGTCTATCCAAGATCTTACATATGGTCTTTTAGCATGTCCATATTAATAGTCACCCTCGACATGACATATTTTAGGTGTCTACACCTTGATCCCTCAAAATCTATCTATTTATTTCACTACCATGCATGTGAAGATACTCTTACAAACAACGATACAACATGAGGCTTTTGACAACAAAGAATTAGTCAATATTATTCATATAGAACCAAACCATGAGTGGTTTTATAAGTCTATTAACTTTCTAAAGAAGGTGCCTTAGGGGTCCTTGACCTTGTAAGGTCCTATGGGGAATGGTAACATCATTCACAACAAGGTTGTTTATCAATATATATTTTTTGCACATCGAATTGCAAATATAACCAGTCATATTGTTTGTTGAGGTTGTAGCTTATTAGGATTGGCTATGCCAATTACAAGATTTATTTAAGCTTAGAATCATATCGCAAGGATTATTGTCTACCATAAAACAAGTATTCAAATAAAAAGTGACAAGATATGTCTTTATAGGAGATATATTACATCATTGAAACTATGATGGAGTCCTCCTTCATTGTCTTTAGCCCTAAGAGTCAGCTTGGATGATTTCACAAGCTCATGATGGTACATACGTGGCCATTTTAGTGGCATGGCCATCATCAAGCACATCCTTTGAATGGATAATTATTGGACCACCAATTAAAAGGATTGATGTGAGTATGTTAGGAAGTGTGTTAAGTGTCAATATCATGTGAATCTAATGCACCTACCATCATAGGCCTTACAACCCATTCAGCTAATTTGGCCATTTTCTTAGTGGGGTTTTGATCTAATTGGAAATATCTAGGGTTATGCATAAGGTGTTGGACTCAAAATGTACTTGTAAAAAATGGCAAATCCTAATCAAAATCAAGGTGAATCATGGAGAATACTAAGCAAATCAAATCAAGCATCTTCATACCAAAATTTGGGGTATTTGAAGCCCTAAAATGTAAGGTCATATTTAGGGCTAATTTTGACCTATTAAATCATATTATAACTTCATAAAAATACCACCATTAGATCAGGATTGAAAAGAGCTTTCCAATGAGTACAAATATTCCTATGTTTGGATATATATATGGCAAATTGAACCTAAGAAAAAAATGATCTTGAAAATTTTAGGCAAATGGGACGACAATGAGGGTCCTCATATTCACCAATTTATAATTTTGGAAATCCTAATATTCGTCCAATTTGAAAACATTCACCACTATGAATAATCCTATAAATATCTCTCCCACATATTCAGGTTGATACACATTTATCTTAACGACCATTGAGTACTTCACCAAATGGGTGGAAGTAGTCCCCTTAACATTAATGATAAGACCATGAATTGTGGAGTTCATACTTCATAATATTATCTGTCACTTTGGGATACAATTCAAGATAATTTTTGATAATGGTCCTTCATTTAAGAACAAAAATATGTGGGCTTTAACATCCAAATATAACATTCAACACAATTTTGTGACACCATATTATCCGTAAGAAAATGGGCAATCAGAAGCCTCAAACAAAACAATCATAGCCATCTTAAAGAAGATGGTAAAATAAAATCATAAGGATTGGCATCTGTAGTTACCTCTTGCATTATGATCTTATAGAACTAGCGTGTAGATGCCCATTGGGGCAACACCATTTTTTTTGTATATGGCACTAAGGTCATTATGCCCTTGGAGTTAGAAATTCCAACATTACGCATTGCATTGAAAGAGTTTATCGATGATGACACTATGCAGTAAGCTCACCTTGATCAATTGATCCTTCTTGATGAACATCGCATCAATGCTCTTGAGCATCTCCATGTTTACCAAGATTTTCTAACATGAGCTTATAACAATAAATTCCATCTAAGAGACTTTAAGGTTGGGGATCTCATGCTCAAATAGAACCAACAAAATTCAAACCTACCATCGCACCTATGAGATAAATTTACGGCCAACTGGATAGGTCCTTATATCATATCAAAGAAGATTGTACCTGGGACATATCACCTAAAATAGTTAGGTGTTGAAGAGCCTGAGCCTTTCAAAATTCTTCATATTAAGGGGTTTTACACACAAAAAAACAAAATCCAAAATAAATAAAAATAAAAAAATAAAAATAAAAATAAAAATAAAAATAAAAATAAAAAATAAAAAATCCATAAAACTCTAAGATCATAAAACATCAAAATCAAAAAACCCCAAAGGCATCCTAAGCCCTTTGATCAACTCATAAAAATACCTAAAGGCAACATAAGCTCTTTGGTCAACTCACAAAAGGTTCCAAAGGCATCATAAGCCCTTTGGTCAACTCACCAAAATGCCCCAAAGGCATCATAAGCCCTTTGGTCAACTCACAAAAATCCCCAAAGGCATCATAAGCCCTTTGGTCAACTCACAAAAAATTTTTAGAGGCATCATAAGACCTTTTGTCAACTCAAAAAAATCCCCAAAGGTATATTAAGCCCTTTTTTCAACTCACAAAATGCCCCAAAGGCATCATAAGACCTTTGGTCAACTCACAAAATGCCCCAAAGGCATCATAAGCCCTTTGGTCAACTCACAAAAAGCTCCAGAGGCATCATAAGCCCATTGGTCAACTCATAGAAGCCCCAAAGGCACATAAATACCTTTGGTCAACTCACAAAATTCCCTAGAGTCACATTAAACCCCTTGGTCACAAAAAAAACACAAAACACAAAATCAATTGAAAAATATTAAAATACAAAAATATTTGCATCTTACATTTTGCATTTGCATTCATGTAATTGAATTGCATTACACATGTTGCATCCATCGCATTCACATTAGGATGGACTATGTTTTAAATCTTGAAAATGGCACCACGTTTGTATGCCAATCATGCATTTTCAAATCCTCATTCATCCATAACCCATGAGAGTAACTGTATTTTTCAACACAACCCCTTCCTATTGCTATAAGGAATATACTAGGGTTTTTTGGTCATTCAACCATACCTAGTGATCTTCTCAGATTTTGTAGAAATCTATCTTTGATTTTGTATATGAGGTCTAGTTTTGATAGCACCTAGCATATATCAAAATCCTATCACTAATCAAAACACTAAAATACTAGTTGGAACAAGGGAAATATGAACACTACAAAGTGGTACTAGGCATCCTAAGCGAAATTTTTTTACTTGATCATCTTGTTATGTGCAAGGTCTAGGATTTTTATCATTAAAAAAAGGACAAGCTCCCCCCTACCCAAAGAAATCCCTTTCTTTCACCTAAAATAAAGAAAAATTCAAAATAAAAATAAACAGTGATTATCATCACTACATAAATCCCTTGCTCAAAAGAAATCAAATAAACAGTGATTTTCATCACTAAGCATGAGCAAGTATCCCAAATAAATGTGAAGAAAATAAGAGGGTGAAGAGATTGAATCCTTGGAATGGTCAATATCCCCAAACCATTGGGTGGTCCCTAATACAACAATGGGCTGAATGAATATTGCCTGGTATTGGGGTAGTTCTAAGCAATTTGTAAAAAGAGCTAGCTTTAGGTGTCCTATACCACCTAATGGTCTAATCCAATTGAGTCCAACCTAGGATCATGATGAGCATTTGGTGATCCCCAATACAAAAATGGGTTGAATGAATCCCATATGGAATTGGGGTAGGCTTATGTTTCATATAATATATTCATTTGCACACACAACGATAATGAATATCTTGGTCTTCATAGCAACAAATTTATATTTCAAGAGTTTAGTATGGTCATTATACAACTTCTAATTAATCAACTAGGATGTTTGAGTTTCATAGAAAACCTCAAAAATTCCTCATAGCAACAAAACATCTCAAATCACAAATCATTACATATCATACTAATTTCATCTCACATATGGATGCTTAAATGATTAATTCTTATTGTAGCGACCCTATGGAAGCGATGCACCATCCACTACTCTATTTGTGAATATTATTTTATTTATTTATACTTAATCATGCATTAAATGAAAGATGTGAAAACAGATGCAACCAAAATATGAAGAAATGAATGAATTATGCTCTTTATTGTTTTTTCCAAATTTCGATTACATATAGATCCCTCTACGGGATTCCCTTCATTTGATACAGATTTTACAAAATAGGGAAACATATGTATGATATCCCCTTGCAAGGGGTGATGCACTCTTGCAGGCTTCTTGATGATGCACACAAAATTGTATGAGGGCTTACAAATGCCTCCTTCTCTAGGTTTGGCTCCTATATGGATCTTTTTTCTTTTGTATGTTGATGACCTGTCTAGTGAACCTATAGTCCTGCAAACATGAAATAATAGCAAACACTTAGCTGTCTGGGATTGCCTCTCCAGATGAGGTTGTTAGCTAAAAACCCCAATGCTAACAAAAATATGCTCAATGAAAATAGAAACTAATGCTATGAATTCAAGTAAATGTGATAAACCATATCTATGCTAATGGCGTAAAAACATGTAACAAGCTAAATAAAAGAAACTAATGCTAATAAACCTAGACTAGGCCTGTGGGCCACTATCCATGATAGTGGCCACTAAGATGAAAACCTGTCTCTATTGATCCAAGGCTATGGATCTAGGATTATTTTTGAAGTTGAAATGATTTGCATTTATGCTCGATGTGTTGAATACCTTGCATATGATAACCTCTCAATTGGCCAACACTTCATTGCTCGTAAAAGGTGATCCAATTTGCTCTTCGATCCAATAGGGCTTTGCTACAAGAGAAGCTCTCCAAGTCTCAAAAAGCTCTCCAAAAATTCTCTACATTTGATTATCCTATGGTGCCCTTATGCTTTCACCTTATAATGTTTTTGAAGCCCTAGTCCAATGTCCAAACCCTAGTACTAAATTTTGCATGCACACTAGATGTTAGCATGAGAATTTTTGTCTTTTTCTATGTTTGAAGGCCAGTTAAACTGGTGTCTAAATTTGGACTTGAGTCTCTCATGTAGACTGGCTATGAGGAGGAATGCAAAGTTATTCCCACTCAGCATTATTGCATACAAACTACCATTTCCACCTATATTAGGCTAGTTTTATGGAAAATTTCTATTTAGGACTTAGTATCTATCATCTGCAGTAGTTAGGACTGGCTGCTCTAAGCTTCAATGAATAGAATTCAGCCACTCGGGTTCATAGCAGTCAGGCTTGGATGGGCTAAGACTACTCCATATGAGTGGTGAAAACAACTTTTAGCACTTGAAATATCCTAAGATTTAGTCACATGGTCTATAAATGTGCCCACATGAGTAGTTCTCCTAAACATGACATGTTTTAGGTGTCTATAGATGCCCCTTTTTGTGATGTGATGTGTTGTAAAAACACAGAATGAAGCAAAAACATAGACTGCTATGGGTGTATGATGACCATTGGTCTGATCAAAATTGGATGGCCCAATCATGCAAGATGGCATGCACCCCTGAATAATTGCTTCAACTTGATTGAAGGCTTAATTTTGCAAGAATCTTGCACATGTTCACTTGCACTCATTCCTCAAATGCAATCGGGTAGCTTATATCACTACAATAGAACCGACCAGAGGAGAGCTACAAATTGATATGTTATATTTGCTTGTGAACCCAGCAAATGGGGGAAGTTCTATGATAGTTTCTTGCAATGATTCATAGGACAAATGTGATCTTGATATGATTGAGTGATCTTTGATTTACTTTGATTATGATAATTTGAATATTTGAACTATCCCCTCACACAAAAAATTTATGAGTGAAGGGCAATGAAACGACAAATTGCTTGACCAACATGACTGACTTGGTTTCTTTCTAGTATTTTTTATTTTAATGGGCAATCCCCCATACAAGTGTGACTTCACTATTTTTTATAATTATTCATCCCTATCTCGGGGAGCGATCCGGCCATAAATAGCCTTCTTAGGGAGTTAGGATGACTGATTCTATTTAGGCTTGTGTTGAATCACTTGGCTTAGTGTTGTAATGCCATAAAGGAATTAAGATGATTCTATCACACTTGTGGAGTAGTCCGACCATATTGGTCTTCTTTGAGATTGAGGTGGCACATCATGATTCCAAAATAAATGATTTATCCCAAGTAGACCTATGGTAACTCACTCCTCTCATCGAATCACATGGCATGCAAATAACTACAACCATCGAGTTGATAGAGTAAGTAACTGGATACAAGGCTTACTTGAGATTTTGTTTTTATGTAAATTTTTTTGTTATTTTTATCATAATGATGATTATGAACCATCAAATATGCTTATTTGATTTTTTTGTTATTCCTACTGGAAGGAAGTTTTCTATTTTTGCCTGTGTTGTTGGTCGTTGTTAGATCTAGAAAATCACAAAATTTTTATTTGTGTCCACTCTCAACTTTAGTGGCCAAGAAGTTCAGGCCACTAATGACCACAATGACTGAGGCATAACTTGGGAAATATAAAAGTAGCCTAGGGTTTTGAATTTTCACTTTTCCTAGCTAGAAATTTGCTTTTTTGAGCTTTGGAGTGAAAGTGACTTCTTACAACTTTGGAGAGCTTATCGATGAGGACCATAGCTATGCAAGGTGAGGCATCTATGAGTGGAGGAGCTAGAGCTTCTCGAGTACTCTTTGAAACCCTAACCTTGTTCATTTTTTAGTAAAAATGAACCACACTAAGTAATCAGTGAACAAACTTCATTAAACTTGCTGGCAAAAAACGAAACCTGTATATAGGCTTAGTTTAGAATTTGTTTTGGTGGGCTTGCCCCTATTTGTTTTTTTTGCAATTTTTTTTTATGTTTTTGGCCTAGGGCATACATGTTTGTCATGTCACCCATCAGTCGCTGCTGCACAGAGTGGTCATTTCGACCCGTAGCTTGGATGCTATAAATGGTAGCAGCTGGTTCAAATCTCAACGGTTAAAATTTTGACAATTGGGGTTTGGCCTCTGCCAACCTTAGCGGCTGATTTCTGGTCATTGTAGACGAAAGCGACCTTAGGAAATTTTTTTATTTTTTTGTATTTTGAGATGAGTAATTGATTTTTTTGAATTTTTGAGTTGCTTTTCTAAAATTTTTTGCATGATTAGGTGCATTTATCCTTCTTTCACTTAGAATTAGGATAGTCTATCATTATTTTCACCTCTTTTGCATTTTTGTGTGATTTATGCCTTAGATGCACTGTAGTTATACCTTGATTTTTGTCCCTAGATTATTTCTACTTGGGCTTGATATTCGAAGCTCTTAAATGACCTCCTACCACATATGGATGATGCAGACTAGGCATGGTTTAATGCTGGATTATAGTATGTGACTAGGCTGCCCCATATTATGTCAGATCAGGCCTACCTCATGGCCTTGGCTCATCGATGGGATCCCAAGACTAATACCTTCCACCTTCCTACTAGTGAGATGACTATCACACCGGAGGATGTATATAGGATTTTTTGAATTCCTTTTGATGCAATGGCCATCATTTATTCAACCACTAATGATCGAGTGGTAGTCTTTGCTTGGGTGTTCAAGAGGCATGCTACAACTGCCTTCAAGGACACAAAATTTGGTAGTGTATCTTTTCTATAATGGTACAGGGTGAGGGCATTTTCTAAGAGGCATGTGATGTTGTTTATGGTCATCAATAACCTACTTATCCCAGACTGCTCAAGCTTGAGGTTCCCTTGGAACCTCCTTGTGATAGTTTAGGATTTGTTGGATAATAAGGATCCTACCATCTACACATGGCGGATTGCTTTGCTAGCATAGTACTATGATGAGTTGTATCACATCTATTGGCGGGATCATTCCAACATTGCTTGTGGCTTACTTCTATAGATATGGGGATGGGAGAAAATCCTTCTAGATCATCCCAGAGGACTTCCTATAGATATCATAGGGATTGATGATTTGATGCAGTTTTATTTCATAATATGGGATCGAGAGCATGTGGGATGCAAGAGCCACCCTCATGTGGGGAGCTTCACCATTACATTACTTCTTTCACTAGGTTGCAGGCCTAAGATATCATATGGTGCCCATATCATGACTTCTCGACCTAGGATGATCCAGTTAGATTTCCAACTAGGATGTGGCATGAGTGGTGGATCATTGGCCACAAGGGCAACACCAGCGATTACTTCTAGTCTCACATATTTCATTAGTATGTATTGCAACAAGATGTGCCACTTGCCCTAGTCTTGTATAGGTGCATCACAATAGAGAGAGACCTTCCTCCACCACACATTATAAAGCTTACTGATGAGGAGGATGCCCCAGTAGTTGATGCAGGTGTTAATTGGGGAGTCATAGAGGCCTTCATGTAGTGGTGGGAGGATCTATTATGGCATGGCGATGGCATCCTGGGATGTAATGGTGATGGTGATGATGGAGGTGTGGATCCAATAGGGCAAAGAATTCAAGCTATGACTGAGGTATGGGAACAACCGATAGAGCAGGTGATAGTAGAGGATCAGGAGGCTCCTATAGAGGAGGAGGAGGAGTTGGATCCTAAGGAGAGAGATTCTATTCTTAGGGCTTAGCTACATGAGGTAGAGGCTGAGCTCTAGTCAACCAAGATCTAGGTACAACAGTGAGATACCACTATAGCACACCTCATGACATAGATACAAGCATTGCATTCTGCTATTAGGAATGGTTCCACTAGGATGCAACTTGTTGCTATTCCTCATACTACACAAGGTCCTACAGGGGTAGATCCATGGGTAGAGACTAGGCATTTTTAGGACTTGTTGGATTAGTGTGATGTAAATATTTTTGATGATGTAGCCTACATTGCTACTCTCCAGATGCAGATCAGGAGGCTAGGAGCCACTCCTAGGGAGAGGATAGGTGTAGGTGGATCATAGGTTAGTCGATGCTCTACCTCAAGGTAGTATTTTATCTGGCCTAGCCAGAGGACCTAGACTCATACAAAGATACCAGCAGGCTCATATCATTCTACTTGAGATCTAGCCATAGGGGGCGGTGATACAGGGGGTGCAGGCACGCTTTGATTCATGATGTACTTTGGCTTTTATTTTTGAGGTTGGATGTCCTACATGACTGCAACCTATGGGAATTTTGTACATCTATGTATTTGACATACACATTTAAATGAGATATTTGCATTATGATTCATTATGTGTATCCTTTATTGCTTATATTTTTGTTTTTTTTATGTGATGATGGAATTATGATGGGTTGATGTATGTGTTAGATTATAGGTGATATTGATGATGTGAATATTTAGATGGATTCTTATGTAGATGCTTATATGATCTGATTATTGTTTCATGATATTATGTATCATGATTTGACTTGGTGATGGATTTATTATTGTGTGCATAGATGAATTATGATGTATACATATATGGATTCTTATGGGGTTTTACGTGTTTTGATTATGGCTATATGATGTGGTGCATATGGATACTATCTACATGAATTTATTATTGCTTTATAATGTAATGCATGTGGATGCCATTATGTGATATTAGATGTAAATGGATGAGTTATGAACTATGTATTTATGGATGCAATTTTATTATTAAATGCATGTTTAATTTTTGCTTTAGTTGTATGTATTTGACTCGTGTTATGTTATGGTAAATGCAATGTGTAATGCATTATCTATATGGTATTTGATCTAATTTTAATGAACGTATATGCTTTAGTCACTTAAAACATAAGGAATGTATATGATATGAGTTTAACAATCCAATGGGTGACACCACAGAAATTATATTAGTCATGAATGTAAATAATCACTCTTATCACAAGAAATAATTATTTAAGCATCCATATGTGAAATGTAATGGCTTGGAATGCATGTACTTTATTGATAAGGTTCTATAATTTAAAATATTCAAAATATCCATTGGTCGTGTAAATATCATTTTTGACATCTATTCGGTATCTAACCTACTTTGTTAATACCCCTTAAGTCACAAAACCTTATAAAGAAAACTGATGATGAGATTGATGATATGATTTGTTGCTATGTAGGAAGTTTTGAGGTTTTTATTGAGACTCAAACACTCTAGTTACCCTATCAATAGTTGTGTACTGACCATACAAGACTTTTGAAAAGCAAGGCTTTCATCATGGACCTAGATATTCATTATCTCTATGTGTGCAAATGAATATATTTAGATAGAACTCAAGCATTTCCTCCAATGTTAGATGAGATTCTTTCAACCCATTACCAATATTGGGGATCCTCAAGTGTTCATCTAATCCTATGTTGGACTTAGTTGGACTATACCACTAGGCAATATTGGGTCACCCAAAGCTAGCTCATCCACATGCAAACATTGGTCTACACAAATGCAAGATGCTATTGTGATAGACATATCGTCATGCGTAAGGATACCACCATTGCCAAGCTGGTTGTACACCAACCTAAAATGGGGTGGTTTGTAAAATACTAATAATTCCAAGGATTCAAGCTTCATTCCCTTCTTTTCTTCATCTTATTTGGGATACTTGCTCATGCTTAGTGATGAAAATCACTATTTATTTTTTATTGATTTTTTATTTTTCTCTTGAGCAAGGGATTTATGTAGTGATGATAATCTCTTGTTTGTTTTGATTTTGAATTTTTCTTGATTTTAGGATTTTTCTTGTTTTTATAAAAGCAAGGGATTTAACTAGGTAGGGTGGAACTTGTCCTTTTGCCAATTCGTAGCACCTTTGAACCGGTCGCAAAGGGGGATAAGTAAGGAATACCCTTTTCATTTAAGGAAACCTAGACCACTTTTTTAGTTTTTATCTTTCCCTTGTACCAATTAGGATTTTAGTGTTTTTAGTTAGTGATGGGATAGGCATTATCACAACTAGACCTTAACCTCTACTAATCAATATGGATTTCCACAAAAGCTGATAAGACCACTAGATATGGTTGAATGATAAAAAAAAATTAGCCTATTTTGTATAGCAACAAGAAATGGTTGTGTTGAAAAATACAGTTACACACATGGATAAATGGATGACAATGGACTTGAATGTTTATGGTTGTGATACAAACTATGGCATCATTTGCAAGAGTGTGATCATAGCATATGCAAATGTGATGGATATGAATATCTAATGCAATGCAACTAAGTGTATGCAGATGTAATATGCAAATGTTTTTGTATTTTTGATATTTGCATTGTTTCTGTATTTTTGCTTATTTGAATATTTTTATAGCTTTGATTTTATTTTGACCAAAATGCTTAATGTGCCTTCGGGTCTTTTAGGGTTTGACCAAGCGACGAGAAGATATCCTTGGAGCAATTTTTGTTAAGGTGACCAACCGGCATGAAGATACCCTTGGAGCATTTTTTATTAAGGTGGTCAAGTGGCATGAAGATGCCCTTGGAGAACTTTGATGGAATTTGACCAAGCGGCTTGGATACCCTTGGAGTATTTTGATGGAATTTGAACAAGTGGTTTGGATACACTTGGAGAATTTTGATTAAGGTGACCAAGAGGTGTTAGGATACTAGTTGGTCACAAATCTACCACAGGAAAGGATTTTATATGTATATGTGCCCTAGACTTGGCCAACATTGAAAGGCCGAGAAAAAGAGATGTCTCTCGGGCCAATCTCCAGAGAGGGATGGCTCCTAAACTAATCTAAACTGGTTTTGAAGATAAGGATGAAGGAAAGAAATAGGAAAATGCTGAAAGAGAGGGAAATAATAGAAAGGAATGGAAATATGGCTAGAGGCCGAAGTGTATGATTTGGGGCAGACTAACAGTAAGAAATTACACCAAGTTTTATTACAACGTCTAGGAAAAGAAGAAAACATAATTAAACTCACACCTTTGCAGAGAGAATCCCCAGATCGCATTCCAAAATCTACTCACTAACTAGCAATGTTCGAATTCAAGATGCAAAATTCAAAACCTGACAGCAAGAGCATGAGCTTAAACAAAAATAACTTGTAAAACAGAGGGACATCACACACATAAGAATGCTTGCAAATTTCAAAAGCCGAGTCTCTTCTATTGATGCAGAGAACTTAGAGAATTTTTCTTACAAAATGTCTAACCCCATTTTGCTTTAGATATACATGAATATTTATAGAGGTCTTCCCTCTCTATTTTGCATCACAACATTCAAAACATACAACAGATTTTTAAGAGGTGATCCACAAAATGTGTACTTGAAAAGAGAAACAATCCCCTTAATCTGCCTCGGAGAAATGACATATTAAATGACCATTATCAGGGCAAGCTGGAAATTGTTAGGAGACCACGAACAAAACTTTCAATGCTGGAAGCGTCTTTAATGTTGGTGGCGTCAAAAACTGCCTCATGTTATTTGATCTTGCACAACAACATTTAATCTTGGAGACTCCTTGACCACGATCTAAAAATCAGTTGGAGAGCTTTTACTTGATCCTTATCTTCTCTTCACATTCTCCTATGCAATCTTGAAGGAAAATGTAAACAGAATTGTATCAGGCCTTTTATCATTGATTCTGTCATGAAAATGAGATAGGTCACGAAAATGTGACATGTCGTGATATTGCGACACTTTTACCTTGCTGCCTTCTCTCTCCGCCACCAGTCGTGAAAACATGACATGTCACGAAATCATGACATCTCTTCTTTTGGCTCTTCTCTATGATATGTCATGAAATCGTGACATTCGCCTTTGCTTTGGCTTCTTAGCTGCTCCTTATCGTGAAAATGAAGCATGTCACGAAATCGCGACATATTTCTCTTGCGTTGTCTTTTCCTCCTTCTTACCCACAAAAACGCGACAAGTCATGAAAATGCGACATGTCGCGATATCACAAAATTTTTCATTTGCCTTGTATGGTTCAACTCTCAACCCGTGAAAACGTGATAGGTCACGAAAATGCGACATGTCGCAAAATCATGACATTTTTTCATTTGGTTCTTTCATCTTCAATATGTTGCGAAATCGCGACAGGTTTCTATGTTCTCCTTATTTCTGCCTTTGCCTCACAAAAATGGAACATGTCATGAAATCGTGACATGTTTTTCTATTTGGCCTTTTCTCCACAATATGTCATGAAATCGTGACACTTTCTCTCTTCTTGCACTTTGATGCTTTTAGGCCGCGAAAATTTGACATGTCACGAAATCATGACATTTCGTACAATCTGGCCGCCTCCTTGCTTCCATCTTGTGAAAACACGACATGTCACAAAATCATGAAAATTCTCTGCACTTTGCCCTTCCTGTCCAATATGTCATGAAATCACGACATTTTCTTGCTTTCTCTACTGTTGCCACTTCCTGTTGCGATACCATGACAAGTTTCTCTTACTTAGCTTCATTTCTAAAAATGTCATGAAATCGTGACGTCTTTCATGCCTTATGTTTTTATTTCAACCTTGCCGCGATAACGTGACATGTCGTGATATCACGACATTTTGTACCATTTTCTCCTTGCTTTTTTTTCTATTGTGATATTGCGACATTTTCTATCACACTACTCCATGACCACCGCAAGTCATGATTTTGCGACATGTCACGATATCATGACAACTTCATTTTGGTGCTTCTATTGACTACGTTGATCGCAAAACTCCAACATGTCGTGATATCGTGACAGTTTTCATTTTGGTGCTGCCTTTAACTGCGTTGACTGTGAAACTCCAACACATTGCGATATCGTGATAGTTTTCATTTTGGTGCTGCCTTTGACTGCGTTGACCACGATAACGTGACAGGTCACAAAAATGCAACATGTCGTGATATCACGACACTTTCTTGACTTAGCCCTTTTCTACATTTGGCACCGCAAAACTGTGACAGGTCGCGATATCGTGACAAATTTCCATGCTTGCACCTTTTTGGTTTTGGACCCCACAAAAATTCGACAGGTTGCAAAAATGTGACATGTCGCGATATCGTGACATCTTTTGAGCTTAGATTTTGTATGGTATGGACATCACGAAAATGCGACAGGTCACGATTTTGTGACATGTCGCGAAATCATGACACTTTTGCTTTTTACAAAATTTGTTAAGTGTCTTCACAATTTGAGCATTCTTTTGCTTGAACATCGACAACAAAACTAATGTGGCAAAAATGCCAACATTCTTGGTGGCTCGTGGGGTATACAGTTCTGTTGTATGCATGAACATCAGGCCTTTATCCATTGGGAAACAGAGTCAGGAAATAGGAGAAACAGGAAAAGTGAATGTTGAGTGATGTTGGACATCTCTGTAGGCTACTGCAACATGCTCTTGCTGGTACTCGACATTGAAAAATAGGACCTACAACAAAAATTATGGAAGAGCAGAACTCCCTTATTTCTTTAGAACTACTACACTTTGCCTAGCTCGAATGAGCTGAGGAAGGACCAGGTGCTGTGCAAAGATCTCCAGGGCAGTAGTGAAAAGCACCTTAACTACAAAAATGAAAATGAATGGAGTGATGACCAGCGGAGGCGCAGGCCGTGGAATGGGGTGGTGAATTATGGAAGGATGGAATATGAAGGAGTAGAAACAGTAGATACAGCAACAGGGTGCTACGGTGCTTCCAGCTGTTGGGATGCTATGAAATAGATAATGAAATGGAAGTGGATGCAATGGAGATGATAGTAGGAACTGTGGAAAAGTGCTCAAAAACTTAGAAGAAAGGGAAGTGAAGAAAAGGGAACATCAGAAAGGGGAATAGAAACAACAGTAGTGGCTTGATTATTTGCAAAAGAATAAGGAGAGAGAGAAGAAGGGAATGAAATAAGGAAGTGGAAGAAAGAAATAGAAGAAAGCCACTATCTGTTGGGAAGGAAAAGAAAAAGGAAAAAAATAAGTGTACCTACGAGCTCGCATGCAAAAAGAGCCTAAGTTAACAATATATATATATATATATATATATATATATATATATATATATATATTTAAATTTAGTGCCCTTGGCACTTTATTTACTAGCGGGGCTATTTACAATATGTACACAAAAGTTGGCAATATGATTGGCATGCCGCCACCACAAACCCAGCTTCAGGTGTCTATCCGGTGAACCTACAGTGTCTAGACCAGATCTGATTGTACTTTAGTCGATATTTGAAGTCCATTTGGCCTCTTCCCGAAGTTCTCCATGGTGCAAACAGGGCACAACATGGCAGGTCATCATGCATGCCGGTACCCATACAGTTGATGAATAATGTAGCAAAGAGATTTGCTACATGGAGGGCTCCTTGGGGTACCGGTTGTAGTAATGGCTGAAGCCAATACCACCATTTTGAAGAGTCCACTGGCTGTGGACCGAGTACATGTTCCTCCAACCCCTTGATGCGATAACAGGAATTGTCCAGCGACAGTCCTTTCTCCAGGATCTCTTCAGGCTCAGCCTCTTGATGAGACATAGTTAATGGGTTCTGGTTGAACACTTGCACGCTATGCCTTGGGACACAAACAAGGTGCAAAAATATGCCCCCCTTGCTCTCAGGTTCTGCCACTCGAGCCTATTCTTCTTCTCCTTCGCTCATCTCCTCTTGATCCATTTATCGATAGAAACTACAAGCAACCATATTATCTATTGCTAGGACAAAGCTTGCTAATTCCCATAATGGGTCTTGGATGAAAGCTGCCTCTTGAGCTCCACACAGCTGCATCTCAGGTATCTGCTTAGTATAAGGGATATTCCATGGTGAATACTGCACAGGAGAGACAGGAGCAGCGACTATCGAAGAAAGTGATGGAGTCTCTCCCCACTGCCACTTTCCTGATAGGAGCAAAAGTTGTTCCACTCGCACTGCTTCTTCAAATATTTGAGGGAACCTTTGTTCACCTGATTGTAGCAAGAGGAGGCTTATGTCTAGGTGAAAGGCATGAACATAGAAGAGGTGGGCTTGGGTGGGTGTCGATTGGATCTCCCCTGGAATTCTCTTCCAACTTCTATAGAATCGGACATTGAAGTCGGTGATGCTCTCCAAAGGTGCTCTTGTGATGGTGGAGAAGTGCATCAAGAGCTGGAAGGGATCTTGAGAGCCGTTGAATGTTCTGATTAGTGCTCCCGCTAAGTCATCCCATGAAAAGATGTTTTTTTACCCGAGCAGTCTGTACCACTGCAACGCCCTTCCTTCCAAATACTGAACCAGAAGCTTGATCATGACATCTTCATGGATTATGGCATGGAGTATTGACAAAGCAACAACATCTTCAATATGCTCTTGGGCCATTCCATTAGTACCATTGTATTTTGTTAATGCCTTCAAAGTGCTTTTGGGAATCTCATGCAAACTTTGGAGATTCAGGGGGCCAGGATCATTCCAGCTAGGATAGCATACACTCTCCATTATAGCAGTGGTCTACAGGGATCACGGTTCTCGCAACTAATTCGGAGTCACCAGGTGCACATTCTTTTCTCTACTTGTGAGGTCAAGGCTACTCACCAAACCTTGATTCCTTCGAGGTATCTTCTTTTAGATTCAAAAGGCGTCTACGATCAATAAATTCAAATCTTTAGCTCAGCAGAGTTGCCATATGAACTTACAATCTCCGCTTGTGAGGTCAAGATAGTTCATCAAAATCTAGAGTCCTCCAGGTGTCAAATCCACCGATTGTGGATCTTTTGGAGATAGAAACAGTCTGTATAACAGTCTGTCCCACCGAGTGTGCCAAAACTGTTGGTCACAAATCTTCCACAAGAAAGGATTTTATATGTATATGCACCCTAGACTTGGCCAACATTGAAAGGCTGAGAAAAAGAGATGTCTCCCGGGCCAATCTCCAGAGAGGGCTAGCTCCCAAACTACTCTAAAGTGGTTTTGAAGATAAGGATGCAGGAAAGAAATAGGAAAATGCTGAAAGAGAGGGAAATAACAGAAAGGAATGGAAATATGGCCAGAGGCCGAAGTGTATGATTTGGGGTAGACTAACAGCAAGAAATTACACCAAGTTGTATTACAACATCTAGGAAAAGAAGACAACAAAATTAAACTCACACCTTTGCAGAGATAATCCCCAGATCGCATTCCAAAATCTACTCACTAACTAGCAATGTTCGAATTCAAGATGCAGAATTCAAAACCTGACAGCAAGAGCATGAGATTAAATAGAAATAAATGGTAAAATAGAGGGATATCACACACATAAGAATGCTTGCAAATTTCAAAATCCGAGTCTCTTCTATTGATGTAGAGAACTTAGAGAATTTTTCTTACAAAATGTCTAACCCCCCTTTGCTTTAGATATACATGAATATTTATAGAGGTATTCCCTCTCTCTTTTGCATCACAGCATTCAAAACATACAACATATTTTTAAGAGGTGATCCACAAAATGTGTACTTAAAAACGGAAACAATCCCCTTAATTTGCCTTGGAGAAATGACATATTAAATGACCATTATCAGGGCAAGCTAGAAATTGTTAGGAGACCATGAACAAAACTTTCAATGCTGGAAGCATCTTTAATGTTGGTGGCGTCGAAAAATTAACATATTCTTCTTCTCCTTCACTCATCTCCAGGATCTCGAGCCTATTCTTCTTCTCCTTCACTCATCCCCTCTTGATCCAAGTCTTCTTGATCCATTTCCCGATAGAAACTACAAGCAACCATATTATCTATTGTCGGGACAAAGCTTACTGATTCCCATCATGGTTCTTGGATGAAAGCTACCTCTTGAGCTCCACACAACTGCATCTCAGGTCTCTACTCAGTATAAGGGATCTTCCATGGTGAATACTATGTAGGAGAGATAGGAGTAGCGACTATCGGAGAAAGTGA
This sequence comes from Wollemia nobilis, assembly GCA_028583015.1. NCBI lineage: Eukaryota > Viridiplantae > Streptophyta > Pinopsida > Araucariales > Araucariaceae > Wollemia > Wollemia nobilis. The sequence continues at coordinate 547,677 of JAQPPZ010005611.1, forward strand.
TGAAGTCTCTCCTCACTGCCACTTTACTGACAGGAGCAAAAGCTGTTCCGCTCGCACTGATTCTTCAAATATTTGAGGGAACATTTGTTCACCTGATTGCAGCAAAATGAGTCTTATGTTCAGGTGAAAGGCACGAACATAGAAGAGGTGGGCTTGGGTGGGTGTCGATTGGATCTCCCCTGGAATTCTCTTCCAACTTCTATAGAATCGGACATTGAAGTCGGTGATGCTCTCCAGAGGTGCTCTTGTGATGGTGGAGAAGTGCATCAAGAGCTGGAAGGGATCTTGAGAGTCGTCGAATGTTCTGATTAGTGCTCCCTCTAAGTCATCTCATGAACAGATGTTTTTTTGCCTGAGTAGTCTGTACCACTACAACGCCCTTCCTTCCAAAGACTAAACTAGAATCCTGATCATTACATCTTCATGGATTATGGCATGGAGGATTGAAAAAGTAGCAACATCTTCAATATGCTCTTAGGTCATTCCATTAGTACCATTGTATTTCATCAACGCCTTCAAAGCGCTTTTGGGAATATTATGTAAACTTTGGATATTTAGGGGACCAGGATCATTCCAGCTAGGACAACGTACACTCTCCATTATAGCAGTGGTCTACAGGGATCACGGTTCTTGCCACTAAGTCAGAGTCACCAGGTGCACATTATTTTCTATGCTTATGAGGTTAAGGCTGCTCACCAAACCTTGATTCCTCTGGGGTATCTTATTTTAGATTCAAAATGCATCTACGATCAATAAATTTAGATCTTCAGCTCAACAAAGTCACCAGATGAACTTACAATCTCTGCTTGTGATGTCAAGATAGTTCATCAAAATCTTGAGTCCTCCGGGTGTCAACTCCACCGATTGTGGATCTGTTGGAGACAAAAATAGTCTGTATAATAGTCTGTCCCACTGAGTGTGCCAAAACTATTGGTCACAAATCTGCCACAGGAAAGGATTTTATATGTATATGCACCCTAGACTTGGCCAACATTGAAAGGCCAAGAAAAAGAGATGACTCCCAGGAAAATATCCAGAGAGGGCTGGCTCCCAAACTACTATAAACTAGTTTTGAAGATAAGGATGCAGGAAAGAAATAGGAAAATGCTGAAAGAGAGGGAAATAATAGAAAGGAATGGAAATATGGCCAGAGACCGAAGTGTATGATTTGGGGTAGACTAACAGTAAGAAATTACACCAAGTTGTATTACAATGTCTAGGAAAAGAAGATAATAGAATTAAACTCACACCTTTGCAGAGATAATCCCTAGATCGCATTCCAAAATCTACTCACTAACTAGCAATGTTCAAATTAAAGATGCAGAATTCAAAACCTGACAGCAAGAGCATGAGCTTAAATAGAAATAACTTGTAAAACAGAGGGACATCACACACATAAGAATGCTTGCAAATTTCAGAAGCCGAGTCTCTTCTATTGATGCAAAGAACTTAGAGAATTTTTCTTACAAAATGTCTAACCCCCTTTTGCTTTAGATATACATGAATATTTATAGAGGTCTTCCCTCTCTCTTTTGCATCACAACATTCAAAACATACAACAGATTTTTAAGAGGTGATCCACAAAATGTGTACTTGAAAAGGGAAACAATCCCCTTAATCTCCCTTAGAAAAATGACATATTATAAGACCATTACCAGGGCAAACTAGAAATTGTTAGGAGACCACGAATAGAACTTTCAATGCTGGAAGCGTCTTTAATGTTGGTGGCATCAAAAATTGCCTCATGTTCTTTTATCTTGCGCAACAACATTTAATCTTGGAGACTCCTTGACCACGATCTAAAAATCAGTTGGAGAGCTTTTACTTGATCCTTATCTTCTCTTCACATTCTCCTATGCAATCTTGAAGGAAAATGCAAACAGAATTGTATCAGGCCTTTTGTCATTGATTCTGTCACGAAAATGAGACAGGTCGCAAAAATGTGACATGTCACGATATCGCAACACTTTTACCTTGTTGCCTTCTCTCTCCACCGCCAGTCGCAAAAACATGACATGTCACAAAATTGTGACATCTTCTCTTCTTTTGGATCTTCTCTATGATATGTCATGAAATCGCGACATTCACCTCTGCTTTGGCTTCTTTTCTGCTCCTTATCGCGAAAATGAAGCATGTCGTGAAATCGTGACATCTTTCTCTTGTGCTGTCTTTTCCTCATTCTTACCCGCAAAAATACGACAGGTCATGAAAATGCGACATGTCGCGATATCACAACGTTTTTCATTTTCCTTGTACGGTTCAGCTCTCAACCTGTGAAAACGTGACAGGTCATGAAAATGTGACATGTCGCAAAATCGTGACGTTTTTTCATTTGGTTCTTTCATCTTCTATATGTCGCGAAATCGCGACAGGTTTCTATGTCCTCCTTATTTTCGCCTTTGCCTCACAAAAACGGAACATGTCACAAAATCGTGACATGTTTTTCCATTTGGCATTTTCTCCACAATATGTCACGAAATTGCGACACTTTCTCTCTTCTTGCACTTTGATGCTTTTAGGCCACAAAAATTCAACATGTCACAAAATTACGACATTCTGTACAATTTGGCCGCCTCCTTGTTTCCGCCTCGTGAAAACATGACATGTCACAAAATCATGATAATTCTCCGCACTTTGCCCTTCCTGTCCAATATGTCATGAAATCGCAACATTTTATTGCTTTCTCTATTGTTGCCACTTCCTGTCGTGATATCGCGACAAGTTTCTCTTACTTAGCTTCATTTCTAAAAATGTCACGAAATCGTGACGTCTTTCATGCCTTATGTTTTTCTTTCAACCTTGCCATGATAACGTGACATGTCACGATATCACGACATTCCATACCATTTTCTCCTTGCTTGCTTTTCTGTCGTGATATCACGACATTTTCTATCACACTGCTCCATGGCCACCGCAAGTCGTGATTTTGCGACATGTCGCGATATCGCGACAACTTCATTTTAGTGCTTCCGTTGACTATGTTGACCATGAAACTCCAACACGTTGCTATATCACGACAGTTTTCATTTTGGTGCTGCCTTTGACTACGTTGACTGCGATAATGCGACAGGTTGCAAAAATGCGACATGTCGCGATATTGTGACACTTTCTTGATTTAGCCCTTTTATGCATTTGGCATCACAAAACTATGATAGGTCATGATATCATGACAAATTTCCATGCTTACACCTTTTTGGTTTTGGACCCCGCAAAAATGAGACAGGTTGTGAAAATACGACATGTCACGATATCGCGACATATTTTGAGCTTAGCTTTTGTATGGTACGGATGTCACGAAAACACGACAGGTCACGATTTCACGACATATCGTGAAATCGCGACACCTTTGCTTTTTACAAAATTTTCTAAGTGTCTTCACAATTTGAGCATTCTTTTGCTTGAACATCGACAACAAAACTAATGTGGCAAAAATGCCAACAATACCCTTGGGGCATTTTATATTATCTTTAAATTTTTATGTTTTTATGATTTGTTTTTATTTTTTATGCTTTGTATTGTTTTTGTATTTTTGACATATTTGAATGTTTTTATATTTTTGGCATATTTGGATGTTTTTGTGTTTTATGTATAAAATGCCTTTAAGTGAATGATATTGAGAGGCTCAGGCTCTTCAACACCATCCAATGATGTGAGGCGATATGCTCCAGGACCAACCCTTTTTGATATTATGTATGGGCCTATCCAATTTCCCATAAATTTGTCTCGTAGGTGCAGTGGAAGATTTGACCAATAGTAGCCCATTCTCAAGATGCACTTAATGATAGCCATGCCACTAAAATGACCACCACACGTACCATCATGAGCCTATGAAATTACCCAAGACAATGGAGAAGCATTCCATCATAACCTCATTTATAAAGGATCTCTCCCAATAAGATGTACCTTGTTGCATTTTGTTTAAATTTTTATATTTCAGCATGCGACAGGCCTTGCGGTACCATTCTGAGATTTAGGAAGTCTCGTAACTAGGATAGCCAATCCTGATAAGCCATAGTATCTACAAAAAATATGGCCTATTCCTCTTGGATTTTGGAACTTATGAATATAGAGTGAGAAAAAACCTTGTGGTGAATGGTTGTACCACACTATATAGGACCTTGAGAGATAAAATATACCCAAGGTTTTGTTTGCAAGAAATATCTATCTCTAAAGGACCAATCCTAATTTGGTTCGATATTGATCATGTTGACTAATTCTTGATTATCAAAATCCTCACATTGTATCGCTGAGTGTGAGAGCACTTTAACATGAACGGTTGTGATATCTTTAGATGGATTCTAAGGTATTAAATATCCCAAGGATGCCATGGTTTCCACAAATATATTTGACGTATAAGGGATTTCCTTGATGTCATACCATTCTAGCCAAGCTAGGTAGGTGTCAGCAAGTTCCTTGTATGATTTTAGGATTAGGCATCAACATTGGAATAAAACCTTGAATTTATTAACTATGAGAAAGGAGTCACCAAAGATATTCAATATTTTAATGCCCATTGCAATGGATTTTTGAAGTCCTAAGATTAGGTCCGCATACTCGATGTTATTATTTGTAGAAGGGAAGTCTAGTTTGAATTATAAGGGCAATAGAGCACCCTACGGTGTGATAAAGAAAATCCCTGCTCCAACCCCTTGCTCACACTTTAAACCATCAAATAACAATTCCATATCTCTTTCTTTCTTGGGCTCTTTAGGTTTGGTAAGATCTGATAATGTAAATTTTGCATCATCGAGCAATTCTATGGTGAGAGGCTTGCTATCCTGAAGAGGTGCCTCTACAAATTGATCCCCTATGACCTGTCCCTTGATGGAATTTTGGCTTATGAACTCTAGATAAAATTCTATAAATAGCATGATCCACTTTGTAGTACATTATTGTAATAGGTATTGTTCATCATGTACTACAAAGGATTTTTTGGATATAATGTAGGTTGTATGACTAAACATGTAGTGACGTAGCTTTTTGGTCAAAAATACCACTACTAAACACAACTTTTATACATACGCATACCCTAGCTCATAACTCACCAAGGTGTAAATGATAATATACAGCTTTCTCTTTGTCTTGTGTATTCTTTTGGGCCAACATGGTGCCCAAAGAGAAATCAGTAGCTGATATGTATAGTAAAAATGGAACGTCTGGCCTTGGTGGAGCCAATACTAGTGGTGCTACCAGGTAAGTTTTGATCTTTGCAAAGGCTTGTTGGCACTCTTCATCCCAATCAAAAGGGACTACTTTACATAGCAACCGATTCATGGGCTAACATTTGTCTAAGTCTTTGGCAAGCATCTCACGGCCTATAGTGGCATCAACAAGAGCATCTATATTTGGCAATAGGAATGAATCCCTTGGATTTGCCCTATTTAATTCTCTGAATTCTATGCAAATACAGAATCTTATTTTAGGTTTTCCCATGAGAACCATGTTCAAGACCCATTTAGGATAGTCGATAGGAACGATAAAATCACATCCAACAGTTTTTGCAACTCTTTCTTCACCATAAAAGTGATGATTGGATGCATTTTCCTCAGATTTTGCTTGACTGGCTTCTTCATGGGATCCAATGAAAGGTTGTGAACAACTAAATTTGGATCAAGCCCTGGCATGTATTTGTAGGTCCAAGAAAAAAGGTTTGGCATCTCCTTAAGGAGAGGGATTATGATGGCTTATTCCTCTGGATATAGAATTTCTATGAACTTGACTTTCTTTGGTTGAGGAAGATCATCGTTGATGTCCATCTTGAAAATCGCTTCTACAACCATATGTGATCCATCCTCTACTTGGTGAGGAATGGGTATTAAATGAATTTCATTGGTGGGATTTATAGGTCCTACTGACTCGGGATCCAAACCAGCATGGAATACATCATATGCACAACTCGATGCAAAATGAAATGGTTGTAACATCTCTTCATTAGGGAAAATATCCTCAGGATCTAAAGGTAAATCAGTGTGATTCCAATCAATAGCATATATATCAAGATGCAATGGTCTAGTAGGATCTTCTAGGTTATGAAGTGGAGTGGTCAAATCAATGGAGATTATGTTGATGAATGGAATGAAATATCCAGGACCACATGCGTGAAATCTTGTCTCAGAGGTTTTCCCTCCATACTCACGATGAGACTTTGGAGGAAAATAAATCTTCAGATCTAGCCCATGAGCAAGTCATATAATAGGATCATTGGATTATAAGATCTCTCTAAACGTAGGTGGAAGGATATTTATTGCATGGTTTTTTAACATCTAAGTCAACAGGTCTTCCCAAAAATCACAAGCCAGGGTCTATGGCATGAAGTGTCACTTCTCTTTCTACAAGCATGTTGACTTGCCACAAGCGATGAGGCCCAAGATAAGCCATCTCAATATCATCTTCATAGTCATCATCACTTATCCAAAAACTATTAGCATTGGTATGTGGGCCTAAGACAAGGGGAACATATTTTGGTCCCAAGTAGGCCATATCTATCTCATCCTCATATTCTTCATCACTTATGAAGATATTATTTGCATTATTTTCTTGCTCCAAGCTATGGTACCACAACCTTGACCCTAGGTAGGCTCTTTCTATTGAGTCCTTTGACCCATAACCACTTTCATCCGATATGTATCCACTCTCATTGTGGCTGGACTAGGCAAGGCTTTGTAAATAACAAGGCCTATGATAGGCTAAGCTTTCTTATGCTTCCTCATCGCTTACCACATATCCTTTTTCTTCTTACTCTTCATCCCACAAGATGTAACCTATAGAGGTGGCATCACTTGAGATGTTTGGATGATAAACCTTTGGTGGTTGTATGTTTACTATAGCCACTTTTATGTTGATCAGATGTCTTGTACTTGGTGGGTGATAAGGAATAAAATTGATGTCTTCTCCTAACCCTAAGCTTAATCTATCCAAGGATGCTACTAGAGAGTCATCTTGACCTTTGATGTGGTAGCCTAACCCAAACCTATCAGTGGGAAGTTGGTACTATGTCTCGCATGGATGCCTATGCCCCTGATCATATATATGAAGACCATAGCCATGCTAATGGTAACGTTCAAAGGCTAATAGGCAGTTGCCCTAGTGGCTAATATGGTGGTTATTTTTTAAGTGGTCTTGTGTTCAAAACCCCTTGAGGGTGATTTTTGATGTAATTTGTAAACATTCTCCTAAAAAAACTATAATAAATATACGGAAGAAAGTAATTACCAAAGAATTATTAAGAGTAACTATTAATACAAAGCTTGTGGAAGTTTTTTCAGTACTCTACTATGTGTGTCTGCAGCCTTTTGTTTCTCCATTGTCTCAATGAAGTTTGTTTTTGATAACAGGCTATGTGCCTTACCGGATGTAATGGCTTTGGAGGCATGTAGATTTTACATATATAGGATCATTAGTAAGGATATGTTCATCAACATCCCTAGTCTGATTTTTGTAAAAGGTTTTGGTTCAAAATGTAAAACCCAGTATTAATGCTATAGTATCTTATCTACCAAAAAAAAATGGTAACATTCAAAGTATCTTAGAGAAAATTTGAGATTAGAGAGATAACAAAAATTAATAGGGAATAGTTCATCATTGTCCTCTTCTATGTCTAAAGACTGATGGGCATAGTCCAAGCTAGCATAGATAAAGTTGGTTTCGTTGGGAGGGATTCCAAGTGGAACCAATGTTCCTACTTGTGGTCTTAGGTCTTTTGGCCATCCCATGTCTTGTACAGACTCAATGATGGGCATGAATTTTATGTTTTGCACAAGGTACTCTCCTATCCCTATACTTGCCAAGTGTATTATCGCATGTGAGGTGGATGACCATACAGACAACACTGGTGAAGCAGGATCTAGTATTTCCTTGTCTTGATCCTAGATATCTTCTTCTTCCATGGGAATTCAAATTTTTGCAATGGCTATAGTTAGCAATTCCTTGGGTTTTTCTTCCTTTATTAAGGGCACCTTTAACTTCTGATTATTTTTAGGTTTAGATGTTTATGATCTCTTAGAAGCATCAGTTGTTTTGGGTGCAATAGGAGGTGTCGATGTGGATGGGTATTTTCGTACCCCTTTGTCTCTATCATCTATTTGCATAGTTTGATATGAAGGTCATACATACAGGTGGGTGGAAGGAATCCCAAAATATCCTAGAAGATCCACCTGATGGACATATTTGAATGGATCTTCATCAGCTAGAACTGCATAGACTTTGTCATTGTGCACATACTTGATACACTGGTGTAAAATTGAAGGCACACACTTCATATCTCTTATCTAGGGATGTCCTAGAAGGATGTTGTATTGCATGGATCCTTCCAAGACATGACGCATCACAGGGATGGTATTATGCCCCACCTTAATGGGTAGGACTATCATTCCCATAGTAGAGCATAAAGCATCATTGAAAGCTCTTAATGTGTATCCTCCTAGAAAGATATTGGACTTGGGGATATTAAGGTGCCCTATTTCTATTGTTGTGATGATGTTGACTAAAAAGGTAAATCATTGACTGAAGCAACAATGTGCAACAGAGGGTCTGGTAAGGCAGTAGGTACTGTCTTAATCTGATGATCATAAAATTGAATTACATGTTCCTAGCATTGATGTACTTGTCCCACAAAATGAGTGAATGTATTTGAATCTTGTGGATGAAGCTCAATTGATCTCAAAATATCCATCAAAGTATCCCTGTGCTTTGGGGACTATTGTATGAGCTCATAGATAGATAGCTTGGCTAGAGTCATTTGTAAGTTTTGTTCTAGTATACTCCTAAAAGTTACCATAGGTTGGGTAGGTGGAACTGGAAGGTTGTTTTACCCCTACCATACGTCTACTCCTGGTTGCTACATTGATAATTTCTACCATCCCAATGCATCCATGGGTAGGTGTATCAATTCATACCTGATTTACTTGGGCACCTTGCCCTCTAGGTACCTCATGGTTTGGTAGTGGGTTTTTGTATATGCCCATATCTTTGTTATCAGGAGCCAATGGGTTGTCAACTTTAATTTCTCCTGCCTCAATCATATTTTGCATCTGGTTCTTGAAACCAATGCAAAATTCAATGTCATGCCCCGGTATCCTATGATTAGGACAAAATTGATCTTCCCTATATCCTTTTGTCTTAGGATGATTGGGATCTAAAAGAGGTACATCACACAATTTTATCTTCCTAGTGTTGCTCAACTGGTTGAAAATTGATTTCATTGACTCTTACAGAGGTGTAAAATAGCGAGGTGGCTTGCATTCTCTGTTTTACCCGTAATTGTTCTTTTTATCGTAATCGGCTGGTGGGGGTTGTGCTTGATAATTATGGGGTTGCTATGCAGTCCCATATTTAGGTGCATCTAATACAACTTGATTAACTAGAGTAGGGTTGCCCTATTTCTAATTATATTTGTCATTTTTGCCATTTTTGTTCCACTCCTTATTTTGGAGCTTTATGGTTCCCTTATCTACTTTTATATCCTTAATGATTTTTGCCTATGCCAAGGATTCCTCAAATGAAGGATATTTTTGAAGTTGTAACAAGAAGGATATGTGTTTAGAACAACTCTTGGTGAACATATAGATGATTTCTTCTGTGGGGACAGAGAATGATAACTTTACCATGAATTTTCTCCATCTATCCCCATAATCCATTACTAGCTCATCATAATAATGTTTTAATTTGGCTAGATCTAAAAGGTTCACCTTATTTTTATCCCCAAAGGAGAAACATTTTAAGAAAGTGTTTACTAGTTGTTCAAAATTGGATATGTTGTGCTTGGGTAGTTGGTTGAACCATTGAGTGGCAACACCCAAAAATGTCATAATGAAATTTATTAGAATAATAGCATCATTTTTTTCAAGATGAAAACATGCATTAACGAAATTGGTAACATGCTCTTGCGCATCCTCTTCACCCTTGAATTTTTCTAACCTAGGCAAGTGCTTAGGATATGCAGGGCTAGGAACTAATGGACATAATGGCTGGTTGTGTATTTTACTCAGTGTTGGTTGGTTCCCAACCGTATATTGCTTCTCAAAGGACTTCATATTTTTAGAGAGTGCCTAGAATTCCTTTGAAGCAAGGAGTTCCTCTTATTTAAGGTCCACTCACAGTGGTAATTGAGGTAACCCTTTATCCAGTTGACTTGTTCTATTATTTTCCCTCCTATGAGGGGGTTTAGGATGTGTTTGATCCTGATTTATCATGTTTACCCTTTTTCCACCATTTTTATTTTTGTTCATTATTTGAGTGGTGGTTTTTTTGTGGGCTTTCTTCTTGCCTAATGCACCCTTCTTCTGGTGAGTTAGTGCATTTATATATTTGGTGATCACTACCATTTTACTTGTAGGTTGATACGATCTAGCTGCTCAGCTTGTTCTCTTAAATGTTGCTCATTTTGGTGCAAGAGCCTTTCTCTTTATTTGTTTTCTTTGAGAGATTCAAATATCTCTCACTCTTTGCATAATGTATTTTACAACTGTTGCACATGGTTATATTGTGGTGTTAAAGAAGACTCATGTTTGTCTGATTTTGTTCTTGTGGTTCTGATTCACAGATTTCTCGAAGAGGTTTCTGCTATTTCTTTGCTCTTGCTAGATAATGTAACTTGTTTGGTGTGTTTATAAGTGCCTCCAAGATCAGACTCGATACGCGTAATGTGGGGTCACTTTGAAATTTTTCCAATTTGGGTGGTGCGTTTAGAAGTAACACTTTGTGAACTTCTATATGTAGAATTTTCTATGGCTATGGTTTTGGGAGTTGCCATCGAATGAAACCAATCCAACTCATCTAACTGTATTTTTTTCCATGGCTGATCATGTGGGGTGCCATTTACTCCAATGAGGTCATAATATATTGGAATAATTCCTCTTTTATGAAGGGTATCTTCTGTTTGGTGCCTATGACTGGATGTAACTCTAGTTTCATGCCCCTCAGTGGGCAGATCTATTCTAAGTGTCCCATGTGAAGTTTGAGATGTTGTGACTTTCATGCATATTTTTGGTGATGAAGGCTTTGTGGCCCCACCATTCCTTCATGAGGATGGAGGTAGGGAAACTTCATCATCCCTATGTGAATATTGGGGTCTAGAAGCCATATCATGTCTGTGAGAAGAGGAAGCCCTTGAAGCCTCTAATCAACTGTAGAGCTTACATTTAATTTTATCAAATTGAGGGAAATCAAGGTTAGATTTAAAGAGTAGAAATATTGTATAGATTATACCATAGGGATTAATACTAAGCTTAGATCAAGTTTATTTTTTCAAGTTTCACATGTACAGGAAAGTAATAAACAAAATTAAATTTATGTAGAAATGAATGGTGTAGGGTATGATAAAATAATGCAATGATAATTTACTTTTACTGATGAATTGATTTACTGATGCACCTAATTACTGATGAATTAATTTACTGATGCGTCTAATTATTTGTAAACTAATTTATTTATGACATGATTTAATTTATTTGTGAGGATCCTCGTACAATCTATCTTATTTTATGTAAATTGGAATGCAGTTTAATTTAAGTCTAACTAATCCTAACCTATTGTAGGGGTGAGAGCTCAGGGACTGGCTATAGGAGTGGGCCCTGCCTCCTAGAGGGTAGTGTAAGTATTTCTCCCCTAGTTTACTTTATCTTAGTAACTAGATTTTATAACTAATACTAACATTATGTCTATTCTATGAATGCAGGTAACATATAAACACAATTTACATAATAGAAATTAAACAGCACATGAAATTGATACAAATTACCATTTTTGAAGAAAAAAAATGCTATTTTTATTACTAGAGATTTAGTTGTACATGCTGGTGCATTTATTTAGAATTGTAAACTTAGAACAAACAATAATTTCTTGTTTTTTTCTCGTAGACAACAGACCTCTTTCAAGGTCTCTCCTATGTAATTTATACTATAACTAATACAATTTCAAATAGTATTCCTCCACATATTTTTCCATGAGGATTTTTTGGAATTTATTATGCAATAACTATGCATCAACCAAAATAATCTAAATCTAACATAATACATATTCCTATTTGGGCTTGACAAATATTTTGACTAGTCCAAGTGGCATCCTATAAACAAACCTAACAAGACAATACTTATTTTGAATAATTTTCAAGATATACATTAGGACCTCACATCCTATAATCTAGGAATGGTTTAACAGTCTTGCGTCTATATCTAAAAATTCTCCTAATAATATGATTACAAACTTTATTAAGCAAATAACAACTTTTATCAACTGAAATATTCTTGTGGATAGTATGAAATATTTTTCTAAGTGAAAATATTTGTTGTCATCTAAACTTGATGTGTCGTCACTGATGTGGCATGCTACGTAAGTCAACAACCTTTATTATCCTTTGATAATTGCTTGGTAAAATATTCTTCAATAACTTTCTTTGGTAGTTGCCTTCAGTAACATGCTTCAGTAATATACTTCAGTAATATACTTTAGTAACATACTTTAGTAATATACATCTGTAACATGCTTTCGTAGTAGGTCAAATATTGTTTTCATCAAGCTCTGCTTTTATCCTGGGAACTTTTAATCATCCTTATTCTCATACGAGGTTCACTCTAAAGTTCTGTAATCTCTTCATCAATCATCAACACTTTTTCCTATATTTTTCTCAAGACTCGGATGAATTTTGTATAAATCAAACACATTTGTTAGATTACTGTAATTAATTAGATTTATTAATAATTCACACAATATTCAATAGTAATTTACATAAAATATATCATAATCACTAAATAATTATAACAATAAAATAATTCTGATACAAAAATATGTGTCAAATAACCACTCATCATTTCCTCCCAAACTAGAGTCTATGCATGTTCTCATGCATGCAGAAAGGTAAGATGAACAGAATATAATAGCCCTATACATGCATCAGATATTTAGAATTTTATGAATAACTAAAAATTCTAAGTACATTGATATTTGTATATACATATAAAAATAACATAAATCATTACAATCATTACCAGAATTTTAGAGAAAATTGTTTACATATCATATAATGATTTTGAAACATGTATATGATTTTGATAGAAATCATCTAAAAAAAATCAAATATATATATTTAACATAATCATGCTATGTTTTTCTAATAAAATAAGAAAAATAATCAATTATCCAAAATACATGAAATATTAATGGATACCCCTACCTCCTTGGGTCTTACCCGAAAGTGGCATGCCCTTTGGGATGTTTTCTACAAATAATAAAAAAAAAATACATGAAATATTTATCAATTCAATTTATCAAAAAATTTTAATTTCACAAAATTGAGAATAAATAGTTTAAATCAGTAAATGATAGATCAACAAAAATATTTCAAATATTAACTGTACATATTACGTATGTCATCATATAAAAGTATACAGATAAAATATCATGGATAATATACTACAAATATGATCAATACATAAAAATATAAGTCTGAGTAATTAATAAAATAACAAAATAAATTTCATTGTTCATCCAACTGGTGCATGTTGAGAAGAAATATGAGAATAAATCTGGGATGATCATGGTATTGGTTCTAGTAATTTATGCTCTTGTTGTACTCGTGTACCAATTCCTTAGACCACTGATCTACAACTACTGCAACTAGTGTTTCCACCATAACTATTTTGATGTGCTCAACCTCTTGAAATTTTCCTTTTTGTTCTGTATCCATTGTCTGGGAACGATGAAGTTCCTCATTTTTATCCATCGGATCAAGATCAAAATGCATCCCTACATCCAAGACAAACCTTTTAATATTTTTCCGTCCTTGGTGGGCAGATCTAATTTTGTAGGTTAATTCTATTGAGTAATACTATGAATCTACTGGGAACTGTCCTCCTCAAGAATATTTGAAAAGTCAATTGATTATTAGTGTACACCTATTTTCTAAAGTTTACAAATTTTTTAGGCTTTTTACCAGAAGTAGAACTTTTATGTGGAGAGACTTTGACAGGTAGTGACTGGTTGGCATAGTCCACAGGCTTTGGTGTCTTATCTGCAAAAACCTGCTTAATCAAATCTATCTGAACAATAAGGGCTCTCCGGATAATTTTAGAGTGTTCTATAAAACATTCACTTAATCTATCAATTTCCATTTGCAAAATTGTATAATGTGCATGAAGGTAGGATAATATCTCTATAGTAGACTCGGTTGCAGGTAATTCAGATTCAGGCCATTTTTCACCTTCCTATTCAAAGTTGTCTACAATTTTATTTTGATGTTTGATATTTGACTGAGATTGTTTACTACTTTTCAAAGTATTACGTTTCCATTTTGGGCTTTCAGGCTCTTCTTCCTGACTAACATAGTCATTTTATTCCTTTGTCGAATGTTCCCCATCAAATCTAGTAGATTTTGAGCATTCAATTAATTTGGATTCATTCACAATCTAATTCTAGGATACATTCACTTCATGAGATTTTTTTAGGACAATCAATTTAATTAAACCGTGGTGTACAATCAAGTGCAATCTTGGTTTTCCTTGAGAATTTTTGGGTTTAACTTGCAAAACAATCGATTTCAGCGATTGGAATAAAAATTAAGGTAGATTAATGACACAATATTTAATATCCAAAAATTTTAAATTCATTAACATACATATGTGGTAAGCTAAAAAGATAGACATTCGTACCTCAAAAGTGAAGAACTTAATAATAATGATAGTTGCTTCTTGCCATAGGATGGGAAGTGTAGAAGTTGAAACCCCTTTGATTGCTCTCTCCTTCTCTAAGAATTGTACACTTCTCATCAAATTTTGTCACCAAATGAAGAATGCTTTTAGACAGGTTTTTATAATATGGTAGACCAACCTCCAGTAATACTAACACCTCAGAGATTAAGCTAGGTTTTAAGTCTATCTAGAGTCCTTCGACATGGGTAGAAATTATGTCGGGGTTATAGTTTATTATGAAATGTCTAGCCACCCTGAAATCATGGCCTTTAAACTTAGTCAACTCTTCCCACCATCGGGCGTTTTGGAAAAGTTTGACTACAGAGTTGCTCGGGTTTTGGGTCTCAATAGATGATGACTCACTATGTTTTTGAAACACGGGTCGAGGCATGGTGATGGGTAAGGATTTAGAATAGAGGATTTCCAATTTATCAAGCCAATAACCCTGCAATTTATATATAAATAGAATTTCCTCAGAAGTCGACAGAGCCCTTGATATCCTAAGAAAAATAAAATATATTTTGTTGTATATATATTTATTTTTTGTATTATTCAAAATTGTATTCTATTTTATAGCTTAAAAAAAAACATCCTCAATAATTTTTTCGAAACCCTACTGTAATTTCTACCAGATCCATGTAAAAAAAATGTTTTAACCTACTGTAATTGTTCTATCAATTCTAAAATTTTTAATACATATGATATTTTTTCTATTTTTTTACAAACCCCTAAAAAAAATTACCCTAATTTCATAATTTCCATATACTTTTTTTTTTTTAAATCCCTGTAATTTACCAGATAAGCGAAAAAAGAAGAATCTCTGTAATTTACCCTAATTTTATCCTAAAACAGAACTTGCATATTTTACCTTAAGACAAAATTTTCATAATTTACCCTAATTTTATCCTAAAACAGAACTTGCCTACTTCTGTATCTCTTTCTGACGTATGTACAGAGTGAAGTAGAGAATATCTATTTTGTATACAGGAAAACAACAATAATAATAAAAAAACAAAAACAAAAATCAAAATTTAAAATTGATGAGGATATTTTACCTGTCGCTTTCACCACAGGTTTGCCACCTTTCGACGTTCTCGAAAAACCTTGCAATTTCGACCTAATCTAGTGCTAGCACATGCAAAATTACACAATATCGACCTTTTTACTTAGAATATTCTGTGAAATCCTCATAATATTCTGCATTTTATGACTAGATTCGGGTTGGGGCTGGTTTTTTTTGTCTGCATGGCCGCATGCAGCATCGTTATGTTTCTTCTAATGATGGATATTGTTTTGTTTTTCTATCGATGGTGAATATGGCTTGAAAACCTATCAATGATGGTGGTGTTTACCCTAAAATCTATGACTATTAGGGTTTTTAAATTATGGGGAAATATCATTTGTTGATCTTGTTTCAATCAATGATGATCATCCAATATTTTATGCTTTTCGCTCGATTGGGCAAGAAAGGTAGTACATGTCGATGATCGATCACAATAGCAAGAGATAATCGTGTTTTTTACCTATGTTTTTTCTTTTCCTCATTAGCCCTTGATCATATGTTAATCAATGGTGAAAATCCTTAATCCACATAACCTCTCACGATTGGTTGGACAGAGTCACGTGTCCTATGCTAATATAATATTTTCATGGTTTAGCTTTTGTCAACTTCCCTTAACACCTCATGTGGTGGGAGTAAAAATCTACTGCATTTTCATTGGTTTGGATGACGATTGATCGTCAGTGCCACGTTTTGATTGGTTTGAACAACAGTTGATTACCAGCTCAAGCATATTAATACGTGGCGTTTGATAGCTATATGAACCAAGGGTTCATATCATATAAGTTTAATTTCCCTTAGTTTAATTTTGGAAGTAAAAATATTACTGTCATGCTTTCTTATGCTTGTCGTTGTCACGCGCTTTCATTTTCCCTATTACTTCTTAAGTCGCCACGTGTCCTTAATTCAAATAATAATAATAATTTTTTAGACTTGTGATTTTTAGCACTACGAGTATGGATGACAGCTACAAAAGAGTGTTATAGAATAGTATTACTGATGATGATATTACGGAATAGTGTTACTGATGATGATTTTATAGGGGCTTAACAAAAGATAATTACGAAAAAATTTTACAAAAGGTATCTATGGAATATATCTACAAAAGATACCTATGGAATATACTTACAAAAAATACTTATGGAAGATACTTACAGAAGATACTTATAGAAGGTACTTACTAAAGACACTTACGAAAGGTGTAACGACCTCGGGACACACACATCGCTTTACTCTAGTTGAAATATTATACCAAAATTAAAATGAAAGATCGTGAAATGCATATAACACAAAAATAAAAAAGAGAGATCCTTTTATTGATATTAAAACCTAGTTACATGTCGGTCCCTATGAGGGATACCCATTTCGATACAATGAGTTACAAGGGGGTAAGATGTCCCCTCGTAAGGGGTGGTGCACTTTTAAAGGCTTATCAATTCTGCACATAGAAATGTATGAGGGCTTATAGATGCCTCCTTCTCCAAGTATGATTATTAGAGGGATCTTTGTGCTTTTGAATTTTGCTAATCTATTTGATGAACCTATAGTGCTATGATCATGAAAACAACAACACATGCTTAGTTTTTCGATATTGCCTCCCTAGATGAGGTTGTTAGTAGTAAATATGACAATAAAAGGAAATATGCTCAATGATAATAAATACAATGAAAATAGTTCTATGAAAGCAAAAAAATGAAGCAAAATGGATCTTATGCTAATTATGTAAAATATAAAGAAATCAGAATAAGAGAAACTAACACATAAATCCTAGACTAGGTTTGCGAGCCACTATCCAGGACAACAACCGCTAAGATGAAATCCCTCTTTATTGACCCAAATACTATGGGATTAAGTTGCTACTAATGTTAAATTATTACCATATGTGTATGGATTATTACCTCTTAATTGGCTAGCACTTCATTTCTCCTCAAAGGTGCTCAGATCTACTCTCCAATCGGATAGGGCTTCACTGTGTATGCTCTCCAAGAAAAAGCTCTCTCAAAGAAGTTTGTTAAAAGATCATCCTTGGTCTCAAAATTCATACCTTGATAATGGATGGATGATTATGGATATTTTGGTGCTCTCATGCTTGCACCTTATAAAGTGCGTGAAACCCTATGTCTATGTTCAAAACCCTAGGATTGAATCCCTCATGCGCACTGGATGTTAGCATGATAAATTGTCTTTTTTTGTGCTTTGGAGGTCAGTTAACTGAAGTCTAAATTTGGGCTTCAATATCCCATGTGAACTGGTCGTTAGCATGAGGAGTTTTGTCTGTCTATGTTTGAAGGCCAGTTAAATAAAGTCTAAATTTAGACTTTAGTCTCCCATGTGAACTGGTCATTAGCATGAGGAGTTTTGTCTTTGTCTATGTTTGAAGACCAATTAATTGAAGTCTAACTTTGGACTTGAGTCTCCCATGTGAACTGGTCGTTATCATGAGGAGTTTTGTCTTTGTCTATGTTTGAAGGCCAGTTAACTGAAGTCTAACTTTGGACTTGATTCTCCCATGTGAACTGGTCATTACCATGAGGAGTTTTGTATTTCTCTATTTTTTAAGGCTAGTTAACTAAAGTATAACTATGGACTTAAGCCTCCCATGTGAACTAGTTGTGAGGGGGAATGCAAAGTTGTCCCCACTCACTTTATTGCATGTAAACTACCACTTTTGCCCCTAATTAGGATTTTTTGTCAAAAAATGCTTTTTATGACTTAGCCGTTGTCGTCTGCAATGACTTAGATTTGGCCACTGTCATCTGTAGTGGCTAAATTTTGGCTGCTCTAAGCCTGAGCGGCCAGGATCCAACTGCTCTGGTTTATAGCGGCTAAGCTTGAATGGGCTAAAACTACCATTTTGAGTGGTTAGGTCAATTTATTGCGCTTTTAAAGGTCCAAAATTAAACATATGGTATTCATATGTGCTCATATGAGTGGTTTTATAAACATGACATGTTTTAGGTGTCTACAGATACCCCTTTTTGCAATGCACTATGTGGAAAAAACAACACTGAGCAAAAATGTAGACTGCTATGTTTGTGGGGTGATTTGACCAAAGGATTTGTGATTCCTTTGGGGCATTTGTTAAGTTTATGAAAGGGCTTGCATCCTTTGGGAAATTTGTTTTTGACCAAAGTACTTGCATCGTTTGGGGCATTTTTTAAGTTGACCAAAGGGCTTGCATCCTTTGGGGCATTTGTTAAGTTGACCAAAGGGCTTACATCCTTTGGGATATTTGTTAAGTTGACCAAAGTGCTTGCATCCTTTGGGGAATTTTTTAAGTTGACCAAAGGGCTTACATCCTTTTGGGCATTTTTTAAGTTGACCAAAAGGCTTGCATTATTTGGGGAATTTGTTAAGTTGACCAATGGTCTTATGTCCTCTGGGGTATTTTTTAATTTGACCAATGGGCTTGTGTCCTTTGAGGCATTTTTTAAGGTGACCAAAGGGATTGCATCCTTTGGGAAATTTTTTAAGTTGACCAAAGGGCTTGCGTCCTTTAGGGCATTTGTTAAGTCGACCAAAGGGCTTGTGTCCTTTAGGGCATTTGTACATTTATTACTTAACTACTTATTTTTTTTGACTAGGGGAGGTATGATACCAATATTGCCCTAGTTGATGTTTAGAAATGTTTTTGTTTTGATTTTATGTTATGGATGCAATTATGGATGCTATGCGTAGATAATGATTTAATTATGCTATATGTATGCAATGTATTGGTGACATGTGCTAGCTAGATGATGGACGTATGCTTTAGATGGTATGATCTAGATGATGATGATGGATGCATATGTGGATGCATGTTTAATTTTGGTGTATATAACTCACATTGTTATGATATGGTAAATGAAATGTGTGAAATACATTATGATGGTGATATAATGTACATGAACCTGTATGCTTTAATGACTTAAAATATAAGATATGCATGTGATATGAGTTTAACAATCTAATGGGTGACACCACAGAATGTATAAAAATCATGAATAAACAATAATGCTTATAATAAGACTTAATAATTTAAAAATCAAATGTGGGGTGAGATGAGTGATATGTATGTATGATTTGATGGAATGATTTGTTGCTATGTAGGAATTTTTGAGGTTTTTCAGAGATTCAAACACTCTAGTTACCCTATCAACAGTTATGTACTGACCATACAAGACTTTTGAAAAGCAAGGCTTTCACTCTATACCTAGATATTCATTATCTCTGTGTGTGCAAATTAATATATATTTAGATAGAAATTAAGCATTTCCTTCAATGTCATGCAGTATTATTTCAGCCCATTTCTATGATCAAGGATCCTTAAGTTTTCATCTCATCCTTACGTTGGACTTAGTTAGACTATACCACTAGGCAGTATTGGGTTACCCAAAGCTAGCTCATCCACATGCAAACATTAATCTATACAAATGCCAAAGCTATTATGATAGACATATCATCATGCATAAGGATATCTCCTTCCATTTTTGTATAATGCTGAGAATTCCAGGTATTCAAGCTCCATTCCCTTATTTTTTACATTTTATTTGGGATACTTGCTCATGCTTAGTAATGAGAATCACTTTTTATTTTTTATTGATTTCTTTGTTTTTCTTTTTTCTTTGAGCAAGGGATTCTTGTAGTGATGATAATAACTATTTAATTTGTTTTTGTGCTTTTGATACTTTAAACAATGACTTTTGGAATTTGAAATTTGCTTTGACTCGGTATTTTTGCTCATTTGATTAAAAAAGGGATTTAATTGGGTAGGGTGGAGCTTGTCCTTTTGCCAATTATCAGCACCTTTGAACTGGTTACACAGGGGGATAATCAAGGAAGATCCTTTTCGCTTAATGCGACCTAGACCACTTTTGTAGCTTTCATATTTCCTTGGTACCAGCTAGGATTTTAGTGTTTCAATTACTGATGGGACCCTGAATATCCAATGAACTATCACAACTGGAACTTACCCTATAATAATCAAGGTGGCTTTATACAAAATCTGTTAAGACCACTAGATATGGTTGAATGACTAGGAAACCTTAGTATATTTCTTATAGCAAAATGAAATGGTTGTGTTTAAAAACACAATTACACACATGGATGAATGGATGAAGATGGACTTGAATATTGTGATTGTGATACAAACTATGGCATTTTTTGTAATATTGTGATCATAACATATGCAAATGAAATATATGTAATGCAACTATGTGAATGCAAATGTGAGATGCAAATGTTTTTGTATTTTTGATTTTTGCATTGTTTTTGTACTTTTTGATTATTGTATTATTTTTTGCTTTTGACCAAAGGGCTTTAAAATGCCTTTGGAGCCTTTAGTGATTTGATTTGACCAAAGAGTTTTGAGATGCCTTTGGGGCCTTTTGTGATTTGATTAGACCAAAGGGCTTTGAGATGCCTTTGGGGCCTTTTGTAATTTGATTTGACCAGAGGGCTTTAAGATGCCTTTGGTGCATTTTGATTAATGTGACCAAATGACATGAAGATGCCCTTGGAGCATTTTTGATTAATTTGAATTTGACCAAGCAACATAAAGATACCCTTGGAGCAGTTTTGATTAATGTGAATTTGACCAAGCGGCATAAAGATACCCTTGGAGCATTTTTTATTAATTTGAATTTGACCAAGCAGCATAAAGATACCCTTGGAGCAGTTTTGATTAATGTGAATTTGACCAAGTGGCATAAAGATACCCTTGGAGAATTTTTGATTAATGTGAATTTGACCAAGCAACATAAATATACCCTTGGAGCATTTTTGGTTAATGTGAATTTGACCAAGTGGCATAAAGATACCCTTGGAGCATTTTTGGTTAATTTGACCAAGTGGCTTAGAAATTCCCTTGGAGCATTTTTGATGAGATTTGACCAAGCAGCTTAGATATGCCCCTGGTGCATTTTATTTTTTATTTTACTATTTTTTGATTTGCTTGTATTTTTGTGTTTTATATTGTTTTTATATTTTATGACATATCTGAATGTTTTTGTGTTTTATGTATATTTGAATATTTTGATATTTTGTTGGTTTTACAAGGGGAAGGTATGATACCTTAGGTACCCCCAGTGTGCATGTTGCCTACTATAATGTAGTCATATTACTTAGGAAGAGTGACAAAAATTAGCTCTCCCAAGTGGGGCATGAACCTCTACGGGGTGCCCCTATCTTGATGAGATGAAATGAATGAACCATATATAGGAAATGTTTCACTATCTATGAGGTATTGAACTACATGTATGAATCCTTTGCAATTACAAATACCATACCCCTCTATTATATGATAGATATGATAATGGTCCTCCATATAACCCTTATTTTTAGCTTTGTTTGGGTCTAAAGGACATATGTTAGGTAAGGTGATGACCTTAGCCTCTTGTAACTTTTGAAAAATTTTAGACATAGGCTCGTTTAAAGGAGTCCAAGTGTGTTGTTGTTGCTTCAATTGTTTACCATGCTTTGGCTAGTTATGAGAACCAGGTTGAGCCCTATATATGCCACTTGCTAGCTCAAGGGGCTCTTCTTACCTTTTCAATGCAAGAGATTGATTTCTGACTATGGTCACTTGTCTTGGTTGAGGCTTTTCCTATGGTTGCGTAGGAGACACTTTGACCTTAGATAAAAGTTGCTTTTGTCTCTCAAGTTGGTTCAGATAAAGTACAATGCCTTATTTTGTTTCTCCATTTGTACCTCTATATTATAGAGGTGATTTTGCATATGCTTCAAGACTAATATGACTTTCATGTGTATTTCTAGTGGTTGGTTTGAAATACCATTGTCTATTGAAGAAGTTGATAAAGTAGGTGCTAAAGATCCACCAAGTAACTGTAACTCACCCATTTATTTCATTTGAGTTGATGTTGATGCTTCATGTTGATGCACTTTGCTAGTGATATCCACAAGCTCTTGCTTGCCAGCTTGAGTACCCTCAATATGATGTGGGGAAAATACCTGCTCTTGCTCTTGAGGAGGCATTGTGAGAAATGAGTCTGGGGTAACTAACGCCAATTATTTTGACCCCTTTAACATGGAAGAAAAATTTTATTCCACCACATCTTGTTTTATCTGCTTTAGAGTCACTTGATCCTCTATCTTACTATTGACCACTACCATGAACTCTTGAGAAGGTAATTTTTCTTGTGTCTCATCGACCTTATTGTAATACTTGAATGGAAGTAGGTACAATGTAGGTATCATCGACCTTCTAATATATGGTACAATGTAGGTATCATATTTATCCCAACCTATATAGGTAGGATTATTGTGCCAATTGTTTGGGAAGTAGCATCATTGAAGGCCCTTAATGCAAATGTTGTGTCCTTAATGCATGAAGGTGGCAGATTTAAATATTTTAAAGCTGTAGTTGTGATGATATTGATGGATGACCCAGTGTCAATCAAGACTCTCTTGTATGGAATTCAATTGATGCTTACTATGATGTGGAGTGGAGGATCAAGTTCATCCTGAGAGATTGTCTTAATATCCCACTCATGAAAGGCAATCATAGGATCATTTTGTAAGTGCATTGAACTTATTGTTGGTATGTACTGTGGTAGATTATTACCTTTAGTTGAATATTTTGATATGTTGGGCTAATAAAGGCATATTTTTCTTCTTGTTGTAGTATTGATTACACCGATAAAACCCTCCTTAGGTGGGGCTATGTGCAATTCATTGATGTGCTCAACTTGATTGTTGTTGGCCCCATGATTGAGGATAATATTTTTGAATATGTTGATGTTTTGCAATTCATTCTTATCCAACATATCCTATGCTATATTCTTGAATGCAACACAATCCTGGATATCATGGCCATTTTACCGATGGTAAACACAATAGAGATCTTCCCTATACTCCTTAGGTTTGGGGCAATTAGGATATAGGATGTGCTCCTTAGGCAAGTTTAAAACCTTGGCCTCGCAAAGGTGATCAAAAATTTATGCCAAGGATTCAAGAAATGGCATATAGTTGTGAGGGGTTGTTTCTATTTACCTCTGCCTTGATTCCTATTGCACTGGTTGTAATGCACAGTTTGAGGTTGAGCCTGATAGTTTTCTTGTTTTTGGCTTTGTGCTACTTTTGAAACATTTAACGCAATCTGGTTGACGTGCACAGGTTTGGTCTATTGTGGTTGATGTTGTGTGCTCTCACTCCATTCTTTCTCACTACAAAACTTTAGGGCTCATTCTTCCAGTTTTATATCTTCAATAAGCTTGGCTTGAGCCAAGGCTTCTTCAAATATATCATACTGCTATAGTTGCAATAGTAACGAGATGTGCTTGGCACAACATTTTGTGAACATTCAAATTAGCTCTTCGATCGGGATGGCAAATGATAACTTTGCCATGATTTTTCTCCATATATCCCCATAATCCATGATTGGCTCATCATAATACTGCTTTAGGTTGGCTATGTCTGAGAGATTCACCTTCTTCTTAGCACCAAAAGATAAAATTTTTAAGAATGTATTCACTAGTTGTTCAAAATTGGATATGTTGTTCTTGGGCATTTGGTTGAACCATTGAGTGGCAGCACCTGAAAATATCATAATGAAGGTTCTTAACATAAGAGCATCACTATATTCAAGATGAAAACATGCATTGATGAAGTTGGTAACATGTTATTGTGCATCCTATTCACCCTAAAATTTCTCTAACCTAGGCATCTCAAAAAGCTTAGGATATGCAGGGATAGGAACTGATGGGCACAATGGTTGGTTGTGTATTTTACTCAATGTTGGTTGGTTCCTAGACACATATTGCTTTTCAAAGAATTTAATCTCTTAGTGAGTTCTTGGAATGCATTTGAGACAAGGAGCTCATTTTCTTGCAGACCCACTCATGATGATAATGGAGGTAAACCTCTATCTACTTGTCTTGTTCTATGCTCCTCCTTCCTATGAGGGGATTCAAGATGTGTCTGATCATGATTTATCATGTTTACCCTTTCACCACCAGTTGGATTTCATTCATTATTTGGAGGGTGATTATGTTGCGAGTTTCCTTCTTGTCTAGTGTGCTTCTCTCTTGGTGAGTCAACACATTGATCTCTTTGATGATCATTTCTATTTGCTTGTTGGTTGCTATGAGATAGCTACTCAGCTTACTCCCTTCAATGTTGCTCATGTTGGTACAACAACCGTTCTATCTATTTATCATGTTTGAGAGCTTCTACAAGCTCTTGCTATTTGCACAAGGCATTTTCTAACCATCGCATGTGGTTAAATTGCATGGTCATAGAAGACTCATGCTTATCTAACTTCATTCTTGTAGTTCTGATTCACATATTCCTCGAAGAGGTTTCTACTATTTCTCTACTTTGGCTAGCTAGTGTAACTTACTCTGTGTGCTCTATGTGGTGATAAGTGTCTTTGTGGTCAGATTTTGTATGAGATTTATGGGGTTGCTTTGAAGCATCCCCAGGTTGAGTGGTGTGTTTAGCAGTCATGCTTTGCGAGCTTCCAAATGCAAAATATTTAATGGCTATGGTTCTAGAATTCGGTCTCAAATAAATTTGACCCCACTCATCCAATTGAGCTTGGAGCATTTGTTCTCTCTGAATTGCATGTGACCCATGTGACTAATTTATTTCTGGCCACTGTAGACTAGAGCAGCGAAACTGGCACATGAAAACATAGATCAGTAAAGTGGCAGAAAATAAAAACTTGGTGGGGGTCCCATCATGATCGTCATTTGTAGCGACCCTAGGATGCAAAAATCATTTTACTCTACTTATAATATTAGACCAAAATGAAAATGAAATACTATGAAATGCATATAAAATAGAAATAACAAAGAGATATCCTTTTATTGATATTGAAACCTGGTTACATGGCGGTCCCTATAAGGGATACCCATATTGATACAGTAAATTACAAGTGGGTAAGATGTCCCCTCGCAAGGGGTGGTGCAATTTTAAAGGCTTCTTGGTTTCGCACATGAAAATGGATGAGGGATTACAGATGCCTCCTTCTCCAAGTTTGATTCTTGGAGGGATCTTTTTGCTTTTGAATTTTTCTAATCTATCTGATGAATCTATAGTCTTGTGATCATGAAAACAATAGCACATGCTTAGTTGTTTGATATTGCCTCCCTGGATGAGGCTATTAGTAGTAAATCTGAAAATAAAAGGAAATATGCTCAATGATAATAAATGCAATGAAACTAGTTCTATGAAAGCAAATAAATGAAACAAAATAGATCTTATGCTAATGATGTGAAATATAAAGAAAGAAAAATAAGAGAAACTAACACCTAAACCCTAGACTAGGTTTGCGGGCCACTGTCCAGGACAATGACCACTAAGATGAAATCCCTCTCTATTGATCCAAAGACTATGGGCTTAAGTTGCTACTAATATTAAATGATTACCATATGTGTATGGATGATTACCTCTCAGTTTTCTAGAACTTTGTTGCTCCTCAAGGGTGCTCAGATATGCTCTCCAATCCAATAGGGCTTCGTTGTGTATGCTCTCCAATAAAAAGCTCTCTCAAACAAGTCTACTAAAATATCATCCTTGGTCTCAGAATTGATATCTGATTTTGGATGGATGATTATGGATATTTTGGTGCTCTAATGCTTGCACCTTATAAAGTATGTGAAACCCTAGATATATGTTCAAAACCCTAGGATTGAATCCCTCATGTACACTGGATGTTAGCATGAGAAATTGCCTTTTTTGTGCTTTGGAGGTCAGTTAACTGAAGTATAAATTTGGACTTCAGTCTCCCATGTGAACTAGTTGTTAGCATGAGGATTTTTGTCTTTGTCTATGTTTGAAGATCAATTAACTAAAGTCTAAATTTGGACTTCAGTATCCCATGTGAACTGGTCGTTAGCATGAGGATTTTTGTCTTTGTCTATGCTTGAAGGCCAGTTAACTGAAGTCTAACTTTGGACTTGAGTCTCCCATGTGAACTGGTCGTTAGCATGAGGAGTTTTATCTTTGTTTATGTTTGAAGGCAATTTAACTAAATTCTAACTTTGGACTTGAGTCTCCCATGTGAAATGGTCGTTAGCATGAGGAGTTTTGTCTTTGTCTATGTTTGAAGGCCAATTAACTAAAGTCTAATTATGGACTCAAGTCTTCCATGTGAACTAGATATGAGGGGGAATGCAAAGTTGTCCCTGCTCACTTTATTGCATGTAAACTACCACTTTCACCCTTGATTAGGCTTGTTTGTCAAAAAAATGCTTTTTATGACTTAGCCACTGTCGTCTGCAGTGACTAAGATTTGGCTGCCATCATTTGTAGTGGCTAAAGTTTGGTTGCTCTAAGCTTGAGTGGGTAGGATCTAGCCACTCTGGTTTATAGTGGCTAAGCTTGGATGGGCTAAAATTGCCATTTTGAGTGGTTAGGACCACTGATTGCTCTTTTAAAGGTCCAAAATTGGACATATGGTCTTCAGATGTGCTCATATGAGTGGTTTCCTAAACATGACACATTTTAGATGTCTATAGAAGTTACTTATGGAAGACACTTACTAAAGGTACTTACGGAAGATACTTACGAAAGATACTTATGAAAGACATCTACTGAAGATATCTACCGAAACCACTATTTAGAGTCAAGAAAATACTTTACCTATTTTCTTCCCCCAAACTGTATTATGAGTTGTATATGCCTTTATTTACCCCCCAAACTATAATTTTGGCTATATAGCCAAAAAAAAAAAGGAAGGGTGTTTATTTATATTTATGGATAATAGAAGGATAATTTTATGAATGGGGTTTTATTATAATTTTTTTTGAGTATGCTTCCTGTATGTTATGAAGAATTTTCTAGGATAGAAAAATAATTTATATAAAATCTGAATTCAACCTTCTGGATATCTTCAATCATGGGAAAAAGTGAAATAGTTATTAATATGGATTTTAAAAGATAAAAATGTGATGGACACAAGCCATGCTTTTGTATAAAAAATTGAAACCATAGTACTTTCATGAGGATTGTCTTGGGGCTTTTATCTGCATGTGATGTTTCTATGGTTATTATTCAAGGACTTCAAACATTCTAGAAATTTTGAAACAACTTCATTTACTCCTCTCACAAACCAATTTAATGTCAAATTTATCCTAGCATTTTCATGCCTCTTTCAAGACCAACTATGTGTGTAGTGAGGATTCATTCCCCATTATGTGTAAGTATTGAAAAAAACCAAGGGTTATGTATGCCAAAAATCTAGCTGATCTTATGAGCATCTAGAGGTTTTATCCAGACTTAGCGCTAATACATAAGAATACTTAAAAAATAGTATCCCATGGTGTTTGAGATACTAAAAATTCCAGGGATTCAAGCTCTTTTGCCCTTTATTTACTTTTGTGTTATGTGGGATACTTGCTCATTTTGGAAGGAGCAAGGGATTTTTAGTGCTTTTTTGTTGGGGTTCTTGCTTATTTTGAAGAGAAGCAAGAATAATTGTATTGGAATATTTTTTTGGGGTTCTTGCTTATTTTGAGGAGAAGCAAGAAGATTTTTATGGGGATACTTGCTTGATTATATGAGGAGTAAGGGATCTTTTTTTTTGAAGGTGAAGGGTGAGCTTGTACTTTTACCAATTTGTTAGTATTCTAGACCATGCGTATAAATAGATAAGCAAGGTAAACTATTCACTTACAACAAAAATAACACATGAGTTAATTTTTCCAAAACTTCACAATGTTTTTAGATGTGCAATTGTGCGTGGTCAAAAGAAAAACTTGATTAACTAGGAGAAACTTATAATATTTTAAAATATTTGCTTGATTTTCAACAAAAATATGGCTTAGGAGACCAAATATAATTTGAGTATTTTAATAATACCTATATTTCATCTAGCAACAAGGTACTATGCATCATGTGGTAATCATATTCCTTGAGCTATTTTTAAAACATTAAGACTAAAAATGGAAGGGAATACAGATACTTCGTGATGAAATAAAGGAAGCATAATCATTTTTATTTTTATAAATTATTTTTTTTCAATTTTGATATATATATATATATATAATTATATTATTATTATTATTATTATTTTCTTTTCAAAGAGAGATTTTATTGGATAGTAGTTGGTTGCAGTTCAGAAATACACTACAAATCAGTTTGCTGTCTAAACTAGTGTATGAATTCTTCCTTAGATAATGACTTATAAATTTTAAGCCTATGTCGATTTACTAGTAGTTTCCTTGTTGAATAATCTATAGGCTTAAGCTTTACTGTACCATTTCCAAATATTTCCTCAACTTCATAGGGTCCTAGCCATATTGTTCTTAATTTACCTTGAACATCTTGGTAACGAGAGTCAAATAACAAGGCCTAATCTCCTTATTGAAATGTACGTGGTACAATGTGTTTATCATACCATTTATTTCATTGTTGTTGGGTTATTTTAGTTCTATGAAATGCTTCTAATCTTCTCTCATCCAGAATATTTAAATTTTCCAACTTTTATTTTAGTGCGTTATCCAAATTCATGTCAAGTTGTACTACTGTGTGAAGGATTTCTATATCGAATTCAATGGGTATGATGGCTTATTTTCCAAATACCATTTCATACAGTGATAATATTATGGTATTTTTACAAGTTGTATTATATTCCCATACAACTTCTTTTAATATCTCAGCCCAATCACCTCTATTAATAGTTACAGTTTTTGTAATAATATTTTTAAGTTCTCTATTTGTAACTTCTACTTGTCCATTAGCGTGAGGGTGATATGGTGAGGGTTTTTTATGTTTTATTTTATATACATCAACAAAATTATCAATCACATTAGATGTGAATTGAGTTCCATGATCTAAAACTAATTCTCTTTGTGCTCCAAAGTGTTGCATTATTCTTTCATAAATAAAATTGGCCACTGGTTCAGCTTGAGCTCATGGGAGAGCTTTAACTTTAGCCCACTTGGTAACATAATTTGTACATACAAGTATGTGTTTATTACCATCACTTGGAGGGTCTATTGGTCCACCAAATTCACTTCCCCATTTTTCAAATGGTTCAAGTACTATCTATGGAACCAAAGGCATTTCCATAGATGGTGCAGGCTTGCTAGTAGGCCAAAAGTACCCAAAAGTAGGCCAAAAGTACCCAGTTTGAAGTATTTTAATAACCATTCTTTGGGTGGCATAATGACCTCCACAAGGTTCTTCATGCACTGCCATAATAATGGCATATACATAATTTTCTTGCACACATATCCAAATGATTTGGTCAGGAAATTTTTTAAATAGAATTCAATGAATCCACATAAAAGAAATACTTTGATGTATTAATTTCCCACACTCATGCAGTGTATAATTTTGAGGTATTTTTCCTGTTACTAAATAATTTACAATTTTAGCATACCAAGGGGTAAAAATAGAAAGAGCAAATAAATGTTTCTTTGGAAAATTGTCAGGAATTAACTTGTTATCATCAAAGATTTGCATGCGAGATAAGTGATCTGCAATAACATTATCTTTTCTTGTCTTATATAAAATTGTTACATTGAACTCTTGTACTAATAAAAGCCATATAATCACTCTACCACCCACTATTTTTTTTTTCTTTAAGTATCTAATGGTAGAGTGATTAGTGTGAAAAATACTTCATACCCTGTTATGTGATGTTTAAATTTATTGAGAGCATGAATTACAGCTAAAAATTCATTTTTTGTAACAGTGTAGTTAAGCTCAGCTCCATGCAAGTTTTTACTTAGATAATAGATAGCATAAGTAATTTTGTTTTCTATTTGTTGCAATACTACTCCTATTGCATAACCTAAAGCATCACAATGAATGTGGAATGGTAATTTCTAATTAGGTCCTCTCAATATTGGAGTAGTCAAATTTTATTTTATTTCTTCAAAGGATTATTTACTTTCGTTTGTCCAATTGAATTCACTATCTTTAGTTAAGAGCTTAAACATGGGAGTAGCAAATTTATTGAAGTATTTAATTAACCTATGGTAGTATCCTATGTGTCCTAAGAAACTTCTCACCTCTGTTTGTGTTTTTGGAGGTTGAAGGGTTTTTGAATAATTTGTATCTTTGCAGGGTCTACTTTAACACCTTCTTCTGATATATAATGTCCTAGAAAAATACCTCTTGTCATCATCATAAAATACTTTTCATGACTTAGAGAGAGGTTTTGCTCTTGGAATATTACCAAAACTTTTTGTAAGCTTGATAATGTGTCTTCAAAGGTAGTATCATATACTATGAAGTCATCCATATAAATTTCCACACATTCATTAGTTAAGTAAACAAAGATAGCCAATACAACTCTTTGAAAAGTTACAGGTGTATTGCATAGTCCAAAAGGTAGAACGTTATAAGGATAGGTTCCTGCAGGACATGTGAAAGTTGTTTTTTCTTGATCTTCCTCAGCTATGGAGATTTAATTATATCCACTAAAACCATCTAAAAAGTAGAAATATTTCTTTCCAACCAATGTATCTAAGACTTGATCAATGAATGGCAAGGGAAAATAATATTTTTTGGTTACTTTATTTAATTCTCTATAATCAACACAAATTATCCATTAGGGACTATCACCAAAGGTGACACCCATTGGCTGTCAAAAATTGGGTATATAAATCCTGACTTTAAGAGTTTAATGATTTCCTCTTGAACTACTTATTTCGTAGCTAGACTCAATCGTCTTTGAGGTTGTCTTACTAGATTACAACTTTCTTGAATAAATATGTGATGGGTACAAACATTTGGGTGGATACCCATCATATCCTCATAGTTCTAGGCAAATACTAATTGATTCTTTCTAAGCACATCTACCAACTATGATTATTGCATGCTTGTGAATTTATTACTAATGTTAAGAGTTTTTCCCGGTATAACATCTATTTGTTTACACTTTTATGTATTTGCATCTATCTGGTTTACCGCATATCCAAGAATTTTTAAATCATAGCCATATGGTTCTATTTGAGATTGACTTATGCTTTCCTCAACAATGGAAAATTGATATGAACAACTACTATCTTGATCTTGATTCTCTTTTTGATTTTCTAATAATAATGGTAGGGACCCCTCGACTTCTTGTTGAAGTTGTTCATTTAGAACATTAATTGATAAGATTTGGATATCATCATAATCATGAGGGAAATCATACCATAATTGATTTGGAAATTATTCTTCTATTGCTGATTTAAAAAATAAACTAAGGTCTTTAGTATTCTTAGCATTATAAATAGTCATATTTCCTGATCTACAACTAATGTAAGCATCAATTGTTGCAAGCCATGGGCGTCCCAGGATTAAGGGATGTCCCCCTAAATTCCTTTTGGGTTGTAATACTATAAAGTCTACAGGATATTCCCATGAACTTACAGAGACCATAATATCTTCTAGTTTTCCTTCTGGCTTATTAGTAGACCTATGGGAGAGTTGAAGCACAATAGAAGTTGATTGTAGTTTATGCATCCCTAAGGATTCTGTTGTTTCTTTTATCATGACATTAATAGTATCTCCTAAATCAATCAACACATTTTTTAAGGTTATGTCTTCAATATGTAATGTGAGTATAGGTATTCCAGGATCTGTGTATTTTGGTAATAACCTATCTCTTATCATTATATCAGATAATTTTCCAATAACTTGAATAGTTTGGAATTCATTCTTATTTTTCTTCCCTGAATTTGAACATATATTTTTAATAAGCTTGGAATAGATGGGTATATCATTGATAGCTTGTAATAAAGGAATTTTAATAATAACACCTTCTATTTCTTGAAGGAAGTTAAAGGTTGGCTTAGATAGTTCTTTTAGTATTGCCATTCTTTGAGGGAATGGTACTTCTACTTCCTTTCTTATTTGGATTTCTTGTTGCTTTGTTGGAATATTTTATGGTGGTTTTTTTGTTTCCTTTTCATTGTTATCATTTTTTTCAAACAAATTTTTGACAGATTCATAAAGTTCTGTAAGAGTAACATTATTTTCCAACACCTTTCTTGATCTTAATTGAATCTATTGACATGGCGCTACGGATATAGAACATGTCTCACTAGCCTCATAAACTTGTTGGAAATTATTATTTTTATTAGGGTTAGGAATTGGTTGAGCTGGAAGAGGTTGTTTCTTAGGAGGATTATTATTATTGGTCAGAAGTGGTAGAAGTCTATTTTGAGGTGGGTTTTGAGTGTTTTGTTCCCTAAATTGAGTTTGAAGGTTTTGTTGTTGTGATGTTTTTGGGGACCAATTGGTGCCACCTTGATTATATTTGCCACTATTATTCCAACTAGGCATATTCTAACTTGGTGTCCCTTGATTCCATGGAGGTGGCCCTCCATAAGAATTAGCCATAAATTGAGCCCATGGGGGTATGTTCCAATATTGATTGTAAGGGTTCCAATTTGTCCAATTTGATGCATTAGACCATTGATTATGCCTTTTCTGGTTATAATAACTAGGTTTTGACCAATTTGGTGGGCCATTAAATGGACCATTTCATCTTTGAGCGATAAAATAAACATTTTCTATGTGTTCCACTTTAGGTTATTTTATAGCGGCTGTAACAGCAAAGATATACTTACAATTTTCAGTTTTATGATTTTTATCACAAATTTGACAACAAGCGGAGATATTGGATATATTTGTTATGTTTAGAGGACATTCTCTCAAATTGTGCTTTTTCCTACACCTATGGCAGTAATTTATTCAATGTCCTTTTATTCTTTATCCATTAAGTCCAAGGATGAGGTCAAAGTACTAAAAAAATTAGTTTTTAAACCTTCCAACATATTTTCAATTTTTACTCTTGTCACTCCTCTTGTGGATGTATATTTATTGCCTCTTAGAGGTTTATTTCTTGAATAATTTCTACAAATATTTATAATATCATAAAATTACATAAGATGAATGTCTCATTTTGCCATAATATTTTAAATCTCAAGAACATCTTCCTTCAACCCTTTCAGGAAAAGTTCTTTTAGGATTTCTTCATCAAGGTCTATATTTACTCTAGACCCTACAAATTGAAATCTTTCTAGATAATCCTCCAAATATTCTTCTTCTCTTTGATTCATACAAAAAATCTCAGCTTTCTTATCCCTAACTCTACAATAATCTTGATATATTTCAAGGAATAGCTCATTAATCCATTTTCTCCATCCCAATTATTACAAAATCCTTCTCCTAGACCCATAAATCATATTAAAGCTACATATTTAAGAGTATATGGAAATAACCTTAGCTTTTACTCATTTGTGGTGTAAAAGTAAGCTTGAAATACTACTTAAAATTCAAAAAGAAAAGCATCAGGATGTTCATGGGGTTTTCCATGAAAGGTAGGCAATATACAAACAAATATTGATTTAGGTTCTCTTGTTGTTCCTTATGTATGTAATATTGGAAAAGCAAACATTTTCTTTGTCTATTCTCTCCCTGATATTGGATCAGGAAATAAATATGAATAGGGATCTTGATCTAGGATTTCAACTTGATTGGTTGATGTTGTAGCCTTGGTGTCTAGTAATTTATAAATTCTAGGTTCTCTAAAGTCTCTTTGGGAATTTCCTTTTATTTTGTTAATTTTTATGAATCTTTCTTTAGAGTCTATAGGTCTGCTCATGAATGTTATAAAATTCTTGTTTTTGCAATATGTCTAATATTATTTGAATAATTTATGAATATCGTTGATTAGATCAAGTTGTTTTAGTGTCATAAAATTTTCCTCTTCAAAGTTGAAGTAGTCCATCAACAATTGAATCAACTAAAAAAGGAAATATTTGGTTGCAACAGGATCAAGAAATCCAAATTGTAGCTCGTAATGCAACACTTGGCATAATTCTATAAAATGTACGGCTCTAGGAATCCTGTAGTATCTCTTATTGTATTGTAGGGCTAATTATTTCCTTTCTATGTCTACAAGGAAGTTGTGAATGGTGAGGGAATCCTCAAGGTATTGATTCTAAGGATAAATTACTAAATTTACTATTGTTCTCCTATCCCAAATCCAATTCTCATAGCTTCTTCCAAAATCTTGATAAGGTGAAGAATGGTTTACCCTTAGAGTCTTTGCTATATTTATCCTCTTGATTTTCTTTAGTTCGTATGATATTTTGTTGATAGTGTCAATGCGTTCACACTTTTATTCCCACTCCGGTTTGGTTGTTTTGTTCCCTTGTTCAAAAAAAAATATTAACCGCTTGTTGTATTAATAATTTTCTAAGGTCTATAAATTTAGTTTGACTGTTTTCCACCATTTGTTTTATTTTATTTTCTCTCTTTGATTTTATATTTTTTAATTTTTTTTTTGGATTTTTTTTTTTCTGTTTCAATCCTACTGTCTGCCAAGTTTAAATATAAATTTTAGAACTTATAAATACTCTTAACACAACAAAAAATAAAAAAATTTAAAATTACTAAATAGTCCTAATGCTACTAAAATTAGATGCGTTTATACAACTAATTTCAGCATACTTAGGAAAAAGTAAAAATGCTTGAAAAGTAAATTTTTACTGGAAGGAAAAGGTAAATTACTACTATTCTTTGACTATTATGAGGGGTTTTATTACAGTTGTGTCACTCAATGTAACTACTGTGACCACCAAAATGGCCTCACACCTATGCTTCCTGGTGTGTAAAATAAAATAAGAGAAACAAAGCATATGCATGCGAAATTAAAAACAAATGGAAAGAATAAAAATACTTTTATTCCATTATCAAGAATCCAATTCTGGTTATAGTTACATCCCTCTTATGGATACCATTTTGATAATATTATTACAGTAGGAAAAAGCAATGTTCCCTCTCAAGAGTAAATGTGAGTTTTAGGCTCTTCGGGGTGACACAAGCCGCTCTAAGGTGGAGTTGACCCTCTTCTCCGTGTTGAGGAAGGAATTGGATGGTTGAATCTCCTTTGAATATGCTTTCCTATAGTCAAGAAACAACATAAAAAGTATTAAAATCATAGGCAACCTTTCATGATGAGGCCCTTTAAAGAATATGAACATAAACATGCCATAACACTAATAAAATAAAGAAAATGAATAAATCATGTTAAGCATATGCAATACTTGAAAATATTAATTAAAACGTATAATTGGAAAGTACAACTATCTATCTAGTAGATTGATTGCATGAAATGAAGCATGATAACATGAAAATGAGCTAATTATGTCCTATTTGCCATAATGAAGTAAACTTGATGAAAACCCTAATTATATCATTCAGAGTCTCTAAAATGCTAAATAAACCACTAAGATGCTTAATCTAACCTAGTGAAATACAATGCAAAAAGAATAGTAAGGAGATCTTTCACCGATTATAAACCATGGTTCAAATTAGTCGTCTGCACTGTACACCATGACTGTCAACCATAGTGAGCAACAAAGTAGTTTTGCCCTCCAAATCCAAGGTTGTGGGTTTGATCCTCCTTGTCAAATTGATGTTCAAGGTTCACCTTGATGTCCTTTGACTGGTTTGGCTATTGAATTGCACAGTTGGGCCTCTGTTTGCCCAAATCCATATTTCTTGGTGTTCTAGATCTTTAGGGCATTCATGGTATAAATTGACATGATGCTTGATGAATTGGCAAATGAATGAAAAAAAACTCTCTCTTAGTACACTCAAGTGAGTCTATAATCTGAAATGACTTCTCTATCATAATGCACTATATATTTTGCCCTAATTTGAAGGGTACTTGTAGACACCTAAATCGTGTCATGCTTAGGGGAGCTACTCACATAGATACATTCATAAGATCATATAACATAATATTGGACTTTCCAAGCATCAACAATGGTTCTCACTACTCATTTGGGGCATTTTCAAGCCATCCTAGCCTAGCCGCTAAAGCCAAGAGCAACCAAATATTAGCCGCTCAAGCCTAGAGCGGCCAGACCTTAGCTGCTATAGATGATAATGACCAGATATTAGTCACTATAGACGATAGTGGCTAAGCCATAAAAGTAGTTTTTGGCAACAAACAGGCCTAATCATGGGTGGAAGTGGTAGTCTGCATTCAATAAAGGTGAGCGGGAGTAATTTTGCATTCCTTTTCATGACTAGTTCACATAAGAGACTTGAGTTTGCATTTAGACTTTAGTTAACTAGCTTCCAAACATAAAAAAAGGATAAAAGCTTCTCATGCTAATGATCAGTTCACATAGGAGACTCAAGTTGGTAGTTATATTTCATATAACTGGCTTCCAAACATAGAAAAGACAAGAATATTCTCATGCTAACTTACACTATGCATGAGAAATTCATTCCTAGGGCTTGGACATAGACCTAGGGTTTCACACTATAAAAGGTGCAAGCCTAAGAGCACCAGAGAGTTATTTTATCAAGACATCTTTTATTAGGGAGATATTTTATCAGATAATTGATCTTCTATCAATATTGGTCATTGAGGAGAGTCTTTCGAGACTTGGAGAATTCCCTTGGAGATCACAAGGATAGTGGCCTGCAAGCTTAGCTTAGAGTTTTAGACATTAGATTCATTATTTTAGCATATCATTAGCATAGCATCATTTCATTTGTTTGCATCCATATCATTAGTCTAATTTGTGTTAGCTTTCATTTGCTATTTTCAATACTAACAACATCATCCGGGGAGGCATTCTCAGACATCTAAGCGTGTGTTGTTGTTTCATTGGTTACAGGGCCACAAGTTGATCAAACAAAATCTGTGACATACGAGAGAAAAATAGACCCCTCTAGGAAATAGACCCTGGAGAAGGAGGAATTTTTAAGCCCTCATACATTTCCATGTGCAGAACTGAGAAGCTTTTTGAAAGCACACCACTTCTTTGTGAAAGGGGCACTCTTTGCCTATTTGTAACCTTATTGTATTGAAATGGGTATCCCTAAGAGGGACCGACATGTAACCGAGTTTCAATATGAATAAAGAGATCCATATTTTTTATTTCTATGTTATATGCTTTTTCATTGTCTTCCATTTCATCTTGGGTTTTTAATAACATTACAAGTACAGTAAAGAGTGGTGCATGCATCCCGGGGTCAGTACAGATGGTGATCACAGTGGGACTTCCACTAAATTTTATTTTTATGTTTGAATACTAACTTAATTTTATGTGCAGGTCTAGCCGCTCTGAGCTATAGTGGCCAAAAATTAGCCGCTTTGAGCTTCAGTGGTCAATAGATCTTTAGCCACTCTAATCTACAGTAGCAAAGAACCAGTCGCTCTGGTCAACAGTGGCCAGAATTGGAGTGTAGCAAAGGTCAAAACACCGACTCTTTGAGCTAGATAAAAGGTTGGTATAGCTTATCTGATATTTTTATAGCTTTCTGTATGTTTTGTGTGTCTAAAATAGATAATTTAAAGCACATTCATATTTGGAAATTGAAATAATAAAATAAGAAAGAATTAAGCATTTTGCATAGCTTAGGTCTTATTTTAAATTTCCACTAGGCATTGCTAGGAATAGTGACTTATGCTTGAAAATTTCACCCTAGAATCCAACATGTTAGACATTGTATGTTGTTTTATTGCTTTGAGGCCCTGCTAGAGGCCATAGCTACATGAAATAAAGTGTGGTCATACAAATCATAGTAGTTCATGCATCTTTCTGAATATTGAAATGTATTTTTGCACTTAGGCATATAGGAAAGATTCATTGCTGCTATATGATGCACTTTATGTTATGCAAGCTTAAAATGAACACCACACATGTTGGGGAGTTGGATTTCATCACCAACCTTCAATTTAGTCCAATAATGTTAGAATTCATCTCCTTCCATTGGTTTTCCCCCTAGAGCTTCCTAGAAATGGATTGGAAAACTTATTTATGGTGATACTAAGTTACTTGTGCTCAAACTGTCTCCCATTGTTGGAAAAATTATTGGTTTAGAGTGTAAGAGCTAGGCGAACCCCCTACTGGGTCTTCAACGGTGTACCCTAGCTTCTTTTCAGAAAATCATGTTTGGCATGAGTGTACTTGATTGTCACTATGGATGAGTCTTCTTATTATTAATCTAAGAACAAGAGAAATAAATCGAAATAACAACATATCAAAACATACCAAACAATTTAGGGCACACTTAAATCGGTAATCAAGATAAAAATTTGTTTGGTATTGTGTGGCTATTCCTAAATTGCAACTCAAAGATTAATTCATAGACAACATGGTAAAAATAATAAGCAAACACCCTTGGTCTAATACCGATGGAGAGACTGAAGTAACTCATACCCATAGGCAAAGTCGTAGCAACATTGAATGACCTACCTGTAAGACCATGAGATGTAGCTCTACAAGACTAAGGGGTGATAATTCAACCCTTGGGGGATCTCCTCAAGAAACCCCAAGTAAGGAACCACATCATAGAAAAAATTCACATAAACAAAAAGAGGCTTCATAGCCATCCTCATCAAGGAGACACAAGGAGACCTCAAGGGTCTCCTCTAAACACACAGAAACATCTCAAAGATGTGAGGAAGCTTCAAGGGCTTCCTCCTCACATGAACATAAAGAAGGTTATAAAAATCATTCTTCACATAGGTATGACGAGACTAATACATATCCATATACATGGAGGAAACATGTCACCACAAAGCCCTCTTCATTAAGAAGGCACGCTAGAATTGCAACATCTCAAGATTCACAAGAAACATATGAAATAGGTCTGCCCACTGAAGGGCAGGAAACTAGAGCTACATCTAGCCATGGGAATAAAATAGAAGAAACCCTTCACAAAAAAGGAAATATTCCTATAGAATATGACCTCATAGGAGTAAATGGCACCCCACGATACCAACCATGGAAAACAAGACAACTAGATGGTTTGGATCAGTTTCCTACATGACCAACTCAAAGGACTATAGCTATTGAGAACTCTACATCTGGAAGCTCACGAACTATGAATTCTAAAAACATCTCTCAGTCTAGGGGTACCTCAGAGCGACCCTTTAGTAGACACATATAATCTGATCCTAGGGATACTCAATAGTACAATGAACAAGTCACATTAGCTAGCAAGAGTACAGGTATAGCAAAAACCTCCTCGAGGAATCTATGATTCAAGACAACAAGAACAGAGTCAGATAAACATGAGTCTTCTATGAAAGTGCAAGCTGACTAAAAGAGGTGGTTAGACACTTACGAAATATTCTTACGGAAGACATCTACTGAAGATATCTACCGAAACCACTATTTAGAGTCAAGAAAATACTTTACCTATTTTCTTCCCCCAAACTATATTATGCGCTATATATGCCTTTATTTACCCTCCCCAAACTGTAATTTTGGCTATATAGCCAAAACAAAAAGGAAGGGTGTTTATTTATATTTATGGATAATAGAAGGATAGAAAAATAATTTATAATTTATATTTATAATGGGGTTTTATTATAATTTTTGGTGAGTATGCTTCCAATATGTTATGAAGAAGTTTCTAGGATAGAATTCAAATTTATATAAAATTTGAATTCAACCTTCTAGGATATCTTCAATCATGGGAAAAAGTGAAATAGTTATTAAGATGGCTTTTAAAATATAAAAATGTGATGGACACAATCCATGATTTTGTAGAAAAAATTGAAACCATAGTACTTTCATGAGGATTTTCTTGGGGCTTTTATCTGCATGTGATGTTTCTAGGGTTATTCTTCAAGGACTTCAAACATTCTAGAAATTTTGAAACAACTTCATTTACTCCTCTCACAAACCAATTTTTACAAGCCTCTTTCAATACCAACTGTGTGTGTAGTGAGGATTCATTCCCCATTATGAGTAAGGATTGAAAAAAAACAAGGGTTATGTATGCCAAAAATCTAGCTGAACTTATGAGCATCTAGAGGTCTAATCCATACTTAGTGCTAATACATAAGAATACTTCAAAAAGAGTATCCCATGGTGTTTGAGCTACTAAAAATTATAGGGATTCAAGCTCTTTTGCCCTTTAATTACTTTTGTGTTGTGGGATACTTGCTCATTTTGGAAGGAGCAAGGGATTTTTAGTGCTTTTTTTGGGGAGGGTTCTTGCTTATTTTGAAGATAAACAAGAAGAATTGTATTGGAATATTTTTTTGGGGTTCTTGCTTATTTTGAGGAGAAGCAAGAAGATTTTTATGGGGATACTTGCTCGATTAGATGAGGAGCAAGGGATTTTTTTTTTGAAGGTGAAGGGTGAGCTTGTCCTTTTGCCAATTTTTTAGTATTCTAGACCATGTGTATAAATAGATAAGTAAGGTAAACTATTCACTTACAACAAAAATAACACATGAGTTACTTTTTCCAAAACTTCACAATGTTTTTAGATGTGCAATTGTGCATGGTCAAAAGAAAAACTTGATTAACTAGGAGAAACTTATAATATTTTAAAATATTTGCTTGATTTTCAACAAAAATTTGGCTCAGGAGACCAAATATAATTTGAGTATTTGAAGAATACCTATATTTCATCTAGCAACAAGGCACTATATATCATGTGGTAATCGCCTTTCTTGAGCTATTTTTAAAAAATTAAGACTGAAAATGAAAGGAATACAAATATTTCGTGATGAAATAAAGGAAGCATAATCATTTTTATTTTTATAAATTAATTTTTTCCAATTTTGATATATATAATTATATTATTATTATTATTATTGTTTACTTTTCAAAGAGATATTTTATTGGATAGTAGTTGGTTGCAGTTTAGAAATACACTACAAATCAGTTTGTTGTCTAAACTGGTGTATGAATTCTTCCTTAGATAATGACTTCTTATAAATTTTAAGCCTATGTCCATTTACTAGTAGTTTCCTTGTTGAATCATCTATAGTCTTAAGCTTGACTGTACCATTTCCAAATATTTCCTCAACTTCATAGGGTCCTAGCCATAT
Organism: Wollemia nobilis; assembly: GCA_028583015.1. NCBI lineage: Eukaryota > Viridiplantae > Streptophyta > Pinopsida > Araucariales > Araucariaceae > Wollemia > Wollemia nobilis. Next base: position 589,183 of record JAQPPZ010005611.1, read on the forward strand.
TGTTCTTAATTTACTTTGAAAATCTTAGTAACGAGAGTCAAATAACAAGGCCTAATCTCCTTATTGAAATGTATGTGGTACAATGTGTTTATCATGCCATTTATTTCATTGTTGTTGGGTTATTTAAGTTCTATGCAATGCTTCTAGTCTTCTCTCATCTAGAATATTTAAATTTTCCAACATTCCTTTTTGTGCGTTATCCAAATTCATGTCAACTTGTACTACTATGCGAAGGGTTTCTATATCAAATTCAATAGGCATGATGGCTTGTTTTCCATAGACCATTTCATACGATGATAATCTTGTGGTAGTTTTCCACGTTGTATTATATGACCATACAACTTCTTTTAATCTCTCAGCCCAATCACCCCTATTAACAGTTACATTTTTTGTAATAATATTTTCAAGTTCTCTATTTGTAACTTCTACTTGTCCATTAGCGTGAGGGTGCTATGGTGAGGTTTTCTTGTATTTTATTTGATATATGTTAACAAAATGATCAATCACATTGGAGGTGAATTGAGGTCCATGATCTAAAACTAATTATATTGGTGCTCCAAAGTGTTCATTATACTTTCATAAAGAAAATCGGCCACTGGTTCATCTTGAGCTCATGTGAGAGCTTTAACTTAAGACCACTTGGTAACGTAACCTGTACATACAAGTATGTGTTTATTACCATCACTTGGAGGGCCTATTTGTCCAAAAAAGTCAATTTCCCATTTTTCAAATGGTTCAAGTACTATCTGTGGAACCAAAGGCATTTCCATATATGGTGTAGGCTTGCTAGCTCTTTGACAAGCATCACATCTATCAATAAATTGATGAGCATCTTTAGTCATAGTAGGCCAGAAGTACCCAGTTTGAATTATTTTAATAACCATTCTTTGGGTGGCATAATGACCTCCACAAGGTTCTTCATGTGCTGCCCTAATAATGTCATATACATCATTTTCTTACACACATCTCCTAATGATTTTGTTAGGACATTTTTTAAACAGAATTCCATGAATCCACATAAAATGAATACTTTGATGTATTAATTTCCTACGCTCATGGGGTGTATAATTTTGAATAATTTTTCCTATTACTAAATAATTTACAATATCAACATACCAAGTGGTAAAAATAGAAAGAGAAAATAAATGTTTGTTTGAAAAATTTTCAGGAATTAACTTGTTATCATCAATGATTTGCATGTGAGATAAGTGATCTGCAATAACATTATCTTTTCCTACCTTATCTAAAATTGTTACATTGAACTCTTATAGTAATAGAATCCATCTAATTACTATACCGCCCACTGTTGCTTTGTTCTTTAAGTATCTAATGGTAGAGTGATCAATGTGAACAAATACTTCATACCCTATTATGTAATGTTTAAATTTATTGAGAGCATGAATTACAACTAAATTTTTTTTCTGTAACAGTGTAGTTAAGCTCAGCTCCATGCAAGTTTTTACTTAGATAATAGATAGCATAAGGTATTTTTTTTTATATTTGTTGCAATATTGCTCCTATTGCATAACCTAAAGCATCACAATGAATGTGGAATGGTAATTACCAATTAGGTCCTCTAAATATTGGAGCAGTAGTCAAATTTTATTCTATTTCTTCAAAGGATTCTTTACTTTCGTTTGTCCAATTGAATTCACTATATTTAGTTAAGAGCTTAAACATGGGAGTAGCAACTTTATTGAAGTCTTTAATGAACCTACTGTAGTATCCTATTTGTCCTAATAAACTTCTCACCTTTGTTTGTGTTTTTGGAGGTTGAAGGGTTTGAATAATTTGTATCTTTGCAGGGTCTACTTTAACACCTTCTTCTGATATATAATGTCCTAGAACAATACCTCTTGTCATCATAATAAAATACTTTTCATGACTTAGAGAGAGGTTTTGCTCTTGGCATCTTACCAAAAAAAATTTCAAGCTTTATAATGTTTCTTCAAAGGTAGTATCATATACTGTGAAGTCATCCATATAAATGTCCACACATTCATTAGTTAAGTCAACAAAGATAGCCAATACAACTCTTTGAAAATTTGCAGGTGCATTGCATAGTCCAAAAGGTAGAACTTTATAAGCATAGGTTCCTATAGGACATGTGAAAGTTTTTTTTTCCTGATCTTCCTTTGCTATGGAGATTTAATTATATCCACTGAAACCATCTAAAAAGTAGAAACATTTCTTTCCAGCCAATGTATCTATGACTTGATCAATGAATGGCAAGGAAAATTATATTTCTTTGTTACTTTGTTTAATTATTTATAATCAACACAAATTATCCATTAGGGACTATCACCAAATGTGACACCCAATGGCTGTCGTAAATTGGTTATATAATTCCTACCTTTAAGAGTTTAATGATTTCCTCTTGAACTACTTCTTTCATAGCTAGATTCAATCATATTTGGGGTTGTCTTACTGGATTACAACCTTCTTGAATAAATATGTGATGGGTACAAACATTTGGGTGGATACCCATCATATCCTCATAGTTCCATGCAAATGTTGATTGATGCTTTCTAAGCACATATACCAACTATGATTCTTGTATGCTTGTGAATTCATTACTAATGTTAAGAGTTTTTCCTGGTATAACATCTACTTGTTTACAGTTTTTTGTATTTGCATCTATCCCATTTACCACATATCCAAGAATTTTTAAATCATAGCCATATGGTTTTATTTGAGATTGACTTGTGATTGACTCAACAATGGAAAATTGATATGAATAACTACTATCTTGATCTTGATTCTCTTTTTGATTTCCTAACAATAATGGTTGGGGTTCCTCGACTTCTTGTTGAATTTGTTCGTGTAGAACATTAATTGATAAGGTTTGTATATCATCATACTCATGAGGGAAATCATACCATAATTTCTTTGGAAATTATTCTTCTATTGCTGATTTAAGGAATAAACTAAGGTCTTTAGTATTCTTAGCATTAGAAATAGTCATATTTCCTAATCTACAGCTAATGTAAGCATTAGTTGTTGCAAGCCATTGGTGTCCTAGGATTAAGGGATGTCCCCCTAACTTCCTTTTGGGTTGTAATACTATAAAGTCTATAGGATATTCCCATGAACTTACAAAGACCATAATATCTTCTAGTTTTCCTTCTAGCTTAGTAGTAGACCTATCGGTGAGTTGAAGCACAATAGAAGTTGATTGTAGTTTATGCATCCCTAAGGATTCTGTTGTTTCTTTGGTCATGACATTAATAGTGGATCCTAAATAAATAAAAACATTTTTTAAGGTTGTCTTCAATATGTAATGTGAGTATAGGTATTCCAGGATCTGTGTATTTTGGTAATAACCTATCTCTTATTATTATCTCAGATAATTGTCCAATGACTTGAATAGTTTAGAATTCATTCTTCTTTTTCTTCCTTGAATTTGAACATATATTTTTATAAGGTTGGAATAGATGGGTATATCCTTGATAGCTTGTAATAAAGGAATTTTAATAATAACACCTTCTATTTCTTGAAGGAAGTTAAAGGTTGGCTTAAATAGTTCTTTTGGTATTGCCAGTATTTGAGGGAATGGTACTTCTACTTCCTTTCTTATTTGGATTTCTTGTTGATTTGTTGGAATATTTTCTAGTGGATTTTCTATTTCCTTTTTGTTGTTATCCTCTTTTTTAAACAAATTTTTGTTAGAGCCTGTAAGCGTAACTATATTTTATTCCATTATTTCATTATAGGGCATATTATTAGTTTTGTTACAACCATCGTAACTTATGGGCTATTTCAGAGCCTTGTTAGTTCCGTAGGTTACAGCCTATTCTAAGGCCTAATTGTAACTATTTATTCATGCTCATCAATATGAATTATGTTCGCATTCCTACATGGTATCAGAGCAAGGTTTGCTTGGGCATGCTTTTCAAGATCTAAGGAGACCGGCGTAGATGCGGGCACATTTCCCGAGGTAGGGCTGGACCTACTCGGGCATGCATCTCGAGGTGTTAGAACTTGACCTACTCGGGCACGCATCCTAAGGCATCAGAACTAGACCTACACTCAGAACGAGGGCAGCTATACTGGCTTGATCGTGCATAGATCCCAAGATCTGATGACTACGGTTAACTGGACATGGATCTCGAGGTCGATCTAGACTGTATCCAACTTGGCACATTTCTCGAGGTCAGATCGACTGACATTGGACCTGACTAGACACAGGCATGGATCTTGAGGTCGATCCAAACTAGATCTGACTCGACACATTTCTTGATGTCAGACCGACACCTAGACTGATGCATGGCAACTTACTGGACTGCCATGTGGACTGACATGGCAGCTAACTGACGCTGGACTAGACTGGACTGCCATGTGGACTGACATGGCAACTGATTGGACGCTGGACTAGACTGGACTACCACGTGGACGGACGTGACAGCCATGTGACCCGGACCTGACCCCTACCACATGGCACGGTGAAATGGGTGTCATGATTTCCCGAAGGCAATCACGTATAAAGGGGGGAATCTTCCCTTTTATTCCCCCCTCATGCACCCCACGGGAGCAATGTGGGACTAAAGTCCCATAGTTTTTTTTTGCTCCCCACGAGGGTCGAAAGGGAAGAAAGGGACAATTTTCCCTTTCCTTCCCATCAGGCGTGCTAGCCCATTCGATAGGAGAGCCAGGCTAGCACCTGTGAGGTCGAGGGTTCAAACCCCTTCGGTAGCCCCTTGAAGGTAATTATTTTTTTTTAATTTTTTTTGTTATTTTTCTTTATTTTTTTAGTATTTTTTAATTAATATACTAATATTTTTTGTTTTAAAAAAAAAAATCATTTTTTTTAATTAATCATATTTTTAAATTATGATTTTTTTTTAAAACAAAAGTATTTTTATTATTAATTAAATTATTACTAAAATTATTTAGAAATTTACATTAAAATTAGAATATTTGCCATAGTAAAGGGGGGTGTTTTCTTCAAAACCTGAAGAAAAAGGGGGGATGATGAGTAAATTTTTAAGGCAAATTGGCTTATTGTAAAGGTGCATTTTTGGCAGCACTCGACACCTAGTGGTTTATTTCTATGGGCACTTTTATGCTGTATGTTGCATTTTTTCTTACTTTGCACTACATCATTAAAATTTAAAATCAAATTCACTCCCTAAGTCCCCGGAATAATTAAAACCCATCCGTGCAATTTATTGCACTGCAGTGTTCGGTATTTGTGATACCTCTGGCCAGCACTTACAGGTAAAGCTGTCGTGATTGCGCTATTGTATCCGCCGCCTAATATAGCTACCAAAACAACGTCTGGGCTTGTTCTCTATAAATCATCGGGGAGAGATAAGTTTGCCATTTTGCTATTTTTTTACTCCATCCACTACCCTAATCGCTCTTGTGTTTAGGCGTAAATCTTGACGAGAGTTATGACATCCACAGTGTTTAGGGGAAGTTACGCCCCACACATGAGGATTGATGACTTTCTATGGTAGGTGCCATCAACAAGTCGATTCCCTTTTAGTACCGCCTAAGTACCACGTATCATATAATATTTAAAAATTACCTATAGTCTCCCTCACATAAGGGCGGGTAATTTTTTTAGATTTTTCAAAATACCTATAGTCTCCCTCATGTAAGGGCAGGTATTTTGTATGGTATAATGGCCTGGCATTAAGGTATATAGAAAGGGTGACCAATTGGTGATATAAGGAACCTTCACTATGGCTTCTGCTGCAAAGTTAATGACTGATGCTCATCAGTTATTGAAAGGTCCTAATTATACACCATGGAAAAACAAAATGAAGGCAGTCCTCATCATGGAAGATTTATGGGATGTTTTTTCTGGAGCAACAATGAGACCTTCATCGATATTTGGATCCATAGCTCTCACTGCTGATCAGATTGCCTTTGATAAGAAAGATAGTCAAGAAAAAGTGCTCATTTTGTTTGCTATTTTAAATGAAGTTCAACCTCATATAGCTGACAAAGCAAGTGGCAAAGAGGCATGGGATGCCCTTCAAACCATTTATGAGGGAAATAATAACTCCACCATTCTTCATATTCAAAAACAACTTCACAATATGAGTTTGAGATAGGGTGAGACAGTTGAACTCTTTCTTTGTAGAGTGTCTGAATTGAAAGGCAAATTGAATTCTTTGGGAGATATAGTGGACAACAAACTTCTCACTTTAATAGTGATGAGAGCTTTTCCTGATTCCTTTGATATGTTGATCACCTCCATTCAGGTGTCACAATGACAAATTACCTTTATTGAGTTGGTCAATTTGCTTCAACAATAAGAAGCATGCCAACTTCACAGGGATGATTCTTCTAATACAACCCTATACTCCAACCGACAGGGTTCTAAGAAGAAAGGTAATTTTTAGAAAGGAGGCAATTCTCAACAGGATTCAAAAGGAAAAGGGAGGCAACCTCAACAGAAGAAGAGATATTGCAAAATTTGTGATAAAGACAACCATGACACCAACAGGTGTTGGCATAAGAATAATCAAAAAGGCCAAATCAAACCACAAAACAAGAACAAGCAACCCAGGGTGAATGTTGTTGTTGAAGAATCTGACTCAGATTCTAAATGGGCACACAAGGTGCTCATGACTACCACAACATCCAAGGAGAAGGATCCTATATGGTATGTCGATTCTAGTGCTAGTAAGAATATGACTGGCGATAGATCATGGTTTGAATCATTTGTGGCCAAAGAGGGCAGACCTGTCACTATTTTTGATGACAAAACCTACAAGGTTTAGGGAGAGGGTACAATTTTAGTCACTCTTCCTGATGGAAAGTGTCAGATTGACAAAGTCCTCTATGTTCCAGGACTGGCTAACAATTTGTTGTCAGTCACACAAATCCTGGATAAAGATATGGTTGTCAAATTTTGTGTTGAGAATGGCAAGAAGTGTTGTTCTATTACCAGGAAGGGTAAGCATATTGCAATAGCTTCATATAAGCATGGCTTATTTGCCCTAGATGCTATCTCTACTCCCCATGTTGCCATGATAGTCTCTACCAAGGAGGCCACTTCCCTCTGGCACAAGAGATATGGGCATCTTAGTTCTGGCTACTTACTTGAGATTAGTAATTATGAGATGGTAAAGGGTCTTCCTTCCATTTCTTCCACATTTCCAGTGTGCTCTGACTGCTTGGCAGGAAAGCAACATAGAGTATCTTTTGAGAAGAGCTCAACACGAGCACAAAAACCTCTGGAGCTTAATTCACACTGATCTGTGTGGTCCTTTCACACCCAACAGTTGTGGAGGGAAGAGGTATTTTTAGTTATTTGTAGATGACTACTCCCACAAGATGTGGGTTTTCTTTCTTTGACTAAAATCCGAGGTTTTCACTTTCTTCCAACAATTCAAGAAATCTGTTGAGAAGGAGTCAGGGGCTTCTATTAAAACCCTCCACTCAGATCGAGGGGGGGAGTTTACCTCTAAATAATTTTCAGCATTCTTAACTGAGCATGGAATCACGAGACAATTAACAACTGCCTATACTCCTCAGCAAAATGGAGTTGTTGAGAGAAGGAACCATTCTATTATGGAAATGGTTTGTTGTATGCTCACAAGAGCTACTCTTGGGCAACAATATTGGGCAAAAGCTGTCACCACTTTAGTATATCTGTTGAATAGGGCACCCACAAAGGCCCTAAAAGGAATGACTCCATAGGAAGCATGGAGTGGTCGAAAACCCTCCATATCTCATCTTCGTATTTTTGGATGTCAAGCTTTCATGCACATACCAAAAGAGAAAAGGAAGAAGCTAGATGAGAAGACATTGAGATGCATTTTTCTTGGCTATGATGAGCACTCTAAAGGTTATCATTTGATAGATCCTTTGACCAAGAAAATTCATATCAGTAGAGATGTTTTTGATGAAGCTTTCACATCACAAAACACATCTAAGGTATACCTAGATCTTGTGGAATCTAAGGAAGAGAATTTCCCTTTGTCAACACAGACATGAGGTCCTTCCACATCTTCTTCAACACCAAAAATGAAGAATTTGAAATGGTATACAAGCACAATCAGGGACGTCGAGTTATCCACTCCACCAGATTTGACTTTGGATAGACCTCGTACTCGCAGTATGGCTCAAAGGGAAAAAGCAGTCGTAGAGACCAATGAGGTTGATGATCTTTGTCAATATTTTGAGGAACTTTCTGTAACTCCACATAAGGAAATAGAGGATATGGATATAGATGATGACAGGGTGTTTTTGTCTTCAATGAATGAACATGAACCTACCTCTGTACAAGATGCTCTTAGCAAGCCACAATGGAAGGATGTTATGGATGCTAAGTACAAGTCTCTAAAAAAGAACAAAACTTGGGAGCTTGTTGATCTACCATAAGGAAAGAAGCCCATTGGCTGCAAATGGGTGTACAAAGTCAAGTACAAGGCAGATGGGACAATTGATAAGCATAAGGCCCATCTTGTTGCAAAGGGCTATGCTCAAAAGGAAGGCATTGACTATGAGGAAAATTTTGCACCTACTGCTCGGATGACCACTATTCGAGTTCTTTGTGCTATGGCAGCATAGTATGGGTGGAAAGTTCACCAGATGGATGTAAAGAGTGCTTTTCTGAATGGTGATCTCCAAGAGGAAGTCTACATGACTCAACCTAAAGGATTTGAAGTGGTAGGCCAAGAGCAAAAAATTTGCAAGTTGGTCAAATCCTTGTATGGTTTGAAACAAGCTCCTCGAGCTTGGTATATAAAAATGGATAATCACCTCCTATAGCATGGATTTAAGAGATGTCCGTCAGATGCAAACCTCTATTTCAAGAAACAAGGTTCTGAGATAGTGTTGCTTGTACTCTATGTTGATGATCTACTCATTACAGGGAGTTCAGAACCTATGATCTCTGCTGTCAAAAGTGACTTGTGTAAATATTTTGAGATGATAGATCTTGTACTTCTCCATTATTTTCTTGGTCTGGAAGTAAGCCAGAAGGAGCACTACATTAAGGTGTCTCAAAAAAAATATGCCAAGACACTGTTAGAAAAATATCGCATGACTGATTGTAAGCCAATGGCAACTTCGATGGAATCAGGTCTTCAGTTATCATGATATGATGATTCACCTCAGGTAGATGGTACTCTCTATTGATAGTTGATCGGGAGTCTCATATATCTGACCAATACTAGGCCAGATATCATATTTGCTATCAACTATCTTTCAAGGTTCATGCAGGAACCTAAGACTACTCACTGGAAAGCAGCAAAATGTGTTCTTCACTATGTCCGTGGTACTATGGAATATGGCCTAGAATACAAGCGGAATGGTAAATTCTTCTTGCAAGGATACATGGACTCCGACTATGCCGGGTCATTTGATGATCGCAAGTCAACTTCAAGATATATTTTTCATCTTGGATCCGGTCCTATCTCTTGGCACAACAAGAAGCAATAGGTGGTTGCTATCTCATCTACAAAGGTAGAATATCGCACCGCACGTGAAGCTGTGTGCGAAGTGATATGGTTACATCGCATCCTAGCAAGTATGGGCCTTCCATCCAAATCTCCAATCCACTTGTTCTGTGACAACCAGGGTGTTTTGAACCTTGTTAAGAATCCAATGCATCATGAGAAAACCAAGCACATTGATACACAATGCCACTTCATTCGAGATGAAGTTCCAAGGCACCGAATTCAGCTTCAGTACATTCCCACCGATGCTCAAGTTGCAGAAATTTTCACTAAGGCACTTGCACGTGTCAAATTTGAATTGTTTCGTAGCTCTCTTTGTATTGCAAAATGATGTAATCAGGGGGGATGTTAGTATAGCTAGTAGTTATCCTATTACCCAAATAATGTAATAAGGGGGGATGTTAGCGTAACTATATTTTATTCCATTATTTCATTATAGGGCATATTATTAGTTTTGTTACAACCATCGTAACTTATGGGCTATTTCAGAGCCTTGTTAGTTCCATAGGTTACAACCTATTCTAAGGCCTAATTGTAACTATTTATTCATGCTCATCAATATGAGTTATGTTCGCATTTATACAGAGCCATCAAGTTCTGTGAGAGTAACGTTATTTTCCAACACCTTTCCTAATCTTAATTGAATCTATTGACATGGTGCTACGGATATAGAACATGTATCACTAGCCTCATAAAATTTTTGGATATTATTATTGTTATTAGTGTTAGGAATTTTTTGATCTGGAAGAGGTGGTTTCTTAGGAGGATTATTATTATTGGTCAAAGGTGGTAGAAGTCTATTTTGAGGTGGGTTTTGAGTGTTTTGTTCCCTAAATTGATTTTTAAGGTTTTGTTGTTGTGATATATTTGGGGACCAATTGGTGCCACCTTGATTATATTGGCCACTATTATTCCAACTAGGCATGTTCTAACTTGGTGTCCCTTGATTCCATGGAGGTGGCCCTCCATAAGAATTATCCATAAATTGAGCCCATGAGGTTATGTTCCAGTATTGATTGTAAGAGTTCCAATTTGTCCAATTTGATGCATCAAACCATTGATTAGGCCTTTGTTGGTTAGAATAACTAGGGTTTGACCAGTTTTGTGGGACATTAAATGAACCATTTCATATTTGAGCGATAAAATAAACATCTTCTATGTGTTCCACTTTAGGTTCTTTTATGGTAGCTGTAACAATGAAGATATACTTGCAGTTTTCAGTTTTATGATATTTATCACAAATTTGTCAACAAGCGGAGATTGGATATATTTGTTATGTTTATAGGACATTCTCTCAAATTGTGCTTTTTCCTACACCTATGGTAGAAAATATCTTCAGTGTCCTTTGATTTTTTATCCATTAAGTCCAAGGATGAGGTCAAAGTACTAAAAAAATCAATTTTTAAACCTTCCAACATATTTCCAATTTGTACTCTTGTCACTCCTCTTGTGGATGCATATTTATTACCTCTTAGAGGTTTGTTTGTTGAATAATTTCTGCAAATATTGATAATATCCTCAAATTACATAATATGAATGTCTCCTTTTGCCATAAGATTTAAAATCTCAAGAACATATTCCTTCAACCCTTTCAGGAAAAGTTATTTTAGGATTTCTTCATCAAGTTCTATATTTACTCTAGACCCTACAAATTGAAATCTTTCTAGATAATCCTCCAAATATTCTTCTTCTCTTTGATTCATACGAAAAATATCAGCTTTCTTATCCCTAACTCTACAATAATCTTGATATATTTCAAGGAATAGCTCTTTCAATCCATTTTCTCCATCCCAATGATTATAAACTCCTTCTCCTAGACCCATAAACCATCTTAAAGCTACATATTTAAGAGTATATGGAAACAACCTTAGCTTTTACTCATTGGTGGTGTAAAAGTAATCTTGACATACTACTTAAAATTCAAAAAGAAAAGCATCAGGATATTCATAGGGTTTTCCATGAAAGGTAGGCAATATAGAAACAAAGATTGATTTAGGTTCTCTTATTGTTCCTTCTGTATGTAATATTGAGAAAGTGAACATTTTTATTTGTCTATTCTCTCCCTGATCTCTCTCTTGCCTTTGTCTCCTATTTCCATGGTTTTCTCCTTCCTCTCCAAAACCACTTTGCCCATCATATATACCTGAATATAGAATTTTAAGAATTGAATCAGGTATAGGTTTGGAAAAAATAGAAGAAGGATCTACGTAGTTGTCAAATTTTGGATCAGGAAATAAATATGAATAGGGATCTTGATCTAGGATTTCAACTTGATTGGTTGATGTTGTAGCCTTGGTGTCTAGTAATTTATAAATTCTAGGTTCTCTAAAGTCTCTTTGGGAATTTCCTTTTGTTTTGTTAATTTTTATAAATCTTTCTTTAGAGTCTCTAGTATTGCTCATGAATGTTCTAAACTTCTTGTTTTTGCAATGTATCTAATATTCTTTGAATAATTTATGAATATCATTGACTGGATCAAGTTTTTCTAGTGTCATAAGATGTTCCTCTTCAAAGTTGAAGTATTCTATCAACAATTGAATCAACTGAACAAGGAAATATTTGGTTGCAATAGGATCAGGAATTCCAAATTGCAGCTCGTAATGCAACTCTTGGCATAATTATCTAAAATGTATGGCTCTACAAATCTTGCAGTATCTCTTATTGTATTGTAGGGCTAATTTTTTCCTTTCTATATCTGCAAGGAAGTTGTGAATGGTGAGGGAATCCTCAAGGTATTGATTCCAAGGATAAATTACTTGATTTAGTATTGTTCTCCTATCCCAAAGCAATTCTCATAGCTTCTTCCAAAATCTTGATAAGGTGAAGAATGTTTTACCCTTAGAGTCTTTGCTATATTTATCCTCTTGATTTTCTTTAGTTTGTATGATATTTTGTTGATAGTGTCAATGCATTCACACATTTCTTCCCACTCCGGTTTGGTTGTTTTATTCCCTTGTTCAAAAAGAAGATTAACCTCCTATTGTATTAATAATTTTATAAGGTCTATAAATTCAGTTTGACTAATTTCCACCATTTGTTTTATTTTATTTTCTCTCTTTGATTTTATATATTTTTATTTTATTTTTGGATTTTGATTTTTTTTTTCTATTTCAATCCTACCGTTTGCTAAGTTTAAATATAAGTTTCAGAACTTATAAATACTCTTAACATAGCAAAAAATAATTAAATTAAAAATTACTAAACAGTCCTAATGCTACTAAAATTAGATGCATTTATACAACTAATTTCAGCATACTTAGGAAAAAGTAAAAATGCTTGAAAAGTAAATTTTTACTAGAAGTAAAAGGTAAATTACTACTATTATTTGACTATTAGTAGGGGTTTCATTATAGTTTTGTCACTCAACGTAACTAATGTGACCACCAAAATGGCCTCACACCTATGCTTCCTACTACATAAAATGAAATAAGAGAAACAAAGCAGATGCATGCAAAATTGAAAATAAATGGGAAGAAGAAAAACACTTTTATTCCATTATAAAGAAGCCAATTCCTGTTACAGTTACATCCCTCTTAGGGATACCATTTTGATATTCTTATTACAGTAGGAAAAAGCAATATTCCCTCTCAAGGGTAAATGTGAGTTTTAGGCCCTTTGAGGTGACACAAACTACTCTAAGGTGGATTTTACCCTCTTCTCTGTGTTGAGGAAGGAATTGGATGGTTGAATATGCTTTGAATCTACTTTCCTACGATCAAGAAACAACATAAAATCATTAAAATCATAGGCAACCTCTCATGATGAGGCCCTTTAAATAATATGAACATAAATATGCCATAACACTAATAAAATCAAGAAAAAAAATAAAGCATGTTAAGCCTATGCAATACTTGAAAATATTAATTAAAATATATAAATATAAAGTACAACTACCTATCTAGTAGATTGATTGCATGAAATGAAGCATGATAACATGAAAATGAGCTAATTATATCCTATTTGCCATAATTAAGTAAACTTGATGAAAACCCTAATTCTATCGGTCAGATTCTCTAAAATGCTAAATAAACCACTAAGATACTTAATCTAACCTAGTTAAATACAATGCAAAATGGATAGTAAGGAGATCTTTCATTGATTGTAAATTGCGGCTCAAATGAGCGGTCTGCACTGTACACCATGAATATAAGCTACATCGAGCAATAAAGTAGTTTTACCCTCTAAATACATGGTTATGGGCTTGATCCTCCTTGTCAAATTGATGGTCAAGGGTCGCCTTGATGTCCTCTAATTGGTTTGGTGATTGAATTGCACATTTTGGACTTTGTTTACCCAAATTTGTGTTTCTTGGTGTTCTAGCTCCTTAGGGCATCCATGGCACAAATTGACATGATGCTTGATGAATTGGCGAATCAATGGCAACAAAAATCTCTCTCAGTACACTCAGGTGAATCTAAAATCTAAAAGGGCTTTGCTATCACAATGCACCATATATTTTGCCCTAATTTGAAGGGGTACTTTTAGACACCTAAATCGTGTCATGCTTAGGGGAGCTACTCACATAGATACATTCATAAGATCATATAACATAATATTAGAATTTACAACCATCAACAGTGGTTCTCAAAACTCATTTGGGGCATTTTCAAGCCATCCAATCCAAGCCACTCAAGCCAAGAGTGACCAGATATTACCCGCTCAAGCCTAGAGCAGCCAAACCTTAGCCACTAGAAATGACAGCGACCAGATATTAGTCACTACAGACGACATCAACTAAGCCATAAAAGCAGTTTTTGCCAACAAACAGGCCTAATCATGGGTGAAAGTGGTAGTCTATATGCAATAAAGGTGAGTAGGAATAATTTTACATTATTTTTCATGACCATTTCACATAGGAGACTTGATTTTGTATTTAGAATTTAGTTAACTAGCTTCCAAACATAAACAAAGGATAAAACCTTCTCATGCTAACAAGCAGTTCATATAGGAGACTCAACTTGGCAGTTATATTTCAAATAACTGAATTCTGAACATAGAAAAGACAAGAAAATTCTCATGCTAACTTACACTATGCATGAGAAATTCATTCCTAGGGCTTGGACATAGACCTAGGGTTTCACACTATAAAATGTGTAAGCCTAAGAGCACCAAAAAGATCTTTTATCTAGACATATTTTATCAAAGAGATATTTTATCAGAGAATTGATCTTCTATCAATCTTGGTCATTGAGGAGAATCTTTTGAGACTTGGAGAGTTCCCTTGGAGATCATGAGTACGATGAAGCCCTTATGGATTGAAGAGCATAACAACCATTATTTCAACATCGGATACAAGATTTGGTCCATAGCTTTGGAGCAAATAGGACGAGAGTCACTTTAGTGGTCGTTGTCTTGGACAGTGGCCCATAGGCTTAGCTTAGAGTTTTATACATTAGATTCATTATTTTAGCATATCATTAGAATAGCATCATTTCATTCATTTGCATCCATAGCATTAGTCTAATTTGTATTTTATTTCATTTGTTATATTCAGTACTAACAACCTCATCTAGGGAGGCATTCTCGGACATTTAAGTGTGTGTTGTTATTTCATTGCTTATAGGGCCACAGGTTGATCAGACGGAATCTGTGACATACGAGAGAAAAAGGGATCCCTATAGGAAATAGACCCTAGAGAAGGAGGCATTTGTAAGCCCTCATACATTTTCATGTACAGAACCGAGAAGCTTTTCGAAAGTGCACCACCTCTTCACGAAAGGGGTACTCTTTGCCTATTTGTAATCTTATTGTATTAAATGGATATCCCTAAGAGGGACTAACATGTAATCGAGTTTCAATACGAATAAAGAGATCCATATTTGTTATTTATGTTTTATATGCTTTTTCATTATATTCCATTTTATCTTATGTTTTTAATAACATTGCAAGTAGAGTAAAGAGCGGTGCATGCGTCTCGGGGTCGCTATAGTACTTATAGGATTACCCAAGGGCTAGGGGTGGCTTCATGGAGAAGCCAAGATCAAGAAGAGGTGGTTGGGACAGTTGGATTGGAAGCCTCTGGAATCTTCCTTCCTTCAACTACCCTCTTCTAGAAAAAATGGCCATTCAAACCGATTTGGCTCGGATGAAGGCCAACTAAACTTCAGTTCTAAACCACGGGTGATAGTTGTGGCCTAGATTGTGAACCATGAGTGTCAGTAGTGGTTCAGACTATAGACCACAGCTCTCAACAATAGTTTGAGCTGATTAGGCCAAGGTGCTTAAATTGAGTGGTTAAAACCACTGCTCTATCTTGGAGTTAGTCCAATATCTTCCATATGGTCTTGTAGCATGTCCCATATGATTAATTGCCATCGACATGACATGTTTTAGGTGTCTATAGATTCCAATTTTGTGATGCATTGTGAGATCGAACAACGCATGAGAAAAAATATACCACCTAAAATGATGCTAAAGGTTACATGATGATCATTGATCTAATCAAAATTAGATGTCCTAGATCCTGCAAAAGGATGCGCATCCTAGAATCATTGCTTCCAACTCATTGGAGGCTTAATTTGAAAGGGTTTGCACTCATCATCAGACATTTAGGTAGCTTTGGTGCTACAATAGGAGTTAGGCCTATATAACCGAAAGGAGGAGAGCTACAAAAAAACTATCATATATGTTATTTATCCCAAGAAAAGGGTAATCTTATGATAGTTGTTGACAATGATTAGCAAGGATGAATACAATTTTACAAGATCAAGGGATCTTCTACTAATTTTTATTATGATTATGAAAGTATGACTACGCCCTCAAGCGACGAGTCGATGAGGGTAATGAAAATGAATGAAGCGACGAGGTCACTGATCATAATGAATGATATGAATAAACATAGAATTTAGCATTTAATTACTTGGCTAGGCCTAGTTCAGCTTATAATTGCAACTTTTATTAGTAATTATACATTTCTATCCAATGGAGTGGTCAAGATGCAATAGCCTTCTTAGAAAATCAAAATAATACAATTCCAATTAGATTTATGTTGAATCAATTTGTCGATGATCTACTGAAAATATGTCATAGAATAAATGACATGAAACACCTCATTCCCATGGAGTGGTCCAGCATCGAAGGCCTTCTTTAGGATTTAAAAGAAGCATATCAAATCAATGATGACAATTTTGCCCCAAATGTCCTTATGGTTATTTTCTCATCTTGTCAAATTGCATGGAGTGTTAGTTGCTACAACCACCAAGTTTCTAGGGTAAATAGCTAAATACGAGGTGCATTTGGATTTTGAATTGTTTAATAATAATTTTTTTTTGACTTTTTGAGTTTTTAATTGATCTTGGTGCTTGAAAATCACCAAATTTGCTAAATTGATTGCTCTTATTGAGATTCTAATCAGTTAGGAATCATTAATTTGTCATTTAAAACCTTCCCATTATGGGATTTTGTTGCATTTAATTCTAGTTGCAAACCTCACTCATGGGCAACAATTTGAAATATCAAATTTGGGAATCATGGCTCAAAGCTACAGTCAAAAAACCCTAATTCCAGGACCGTGACTGTTAGATGCAATCCGCCAAAATTAAGAAAAGTATATAAATTTTCCCATTTGAAATTTTCATTATTATTCCTTGAAAGCAATTGCAACTAGAGATCTCTAAGAGGTGAGGAAGCAATATTTGATGCAAAACACTATTGAAACAACTACTTACGACTTCCCACACATCTCGATGGTAGACCCTACACAACCTTCATCTAGCAAAGGCATTGGTGTAGGAAAGACAACTCGAAACTAAGCCCTCGCACTCCTTACAAACTTAAAAAATGAACCACATTAAGTAATGGGTCAAATTAACTTCACTAAACTGTTGGTAATGAACCTCCTATTAGTTTAGGCTAGATTAGGGTTTTTAATTTTTGGGTGCCAGGATAGGAAGTGACCCTAAAAGGGTTATGTTCCTAGACCACAGATGGCAAACGTGGCTCCCAATTGATAGATTGGGAACGAAATTTGTCAGCCGTGATGGGATTCAAATACCAACGATCAAATTTTGACCATCATGTGGACCACAGATTTGACCTGCAATTCTGATACTTTTGAAATTTTTTCAATTTTATTTGATTTTTTTCATTTTTTTAGCAATTGTTTGATTTATTTGACATTTTTAAGGTTGGTTTTTAACTTTTTTTAGTTATTTTTAGTCGTATTTTTCCCTTACGCATTGCTTATTTTTGGAAATTAACCTCTAGAGCTAGGAAGTTGGATCTCCTTTGCACCCTTTGCAGAAAGCTCACTGTCCAGGAGCGAGAGTGGTTCGGTGCGGTTGGCTTTGGGTACGTGCTTGATTTTTGCCCATGATCAAGGTAGAAAAAATATACATGGTTGTGTTGCCCTAGAACTGGGATGCATGAACCAACATATTTCACCTGCCCATAGGTGAAATGACTGTGACAATAGAGTATATTTACTAGATATTTAGGATCCTGATCGACGAGGAGCCCATCACCTCCACTTCATTCAGTAGTAGGGGAGCTATCTTTGATGTTATATTCGATGGGCGTAGCGAGGATGCTCAGACCAAGATTTATTATGAAGGTGTCCATGTCAGATATTGGTAGGAGAAGGGTGTATTCTCAGTCTGAGAGGTCATCTTCATGCACCTAGTCATTCATATCATACTTCCAAACTCCTCGAGAGCGAGGATCCCATGGAACCTCCTGGCCATCATTAGAAGAGTTACTCAAAGTTCTACATGGTGAAATTTTATCTTAGCCTAGGGGAGCATGCTACTTGCTTAGCTATATCATGAGTTGTATCAGGTTACTTGTAGGAGTCAGGTCGGTATTAGCTGTAGCCTACTAGTTCAAATTTGGGACCGGTAGCACATTCAAATCGAGTGGTCCATAAACCTTCCACTCAATATTACTACTGTTCCTACTGCACACCAGTGCTATACTGTATGTTGGCCCCACAAGGATGAGGGTTTCTATAGAAGGTCTTATGTTGGTAATATGGACCACTACATTACTAGATTTGCATAGCTTTAGGTGGATGATATATAGTTGCTCCTATACATGGATTGCCCCACATGGTAGGAGGATAGTGAGTGGTTATGCCAAGAAAGGAGGGAAAGGTGGTTACTCAGCTACAAGGCCAAGATTCATGAGTACCAATACTTCTCATGCATCCTATGCTAGTTTGGTCTTATTCAGGATATTCTGGTGCTTCATATTATCTACAGGTGCCTAATACTAGAGAGAGATCTACCATGGATACAACTGACACCACTAGGGGATGAGGTTGATGAATTCTAGGAGTAAGGCATGGATAGGGCTAGAACCATCACAACGTATAATACTTGGTGGTCACTTCTATAGTGGTAAGGAGAGGGGCCCCTTGGTCAGATAGATGACAGAGCAAAGGCTGATCCATATGAGTGTAGGATGTGCTAGTGTACCAAGGGTGGATGGTGCATAGAGGCCACCATAGAGGAGGCTCCTCAGATTGAGGTAGAGGAGGAAACAACTAAGGAGGGTGAGGCACCTATTGATAGCGATATTGGGCAACTGAGAGCCCAGATTGCCGACCTCCAGAGCTAGATTAGGAGACTGTAGACTCAAATTTTGTAGTAGGATACATCTATATCCACTCTAGAGGAAAAGCTAGCATATGGGGAGAGGCAAATACAAGGATACAAGAAGAAGAGGACATCTCTCCATGCACATGATACCACTGTAGGCACATATTGGAGCCAAATTTGACTCAACTTTGAAACCCCCAAATTTAAATTTTTGGTTTTAATCAAATTGATAATGATGTTGGTCATTTTTTGAGTTCTAGTGAGTAATTTAATTTTTTATTGGTTAAATTATGTCTAAACCTTGGTTTTTTATAAGGTATACCTCTTTCAATTAATAGAATATCCCAAAATAGAAAGGAAAAAGTTTCATTAATAAAAAATTCTAAAGTTGAAGTTCGACCTTCATAAACAATAAGTTCCCTTGGGCCTAAACTAACTTCTAAAATCATAAAGTCCTAAGATATGCTAAATATAAGGGAATAATTAATCATCATTGTCTAAAAATCCGAAAAGCTAAAAGTCCAAAATAAAAATCTAAAGTTATACTCGATGGTGTGTACCCCACTAAGCTAACAAGCAAGCACCTCAGATTTAATCCAAGGGCTGCGCTTGATCCAAAAGAAATTGGATGACAACACATTAATAAAATCGACCAAGAGATAAACCAAACAAGTCAAAGCAAGTCAAAAGTAAAAATATCGCACCTTAGGCTTAATCGGATGGTAGCACATTGTCTAAAAAAATCTGACGGATGTGATCTCATGAATAAATCTGAAAGATAAGTCAAATGTTCGATAAGGTTTAATCTAAGGTTTAAAAATTGAGCATCTTCGATTGATCTAATAGACATGCTTGATCCAAAATATATCTGACAGTCGCACAATGTCCAAAAATTTAAAGGTTTAAATAAAGTCGTCATGGGTCAAATAGTCGAGTTAAAATCTGAGCAAGTCTGACAGATTGGATGATCATGCCAAGCAAAGCCTAGATCAATGATTGTGATTGCTTCGATTAAAACAAACTTTAAAATCAACATTAAGAGAACATGCCCTCTTTGGACTAATAATTGGGCTAATTAAGAGAATCAAACAACTACGCTCAATTGATAATCGATCTAACGATAGCGCACTCACTGAAGATATATTGAAGTGTTTAATATTTTGAAAGATTAATTAAAAGTTAATCATATCATTAGCGATGGTCTAACACATTGGATAACCATTCCCATTTTAGCTTAATCAGGATTAATATTATGCACCCTTGGGTAAAATAACTTGTAGGTTGACTAAATATGACGACAGTGCTTATCTCCACTTATATTCGACGAAAGCATCAAAACCACGAATGGTAAAAGAAAGGCAAAGGTAAAGATAAAATTAATTATGCTTTAGCAAGGGTTTAATACGTTGTTTGATTTCCCCCTTTTCGGCTTAATCATGATTAATAGAAAATCAAAAGTTTTTAACATTGACTATACAGTGCACATCTTGATAAAAATTTAACGACGATGCCCAAACAAACTCAAAAATCAATGGACATGAAGGTTTGTGGTGGTGGAAAAATATCCAAAGCTAAAAAAATATGTTTAATAACACATAAATTGGATAGCGATACTCTTTTCTCCTTAGATCCAATGGTGCGCATTCTAAAAGATAACCGAAGGTTAGCCTAAGCATTGTTATTACAAATGGTTAATAAATTAGTCCAATTTATGCATGGTATTTCCCATTAATTAAAAACTACGTGTATATGTATGATCCAATGGTCATGCCCCACCTTGGTAATATCTAACAGTGATCGCAAAAGAAAGTGCACATGTTTTGTTACCATCGCTTAATACAAATTGATAGAATAAAAAATCATATGGATTAATATTGGATAATCATGATTAAGCAAGGATCAATAAACCATGATTATTTCTAAGGTTTATATGCAAACATATGTATTAATAATCATGTAGTTTTTGGAACATCAAAGGATGCGCTCCATCCTGAATAAATCCAATGACAGTGCACACCCCAAAGGTTATAAAAAGACCAAAACAAAAAATGAACAAAGGTGGATCGAGCAATTGTACTTGGTCAAACATCTTGCCCAAGAACTATGAAAATATCAAAGCCACCATTGACCAACATATTCAAAGTTTTAGAAACTAACACTCTTGCAGGATTAAGAATATCATAAGCAGCCATGATAGAACTTGAGAAGATTACAAACTGATAAAATCCACGTACTCATCTATAAAAGATTTTATAATCTGAGAAGGATGATCACAGCACAAAAAAACCCTAAGAAGAGATCAAGGAGGAAAGTAAATAGGTGACTTAGTCATAGCAAGGTACGTTGAAATATGCAAATACAGATCAATAGCCAATATAAAGTCAAAATAGTACACAAAAACACCGTAAATATGAGAAGATACTCAGGGAATGAAAGATTCAAACAAATCATAGTAAATTCGATGGATAGTACCTGGATAAAAATAATGCAGACCAAATAGAAGATAAAACCTGATGACTGAGCATACAACCAAATCATGTGTATCCCATGGGAATAATAACATACCATAAAAATGAGACCAATAAACATGGTTGAGGCTTATAAATAAGAGATAGTAAGGGAGATCTAAAGGATATCAATAAAGAGAAACAATGAAGTTCAAAGGATATAGACATATGTATTTTATGTTCTGGATACAAAGGAAGCACATGAAAAAGAAAGCAAAGTTTTGACTTGCAAGAAACAATTCAATCCATGCTTCGACGAAATATAGTAACCAGGGATCACTTCAAAGGAGTATAGTTATGGAAGTAAATTATAGATTCTTCTAGATATTGTTGTCCATTCCCATATTATTCCTACTTACCATTGCCCTCCTCCTCCTGGGTATTCCTCCTTGACCATCCTAACAATTTTCCTAGTATGTCACCCTCACCCTCTACCACATGTTACAAGTTACCCCTTATCATTCCCTCCATCATACCATCACCATCCTTACTTCTTCACTCTATTGCATGATCAGTGCAATTCTATTCAGCTACCACTGGCACGTCATCCCTTGTATTCACCGTCATGTCGAGTCTCCCCCCATTCGTCATTTGATATTCATGATAAAATCTTGATCAAGCCTTAACAACAAATTATAGTTATCGGGACAAGCAGAACAAAAAGAAAAAATATAACGATGAATCCTTAGTTTCTAGAGCCAACCAAAGATAGCAAAATGGCAAAATTAATCAACAAAGAGCTCCCTACAGTCCATAATAGAACCTTAATAATCAGTTCAGAGCCACACCAACTGGACATCATACATAATAGATTCAATCAGACGCTGACAAGTGTACAGTCAAAAATAAACCAAAAATAATATAATCAAGAACCATAGGCTATAATAAGAGGTAGTTGAGGATAGATTCTGCATCGAGCAATTAGAGAATAGCATTTTTGCTAAGAGGTATACTTGAGTGTTTGGTAGTTATGCTGTTGTATTTCCTTTTTGTGTCTATTTTATTTTATTCTTTCTTTATTCCTCCCCTTGCTATCATATTGAAATAAGGAGAGTAGGAGAGACTTGTTACATTATTTGAATAGAGTCTTCTTCATTATATTGATGTATTCTATTGATAAAAATAAAGTTTAAAGACATCCTGCCCACTTTGCATGTAATATTTTATAAATCAATACAATTCTGAGTTTTATTCTTATCATTTCTTTGTATTGGTATTGTGTGTCACTGTATAATGGGTTACATTATTTGAATGCATTATATACGTTTCTCTTGTTGGTTAACTCTTGGTTTTATTAAGATATTCAAATAAGATTAAGAATGTCAATTTATCTCTTCCTCTTCTTTTTGTTCATGATAGTATTGTTGTTAAATTTCTATAACAACCCAATGAATCTAGGTACCGGTCTACATAAGGCATAATAAATGGTGGTTTTCATGCTTGGTCATTTTAATACATATAGTATAATATAAATATGGAGCATGTAATTAGAGTTTTAATCATAGAATTACCGTTGAGGTTTCCTTACCCATTATTTAGTTTTCCCTTAGCAATATTTATGTTTAATAAAACATGAGGTAGGTTGACCAAATCTTGTAATAGCTCATTGGTTTCAAACAGATTCTTGTAGCATGAAAATTGAAATCCTATAGATGCAAGAATCGGTTCCAACAACACCCAAATCACACAACTCACTGGTGAGCGATATGTGGCATAGACACAGCTGAGAGCCATGACTACTGAGATGGACCTATTGAGGGCAGCAATGGGGGATCCCTCTGCTACATAGATTGTAATATTGCCTCCAACAACACCATCTTCTTTACTACCAGTAGGTCGTGACCCTATGGTAGAGATAAGGAGGATTCATTTCCTCGTGGAGGGTAACAAGTGATATACAGTGTGCACAACTCGCATCTCCCAGTTGGAGGGCCATATCATATTGATAGGTGGGGAGGTACCAGAGAACACCCATACTACAGGGTCCTAGAGGACCAAGTCCAGGACCAGGGAGATAGGGCAGTCTTTTGCTAGCTCTAGCCAGAGGATGTACAGGACTAATAAGACTCGTAGGTCCTTGATTACTCATGGTGCTAGCTCATAGAGGACTCACAGGGATGGTGGAGGTAACAGAGGTGCCTCATAGACTAGGGGTGTAGGCCCTATTTAGTACATATTGCAGAGATACTTTGTACTTTTTTTGAGTGTAAGGTCGAGGACCTACATAGTTGTAGTCTACGGGCATTTTTATATACCCCCGATGTACTATTTTTAGACACACACACACACATATATATCTATATATATATGAGATTGATCATTTTGGCTCATTATGTGTACTTTTTTATTTTTGATTTTATGTTTATGTTATGCACATGGATGCAGATGTTCATATTGATGCTATGCTTATATGATGTGATGTATGATTGACATGCACTAGATAGCTATTTAATTTGTGATGATGATGATATGTAGTGATCTAAATGCTTATATGTGATATTTATGATGGATGCATATGGATGCGATGATTAATTTTAAATGCATATTTAATTTTGTTGTATTGTATGCATTTAATTTATGATGATGTCACGATATGTTGGTGCAATGAATGTAATGTATTATTTACATGATGGTAATCTAATGTAAATGAACCTGTATGCTTTAATCACTTAAAACATAAGGAATGAATGTGATATGTGTTTAACAATCTAATGGATGACACCACATAATGTGTAAAAATCATTAATGTGATTGAAAATCCTTATTACAAGAATTTAATCAATTAATCACCCATTTATGAAATACAATGATATGAAATGGTATGATGTGAATGATATAATATGTCACTCTATATTCCTTTTGCAATTTTAAAAATATGCACAATATAGTCAATGGTCGCCTAAATATCATTTCTGATATCCATCCGGTATCTATCCTATATCTTGATTGTGCTCAATGTAATGATGTATCACGTATTCGATACTTTGCAATTTGATGATTGAATGAATTTTATTTTTGATGGTTTGTGATATTTGGTATTTTGTTGCTTTTAGAGAAATTATTGAGGTTTTCCATGAGACTCAAACACCCTAGTATACTTATCAAAAGTTGTATATTGACCAAACTAGACTTCTAAAATGTAAGGCTTTTGTTAGGATAGGACCTAACTGTTCATTATCCCTGTGTGTGCATATGATTATATTAAGATAAAGTATAAGCATACCCTGATGTTAGGTAGGATTCTTTCAGCCCATTGCTAATATAGGGGATCCTCATATGTTTATCCAATCTTAGGTTTATATTTTAGTTGGACTAGACCACTAGGTGATACAAGACACCTGAAGCTAGCATTTCCACATTCAAACATTGGTTTGTACATAAGTGAGGTTTTAATGCATCAGACATATCGTCATGCGTAAGTTACAGTAGTGCTGAAAAATCCAGGGATGCAAGCTCACCCCCTTATTTTCTTCAATTTTTTGGGATTCTTGCTCATGTATAGTGATAAGAATAATTGTTTATTTTGTACAATAGTGATAAAAATCACTATTTATTTAGTACTTTCTCTTATTTTTTTCCTTTTGACCAAGGGGTTTGATACTAATTTTACTTTCTTAGTACAATTTGATCTTCATTTGATCTGAATTTTGGAATTTACATTTGATAATTTTCTTCAGAAACTTCCTTTGGAGATTTTACTTTGGGAAACTGTTTCTGGGATATCGATCTTATGATATCAATATGGGATATCAATCTGGGATGTCGATCTATGATATCGATCGGGGGTATAAATATTGAGTATTGATGTGGTATATCACTCTAGGATATTGCTCATGTTATCGTAAGCAAGGAATTTTGGGTAGGGAATAAAATTGTCCTTTTTCCAACTGCCAACATTTCCCATACCATCTACATAGGGGGATAAGCAAGAATAAATCTTTTCACCTTAGGATACTTGGTCCTACTTCATGGCTTTCATATTTCCCTAGTCATTATTAGGATTATTTAATTTGTTGATTAGTGATAGGATTATGATATACTAAGGGCTATCCTAACTAGACCTCGTCTCCAAAAGCAAAGTAAGATTTTTATCAACTCTTGAGAAGACCTCTAGGTATGGTTGAATGACCGGAAAACCCTAGTATATTCTTCATAGCAACAAAATGGGTTGTGTTGAAAAACACAATTACTCACATGAATGATGGATTATGATAAATGCAAAGGTGTATGATTCAAACACAATGTGGAATCATTTGTAAGACTGACAAACTCAATAAATTCTACTATGGAATGCCATGGATGAAGAATGCCTACATGCAATGTGATGAAGTGAATGCATGTGTAAATAAAAATGCATAATGCATAATGCAAATGCAAATGTTTTTGGATTTTATGCTTTACCAATTTTTTTGGATTTTATTAATTTTTAATTTTTATGGATTTTGAACCTTTATATTTGACCAAAGGGTGAGTACATGCCTTTGGAGCCTTTTGGATTGACCAAAGGGTGAGGAAATTCCTTTGGAGCCTTTAAATTGACCAAGAAATTTTTTAGAAAACCCTTGGGGCTTTTGGGTTGACCAAAGGGATTATGAGCACCTTTGGATATTTTAGGGATGACCAAGTGGTTCTTAGGAACCCTTGGAGCCTTTTGGGATGACCGAGTAGTTTTAAGCAAACCCTCAAAGCCTTTTGGGGTTGACCGAGCAGTTTTAAGCAAACCCTCGGGGCCTTTAACTGACATGACCAAGTGGTTTTAGGAACCCTTGGTGCCTTTAACTGACATGACCAAATGGTTTTAGTAACCCTTGGTGTCTTTTTCTACTCTCGTAGGTATAGAACACCTTAATATTGATGATATTGAGAGGTTCAGGCTCTTCAACACCCCCTAGCGACGTTAGGTGATAGGTACTCGAACCAATATTTTTAGATATGATATAAGGCCCTATCCAATTAGCCATGAATTTGTCTCACATATTAGGTGGAAAATTAGAGTTCTATTGGTTTTATTTCAACACAAGATCCTCAACTTCAAATTCTCTCTAATGGACTTTATTATTATAAGCTCATTTTAATCACTCATGATAAACATGGAGATGCTCCAGGGCATTCATGCGATGTTCATCAAGCAACGTCAATTTATCTAGGTGAGCTTGTCACGCGGTGTTATCATTAATGAACTCTTTCAATACGATGTGCAGCATTGGAATTTCCAACTCGAAGGGCATAATGTCCTTAGTGCCATATACTAGTGAAAATGGAGTTGCCCCATTGGGTGTCTAAATACTAGTCCTATAAGCCCATAATGCAAGGGGCAGTTGGATATGCCAATATTTGTGGTTTTCATGGACCATATTTTTCAAGATAGTCACCACTGTCTTGTTTGAGGCCTCAGCTTACCCATTTGCCTACGGATAATATGGAGTCATAAAACTATGTTTGATTCTATACTTAAACATCAAAGCTCTCACAATTTTGTTCTTAAATGATGCTCCATTATCTAAAATTATCTTGGATGGAATCCCAAAATGACATATGAAATGCTCGAGTATAAAATCTACTATGTGAGTTCTAGTCATCGTTGTTAAGGGTATTCCTTCCACCCATTTTGTAAAATACTTAGTAGCTATAATAATAAAAGTATGTCAGCCCGATGACAGGGGAGAGATCTTCCCGATGAGATCCAATCCCCACTGAGAAAATGGCCAAGCTTCTTGGATGGGCTATAAGGCCTACGATGACAAGTGCGTAAGATTAGCATGATGCTGACATTTGACACATTTCTTGACTACACATTGCAATACTTCTCCATGGTGGACCAATAGTAACCCATTCAAAGGATGCACTTGACGATGGCCATGCCACTTGTGCGGCAAAAAAGGCATGCACCCAAAATGTTGTAATTGCATAAACAAAGTAAATTTGTATTCAAACACATAAATGGATGAAACACATGAAAATTGTAAGAAATGCCTTTATTTTTCCATTAAAATTAATGAGTAGACTATGATTACAAGTAATTCCCTCTTAGGGATACTCTATTTTGATACACAATTACAATTATTTCAATCCCCCTTGAGGATGAAATACACTATCAAGCCCTTAAGGTGACACAAACTTCTCGAGGGTGGAGTGAACCCTCTTCTTCGTGTTGAGGAAGGAAATTATTGGTTGTAGCTCCTTATAAACCTATTTCCTACGATCAAGAAACAACACAAGAATGTCAAAAGCATAGGCAGCCTCTCATGATGAGGCTCTTTAAAGGTAAATAGCATGAAAATAACATAATGACATCGAATCAAGAAAATGTGTAAACTATGCTAAACATATGCAAATAATATCAAGATTGATGGAAATACGTAAAGGAAAATCACAACTACCAATCTATGGAATCCATTACTCGAAATGAAGCATTATAACATAAAAAGAAACCATTAGCATCTAAACTACCATGTTGAAAGCAAGTTAGCAAAAATACTAATCTATTGGTCAAAAGTCTCTGTAACTACAATTTAACCATATGAATGACTAATCTAATCTAGTTAAATGGTCAAAAATGAGAACAGTAAGGTGGTGATACCTCTATTGCAAACCGCAACACTGATGCATGATATGAACTGTAAATCACGGTTGAAAGTCATGGTTAGCACTCAAGTGAGTTTACCCTCAAAATAAAGGGCAGTGGGCTTGACCTCCTTTTCCAATTGATGTTTAAGGGTCACCTTCGGTGTACTTTTGATAGTTTTGGTAGTTGATTCACTATGATGGGCCTTCATTTGCCCAAATTTGCATTTCTTAGTTCTTCTAGGCTCTTAGAACTTCCATGGCAAATTTATCTTTGGGTGAATATCAAAGTGGCCTTCTTCAATGCATGAATTCAATATGCAATTCGATAGGGCTTCAATGCTCACTTGATAAATCCACTATCTATATTCTCTCCCCATTTGGAGGGGGTATTTATAGGATGCCCTAGGACTAGGGGTGGCTTCATGGAGAAGCTAAGATCAAGAAGAGGTGGTTAGGACAGTTGGAATGGAAGCCTCTGGAATCTTTCGTCCATTAACCATCTTCTTCTAGAACAAATGGTCATTAAAACTGATTTGGCTTGGATGAAGGCCAAATGAACTTCAATTAAGACCGTAGATTACAGCTATGGTCTATACTATAAATCATAAGTCTTAGCTACGGTTCAGCCTATAGACCATAAGTATGGTTTGTTGTTCAGACTAATTAGGCCAAGGAGCCTAAATTGAGTGGTTAGAACCACTGCTCTATCTTGGAGTCTGTCCAAGATCATCCATATGTTCTTGTAGCATATCCATATGAGTGTTCACCCTCGACATGATGTATTTTAGGTGTCTATAGATGCCCCTTTTGAGATGCATTATGATATCGAACAACTCTAAGAAAAAATATACCTCCTAAAATGATGTCGAAGGTTTTATGATGATCATTAGTCAGATCAATATTAGATGCCTCTTGTCCAGAAAAAGGACACACATCCTGGAATCATTGCTTCCAACTGGGTGAAAGGCTTACATTTTGAAAAGCTTGCACTCACCATCAGGCATTCGGGTAGTGTTTGATGCTACAATAGGAGTTAGGCCTATATAACCAAAAGGAGAAGAGATACAAATAAATTATCATATTTTCTATTTACCCTAAGCAAAGGGGTAAGCTTATGATAGCTTTTGACAATGATTCACAAGGATGAACGTAATTTTGACAAGATCAAGGGATCTACGATCTTCAGGATCTTCTATTGATTTTGATTATGATTTGATATTATGACTACCCCCTCAAGCGATGAGTCGATGAAGGTGATGACAATGATTAAAGTGATGATGTCGCTCGACCACCATGGATGATATGAACAAATTTAGATTTGAGAAAATTAATGCTTTGGCTAGGCCTAGTTCAGCTTATGATTCCAACTGTTAATAGTAATTGTACATTCCTATCCCATGGAGCAATCGGGCTACAATAGTCATCTTAGGTAATCGAAATGAGACAACTCCAATTAGATTTGTGTTGAATCAAACTATCAATGATTTGCTAAAAATATGTCATAGAAGACATGACATGAAATGCCTCGTTCTCTGGAGCAGTCCAACCTCGAAGGCCTTATTAGGGATTGAAAAGAAGCATATCAGATCAATGATGATAATTTTTTTCGCAAATGTCCTTATGTTAATTTACTCATCTTGTAGGATTGCATGGAGCACAAGTCACTGCAACCACCAAGTGTATAGGGTAAATTACTGAATACGAGGTGCATTTGGATTTTGAATTATTTGATTTTTTTGTTAATTTTGATTTTTTGAATTGATCTCAGTGCTTTTAACATCACCAAATTTGCAACTTTGATTGCTATTTTTGAAAATTTGATCCAATGAGAGTCATTAATTTACCTTTTTAGACCTTCCTGTGGTAGGTTTTTAGTGCATTTAGTGTTAGCTTCGAACCATGGGTACTGCTTGTGGTTGAATTTTTCAAATTTTGGTAATCGTGGCTAGGGCCTACGACTGGAAAACCCTAATCCCAAAATTGTAGGTGTCAGCCGCAGTCCACATGAAATAAGAAAACCTTATAAAAGGTTCAATTTTAAAATTTGTTTCATTATTCTTTGACAACGACTGACAATTGCAGAGCTCTGACAGTGACAAGTTAAACCTAACCTGAAACCCTACCAAATTTTACATCCACACCTTACACAGCACACGATGGTAGACCATGGGCAAGCTTCATCTAGCCGAGGCAGAGGTGAGGGCAAGGTAATTCAAAACTGATACCTCATATCCATTACCAGTAAAATTAACCTCATTAATAAATAGGCTAATGTACATTTTATTATATTTTTTTTGTTTTTTTTAGCTATGGAAATGACATTGGAAAGGTCTTAATCGGAGACCACAGATACCAGCTGTGATTCCCAATTGACCAATTGGGGACCGTAGTTTCCAGGTGCGGTCCACATTTAAACTCCCAACGATCAAATTTTGATCAAATGAGGACTGCAAGGTTGACCCGCGATTCGCAGACTTTAGAAAAAATTTATCAAATTTTTAATTTTTCCAAGGTTTTATAGGCAGTTAATGCTAATTAATGCTTTTTAAACTTGTCTAAGTGACGTTTTTTATTTTTATGACTACCTAATGACATTTTTTTGTAATTTTATCAGTTTTAGATGTTTTAGACGCTTTCTATGTCATTTTTAAATGTTTTTGCTTTTTTTTTATGCTTTACCATTTTTTTGGATTTTATTGATTTTATAATTTTTAAGAGTTTTTTAGCCTCATATCTGACCAAACGGTGAGTATATGCCTCTAAAGCCTTTATATTGACCAAGCAATTTTTTAGCAAAATCCTTGGAACTTTTTAGGATGACCGAGTGATTTTAAACAAATGCTCGAAGCCTTTGGGATTTGACCAAAGGGTTTATGAGCACATTTGGGACTTTTTGGGATAACAAAGTGATATTTTAAGAATCCTTGGAGCTTTTGGGTTAATCAAGCAATTTTTTAGAAACTCTTGGTTCCTTTTGATTGACCAAAATACTCACAGACAAGCTTGAAGCCTTTTAGGATGATCGAGTGATTATAATCATACCCTTGGAGCTTTTGATTGACACGACCAAGCAGTTCCTAGAACCCTTTGAGCCTTTTGGGATGATCGAGTGATTTTGAAAAACCCTTGGATATTTTTGAGTTTGAACAAGGGTCTTACAGATGCCTTTGGAGCTTTATGGTTGACCAAACTACTTATGAGAGTGTTTGGAGCTTTTTAGGATGACCGAGCAGTTACAAGCAACTCTCGGAGCCTTTTACTATGCTCTTCAAGCATAAAATGCCTTAATATGGATGATTTTGAGAGTTTTAGGGTCTTCAACACCTCCTAGTGATATTAGGTGATAGGTACCCAGGCCAATATTTTTAGATATTATGTAGAGCCCTAGCCAATTAGCTACAAATTTGTCTTGCACATCTAGCAGTAAATTAGAGTTGTTGGTTCTCTTTCAAGATAAGATCCCCAACTTCAAAGTCTCTCTGGTGGAATTTGATATTGTAAGCTCATTTTAGTCACTCTTGATAAACACGGAGATGCTCTAGGGTATTCACATGACATTCATCAAGCAGTTTTAGTTGATCCAATCGAGCTTGTCACACGGTGTCATCATTGATGAACTCTTTCAATGCGATGCGCAATGTTGGAATTTCCAATTCCAAGGGCATAATGGCTTCAACACCATATACTAGTGAGAACTGTGTTGCCCCGATGGGCATCTAAATACTAGTCCTAAAAGCCCATAATGCAAGGGGTAGCTAGATATGCCAGTATTTAGGGTTTTCTTCGACCATATTTTTAATATGGCCACCACTATCTTATTTGAAGCTTTACCCTACTCATTTGCTTGTGGATAGTATGGAGTTGCAAAATTGTGTTTGATTCTATATTTATATGTCAAAGCTCTCATAGTTTTGTTCTTGAAATACATTCCATTATCCGATATTATTTTGGATGGAATCCCAAAATGACTTATGATATGCTCCAATATAAACTCTACTATACAATCTCTATTTGTCGTTGTTAAGGGTATTTCTTCCACCCACTTTGTAAATTACTTAGTAGCCATGATTATAAATGTATGTCGGCCCTATTATGGAGGAGAGATATTTCCTATAATATCTAATCCCCACTTAGCAAATGGCCAAGCCGCTTGGATGGGTTGTAAGGCCTATAATGGCAAGTGCATAATATTAGCATGATGTTGACATTTAATGCATTTTTTGACATACACATTGCACTCCTCCATAGTGGGCCAATAGTAGCCCATTCGAAGGATGTGCTTGACGATGGCCATGCCACTGAAATGACCATCGCATGTACTATCATGAGCTTACAAAATTTCCCATGATGCCTCTTGGGACTCTAAGCAATGAAGGAGAACTCCATTGTAGCTTCGTAAATACAATATGTCTCCTATTAAGATATATTTAGTCACTTTCTATTTAAATGTGCACTTCATAGCATGCAAAAATCCCTCTAGGATTATACTAAGCTTTAGGAAGCCTTTAATTTATGACATCAAGTTTTGATAAGCCTCAACTTCGACTGCTAAGATGACATACGCCCCCTGCATATCTACTTTTGCAAATGTAGACTCGAAAAAAACCTTGTGGTGAATGGTAGTACCACTCCCCATGGGACTCTAAGAGATTAATGACCCCCTGGGTGCCTTCTTAAAAAAGTATTTATATTTGTAGAACCATTCAGCTTTTGGTTCTACACTGATCACGTTGACCGATTCTCTATTATCATAGGTTGCACGCTTTGTTGTTGGATGTGAGAGCATCTTGACATGGATGGTAGTGAAATATGTAGATGGATTATGAGGGATTAAATATCCTAAAGATGCCATGGTGTCTACAAAATTGTTTTATGACCGAGGGATTTCGTTGATTTCATACCATTCAAATCTAGCCAAATATGTGGCAAGTAGATCTTTATAGGCTTTCAATACATGACATTGACACTGAAAGAGCCCCTTGAATTGATTTACTATGAGTAAGGAGTTGCCAAAGATGTTCAATCTCTTAATATTCATGGTGATGGCTATGTGGAGGCCCAACAGTAGGGCTTCGTACTCAGCATTGTTGTTGGTGTATGGAAAATCCAACTTGAATGACAAGGACATTGGAGCTCCTTGTGACATGAAGAACACTATTCCAGTATCACCCCCTTGTTCACACCTTGAACCATCGAAGAATAGAGTCATATCAGTATTGTTCTCTGGTTCTTCGTGTTCAAGAGCTTTAGATATGATGAAGACTGCATCATCCAAAAGCTCTTTAGGTTCAGGAGCTTCAAATATGATGAAGACTGCATCATCCAGAAGCTCTATTATTATAGGCCTATTGTTTGACAGTGGTGCCTCAACTAATTAATCCACTATGACCTATCCCTTGATGGAATTCTAGCTTATGAATTCTAGATTGAATTTCATCCACTTTGCAATATGTGTAATGTGATAAGTCTTACTCATGATGTACTACAAAGGATTTTGTTTAGATATAACATATGTCGTATGACTTAACATATAGTGTTAGAATTTCTTTTTAGCAAACACTACTACTAAAAATTTCCACATATGCATACCCGAGCTCATAGCTCACCAAGGTTTGACTAATATAATATATGGCCTATTCTTTGCCTTGCATGTTCTTTTGGGCTAACATGGTTCCTAGTGCAAAGTTAGTTGCCGATATATATAGTAGAAAATGCACCTCTAGCCTTGGTGGAGCTAGCACTGGTGGTGTTGCTAGGTATTTATTTATTTTAGTGAAGGCTATCTTGTAGTACTCATCCCAGTTGAATGGAACTCCCTTATGTAGTAGTCGATTCATGGGTCGACATTTATCTGATAGTTGAGCGATAAATTACTTTATCAAGGCTACCTTGCCCTGAAGGTTCCTTAATTCCTTAATATTAGTTGGAGGATGCATTTCCAAAATGGCCTTGACCATTGATTGGTCTACTTAGATGCCTCACTAAGAGACGATGAAAACTAGTAGTTTTCTAGAAGTTACACCAAATACGCACTTCTTAGGGTTCAGCCTGACATTGCGATCTATCAGGCAATCAAAGACCTTCCTTAAGACCTCAACATGATCTTCTCATAGCAATTACTTGGCCAATAAGTCATTGATCTAATATTCTAGAATTTTGTGCATATAATCATGAAAAATATATGTCATGGCCCGCTGATATGTGGCACCAACATTTTTGAGGCCAAATGACATAACTTTATAGCAAAACATTTCCCATGGTGTTATAAATGTGGTTTTATGTTGGTCTTCGGGTTTAATCCAAATTTGATTGTAACCAAAAAAATTGTCCATTAAGGAGAGCATTTCATGACTTGCAGTTGCATCTACGAGAGCATCAATATTGGGCAACAAAAATGAATCTTTGGGTGTTGCCTTATTTAGGTCTCTAAAATCTGTGCAAATACGGATTATTCCATTGGGTTTTCCCATGGGTACCATATTGGATACCCATTCTGGATAATCTATGGAGATCACAAATTCCACATCCAACAAATTTTATAGCTCATATTTCACCATTAAGGCTATCGTTGGGTGCATATTTCTAAGCTTTTGCTTGATCAAATTTTTTGTTAGATCTAGTGAAAGGTTATGTGTAACCAATTTTGGGTCTAGACCTGGCATATCCTTGTAAGTCCAAGCAAAAAAATTGGTCTCTATTTCACTAGAGGGATGAGGGTGGCCCACTCATATGGAGTGAGAATCTCTCCAAATTTAACCTTCTTTTCACTATCAAGATCATTAATGATATCCACCTCAAAGGCTTCCTCTACTAACATATGAGATCCCTCCTCAAGTTGGTGAGGCATAGGAATCAGATGGATGTCATCATTTGGGTTGATCGATTTTGTGTTGGAAGTATTTTTGGCATGATAAATATCATATGCACAACCTAGCACAAAATGGAAAGGTTACAACATTTCTTCATTGGGGAAAATATCCTCAGGCTCAACGGGTGAATCAGTGAGATCCCAATCAATAGTATATTTATTAAGATACAATAGTTTAGATGGATCTATTGGAATATGAAGTGGAGTGGTTAAATCAATGGATACCATGTTTATGGAATGGAATTGATCTCCAGGACCACACGGACCAACTTCTACAAAATCTACGTAGTCCTCATACCCACGATTTGGCTCTAATGGTATAGGCACAAAGGGGTCTTCCCTATGAGGAATGTGAACAACTGGATCCTCCCTATACAATGACTATAAAATAAGATCATTTGGTTCTTGGAGCTCTATGTAAGTTGGAAAAATGGGATTAACCAATCGATGAATTTGATCCAGGTTTAACCGTCTTGCTCTCATATGAGGACCAACACATAACTGTCGATAGACCTCATCTATATCGATGGGTTGATGATGGTAATGCAAATAAGGAGGACCAAGGTAGGCCCTCTCTAGCTCATCTTCTTTGTCACTATCATAATAGAATCCTTCATTCACCCCCACTCCTGGGGGGCACTCTGGAAAGTGCGGCCCCATGAATCTGACTGCTTGATCACTGTCATCACTATCTGGATAAACTGGATAATTATATCGTAAGTGTGACATTGCCAAGAAATCTAGCTCTACTTCTTCCCTTGAATGATCAATGTTGGGAAGGATCTCTTCGATAACCTATATTGATTCAATAGGCAATAAATGACATGCATGCTAGGGCCTCACATAGGCACCTTCAACTTCATCCCTAGATTCATCATCGTTTGAGGATTCTTCATCTACGTCATAGCCTGGTCCACTCATATCGGAGGTGGACTCCACTCCATATTCATTACAAAGATCTCCTAGCTCAATATCACCTACAATAATGGGGTTACACCCCTGCATGTCTATGTCATCGACTGCATCATGGGTTTGGTGTCCCAGGTTATCTCTAGGGTTCAATTCTGTCTCAGTCTTCTCAAGGAGCCCTTCATGATGATCTTCGAGTGGCTCAACGGTGATGACAGATATCATAGGGTGATTCCTCTAGAAACTAGAAGGATCAGGATGATATGGATTAAAATCCACATCGTCCGCCATACTAAGGTACATACGATCTAGGGATGTTGTGAGCAAATCATCCTACCCCCATATCTGTAACCCTAAACCGAACCTATCAATGACTAACTAATAACGAGGTTCCAGTGGAGTCCTCCATCCTTGTTCAAAGATACCAAGGTCGTATCCATGCCAATGATATAACTCAAAGATATGCATGGCATACTTCGGGTTGGATAGATAACGAACATTTACTAGCGAAAGTTTCGTCGTCATCTTCATCCATGGGCTCTCACGTTGGAAGCTGATCTAGCCCTACATAGATAAAATTAGTCTGATTAGGTGGCTCTCCTAATGGAACCACCGATCCAACTGAGTAACGATGAGTGGATGGTCAGCCCATCTCTTGTGTAGTCTTTAGAATTGGTCCGAAGGTTACATTCTACACAAGGTACTCACCTAATCTGGTGTTGGTGAGATGTACTATCACCCACGGTGCAGATGACCCTACTGAAGATGCAGGCGAGGCAGGCTGAGGTGCCTCCTCGGCTTTGTCTTGGGGTTCCTCAACTTCCATAGGAGTGGGAACCTCCTCGATGATTGGCTCGGGCTCACACTCCTCTTTCTCACCCATTTTTGCCTTCAACTTCCTTTCATCCCGATGCATGACTAATGTCGATGGTTTCAGGGAAGTGGTAGTGGTGTGCTCCGACCTGTGTGACACAGATGGTGTTGGTTGAGCATGTACTACTAGTTTACCTCCTGGCTTCTTTATCGATGATGATGACCAAACATCTAGGTGCATTGATGGGAGTATGAAACCCCTAGGAAAATCCACTAGGTTCACGAACTTAAAAGGTTCTTTGTCCGATGACACTACGTGAACCTATCCCTCATGAATATACTTCACACACTGATGCAATATCGAGGGAACACAATGCATTTCATGAATCCAAGGCCTACCGAGTAATATGTTGTACTACATGGCCCCTTCTATCACATGACACATCATAAAGATGGTCTTCAGGCCTACCTGCATGGGTAGGATAATTGTGCCAACAGTTGAACATAGTGCATCGTTAAATGCTCTCAATGTAAATGTAGTGGGCACAATGTGTGATTTAGGTAGCTTCAAATGACTCAGTGCCTTGGTCATTATTATGTTGATCGATGAGCCGGTATCAATCAAGACCCTTTTAAATGGCATGTGATTAACACATGCGATTATATGCAATGATGGGTCAGCCATGGTTGTAGAAACCGTCCTTATCTCATGATCATAAAATTGGATCATCGGTTCCTAAAACTGTTGTACATGTCCCATGAAATTAGTAAATGCCTATGCATCCTGGGACTGTACTTCAATGGACCTCAAAATATCCATAAGAGTCTCCCTGTGCCTAGGGGACTATTGTATTAGCTCATATATCGACAACTTTGTAGGAGTTGTCTGCAGGTTTTGGACCAACCTGCTCCTTATGGTCACCACCGGTCTTGTTGGTGGGCCTGGAATATTCTACATCGGCCACTGATTTGGCATGGCTTGTATTTGAATGGGAGCATGAGGTTGATTCGATTGTTCATATCTCCCATGTCTAGTGATAATGTTCACCATGCCTACGAACCCCTGGGTAGGTGGTTCGACTCACACTTGGTTGACCTGGCCAACGTTGTTGCGAGGCACCTCATGATTTGGAAAGGGGTTTTTGTAAATCCCCATATTCTAATTATCGGGTGCCTATGGGTTGTGCGACACTACAAGCTCACCTTTTTCAATCATATTTTGCACCATGTGTTTGAAAGTCCAACACACCTCAATGTCATGGCCTTTTGTTTGATGAAAAATGCAAAATAGATCTTCTTGGTACCCCTTTGATTTGGGTTGATTGGGGTCTATCATCTTAATTTTGGGTAATCTAATTGCCTTGGCCTCACATAGTTGATGGAAAATCGACGTCAGTAATTCTATCAATGGTGTGAACTAGCGAGGTGGGCGTTGATATTTGTTCTTGCCCTTATAATTGTTGTTGCGCTTGTCATACTACGCAGGAGGAGGTTGGGCCTGATAATTCTATTTATGTTGCCCCTTGTTCTCCCTTTGGAGATTCAACACCACTTGATTCACATGGGCCTGCTTGCCCTATTGTTTTGTGGCACTCTTCTTTTGTCCCTCTCTCCTATTCTTGAGCTTCAAGTTGCCTTCCTACAACTTGATGTCCTCGATCACTTTGGCTTGCGCCAAAGCCTCTTCGAATGTAGGATACTACTACAGCTGCAGTAGTAACAAGATGTGCTTGGCACAACTCTTTGTAAACATTTAGGTTAACTCTATGGCAAGAATAGGGAATGGCAACTTCACCATTAGTCTCCTCCATCTCTTTATGTATTGCTCTATTGGCTCATCATTGTACTGAGCTAGCATAGATAGATCAGAAATATTGGTTTGTTTCTTGATGCCAAAGGAATAGCATTCAAGAAAGGCATCAGATAATTGCTCGAAACTAGTTATGCTATGTTTCTTTAGCTGATTGAACCACTCCCGAGTTGGACCAGAAAGTGTCATGATGAATGTATGCAACAACAATGCATCATTGCTTGCTATCTAAAAACAAGCATCTAGAAAGCTCATGATATGTTCCTGTGCATCTTCATCACCCTTAAACTTGTCTAACCTGGGCATATCAAAATGCTCAGGGTAAGCTAGAGTAGGCACCGAAGGATCCAAAGGCTCATTATGAATTTTCCTTAATGTCAGCTTTTGAATAGCCACGCCTTGTCTCTCGATGGCTTTGATCTTCTCGGCTAAGGCCTTATAGGCCTCCAAAGATAGAAAGTCCTCCTCCCTAAGTTGACGTGGAGGTGGCTTAGGAGGTACTATCTTCCTCGTACGAGATGGAGGGTGTTGCTCTTCCTCCTCCTTAGCTTGGGAGCTCTCAGGATATTCTTGCTTGTATCCATCTCCCTCTGCTTCTTCATGCTGCCTCTACCTCTGATCATCGAGTGGTGGTGGCCACTCCCTCTATTCAGCACTAGCATGAGTACGAGCATCTCTTTGCTCTTGATGCATATCGGCTTGAGACAAAGCCTTCATATATAAAGCCTTCCTATATACATGCTCTCTATGCTCATCATGAGGATATAGGCCAGCCCTAGCTAGCCTATCCTCCTACTCCATGTGCTCCTTCTAGGTAAGGATACGCTCTTCGCGCATGTGCTTCTCATATAGCCTCTATCTAATGAGCCTCTACACTTGAATATTTTCATCTTCAATGCGCTGCCTCTCTAGGTGAGCATCCTCCAATTGATCTTGGAGGAGTTGGCATTTCTGCTCTAATACCAGTCGATGTGATCTATCGATCTGATCGACCATGGGAGGCCTCTGGTATCCTTGCTCTGTACGAGTGACCTTATGGGTTTTGTACCCATCGAAATGATGTGCTGTGCCTTTGCCTCTATCTATGAAGATGGCATTGGCATCCTGTTGTGTCCTATACTGTGAACCACCATGCGTAGATAGTGGGTGTGTGACATGAGGGCGCTTAGAAGCCTCTCCATGCTCTCTAGTAGTCCTGATGACACTCACGCTATGCTCACTCGGGGCATGAGTGGGTGGAGTAGAAGGCTTGTAGCCTAACTACTCTAAGACACTACCTAGACCCTCTAGCTATCTAGACTACCACCGCTCATGCGGCGGTGTGCCATTAGCTCCCACATTTGATATATCAATGGTGATCTTGCATGGTGGACCACGCATGGGAGTATGGGTAGACCTATGCTCGATAGTGAGCCTATCTGCCTGCCCCTGAATGGGTGGATATCTAGTCCTTCTATACTCAGAAGGTGGAGGTATGGATCCTCCTGTGGACTTAGTATGTAGGGGCACCAACCTGGTCCCCTGCATAACAAACTCTTTGATCGATCCCGTGGATGTGCATGCAAGGTGGTCTCGATAATGGCTTTTGAGTGGAGCACCCTCATGTTGAGAGGCTCCCTATTCTATCCTATGCCTAGAGGAGTGTACTGAAGCTCCTCTATTCAGGGTATGCTCTATGGGCTCCCCTCATGTCGAGTTATCTCCTCTAATGCTTGTCGAACGATGTTCGGTTCGCTCATGTGGGTGAGGAATTGACACATGTTGCTATGAATTGGTTAGGGGTTGGTCATCGGCATTAGGTTTAGACCTTTTTCGACCACCTCGTGTATCCACCATTGTGTACCTAGCATCTAGATGTATCTTTTATTATTAAGCAAACAAGGTATACAATGATGATTATCTCGTATTAAATTTTGAAAGTGAGCCCTAAACTATTTGATGTGTTTTCAAGATTTGTTGTATCAGTGTAGAAACTCTTATCATGTTTTGCAAAACTTGTTGGATTTTATTCTCAGTTTAATGGCTTTCACCTGTACGCTCGTAGCTCGACAACTTGGCTATGAACTCCAAGTCACGTAATCCAACCTATAATGTGTGGTAATGAAGCCCACACACGGTTAGGGAGCACAAGTCCTCCCAGATCCTCACCCATTTTCCCCTAGTCAACGTTATACCCTCCGAAGAGAATACATGCAAATTTTCTAGGGTACGAAAGGTTCTCGGATCCGGTATTGGTCTAGTATCCAAAAGGTTCATAGGATTTGGGCCAACGGATGGAAGTTATGCCCACTATCATTGAACCCTACTAGTGGTTGGATGTCAAGCCCAACTCACTAGCGTTTAAGTGCCAAGTGGTGTGTGTGGTTCATTTTAATGTACATAAAAGAAATGCATCATATAGCACTCATGCTCATTTTCTATATGCTATGCAAATGAAAGAACGTTTCAAATTCAGAAAATGCAAGCTATTCTAGATGCTCTTTGAGACAATGCACATTATGATGATAATTGGCCACTAATTGGGCCTCACACATGCAAACCAAACAAGACACTCTATCAAGCACATTGTAGCCTAGGGCGGACTACAATCATAGGTCCGTTGTTCCCAGCAGTACCTTTCTACAAATGCAAATTGAAATGAACTAGGACATGATTGATTTCCTTTTTCTTAGTTTTATTTTCCTAATTGCATTTCAAAATAAGCATTCTGTAAAAACACAAAGAGTAAAAATAGAATAGAGAGTGGAAAATAGGGCCTACCTCAGGTCCTGAGTTGATCTGCACTCTAATTTTTGTTGTCTATGTAGTCAGGTGTAAACCATAGGTCTGGTCTATGGTTCAGACTGTAAACCATGGGTTGAACCTACGGTTCAATTGTTGGCCCACAATTGATAGCTACGGTCTGTACCTACAATTCCCAAAATCAAGAAACAGTAGTTAGATCGCATGAATTGTGGAGTTCCACCATGATCACCTTCTATACGACCAAAAAGGCATGCACCCGAAATGTTGTAATTGCATAAACAAAGTAAAATTGATATTCAAACACATAAATGGATAAAACACATGGAAATTACAAGAAATGCCTTTATTATTCCATTAAAATCAATGAGTGTCTGATTACAAGTAAGTCCCTCTTAGGGATACTCTATTTTGATACGCAATTACAATTATTTCAATCCCCCTCAGGGATGAAATGCACTATCAAGCCCTTAAGGTGACACAAACTACTCTAGGGTGGAGTGAACCCTCTTCTTCATGTTGAGGAAGGAAATGAATGGTTGTAGCTCCTTAGAAACCTATTTCCTATGATCAAGAAACAACACAAGAATGTCAAAAGCATAGGCAGTCTCTCATGATGAGGCCCTTTAAAGACAAATAGCATGAAAATAGCATAATGACATCAAATCAAGAAAATGCGTAAACTATGCTAAACATATGCAAATAATATCAAGATTGATGGAAATATGTAAATGAAGAGCACAACTATCAATCTATGGAATCAATTACTTGAAATGAAGCATTATAACATAAAAAGAAACCATTAACATCTAAACTACTATGATGAAAACAAATTAGCAAAAACACTAATCTATCGGTCAGAAGTCTCTAAAACTACAATTTAACCATGTGAATGACTAATCTAATCTAGTTAAATGGGCAAAAATGAGAATAGTAAGGTGGTGATACCTCTGTTGCAAACCACAACACTGATGCATGGTCTGCACTATAAACCATGGCTGAAAGCCATGGTTAGCACTCAAGTGATTTTACCCTCAAAATCAAGGGTAGTGGGCTTGACCTCCTTATCCAATTGATGTTCAAGGGTCGCCTTTGGTGTCCTTCTAACAAGTTTGGTGGTTGATTCACTATGATGGGCCTTCG
This sequence comes from Wollemia nobilis, assembly GCA_028583015.1. Taxonomy (NCBI): domain Eukaryota; kingdom Viridiplantae; phylum Streptophyta; class Pinopsida; order Araucariales; family Araucariaceae; genus Wollemia; species Wollemia nobilis. Next base: position 631,497 of record JAQPPZ010005611.1, read on the forward strand.
TTTACCCAGATTTGCGTTTCTTGGTTCTTCTAGGCTCCTAGAACTTCCATGGCAAATTGATCTTTGGGTGAATAGCAAAGTGGCCTTCTCCAATGCATGAATTCAGTATGCAATTCGATAGGGCTTTGCTACTTGCTTGATCAATCAACTCTCTATATTCTCTCCCCATTTGGAGGGGGTATTTATAGGATGCCCTAGGGCTAGGGGTGGCTTCATGGAGAAGCCAAGATCAAGAAGAGGTGGTTAGGATAGTTGGAATGGAAGCCTCTAGAATATTCCATCCATTAACCACCTTCTTCTAGAACAAATGGTCGTTCAAACCAATTTGGCTCGGATGAAGGCCAACTGAACTTTAGTTAAGACCACAGGTTACAGCCATGGTCTAGACTATAAACCATAGGTCTCAACCATGGTTTAGCCTGTAGACCATAGGTCTGGGCTGCGGTTCAGACTGATTAGGCCAAGGAGCCCAAATTGAGTGGTTAGAACCACTGCTCTATCTTGGAGTCTATCCAAGATCCTCCATATGGTCTTGTAGCATGTCCATATGAGTAGTCACCCTCGACATGATGCATTTTAGGTGTCTAAACCACTAAAATTTCCACCACACATACCATCATGAGCTTGTGAAATTTCCCAAGATGCCTCTTTAGGCTCTAAACAAAAAATGATAACTCCATCATAGCCTCGTCGGTACAAAATGTCTCCTAGAAAGACATATTTAGTCACTTTTTGCTTGAATGTGCATTTTTCAGCACACAAAAAATCCCTCTGAGATCAAATCAAGTTTTAAAAAGTCTTGTATTTGTGACAACCAGCTATGGTAAGCCTCAACTTCGACTGCCAAGATGATTTGCTTCCCCTACATATATACATGTGCAAATGCATACTAGGAAACAACCTTGTGGTGAATGGTAATACCACTCCCCGTTGGAGTCTGAGAGGTTAATGACCTCCAGGGTGCCTTCTTCAAAAAGTCTTTAGCTCTATAGAACCATTTAAATTTTGGTTCCATGCTAATCATGTTGATTGAATCTTTATTATCAAAGGCTTTACGCTTCGGCATAGGATGTGGGAGAATTTTAGCATGAATGGTAGTAAAATCGACAGATAGATTATGAGGGATTAAGGATCCCAAAGATTCCATGGTGTATGTGAAACTATTTGATGAATGAGAGATTGCCTCAATGTTATACCATTCCAACATAGCCAAATATGTAACAACAAGATCTTTATAAGATTTCAACATGGGACATCAACACTAAAAAAGCCCCTTAACTTGGTTGACTATGAGCAAGGAGTCAACAAATATGTTTAATATTTTAATGCTCATGGTGATGATTATGTGGAGGCCTAGTAGTAGGGCTTCATATTCAACATTGTTTTTGGTGCAAGGAAACTCTAATTTGAATGACAAGGGCATTGGAGCTCCTTACGGTGTGACAAACACTATTCCTACACCACCCCCTTGCTCACACTTCGAACCATAAAAGAACAAGGTCATATCAACATTATTTTTTAGTTCTTCAGGTTTGGGAGCCTCAGATACTATGAAGACTGTATCATCCGAAAGCTCAATGGTAAGAGGTCTACTATTTGATAGCGGTATCTTAGCCAACTGATCAGCTATGACTTCTCCCTTAATGGAATTTTTGATTATGAATTCCAGATCAAATTTTGTTAGTAGCATGATCCACTTCACAGTACATGTATTATGATATGTCTTGCTCATCATATAGTGCAAAGGATTTTGTTTTTATATTACATATGTCGTATGACTTAGCATATAGTGCCACAATTTCTTTGTAGCAAACACAACTTCTCCACATATGCATATCCTAGCTCATAACTCACCAAGGTGTAGCTAATATAATATATGACTTAATCTTTACCTTGCACATTATTTTGGGCTAACATGGTCCCTAATGCAAAGTCGTTCGCTAATATATATAGTAAAAATGGTACACCTAGCCTTGGTGGAGCTAGCACTCGCAACATTGCTAGGTATTTATTGATTTCAACAAAGGCTGCTCGACGGTCCTCATCCTAGTTGAATGGGACCCCCTTGTGTAGCATTCGATTCATGGGTCGACATTTATCCAATAATTGAGTGATAAATTACTTTATGGATGCTACTTTGCCCTATAGGCTTCTTAATTCCTTTATGTTTTAGGGAAGACGCATCTCTAGAATAGCCTTGACCTTTGCTAGGTCAACTTCGATGCCTCACTTTGAAATGATGAATCCTAAGAACTTTCTTGAAGTTACACCAAACACAGACTTATTAGGATTCAACCTGAAATTATGCTCTATCATGTGATTGAAGACCTTTCTTAGGACCTCAACATGCTTAGAATGTAGTAATGACTTGGCCAACAAGTCATAGATATAATCCTATAGGATCTTATGCATGTAGTCATGAAATATATATGTCATGGCCCATTGATATGTGGTACCAACATTTTTAAGTCCAAATAGCATAACTTTGTAACAAAATATTCCCCATGGCATTATAAATGCAGTTTTATGCTGATCTTTGGGCTTAATATGAATTTTATTATAACCAAAAAAACCATCCATCAGAGAGAGCATCTCATAACCTGTAGTTGTGTCTACAAGAGCATCAATATTCAGAAATGGAAATGAATCTTTCGATATTGCCTTATTCAGGTCTCTAAAATCCATACAAATATGGATCCTTCCATTAGGTTTTCCTATAGGCACCATATTGGATACCCATTATGTATGACAAACTCTACATCCAACAACTTTTGCAATTCATCCTTCACCATTAAGGCTACTATTGGATGCATATTTCTAAGCTTCTACTTGACTGGCTTCTTTGACAGATCTAGCAAAAGGTTATGGATAACTAGTTTTGGATCTAGACCTAGCATATCTTTGTAAGTATAAGCAAAAATATTAGGTCTCTCTTTTAGTAGAGGGATGAGGGTGGCACGCTCATTGGGAGTGAGACTCTCTCTAAATTTGGACTTCCTTGGATTGGTGGGATCATTACTGATATCCACATTGAAGGTTTCCTCTACTAACATGTGTGATTTCTCCTCAAGCTAATGAGGCATAGGGATCAAGTGGATGTCATCTACTGGGTTTATAGGTTTCGCATTGAAATCATCCTTAGCATGATAGACATTATAAGCATAGCCTAGTGCAAAATGAAATGGTTGTAGCATTTCTTCCTTAGGGAAGAAATAGTTAGGCTAAATAGGTTAGTCAACACGATCCTAGTCAATAGCATCTACATTTAAATGCAATTATTTGGATGGATCAGCTAGATTGTGGATTGGAGTGGTCAGATAAATGGAGACCATGTTGATGAAATGGATCATGTCTCTAGGACCATGTGCAAGTGACTCATCACTATCAAAGCTACCATCCCCAAGATGTGGTTCTGGGGGTATGGGGATCTCCGGATCTGGTCTATGAACAAACTATCATATGGGATCACTGGGCTCAAGGAGCTCCATGTACATCGGTGGATCGAGAAACACCATATGATAAATCATATTAATATTTAGTGACATTCCTCTGATGTGAGGATGGAGATTGATCTCTCTACACATATCCTCAGTTGTATACAGTACATTATGATAGCATAAGTAGGGAGGTCCTAAGTAGGCTCTCACTATCTCATCTTATTCATCTCTATCATAATACAAGCCCTCATTTGCCCCCACTAGAATGGGATGTTCTAGAAAATGTGATCCCATATAGGTTATCTCTTGATCACTCATTGTCTAGTAAAATTGGGTACAAGCATCGTAAATATGATACTACCAAATAGACCAGCTCAACCTCATCCCTCGATTGATTTTTGGATGAAGACTCACTATCCACCAAGATATTATCATGATGTCTCAGGGGGTGCTATGGTGACGTAAGACACCATTTTGTTATCCCTTTGGAACACAGAAGGATTAGGGTGATACGGATTGAAGTCTGCTTCACCCCCCAAACTAAGGTATAGGTGATCTAAATATGCTACAAGCAAATCATCCTATCCTCGTATTTGCAACCATAGCCCAAGCCTATCAGCTACCAATAGATAATGTGGCTGAAGTAGAGTCCTACATCCTTGCTCAAAAATACCAAGGCCATACCCATGCCAATGATATAATTCAAAATTATGCATGGAATATTCAGGGTTGGATAGGTAATGAACATTCACTGTGAATGGTTCATCATCATCTTCATCCATGGGCATTCAAGTAGGAAGGTAATCCAGCCCAACATAGATGAAGTTAATTTGATTAGGTGGCTCTCCCAATGGCACTAATGATCTAAATGGAAAATTATGAGCATGCATTCAACCCATCTCTTGTGCAGTCTCTAGGATTGGTCCAAATGTGACATTCTACATAATATATTCATCTAACCCTATGTTGGCTAGATGAATAGTCACCCACGGTGTAGAAGACCCTATCGATGATGCAGGAAAGGTAGGATGAGGTACCTCCTTGACTTTATTTTGGGCTTCTTTCACTTCCATGGGAGTGGGAGCCTCCTTGACGAATGGTTTGGGCACATGATTCTTTTCCTTTTCACCCATTTTCACCTTTAGCTTCTTTTCATTCCAAAGCATTGTTGATGTAGTCAATTTTAAAGAAGTTATTGTAGTGTGCTCATATCCATGCGATACAAATATCGATGGTTGAGCACACAATTTTTGTTTACCTCCTATATTCTTAATTAGTGACACTGGTTAGATGTACAAGTACGTTAATGGGAGTATGAAACCCCCTATAAAATCAACTAGGTTTATGAATTTGAAGGGTTCTCCATCTGACAGCACCACGTGAATCCATCCCTCATGAATGTATTTTACACATTGATGTAATATAGAGATAATGCAATGCATTTCTTGAATCTAAAGTTTCCCTAGAAGTATGTTATATTGCATGGCACCTTCGATCATGTGACACATCATGGGGATGGTATTTAGGCCCACTTGAATAGGTAGGATGATTGTCCCAACCATTGAGCATAACACGTTATTAAACACTCTCAATGTGAATGCAGTGGGTACAATATGTGACTTGGGTAGATTTAAATGACTCAATTCCTTGGTTGTTATAATATTAATCAATGAACCAGTGTTGATCAAGACCCTCTTGAATGATATGTGATTAACACATGTGATGATATGTAATAGCAGGCTAGTCGTATCTATAGGAACCATCCTAATTTCATGATCATAGAATTGGATCACAGGTTCCTAGTACTATTGTACATGTCCCACAAAATTGGTGAATGCTTGAGCATCCTAGGACTGTACCTCGATGGACCTCAGAATGTCCATGAGAGTATCCCTATGCCTAGGGGACTACTGTATCATCTCATAAATAGATAACTTCATAGGAGTTATCTATAGGTTTTGAACCAACCTACTTCGTATGGTCACCACCGGTCTAGTTGGTGGGCCTAGAATATTCTAAACTGGTTGCTGATTTAGCGTAGCTTGTATCCTGATGGGAACGTAAGGTTTATTTGGTTGCTCATACCTCCTATGTCTAGTAACAACATTAACCATGCCTATGAACCCCTAGGTAGGTGGTTCAATGTGCACTTGGTTGACTTGGCCAACATTTTTGCATGGTGCCTCATGGTTTGGTAATGGATTTTTATAAATCCCCATGTTTTGGTTCTCAGGAATCTATAGATTATTCAGCACTATAAGCTTGCCTTTATCGATCATATTCTACACTATATGTTTGAAGGACCAACACACTTCAATGTCATGGCCCTTCACATGATGGAAGATGCAAAATAGATCATATTGATACCCATTTGACTTGGGTTGTTTAGGATCGACTAGCTTAATATCCAAAAACCTAATTTCCTTAGCCTTACACAATTGATGGAATATATATGTCAATGATTTCGTCAATGGCATGAATTGGCGAGGTGGGTTTTGTTCCTTATTTTTGCCCCTGTAATTATTCTTATGTTGCTTGTATTGCGTAGGAGGAGGTTGGGCCTGATAGTTTTGCTTTTGTTTCCACTTATTCTCTATTTGGAGGTTTAACATCACTTTATTGACATGGGTTTGCTTGCCCTGATATTTCATGGAGCTCTTATTGTGCTCCTCCTTCCTATTTTTTAGCTTCAAGTTGCCCTCTTGCAACTTGATATCCTCAATTACTTTGGCTTGTGCCAAAGATTTCTCAAATGTCTAGTACTGTTGTTGTTGTAAAAATAATGAGATGTTCTTGGCACAACTCTTTGTGAACATCCAGGTCAGTTCTGTAGTAGGAATGGGGAATGGCAACTTTGCCATTAATCTCATCCACCTCTTTCTGTATTCTAGTATTGGCTCATCATCACGCTGAGCTAGCGCAACTAGATCAGAAAGGTTAGCTTACTTCTTGACACCATAAGAAAAGTGTTCAAGAAAGGCATTAGCCAGTTGCTCAAAAAAGGTGATACTATTCGTATTCAGCTAATTAAACCACTCTCAGGTTGGTCTTGAGAGGGTTGTGATGAATGTACATAAAATCAAGGTATCATTGCTTGTAATCTAGAAGCATATGTCCAAAAATATTATGACTTGCTCTTGCGCGTCTTCGTCACCTTTGAATTTATCTAGCCTGGGCATGTCAAAATGCTCATGATATGCAGGAGTAGGCACCAAGGGGTCCAAAGTCTCATTATGAATCTTTCTCAATGTTGGATTTTGAAAAGTCATGCCTTGCATCTCGATTGATTTCAATTTCTCTACTACGACCTTATAGGCCTGCAAGGATAGAAATTCCTTCTCCCTAAGATGACATAGGGGTGGTATTAGAGGTACATTATTCCTTTAGCAAGGTGGAGGATGTTGATATTCCTCCTCCTCAACTTGGGAGCTTTCAGGATATCCTTGATCAGCTTCATCTCCCTCTTCTTCCTCATATTGTATTTGCCTCTGATATTCAAATGGTGGTGGTCATTCTCTTTGTTGGGCAATAACATGAGTGTGAGCATATTTGTGCTCTTGATGCATGTCAGCTTGTGAAAAAGCCTTCCTATGAATTCGCTCTATGTGATTAGCATGAGTTAATAAACCAGCCTTGGCTATCCTACCCTCTTGTCCTACATACTCCTTTTGGGAAAATATGTGCTCCTCATGCATATGTTGCTCATATAATCTTTGTATAATGAGCCTTTGCACCTGGAGATTCTCATCTTCAATGTGTTGCCTCTCTACACAAGCATCCTTAAATTGATCTTGGAGGATTTGTCATCTCTTCTTGGATACCAGTATATGTGCTCTATCAATGTGATCAGTCATAAGAGGCCTCTGGTATGTGTGCTTCTTGCAAGTGAACTTATGGGTTTTGTAGCCATCTGATGACTTTACCACGCTTTTACCTTTTTCCATGAAGACTAAATTGGTGTCATGTTGAGTCCTGTGTTGTGTGCCACCATGCATGGATGGTGGATGTGAACCATGAGGGTATTTGGAAGCCTCCCCATGTTCTTTGGTAGTCCTAATAATGCTCTTGTTATGCTCACTTGGGGCATGAGTGGGTAGAGTTGAAGGCTTGTAGCCTAAATTCATGAGGATGCTACCTAAACCATCCAATTTTTTGGATCACCACTTCTCATGTGGTGGTGTACCATTGTCTCTCACCTTCAATATGTCAATAGTGATCTTGTGAGGTTCACTACGTGTGGGAGTGTGAATAGACCTATGCTCAAAAGTAGGCCTATCTGCATGCCCTTGAATGGGCGGATCTTGCTCTCTTCTATACTCTAAAGTTAGAGGTATGGAACCTCCTATAGACCTAGTACATAGGGGCACCAACTTTGCCCTTTATATGATATACTCATCGGTCGATCCCATGGATGAACATGCACTGCAATCTCAGCAATGACCTCTGAGTGGAGCACCCTCATGCTGAGAGGCTCCATGCTCTATCATATGTCTATAAGAGTGTATAGAAGCTCCTCTATCTAGGGTATGCTCAATGGTGTTCCCTCATGTTGAATTGTCTCCTCTGATGCTCGTCGAACAACATTCGTGAAGCACATGTGGGTGAGGGTTCGACACATTTTGTTATGAATTTGGTGGAGCTTGGTCATTCACATTAGGATTAAGCCTTTTCTAACCTCCACGTGTCTCCACAATGGTGTATCTAGTGTGTATATTTATATTTTATTATGCAAACAAGGTATACAATGGTGATTATATTGAATTAAATTTTAAAATGTGAACCCTAAACTACTTGATGTTGTTTTATGATTTGTTGCATCAGTATTAAAAACTCTTATCATGTTTGAAAGCTTTTTGAATGATAATATTAGTTTAATTTGATTTCACCTGTATACTCGTAGCTCAACAGTTTGGCTATGAACTCCAAACTACATAATCCAACCTATAATATATGGTAATGAAGCCCACACACAGTCAGGGAGCATAGGTCCTCCCATATCCTCACTCATTTTTACCCAGTCAGTGTCATACTCTTTGAAGAGGAGTATATGCAAATTTTATAGGCTACAAAAGGTTCTTGGATTTGGTATTGATCTAGAACATAAGGTACGTTGGATTTGGACCAACGGATGGAAATCACCTCCACCATCATTGAAACCCTACTAGTGGTTGTATGTCACTTCCAACTCACTAGATTTTAATTGAAGCATGGTGTGTGTGGTTCATTTTGAAGAACACAAGCTTATACTGAGAGGGGGGGTGAACAGTATAAGACCGCTTTTTACTTTTTCCTCCAAATCAACTTTCAAATCAATATTATGCAGTGTATAGAAAGCAATATCAATAGCAGTAATCAAAGCAATGCACAAAACACCATCCACAATAGAGACACAACAATTTACGTGGTTCACCCAATGCGGGCTACTCCACGGATAAAATATTTCACTAAATTTTATCAAATCAAATCTGGGAATACCTTTCCCGATTACAATGTTTATGGGCACCAACCCAAAGGAGACACCAATCCCCTAGCTCTGTTATGGTTGGTGATCCTCTAGAAGACCTCTGCCTCCTCTGCCCTTAGCAAATGGAACTCTATCCACAGAAGACACCTGTCTTCCCTGCTCTGGCTGGAGACCTCTGTCCTCAACTCTATCACCTCCAAAGCTGGTCCTCGAAATTGCACTAAACACAGTCCTTCGGTCTAGCACAAATGTCCTCGATCTCTTTCTCTGATCTGCACCAAACATAGTCCTTCGGTCTGGCACAAATGTCTTTGTCCTCTTTTTTTGGTCTGCACAAAAACATAGTCCTTCGCTCTTTTTGCGCAATCACAGCTGCACTTGATCAAACTTTGACCTTTGCACCTCTGCGCAATCACAGCCACATAGCCTTCGCGCACTCTGCTTCCTTGCGATCTCTCTCACTTGGAAGATTCGACAGAATGCACTCTGCTCTCGGCGATCGAACTTCTTCTCTTCGCACAGTCTGCGAACGCCGCTCTTCGAACGCACACCAAAATCGATACTTTAACTCTCCAAACAGCCCTCCTTATATACTGATACTTTCAAGATCAAAACCTTGATCTTAGTCGGTTGCACAACCCTAAACTACGTCGGCTGCAAACCCTAATCGTCGTCGGCCCAAATTTAACTTTGTCGGCTTCACTGCTTCTGCAACTTTTCTATAGCTTCTATCATGAAACTACAACATGTCACGATATCGTGACACCTTTGCAGCCGTACACTTTCTTTTGGCTTTTGTCACGATATCGTGACACTTTAGCCTTTGACGACTTTGACTAAGCTCTTGTCACGATATCGCGACACTTCTCGCTTTCTTATCCACTTCTTGGCTTGCACTAGCAAAAATGGAACATGTCACGAAATCATGACACTTTCGCTGCCTTGAGCTTCTCTCTGCCTTACACCCGTGAAACTGGAACATGTCACGAAATCGTGACACTTTCACTGCCTTAAGCTCTTCTCTGCCTTACGCCCGCGAAACTGGAACATGTCACGAAATCGTGATGCTTTTGTCTTCATAGCCTTCCTCTCTGCTTTTGTCATGAAATCATGACACTTCACCTATGGAAGACATGCTTTCAGTTTCTATCATGAAATCGTGACACTTCTCTGCTATCTTTTCAATTATCATAAATCATGACACTTTCTGCATCCATACGCTATCATTTTTTCAAAATCATGACACTTTCTGCATCCATACGCTTTTCCTTCATCTTGTCACGAAATCGCGACACTTTCAGCTTCCATATGCTTTCTTTGTAGCCTGTCACGAAATCATGACGCTTCTCATTTCAGACTCTTCCCTTTGTTGCATGTCACGAAATCATGACAGTTCTCACTTCGAGTTCTAGCATGTCGTGAAATCACGACAGTCCTCACTTCTCTTTTGACATGTCGCAAAATCATGACACTTTTTCTTTTGGACTCTCTCTTCTGCAATATGTCGCGAAATCATGACACTTTTTCTTTCGGACTCTCTCTTCTGCAACATGTCACGAAATCGTGACACTTTTTCTTTCGGACTTCCTCTCCTGCAACATGTCACGAAATCGTGACACTTTTTTGTCCGTACAATCTTCCTTGCAATATGTCATGAAATCGTGACACTTTTCCTTCTCGGCCTTCCTGCTCTTTTCAAGTCGTGAAAATGTGACATGTCATGAAATCGTGACACTTTCCACCTTGCTCTCCTTCTCTGCCAACATGTCACGAAATCGTGATAGTTTTCCCTGCTTCTTCTCTCTCTTCCAACATGTCACGAAATCATGACAGTTTTGCCAGCTCTTTCTCTCTCCTCTAACATGTCCGAAATCGCGACAATTTTTCCAACACTTTCTCTCTCCTCTAACATGTCGCGAAATCGTGACAGTTTTTCCAGCCTACTGCATACTTTTTCTAACTTGTCTTTTTCTTTGATCTTTTGCAAATGAGCTACTATGATCTTCTTGGAAACTCACTGTCCATGCTCTGAATAATCTGACATTAAATCAAATTCCTTCAAGAGCTTCTTGACATCAATGACAACTTCTACACTTGAGCAAAGGCAATGTACCCAAGGTACCCAAAATTGCCAACAATCTCCCCCTTTGTCATTGATGGCAAACCTTTACTGAAAACACATCTCAAGAGCCAAAACTGAAACCAGCTGTGCTAACACTGAGAATCTGCCTTTGAGGTTTTGCTCCCCCTGACTTGAAGCTCTTCTCTTCACTTGAAGCTCTCCCCCTTACTCATATCTCTCCCCCTTTGTCATCAATGGCAAAGGGTCACCTTTGGGGCTTGGGACTAAGAATGAGCCTCTTAGCTTAGTCCCTCCCCCACCTCCTGATGAGGTGATTAAAATAGGGGTGGGAGTAAAACTCCCATTAGGCACTGATCATCATCAGTGTCTATAACTTCCTTGCCAGGCCTTCTCTTGAACTCATTGTCCATTTTCCTTGTTCTTGTTCTTGTTCTCATCCCTATTTTTGTTCATGCCTTGATCCTTGGACCTGTTCATACCACTGTTCCTATTCCTGTACCTTGGAAGATCAGCTCTACACTGTCTAGCTGTGTGACCTCCATTGTTGCACTTATAACAAGTAACAATGTTATTTCTTTTAGGCATACCTATTCTTTGAATCCACCAGTTCTGCCCAAACCTGTTCTTGTTATTTATCTCGCAATAGACTGCCTTGTGCCCGAACTATTGACAAGAGTAGCAATACCCTCGAAAGAAACTAGCACTTCTGAATTTGTCGTTTACTTTCTTCACTTGAGCCATGCAATGTACAGCCATGTGACCAAACCTGTGACACGCAAAACATCTGTCGTGAAATTTTCTTTTATTCGACCTCTTGGGTCCCGAAAACTTCTTCTTCTCAATCTGAATTTCGTTTTCTATTTCTGCGCATCTATCACTCACAGACTCATGATCTGAAGTACTTTCTTCATCAGAACTCTCTTCCTTTTGAAATCTCTTGCTAGATTCCCCAACTTGTTCCTTGTGCGGCTCAACAAAACCAAGGCCTGTTTTATCTGTTGGTTTTCTTTGACCTTTGATGAGAGACTTAACCCTTTTGGAGCTATCTTGAAACCTGTACAGCTTATCCTTGTACTCTTTAGTTTCCACTTCCAAAGAAGCCATTTTCTGTTCCAATTCACTATATTTAAGAACCTTGGACTCTAACTCAACCTTGAGTTCTTGAGTCTTAGCTATAGAGAAATCAAGATTTTCTATAAGATCATCTCTTTCCATACAACATTCATCTAACTTATCCTGGAGTCTGGCATTCTTCTTTCTTTCCTTTTTCAAAGCACTAAGAGCACTACTAAGTTCACTTTCAAGATCCTTTATTTGTTTGCTTTCTGAATCATCAGAGTCTTTTCCAGATTTCTTATCACTAGAGGTGCTACCCTTTTCAAAAACCATACAAGCATCTTCCTTATAGTTTTCTGAAGCATCCTCATACATACTAGTAACCAATTCATTATTTGTGCAATCATCCTCAAGGTGACCAAAATTTCCACATCTAAAACATTTCATGATAATGAATCTATGTTTCGGTTCTTCCTCTTTTTCGATATGAACAACATCTCATTTTCACTATCACTTGAAGAACTTTCACTATCACTACTAGAACACTTACTTGCTTTGTCTAGGTAGAAACTCTTCTTGTGCTTGTGAGAATACCTCTTTCCATGGTTGTTGTGCTCATCTTTGTTCTTCCTGTGATGCTTGTACTTTTCAGAATCCTTGCTCTTAGAAACCTGTTTCTCTTCATCACTTTCATTCTTGGAAATAGTACAATCAGTAGCATAATGACCAAACTTTCCACAATTGAAACATCTTATATTTTTCATGCTTTTGTGCTTTCTAGAGAACTTGCCTTTCTTGTTGTAATATGCCTCTTCATCACTAGAAGACTCATCACTCTCTTGAAGTTGTTTACCCTTGGATTTCTTGGTAGCTTTGAAAGCTGCTTCTTTCTTGACATCAACCTTCACTTGAGTTCTCAACTCAAATGCTGCAAGTATACTATGGAGCTCATCCTTTTTCAACTTATCCAAATCTTTAGCTTCCTCAATAGCAGAAATATTTTCACTAAATCTATTAGGAAGAGATCTTAAAATCTTATCACAAACATCATTTTCAGCAAGCTCAAGACCTAAGTCTTTCATGGAGTTAACAACCTCATCCATACGAAGCATGTAGTCACTAATATTTTCATCATCATTCATCTTGAGTTGTTCAAACATACCTTTGAAGTGTCTCAACTTGGCCTTTCGGACATTTACATCACCTCGTGTGAACCACCTGCAATTGTTTCCACATTTCACTAGCTGTCTTGCGGTGAATCACCTTGGTAAGATCTGCCTTCTGTAAACCCTTCAGGATTGCATTCATTGCTTTTGAATTGTTGTGATGTAGGAGCCTATCTTCTTTAGTATAAGGACCATTTTTAGGAATAGTGTACCCATCTTCAATCACTTCCCAAACCTCATTCCCAAGTGCCATTAGATAAACCTTCATCCTTGCACTCCAAAGACCAAAATCTGATCCATCAAGAATAGGTGTTGCATTGCCACTTGAATAATCCATTGTGTTCTTTGCTAGCTTTTCCTTCAAGCTGTTAAACTTTTCGAAGGCACCCGCTCTGATACCAATTGAAGAACACAAGCTTATACTGAGAGGGGGGGTGAACAGTATAAGACCACTTTTTACTTTTTCCTTCAAATCAACTTTCAATTCAATATTATGCAGTGTATAGAAAGCAGTATCAATAGCAGTAATCAAAGCAATGCACAAAACACCATCCACAATAGAGACACAACAATTTACGTGGTTCACCCAATGCGGGCTACTCCACGGATAAAATCTTTCACTAAATTTTATCAAATCAAATCTGGGAATACCTTTCCCGATTACAATGTTTATGGGCACCAACCCAAAGGAGACACCAATCCCCTAGCTCTGTTCTGGTTGGTGATCCTCTAGAAGACCTCTGCCTCCTCTGCCCTTAGCAAATGGAACTCTATCCACAGAAGACACCTGTCTTCCCTGCTCTGGCTGGAGACCTCTGTCCTCAACTCTATCACCTCCAAAGCTGGTCCTCGAAATTGCACTAAACACAGTCCTTCGGTCTAGCACAAATGTCCTCGATCTCTTTCTCTGATCTGCACCAAACACAGTCCTTCGATCTGGCACAAATGTCTTTGTCCTCTTTTTTTGGTCTGCACAAAAACATAGTCCTTCGCTCTTTTTGTGCAATCACAGCTGCACTTGATCAAACTTTGACCTTTGCACCTCTACGCAATCACAGCAGCATAGACTTCATGCACTCTGCTTCCTTGCAATCTCTCTCACTTAGAAGATTCGATAGAATGCACTCTGCTCTCGATGATCGAACTTCTTCTCTTCGCATAGTCTGCGAATGTCGCTCTTCGAACGCACACAAAAATCGATACTTTAACTCTCCAAACATCCCTCCTTATATACTGATACTTTCAAGATCAAAACCTTGATCTTAGTCGGCTGCACAACCCTAAACTACGTCGGCTACAAACCCTAATCATCGTCGGCCCAAATTTAACTTTGTCGGCTTCACTGCTTCTGCAACTTTTTTGTAGCTTCTCTCATGAAACTACAACATGTCACGATATCATGACACCTTTGCAGCCGTACACTTTCTTTTGGCTTTTGTCATGATATCGTGACACTTTAGCCTTTGACGACTTTGACTAAGCTCTTGTCACGATATCGTGACACTTCTCGCTTTCTTATCCTCTTCTTGGCTTGCACTAGCGAAAACGGAACATGTCACGAAATCGTGACACTTTCGCCTTGAGCTTCTCTCTGCCTTACACCCGCGAAATTGGAACATGTCACGAAATCGTGACACTTTCGTTGCCTTAAGCTCTTCTCTGCCTTACGCCCATGAAACTGGAACATGTCACGAAATCACGACGCTTTTGTCTTCATAGCCTTCCTCTCTGCTTTTGTCATGAAATCGTGACACTTCACCTATGGAAGACATGCTTTTAGTTTCTATCATGAAATCATGACACTTCTACTCTCTGCTATCTTTTAACCTATCTTTATCAAAATCGTGACACTTTCTACATCCATACGCTATCTTTTCTTCATAAATCGTGACACTTTCTCATTCACCTTTCCTTCATCTTGTCGACGAAATCGTGACGCTTTCACTTCGTACGGTTTCTTTGTAGCCTATCACAAAATCATGATGCTTCTCATTTCAGACTCTTCCCTTTGTTGCATGTTGCAAAATCATGACAGTTCTCACTTTGAGTTCTGCAGCATGTCGTAAAATTAAGTCTCACTTCGTCTTTTAGCATGTCATCAAAATCGTGACACTTTTTCTTTCGGACTCTCTCTTCATTATGTGCGCAAAATCGTGACACTTTTTCTTTCGGACTCTCTTCTTCGCAATTATGTCGTGAAATCGTGACACTTTTTCTTTCGGACTTCCTCTCCTACAACATGTCACGAAATCGTGACACTTTTTCGTCCGTACAATCTTCCTTGCAATATGTCGCGAAATCGTGACACTTTTCCTTCTCGGCCTTCCTGCTCTTTTCAAGTCGCGAAAATGCGACATGTCACGAAATCGTGACACTTTCCACCTTGCTCTCCTTCTCTGCCAACATGTCGCGAAATCGTGATAGTTTTCCCTGCTTCTTCTCTCTCTTCCAACATGTCGCGAAATCGTGACAGTTTTGCCAGCTCTTTCTCTCTCCTCTAACATGTCACGAAATCATCGGTTTTTCCAGCACTTTCTCTCTCCTCTAACATGTCACGAAATCGCGACAGTTTTTCCAGCCTGCTGCATACTTTTTCTAACTTGTCTTTTTCTTTGATCTTTTGCAAAAGAGCTACTATGATCTTCTTGGAAACTCACTGTCCATGCTCTGAATAATCTGACATTAAATCAAATTCCTTCAAGAGCTTCTTGACATCAATGACAACTTCTACACTTGAGCAAAGGCAATGTACCCAAGGTACCCAAAATTGCCAACACATTTTAATTATTGCATGAAAATAAAATGCATCATATAGCATTCATGCTCATTTCCTATGTGATATGTAGCGAAATAACTTTTCAAATTCAAAAAATGCAAGCTACATACTACATGCTCTTTTTGAAAATGCACATTACGATGTAAATGGCCATTGATTGGGCATTAGACATGTAAACCAACACACAATTTAATGTAGCACATTGGATTCTAGGATAGACTACACTCAGAGATCCATTGTTCCTAGTAGCGCCTAGCTAAAATGTAAAAAAAATTGAAATCCTAGGACCTAATCCATTTTCCTTTTCTTTTTATGTGTCCTAATTAAATGTCCTTTTCAAGCAAACTAGAAAAACATAGGCAGTAAAAATAGAAATAGGGGTTAAAAATAGGACCTACCTCTGATCTTCATCTAATAAAGCTTTGATTCCCTAATGTCTGATGTGTCTACTCTAAACTATAGCTCTGTCATGCGATTGCTACTATAGACTACATCTTGAAGTCATAGGCCAACAATGATACCATAGCTATCAACCACAGTCTACACCTGATATTCAAAAAAACAAAAAGGTCAAAAATTAGAGGCTAAATTCCATCATGATCACCTACTGTGGCATCCAAAATGGCCTCACACCTATGGTTCCTACTGTGTAAAATAAAATAAGATAAACAAAGCAAATGCATGTGAAATTGAAAATAAATGGGAAGAATAAAAACACTTTTATTCCATTGTAAATAAGTCAATTTCAGTTATAGTTACGTCCCTTTTAGGGACACCATTTTGATACTCTTATTACAGTAGAAAAAAACAATGTTCCCTCACAAGGGTAAATGTGAGTTTTAGGCCCTTCGGGGTGACACGAACTACTCTAGGGTGGAATCGACCATCTTCTCCATGTTGAGGAAGGAATTGGATGGTTGAATCTCCTTTGAATCTACTTTCCTGTGGTCAAGAAACAACATAAAAGCATTAAAAACATATGCAACCTCTCATGATGACTCTAAAGAATGTGAACATAAAGATGCCATAACACTAATAAAATCAAGAAAAATAATAAAGCATGTTAATCCCATGCAATACTTGAAAATATTAATTAAAACATATAACTGGAAAGTATAACTATCTATCTAGTAGATTGATTGCATGAAATGAAACATGATAACATGAAAATCAGCTAATTATGTCCTATTTGCCATAATGAAGTAAACTTGATGAAAACCCTAATTTGATCAGTCAGAGTCTTTAAAATACTAAATAAACCACTAAGATGCTTAATCTAACCTAGTGAAATACAGTGTAAAAATAACAATAAGGAGATATTTCACCGATTGCAAACCAGGACTCAAATGAGCGGTCTGCACTATACACTGTGACTGTCAACCACAACAAGCAATAGAGTAGTTTTTCCCTCAAAATCCATGGTTGTGGGCTTGATACTCCTTGTCAAATTGATGTTCAAGGACCGCCTTGATGTCCTATGACTGGTTTGGTGATTGAATTGCATAGTTGGGCCTTCATTTGCTCGAATTCATGTTTCTTGGAGTTCTAGCTTCTTAGGGCATCCATGGCACAAATTGACATGATTATTGATGAATTTGTGAATGAATAGCAACAAAAATCTCTCTCAGTACACTCAGGTGAGTCTACAATCTGGCAAGGATTCACTATCACAATGCACTATATTTTGTCCTAATTTGAAGGGGTACTTATAGGATTACCCAAGGGCTAGGGGTGGCTTCATGGAGAAGCCAATATCAAGAAGAGGTGGTTGGGATAGTTGGATTGGAAGCCTCTAGAATATTTTGTCCTTAAACTAATCTCTTATAGAATAAATGGTCATTCAAACTGATTTGGCTCGAATGAAGGCCAACTAAAATTCAATTCTAAACCACGGGTGACAGCTACAGCCTAGATTGTGAACTGTGGGTGTCAATAGTGGTTCAAACTATAGACCACAGGTCTCAATAGTGTTTTGTGTTGATTAGGCCAAGGAGCCCAAATTGAGTGGTTAAAACCACTGCTCTATCTTGGAGTATATCCAAGATCTTCCATATGGTCTTGTAGCATGACCAATATGAGTAGTCGCCATTGACATGACGTGTTTTAGGTGTCTACAACTACTTTCTACTAAAAAAAATAGGGTCCTAAGCAAATTTTAGGTTGTTTTCAGCGTTCACCTACTTCCTATTCTTTTTCATAGATCCTAATTCAAATTAACAATAGTAATCAACCAAAACAAGGAAATTGCAAAAAATAAAATTTGCTGAAATTGAAATTTACGAAAATTAAAATTTGCAAAAAAATGAATTTTTAATTTATGAAAGCAGTAAAAATGAATCCTTTAAGAAAAATGAACCTAGAAATGTCGAACGAAAGAACTTGTTGGAACCATATATGGGCTACTTTGACTCGTATGCACACCAAAGTCTCGTATGTACCCATTTTCATACACAAGTAAGCCTCTCTCTTTGCACTTCTAAATAACTTTTCTGACTAACCACTACGGTGCTACTCTCCCCGAAAATGACACAAAAATGATCAAATGTAGAGCTTACATTTAATTTTATAAATTCAAGGGAAATAAATGTTACATTTAAAGAGTATGAATCTTGTATAGATTATACCGTGGGGATTAATACTAAGCTTAGCTCAAGTTCCTTTTTTGAAGTTTCATGTGTACAGGAAAGTAATAAATATAATTAAATTTGTACAAAAATGAATGGTGTAGGGTATGATAAAATAATACAATGATAATTTAATTTTACTGATGAATTGATTTGCTGATGCACCTAATTACTAATGAATTAATTTATTGATGCATCTAATTTATTTATGACATGATTTAATTTATTTGTGAGGATCCTCGTGAAATCTATCTTATTTTATGTAAATTGGAATGTAGTTTAATTTTAGGCTAATTAATCCTAACCTATTACAGGGGTGAGAGCTCAGGGACTGACTATAGGAGTGGGCCCTACCTCCTAGAGGGTAGTGTAAGTCTTTATCCCCTAGTTTACTTTATCTCAGTAACTAGATTTTATAACTAATACTAACATTATGTCTATTTTGTGAATGCAGGTAAAAAATAAACATAATTTACATAACAAAAATTAAACAACACATGAAATTGATACAAATTACCATTTTTTGAAGAACAAAATGCTACTTTTATTACTGTAGATTCTGTTGTACATGCTAGCACGTTTCTTCAAAATTGTAAACTTAGAACAAACAATAATTTATTATATTTTTCTCGTAGATAGCAGACATCTTTCAAGGTCTCTCCTATGTAATTTGTACTGTAACTAATACAATTCCAAATAGTATTTCTCCACATATTTTGGCATGCAAATTTTGTGGACTTTCTGATGTAATAACTATGCATCAACCAAAATAATCTAAAACTAACATAATACATATTCCTATTTGGACTTGATAAATATTCTGACTGGTCCAAGTGGCATCCTACAAACAAACCTAACAAGACAATACTTATTTTGAATAACTCATAATATATACATTAGGACCTCATCTCCTATATTCCAAGAAAGGTCTAATAGTCTTGTGTCTATATCTAAAAATTCTCATCATAATCTGATTACAAACTTTATTAATAAAATAACAACTTTTATCAACTGAAATATTCTCACGGATAGTATGAAATATTTTTTTAAGTGAAAATATTTGTTGTCATCCAAACTTGACGTGTCGTCACCGATGTGGCATGCTACGTAATTCAACAACCTTTATTATCCTTAGGTAACTACTTGGTTAAATATTCTTCAGTAACTTTCTTTAGTAGTTACCTTTAGTAACATGCTTCAGTAATATACTTTAGTAATATACTTCAGTAACATACTTTAGTAATATACATCTGTAACATGCTTTTGTAACAGGTCAACTACTATTGTCATCGAGCTTTGCTTTTATCCTAGGTCCTTTTATTCATCCTTCTTCTCATCCGAGGTGCACTCCAAAGCTCTGCAATATCTTCATCGATCATCAACACTTTTTCCTGCATTTTCTCAAGACTCGGACGAATTTTGTATAAATCAAACATATTTGTTAGATTACTACAATTAATAAAATTTACTAATAATTCACACAATATTCAATACAATTTACATAAAACATATCATAATCACTAAATAATTGTAGCAATAAAGTAATTCTGATATAGAAATGTGTCAAATAACCACTCATCAGCTTCCTCATGTCTTTGAGAAGTTTTTGTGTGTCGAGAGGAGGGCCTTGAGGCCTCCTCGCATCTCCATGATGAAGGAGGCCTTGAAGCCTCATTGTGTTTAGGTGATTTTTTTCCATGATGTGTCTCCCTAATTAGGGTTTCTCAAGGAGAACCCCCAAATATTGAGTTATCACCTCTTAGGCTCACAGAATTGTGTCCCATGGTCTTGTGAGTAGGTGGTTCAATGTTACTATGACTTTGCCTATGGGTATGTGTTGCTTTAGATTCTACATCAGTATTGGATTGAGGATGCTTACTTCTATTTTTGACCATTGTGTTCATGAATTAGTCTTTTGTGTTGCAATTAAAGATAGCCAAAAAATATCAAGCAAGTGTCTATCTTGATTACCAATTTATCTATGTCCTAACAGTTTGTTGCATTTTGATGTGTTGTTGTTCTTGTTTTCTTGCTCTTGTTTTGGATTTAGAATGAGGAGACTCATCCATAGTGGGAATCAATAACACCCATGCCAAACATAATTTTCTCAAAAATAGACTAGGGTACACCGCTTAAATCCCAGTGGGGGGTTCACCTAACTCTTTCACAGTAAACCAATAATTGTTCCAATAGTGGGAGACAACTTGAGAATGTGTAACTTAGTACCACTATAAAGAAGTTCCTTATTCTATTCTAGGAAAATCTAGGGGGCAAGAAATTGGAAGGAGATGAATGCCAACATCATCAAACTAAATTAAGGGCTGGTTATGAAATCCAATTCCCCAACATTTACAATATGTGTACGTATGTGGGGTTCATTTTAAATTTTCATAAAGTAAAATCCATCATACAATAGAAATGCATCTTTCCTATATGCCTACTACAAATGACGTTTCAGTTTTTAGAAATATGCATAAACTAATATGATTTTTCATGGATGCACTCTATTTGGTGCGAATATGGCCTCTAGTAGGGCCTCAAAGTAAGAAAACCAACACACAATTTTTAGCATGCTGGATTCTAGGGAAAAATTTACAAGCATAAGTCATTCCTAGCAACGCCTAGTGGAAATCTATAAAAACCCTAAGATGCGCAAGATGCAAGCTCTTTCCTTTCCATTCTTTAGTTTTGAAATTAAAATATGTCTTAATATTCACTATTTTAGGAAACCAAAAGTAGATAGAAGACCAAAAGACATCAAAAAAGTGTACCAACATCTAATATAGCTTAGAGAATAGAGATTATGTCTTATGCTACACTCCAATTTTGGCTGTTGTTGATCAGAGTGGCTGATTTCTAGCTACTGTTTGTAAGAACGACTAAGAATGTGGGTCATTGTAGACCAGAGTAACTAAAACTACACACAAAAAACCTGATTCAGTCATTTTGCAAAAAATAAAAACTTGGTAGGGGTCCCACCATGATCACCATCTATAGTGACCACGGGGGAAGCGGTGCACCGTCCACTACTCTATTTATGAATATTATTTGATTTATTTATACTTAATCATGCATTAAATGAAATATGTGAAAACAAATGCAATCAAAATATGAAGAAATGAATGAATGATGCTCTTTATTACTTTTTTTGAAGTTCGGTTACATATAGATCCCTCTAAGGGATTCCCTTAATTTGATACAAATTTTATAAAATAGGTTAGCAGATGTATGATATCCCCTTGCAAGGGGTGATGCACTCTTGTAGGCTTCTTGATGATGCACACAAAACTATATGAGGGCTTACAAATGCCTCCTTATCTGGGTATGGCTCATAGAGGGATCCTTTTGCTTTCATATGTTGATAACCTATCTAGTGAACCTGTATTCCTGCAAGCATAAAAACAATAACAAACACTTAGCTATCCGGGATTACCTCTTCGGATGAGGTTGTTAGCCAAAAAACCCAATGATAACAAAAATATGCTCAATGACAATATAAAACAATGCTATGAATTCAAGTAAATGTGATAAACTAGATCTATGCTAATGGCATAAAAACATGCAATAAGCTAAATAAAAGAAACTAATGCTAAGAACCCTAGACTAGGCCTACGGGCCACAGTCCGTGACAGTGGTCGCTAAGATGAAAATATGTCTCTATTTATCCAAGGCTATGGATCTAGGATTATTGCTTAAGTTGAAATGATTTTCATTTATTCTCGATGTGTTGAATACCTTGCAGATGATAACCTCTCAATCGGCCAACACTTCATTGCTCTTGAAAGGCGCTCCAATTTGATCTTCGATTCAATAGGGCTTTGGTACAAGAGAAGCTCTCCAAGTCTTGAAAAGCTCTCCAAAAAAGTCTTTGCATTAAATTATCCTATGGTACCCTTAGGTTTGCACCTTATAATTTTTTTGAAGCCCTAGGCCAATGTCCAAATCCTATGACTGAATTTTGCATGCACACTGGATGTTAGCATGAGAAGTTTTGTATTTTTTTGTATTTTAAGTCTAGTTAAATTGGTGTCTAAATCTAGACTTGAGTCTCTCATGTAGACTAGTTGTGAGGAGGAACGCAAAGTTATATCTTCTTGGCATTATTGCATGTAAACTACCACTTCCACCCAAGATTAGGCTAGTTTGATGACAAGTTGCTATTTAGGACTTAGCTACTATCATCTGCAATGGCTAGGGCTAGCCGCTCTGAGATTTAGTGGCCATAATCCAACCACTCTAGTTCATAGTGGCTAGGCTTGTATGGGCTAATACTACCCCAGATGAGTGGTGAAAACCACTTTTGGCACTTGGAAGGTCCCAAGGTTTACTCATATGGTCTATGAATGTGCCCACATGAGTAGTTCTCCTAAACACAATGTGTTTTAGGTGTCTACACTTATGATAAGAAGTTACCATTTTCATTCATGATTTTTATACATTTTGTGGTTTCACCCATTATATTTTCAAACTCATATTATATTAATTCCTTATGTTTTAAGTGATTAAAGCATACAGGTTCATTTATATTAGATCATCATCATGTAAATAATGCATTACATACATTGCATTCATCATATCATATCAATATGGATTAGATAAATACAAATAAATCAAAACAAACATGCATTTAAATCTATCATTGCATACATAAGTAGTCCATCTACATATCTAGATCATAATATCTAATCATACATAAATCATCTAGCTAATGCATGTCATCAAAACATCACATCATATAGCAGTAATCAAATCATATCAACATTGCATACATGTGCATCTCATAAACATCAACATAAAAGAAAAAACACATAATACACATAATGAGTCTCAAATGATAATATCATATATATATATAGATATATGTGTGTGTCCAATGTCAAGTGTACATAGAGGTACAAAAATGCTTGCAGGCTACAATAGTGTATGTCCTCAGACCTTACACTCAAAATGATACAAAGCCATCATTGCTATCATACAGGGCCTGTGGCCCCCAATTCATCGTCATCCTCAGTTCCATCCCTATGAGTGCACCTATAACTGGTCCCTCTAGTCCTCTCTATTTGATATCCTATCCTATGGCTAGGCTATACTAATGACTTCCCTGAATCACTCTACCTACTTCAATGCGAGCCCCCTATTATAGAACTCTATCAAGGAGTACCACCTAGCCATCTGATCTGGAGTTGTAGAGAGAAAATATACCCAACATCTACCAAAATCTAAGCCTCACAATCCTTTAGGAGCCTCTATAGGTGCCTAACCTCTATCCCTAAGTCTAAACCTATTGGCCTCTAAGCAGCTGGAGTGGTTGGTACAACCTAGGATTGCAGAGCATCTCTCTATAGTGAGTTGCTCTATCATAGTCAAAGATGAATCAAGTTGGGTGTGTAGGGAGGTCCTCTCCTCCTCATAACCATGTTAGTTGGCCTGTACTACTAATATATATCTTTGTACTATAGTGATAGAGGTGTCTCACTCTAGGATATGTCATCGAGCTATCTGAATCTTAGCTTCTACACTGTGTAGTTGAGCTCAGAGGGGAGACTATTGCTCCTCTAGAGCTACATCCTCTTCCTTTTGTACTGCTTGCTCATCAATAGCCTGGACCCACTTCTCTATGTTGGCCTACATCCATCTTGCATCAGGGTCCTTCTTAGCTGCCTCATACCTAGCTTGTCCTAGGCTACTGCCACCCTACCATAGTTGCATCACCCACCGCTGGGTGTACACCTTTATAGTCTTGGTGTTAGATATACCAACCTCAATTTTAGGAGGATCTACCTCCTCTATCAAAGTTATCACATGGGGTATGGATATATCCATCTCCACATGGACTTGGATACACCTATACAAAAATGGCATCATTGGAACATCTTGTTGGACCCCATACTGCCTGGTCACCCGAGAGTAATGAAATAACTCCCTAACTCCTTCCTTGAGATCGATAACCCATCGATCACACCTAATCCATGCCAAGTATCAGTCTACCTCCTCCCAAGTAGGGAAATCCATATAAGGCCTCTAGATGATATCTTGGGCATGTATTTCTAGAAGTATCAGGTAGAAGCACATTGTAGATGGTGTGCATTAGAACGGCTTGGTGCCATGTGAATACATGAGCCCGATACCAACAAGTAATAGGAACTCATCCATGTTGAATGTCCAATAGTGCTACCCATACTCAGTCGCCAAAAACCCTGGTGAAAATTGTTAGCCTATGATCGGTCAGGGAAGATACAATGGTTCATCCATAAAAAGGTATCTTGAAGAGTGTTATTCATTACCAATGAGTTTAATGAGGTTAATTTACGAATTACTTAGTTTGATTCATTTTACTGGTTAAATAAACAAATTAGGGTTTGGAGAAATACCCGTGAAGCTCCAACTCCTCCGCTCTAGAAGCCTCGCATTGCTCCACCATAGTGTGAGGTATTCAGTAGTATTCTGGGTCACTTTCTCCTTTCTCTATCATAGGTCACTTTTTCAAATTGACATCTGAAAAATATTGAAATGAAAACCTTAATTTCTTTTTTATATTTTTTATTTTTGTCATGGCCGTTGATGCTGATAATGGCTAGAAAGTGTGTGTTGCCTATGCTAAAAGTGATCATGAAATTACAAAATTTGGACCACTACTACTAATATAATATAGAAAACAAAAATAAATGCATTATATTTCTCACCATGAGGAGTCTTAAATTGGAAAATTAATCATATCTACCAACCTAGAATCATCAAAAATTGCAAAATAACAAAAAAAAATCATTAAATCAAAATCTCTAAAACAATTGAAAAAATCATCAAAATTAAAAATCAAATAACATCAAAATTTCAAATGCACCTCATACCTAGTTATTTACCCTATACACTTGGTGGTTGTAGCAACTTGTGCTCCATGCAATTCGGCAAGATGAGTAAATTACCATAAGGTCGTTTGATCCAAAATAGTCATCGTTGAGTTACAATGCTTCACTTCAATCTCGAAGAATACCATGGTGACTGGACTACCCCATGGGAATGAGACATTCATTTCATTTCATCAATAATATTTTCATTAGATCATCGAGTGATTCAACACATGCTTCAATAAAATTACTATCATATTGATTCCCTAATAAGGCCATTACAACTAGAATTCTCCATAGTATTAAAATGTACGATTACTATTATTGGTTGAAATCACACCTATAATAGGACCTTCCATATAACAAAAAAATCAATCATCTTAAACTATCCAAATCAATCATATTGGTCAAGTGACTCGTCACTTTTATCATTAGAATTTTCCTCATTCAATAATATCTTGAGGGGGTAGTCATAATAAAAAAATTATAATAAAAATCAACAAAGATGACTTAATCAAGATTATCACATTATTTTTGTGAATCATTTCTAAAAACTATCATAAGATTACCCTATTTCTTGGTGTAAAATAAAATATGCTAATTTAAACCTTTGACAATCTAGATTTTAGTCATTTGTAGACCGATAAGAATTCCAGTGTTCTTCAAAGTCTTATGCAAAATAAGCCTTCCACATAATTGAAAGTAATGTTTCAGATATGCGTGCCATTCTTATGATTGGGGCATCTAATGTTGATTATATCAATGATCATCATACACCCTACAATATGGCTTAGGTGGTCTATTTTTATTCAGCACTGTGTTTCCTATAATGCATCATAAAAAGGGGTATTTGTAGACACATAAAACACATCATGTTTAGGAGACTACTCATATGGGCACCTCAATAGACCATATGATTGATATTGGACCTTTCCAAGAGATATCAATGGTTCTAACCACTCACTAGAGGAATTTCTAACCTATTCAGGCTCATCTGCTATCGACCAGAGTGGTTGCTAGCCTAGCCACTGAAGCTCAGAGTAGCTATGAGCTAGTCATTACTATGGATAGTAGCTAGCACTGAGACTAAAATGCAAGACCAAATCATGCATGGTAACTAAAATTGCATTGTATTTGAGTGGTTTTGGGTATGAATATCCTAGAGTTTCTCCTAACTGCCACTCCCATGCAAATATAGAACTAGGCCTTTCCCCCAACGACCAGTTTCATGCAAATTTGGATCTTGTCTTCTCCAAGAAGCCAAGATTTGGAATTTGGGAGGCCTACATATGCACCCTCCTAGGAACAAGTATCATCTAGAATTTTAGACAGAATCCCTACTGCATTAAGCAACAAATTGACAAGCCCTATGAGGAGCGTCAAAGTGCTACCTGATTACAAATCACCAAGAATACCATCAACAATGGACCTTCCACAAGTTTGAGAAGAAAATCATCCATTTACCATCAATTTGCTATAGATCCGAGATATTTCACTCACAAATATGTGTTTAGACACACCAACAAACCTTGAACATCAATTCAACTGGGGATTTCTGAGTCACAAAACCTGATACGAGGAGCAAAAATCATAGTTAGTGGTCACTATCTTTGATAGCAGCCTATAGGCTCAGTCATCGATGGCAATGGTAGCTAGAAGATCAACCATCCTAAGCAATAGCAGCTAGGGTTTGAGACGTACTTTATTTAGTTTCTAGTGTAGAATTTCCTATCTTTATGAATCATTAGTTTACTCTAGTTTAGATATACTATTTTAGCATATTTTCATGGTTCATGAGCATTGTGATAGACATGTTTTACATCCATTTATGCTTTTACATGCTTTATTTATGCTTTCATACTATTTCTTGTAGATCTATTAAATAAACCTTATCTCGAGAGGCCTCATATGCTTTTAATGTTTCTTGTGGTTTCCTTGCACGTAGGTAACATATATGTCTGAGAATAAGCCGCATTCAAAACATTCCCTTTGAACATTGGAGAAGGAGGCATCTAGTAAGCCCTCATGCAAATTGGTGTCAAATTTAATACCCTTTGAGTGCATCTCTCCCTGTTGAAGGGTATCAACTACTGTAAATATTATATCAATTTGAGTGACTCCCTAAGAGGAAGCTATTGTAACCGAGATTTATCATTTTTAATAAAAGGGAAACCCCAATTTCTTGGATATATTTTATTTGTACAAATGGTTACTTTATTTCTATTTATTAGATTATTACATGCTTGCAATAGTCTAGATGCATGGTTTTCACCTTTGTACATCTAGGTGTTCCTTTTAGTGCCCCACCCGAGTTTTTTATGGATGAATCTTCTAATCCTTTGATTGTTTTAGATTTATTTGTCATTTCAAATATTTTTGTTGGATCTATTACAATTATATCATTCTCTTAATATTTGAATGGAGGTCCATTTCCTCTTGATTTGACCCCTTCAAGGGTAATACCATAGGTATCACCTTTTTTTACAAATTTAGGGTAGGTTGAGCAAGACACATCAAATTACAATGCTTAAAAATTGCATGATAAGGTGAGTGGTGGATTTGAATTGGATTATCTAAATTTAGTTTTTGATGTTGTTTTTCATAGAATACACATGAATCTTTAGTTCATCCATCCAAATGGTTTAATATATTTATAAAAGATGCTCAACTAATTATATCTCAATATTAACACCAAAAAGCTTCTTCTTGAGCTTTGTTGTCAAAGGTTGCTCATTCTTAGGATCCTCTTAATATTCTTAGGCTAAGGGCCAACAAATATGGAAATATGTTATGATGACAAAATATGAGACCTTGATGATAAACATGACTTAATATTTGGTTCCTCCTCTAGAAGGGAAGAATATTAGCTATAAATGGGTCTACATGACTAAGTATAATTTAAATGGTCAAGTGGAGAAGCACAAGATATGATTTATTGCTAAATTATTCTATCAATAAGAGGAAGTTTGCTACCAAAAGTTATTTGCACCTATAGCTAGGATGGACTCTTTCATGTTGATCCTCTCTATTACTACCTTATATGGATGGAAGGTTCACCAAATGGATGTGAAGTGTGTATTCCTACCTGGAGATATTCATAAGGATATCTACATCCATTAGCTCCTTTGATTTGAGCTTGAGGATCCTACCATATTGTATTCTTATCTATTGAAGTAGGAACCCCATGCATGGTATGGGAATAGTAATTATTTTTTCCTTAGCTATAGGCTTTGACAATGTGATATTGAGCATAATGTTTACATCAAATATCAAGATCAGTAAATATTGATGATTATTATGCTGATGATTTTCTCATCACTAGTAGTTCTTCTATTCTAACCCAAGATATGAAGGCATGACTTTATTCCACCTTTAAGATGATATAATTGGGACTTTTGCATTACTTTTTGGGGATTTATATTGATTAGAAAAAATTTGGCATTACCATTTCATTGCATAAATGTGCTTTAGATATTATTTAGTGATTTAGGATGGAGGATTGGAATTCCATTAGACTCTTTTCACTTTAATATTGAAGCTTAGTTATAATAGTACCACTCCTTTAGTGGGTGTTATATTGTATCGGTCTCTTGAGGGAGGTCTCCTTTATATTACACTACAAATGATATAGCTTTTTCTATATATTATTGTTCCAAGTACATGTAGGAACCCAAATAAAGTTATTGGATAGTGGCTAAGAGGATTCTCTAGTGCATTAAAAGGACTTATTAGATGGGTATTAAATACTATATTAGATCTTCTCCAATTTTAATAGGATTTTTAAATGTTGATTTTCAAGTGATTTGGATAAGTGATGGTCTAGCATAGGCTTTGTATTCTACTTGGTATCCCATTTCTTGGTGTCCCATATGATAATCAACTATATCTTAGTTTTATATAGAATATTAATATTGTGTTACCAATGAGGCATCCAAGCATCTTAGTTCAATGCTCATGATTTTAGAGGAGATTGAAATTTCTCAAAGTTTTCTAGTCACTCTTTGGTGTGATAATCAAAGCACCTTCCAAATTGTCTATAATATAGTGTTTCATAAGAAAAAATTCACCTATATATTTACATGCACTTTGTGATATGGCTTCATGCACATGGGATACTTGATAGATAGTAGGTATTTTGACCAAAGACATTTGTAAGGTCACTTTTGTGTGCATGTAGGAGTTACTTAGGGTAGGAGAGTGTCCCTTAAGGGGGTATGACAAGTAAGAGTATCAATTTATGTCCTCCATTTGGATTAAGGGAGAATATTGTAATATGTGGTGTTTAAGCTTCTCTTGAGGCCATGACTAACTTTTACATATATTATTCATATTATCCCTTTAGGCCCTTATAAAATTTAAAAAAGGTATTTTTATAATAGTTAATTAATTTATTATTGAAGGTTAGTTTCATAATTTTAACCTAAAAGTAACGTGTATATGGTTATAACACCCCAATATACCAACCATTTTGGTCATCAATTAGAGTGTAATTCTATTCTTTGGTAGTGATATTATTTCATGTCCACATACACCCCCATATATTATGTGTTCTTTTTATTTGTGTGTATTTAGTTTTAGCAATATTGGAACATGTATTGATTCCATTCATTTCTAAAAGATACTATGAAATCTAGCATGGTATTAAAGTAGGTGTAAATCATCATTACTCATTTTTTTACTATCCATATTTTTTGCTTCTTTGACTTCTCTCAAGGGCAACTATATTTGGAGTAGTCAAGAAATTTTTTTTGTAAATTTGATATTAGGAGTGGAAGACATGTTTTTCAATCAAAAATCCTAGGTGGACTTGGATTGCTAGGATCTCACTAGATACAACAAATTTTCTCCAAGAGAAACATTCATTTATAAGTTCACTTGTTTCTCCCATTGGGACTCAATATTTTTGTTTCTTTTAATTTCTTAACATATAGATGCCCTTGTTTTAGAATTGATTTTTTTTACGATTTTTAAAAATAATCATTTTTATTTTACGGTTTTTTCCAAAAAAAAAAGAAGTGTTTTCTTTTCTCTTTTATTCTATTGTGTGTATTTGTAGCACAAATGAGAGGACAAATTACTTGGTCACCATGGAAGGAGAAAAGAAGAGGTTGAATTTTTTAGATATACCCCTAGTGCTAGAGACACCCTAGGTAGGCTTCTATGCTTAACAAATACCTTCAATCCACTTGACAAAGTTTCTAAAATGGTCAAAAACAAATTATTGCATAGATGTAAGAGGGTGTCCTAATTTGTTGTGTTTGAAAACATATTGTGTAGCACAAACCATGATAGATACAAATTATTTAATAATATTCTCTAAGACAATATAGGATCCCATTGTACATGTGATAAAAGTGCTTGAGATTGTAGAGAACGCCATTTCTCTTAATTGAAAGAAATATTTTTTCCACTGGAAGGAAAGTTGTTGGATCATGTTTTTTTTTAGCAAGGAACCAAAATTGAACCTAAATGCATTCAAGCAATTAAAGAACTCCCACTACCTTTCAACAAAAAAAATTTAGGTAATATTTATTTAACAAGGTCAACATTCATAGAAAATTTATGTTTGGTCTTACAAAAAATAGTTCACCCACTTAGCTCTTTAATGAATAAACACAATTATTTTAAGTTAATGCAAACATTAGGTAGACATTTTTCAATATTAAAGAGGTAATCAAATATACCCATATTCTAGCTTGTACAAAATATGATATGGAATTTGTATTGTTCACATATTCCTCTTGACATGATATTGTTAGGATATTAATATAGAACAATGATGATGGTGTGGATCAAACCATATTAATTTTTTAGTCATGGCTTGAAAAATCATGAATTAAATTACCACTAATTAGAAAAATATGATTCTGTAATGTAAAAACTTTGAAGGCTTTCTAGTTTTATGTTTCAAACTCCAATGTGATGGCCTTTGCCCTAAATGTAGCTATACAAACCATATTAACTTAGTATAAACCTAATGGTAATATATGTGCATGGGTGGCTAAAATATAGGATTTTTATTGATAAATAAATATAAAAAAATTATTTTGTTGTAAATTCTTATGCTAATTTATGTCCTTGGACCATTAGCGCATCATAAAAGAAGTAAAAGATATCATCTATTCTTATGGTCCCAAAGCATTGATGAGGGTTATACCAATCTAGTTCATTATTTTACATATTGCTTCTACCCAACTAATATGAATTTTTAGGATATAAGAAAGCCAAGTATAAATACAACCAGTTTCACATTGTTGAACAAAATATTGTATCAAAAGGACTTGATGGAATTCTTATAAAATATTTAAATTTAGAGAAATTCATTTATTCATCATAGAATATCATAATGGAACATATGGAAGATATTTTTATCTTCAAATAATGGTGAATATATATTTAATATAGAGTATTATTATCCTACTATCTTTAAATATGTCTACCTGTGATGGCTTTTGAAGCCTTAATATCAATATAAAATGCACAGGATAAATTTTACAAGATCAAATATATGATAGCCGCAATATAGTAATATCAAGATAATGATGTAAATAAGATAATATGATCCAAATAATATGTAAATAAAGGCTTATAATATATCAACTAAAATTAATTAATATGCAGAAATATGTATGTAATAGCCTGAATCATACATGTACAATGCATGTAGTACAACTTACAATATTAGTTGCTCAAATGTATGCAATATTTATACTCTTCCTCTTCCAAATGTATCATAAAAATTTATTTCAATGATGATAGAAATACACTCTATTGTTATCATAATTGCAATAGAGTTTTATGATACATTTCTGGATTGTGTTGTTCTCGAGATTCGATATTCAATATTGAAAGGAGACCAACCTTTAACTTTTGGCTTTAGTTGGAGACTTGTCCATGGCATAGATATTAATGTATAATTTTTTTTTGATTGCCTCATATTGGAATGAGCTTCATTCCCATACCAATATTTGTACTGGTTTACCTCTTCCTTAATGCCTTCATGAGAATGAGTGGTTTTCTCAACCTATTGCTTTTCTTATTTGGGGCCTCTCAGTCGATGATGTCTAATTCTTATTTTTGAGCGCACCTGGCTTCTCTACTCTTATTTTTTTCTCTTGTGTAGGATGTCGTTGGCTTTCCAATTGAGTTAGAATAAATGGGAAAGGTCAAGAATTTAACCCTAAGGCCAGCCCACTCAAAGTTATACCCAAAACTAGCTACCTTAGTTATAGACAACAAAGTTTGGAAAATCCTAAAAAGTGTGGCTTATTAGGTTATATCTATAAGTTCCATGGGCACAACCTAAGCCTATCTAGATGTACGAATAACTCTTGGAGTAGAGGTTGGGTTAAGGAGTGTAATATTTAATTTAAAATCATTGTGGCCCTCATTGCCCAAGTCTTGAGTCTCCCCTTGATGGCTATTGTCATAACAAAAATAAGCACTCTCTTATTAGGGAGGTATGATATTTCTTGGACAAGGATGAGTACCTCCCTAAGGAGAAAAATAATTTCAATGTGAAGGCCCTCAAGACCCTATGGGACAGGGTGGTGAAAGTTATAATGGATTATTTTATGCTCGGTCCATCCAAATATATAGTGAGAAGCTACCACATGGTGTCACTCAACCTATTGAGAAGAGAGCATTCAATGAATATCTTAGCCTTTTTGTTCCACTTATTACAAAATTCAATGAAGTATGTGAGATGTGGAAAGGGCTTCGACCCAATTCATTAAGATTTGGCCATGTTAATTTTTTAATTTATGGTAAAAGAGAAGGATTAGAGGTTTTAGTTATTATTAAAAATAATGTATCAGCCTATTCTGCCAGTCATCAATCCATCCTAGGATTTGTCTTGATCAAATTCTAGTGATCCTTTAGATTATGATGGTAAAGATAGTCTCAACACCTCCTCGAAAGTAAAGGATATATGCAGGAAGTTGTATGGCATCAAATTATTCCCAATGGGTGTGAGCGGTGTAATATCCATAAGATTGTTGTAATTTTCCATGGATTCTAATGAGAAGAAGATCCCCTAGGCATCCCCTAAGATGGATGAAAGGAGTGGGATATCCCATGGCATCTATATATCTTCAAAAGGTGTTAGGGGGGAAGGATGAGATGCTCTAAAATAATGTCTGCAAAATAAATCAAGGAGAGCACCCCTATTTCTCTGGACCATTCAAATTTGGATGACTAGTCCTATGCAAAGAAAAAATATAAGCCTTCAAAGAAGTATTCTATCCCTCCTCCTAGTATCATGGATACTTGCAACCACCTACAGTTGATCAAGCTGGTAGAGGATAAGCAACATTCGATTCTGGAAACCCTTAAGGTAGTATTGAAATTCAAATAAGAGGTGAACCATCTTCTACATCAAATTCTAGTTGACCCAGCTTCTAGTAAGAATGATCTTAGGGGCGTGTCTGAGAATCCCAAGGCCTAGGGTGGCATTATTGGTCAGATACTTTCTATATTTTGTAGGTTTCTAGTCTCCCTATTTGGGCTTGTGTGTTGGATTTTGTCTCTCCACTCTTCATGGGATGTTGGGTCCTCGAGGTTGGATCACGGGATGGTTGGATCCCTAATATATTTTTGTCTTTTGTTTTCTCATCCTTTGGGGTGGGTAGTGAGTGATCTCTGGTTAGTTTTCTCCCCATTGGTTTCCTTGTAAAAGGTTGTGGGACTCCTTTCAAAACCCTTATTTCTTTTATCAATAAAAAATTGTACTCTATACTCATTATGAAATCTATGAATGTTATATCCAATATGCTCATCCATGGAGTAATATATAGCCAATGTAGAGCAAATATTTGGTTACATTAATTATTTATTTCCTTATGCCAAGTATCATGAATCTTGGATTCTCTCTTTGACACTTGCATATACATGACTCTATCTTATATGTATACCTATGCATGACTCTTCACTTAGCACTTCCAAATATAATAACACATGTTCACACTTACATATGGTACACTCATGCACATATACACACATTACACTTGCAAACTCATTTACATGACACTTGTACATTTATTGCACATTATTACATTACATAAAATATTACTTACACTCTAATATAATATTTACAAGTTGTACCATGAGTGTACATTAGCATGTACCAAATAATGTAATACTCTCCAACACCCCCCTGTATTACATTATTTGGTTATTGAAAACTTTAGTATTCAATCATGGTATTATCTCTTTAATCTACAAGTGACCTAGTAGTACATGTGATTTTATTACCTTGTAGGGAATATTTGGACCATGTTTGATCCATTTTATTTTTTCTCATTCTCTGAGTGAATTTTCTTCCTATACTTTAGAAATTCCACACTTAAATCCATTATTAGAATATGCTTAAAAAAAGAGTATTTGAAAAATATAATCTAATATTAATATTAATGATGTTTCAAATCTTCTATAGTACTTCTCCTTGTAGTAGCAGGAAATAGTGTAACAACCAAAAAATCAAGAAACAAGAAAACACACAAATACAGAAAAAAAAAAAAATTGACTAAGGAGAAGGATTCATAAATCCCTAACCAACCTTAGACCAACTTAATGTTTGACATCCCCTAAGTTTCTAAAGAACTATACCATACAATATTTCCCTAATGCAAGTCCCTTCTACATAGGCATATCTCATCTCATGCTCATGAGTCCATCCATCTCATAAATATTTATGAGCTAGACTTACCACCATCGATCATTGGAAGGTATACACACATATCCATACTTCACACAAACTATTTTGTGTGGGTATGCTACGTGTAATTCAAGTTAAGCTATAAATATCGTCCTTTGACGATCTATCTTAACTCTAGTATGGTATTTTAAACCTAGTTATCAATCTCCCTAATGGGGTCTCAAGACCTTAGGTCATCCTCTAAGTTCTTGGAATAATGGAATCCAAGGTGCAACGATCAACAATGTTCAATTATACATAAGTATGTATGATAAATCGCATACCTTCAAACAATACTTTACATATATTTCATCAGGGAAATCTCCCTACAAATCTAATCTATTGCATAATTAAGCAATATGTAAAGTAGAGAGAAAACTTGTGAAGTGGTCCATATCATGACTTTGCTCCTACTGCTCTTCCATCAATCAAGTGAGGATATTAGGGGATCAGGACACTCATGTATCCGGATAGACATGCTTCTAAATGCACTTGCTTATTTTATTGCCAAATTGCAACTATACAAATAACCCAAGCAATTCAAATTTCTAATGCATAATTAATATCATAGAAACTACTATTTCTATCTTCCCTCTCATATACTCATGAGATTCAATCCATAATGCATCAGACCATATGCCTTACTTGCAATAAATGATCTAACCCTTACTTAATAATTAAATTCCCATACCCTTAATTGCTAAATAATATGTGTTAACACATCTTAGTCAATTAAATAATACCACTTTAATATTTACAATAAACCTTTTTCTTCATTTCATAAAGTAAGATCCCATACCCTCAAACCATAATCACATCTATTATCCAATTAAAGCCAACTACTCTAATTTTCAAATAAATATTTGTCCTCATTTCATAAAGTAAGGTACCATACCCTTAATTTACAAAATAAACCATAATCACATTTATTATCTAAATAAATCCAAATACTCTAATTTAAAAAAAAAAAAAATCCATTCCATAAAGTAAGGTTTCATACCCTTAATTTACAAAACAAACCATAATCACATTTATTATCCAATTAAATCCAACTACTCCAATTTTCAAATAAACCGTTTTCTTCATTTCATAAAGTCAGGTCCCATACCCTTAATTTACGAAATAAACCATAATCACATTTATTACCCAATTAAATCCAACTACTCTAATTTTCAAATAAGCCTTTTTCTTCATTTTATAAAGTAAGGTACCATACCTTTAATTTACAAAACAAACCATAATCACATGTATTATCCAATTAAAGCCAACTACTCTAATTTTCAAATAAACCTTTTTCTTCATTTCATAAAGTAAGGTCTCATACCCTTAATTTACAAAACAAACCATAATCACATTTATTATCCAATTAAATCCAACTACTCTAATTTTCAAATAAACTTTTTTCTTAATTTTATAAAGTAAGGTCCCATACCCTTAATTTACAAAAAAAACCATAATCACATTTATTATCCAATTAAATCCAACTAATATAATTTTCAAATAAACATTTTTCTTTATTTCATAAAGTAAGGTCCCATACCCTTAATTTACAAAACAAACCATATTCACATTTATTATTCAATTAAATCAAACTACTCTAATTTTCAAGTAAACCATTTTCTTCATTTCAAAAAGTAAGGTCCCATACCCTTAATTTAAAAAACAAACCATAATCACATTTATTATCCAATTAAAGCCAACTACTCTAATTTTCAAATAAACATTTTTCTTCATTTCATAAAGTAAGGTCCCATACCCTTAATTTACAAAACAAACCATAATCACATTTATTATCCAATTAAAGCAAACCACTTTAATATTTTCAATAAACCTTTTTCTTCATTTCATAAAGTAAGGTCCCTTACCCTTAATTTACAAAACAAACCATAATCACATTTATTATCCAATTAAATCCAACTACTCTAATTTTCAAATAAACCTTTCTTTTCATTTCATAAAGTAAGGTCACATACCCTTAATTTAAAAAAAAACCATAATCACATTTATTATCTAATTAAATCCAACTACTCTTTCAAATAAAACTTTTTCTTCATTTCACAAAGTAAGGTCCCATACCCTTAATTTACAAAATAAACCATAATCACATTTATTATCCAATTAAATCCAATAACTCTAATTTTAAAATAAACCTTTTTATTTCATTAATCTAAAACCACTATTTAATTAATGAAACTATAACTAAGAGATTTCCTTTCCCTAGATCAAACTCCCTTACTCGATTATTGAGCAAAACAAAGATTTCCTACCTAAGCACCCTATGGCCTTCTATTGGAAGGATCCATTGCCAAAAATAACAATAAACAGACAGAACTCAAGTCGAGCGTTGGGCACGATTTGAGGTGGTTCTTGTTGATAAGCAACACACCCCCACTGAAAAATGAGATTCCATCCTTAGAAAATTATGAACTTCCATTTTTGCAGCAGGGACCCTCTTGATCTTTTCAGGTTTTAAATCCAAATTTGCTTGCCTCCTTTTTAAAGTTGTGCTTTTTCTTGCATTCTAGTTGTGTTATCCAAGAATTCACTTTTTACATGCTAGAATCATTCATGCACAAGCAAAATCTTGCACCGATCCGAGAAAATCCGGAAAACGAGTTGCATAAATTCATGAAAAATCAAACTTTCCATTTTTGGTAGTGTCGCGATATCGCGACACTTCCATTTTCGGAAATGTCGCGATATCGCGACCGGTAAGTCAAAATGCGGCTAAGTGCCGAGAAGTGTCGCGATTTCGCGACATGTCGCGAAATCGCGACGATTTTTGGAGAGAGAAGCAAGCTGTACGGAGGGCGCGATTTTGCGACATGTCGCGAAATCGCGACATGTCGCATTTTCGCGGTAGGAGAGAGAAAGTGGGCTGCAGGATGAAAAATCGGCTAAGTCGCAAACATGTTCCAAAATCACGGTCAACGCGGTCCAGCGCATGCGGGTAAGGAAGCGTCGCGATATCGCGACGTGTTCTAGAATCGCGGCTGAAAATCGGGATGGGCGTACGGAGGCCGGGAGGGGTCGCGATTTCGTGACATGTCGCGAAATCACGACATGTCGTGTTTTCGCGGCCGACGAGGGAGGAAGTTGCCGATGCGCTGGCAGGGTCGCGATTTCGCGACATGTCGCGAAATCGCGACATGTCGCAGAATCGCGGTAGGAGAGAGAAAGTCTTCAGAGGGCCCGAAAGTGCATTTCAGCTGAAACAGAAGGCTTCCTGGGGTAGCGACACGTGTCAAAGCGTGAATGGGACATGCAGAGGCCGACATGCAAGCTTGTTTTGCGATTTTTAATCTGTTTTAATGTTTTAAGCTTGGATTTAATGTTTATTAAAGTGCTAATATAATCTTTTTGTCTTTCATGCAGGATTCCACCTGGCACTTGCGGGACAACCGGGAAAGGCCATAAAGGCAAAGTTAAAGTGCGGATTTAGTCAAGGACCGCCATGCTAGAGGAGAAGAAGCCGTAAAAGCATTCAATGACAAATTTATTGCGAGACTTGATAGCATGAAGACAATTTCAACACGGGGATGGCTTTACGGAGATCAGATCTGAGAGAAGTGGTGACTCATCCGGCTCACCAGTAGAATTAATGGAGGCATTTATTTGCAGCTGCGGATGAATGCAAGTTGCATTTGATTTTTATCTTCTCCACTTATGGCAGTTGACTGCACAGATTTTCCGAAGGGTTAAGTTCTATCCGGACTTTGATTTTAAATGGATTTTTATTGTAAAACCCGGGTCCTAGGGTTTAAGTGCGATAAGATTTAGGGTTTGAGCAAGATATTTTGAAAAGATCAGGGTCTGTCATGAGTCTATAAATACAGATTCTAAATGTAATCGCGGGGGGCGGAGACTTAGAAATAAAAGGCTTATAAGCAATTTCTTGCAAATTTTGTGAAATCCTTTGTTTACGGACTTGGAGTTGATGTGCTTTAGCTTTTACGTGATAGCATGGCCGGGAGCCTAATATTTTGCGAGTGTGATAAGTGTATCTTCTTTTGTTATCCGTTCCATTTAAAGTTTGTTAGATATATCTTGTAAATCTGCCATTATCAAGTTTAAATATCTTTGTTAGGCTTCAGTTGTTCTCTTGTCTGCTAGGGGAAATTACAGATTTCAGGTGTAAGTTTGTTCTAATTGCTCTGTCTTCACTGTGCGAGCTAGGCTGCCGGTGAAAGATACCAATTTTAACCAGTTGCCCTTGGATTTATAATTTTACGCTAGATCTGTTTCACTCTGCCTTGTGCTCTTAGTTGAAAGTGATCTTAGGTGATTGGACACTTTCTTCTTTGATTTGTTATGTTGTGAAGCTGATAGCATAGATAAGATTGGTAGTTTTAAGTTTTACAGTTTAATGTTTGATAAACTTCTCTTTTCTGCCCTACCCTACCCTCTCTTTGCTTTTCGTGAATGATCCATTTTTATTTTCTTTATTTGCCTTTTATTTAAATCTGCTGACCCATGAGAGCTAGATCAAAGAATTCAAGTCAAATCTGATTGTCAACAACTTTTGCAACTACCGAACAAGTTCAGGAACCCCCTGTAAGGTAACAGAGCAGTCCATATTGAAATCTATTCCAGAAGTGGAAAAGAGTGAATTGCCATTCGACCCAACTCTGTAACTCGCACCTTGGATAACCAGCTAGATCCTAAAGATGAGTGGGATCCGTCCCGTGGGTGTCTCCGGAGCTTTCCTTGCCTTCATCCTTTCTCGGGGTGTGCATGAAAGCCGGACCAACACCTAATTGGCGCTAGAAGGAGGGCGAGAACATATGTTCTTAGTGCACTTGAGTTGAGAAATCCGAATGTGGCAGCTATTTTATCCAAATCGGAGCCAATTTTCCCCTCCTCGGGCCAACAACCTAAGTGGCGCTAGAAGGAGGGCTGAACTCGGTTCAAGTGTTGTAAGGGCATAACAGCAACATTTGAAGGACCCACAGTGAACTCCGGACAGTTTTTAAATTGTCAGTACAATTTTGTAAATTGTCAGTACAATTTTGTAAATTGTCAGTGCAGTTTTTAAATTGTCAGTGCAGTGTTGTCAGTGCAGTTGTCAGTACAGTGTTTCAACTTGCTAAAATACAGAACCCTATTCAGAACTGCAGAGTTTGTCAGTACCTGTGAAAGCTGGATTCTACATACAGGGTAACAAGGTCCCACCCCAGAGCTGGAGAGCTCCTTGTCCCTGAATTAGAAACTCCGAGAAGAAGTAGCCACAGAAGAGCCACATCTCTATCACAGACAGTTTTATCACCATTGATAGTCACTCCAACCGAGCTCGAGAATATCCCTGTTAATCCATTAGCTATGGCAAATTGGTTGGGCCCCACTACTTTGAATATCCTGGGTATAGCCCATGACTTGCCCAGAAATCCAGAAAGATACCTCCCTAGGTATAAACATGATGGGACAAGAAGCTGAGAGGAACACTTAATTGCATTCAAGAATGCACTGAAGTTATTAAATGTACGACATGAGGATGTTGCCTGCGAGACTCTTCCCTTTCACTCTCCGGGAGGGAGCCTATGATTGGTTTCTAAATCTTACCAATGATTCCATCACCGGTTGGAATGACTTAGAAAAAGTCTTTGTGTCACGGTTCGGGGAAGTGATAGATCCCGAGTATTTTATATCGGCAGTTTTCTAGCATCAAAAGAGAAGCTGAATGAGTCTATTAGATCCTATAATGTCAGATTCGAGAAAGCTTATGGTAGACTCACTGGCTATTATGTACCGAATGCTGACCTGGCATTAGAGATTTTTAGGAACTCTCTAGACCCAATGACCTCTGTCTTCTTGAAGAGGGATGCCACTGTTACCAACTTGACAGAAGCTTATAAAGAAGCTTTAATCCTGGAAAGACAGTTGGGACCCCAGCCTTTAAATATTCAACAAACTCCTCACGATCACTCGACTGCTCCTATGCTCAATCCTATCCCACATCAGATGATCTTTGCCAGTTTGTCAGACTTTACCATCAGCAGCACCATTAGCTGCAGCACCTGTTGAGAATGTACAGAACCCGGTAAAAGAGGCTGACAATGCTAGGATTGAAGAAGTTTCAAAGATTGTTCAGAAGCTGGCCAATGATTTTTTGAGTTTTAAAAGGCAAACTTCTACTGGAGACAATCCCAACAGATATTCATACCAACCAAACAGATTTAATAGGCCCCCATATGAGCCTAATAAAGATTACAAGGGTAAAGCTCATGATGTGAACATTTGTGATTTGGCTACGCCCAAGCGGTGCGAGAATTCATGCCACTTCTCAGCATGGGGAGTTAGATTGTGTGGAATTTTGCAATGCATTTGAAGCCTTGTCAGGAGATTTGATCTCCCCTGAAAATCAAAGAACTGCTGAGGGCCCAAGTTCATCTGGACACAGTGCAGCTATGGTCTTGGATTCTTTTTCTTTCCGGATGAATACGAGAATGTAGTTGAAATGCCCATGGATGAAGTACGGGCTTTCCAGCGATACGGAAGAGATAGCTACAACCTGAGGAACAGGAATCCTGAGCCAAATACCACATCAACTCCTCTTGATAATTCTCACAATATTCCTCCTGACCCCTCTCCAAGCAATAATCCACCCCCACCAAAGGGAGGAGCTCAAAGAGTACCAGATGTTGCTATTCCTCCACTTAACAAAGGATATAACATAGTGGAGGATATGAAAAAGATTAAGGCTAACATTACTCTGCATGAGCTGGCACAGATTTCAGAGCGAGAGAGACAATCGATAAAGACATACTACGGCCTGCTTGCTAAACCTGTGGATAAAGGGAAGAAAATAGCCAATGCCAATCGGCCATGTACAAGGAAAAGACTGAAGTTCCCCCATTTTCTTAGTTGTCAGAATTTTTGGGAAGAACTTACATAATTGTTTGGTGGATTCAAGTGCATCTGCTAATGTCATGCCACGGCAATTTGTCAGCAGTTGGGGCTGACCCCAATGAAGTCTGAGAGGAGAGTTGTCCAATTGGACAAGTCAAAAGTTAAGGTTGTGGGAGAGGCTGCAAAACATTCACATTCAATTGGCATCGAGCCAAGGGCTCAACATAAGATCGAAATCCAAGTTGTGGATATCCCGAGTGGGGTATGGAATGCTTGTTGAGTAGGGATTGGTCTAAGTCTCTGAATGGATATACGGCAATGAGACTTTTCACACATGTGGTTGCCATGGAAGGGTGTGGCTAATCAATTGCGGGTTGACGAGAGAACCCGGTACAAGCACACCATTACGAGTACAATGCTGCAAATGAGACTGTCAATATTGCAGAGGTAGACATTGGTGTCTACAATTTAACAACTGGGCACAATGATAAATTTAACAAAGCTCATCCTGTACATACTAATGAAGTTTGGACACTTCATGTGGATGGAGCCAGATGTAAGCAGGGTTTTGGAACAGGGCGAGTCCTCAAAGGGCCTCAAAGTCAGACATTTTTTATGTCTTACCGCCGCGATTCCCATGTACTAATAATTTAGCGAGTATGAAGCTACGATTTTAGGTTTAAAATTTGCATTGGATAAAAATGTGAAGAACATTCAAGTTTTCATTGATTCAGAATTAGTGGCAAGTCAGGTCAGGGGTAAGTTTCAGT
Organism: Wollemia nobilis; assembly: GCA_028583015.1. NCBI lineage: Eukaryota > Viridiplantae > Streptophyta > Pinopsida > Araucariales > Araucariaceae > Wollemia > Wollemia nobilis. The sequence continues at coordinate 674,258 of JAQPPZ010005611.1, forward strand.
GTAAAGCCTCTTATCTGAAGGGATACAAGCACAGATCTTGGGATCTTGTGGAAGGCTTTGATGCATTTAACTTAACACATATACCCAGGGAACAAAATTCACATGCAGATGTCTTGGCATCTTCAGCTGCAAGTTTAAGGCCATTGGAAGATTTTAAGTGGGATAAGTTTTCAATTGAGCTAGTCCCCTGTCCTTCAGTTCCAAACAATATTGACAGCTTTCAAGTTTTCTCAGATGATCAACAGATTGTGAACTTTCTGCAGAGTACCAATACCTTTGAGAATGCTATAATTGATGAGGGCCAAAGGGACACCACGATGGAACAGATTAGATGATGACGGGGGAATCATGAGATTGAAGGACAACAGAATCCCAAAGGGAATGGTAGAGTTGGAGAGGCTATTCGATGTTGACAAGATCAGGCAAAGGGTGAATTCTGAGGATTATGTGGGCACCACAGACAATGAGACTAAAAATTTGAATGTAGGAACTGAAGAGGATCCAAGGAACATCAAGTTGGCAAAGGACTGTGATCCAGAGATAAAGAGAAATATGATTGATTTCCTGCACAGGTCTAAGGATGTAATGGCCTGGTCATACAAGGATTTAAAGGTATTTGATCCAAAAGTTTACACCCACATCATACCTTTGAAAGAATCTTGCAAGCCTTTCAGACAAAAATAGAGGCATGTTAATGCTCTGTTAGAACCCCTTATTCAGAAAGAAGTGGAGAAGCTCTTGAGTGCAGCAATTATTTTTCCTATCAGGCATTCTACTTGGGTGGCAAATCTGGTGCCAGTAAGGAAGAAAAATGGGGAGATCCGCCTTTGTGTGGATTTTAGGAATCTGAACAAAGCATCTGAAAAGGACAACTATCCCCTGCCTTCTATGGATGAAGTACTGCAGATTGTTAATGGCTCAGAGATGATGTCTTTTCTGGATGGCTTCTCAGGCTATAATCAGATTCTAGTTGAGAAGGAGGATAGAATGAAGACTGCTTTTACAACTAAGTGGGGTACTTTTGCTTACAAGAGGATGCCATTTGGTTTAATAAATGCAGGAGCAACATTTCAGAGAGCAATGGACCATGCCTTCAAGGGGCTTATGGGCAAATGTATTGTAGTTTACATGGATGATCTAACAGTCTTTTCCAAATCCAGATTTGACCATGTCAAGCATTTAGAGTCTGTATTTAACAAGTGCAGAGAGTTTGGCATCTCTTTGAATCCAAAGAAATGCATATTTGGTGTAACAGAAGGCAAACTGCTTGGGCATTTGGTCACAAAGGATGGCATTTCTATGGATCCGAGGCGAGTTGAGGCCATATCGGCATACCATTTCCCAACTCCAAGAAAGGGTTGAGATCATTCTTTGGAAAGATTAACTTTGTCAGAAAGTTTATCTCAGGCTTTACAAAGATAGTTAAACCAATGAATGATATGTTAAAGCAAAGCCCAGATTGCCTGGACCACTGAAGCTAAGACTGCTTTTCAAGAAATCAAGACGAGCCATTAAACAAGCACCGGTCTTAGTAAGCCCGGATTTCGAGTGCAGATTTCTATCTGTACACATTCTCTTCTGAACATACACTTGCTGCAGTGCTGACTCAACGGAGAGATACGGGAGAACATCCAATTGCTTTTAAGAGCACTAATTTGAAGGGAGCTGAACTGAAATATTCTAGATTAGACAAACAGGCTTATGCTTTGGTAAGGGCAGTGAAGCAGTTCAGACATTATATACTCAGAAGCAAAACTCATGCCATAGTGCCAGACCAAGCTGTGAAGTACCTTCTAAGTCAGAATGAGTTGGGTGAACTGAGGGGCAATTGGGTCACCAGTCTGCAAGAATATGACTTGGAGATTAGGCCTGCTAAACCGATCGAGAGGACTTGGCTTGTCCAGGCACATTCTTTGAAGTGCCTCCACGGCGGGAAGTTAATCAATTAAACTATGAATCTGATGATTGGTATGGGGATATCATTCATCTGCTATAGTTTGGAGTTTGCCCATCCCATTTGAACAGAACTCAAAGGAGAGCATTAAAGTTAAAAGCTGCTCACTATCTCCTCAAGGCGGGTACTACGTACGGGGAGAATTATCCTTGGCATCTTCCTAAGGTGCATTTCTCCCGGTGAAGTCGGTGAAGTCATGGCTAGCTTTCATGAAAAACTAGGGGCGGGGCATTCATCGGGATCTGCTACTGACACATAAAATATTAAGAGCGAGGCTATTGCTTGGCCTACACTTTTTAAGGATGCACATCAACATGTCAGAACCTGCCATCAGTGCCAGACATTTGCAGCCAAAGAGGCAAACCGAGCTCTGCCATTGCAACCAGTTGTGATAAACAAACCTTTCATGCAGTGGGGACTTGATTTTGTGGGAGTCATTAACCCGAATTCCTCGGTAGGGCATAAATATGCGTTGACAGCTACTGACTATTGCACAAGGTGGGTTGAAGCAGCGGCCACTACAAGAAGTACAGCCCAGGAAGTTATTGATTTTCTTGAATCAAATGTCATAACTAGATTTGGGGTTCCCACGAATTTGGTTCTGTGATAATGGGCCAGCCTTCCAATCATTGGAGTTTGCAGATTGGGCATACCAGATGGGGATAGTTATCAGATTCTCATCCAACTACTACCCCCAAGGCAATGGACTGGCTGAGTCAACAAACAAGAACTTAATGAATGCCATCAAAAAGTCTGCAGCAGACAAACCCAGGCAGTGGCATACATTGTTGAAATATGCACTGTGGGCTGACCGGATAACACACAAAGTGGCTCTTAAGACCTCTCCCTTTGTTTTGCTGTATGGTACTCGGCCAATTGTCCCCATCTCCTTGAAATTGCCTACCTATCAGTTTGCCTTAGATTATTTTGAAGATCATGATGATGCTGAAGCCCGTGTTTTAGACCTCACTAACTTGCAGGATGAAAGACTCCAAGCCCTGGAGCACTTCGACGAGACACCAAGAAAGCTGTCAAGCGGTGGTTTGACAAGAGAGCCAAGGTGAAGGCTTTCGGGTGGCGAGACTTAGTGCTTACGTGGGACAAGGCCCATGAGAAGAAGGGTAAGCACACAAAGTTGCAGCCACTGTGGATAGGCCCCTACCAAATTGCTGAAATATTGGGTAACAATGCTTTCCGCTTGCAAGACCTGGATGGTAATTTTCTGGACCTCCCTGTTAATGGCCAGTACTTGAAACATTATTTCTCTGCTGTTCCATCCAATGTATCATTTGAGTGAGCTATGAAGAAGTTGTAACATGTGTACATATTGTGAATAGCTCTCCCAGTTTTATTTTGTTCTAGTTTAGTTCTTTTAATAGCTCTGTACAGTTGCTTTAGTTGCTTCTTTTTAGTTTTAATTGTGTGCTGTCTGTACAGGTTTGTTTGTTAGATTAATCCTTGTTCTCAGTGCAGTTTTATTTTTTATTTTTATTTTTTTTATTTTTTAATATGTCTGTACAGTTGCATTTTAGTTTATTTCTATCTCTGTTGCAGTTTAGCTTTCTTTGCAGTTTAGCAGTTTTAGTTACTTTGCTTCAGTTCTTTTAGTTTGTTTCTTTTATTGCCTGTACAGTTTTTATTTTCTTCCCTGCATTTCTTTTTCTTTGCTATCTGTACAGTCTTCAGTTTTAGTTTTAGTCTTAGTTGCTTGTGCAGTTTTATTTGCAGTCTGTGCAGTTTTTATTCTGTCTTGCTTTAGAAGCCTGTGCCTGTCTTTGGAAGTCTGTGCAAAGTCCTTTGGCTTCTGAAATATTCTGTATTTTAACCTTTGCCTGAGCAATCAATGAAAAGTCAGCCTGCTGAAAATTGTTTTATTCCTAGCTGATAAATCCTCAATCCAGTGTTCATGGTCATCATCCAATGCCCATTGTTCACATTCTAATTATGCCCATCTTTGTTCACCATTCTAATTGAGATAGTCTGCTTGCACTTAACTGTGGAACTATTTTGTTATCCAGGATGAAGGTAGAGAGATGATTGGATCTTGTGTCTTACTTGCCACAGTTGTTTTAATGATAGAAAAACTGCTATCTTTGTTTAGTTGGAGGAACTCCCGGGGAATCCAAGAAAAGCTGGTTATAAGAGGGGACTATGGTTCATGCAATTATTTGGGTGTCACCAGAGGCTATCAATGCCTAGACTGAAACAGTTCCAGATTGATCAAATGATAAAAGAAAATTGTGATTTCCCTAAAAGCATCTCAGATATTGATATATTTCAGAGGGAGAGATATAAAAAAAAAAGAGGAAGAAAAAAAAAGAAAAAAAGAGTTATATATTAAAAGAGGCGGCCAATATTAGATTACGCCCTACAGTTGTAAATTTGGGTCGTGTAAATCTAAAGGGTAACTCTGTCTAAGTTTGTAAAAGGCTAAACTAGTAAACAGAGCTCTACTCGGTTTCCCCTTTTACAATCTAGAAAAGTTGATTAATCCAAGTTTATCATTCAATTCAGTCATCCTTGAAGAAAGTTCTATACCCTTTGAAATTGCACATCAGAAATCTTCCTTGAAGTAATCCGACCTAGTATGTCCTTGGGAAATTTTAACAGCTGGCAGTTAACAGTCAATTTATTGTGAAGAATGCATGTGGCAAGACATGATGCATGGTCTTTTTGTTTTGAAACCAGAGTCTTGGGTTCTAAAATAGTGCTACTATTTTACCCGCAGATATCGCCATTTGTTGAGAAGCAACACACCCCCATTGAAAAATGAGATTCCATCCTTAGAAAATTCTGAACTTCCATTTTTGCAGCAGGGACCCTCTTGATCTTTTCAAGTTTTAAATCCAAATTTGCTTGCCTCCTTTTTAAAGTTGTGCTTTTTCTTGCATTCTAGTTTGTGTTATCCAAGAATTCACTTTTTACATGCTAGAATCATTCATGCACAAGCAAAATCTTGCACCGATGCCGAGAAAATCCGGAAAACAGTTGCATAATTCATTGAAAAATCAAACTTTCCATTTTTGGTAGTGTCGCGATATCGCGACACTTCCATTTTCGGAAATGTCGCGATATCGCGACAGGTAAGTCAAAATGCGGCTAAGTGCCGAAAAGGTCGCGATTTCGCGACATGTCGCGAAATCGCGACGTTTTTGGAGAGAGAAGCAAGGCGTACGGAGGGCGCGATTTTGCGACATGTCGCGAAATCGTGACATGTCGCATTTTCGCGGTAGGAGAGAGAAAGTGGGCGGGAATGAAAAATAGGCTAAGTCGCAAACATGTTCCAAAATCGTGGTCAACGCGGTCAACGCATGCGGGTAAGGAGCTGTCGCGATATCGCGACGTGTTCTAGAATCGCGGCTGAAAATCAGGGAGGTGTACGGAGGCCGGAAGGGTCGCGATTTCGCGACACGTCGCGAAATCGCGACATGTCGCGTTTTCGCGGCCGACGAGGGAGGAAGTTGCCGATGCGCTGGCAGGGTCGCGATTTCGCGACATGTCGCGAAATCGCGACATGTCGCGAATCGCGATAGGAGAGAGAAAGTCATAAGAGGGCCCGAAAGTGCATTTCAGCTGAAACAGAAGGCTTCCTGGGGTAGCGACACGTGTCAAAGCGTGAATGGGACATGCAGAGGCCGACATGCAAGCTTGTTTTGCGATTTTTAATCTGTTTTAATGTTTTAAGCTTGGATTTAATGTTTATTAAAGTGCTAATATAATCTTTTTGTCTTTCATGCAGGATTCCACCTGGCACTTGCGGGACAACCGGGAAAGGCCATAAAGGCAAAGTTAAAGTGCGGATTTAGTCAAGGACCGCCATGCTAGAGGAGAAGAAGCCGGTAAAAGCATTCAATGACAAATTTATTGCAGACTTGATAGCATGAAGACAATTTCAACACGGGGATGGCTTTACGGAGATCAGATCTGAGAGAAGTGGTGACTCATCCGGCTCACCAGTAGAATTAATGGAGGCATTTATTTGCAGCTGCGGATGAATGCAAGTTGCATTTGATTTTTATCTTCTCCACTTATGGCAGTTGACTGCACAGATTTGCCGAAGGGTTAAGTTCTATCCGGACTTTGATTTTAAATGGATTTTTATTGTAAAACCCGGGTCCTAGGGTTTAAGTGCGATAAGATTTAGGGTTTGAGCAAGATATTTTGAAAAGATCAGGGTCTGTCCTGAGTCTATAAATATAGATTCTAAATGTAATCGCGGGAGGCGGAGACTTAGAAATAAAAGGCTTATAAGCAATTTCTTGCAAATTTTGTGAAATCCTTTGTTTCTGGACTTGGAGTTGATGTGCTTTAGCTTTTCTGTGATAGCATGGCCAGGAGCCTAATCTTTTGCGAAGTGTGATAAGTGTATCTTCTTTTGTTATCCGTTCCATTTAAAGTTTGTTAGATATATCTTGTAAATCTGCCATTATCAAGTTTAAATATCTTTGTTAGGCTTCGGTTGTTCTCTTGTCCGCTAGGAGAAATTACAGATTTCAGGTGTAAGTTTGTTCTAATTGCTCTGTCTTGACTGTGCGAGCTAGGCTGTCGGTGAAAGATACCAGTTTTAATCAGCTGCCCTTGGATTTATAATTTTCTGCTAGATCTATTTCACTCTGCCTTGTGCTCTTAGTTGAAAGTGATCTTAGACTGACTGGACACTTTCTTCTTTGATTTGTTCTGTTGTGAAGCTAGTAGCATAGATAAGATTGGTAGTTTTAAGTTTTACAGTTTGATGTTTGATAAGCTTCTCTTTTCTGCCTTACCCTACCCTCTCTTTGCTTTCGGTGAATGATCCATTTTTATTTTCTTTATTTGCCTTTTATTTAAATCTGCTGACCCATGAGAGCTAGATCAAAGAATTCAAGTTAAATCTGATTGTCAACAACTTTTGCAACTACTGAACAAGTTCAAGAACCCCCTGTAAGGTAACAGAGCAGTCCATATTGAAATCTATTCCAGAAGTGGAAAAGAGTGAATTGCCATTCGACCCAACTCTGTAACTCGCACCTTGGATAACCAGCTAGATCCTAAAGATGAGTGGGATCCGTCCCGTGGGTGTCTCCGGAGCTTTCCTTGCCTTCATCCTTTCCCGGGGTGTGCATGAAAGCCGGACCAATAGTTCTCATCACACCTCCTTCTATAGCTAAGATTTATTTTTGCCCTCCCATCTACTCTGGTCAACCAACCACAAAGGCATACATCTATGGCAAGGAATTTAGGAATATTAGGAATAGCCCAAGCCACTGGCCTACAATTAGCAAATATGTAATAGTGGTGTTGCTTCTAAAACAAGGTTGCTACAATCAACAATGTTCATTTTTAGGTCATAACAAAAAGAATCACTCTAATTAGCCCTTTTTTTACGTCATTTTTTTTATCTATTTTTATTTTATTTTAATCATCATTTCATTATACATTTCTACTCTGCAAAAATTGACCTCTAGAGCCAGGGAACCAGATATCCTTCGCACCCTCCGTAGATAGCTCACTAACCAAGAGTGAGCATGGTTTGGTGTGGTTGGCTTTAGCTATGTGCTCGATCTACCTATAATCAGGGTAGATACAACATACATGACTACATTAGCCTGACATTGGGATGCACGGACCAACATATTTCACCTGCCCACAGGTGAAATAATTTTTACATTAGAGGACATCTACCAGATATTTAGGATCTTGATCGATGGTGAGCCCATAACCTCCTCTCCCTTATGGAGTAAGGAGGATGTATTTTATGACATATTTGGTGATCGCAGTTAGGATGCCTAGGGCAGGATCGACCACAAATGCATCCATATAATATATTTGTAGGAGAAGGGTGTATTATCATTCTAAGAGGTGGTCTTCATGCATCTGGTCATTCAAATTATGCTTCCAGACTCCTCAGGTGCAAGGATTCCCTGGAACCTCCTGGCCATCATTAGGAGAGTTACTCAGAGTTCTATGTTATGGCCACTACTCTTAGCTTGGGGGAGCACTCTAATATGTCAGCTATACCAGGAGTTGTACCAGGCTATGTGCAGGAGCTAGGTTGGTATCAGTTGTTGCCTATTACTTTAGATCTGGGACTAGTAGAATATCAGGATTGAGTGGCCGACTGACCTACCGCTCACTATCACTACTACTCCTATCACACACCAATGCTATGTGGAATTTTGGCATCATGAGGAGGAGGGGTTCTAAAGTAGGTTTTATGTTGGGGACATGGACCATTATATTGCCATATTTGCACAGCTTCAAGCAGACGACATAGAGTGGCATCCGTACATGGATTTATCTGCTTGGATGGAGGCTGATGAGCGACTATGCTAGGTGAGGAGGGATAGGTGATTACTTAGCCATAAGACCAAGATTTGTGAGTACCAATTCTACTCACATGCCCTCCACCATTTTTATCTCGTACTGGATATTCCAGAGTTTCCTACCATCTATCGATGCCTAGTACTAGAGAGGGATTTACCCTATATTTAGCCGACACCGCTTGGATATGAGGTAAATTATTTCTAGGAGATAAGCATGGATAGGGCTAGGACCACCCTAGTCTATGATACTTGGTGGTCCCTACTATAGTTATAGGGTTTGAGGCCCCTCAGCAGGATAGATGATGGCATCGAGACTGATCTAGAGGGGTGCAATGTGCACTAGTAGACCAAGGGCAAATAGGGCGTAGAGGGTGTCGCAGAGAATTCTCCATAGGTTGAGGCCAAGGAGGAGGTATTAAAGGATAGTGAGGCACCTCCTAAAAGTGAGGTGGGGTAGCTACTAGCTTAGGTTGTTGATCTTCAGAGTTAGGTTGAGAGGCTACAGACCCAGTAGTTGTAGCAAGACACTTCTATCATCTTACTGGTGGTAAATCTGGATCATAGCATGAGATAACTATAGCAGGCCTAGGAGGAGATCACAAATCTCATAACACAAGCTATAGTGGTGGAGACACAGGTCTGCAATATTACTAGTACATGTGATATTGCATAGGTGCGACTAAGTGTGGCTATTGTATAGATTTATATTCTCAGGGTATAGGGGGATCCTTCATCTTTCCAAGCTATAATGGGATCTCCAACCACACCATCTGCATTGCTACCAGGTGACCGCAACCCTATGGCAAATATATAGTTCTTATAGACCCTCATGGAGGAGGGCAACAAGAGGCACACAGGTAGGGTAGCCTGCATGGACCAGCTATAGGGCTACATAAGGTTGATTGGTAGGCAGGTCCCAAAGGATTCACATGCTTCCAGGTCACAACAGACTAGGATCAGGATGATAGGGCAGTCCTCTACTAGTTCAAGCCACTAGATCCATAGGGTCAAGAGGACACACAAGTCCTCTAGCACACATGGATCTAGATCTCACAGGAGCCACAGGGATGGTAGGGGTGATGGTGATGACTCTTAGGCTAGGGGTGCAGGTCCCTAGTATAGATCTTTAGATATATTTATTATACCATTTTTGGGTTTAAGGTCGAGGACCTACACAGTTGTAGCCTATAGGCATTTTGATGCACCTCTATGTACTCATTGATACACATATTTATAGATATGATCATTTTGTCTCATTATGTGTACTTGTTATTTATATGTTTTATGTTTATGCACATGGATGCAAATATTTATATTGATGCTATGTTTATATAATGTGATGTATGGATGACATGCACTAGATAGCTATTTTAATTTATGATGATGATGATATGCAGTGATATAGATTCTTATATGTGCTACTTATGATGGATTCATATGGATGAGATATCTACTTTTAAATGCGTATTTAATTTTGCTTTATTGTATGCATTTAATTTATGGCAATGTCACAATATGTTGGCACAGTGTATGTAATGCAATATTTACACAATGGTAATCTAATGTAAATGAACCTGTATGTTTTAATCACTTAAAACATAAGGAATGAATGTGATATGTGTTTAACAATATAATGGATGCCACCATAGAATGTGTAAAAATCATGAATGTAATTGAAAATCCTCATTACAAGAATTTAATCAATTAATCACCCATATATGAAATGCAATTATATGTAGTGGTATGATGCAAATGATATGATATGTCACTCTATATTTCTTTTGTAGTTTTAAAAAATATGTACAATATAGTCAGTGGACATCTAGACATCATTTTTGATATCCAACCGGTATCTATCCTATATCTTGATTGTACTCAATGTAATGATGTATCATGGATTTGATACTTTGCAGTTTGATGATTTGAAATGGATTTATTTTATATGGTTTGTGATATTTGATATTTTTTTGTTGTTAGAGAAAATTTTGAGGTTTTCCATGAGACTCAAACACCCTAGTAGACTTCTCAAACATCACATACTAACTGTACAAGGCTTTTGTTGGACAAATATTTCATCACAAATGACCCAACTATTCATTACCCCTATGTGTGCACGTGAGTATTTTTAAATAGACCATAGGCATACCCCAGATGTCATTCGAGACTCTTCCAACCCATATGTGATATCAGTTTCCTCCTATGTTTGTATCATACTTGTTTTAGACTTGATTGGACTATAATGCTAGACAACCCCAAGCATCCGTATCTAGCTCATATTGTAAATTGATTAGGACAAACCCTCCAAGAATAGTTGGGACTCTTTCAATCCATTGTTGCGATTGGGGATCACCTAATAGAACTACTACTCTAGAAGCAGGCGGGAATCTTTCAACCCATTGCTACAATCGAGGTTCACTCGATGGATTTTAATGGTGAACAATTTAGGGATTCAAGCTCTCACCCTTATTTTTTTTCTATTCATATGGATACTTGCTCGTGTGTAGTGATAAAAATCACTATTTTTCATGTTTTAATTTGAGTGATAAAATCACTGTTTATTCCCATTTTTCTTGAGCAAGGGATTTATATAGTGATTTTGATTCAATATGTCACTTTTAGATTTGAATTTGAACTTGATTTTGATATTTGATTTGAATACTGAGGGTTTTAAATTTTGAGATGTTAATTTGGGATATCAATTTTAGGATATCGATGTGGGGTATCAACCTCTGATGTTGATATGGGATGTTACTATGGGATATTCCTCCTTTATTTGTAATCAAGGGAATGTATGGGTAGGAGAAATCTTGTCCTTTTTCCAAGGTTCACCACTCTAGACCGACCTATTTACAAGATAAGAAGGTAATAAAACCCATCTCTCTAAATACCTAGGACCACTTTCGTAGCTTTCATCTGCCCTTATCTTAGTAGGATTTTAAATGTGTTAATTAGTGACAGGATCTTGATATGCCAAGTACTATGACAACTAGTGACCTCATTTACAAAAGCAAAAGATTTTTTTACAACATCTGAGAAACCCACTAGGTATGTCTGAGTGACCAGAAAACTTTGGTATATATATACATACAAATTTCATATAAACAGGTGTTGTGTTGACAAACACATTTACTCACATGAATGATGTATTATGATAACTGTAGAGGTGCATGATTAAAATACAAACATGGTGTTGTTTATAAGACTAACAGATACAATCCATTCTATTTAGAAATACAATGGATTAGGAATACCTATATGCAATGCATTGATGAAATTAATGCATGTGTAAATGAAAATGCATAATGCAAATGTAAATGTTTTTGGATTTTATGCTTTACCAATATTTTTTTTGGATTTTAATGATTTTTTTTATTGATTTTGAGCCTTTATATTTGACCAAAAGGTGAGTACATGCCTTTGGAGCATTTGGGATTTGACCAAATAGTTTTAATAACCCTTGGAGACTTTTTGGATTGACCAAAGAGCTAACAAACGCCTTTGGAGCCTTTAAATTGACCAAGAAATTTTTTAGAAAATATTTGGGGATTTTAGGTTGACCAAAGGGATTGTGAGCACCTTTGGAGCTTTTTGTAATTGACCGAGTGATTTTAAGAAAAACCTCAGAGCCTTTAATTGACATGACCAAGTGGTTTTAGGAACCCTTGGTTCCTTTTACTATGCTCTCAAGCATAGAATGCCTTAATATGGATGATGTTGAGAGGTTTAGACTCTTCAACACCCCCTAGAAATGTTAGGCAATAAGTACCTAGACCAATGTTTTCAGATATGATATAAGTTCCTAGTCAATTATTCATAAATTTTTCTCACATATTAGGTGGCAAATTAGAGTTCTATTGGTTCTCTTTCAAGACAATATCTCCAACTTCAAAGTTTCTCTGATGGACTTTATTATTATAAGCTTATTTTAATCACTCCTAATAAACATGAAGATGCTCTAGGTCATTCGCATGATGTTCATAAAGCAACATCAATTGATCTAGTTGAGCTTGTCACATGGTGTCATCATCAATGAACTCTTTCAATGCGATGCGCAGCATTGGAATTTCCAACTCTAAGGGCATAATGGCCTCAGTGCCATATACTAGTGAAAATGGTGTTGGCACAGTGGGTGACCAAATGCTAGTCCTATAAGCCCATAATGCAAGGGACAGCTGGATATGCCAATATTTGTGATTTTAATGGACCGTATTTTTCAATATAGCCACCACTATCTTTTTTGAGGCCTCAGCTTACCCGTTTGCTTACGGATAATATGGAGTTGCAAAACTATGTTTGATTCTATACTTAGATGTCAAAGCTCTCACATTTTTGTTTAAATGATGCTCCATTATCCAAAATTATCTTGTATGGAATCCCAAAATGACATATTATATGCTCGAGTATAAAATTTTCTATGCACGCTCTAGTCATTATTGTTAAGGGTATTTATTCCACCCATTTTGTAAAGTACTCAATAGCCATAATAATAAAAGTATGTCGGCCCGATGATGAAGGAGAGATTTTACCAATAATATCTAATCCCCACTGAGCAAATGGCCAAGCCGCTTGAATGGGCTATAAGGCCTACGATGGCAAGTGCATAATATTAGCATGATGCTAAAATTTGATGCATTTCTTGACATACACATTGCACTCCTTCTCCATAGTGGGCCAATAGTAACCCATTAAAAGGATGCACTTGATGATAGCCATGCTATTGAAATGGCCATCGCACGTACTATCGTGAGCTTGTGAAATCATCCAAGATGCTTCTTGGGGCTCTAGACAATGAAGGATAAATCTATCCTAGCATCATCGATACAAAATATCTCCTAGAAAGATATATTTAGTCATTTTTTATTTTAATGTGTATTTTACAGCATGAAAAAATACCTCTGGGATCATACCAAGTTTTAATAAGTCTTGGATTTATAAAATCTAGCTCTGGTAAGTCTTTGCTTCGACTGCTAAGACAACTTGTTCCTCCTACATATCTACATGTGCAAATGCAGACTGGAAAATAACCTTTTGGATAATGGTGGTACCACTCCCCATCAGACTCTGAGAGGTTAATGACCCCCAAGGTGCCTTATTTATAAATTCTTTAGCTCTACAAAACCATTCAGCTTTTGGCTCCACGCTAATCATGTTGACTGATATTTTATTATCAAAGGCTTCGCGCTTCGTTGCAGGATGCAAGAGCGTTTTAACATGGATGGTAGTAAAATTGACAGATGGATTTTGAGGGATTAAGGATCCCAAATATGCCATTGTATCTACAAATCTATTTAATGAATGATGGATTACCTTAATGTCATACCATTCCAATTTAGCCAAATAAGTAACAACAAGATCTTTATAAGCTTTTAATATGAATCGGCATTGAAATATCCCCTTAACTTGGTTGACTATGAGCAAGGAGTTTCCAAATATGTTTAATATTTTAATGTTCATTGTAATGGTTGTGTGGAGGCCCAACAATAGAACCTCGTATTCAATGTTTTTATTGGTGCAAGGAAAGTCTAATTTGAACGACAAGGGCATTGGAGATCCTTGCGGTATGATAAACACTATTCTTGCACCACCTCCTTGCTCGCACTTTGAATCATTGAATAACAAGGTCATATCAACATTATTCTCTAGTTATTCAGGTTCAGGAGCCTCAGATATAATTAATACTACATCATTCAAAAGGTCAATGGTCAGAGGCCTACTGTTTGACAACGGTGCCTCAACCAGCTAATCAACTATGACTTGTCCCTTAATGGAATTTTGGCTTATAAATTCTAGATCAAATTTTGTTAGTAGCATGATCCACTTTGTAGTACATGCATTATGATATGTCTTACTCATAATATATTGCAAAGGATTTTTTTTTATATTACATATGTCGTATGACTTAGCATATAGTGCCACAATTTATATGTAGTGAACACTACTTCTAAACACAGTTTCTCCACATATGCATATCCTAGCTCATAACTTACCAAGGTTTGGCTAATTTAATATATTGCTTGCTCTTTGCCTTATAGGTTCTTTTGGGCTAACATGGTCCCTAATGTAAAGTTGGTCATCGATATATATAGAAAAAATGACACATCTGGCCATGGTGGAGATAGTACTAGCGGCATCACCAAGTATTGCTTAATTTTGGCAAAGGTTGCTTGATAGTCCTTGTAACATTTGAATAGGACCCCCTTGTGTAGAAGTCGATTCATGGGTTGATGTTTATCTGATAATTGAGCGATAAATCAATTTATGGATGCTACTTTGCCTTGTAGGCTTCTTAACTCTTTAATTTTTGAGGGAGGATGCATCTCTAGGATAGCCTTGACCTTTGTTGGGTCGACTTTGATGCCTCATTTTAAAATGATGAACCCTAAGATTTTACCTGAAGTTACACCAAATACATATTTATTACGATTCAACCTAACATTGTGCTCTATTAGGCGATTGAAGACCTCCCTCAGGACCTCAACATGCTCAGTACATAGCAATGACTTTCCCAACAAGTCATCGATATAATCCTCTAGGATATTATGCATGTAGTCATGAAAGATATATGTCATGGCCTGATGGTATGTGGCACCAACATTTTTGAGGCCAAATGGCATAACTTTATAACAAAATTTTACCCATGGTGTTATAAATGCGGTTTTATGCTGGTATTTAGGCTTAATCCTAATTTGATTATAACTAAAAAAACCATCCATTAAGGACAATGTCTTGTGACCTATAGTTGTGTCTACAAGAGAATCAATATTCATCAATAGAAATGAATCATTTGGTGTTGCCCTATTCAGGTCTTTAAAATTTGTACAAATACAAATCCTTCCATCAGGTTTTACTATGGGCACCATACTGGACACTGTAGCACCCTAAAATTGGCGCAGTTAAACCTTAGTAAAAAGATAAAAATTTGAATTTTAACCCCAAAACCGCCCGTTACCCGCTCCCCTTGTTTTCCATGCCATTTTTAGGATTTGTTTTGACCGTTGGACGATATCGTCGACGATCAGACGAAATCATCCCAGATCTGACGAATTCGTCTGGAACAGAACGTCCAGACGATTTCGTCCCAAAACTGATTTTCATAATTAGCTTCTATTTCAACAGCTTCTCTAACTTGGGCAGAAAGCGTGTCTGCGTGGTTAGAGTCTCCCCCGTTGGAGATCTCCCAAATTGGGATGATCTCCAACCTCCTAACCTCCCCCTAATCCTATATAAACTGGGATTTTCTCAGTTTATCCCCTGGCTGACTGATTTTCCCTGCAACTTTAATTTCTCGTGCATTAGAACACCTTCATACCATCGTTTGCATTGTGTATTTCAAGTTTTCTTGCAGGAATTTTACTATTTTTCAGCTGGAGCAAGCTCGGATCGTCGCTGGCGATTCCAGACGATTTCGGATGATCCTGTCATAGATCGATGATGATCTCGTACGATTGGAGGTGATCTCGACTGTAGTCCAGATTGGGGGCAATCAGAGCCTAGAGTTTGCATTTCTTTATCTTCTCTCTTCATTTCCTTATGCATTAACTTAGTTTATTCTATTTCTGCATCCTGGAGTTCACCTCATTTAGCATAGATGCATGATAAAGTTAAAATAAATTATTAAATTAATGCATTTCCTTTAATTGTTATCTGGATCTATCATTTAGGCAAGTTTACTATTATTTCTATCATTTCCCCTTGCTTTTGTAGTTGCATTTTTGGTCTTTGGTATCTGTTTCTGTGATTGCAGGTTTCTGACGAATTCGTCTGATGAATTCGTCAGGTCGACGATGATCTCGTCTGATCTCAGATGACCGACTATGATCTGAGATGATTATGTGCAATTGCAGATGATTATGTAAGATTTGAGATGATCTGGACTTCTACAAACCTCAGAATCTTCATCAGACATCCGAAATCAGGTACATTCTATCTTATTTAGCACACTTTCTATGTTTAGCACTTATTCATGTTTTTTGTATCCATATAAATCAGCATTGGCATATAGAATAGCTTAGATTCATCTTGGCCAAACCTAGGATATGAATGATTAAAGTACAAAATGAACACATCAAACCCATTCTCAACCTAGGCGTGGAAACTGCCACTCAAAAGTTTCCTGGTGAACCCACCATCCATCAAAAATTCACCCTTATACCCCCTCCCCCGAGAGGCGCGACCTTCAAAGGGCCTCTCAGTCCGAGGTATTGTCCCATCCTTCTCGCATCCCCCTTTCGGGCATGGATCCTATAGCCTGAAGGTAAGGATGCAAAAAATTTGGAGCGATACATTTTGGTGAACCCGACGTGAAAACTAAAACCTTTTGAAAACAATCCAAAAATAAATAAATAAATAAATGCATTTAGAATCATCAGACAAACAATTAAGATTGCATATCATATTTAGATGGTAGATTATAATAAAAGATGAGTTGTCACCATTAATGTTGAAAATCAATTAGCAGCCATAGAGATTACTTCTGTGCTTAGAGTACCTCAAACAAATAGGGTTCAACCTTTGTGGGACGAACTTGATAGGAGATTGAGTATCATTGAATCTAGATCAACCGAACTTAGGCAAATTAAGAGGTTTGTCCTAGATAGAATCCTGGATCCTGATCAAGTAACCTTATATCATGAACTTCAGAGAGCTTGCCATAGGTGGTTAGCAGATAAAAGAGCACTTGTGTCTTCCGAGTTGTACACCTTTGAGGAATACCTCGACAATGCAGTTGTAGTACATAAATTTCTATCTCGTATAGAGGATCAAGAGGTCATTCTTACGGATAGAAAGAGATGGAATAGAGTTCCTAGAGCTGTGTTATATCGAGAGTATTGCCATGAACTTTATTTCTACAGGTCAGAGTCTGAAACAGATAATATCACCATAGCACACTTTGTCAAATTCTTGAAAAACCATTTCCAATTTGAAGAGGAGCATTTCATGACTCTTGATGAACTTGATCCTATCAATGACATCCATAAACTATTTATAGAAAACTAAGCCATTCTTTTATTATTATTATTTCTTGCATTTAGTATGTTGTTTGTTGTCTTTATAATATTATCATAAAAACAAAAACAAAACAAAAATATAACAAAAATTAAAACGTTTTCTTTTAAGTATTATAGTAGGTATATAATTAAAATATATACCTCCCAAACTTGTCATTATATATATATATATATATATATATATATTTGCTAAAATCTAAGTTTAAGCATAATGACTAGACTTAGGAATGGAAAACAGACTGAAGTAGAAGAAGATTGGTTAGGAAAACCATTAAATAAACCAGATGTCCTTCCTGAAGACCCAATTCAGGAAGAAGGAACCCTAGACCAACAAGAAGAAGAGTTTGCTGAAGGAAATGAACAAAGAGAAACTGTTAGAGAGGAAGGATCCTCATCCCCTAAAATGTCTCTGGGAGGAGCTGTTACTTTTGAGAACATGGAACATTTTTGGAAGTTCCTCAATACTAATATTGGCGCCCTTAATAGAGCAGTCCATATGGACAAGGATCAAATTAGTGACACTCAAGCAACCCTAGAAGAAATATATCACACACGCACTAATCCCTTGTCCTTCGTTGATCAAGAAAGTGATCAAGTCTGGACCATCCAATTTGGATATGGCCGCTATAATCCAGAACATGCAACAACAACAAGGTTACCCAACCACCTAGAGTGCCCGTTACCAAGCCTAGAGTTATTCCCACACAAAAGAAACCTTCATTCACTGCTCTATTTCACCAAGTTATTGATCAACATACCTCAAATCAACAAAAGCCCAAAACAAAACCAAACACCAATTTCC
Organism: Wollemia nobilis; assembly: GCA_028583015.1. Taxonomy (NCBI): domain Eukaryota; kingdom Viridiplantae; phylum Streptophyta; class Pinopsida; order Araucariales; family Araucariaceae; genus Wollemia; species Wollemia nobilis. The sequence goes on from JAQPPZ010005611.1 coordinate 692,324, forward strand.
AACAATATGGGATACAACATAATGCTACTACAAATCTTCTTCATAATACTCTCCCTACCAACCATTTGCATAATAGCAATATAGCATCTAATCCTTACGTCACGCCATCATACGCTCACATACCACCGAACCAATATGGTGGACAAACTAGTAATCTGGAAGCCATGGTGAAATAGTTAGTCTCCCGCATGGACCAGATAGATCCCTACCATCCCTCATACAATTATCGAGAGATGTGTAGTCAGCCTTTAGATCCTATAGTTGTAGCACAACCATATCCTAAACACTTTCCTATGCCTATCCTACCTATATACAAAGGAACCGAAGATCCCATAGAGCATCTTCGTATGTTTAGGATAGCATGTCATGATATATCACATGATGACTTGTTATTACTAAAAATGTTCCCAAAAAGTTTAGGAGGAATGGCATTAGAGTGGTATTATCAACTACCCACTCATTCTTTGAGGAATTTCAAAGAAACAACCGAGTCTTTTGTTCATCAATTTAGTGCCTACATCGAAAGGCATGTAACCATTAAATATTTGTACAACTTAAAACAAGACAAAGATGAATGTTTTGCTGATTTCCTAGCTCGGTGGAGACAATTGATAGGAAAATTACACTTTGTGTTACCTTATCGAGAAATGTTGGATATCTTTATCAATAATTTACAAGAACAACTATCCTATGAGTTATCAACTGCTACCTTGACCACCTTCGATCAAGCTATAGACTTAGCTCGAAGAGTGGAAGATGCTCTCATTAGGAGAGGTCAGCTTAAAAAGAAAGATGATGAGAAAACATCCAGAAATCAATATAAGAATAAACAAGTTGTGGGTGATGGAGTCACTGATAGCAGAAACATTGCTAATGTTAATACTATGAAAACAACGGAGAAGTTTATACTGAAACCTCCTGATAAACCACCTCAAGAATTTACTAGGTTAAATCAACCTCTATCAACCATTCTCCCACAATTATTAGCACGAGGTTTGATCCAATTACCAAATATCCGGGAACCTGATCCAACTATACCCGGATACAGAGCTGATTTACACTGTGATTTCCATAGAGGACCTGGACACGCTACCAACTCTTGTAAAATATTAAAACATAAAATACAAGACTTAATTGATAACAATGAGATGGAGGTGCAAGCCTTTCAACCTAAACAAAATCCTCCTAATAATGCTCAAAAGAACATCCCCCAAAATCAGAATCAGAATGCCAATCAATCATTAGACATATTTCAACATCCTTTACCAAAGCATGGTAAAGAAGTGGCTAATCAAATTGAACATCATAATGTTCCCCCTCCTACCCGATATGTAGGAACTATTAGTGGGCATTTACCTACTCATGATTTGGAAATATTTGACACAACTTTATCCATGGTTACGACCAGACCTCTATATAACATTCGGACACCCGATCTTAGTGATGTAGAATATGAGACCGAAAGTGACATGGAAATCACCTCAAATCAATCGAATAGCTCTGAAGATGAATCAGATCCTATTCAACCTATCACAAGTTCTATGGTTCCAGAAGAACCATTTCCAAGAAGAGTCACTACTCGACCATCGTCTCACCAATTACTTTCTAATGAACAAGCCATAAATGCTAGACCAAGACCCATTCATCATCCACAAAATAATATTGTAGGTACCATCGGAGTTGTTACTAGACAACAGGCTCAAAATTCTCAACAAGATCAAACTCAGAATGATGGATCAGCTCCATTTGTTTTGAAAGTTCCTAATAAAGGGAATCATGCACCTAATGTTCAACCTAAACCTCCTTATAATATTAATGAACAATTATCAAATACTACAACTAGAATTTCCCTTTTGGACCTTTTAAGATCTTCTCCTACACATAGGGATGAATTAATGCTCACATTAAGCCAAATGATGGTACCACAAAATATTCAACCTGAAGCCATGGCCAATACTATCATAACTCGAGAAGTTGATTGTATTGACTTTCGAGATAGAGATATACCGCAACATAGTTTACATAAGGATAACCCCTTATATATTACTGCCCTAATTGGAGATGTAGCAGTTAAACGAGTCTTGATTGATAATGGTTCATCTTTAAACATTTGCACTTTTGACTTCTACCAAATATTTGGGTTTAGAAGTGATGAAATGAAAAGAACTGATATGATCATAAAAGCCTTCAATGACGAAACACAAGAAACGTGTGGAGTTATTACTATCCCATTGCAAGTTGGTCCAAGAACCTTAGACATGACCGTGTTTATTGTACATTGCCCTGCATCGTACAATATACTCTTGGGTCACCCTTGGATCAACGCGATGCGAGCTGTTCCCTCAACTTTACATCAATGTGTTAAATTCGAATTTAAAAATCAGTTGGTTACCATTCATGGTGATCCTAGACCCTTTGATATGTGTGCTTTGGCAGAACCTGTTGGAGTTCAATTTTGCCCTGCTCTGTCATCCACACATCCTAATTCTCATCATCCATCTAAACGTGTGAAACACACACCCATAACATCATCTACTTTTTCTCCATCAACTCCACCTCTACATATAGTTCAACCATCTTCCGAACAAACCACATTAGGACCTCAAAAAGATCCTAAACCCACAACCAATGCTTCTTGTTTTACTCCTATAACTTCCATACCTATAGAATCATCCATCGACATCTCTACAACATCTACATCCACCAAAGGCATAGTTTCCGCATCAGAAGATATGGGAAATGTTCCTTCTACCTCTTATGCTCTTACTGATGAGCTCTTACCCGATTTATCTAAAATTCTTATATCAGAAAAAACAAATGCTGCTATGCAAGATTCCCTTATCTTAAATAATTTTCCACCCTCTCCTCGTACCTTGGGCCTCCCACAGCCTATGGGAAGTATTTACCAAGTCGGGAGTTGCGCTTTTATTTATAAGGGATATGACTGGGGAAGAATACCTAGAAACATCAAGACACATTATGATGGATATGCTCGATGTTATTTTACTAATGAGTATATTAAAGCTAAGCCTATAATGCTTAAATTGGGATATAAAGGGAAAGGTTTGGGACCTTTCCAGAATGGTATGAAAGAACCTTTTGAGGTAGAACCATGGCCCGCCCGATGTGGTGTGGGCCTATTTCCTAGTAAAGGTCAGCCCTTCCCATTTGAGGATGATGACCATCTCATATGTTACCAAGATTATTTGGATAAACGTGATGCCTTGTATTTAATGAATAAGCCATTTACATGTAATATGCTATCTATAGCCTACCCTGAGATGATCGTCGAATCCGATGATGAGTTGGAGGGAGATATCTTCCATGATGTCTCCATTGAGGAATTATTACATCATGAATTTTATTTTGATGGATCTATACCTAGTATAGCCCAGCTTGAGGCCACGACTCCTCAAGATGAATTATCCAAACTAACCTTGGAAGAATTACAAGAATTGGGTGTTTCACCCGCCCCACCTAATTTTGAGAGAGATCTACACATGGAAGTAGAAAACGTCATAAAAATTAACATTGGAACCAAAGATAATCCTCACATAATCAACATTGGATCAGAATTGAGTCAAGAAAAATAGGATAAATACATTGCATTTCTTAAGGAATATGAAGATGTCTTTGCTTGGACATATGAAGATATGCCAGGATTAGACCCTTCTGTAGTTATGCATCACCTAGTAGTCCATCCGGATGCTAAACCTCGTTAAACAGAAACTTAGAAAAATGCATCCTAAAGTGGCCTTACTAGTCAAAGGGGAATTAGAAAAACTCCTGAAGGTTATTTTTATACAAGCCATTGATTATGCTGAATGGATCTCGAATGTAGTTCCAGTAACTAAGAAAGAAGCTACCAAAGTTAGGGTTTGCACAGACTTTAGAGATATTAATGTTGCATGCCCTAAAGATGATTTTCCTCTTCCCAACATGGATCAGATCATTGATTTTACTACTGGGAGTGGAATGATATCCTTAATGGATGGATTTTCTGGTTATAATCAGATCAGGATAGCTCCTGAAGATCAGGCTAAAACAACCTTTATTACCCCTTGGGGGACCTTTTGTTGGAAAGTGATGCCATTCGGTTTGAAGAATGCAGGTGCAACATATCAACGAGCCATGACTTATATCTTTCATGATATGATGCATGATATTCTACATGATTATGTAGATGATATTATAGCTCGTTCCATCAAAGAAGATGATCATTTAGATGACTTGAGAAAAGTATTTGATCGGTTAAGGGAATATCTTATCCGACTAAATCCAGCCAAATGTATATTCGGAGTTAAGTCCGGTAAATTATTGGGGGTTATAGTTTCTTTACGTGGCATTGAAATTGACCCTCTCAAGATCATGGCTATCACTGATATGCCCGCACCCACAAATATATCTGAATTACGGAGTCTACAAGGTAAGCTTCAAGCTATTCGTCGCTTCATCGATAAGTTGGCAGACAAAACAGGACCCTTTCTTAAGCTTCTTAAGAAAGATGTCTCTTTTCATTGGGATGACAAATGTCAAGAAGCATTTGAACTCCTCAAACAATATCTCCTTAACCCACCTGTGCTTTCACCACCTAGATCTGATCGCCCATTTATCTTGTATATTTTTGCTTCAGATTTTGCCTTAGGAGCTATGTTAGCTCAACTTGATGATGAGAAAAGAGAACGTGCTAATTATTATATTAGTAGAACCTTAATCAGTTATGAAACCTGCTACACAACATTAGAGAAGTTATGTCTAGCAGTCATATTTTCTACATAGAAACTATGCCATTATATGCTCAATCAAAAAATGTATGTTATTGCTAAATTCGATCCTTTGCGGTATCTCATGAGTCGACCGTACTTATCTGGTCGCACAACAAAGTGGGTTCTTGTGCTAAGTGAGTTTGAACTCACGTTTATAGGACAGAAGTCTGTTAAGGGTCAAATCATAGCAGATCAATTAGTTGCTGCACCCTTAGAGTCTACCCATCCCCTCATCATTGAGTTTCTCGATGAATGCCTTAAATTAGAGGCAGACCATCCAGAGCAATGGTCCCTATACTTTGACGGAGCCCGATGCATGAGTGGGGCTGGTGCAGGTATTATTTTAATATCTCCATAGAAACATCTTATACCTCTGTCCTTTAAATTAACATTTGCTTGTACTAATAACACTGCTGAATATGAGGCTCTAATCCTTGGATTACGAGCTGCCTTGGCACTAAAAATTAAAAATCTATTAGTTTTCGATGATTCTCAACTTGTCATAAATCAAATCAATGATGTTTATCAGACCAGAGATGATAAATTACGTCCATATAAAGCATATGTCTTACAATTATTATCTTTATTTGATCAAGTTACCTTGGAAGCTATTCCTCGAACTAGCAACCGTGCGGCTGACGCTATGGCTATAGCTGCATCTCTTTTGCCCTTGGAGTTAGATGACGAATATGCTACCATCATTATTCATCGACTCCAGGAACCCACTTCAAATAAATCATGCTTAGAACCTTTGGATGTGTTTCTAATCAACGAAACTACTCCTGAACCTTGGTACACTGATATATTTAATTTTCTTCAAAATGGGACCTTCCCCGAAGGTTGTAATAGCAACCAACGACCGGTTATTACGTAGACGAGCAAGTCGCTTCGTAATTATTGGCAATACGTTGTATAGGAGATCTTTTGAAGGCATCCTATTGAGATGTTTGAATCTAGAAGAATCTAGATCAGCTTTGAGTGAAGCCCACGATGGATCTTGTGGGGGACACTTTAGTGGTAGCGCCATTGCTAAGAAGCTCCTTAGGATAGGATATTTTTGGCCTACCATGGAGAATGATGCACATGATTACGTGCGCCATTGCGACAAGTGCCAAAAACACGCTGACCTTGTCCATGCGCCTGCACAAGAGCTACAGAGCTATTTCATCTCCTTGGCCCTTTTCAAAATGGGGCTTAGACATCATTGGAAAAATCAATCCTGTGTCATCCGATGGACACAAATTCATCATAACCGCCACTCAGTATTTCACGAAGTGGGTTGAAGCTATGCCCTTAGCTTCTTGCACTGGAACCCAAGTTTCCAAGTTTATTTTTAATCAAATTATTTGTAGGTTCGGAATTCCTGCAAATCTCATCTCAGATAATGGAACTTGTTTCAAAAATAAAGATGTCAAAAAATTATGTCAAAAATATAAAATTCAACATCGTTGGTCCACTCCCTATTATCCTCAGGGTAATGGCCAAGCGGAAGCATCTAATAAAACATTAATCAAAATCCTCAAAATACTTGGTCAATAAATCTGGCCGAGATTGGCACATCCAATTATATCCTGCTTTGTGGGCTTATCGAACTAGTGTTCGCACTCCCACGGGCACTTCACCTTTTGTTTTGGTTTATGGCGCTGAAGCAGTTTTTCCCTTTGAATTAGAAGTTCCTTCTTTGGCTCTGCTACTTCAAGATACTGAAGTAGGAGATGAATATCATGTTGGCAGATTTAGTCAGCTGGAACTCCTAGATGAGAAGCGCATCAATGCTTTGGAACATCTTCGTGCCTACCAAAACAAGCTCAAGCGAGCATACCTCAAGAAAGTTCATCATCGATCCTTTGAGATCGGTGACCTTGTCTTGAAAGAAAACCAAAAAATACTAATGCAACTAAAGATCTTAAAGGTAAATTTGAACCTAACTGGCTTGGACCATATATCATCACTGCTAAATTTGGATCGGGAGCATACCGATTAGCTACCTTAGATGGTAAAGATCTTAAAGAACCTATGAACATTATGCATCTTAAACGCTATTATGCATAAAATCTGGTCATTTCATCATTGTATATAGTTGTTATTTTGCATATTGTTTCATTTTAGTCATCCATATAAAAATTTCAAAAAACAATCACATTGTGTATTTTCTCAATTCATCAATTAAAATCAAAATATAAAAACATCAAAATCATCAAAATCTTCAAAAACATCTTTTATTTTCGTACTTGTCAATTCTTGAAGTATTGCAGTTATATTTTCAGTTATTTTGGATAAATTAGCATTTATTTGGAATCCCGCACTTTCACACTCACATGAATAAATATCTTGATTTTATTTGGTATGATTATTAATCTCTCTTATATCAAAGTCCACAGTTGAATTAAATAAAGTTTTGAGCATAGAGAATTGATCTTGTTATTTACTTGAACCAAGCATATCTTTTCACATTAAAATGATTTCATTGCAAATTCGATATGATGCTACATAGTAGAAGTGGTTTCTTGAGCGAAAAGTTTCCCTTGCTATCCTATCATGCACATGGTCTAGAATCTTTGAGAATTGACAAAAGGACAAGCTCACCCCTCCCCAGAATAAAAATCCCTTGCTCTACAACCAATCCGAGCAAGTATCCCTAGTATAGGAAGAAAAAGAAAAGTCAAAGAAAATGAGAAAAAGAAAAATATTATTTTGTACCATCGCAGCAATATTTCAGCATTATCTCAGTACCAAGCAAAAATACAAAAAAAAAGAAAGAAAGAGAAGCAAAAGAGAAAAGAAAAAGCAAAAAGCAATAAAATCCCTTTCCCTACCCCTTGAAAAAGAAAAGAAGGGTGAATGAGCTTGAATCCCTGGAATTCTCAATTATTCAAAAACTGTGAGGTAAGCCCCATAACAGAGCGATTTGTGCCCAACCCGCTTGGCCTTGGGTAATCCCTAGCGTGGTGATATGTCTGTTACATTAGCGACCTTCTTTTGTACAGACCTATGTCTGCTTATGGATCAGCTAGCTCTTGATGACCTAACTTACATAGTAGTTTGGTACGGTTACATGCATATAAATCATGGTCAACGAACACTTATTTGGTTAATTCAAATTACTTGTATCAAATTATCTTGCTCAAAATTGGTGAATGAACAATACAATTGCACACACATTTGTATTTGAGAGATTTTTGTATCATTATGATAAATCAAGATCGGCAATGAACTCACATCTGCACATGGGATTCCTTATAAATCTACATTTTGTCTTTGAGATAATTTAAAATATTTCTGCAACTCTTTTTGGAATAATTTCATCTTCTTATTTAAGAACATCTGTTTAGTATAAAAACAATTACATACATTGTTTTCAAAAATCCAAAATTTCTTTCAACAACATATTCAACAATCTAGCAATAAAGTCACGTTTATATATTATTTTTTGTTTATCTCAAAATCAAAAATCAATCATGCAATAAAACTATTATATCAATTTCCTTTTTGGATTTCGCGATGATGGTATAAGTCTATACCTATAATTCTATGCCTAGCGCAAACCATTGTTCTAATTTTATTTTCCCATTCATTATAATTTATAAAAACATATGGCTTACATCATTATGTTACACAATTGTGCTTTAAAAAGAACGAACACATTTTTCTATTTCATTTCATTATGTCAACATTCCATTTTGCAACCATGGTATAATTCCTAAGGAATTGTTCAAAATTTTATCACACTTAGGAATTTATGCCTAGCAAAAATCATTTTTTAAATATATTTCATGCATAATATTTTTATGAAAATCTGAAAACAAATCATCACCATCATCATTTTTCATCATCACAACACAAAGCCTTAAGACAGTCTCTTAAGCATTCTTTTACTTTTAGCAATATTTCTATACTGGGATTAGCTTGATGACCTAGCGAGCGGTGACTCCATGAAATGGTCTATAACAACGACAATGTCCTTTGAAATTATTGTTAGAAGTCCCTTTATTTTTCATCAAATCACACCAAAACAACCAATTTGTTTACATCAGATTATTTCATTTAAATTTTACAGCATGACATAAAATTATACTATTTCCAAATGACATAATTACATGAATAATCAATCAAACAAATCCAAAATTAAAGCATCATACAACATATACACAAGTCATATCATCAAAAAGACCATATATATATATATATCAACAAATTATGTACATCATATCAAAACTGGATTGGTATGCCACAATCCATACCCTGGCATACTCAATCCTCTCAAAAAAATAATAATAATATATGCAATCCAGTCTATAGCAGCTAGTCTCGAGAAGCCCTCGAGCTCTCAGCCTCATCTCCTCTCCCACCCTGGGGTGGAGGAGGTGGTCCCATAGAGGTCCGGGCTGTGTCTCGGGTCCTCATCATCGATCGTGAGGATGTCCTCGATGATCCCATCCTGATCGGCTCTGCAATGCCGGTTGGCAGCTGCAACCTCTGGCCCTCTAGAACCAGCTGGAAGTATACTCCTTGATAGAACATGGTCTGAGCCATAGACCGCGCCAACTCCTGCATGCTCACCCCTCCGCTTCGAGCCCTGAGTCGTGTAGCCTCATCCTATAGAGTCTGCACCTGGGAGGTTCCGAGAGAGCCACCATCTCGTTGCTCTCCCCTACCTCGACACCCTTGCCCTTATCGGGCGATGGTGGCCTCTCCCCCTGCTGAGAAGGGAATCCCTCCTCCCTCCTCCCTATCCGTTACGGTCTCTACGGAGCCTGTGGCATCCTCTGGCATCTCTCCTATGGAGACCATCGTTGCTCTCTCCCTCCATGACCCCACGCTGCCTCAATGGCAGCCTGGCACCGCCTCCCCATCCGTCGCACAACCGCATGCATCGGACCCTGTGCCCTCGTCATCCGAGGAGGGTGGATGCCTACGTACCAGGCATCGTATCCATCGATGACCCCAACGTCATCCCCATCCACTAGCTGGATGGGGGCATCATCCACGTCCTGGCTCTAGAATCGCTGCATATCCGGAGCCCCGCTCAATGTGGTATTATCCCGGATAGTCCGGGAGTACTCATAGTCCCTGAGAGAAGGGATCCCTGCTATAGACCGAACTATCACAAAACTCGGTCGTAGCGGTGGAGCTCTACCTCTCCCCACTCCATCCTCAGCTAGCAGACTCACCTGATGTGAGCCAACTCCTGTCCATCCTCTCCCCACCCTGGGTGCTCTCTCCATGGCCTCTAGGTGATCTGGTCTGGGATGAGGTCATCTAGCAACCTCCGTGACATCGGTAGATCTATCCACCACTGTGACCCTCTCTAGAGCCACCAATAGAAAACTCGGGGCCTCTCTCGGTCAACCCCTATCAGTGGGAGTCCTATCGGCCTCCGCACCGTGATGTGCTCCCAGCACCATACCTATAGTAGCGATGTCAAAACCAGACATCGGCCTCCCTTGTATACGACCCCATGCAGGATCCTATACAAGTGGCACAGTACAAAGCTGCCCCATGCAAATCTGTACCCATGGTCTCTCATGTCGTAGACCACATCCGAAAGGAGCCAGGGTAATCTGCACCTACTCTGGTGGCACAGCAATAGGCCACCCACTACCCCTGCCAAAACCTGAGTCAACCTAGATGCCCCAAGCATCTACCTCAGAGACTCGATGTTCACTTCGCCCTTCTCTAGGGCGAAGCTCGGGTCTTCGCACAGCCTCATCATAGCCTGGCCCTGATTGGCCGTAGGAGTCATAAACCATCCCTGTATGGGGATCCTCAAGATCCTCCATACATCCTCTAGTGTGGGAGCCATCTCCCCTATCGGTAACCAAAAGCAGGATGACCCCGGATACCATCTCTCTACTAGGGCTGTCAGTAGCCCCATGTCTGTCGGTATTTGTGGCATCTCTACCACATGTTGTAGGCCGACCTGTGCTAGTTGGTCTCGCTCCGCCTGGTTGAGCATGGCCACGTCATCCCTCAGCCCCCGTATTTCCATTCTCGACTCTTTAGTAATCCCCTCTACAAAATAAACAATAAAACAACAAAATTCATTAATAAAACAATTATTACAATCAATTAAATGCAATTCAAACAAGCTTAATTTCATAAAAATGATGATATCGTCCACCATTGGATGATATCGTCCTAAATTGGGTAAAATCATCCTTTGTAGGATGAAATCATCTCTGATTTCTCAACTTGGGGATCGCCCCTTGTTGGACGGGATCGCCCCTATTCCACCGATTTTGCCCCCAGACGAAATCGACGATCTAGGGACGATTTCGACGAAATTGGGACGATTTCGTCCCGACGTCGTCGATGGCCTAAAAATGGCCGCAAGGCCCAAAACAGTCAAAATTTCAATAAAAAATTACACAAATCAAATTAAAATATAATTCACTAGGTTTATATTCTTACCCGTAGCCCGTGCTGGACCTCTGTCGATCTATGCGCTGTTTCAACCATTTTGTCTGCAGAGCTCTAAAAATAGTGAAAAATGAACAGTAAAAATGAATTAGGGTTTTACCCTATTTTTCTTAATTTTATTTAAAACCAACAACATTTTTAATTTTGCTTTTCTGCGCTTTTACCTCAAACGTTCGATTTGGGTAAAAACACGGAGGGGGCACCATAGTAAGCAGTTGTACGATTCGACCTAGAATCGTCGTCTAAAAAATTGAGTAAATTTTTGCTTTCTCGTAAAACAGGAAGAACTCGTCTTTAACGCATTTTCTTTGGAAAATTCACTAAAGAGGGGGCAAAATGTAGCACCCTAAAATTGGCATAGTTAAACCTTAGTAAAAAGATAAAATTTGAATTTTAACCCCGAAACCGCCCGTTACCCGCTCCCCTTGTTTTTCGTGCCATTTTTAGGAGTTGTTTTGACCGTTGGACGATATCATCGTCGATCAGATGAAATCATCCCAGATCTGACGAATTCGTCTGGAACAGAACGTCCAGACGATTTCATCCCAAAATTGATTTTCATAATTAGCTTCTATTTCAACAGCTTCTCTAACTTGGGTAGAAAGCGTGTCTGCGCGGTTAGAGTCTCCCCCATTGGAGATCTCCCAAATTGGGATGATCTCCAACCTCCTAACCTCCCCCTAATCCTATATAAACTAGGATTTTCTTAGTTTATCCCCTTGGCTGACTGATTTTCCCTACAAATTTAGTTTCTCATGCATTAGAACACCTTCGTACCTTCGTTTGCATTGTGTATTTCAAGTTTTCTTGCAAGAATTTTACTATTTTTCAGTCGGAGCAAGCTCGGATCGTCGCTGGCGATTCCAGACGATTTCGGATGATCCTGTCGCAGATCGGTGATGATCTCGTATGATTGGAGGTGATCTCGACTGCAGTCCAGATTGGGGGCAATCAAAGCCCGGAGTTTGCATTTCTTTATCTTCTCTCTTCATTTCTTTATGCATTAACTTAGTTTATTCTATTTCTGCATCCTGGAGTTCACCTCATTTAGCATAGATGCATGATAAAGTTAAAATAAATTATTAAATTAATGCATTTCCTTTAATCGTTATCTGGATCTATCATTTAGGCAGGTTTACTATTATTTCTATCATTTCCCCTTGCTTTTGCAGTTGCATTTTTGGTCTTTGGTATCTATTTTTGTGATTGCAAGTTTCTGATGAATTCATCAAGTCGATAATGATCTTGTCTGATATCAGATGATCGACTATGATCTGAGATGATTATGTGCAATTTTAGATGATTATGTAATATTTGAGACGATCTGGACTTCTACAAACCTCAAAATCTTCATTAGACATAAGAAATCAGGTACATTCTATCTTATTTAGCACACTTTCTATGTTTAACACTTATTCATGTTGTAGCACCCTAAAATTGGCGCAGTAAAATTGGAATAATTACATTCACCTTAGTAAATAAATTTAAATTCAAATTTAACCTTCCAAACCGCCCGTTAACCACCGAGAAACCCGTTTCCTCTTTTTTCGTGCCATTTTTAGCAGTTATTTTGATCGTTTGACGATATCGTCTCCGATCAGACAATATCACCCCAGATTTGACGATTTCGTCTGGACTAGAATGTCCAGACGATTTCATCCCAAAACTGAATTTTCATAGTTGGAATTCGTTCCAACGGGTCTCCAATCCGGGCAGAAGCGTGTCTGCACCATTGGGACCCTTCCCCATTGGAGATCTCCCAAATTGGGATGATCTCCAACCTCCCAACAACTATCCTATGCATATTTAACTCTAAGAATTTTCCCTCCCCAACCCCTCGGCTGAATTTTTATGCAAATTGAACCCTTATGCTCTAAAACATCGTAATTCATATTTTGCATTAGTCCTATAGTCAAATTTTCTTACGTGTACACCATCGGTTTTCAGCCGGAGCCGCACCTATCGCAGCCGACAAACCTGTCAAGATCAGAGGCGATCTCGTCAAATTCGGGACGATATCGTACTGATGCGAGACGATTTCGACTGTAGCACACATCGAGGCAATCAGTGCCTAGATTTTGCTCTTCTGTCTCTTTTCTCTATCATTTTATGTTATAAATTAGATTGTTTATTCAGTTTTTATGCTATATTGCATTTGGAGTTCACCCATTTTGTCTAGTTTACATATTAAGATCATATTATGCTATCTAAACATAGTTATTTGCATTTACTTCTATTCTTGTATATTGTTCAACACTCATATTACTGTTTCACATAGTTTGCACCTGTTTGCAAAATAGAATTTCTTGTATTTTGCATCTGTTTGCTGTTTTATAGGTATTTGATGAATTCGTCTGACGAATTCGTTAGATTGCAGACGATCCTGTCAGTTTAGACGATTTTATCAAATTGAAGGCGATTCTGTTGAATTGCAGACGATCCAGACTGCTTCAAGCTTCAGAAACTCCATCAGACTTCCGGATCAGGTAATCCTCATTGGCCTCCTACAAATTCTCTATTTTTGTTTTCCTTTAATCTGTTTATTGTATGCATTTAAATTGCATTTTCATGTAGTTTAAGTTAGAATCATTCGGCCAAACCTAGGATGAATGTTTAAAGATAAAACAAACTCATTCCAAACCTAGGCATGGAAACTGCCCTTAAATGTTTCCTGGTGAACCCACCATCCGTCGAAAAATCACCAAAATACACTTCCCTTGAGAGGCGGGACCTTAGTAAAGTCCTCTCGTCCGAGGTACCGCATCATCCTTTTCCCATCCTCCTTTCGGGCATGGATCCAATAGCCTGAAGGTAGGGATGCGAAAAATTTGGAGCGATACATTTTGGTGAACCCGACGTGAATGCATCATAACCTTTTGAACAAAAACAAACAAAGACAAAAAAAAAAAAAATTAGAACAACTAAAACTTAGATGCATTTTAAAACATTTAAGATTCAAAATCATGTTTAGATGGTAGCTCCTAAAAAGAGGTTAGCAGTTACTATAAACGTAGTAAACCAATTAGTGGCCATAGAATTTAATTCTGTCTTTAGTGTCCCTGAAGCAAGTAGAAATCAATCCTTGTGGGATGAGCTTATCAGGAGACTTAGTATCATTTCATCTGGGTCCACACAACTTAAACATATTAAGAGGCTAGTCTTGGATAGAATATTGGATCCTCATCAATTAGTGTTCTATCATGAACTTCAGAGAGCTTGCCATAGGTGGTTAGCCTATAGGAGAGCTTTAGTATCTTCAGAGTTGTTCAGCTTCGAGGAATACCTCGAGAATGCAGACATTGTACACCGATTCCTAGGCGTTGTAGAGGACCAAGAAGTTGTTCTCATGGATAGGGAAAGATGGAATAGAGTTTCGTGAGCTATGCTATATCAAGAGTATTTCCATGAGCTTTACTTTTATCAACCAGCATCTGAGATAGACAATATCACCATAGCCCTTTTCATCAAATTCTTAAAAGAAAACTTTCAATTTGAAGAAGAACATTTCATGACCCTGAAAAACTTGAACCAATTAATGATATTCATAAATTATTCATAGAATATTAGTTCATCTACTTTCAGCCTTATTATTATTGTGTGCATTTATTGTTTCATTTGCTATCTCTATTATATTGTTTCAAAAAAAAAAACTAAAAATCAAAATCAAAAAATCAAAAAATAAAAAAACATAGTAAAAAACTTAAACATTTCATTTACAATATTGCATTAGGTATATATAAATATATACCTTTTAATTTGTTGCATATATATATATATATAAATATATATATATATTTGCTGAAATCAAAACTTAAGCACAGTGACTAAACTTAGGAATGGTAAAGAAATTTTAGGAGAAGGAGAATATTGGCTACAAAATACAACCGAAAACCCAAATGTCCTTCTTGGAGATACAAATCCGGAAGGTGAAACTCTAGGTCAATCAGATGAAGACTTAGGTGAAGATAAGGAACAAGAAGGAAGTGTTAAAGAAGGATCTTCGTCCCCTAGAATAGCTCCAAATGGAGGCATCACTTTTGACAATGCAGAACATTTTCAAAAATTTCTTAATCAACATATCAACATCCTTAATGTGGCAGTCCGTATTGATAAAGGGGAAATTAGTGATGCTCAAACAGCCTTAGAATGGGCGATTGATATGCAAACTAATCCCTTGTCTTTCATTGATCAAGAAAGTGATAAGGGTGGACCATCCAATGTGAATATGATCACTATAGCCCAAGCCATGACCAAACAACAGGTCACCCAACCTCCTAAGCAACCTGTTACTCAAACTAAAATCACTCTCGCACAAAATAAAATTCCCTTCACTACTTCCTTCCTCCAAATAGTTGAGCAAAATGCTTTAAATAGACAAAAATCTAAAACAAAGTCAAATACAAACTTTCAACAATCTACAATACAACACAATCCAACTTCAAAACTCCTCCATAATATTTTTCCTACCAATGTTTTACACAATAGTAACATGGCATCTAATCTCCATGTTCCTCCATCCTACGCCCATAACACTTATGGCAATGCCCCACCGAATCAATATGGGGGGCAAACTAGTAGTTTGGAAGCTATGGTGAAACAATTGGATTCACGTATGGACCAGATAGATCCCTACCGTCCCTCGTATAATTATCAAGATATTTGTAGCCAACCATTGGATCCCATAGTGGTAGCTCAACCATACCCTAAACAGTACTGCCTATCTATAAAGGAACCGAAGATCCCATAGCACATCTTCGCATGTTTAGGATAGCATGTCACGACATATCACATAACGACTTGCTATTCCTAAAAATGTTCCCCAAAAGTTTAGGTGGAATGGCGTTAGAGTGGTATTATCAATTGCCCACTCATTCCTTAAGAAAATTTGAAGAAATAGCTGAGTCATTTGTTCATCAATTTAGTGCCTACATCGAGAGGCATGTAACTATTAAAGACCTATACAATTTAAAACAAGATAAAGACGAATGTTTTGCTGATTTATTAGCAATATGGAGACAATTGACGAGAAAACCGCACTTTGTGCTACCCTATAGGGAAATGCTAGACATTTTCATTAAAAATTTACAAGAACAACTTTCTTATGAGTCATCAATGGCTACTTTGACTACCTTCGATCAAGCTATAGACTTAGCTTGAAGAGTAGAAGATGCCCTCATTAGGAGAGGCCAACTTAGAAAGAAGGATGATGAGAAAACATCTAGAAATCAATATAAAAACAAATAGGTTGTCGGTGATGGAGTCACTGACAGAAAAAATGTTGCTAATGTCAATGCAACAAAAACAACAGAAAAATTCATCTTGAAACCTCCTGATAAGCCTCCTCGAGAGTTTACTAGATTAAATCAACCTTTATCAACTATTTTACCTCAACTTCTTGAAAGAGGTTTAATCCAACTGCCAGCTATCCGGGAACCTGACCCAAGCATACCCGGATATAGAGCTGATTTGCACTGTGATTTTCATAGAGGTCCTGGACATTCTACCAACGCTTGTAAGAGATTGAAACATAAAATACAAGATTTTATTGACAATAATGAAATGGAAGTGCAAGCCTTCCAACCTAAACAAAACCCTCCTAATAATACCCAAAATACCATTCCCCAAAATCAAAATCAGAATGCCAATAAAACTTTAGACATATTTCAACACCCTTTACCAAGACATGGTAAAGAGGTAGCCAATCAAATTGAACATCACAATGTTCCCCCTCCTACCCGATATGTAGGAACCATTAGCGGGTAATTACCTATTCAGGACTCTCACACATTCGACACAACCTTATCCCTGGTTACAACCAGGCCCTTACATAATTTTCAAACTTCTGATTTTAGCGATAGAGTCAGATAGTGAGAGTGAAGTAGACACCATTCAATCGAATAGTTCTGAAAATGAATCAGATCTTATTCAACCTATCACAGATGCTAATGTTCCAGAAGAACCATTTACCAGAAGAGTCACTACTCGACCTTCTTCTAATGAATTCCTTCCTTATGAACAAGCCATAAACTCTCAACCGAGACCGTTTCAACGTCGTCACTATAACATTGTAGGTACCATCGGAGTCGTCACCCGACAACAAGCTCAAAATCCCCAACAAGAACCAAACCAGAATGATGGATCAGCTCCATTTGTTTTGAAAAATCCTAATAAAGGAAATAATGCTCCTATTGTTCAACCTAAACCTCCTTACAGCATTAATGAGCAATTGTCTAATACCACCGCCAAAATCTCCCTTTTAGATTTATTAAGATCCTCCCCCACCCATAGGGATGAATTGATGCTTACTTTAAGCTAGATGATGGTACCTCAAAACATCCAACCCGAAGCTATGGCCAATACTATCATCATGCGAGAGATTGATTGTATTGACTTTTGGGATAAAGATATCCCACAACATAGTTTACACAAGGATAATCCCTTGTATATTACCACCTTAATTGGGGATGTAGTCGTCAAACGAGTCCTCGATTGATAATGGCTCATCTCTAAACATCTGCACCTTTGACTTCTACCAACGATTTGGTTTTAGAAGTGATGAAATGAAGAAGACTGATATGATTATCAAAGCCTTTAATGATGAAACACAAGAAACGTGTGGAGTCATTACCCTCCCATTGCAAGTTGGTCCTAGAACCCTTGAGACAACTGTGTTTATTGTACATTGCCTGACGATCATACAATATACTTTTGGGTCGCCCTTGGATTAACACCATGCGAGTAGTCCCATCAACTTTACACCAATGTGTTAAGTTTGAGTTTAAAAATCAGTTGGTCACTATTCATGGTGACCCTAGACCTTTTGATATGTGCGCATTGGCAGAACCGGTTGGAGTGCAATTTTGCCCTGCTCTGTCATCCACATATCCTACTTCTTCTTCATCTAAAAATGTGAAATATAAACCCATCATTTCATCTATTCCTCCTCCATTAACTTCATCTTCCCATATAGATCAACCACCTTCTAAACAAACCACCCTAAAACTTCAAAAAGGCTCTTAAAACTACAACCAATTCTTCAAGTTCTAATCCCATAAATTCAAAAACTTTAGACCAAACACCACTCACTACATCTATCATACATTCCACATCTCAAGACATAGGTAATAAGCCTTCTACATCTTATGCCCTTTCTGATGATCTTTTACCAGATTTATCTACAACCTTAATATCAAAAAAAATGAATGCTTTCATGCAAGATTCAGACCTTTTAAATCAATTTTCGCCATCTCCTCGTACTTTGGGCCTCCCACAACCTATGGGAAGTACTTACCAAGTCGGGAGTTGCACCTTCATGTACAAAGGATATGACTGGGGAAGAATCCCTCAGAATATCAAAACCCATCATGATGGATATGCTCGGTGCTATTTTACCAACGATTATATTAAAACTAAACCCGTGATGCTTAAAATGGGATATAAAGAGAAAGGCTTAGGACCTTTCCAAAATGGCATGAAAGAACCTTTCGAGATAGAACCATGGCCTACCTGATGTGGTGTGGGCCTATTACCTAGTAAGGGTCAACCCTTTCCTTTTGAGGATGATGATCATCTCATATGCTATCAAGACTATTTGGATAGACATGTTGATTTACCTCTTAAAAATCTGTCATTTTCATGCAACATGCTATCCATAGCATACCCTGAAATGATTGCTGACCCCGATGAAGAGTTGGAAGGATATATCTTCCATGATGTCTCTGTTGAAGAGATGTTGTACAACGGGTTTTATTTTGATGGTTCTATACCAACCATAGCTCAACTTGAGGCCACCGACCCTCAGAACGAATTATCTAAATTAACTTTACAAGAGTTACAAGAGTTGGGCGTTTCACCTGCCCCACCTAATTTTGAAAGAGATCTACACATGGAGGTAGAAAATGTCATTAAAATTAATATTGGAACTGAGGACAACCCTCACATAATCAACATTGGAGCAGAACTAAGTCAAGAAAAATAAGAACAATACATTTCATTTCTTAAAGAGTATGAAGATGTCTTTGCTTGGACATATGAAGATATGCCAGGTCTAGACCCTTCTATAGTCATGCACCATCTAGTGGTCCATCCGGATGCTAAACCTGTTAAACAAAAACTTAGAAAAATGCATCCCAAAGTGGCTCTGCTAGTCAAAGGGGAGTTAGAAAAACTCCTGAATGTTATCTTCATACAAGCTATTGATTATGCTGAATGGATCTCCAATGTAGTTCCAGTCACCAAGAAAGAAGCCACCAAAGTTAGGGTTTGCCTAGATTTCAAAGATATTAACGCTGCATGCCCTAAAGATGACTTTCCTCTTCCAAATATGGATAAAATTATTGATTTTACTGTCGAAAGTGGGATGATGTCCTTAATGGACGGATTCTCCGGCTATAATCAGATCAGGATAGCTCCTGAAGACCAGGCGAAAATAGCCTTCATTACCCCTTGGGGTACCTTTTGCTGGAAAGTGATGCCCTTTGGCCTAAAGAATGCCGGGGCAACTTATTAAAGAGCTATGACCTACATCTTTCATGATATGATGCATGATATCTTACATGATTATGTAGATGATATTATAGCGCGCTCTCTTATTGAAGATCATCATTTAGACGATTTAAGAAAAGTTTTTAATCGATTACGAGAATATCTCATTCGATTAAATCCAGCAAAATGTATATTCGGAGTTAAATACGACAAGTTATTAGGGGTTTTAGTTTCTTTACGTGGTATTGAAATTGACCCTCTCAAGATTGCGGCTATCACTGATATGCCCGCACCCACTAATATATCTGAATTATGAAGTTTACAAGGTAAACTTCAAGCTATCCGTCGCTTCATTGATAAGTCGGCGGACAAAACTCGGTCCCTTTCTTAAACTCCTTAAGAAGGACTTCCCCTTTAATTAGGACACAGAATGTAGAGAAGCTTTTGAACTTCTCAAGCAATATCTCCTTAACCCTCCGATGCTTTCATCGCCTAAATCTGATCGCCCATTTCTTTTATATATTTCTGCTTCAGATTCTGCCTTAGGAGCTATGTTAGCTCATCTTGATGATGAAAAATGAGAACGTGCTAATTATTACATTAGCCGCACCTTCATCAGTTATGAAACCCGCTATACAGCGTTAGAGAAGTTATGTCTAGCAGTCATGTTTGCTATGCAAAAATTACGACATTACATGCTTAGCCAAAAAACGTATGTCATTGCCAAATATGATCCTTTAAGATATCTCATGAGTCGACCTTATTTATCGGGTCGCACAACCAAGTGGGTTCTTGCTCTAAGCAAGTTTGATCTCACCTTCATAGGACAGAAGTTTGTTAAGGGTCAAATCATAGCAGATCAATTAGCTACTGCACCCTTAGAGTCTACTCATCCCCTCATTATCGAGTTTCCTAATGAATGCCTTCAATTAGAGGCAGACCTTGTTGAACAATGGTCCTTATACTTTGATGGAGCCCGATGCATGAGTG
Source organism: Wollemia nobilis (assembly GCA_028583015.1). Classification (NCBI taxonomy): domain Eukaryota; kingdom Viridiplantae; phylum Streptophyta; class Pinopsida; order Araucariales; family Araucariaceae; genus Wollemia; species Wollemia nobilis. The sequence goes on from JAQPPZ010005611.1 coordinate 712,984, forward strand.
GGGCTGGTGCGGGTATTATTTTAATATCTCCGCAAAAACATCTTATTCCTCTGTCCTTCAAACTAACCTTTGCTTGCACCAACAATACTGCTGAGTATGAAGCTCTAATCCTTGGATTACGAGCTGCTTTAGCGCTTAAAATTAAAAACCTCTTAGTTTTTTGGGATTCCCAATTGGTTATAAACCAAATTAATGAAGTTTATCAAACCAGAGATGATAAACTTTGCCCATATAAGGCCTATGTTTTACAACTAATGGCCTTGTTTGATCAAGTTACCTTGGAAGCCATTCCTCGAACTAGCAACCGTGCAGCTGATGCCATGGTCACCGCTGCCTCTCTCTTGCCCTTGGAGTTAGACGATGAATATGCTACTATCATCATTCGTCGACTCCAGGAACCCGCTTCACATAAGTCATGCTTAGAGCCTTTGGATGTGTTTCTAATCAAGGAAACTACTCCTGAACCTTGGTATACAGACATATTTGATTTCCTCCAAAATGGGACTTTCCCTGCTAATTATAATCGCAACCAGCATCGGTTATTACGTCGACGAGCAAGTCGATTTGTAATCATTGGCAATACTTTATATAGGATATCTTTTGAAGGTATCCTATTAAGATGTCTAAATTTAGAAGAGTCTAAATTAGCTTTGAGTGAAGCCCACAATGGATCTTGTGGAGGACACTTTAGTGGTAGCGTCATTGCTAAAAATCTCCTTCGGATAGGATACTTTTGGCCTACCATGGAAATGGATGCACATGAATATGTGCGCCATTGCGACAAGTGTCAAAAACATGCTGACCTTGTCCATGCGCCTGCACAAGAGCTGCAAGCTATTTCTTCTCCTTGGCCCTTTTCTAAATGGGGCTTGGATATTATTGGTAAAATAAATCCTGTCTTCTAATGGACATAAGTTCATCATAACCGCCACTGAGTATTTCACGAAGTGGGTTGAAGCTATGCCTTTAGCTTCCTGCACTGGTTCACAAGTCTCTAAATTCATTTTTAATCAAATCATCTGCAGGTTCGAAATTCCTGCAAATCTCATCTCTGACAACGAAACTCCATTCAAAAATAAATATGTTAAAAATTTTTGTCAAAAATATAAGATTCAACATCGCTGGTCTACTCCCTATTATCCTCAGGGTAATGGTCAAGCAGAAGCTTCTAACAAAACTCTAATCAAAATTCTCAAAAGACTAGTCAATAAAACTGGCCGTGACTGGCATATTCAATTATATCCCGCCCTGTGGGCCTATCGATCTAGTGTTCGAAACCCCCACAGGCACTTCACCATTTGTTTTGGTATATGGTGCCGAAGCAGTTTTTCCATTTGAATTAGAAGTTCCTTCTTTGGCTTTGCTACTTCAAGACACCGAAGTAGGAGATGAATATCATGCTGGAAGACTCAGTTAGCTGGAACTCTTAGACGAAAAATGCATCAATGCTTTAGAGCATCTCCGTGCATACCAAAACAAGCTTAAAAGAGCATATAATAAGAAAGTTCGTCATCGATCCTTTGAGATTGGCGATCTTGTTCTAAAAGAAAATAAAAAAAATACAAATGCAACTAAAGAACTGAAAGGTAAATTTGAGCCCAACTGGCTCGGACCATACATCATTACCGCAAAATTTGAATCAGGAGCATATAAATTGTCTAACTTAGATGGTAAAGAACTAAAAGAACCCATGAATATTTTACATCTCAAACGTTATTATGCATAAATTTGATTATTTCATCCATGTATATATTTGTTCAAAATAATTATCTTGTATTTCTTTCAATTTATTCAAAAACCTCAAAAACATTCATAAAATCTTCAAAAATATTTATTGCATTTATTTTGTAAAGTTCCTTTTGCTTTAAAAACAAAAATCAACATAAAAATCCAAAAACAGCTATATGCTTGACTCTTTCGAAACCAAAACAATATACAGAATAAAGAGAGAGAGTCAACATTCTCAAAACTTTCTCAAAATCATTATTGTCTTACAATCATTGCAATTATATGTTTCAACTTATTTTGGATAAAACTAGCATTTATTTGGCATCCCTCACTTGCACACTCACAACAATAAATATCTTGATTTTATCTGGCATGATTACTAATCTCTCTTATATCAAAGTTCACAAAAATCAATTAAATAAAGTTTGAGCATAGAGAATTGATCTTGGTATTTACTTAAACCAAGCACATCTTTTCACAATAAAATGATTATATTTGTAATTTCCATGTTTGCTACATAGTAGAACTGATTTCTTGGGTGAAAAATTTCCCATGCTATCCTATCATGCACATGGTCTAGAATATTTGAGAATTGGCAAAAGTACAAGCTCACCCCTACCCAGAATAAAAATCCCTTGCTCTACAGCTAATCCGAGCAAGTATCCCTAGCAAAGAAAAGAAAAAGAAAAAGCAAAGAAAAATTCAAGAAAAAGAGAAAAGAAAAATGTTATGTCAGCAATGTTCCAAGCATTATCAAGCAAAAGAAATACAAAAAGAAAAATAAGCAAAGTTCAAAAGAAAGCAAGAAAAGCAATAAAATCCCTTTCCCTACCCTTTGAAAAGAAAAGAAGGGTGAATGAGCTTGAATCCCTAGAATTCTCAATTATTCAAAAACTGTGAGGTAAGCCCCATAACAGGTGGTTTGTGCCCAACCCGCTTGGCCTTGGGTAACTCCTAGCATGGCGATATGTCTATCACATTAGCGACCTTCTTTTGTACAGACCTCTGTCTGCTTATGGATTAGCTAGCTCTTGATAATCCGATCTACATAGTAGCCTAGTATGGTTATATGCATCTACATCATGGTTAATGAACACTTAGTTGGTTTATTCAAATCACTTGTATCATAGTATCTTGCTCAAAATCGGTCAATCGAACCATACAATTGCACACACATTTGTATTTGAGAGATTTTGTCTATCATTATGATAAATCAAGATTGGCAATGAATTCACTTATGCACATGGGATTCCTTATAAATCTAATTTTTGTCTTCAAAATACTTTGAAATATTATTTTGCAACTTGTTTGGAATAATCAAGTACTAATTATTTTACCACAAAGACAACTATATAATAGAAGAAATCAAAAATTTCAATCAAAACATATCATATATATCTTATCGACTTTCGCGACGATGGTATAATTCCAAAACCAAAATTGGAATTTTATGCTTAGCGCAAGTCCTCATTTTCAATTTCTTTTTCTTTTCAATAAAAAATCAATCATGTAATCAAACTATCTATTTTTTTTTATCTTCGTGATGATGGTATAAGTCTATTCCTACATATTCTATGCCTAGCGCAAACCATTATAACAATATTTTTTTCCCAATTTATCAAAATTTATAAAAACCATATGACTTCATTTTATTACATAAATTATGCTTTTCAAAAGCAAACACATTTTTATTACTTCATGTCATTATGTCAACCTTTGCATTTTGCAATGATGGTATAATTCTTAAGGAATTATTCAACAAACTTTATCACACTTAGGAATTTATGCCTAGCAAAAATCATTTTTTACAAATATTTCATGCATAATATTTTCATGGAAATCTGAAAACAAACCATCATCATCATCATTTGCATCATCACAACAAAGTCTTAAGACAGTCTCTTAAGCACTCTTTTCTTTTAACAATATTTCTATCTTAGGACTAGCTTGACGACCGAGTGAGCAGCGACTCCATGAAAAGGTCTATAATAGCGACAATGTCCTTTGAAATTATTGTTAGAAGTCTCCTTTTATTTTTATCACATTTCATTACAACCAATCAATTTGTTACATCAGATTATTTCATTTAAAATATTTAAAACATGACATCCAAGTTATAATTTTTTCTCAAATGACATAATTACATGAATCATCAATAAAATCATTACATCAATCAACTCAATCAATCAATCAAACATAAAAAGCATCATAAGCATAACATAAGACAAGTCATATGATCAAAAATATCTCATCTATATATATCAACAAAATATATACATCATCAAAATTGGATTGGTATGCCACAATCTGTACCTCGGCATACTCAATCCTCTATCAATACAAGTATAATACAATGTCAGTGGCAGTATCCCGCCCTCTAGCCTCGAGAGCCTCTAGAGATCTCGACCTCATCTCCTCCCCCGCCCTACGGAGGACGAGGTGGTCCCATCACAGTATGTGTGGTACTACGAGTCCTCGTCATCGATCGGGATGAGCTCCTCGTCGACCCTATCCTGATAGGATCTGCTATGGCAGGTGGCAACTGTACCCTATGGCCCTCTGGCATCGCCTGGTAGTATAGCACCTGATAGAATGCAGTCTAAGAAACCGACCGTAGCAGCTCCTGAGTGCTTACCCCTCCACCTCGTGCCCTGAGACGAGCATTCTCATCTCGTAGCTGCGACACCTCAGCTTGGTGCTGTGCAGCTGCATCCTGTAACATCTACACCTAAGCTCGCAGACGATCTCTCTCTGCCCGAAGAGTAGCCATCTCGCTACTCTCTCCAATGTCCATACCCTTGCCCTTATCAGGCGATGGTGGCCTCTGTGGAGATGAGGGTCTCACCTCCCTCCTCTCCCTCTCCCTCTGTCGCAGCCTCTCCTGTGCTTGTGGCCTCCTCTGCTCTCCTCTACAGCAACCCCGGGATGCCTCTACCATCGCCTGGCACCACCTCCCTATTCGATGCACAACTGCATGGATCTGTCCCTGAGCCCTCGTCATCCGAGAAGGGTGGATGCCTGCATACCAGGCATCGTAGCCATCGGCTACCCCTACGTCATCCCCATCCACTGGCTGAATGGGGGCATCATCCACGTCCTGACTCCAAAATCGTTGCATATATGGAGCCCCGCTGACTATGGTGTTATCCTGGACAGTCCGGGAAAACTCGTAATCCCTGAGAGATGGGATCCCCTGCTACAGACGGAACTGTCACAAAACCTGGTCATAGCGGTGGAGCTCCACCTCTCCCCTCTCCATCCACAGCCAGCAGACTTTCCTGATGTGAGCCAGCTCCTGTCCATCCTCTGGCCACCCTGGATGCTCTCTCCATGGCCTCCAGGTGATCTGGTCTAGGACCAAGTCATCCAGTAGTCTCCGAGACACCGGTAGGTCGATCCATCGCTGTGCCCCTCTCCATAGCCACCAGTAGAAGACTCGGGGCCTCTCTCCATCAACCCCTGTCAGTGGAAGCCCTACCGGCCTCTGCACCACAATGTGCTCCCAGCACCAAACCTGTAAGAGCGATGTCATAACCAGACATCGGCTGCCCTTGTATACGACCCCATGCAGGATCCTATACAATCGGCATAGAACAAAGCTACCCCAAGAAAATCTGTAGCCATGGTCATGCATGTTGCAGATCACATCTGCCAACATCCATGGTACCCTGCATCCGCTCTGGTGGCACAGTAGAAGTCCACCAACTACCCCAGCCAAAACTCGTGTCAGTGTAGATGCCCCAGGCATCTGGCACAGTGCCTCGATGTTCACTCCGCCCTTCTCCAGGGCGAAGCTCGGGTCACCATAGAGTCGTCCCATCGCGTGGCCCTGATTGGCCGCATGTGTGATCATCCTCCCTTGTATGGGGATTCTAAGAATCCTCCATACATCCTCTAGTGTGGGAGTCATCTCCCCTGTCGGTAATCGAAAGCATGAAGAGCCCGGGTACCACCTCTCTGCTAGGGTCGTCAGTAGCCCCATGTCAATAGAAACCTACGACATCTCTGCCACATGCTGCAAGTCGGCCTATGCCAACAGATCTTGCTCTGCTTGGGTGAGAGCAGCCAAGTCGTCTTTCAGCCCGTCGTATTTCCACTCTCTGCTCTTTAGTAATCCTCTCTGCAATCATAAACAACAAACAATCATTAATAACAATTTTAGCAATCAATAATGCAACTTAAAGATCAAAATTTTGCAATTGATGATATCGCCCACTATTGGCCGATATCGTCCAAAATTTGAGCAAAATTGTCTCCGATTTCGTGGGTCGAAATCGTCTCTAATTTGATGAAATCGTCCCCTTTTCGCCGATTTCGCCCTTGGGCGAAATTGACGAACTTGAGATGATTTCGTCGAACTAGGGATGATTTCATCCGGACATCGTCGACGGCCAAAAACGGCCGCGATGCTCAAAATTCATCCTAAAATTCATTTACAAAGCATGTAAATTCAAATTAAATCAATCTAAACTAAGTTTAAACCCTTACTCGTAGACCGTGGCGGACCTCTGCAGATCTGTGCGTTGTCTCTACCATTTTTGCTCCAGAGCTCTAAAAATAGTAAAATGAACAGTAATAATGAATTAGGGTTTTACCCTATTTTTCTTAATTTTATTCAAAATAATTCAACAATAATTTTTGCTTTTTCGTGTTTTTATCGCAAACGTTCGATTTGGGTAAAAACACAAAGGGGGCACCATAGTAAGCTGTCGTACGATTCGACCAAGAATCGTCGCCTAAAAATGGGTATATTTTTTTGCTTTCTCGTAGATCGAGAAGAACTCATCTTTAATGCATTTTCTTTGGAAAATTCGCTAAAGAGGGGGCAAAATATAACACCCTAAAATTGGCGCAGTAAAATTGGAATAATTACATTCACCTTAGTAAATAAATTTAAATTCAAATTTAACCTCCCAAACCGCCCGTTAACTGTCGAGATACCCATTTCCTCCTTTTTCGTGCCATTTTTAGCAGTTGTTTTGACCGTTTGACGATATCGTCTCCGATTAGATGATATCGCCCCAGATTTGACGATTTCTTCTGGACTAGAACATCCAGATGATTTCATCGCAAAACTGAATTTGCATAGTTGGAATCCGTTCCAACGGGTCTCCAATCTGGGTAGAAGCGTGTCTGCACCGTTGGGACCCTTCCCCCGTTGGAGATCTCCCAAATTGGGATGATCTCCAACCTCCCAACAACTATCCTATGCCTATTTAACTCTAAGACTTTTCCCTCCCCAACCCCTGGCTGAATTTTTATGCAAATTGAACCCTTATGCTCTAAAACATCGTAATTCATATTTTGCATTAGTCCTATAGTCATTTCATTGCAGGTACACCACTGGTTTTCAGTCGGAGCCAACACCTATCGCAGCTAGACGAACCTGTCAAGATCGGAGGCGATCTCGTCAAATTCGGGACGATCTCGTATTGATGCGAGACAATTTCGACTGTAGCACACATCGAGGCAATCAATGCTTGGAGTTTGCTCTTCTGTCTCTTTTCTCTGTCATTTTATGTTATAAATTAGATTGTTTATTCATTTTTTATACTATATTGCATTTGGAGTTCACCCATTTTGTCTAGTTTACATATTAAGATCATATTCTGCTATCTAAACACAATTATTTGCATTTACTTATGTTCTTGTATATTGTTCAACACTCATATTACTGTTTCACATAGTTTGCCCCTGTTTGCAAAATAGAATTTCTTGTATTTCGCATCTGTTTGTTGTTTTGCAGGTCTCTGATGAATTCGTCTGACGAATTCATCAGATTGCAGACGATCTTGTCAGTTTAGACGATTTTATCAAATTGAAGGTGATTCTGTTGAATTACAGACGATCCAGACTGCTTCAAGCTTCAGAAACTCCATCAGACTTTTGGATCAGGTAATCCTCATTGGCCTCCTGCAAATTCTCTATTTCTGTTTTCCTTTCTGTTTACTGTATGCATTTAAATTGCATTTTCATGTAGTTTAAAGTTAGAATCATTCGGCCAAACCTAGGATGAATGTTTAAAGATAAAACGAACTCATCAAAACACATTCCAAACCTAGGCGTGGAAACTGCCCTTAAATGTTTCCTGGTGAACCCACCATCCATCGAAAAATCACCAAAATACACTTCCCTTGAGAGGCGGGACCTTCGTAAAGTCCTCTCGTCCGAGGTACCGCATCATCCTTTTCCCATCCTCATTTCGGGCATGGATCTAATAGCCTGAAGGTAGGGATGCAAAAAATTTGGAGCGATACACATGTTTTTTGTATCCATATAAATCAGCGTTGGCATATATAATAGCTTATATTCATCTTGGCAAAACCTAGGATATGAATGATTAAAGTACAAAATGAACACATCAAACAAATTCTCAACCTAGGCGTGGAAATTTCCACTCAAAGTTTCTTGGTGAACCCACCATCCATCAAAAATTCACCCTTATACCCCTCCCCCGAGAGGCGTGACCTTCACAAGGCCTCTCAGTTTGAGGTATTGTCCCATCCTTCTCGCATCCCCCTTTCGGGTGTGGATACTATAGCCTGAAGGTAAAGATACAAAAAATTTGGAGCAATACAGACACCCATTTCGGATAGTCAATGGAGATAAAAAAATCGCCATCCAAAAGCTTTTGCAATTTTTCCTTCACCATTAAGGCTACTATTGGATGCATTTTTCTAAGCTTCTGCTTGACTGGCTTCTTTGATAGATCTAGCAAAAGGTTATGGGTAACCAATTTTGGGTCTAGACATGACATATCTTTATAAGTCTAAGAAAATAGATTAGGTATCTCTTTTAGTAGATGAATGAGTGTGGCACGCTCACCTATAGTGAGACTCTCTCCAAATTTAACCTTGGATTGGTGGGATAATTACTGATGTCCACATCGAAGGTTTCCTCTATTGAGATATGTGATCCCTCCTCAAGCTGATGAGGCATAAGGATCAAATGGATATCATCAGCTAGGTTTATAGGTTCTACATTGGAAGCATCCTCAGCATGATAGACATCATAAGCATAGCTTGGTGTAAAATTAAATGATTACAACATTTCTTCATTAGGGAAGAAATATTCAGGCAAGTCAGCATGATCCCAATCGATAGAATCTACATTTTAATGCAACGGTTTGGATATATTGGATAGATTGTAGAGTTGAGTGGTCAAAATAATGGAGACCATATTGATGGAAAGGAATTAATCTCCAGGACCACACAGACAAGCATCTACATCACTAGTGTAGCTCCCATACCCGAGATCTAGATCTAGCAACATGGGCACAAATGGATCCTCTCTATGTGGGCTACGAATGACTGGGTCCTCTCTATGAACTAATTGCAATATTGGTTAATTCATCTCAATGATCTCTATGTACATAGGTAGATCAAGAAACACCATGTGATAGATCACATAAAATTTCATTGGTCTTCCCCTAAGGTGAGGATTTAGATTGATTTCTCTATGCATGTCCTCAGTCATATAAGGTGCATTACGGTGATGTAGATAGGAAGGTCCTAGATAGGCTATCTCCATCTCATATTATTCATCACTATAATAATACAATCCTTCATTTGCCCCCACTAGAATGGGACGTTCTGGAAAATGTGGCCCCATATAGACTATTTCTTGATCACTATCATCATTTTATGGTAAAATTGGATATAAGCACCATAAATACGATATTTCCTCATAAACTAGCACAACCTCATACCTTGACTTATTTTTGAGTGAGGACTCACTGTCTACCAAGATATTCTCATGATACATCTCATATGGCACTATGATGATGTAAGATACCATATGACTATCCCTTTGGAATGCAAAAATATTAGGGTGATATGGGTTTAAATCCACATCATCCCCCAGATTAAGATATAGGTGATCTAAATATGTTGTAAGTAAATCATCCTATCCTCATATTTTCAACCCTAACCCAAACCTATCAGTTGCCAACTAATACATGACTCAAGAGGATTCCTATGTCCTTGCTCAAAAATACCAAGGTCGTACCCATGCCAATGATATAATTTAAAAATGTGCATGGAATATTAAGGGTTGGATAGGTAACAAACATTCACTATGAATAGTTTGCCATCATCTTCATCCATGAACATTCGAGAAGGAAGCTAATCCAGCCCAGTGTATATGAAGTTTATTTTATTGGGTGGCTCTCCCAATGGCACTACTGATCCAATTGAAAAATGATGAGCATGCGGTCGATCTATTGCATGTGTAGTCTCTAGGATTGGTCCAAAGGTGAGATCTTGCACAATATTTTCACCTAACCCTGTGTTGGCCAGATGAATAGTCACATGTGGTTTGGATGACCCTACTGATGATGTAGGTGAGGCAGGATAAGGTACCTCCTCAAATTTATCCTAGGCTTCTTCCAATTCCATGGGTGTGGGAGCCTCATTGGCGACTGGTTCGGGCACATGCTTCTTTTTCTTTTTGCCCATTTTTACCTTTAGCTTCATTTCATCCTGAGGCATTACTGATGCAGTCAGTTTCAAATAAGTTTTTGTAGTGTGCTCAGATCTGTATGATACAGATGTCGATGGTTGAGCACACACCTTTTGTTTACCTCCTAGATTATTGATCAACGATGTTGTATGGACATCCAGGTGCATTTATGGGAGTATGAAACCCCCTAGAAAATTGGCTAGGTTCAAAAATTTGAAGGGCTCTTCGCCTGAAGACACCACGTGAACCCATCCCTCATGAATGTACTTTACACATTGATGTAATATAGAGGGAATACAATGCATTTCTTGAACCCAAGTCCTTCTAAGAAGGATGCTATATTGCATTGTGCCTTCGATCATGTCACACATCATAGGGATGGTATTTAAACCTACCTAAATCGATAGGACGATTGTGCCAACCATAGAGCATAGTGCGTCGTTAAACGATCTCAATGTAAATGCAATAGGCACAATATGTGACTTGGGCAACTTTAAAGGACTTAACACCTTGGTCATTATAATATTGATCAATGAACAAGTATTGACCAAGACCCTCTTGAATGGCATGTGATTAACACAAATGATGATATGTAATGGCAAGTTTTGAGCAAGGTGCAGCAAAAGTATTGTCATTGTTGTCAACACAAACAGACAGGTCAGTTGATGCAGTGGATAGGAGTTCAGAGGTCAATCAGATCATGTTCAGTGAAATTCTAGGAAAACAGAAGTGACCCAGATTCAAAAAATCAAAGAAAAAGACAAGAAAACTATCACGATATCGCGACAGGTTGAGAACAAAGAAGGCAGAAAGAAAAACGTCACGATTTCATGACATGGACGAGGAGAGAGAAGACACAAGCAAAATTTTCATGATTTTGCAACATGGACGAGGAGAGAGAAGGCACAAACAAAACTATCGTGATTTTGTGACATGTTGCAGGCAAAGAAGCCAAGTGGAAAAATTGTCGTGATTTCGTGACATGTTCGGAGAAGAAGCGCTTGCAAGGAAAACTGTCACAATTTCACGACATGTTCGGAGAAGAAGTGCTTGCAAGGAAAACTGTCACGATTTCACGATAGGTTTGAAGAGAAAGCGCTAAGGATGAAAAGTGTCACGATTTCGTGACAGGTTCGAAGAGAAAGCGCCAAGGATGAAAAGTGTCACGATTTCATGATAGGTTCAAAGAGAAAGCGCTAAGGATGAAAAGTGTCATGATTTCATGACAGGTTCGAAGAAAAAGCACCAAGGATGAAAAGTGTCACGATTTCATGACAGGTTCGAAGAGAAAGCGCTAAGGATGAAAAGTGTCACGATTTCACGATAGGTTTGAAGAGAAAGCACCAAGGATGAAAAGTGTCACGATTTCATGACAGGTTCAAAGAGAAAGCGCTAAGGATGAAAAGTGTCATGATTTTGTGACAGGTTCGAAGAGAAAGCGCCAAGGATGAAAAGTGTCGCAATTTCACGACAAGTTGCAAGAAGCAGCGCCAAGGAGAAAAAGTGTCACGATTTCGCAACAAGTTGCAAGAAGAAGCACCAAGGAGAAAAAGTGTCACGATTTCATGACAAGTTGCAAGAAGAAGTGCCAAGGAGAAAAAGTGTCACGATTTCATGACAAGTTGCAAGAAGAAGTGCCAAGGAGAAAAAGTGTCACGATATCGCGACATGTCGGGTTTTCGCGACTCGACGGGAAGAAAAGCGCCAAGGAGAAAAAGTGTCACGATTTCATGACATAATGCAGGAGAGAGAGTCTGATAGAGAAAGGTGTCATGATTTCATGACATGTTGTGTTTTCGCTGGCCAAAGACAGAAAAGGCACAAGGCAAAGAAAGATGTCATGATTTCACGACATGTTCTGTTTTCGCGGGTGGAAGGCAAAAAAGGCACAAGGCAAAGAAAGATGTCATGATTTCGTGACATGTTCCGTTTTCACGGGCGGAAGGTAGAAAAGGCACAAGGCAAAGAAATATGTGATTTCATGACATTTTCAATTTTCATGGGCCAAATATAGAAAAGAGACAAGGTAGCGAAGATGTCACGATTTCGTGACATGTTTTGATTTCGCAGATGAACGGCAGAAAAGGCACAAGGTAGAGAAAGATGTCGTGATTTCGCGACATGTTTTATTTTTGTGGTTGCAAGTGAAGAAGTGAACAAGGAGGCTAAGAATGTCATGATTTCATGACATGTCTGGTTTTCATGATTGCAAGTGAAGAAGTGAATAAGGAGGCTGAGAATGTCATGATTTCGTGACATGTATTTTTGTGGGTAAAAGGCAAGAAGGGCAGAAAGAGACAGAAGTGTCGTAATTTCATGACAAGTCATAATAGCACGCTTACTGATAGTCAACTAAAAGTAGAACGACAGTTACAGGGGCGGTTGTAGAGAAAAATCATGTAGTGAAAATAAGTAGAGTTAACTGAAGTTAGTGCGGCAGTTACAGATAGAAATCATGCAGCTTTTTAATAAAGTTGAAAAAGGAGAAATCTAACAATCGTATAAATAGAATCGAATATGCATGCATGAACAGAAAAGAACACGAACAGTCATGATCGAGAGGAAAAATAGTCATGGAATAGGTATATGTTGCATGTAATGTATTTAATGAAATGCCCACTCTAAATATGCAAAAGGAGTTACATTAAGAAACAATTACGGGTTGCATGCGTAAAAATGGAAGTTAAAAATAGAGAATAATATGTTATAAAAATAGGTCTGTGTGAAGAATAATGTTGCTGCTGAATGTGTGTAAGAGCTGTCGAAAGAGGGTGAGAAGAGTGTTGTAAGAGAGCAACAAGCTGAGCAGTGAGTATTTACTATGCTTTGATAAATTGGAGACCAGTCAGGGTCTTGTAAAAGTGAAGGCATTTGTATGTCATTGTTTGAACTTTCAAAACTGTGTTCCAAGTTGGTGCTTGGATAAGGGGTTGGTGCTCCTTTCTGTAGGTGCAGATAAATCAGGGGTTGGTGCTCCTTCCAGTGGGTGCTGGTAAATAGATTGTAAAATTGGTGTTTTGCAAAGGCTAGATTTGGACCATAGTCCAAGCAGTCATTCTTGAGGAGTAGCCAAATTGGTGAACCTTGTTACATTGTGTGTTGTGGTGTGCTCTCTTGTGTTTATTGCTTTATCTATTTTCTAGTTATCTTTGCTTCAGTTTTAAGGATTGAAGATCAGATTTTTAGCTACACTGATTCACCCCCCCTCTCAGTGTCATTGTGAGAATATCAGCGAGTAAGCCATATCTGCAAGAATCGTCCTGATTTCATGATCATAGAATTGGATCATAGATTTTTGGCACTATTGTACATGTCCCACAAAATTGGTGAATGCTTGAGCATCCTAGGACTATACCTCGATGGACCTTAGAATTTCCATGATATTCTCCCTATGCTTAGGGTACTATTGTAGTAGCTCATAAATAGACAAATTCACAGGAGTTGTATGTAGGATTTGAACCAACCTGCTTCGTATGGTCACCACCGGTCTAGTTGATGGGCCTAGAATATTCTTAATTGGCCACTAATTCTACATAGCTTGTATCCTAATGGGAGTGTGAGGTTGAGTTGGTGGCTCATACCTCCCATGTCTATTAACAACATTAACCATACCTAGAAACCCTTGGGTAGGTGGTTCGACATGCACTTGGTTGACCTGGCCAACGTTGTTGCGCAACACCTCATGGTTTGGCAATGGATTTTTATAAATACCCATGTTCTGGTTGTCAGGAACCAATGGATTATTCAAAACTATAAGATCACCTTTATAGGTCATATTCTGCATAATATGTTTGAAGGACCAACACACTTCAATGTCATGGTCCTTCGCACTATGGAAGATGTAAAATAGATCATCCTGATACCCCTTTGACTTGGGCTGATTAGGATCGACCAACTTAATCTTAGGTAACCTAATTGTCTTAGCCTCACATAATTTATGGAATATTGATGTCAATGATTCTATCAAAGGCATGAACTTGTGAGGTAGGTGTTTCTCCTTATTTTTGCCCTTGTAATTATTCTTGCATTGTTCGTATTATGCAGGAGGAGGTTGGCCTAATAATTATACTTTTATTTTCCCTTATCCTCTCTTTGGAGGTTTAAACTCACTTGATTGACATGGGTCTGCTTGCCCTAATGTTTCATGGATCTCTTCTTGTGCCCCTCCTTCCTATTTTTGAGCTTCAAGTTACCTTCTTGCAGCTTTATATCCTCAATTACTTTGTCTTACACCAAAGCTTCCTTGAATTTTGGGTACTACTACAGTTGCAACAATAACGAGATGTACTTGGCATAGCTCTTCGTAAATATTTAGGTCTATTTTGTAGCAGGAATAGGGAATGGCAACATTGCAATTAATCTCCTCCACATCTTTCCATATTCTAAGATTGGCTCATCATCACACTAAGCTAGCATAGCCAGATCAAAAAGTTTAGCTTATTTATTGATACTAAAAGAAAAGCATTCAAGAAAGGCGTCATCCAATTGCTTAAAACTAGTGATATTGTGCTTCTTCAACTGATTAAACCACTCCTGAGTTGGGCCCGAGAGGGTTGTGATGAATGTGTGCAAAAGCAATGCATTGTTGCTTACAATCTGGAAGCATACGCCCAAAAATCTTGTGACATGCTCTTGTGCATATTCATCACCTTTGAATTTATCTAGCCTAGGCATGACAAAGTGCTCAAGATATGCTGGAGTAGGAATTGAGGGGTCCAAAGGCTCGTTATAAATCTTGATCAATGTTAGCTTTTGAAAAGTCATGCCTTGCCTCTCGATTGCTTTCACTTTTTCCACTAAGGTATTATAGGCCTGCGAGGATAGGAAGTCCTCCTCCCTAAACTAACACGGGGGAGGTCTTGGAGGCACATTCTTCCTCTATCAAGGTGGAGGATGTTTATCTTCCTCCTCCTCAACTTGGGAGCTTTTGGTATATCCTTGATCAGCTCCATGTCCCTCTTCTTCCTCATATTATCTTTGCCTTTGATCTTAGAATGGTGGTTGTCATTCTCTTTGTTGGACACTAAAATGAGTATGAATATCTCTATGCTCCCGATGTGCATTGGCTTGTGAAAAATCCCTCCTATAAATATGTTATCCATGCTCAACGTGAGTGTATAAACCAGCCCTAGCTAGCCTATCATCTTGTTCCACATGTTCCTTTTGGGAAATTATGTGTTCCTCACGCATACGCTGCTCATATAATATTTTTCTAATGAGCCTTTACAATTGAATATTCTCATATTCAATGCATTGCCTCTCTGCACGGGCGTTCTCCAATTGATCTTGGAGGAGTTATCATCTCTACTCGAATACCAATCTATATGATATATCAAGGTGATCAGCCATAAGAGGCCTCTGGTATGTTTTCTTTGTGCGAGCAACCTTATGGGTTTTGTATCCATCTAACTAATTTGCGATGCTTTTGCCTTTATCCATAAAAATTACATTGGCATCCTACTAAGCCTTGTGTTGTGTGCCACCATGTATGGATGGTGGATATGTAACATGAGGGCAGTTAGAAGCCTCTCCATGCTCTCTGGTAGTCCTGATGATGCTCCCACCATGCTCACTCATAGCATGAGTGGGTGGAGCCGAAGGCTTATAGCCTAAATTCTTGAGGATGCTACCCAAACCATCCAACTATCTGGATCGCCATGGCTCATGTGGTGGCATACCATTGGCTCCTACCTTCGAGATGTTGATAGTGATCTTACGAGGTTAACTACATATGGGAGTGTGAATAGACCTATACCAGAAACTAGCCTGTTTGCATACCCCTAAATGGGTGGATCTCGATCTCTTCTATACTATAAATTTTAAGGTACAAAACCTCCTTTAGAACTAATATGTAGGGGTACCAAATTGGATCCTTGTAAGACATACTCATCGATCGATCTCGTGGATGCACGTGCACTATGATCTTAGTAATGGCTTTCAAGTGGAACATCCTCATGTTGAGAGGTTCCATGCTCTATCCTATGTCTAGAAGAGTGTACAAAAACTCCTCTATTGGGGGTACACTCAATGGTGTCCCCTCGTGTCAAATTGTCTCCTCTGATGCTCACCAGACGATGTTCACGAAGCGCATGTGGGTGAGGGTTCAACGCATTTTGTTGTGAATTTGGTGGGGCTTGGTCATTGGCATCAAAATTTAGCCTCTTCCAACCTCATCGTGTCTCCACCATGGTGCACCTAGTGTCTAAATTTATATTTTATTATGTAAATAAGGTATATAATGGTGATTATCTAGTATTAATTTTTTAAATGTGAGCCCTAAACTATTTGATGTTTTTTTATGATTTGTTATATCAGTATTAGAAACTCTTATCATGTTTGAAATCTTGTTATATGGTAATATTAGTTTAATTGGATTTCACCTACATACTTGTAGCTCGACAACTTGTCTATGAAATCTAAGTAATGTAATACAACCTATAATATGTGGCAATGAAGCCCACACATGGTTAGGGAGCACAGGTCCTTCCAAATCCTCACCCATTTTCCCCAGTCAATGTTATACCCTTCGAAGAGAGTACATACAATTTTTTTAGGGTACAAAAGGTTCTTAGATCTGGTATTGGTCTAGTATTCAAGGGTACGTAGGATTTGGGCCAACGGATGGAAGTCACCTCCATCATCATTGAAACCCTACTAGTGGTTGGATGTCACTTCCAACTCACTAGCATTTACTTTGGAACGTGGTGTGTGTGGTTCTTTTTAAATTGCATAAAAGGAAATATGCATAATATAGCACTCACATGATCATTTCCTACATGATATGCATAAAAAGAATGTTTGATATTCAAGAAACATGCATGCTACATCCTACATGAACTTTTCGATAATGCAAATTTACGATGATTAATGGTCTTTTATTAGGCCTTGTTGGGCACTGAATTGCACCGAGTTTTAACTCGATACTATGGATTTCTATCTTCCTACTTTCTATCTAGGCTTGTACCCGATAGCTGCATCTCAACACATAACATTAGATGGACCAAAATAGGGGTTTTTGATCCAACCTCTAGAGTAGGTTGGTTCCTTGTCAACTTAGCAAGTTGTTGACACAATTATGCTCATTTAGGGTTTGGATTTTAGGGTAAGATAAGTTTAGGGTTAGAGAGATGTGGATAATAGTGGACGGATAGGTTAACAACATTGCACTACCATAAAAAGCTCCCAAAAAACCATGCTAAGGACATATACTCAGATCAACATTTATCCCAAAATAGATTGTTTCATATATTAAAGCATAGTAGAGAAATGTTGTAGCAAGCAATTTCAATATCCAAGGAATGATAATCCAAATAACAGAATTCACCAAACACTTAGATTTCACAAAAATTTACTTCCTAACCACATAGAACGAAATCAAAAGCAGATTTCAATTACTTATAATAGCTAGTAATCCAAAATTTGACACAAACTAACCATCAAAGTATTTATAAAAATGCAACTAAGAAATTTTAACCTCTGACATCAAGCATGAGAATGTGAATTTGAGGTGAAGATCAATGTATTTCTCCTTTCATTTAGCTCTTTAGGAATATTTACAATGGTACAAACAAACACGCTAGAGCTGACCCTTAAAAATGAGGGTTCAACCTCTACTTATAGTTTTCTTATTACAATAAACAAGAAAAAATACCAAATATCTTGTTACAACAACACAACAAAGATATTTAGCTAGCATTAGCTCATTGGTCAGTCCTCCAGGAATTTCGTTGAAGGAAAGTATGCCATGGCAAATCAAGGTCTCTGCAACTTGTTGATCACTCAGTGGAACTAAATGCCATTCCACTTTAAAATTGATGACATCATATTTTAATTAGAAGAAGCAAAATATCTAATCTGGATCGTTGATATCTGAACATCGAATCTGCTCCGGGATCTATTATATTCAGCATTATATTCTTCAATCTGGGTCTGAATCTAGTCACATACTTCTTCTATCATGAATCCACACTTTCATTATTTCACCATCCTATCTTATCTTCATTTTGGAAAGGAAATACTTGTTCATTCCCCAAATCACCAATCTACACTTTTCTGCCAATGACATCATCATATCTTTGAAACTTTTATGGATTTGAAGGTAGCATTAATCCAAAGCTGGAAATAAAAGGACTTTCTCAAAATTAGATATTCAATACACAAATATGCCATTCCACACTTTTCTACCACTGATGTCATCGTCTCTTAGGAACTTTTGCAGATTTGAGATCTGCCATCATTTTGGAGTCGGAGTGAAATCACCTAGAATTGCTCCAAACATGAAAAATTCACTAACTATTGAGCGAATTCATGTCTTCTGACCTGGATTTTATCACTTAGTCAAAATTATACAAAATTTTACTAAGTATGTGGCCATTTTAGGCCTACATTCTGGCACCTCCCAAGTGGTTTTGCTTGCAAAGCCAATCGAATCCAAAGTCTTATCCATTGGGCCTTAGGAGTCAAAACAATACTTTTCTTTGAAGATATGTTTTAATGAATAATTTCCATACAAACGCTACCCTCTGAAAGCTTAAATTCTGACTAGAGGGTAAATGTTCATATAGAAACCATGCCAAAAACATCATATAACTCACTTGTTCAACTAGATAATGTATCCATAATATCAGTATTACTACTGCCTTCAAAAATTATACATAACTCTACCTCCTTTATAAGGCTTCATTTCAAAAAATGCCTTCACACAAAAATGTTGCGTTGTAGGTTTCATGTCTTTATTGCTTATTTTTGACAATTTTAAGAGTAAAATAGAAATACAAAACTAATGTATAGAAACACAAAACTTATGTATATTTACAAATAAAAATGAAATGATTTAAGTGGAAGCCCCTCTTGGGCCTGTAGCTGCTCAATATTCATCCTTATATTCTCTTTCTTCTGGAGCATGTACTCTTTGGTTATCCTCACCAGAGGTGTCTCCAAACAACTGGACCATTGATTCCAAATATTGAAGAGCCTATTTCCATGTTTCCTCAAAGGAATTTGATGTTTCTTTAAGCTACTTATAAAAATATTGTAGTTCCCCAACATCCTCATAATTAGCAGCATTCCCTCTAGTAACCAGATCCTCCATGAGATCTCTTAATCGGATGTAATCCATAATCAATTTGGCAAATTTTTCTTGGGATAGTGGCTCTTCCAGTGAATCAATTCCAGCCTCATCCTATAAGTTATCCTTGATGCTTTGTTGGGATTCTTCCACAAATAACAAGTTGTGATCCTCCTTCCAAAGTCCTTTGAAACCAACATGAATCATTTCCTTATTTATTTCAATGATGTATTTAATTCCTCTTTCCATTCTGTCAAACAAAAAATAGGCTCTCTGAACCACCCTGTGCTTCTTCACCACTATTTTGGTAGCTACCCTGACCAGATTCAATTTCCTATTGGAAATTGGTTTAGTAGGATCACTGAGCCTACTTACAACCATCCTGTACATTTGTTCTGCCGAAATCACCATAGGCTATAACTCTCCAGTGATTTGATCTAAATAATTCTAAATAGTAGAGAGCAATTGGCTAGCATATTTTAGGTAGTCGATTATGAGTTGAAGACCTGAACATTTTTCTTGAACTTCAAAAAGCAACTCCTAATTTATCCTTTTCAAATCATATTTGGAAAAACCTAAGGACTTGGCTTTCTCAATCTAAAGCCGATGCTTTAAACTTTGAATTTATTTTACCTGATCCTCATTCAACTTATTTTGTTCTTCTAACTGGTCTTTCCACTCATTAGCCTTTTGAAACCTTTCCTACCAACTCTTAGCCTCTTTTCTTAGAGCTTTCTCTATTTTCTTTTGATCATTGAGGCTCCTCTTAAGCTTTTCAACTTCTTGTTTCAGCTTATCTACCTTCTCTTTAGCTATATCAATTTTCACATAAAATGTATCTAAGTGAGCCTTGGCAATCCCTAACTCATCCTCAATAGGAGGCTTGTCAATATATTCTATGGTTTCCTTCACTCTATAATCCTGAGCAGTCATTTCATTTTCATGTTTGCTCGCTTGAGGAATCATAGACCTTGAAACCCTTTGCCTAGTGACAGGGTTAACATACATACTTTTTCTTTTCATGACCATCCTATGGGAAGGCCGAGTAATCTTCTCTTCCCAATAGTCATTTATGCTCTAAGTGGTTGCCTGTTATTTTCATATAGTAATAGACTTTGAAAAATTAGCAACCAAAGGAGATAATGACATCAAAAACATGAGGGCAAACTGAATTTTTTTTGGTGGGGATGAAGATATATTGATAGCAACCTCTATTACAATGGTAGACTCTGTAATTATCGCTGATGTGGATATAGGTAAATTTAGAGAAATAGGAACATAATTGATAGTAGGCAGGGTGGATGAAGTCAAAACACAGTGTCCCATGGATGATGGTAATGAAATATATGAGGGTGCAATAATGGTGTAAATTGAAGTGGACATCTTTGAAGTGGAAGGTGGGTCTTGAGGAGGTTGTGACACAACATAACTTACTGGTACCTCCATAGCTACTAATGAGACGAGGGAAGAACTATGATGCGGAGGAGGTAAATATGCCACATTTTCTTGACTAGAAAGGGAGGGAAATACTTTTGGAGATTCATGGAGATGAAAAGGAGAATAGGGATTAGAAACCATACCTTCACCTACAGATGTAGGGTGTTCTTTTTTAGCTTTTGTCTCCAGCTGTTGTTCTTGTTCAAATAACCCTTCTATATTAAAAATAGATATCTCTTCAGTAATTTCTTCCACTCATTTTTTGCTTATTGGAAACCTCTCTCTCCTCTATTTCTAGGCCCTCTTATTCCTCCTATAAACTAATTAAAATGTAGCCATATATCCTTTAGAATTTTCTCCCTCTTCATATTCTTGTACTACTCTTGAAAGTAGAGACTTATCAGATACAGGTCGTAATTCAACTGATGCTATAGAGATGATGGAAAAATGTGGGGATCTTATTTCAATTAGTGGAATATTTGCAACTCTTTCTTTGGAAAATTTCATTTCATTCACCAATTTAGCCTTATCGGGAAACTTCTCTACCTGCTTAGAAGTAGGATTGGAGATTTTGAGTATTTTAGCTATGGTCAAAGGAACTTTTTTCATCTCTGTCTGAATCTTTATAATTGTAAGAGGAAGGAGGGACACAGAATAATTCTAGGGTTTTTCACTGATCAATACTATATTTTTGACATCCTTTGGTCTCCAGGATTCAACGTTCTTATTATAATACTTGAAAATTCCTTATCAATTTTCATTCCAAACTTTGATTTGGGTTTTCCAATTTTGACCCTTATACACCACCAATCTATAATATTTTTTGTCTTCCATGGTCCTTTCTCCTTTTTTCTTCCTCTCTCTGCTACCTCTTATTCAGAAGGAGTGTCTTTCATATTGGTAGATTCAACCCTCACCTTATTAATTGTATCCTTTGTAAGTCGATGGCTTAGCTCATGCTTCAGATTGAAATCCATAACCTATTCATATAAATCCAACCATGGAGTTAAATAATCTATCTTTGAGATGTTCCACTCCAAAAGAGCATTTTCATCATTATTCCTTCCCTGCTCAAAATTAGTTTTGCACCTTTTTTCAAATTTATAGGCCTTGTCTTCATTTAGAGTTTTATTTCTCTTAGTGAAAATGTCATCAGGATCATAACTCCATATCTAAGGAATATAAAATAGACATAATATATCAAGGTATTGATCAATTTATTGTCTCTACCACTCGAATACAATAATATTATATTTAGTGCTGTAAGTAATTAAATACTTTTTCTTCCTCCCTGAACCATAACTTGCATCAATGTACACCACCTACCTTAGATACTCCGGGGTGAATAGCCTTTATGTGACAAAGTGAGGTAGGAGAAAGGGTTTACCTATGAAACCATATAACCTGATTATTGTGCCCTTTGTTAGTAGATACCAATATCCTTCCTCAGCGTATTCCTTCCTCAAAATCTACTTAGCTAAGGAGGGCAACCTAGGGCACTCATTGTACATTATTTTTAGGGTAGGTTCCAAAAATTCCAAGTTGAATCTGTAATAGGACTCATTGCTCTTCAAATAATCTATCCAATAATAGACCGAAAAGGGTTCTCCATCACTGGTTTTATCCTTAGCTAGAATCCATGACATTCTGCTTTTGATAGCTACGTAGAACATCCACACCAGACTTGAGAAATATCTAAAACTAGGAGCACCAACACCCTTCTTCATGTTTACCAACTGCTCATGGATCCTCTGAGCAAGAAAAGTTGGCCAGTCAAAGTAAATTACTCTGGTACCCCTCTCTCTCATGTCTTTCTTATACATCCTCTCATTAGAAATATAATATGTCACAACAATTTTCCAACCATGAACCATCCTGTCAGAGTCCAAACCCTCCATACAATCTAACATAGAAAATAATTTTGGGTTTGCAAATTCATCAATGTGAATTGGGACTTCGGGCATTTCGTCTTGATTCTTTATCCTTATGAAATTAATATGAAGCCATTTTTCTAGTGCCTCCCTTTTTTCTTCTGAAGTTATCATGTTAGTGTAAGTCCTGTCTAGATCTACTATGATAAATGGTATGAGCTTTGATGATGGGCCTACCCCTACGGTGAATAACTCATAGCAAGTCTCTCTTGTGATTGAAAATAGGGGAGTGCCCTTAGGGGTTCTAACTATTCTATTTTTAGAATAATAGAATTTAATCATAGTAGAGACTATTTTGGGGTAGTTATGCATAGAATCATAGATATAAGAGAACAAAAAGGATTTTATGGCTATCATACCTTGTCGTTGTATTGGATTTCCTTAAAAATATGAAAATTCAAAACTTATCCTGAGGTAGGTCCTTCTCACTCTTGTCATCACTATATTTGTGACTCGACTGGTCCGATGTACATGAACCTGTAATATTTTTGCTATCTTCGATGATTTAGTGGAAGATTTTTTGGGTGCCATCCTGACAGTGGCAAACTTCATCCTCCTAATCTGTAGTAAATTCTCCAAGGTATCGCTATAACTTTCTACCTTCCTGTGGATGCAAGGGGTTTCCAAATGGATTTTGTGTATGCTTTTCATTACTTTTCTCCTCTGGAGCCCACATATCTTTCACCATTAATGTAGTTGTTGTATGATATCTTTGTTGGCACACTTTCCAATCCTTTTAATTATTTCTTTGGTGACTTAAAGGTTGCGTCCTATCTTCTTATTGGTCAAATTTTAAAATTGTGTTGCTAGCTCATCACATCCCTTTAGCAACTCTTTGGTCCATGCATGAGTTCATTAGAATTGAATGCGGTAGCACTCTTTAGCCTCCATGTGTCAGATTGGAAATTAATGTTTGGCTTTGGTTTGATTCTGCTTTGGTATCTTAAGAACCTTCTAAGTCTACTTTGGTACTTGAAGCTTGCATGCACGACACTCTATCTTGATTCTGCTTTGGCTATCTCCACCTTTGAAAGGTTCCCATATTAGCATTGTTATTTATCCTTCTCTATGTGGCATAAAAACTGATAGACCACTCCACAAAAATCTAGAATTAACCCTATAGACTTAATAGCAGAATGCCATTCCATAGAGTTTTACACAACACCGTGTGGAATGGAACATCACCATGCATTTGGCCAACACTTAGTCATTTCTTGCAAACTTTATTCTCTCTTTTTTTTTAGAATTTATTTGAAAATAACTAATTACAAAGTGCAAAAAATAAGGGGAAATATTTGTACAATGTATATACATATGTTACAATGAGCTCATTTCTTACATATAGTATAGCTTGAGGTGGAAACCATTCACCAGAATTGGTTGTATGTTTTCCTCTGGATCCTTCAACTAAAATACATTAGACTCTTTAGCTTCCACTATTTCGAAAGGACCATCCCAAAAGGAATCAAACTTTTCATGCTTTCCTAGTTTTGCCCTATCAACATTCCATCTAAGAACTGAGTCTCCAACTTGGAGTTTTTTGAACCTGGCCTTTTTATCAAACCATGCTTTAATGTCTTATGAATGCTTTTAAAAATGATCATATGCTTGAGTTCTGCTCTCTTCCAATCACAGTAAGTTTGTCAACCTATTTTTTACTGGATCATCCTCTAATTCTTCTTCTTTACTGACAAGCTTAAGTGTTGGGATCTCTAAGTGAATCGGCAATACTGCCTCTTTTCCATATAACAGTGCATAAGGAGAAGTTTTGATGGACTTTTTAATAGTAATATTTTTTGCCCATAGAGCATGGTTGAGCAATAGGTGCCAACTCCTTTTGTTATCTTCCAAAGATTTTTTCAAAATCCTTAATAGGTTTTTGTTGGTAGATTCTGCAAGTCCATTACCTTGTGGGTAATAATTTGAAGTATACTTAAGAGTGATGCCATACTTTTTGGCAAACTCAATGTACTTGGCTCCTATGAAAGAAGGTCCATTATCACTCACCAAAGCTTTTGGGACTCCAAATATGGAAATCAAATTATCCATAAAGATGATCACAACTTCCTGGTCTACCCACTTTTTAGGAATGGCCCCCACCCATCTGGTAATATAGTCTTTAGCTATCAAGACAAACTTATGCTCTATTGAAGAATTAAAATTTATAACTCCTATGAAATCTAATCCCCATTTTTGAAAAGGCTCCTCAACTTGAATAGGTTTCAGAGGAGATGAAGCATTTTTTGTTCTTCCAATGTACCTCTGACATTTGTCACAAGCCTATGTAACTTTAAAAGCATCATTAAACACAAAAGACCAATAATTACCTACTCTTATTATATTCAAATTTTTAAATCTACCCGAGCTATGACCACCTAATGACCCTCCATGAAATTTTTCTATGAATATTTTTTGTTGGTCCTCCTTCAAACATTTCAGGAGAATATCATCCAAGTTTCTTTTGAATAACCCTTCAGGTAGTAATACATATTTTAGATCATGAATTCTATACCTCCTTCTTTATTAAGAATTTAGATAAGGTGGGAAGATCTTAGTTTGGAAATACCTGGTCATTTTCTCGATCCAATCAGAATCTAGATTGCGTACAATCTCTATTTGATCCTCTTCTGTTATCTGACAAGATATCATTTCTACCAATGCTGAAGCATCTGTCAATCCTTGGAATAAGGCTCTACCTCTTATCAGATTGGTGGGACATATTTCTACATCATATTCTTGGATCTTAGTACCAGCCCTTTTATCACCTAGGTCACCTTGTAAAATAAAAATTCTTACATCTGGATGAACCACATATACAAAGGTTTTTCTCTGTATCATATATTGTCTAAAATTCCTTAGAGACTTCATCATAGTGAACACTTGTATTTCAGTAAAGTTGTATTTTACCTGATAATCATGTAAATTTTGAATCCAAAATAACAGAGGGTGTCATCCCCTTGATTATCTTTTTGGGTGAGTACCAAGGCATAACTCTCTTCAACTCCATAAGCATAGAGAATAAAATCTTTAGTGAAATTAGGATTTTTCAAGACTGGGGCTGCTGTAATGGATTGATTGATGGCCTCGAAATATTGCTTCCTAAACTCAGTCCACTTGAACTCTACCTTTTTCTTGAGTAGTTTAGATATAAGCCTCACTTTTTGTGCAAAATCAGAAATGAATTTCCTCACAAAATTGATTTGACCTAGGAAGGACAACAAGGTATTCTGATTAGTAGGCAAAGGAATAGCTAGAATTGCTCTAATTATTTTTGTATTTATGGCCATACCTTCCTTTGAGACCACATGGTCTAATATTTTTCCCTCATGTACTACAAAAAATGACTTCTTAGGATTCAATGCGATACCAAATTCTCTACACTTATGAAAAACCTATTCCAAATGAGATAGATGATCATTTTTATCATGAAAAAACACTGTCATGTCATCTAGGTAAATCATAATAACTTTATTTATAAGTGTACCAAAGGCATAGTCCATGGCCCTCTAAAATGTAGCTCCAGCATTAGATAGCCCAAAGGGCATTATCTGATAGGCAAATGTACCCCATTTTGTGGTGAATGCTATTTTGTACCGGTCTTCATCTTTTACCCAAATTTGGTTATATCTAGAGTAACCATCCAATAGTGAGAATATTTTTGCTCCAGCTACCACTTGTAAGATCTAGTCAATATGAGGGAGGGGGTAGTGATCCTTAAGGTATTCTTGATTCAGATTTCTAAAATGTTCGCATAGACATATATCCCCATTCTTCTTTCTTACGGGTACCAAATTGGCTATCCAAGTGGAATTTTTTATTGGATATATTATCCTAGCCTTTAGTAGCTTTAAGATTTTCTCTCTCATAATGGCTTCTATCCTCAGATTGGCAGGCCTCTATTTTTATCAGAATGGTTTAGCACTGGGTTCTAACTCAATAGTATACTGGATAATCCTTTTGTCATACACCTTAAGGTCTTCATATGACCAAGCCACAATGTCTTGGTATTTTAAGCATAAATTTTTAATCTCTTCTGCTTCCTCAGGTGAACACTAGATCCCAATTTTGAGCTTCTTTCCTATTTTGACCTCAACTTATTTATAGATATTTTCACAGACCTTCTTTTCTCCAACCTTCTTTCTATCTTCATTATCAAATATACTTTCAAGGGTGACCAATCCCCTTGGAATATGATTGTTTCTTAGTTAAATAAAGTCTTACTGATCTATTTACTCCAAGTCTTCCTCTTGGACAGTTGAGAAGCATGCTTCTCTTATCATAAAATCCAAAATTTGTTCATCACTTTCAAAAACCTACCATAATATCTTCTTGTCTAGAACTGCAGGTCTGAAAACCATTTTAATTCCCTTGGTATTCTTAGTTCCAAAATCTACAGGAGGATTGAAATTAGCTCCCTTTGTTTTCAATGAATCTGCCAGGTGATTCTCGTATTTTGGCACAAAACTTAAATTTAGGGCATTAAATGAATCCATTAGGTCTCATACCTTATTTCTATAAGATTTTAAGTAATGGTGCTTACTGCTGCACTTATTCCTTACCTGATGGACTATCAACTCAGAATCACCATATATGTTTAAAATCTTGATGCCCATACTTTCTTCTTGCATCAATATGAGTCACAGAGGCTCGTACTCTACAACATTATTAGTACATGACCATTTCAGTCTATAAGCAACATTATTTATCCTTTTCAACTATGATTGTAGAACCACACCAGCCCCTACACCATTTCTACATTTAGCACCATCAAAATCCATAACCCATGTTTCCTTATTTCTTAGGGATTGATTAGAAATAGAAGGGATGTTATTTTCCAATTCAGTTGTGATGTTGTATGTTCCCATACCAGTTCAAAATTGACTATAGTATTCTCTAAAATGCAACTCATATTTAATTTCTAGCTCCTCAATGTTTTGCACTAGCTCAAATTCTTCCAAAGGATTAATATTGCACATATCTTCTTCAATATTTTCAATATGATAAGAAACTAGTTTCTCAGGTGTTATCCTTATTCTTTTTTCCTTTGAAAGGGATTACCATGCTAGAATAATCCATGTACATACACCCCCCTAGATTTGCAATAAATTATCTTGAGAGGCATAACCCAAAATAGGGTTCTAAGTCCACCACCACTATTTCCTACACCACCATTACCTTGAGAGCTCTTTACAACCTCATCAGTACATATTTAATAACCCAAATTGTCTTGATAGGTGTCCCATCTAGTTGCAACACTCCAAGACAAGACAGGTTATATTACATACCCATTTATTCATAGACCGCCTTAGGCACAACTATGGTTGATTCTCCTGAATCAATCATACAATTTTGGACTACCTATCCTTCCATTATTAAGGATATGTAGAAAGGGGGAGGTTTTTTTTTTTATAATAACAGGTGTCATTTCTTTATTTTCTGGTGGTATACTAAGGATGGTGTTGGTTGGTCTATTCTGGGGATTTTTGTCGAGGGAAGCTTTAAGCAGGTCAATCTAGCCTAAAATGAAAAGAGTGTCATATAGGCTAGCTTTTTATGGAATCCTTTTCATATCCTCAAAAATGTTGTACTTAGACTTGGTCAGGGATAGTCTTTCCAGTACTTTGTTTGGCTCACCATATTTCCTTTTATATTTTTGGTTTACCTCTAATATTTATCTTTTGGTAATAGAAAGGAACTTGAGCCTTTCTTGATCCTCACCCTTGGATCTCATTTTGTCTTCTTTTGTTTCTCTTTCGGTATTTTTAGGGGGACTATCTGTCTTCTCCTTTCTTCTAGCTCGAGGAATAGGAAAAGTGTCACTATTTTGAGGGGGGAAGTCAAATTTCTTTTGAGAAGGGACCTGGAATTGTCCCATCTTCTAGGGGTCTACTTGTAAAGCTTTATTTCTAGACCTTGTCATAACAACAATCAAAATTTCTTCCTCTAACTCTTTTCCAACCATGATCTGATCAAGGTGCCATAACATATTAATCCTCCCCTTCTGATTCCTTTCAGCTTGATCCATATATTTTTGAACATGGTGTTGATACATCACACAAGATTGTGAGTCATGGAGGTCATTGTATACCAAACTCCAAACATTTGCAAGAGTGGTATCTGCAAAACACTCTGGCTCCTCATATGCTGCATTTACCCTAACCCCAGTACTATTACTAGGACCATGCATTTGGTATTTATTTACATATGGGAATCTACTTTGTTGTGGCATTTCCTGATCTCTCTTTTCCATCGAATTCATTCTATTACTCAGATTTTTCATGGTATTTTGTATATCCATAATAGCAGATAATTCTTGAGAAGGTTGAGAAGGAAATGGAGGAAAAGGAGGTGTAGAGGATATAGGTTTAGACCAAGGAATCATATTCATTTGTGGAGATGGATATGGTAAAGAAATTGGGTCCATGTAGGAAGGCTTTGTGGGTTACTCATGGCCACTATTGGTTTCTAAGTTATAGGGCAACACGGTTTTGGTGGGAATTCTTCCCACATTGATCAAGATATTTTTAGCATGGACGGTTGCATTATAAACTTGGGGGAAGGCTTCTACTCCATATTGTTGTGTTTGCAAACCTAGATATGATCCCAGGGATTGAATATAATACATTTAAGCCAAACATGCAGCTGATATAGCAGTTGGGGGAATTCTCTTCCATGTTCTACTAAATCTCAAATTAAAATCTAAGATAATTTCTTGCTAGGTTTTTTGCATGGCTATAAATTGATTCAACAGAGAAAATGGAACAACAGATTCATTAAATTCTTCTATGAATGGCTCAGCCAATGATTGCCATGCAGTGATAGAATTATCTTCCAAAGTTCTAAACCAACGCAATATATTTCCACAAAAGGATAGGGCTATAATTTTGACAATAATATTTTCCTCTTTTATGTTGTGGATTGCTACTAGGTTCAAGATATCTTGGTAGTGCTCATAAGTTGTTTTCCGAAATCCATTATACATGGGGGTTTCCTTAGATATAGCCTAGGGATGGAATCCATTTGGGATAATCTAAGGGGCCCAGTTGAATCCTAGTTAGGGTACTTTTGTAGTGGTTGATTATGAATCACATTTTGTGCCATATTTCTAGTTGCAGGTCTTCTTGGGGGAACTATTGGGTTTCCTTTTGGAAGCTCTTCTTCTTCAATAAAATCTTGATCTAAACTTTTGATAACAACAACCCCTCTTTGAGGTAACTCACAATGAAAGAAATAATCAAGGTTGTTCCTATTGAAAGACCTAGTATACATGAAAGGGTACTAGTATACAATACTTTTTCAGGATATTTTTACCAGGGAGTCACTAGGTTAACTTTCTTTTCTTAGCTAATAAGGTCAATAAAATTCACCAAATCTTGATTCCTTCGGGTTGAGATAACAATAAATCTTTATATGGATTTCATGTTCCTTGTGAACTATCATATCGGGCGTGCCAAAAATTGTTGGGCATTGAATTGCACCAAGTTTTCACTCGATACTGTGAATTTCTATCTTCCTACTTTCTATCCAGGCTTGCACCCTATAGCTATAGCTCAACACTCAACATTGGATGGACCAAAATAGGGGTTTCCAATCCAACCTCGAGAGTGGGTTGATTCCTTGTCAACTTAGCAAGTTTTTGACACAATTATGCTCATTTAGGGTTTGTATTTTAGGGTAAGAGAAGGTTAGGGTTAGAGAGATGTGGATAATAGTGGATTGATAGGTTAACAACATTGCACTACCATAAAAACCTCCCAAAAAACCATGCTAAGGACATATACTCAGATCAACATTTATCTCAAAATAGATTGTTTCATATATTAAAGCATAGTAGAGAAATATTGTAGCAAGAAATTTCAATATCTAGGGAATGATAATCCAAATAAAAAAATTCACCAAACACTTAGATTTCACATAAATGTACTTTCTAACCACATAGAATGAATTCAAAAGCATATTTCAATTACTTATAACAACTAGTAATCTAAAATTTGGCACAAACTAACCATCAAAGTATTTACAAAAATGCAACTAAGAAATCTGAACCTCTGACATCAAGTATGAGAATGTGAACTTGAGGTGAAGATCAATGTATTGCTCCTTTCATTTAGCTCTTCAGGAATATTTACAAAGGTACGAGCAAACATGCTAGAGTCGACCCTTAAAAATGAGGGTTCAACCTCTACTTATAGTTTTCTTATTACAATAAACAAGAAACAATACCAAAGGTCTTGTTACAACACATCGAAGATATTTAGCTGAAATTATCTCATTGGTCAGTCCTCTAAGAATTTATCTAAAGGAAAGTCCACCATGGTAGCTCGGGGTCTCTACAACTTACTGATCGCTCAGTGGAACTAAAGTTTAAACTGTTAAAGATCATGCATCTTCGTCGATCCTTCTTGGGAGTGAATTACCACCGTCGATCTGTAATCGCCTATGGTTTTATCTTCTTAGAAAACCCTTGATGCTTCATCTTCCAACCAATTGTTACAAATTCTGACGCAACAATATCTTTTAAACCACCAAGATTTGGTAGCTTAACCTCCACCATTTATTCTCTTCATCACATGATTCAGATTCAATATGGCACAAGCTAAATGTCATTCCGCTTTAAAATTGATGATGTCATATTTTAATCAAAAGTAGTAGAATCTCCAATCCGGATCTGTGATATCTAAACATCGAATTCACTTCAGGATATATTATATTCAACATTATATTCTTCAATCCATATTATATTCTTCAATCTAGATCCGGAGCTAGTCACATAATTCTTTTGTCGTAAATATGCACTTTCATTATTTCACCACCCCGTCTTATCTTCATTATAGAAAGGAAATACTTGTTCATTCCCTGAATCACCAATCCACACTTTTTTGCTAGTGACATCATCATTTCTGTAAAAATTTTGCAGATTTGAAGGTAGCATTAATCCAGAGCCAAAAACAAAAAGACTTACCCAAAATCGAATATTCAATATACAAATATGCCATTCCAAAAAATTTCACCATTGACGTCATCATCTCTTAGGAATTTTTATGGATTTGAGATCTACCATAATTTTGGAGCCAAAGTGAAATCACCCATAATTGCTCCAAACATGAAAACTTCACTAACTGTTGAGTGGATTCATATCTTATGACCTAGATTTTATCACTTAGTCAAAATTATACAAAATTTAACTAAGTATATGGCCATTTTAGGCCTACAGGCCTCAAGCATGCAAAACCACCACATGAAATATTCTAGCACATTGGATTCTAGGGCGGACTGCAATCAGAGATCCATTGTTCCTAGCAGCACCTAGCTAAAATGTAGAAAAATAAACCTTAAGGACCTAGTTCATTTTCATTTTCCTTTTATCCTTAGTCTATTTATGTTTCAATTTTGTTGTTCTAGAAAAAATAGAGGTAAAATACAGAGATAGAGAGTGTCATAAGGGCCTGCCTTAGGTCCTCATCTAATCTAGCTTTGAACTTCTATTATCTATTGTGTCTACTATAAACCATAGATCTATGGCATGGTTGCTACTACAAACCATGTTTTGAAGCTGCGGGCCAACAATGAGATCGCAGTTATAAGCTGTGGTTTGCACCTAATATAAAGAAACAAAAAAATATCAAAAATTAGGGGCATAAATTGTGGAGTTCCATTGTGATCACCTTATGACCTATCCAAAAAGCATACACCTATCTAATACATCAATTAGAATCAACATCAAAGCATAAAATGATAAACAAGATTGCATATAACAATAAAATGGATGTTTCTTTTATTAATATTGAAAATGAATCTTGGTTACAATCATGCCCCTCTTAGGGTCACCCAAATTTTGATACAATTGATACAATTCCAAAGCCCCCAATGGGGTAGGCACAATACTAAGGCTCTATAAATAGTCACAAACTACTCTATGGTGGAGTTGACCCTCTTCTTCGCGTTGAGGAAGAAATTAGATGATTGAATCTCCTTCAAACCTGCTTTCTTGCGATCAAGAAACAACACAAAAACATTAATAGCATAGGCAACCTCTCGTGATGAGGCCCTTTAAAGGATATAAACATGAAAGTGCCATAACACTAATGAAATCAAGAAAATGAACAAATCATGTTAGACTTATGCAAAACTCATAAAGATTGCTTGAAACATAGAAATGAAGAATACTGCTATCTATCTAATAGACTAATTGCATGAAATGATGCATGGAAACAAGAGATTAGTACAAAGTTGTTTAAATGGAAAGAACTCACATAAATCCCTAATTAAACTAGTCAGTGTCTCTAAAACATGAAATAAACCACTAAAATGCCTAATCTGACCTAATTAAGCATAATGCAAAAGAAACAATAAGGAGATCTATCACCTATTACAAACCGTAGCTCAGATGAGTAGTATGCACTGCACACCATGGTTGTCAGCTATGGTGAGCAATCAAGTAGATTTGCCCTCCAAATCAAGGGTTGTGGGCTTGATATTCCTTGTCCAATTGATGATCAAGGGTCGCCTTGGTGTCCTCTAACTGGATTGGCGGTTGAATTCCACAATTGGGCCTCTGTTTGCCCGAATTAGCATTTCTTGGCATTCTAGCTCCTTAGGGCATCCATGGCACAAATTGACATGATGCTTGGTGAATTGGCAAGTGAATGGAAACTAGGCTCTCTCAATGTACTCAAATGAGTCTACAATCTAACAGGGCTTCGCTGCTCAAAATGCTCTCTCTTGCTATCTATTTCGATAGTGCTTCACTATCAAAATGCACTATATGCTCTATATATTTTGCCCTATTTTGGAAGGGGTACTTATAGGACTACCCAAGGGCTAGGGGTGGCTTCATGGAGAATCCAAGATCAAGAAGATGTGGTTTGGACAGTTGGATTGGAAGCATATGGAATCTTCCATCCTTCAACTACCTTCTCTAGAAAAAGTGGTCGTTCAAACTGATTTAGCTCGGATGAAGGCCAAATGAACTTTATTTTAGACCATAGGTGATAGCTGGGACCTAGACTATAGACCACAGGTCTTAGCTGTGGTTCATACTATATATTGTAGGTCAACTACGATTCAAAATGATTAGTCCAAGGAGCCCAAATTGAGTGGTTAAAACCATTGCTCTATCTTGGAGTCTATACAAGATATTCCATATGGTCTTGTAGCATGTCCCATATGAGTAGTCACCCTCAATATGACGTGTTTTAGGTGTCTACATGAAGTTTTTAATAGCTTATTAACCCCATGAAGATTTTTACTTCAGTAACATTAGTAGTAGGTGGCCAGTTTAACATGGATTTTATTTTATTTGGATCCACAGTTATCTCTTCTATTGATATGATATGCCCTAAATAGTGTATCTCCAAAATATAGAAATCACTTTTGGCTAGATTCTCGTAGAGTTGATTTTCCCTTAGCAACTCCAAAATGATCTTGAGATGCTTATCGTGTGAGACAAGAAAAGTCTCCCCAAGATTGAAGAATTCTCCACAAGATCAATCACACACAAAAGAGAAAAACCCATAACACCAATATTAAGTGGTAAAAACCTACTTCAAATTAAGAAGGGAAACATCCACTATGAAGCTCACTATATTACTCAATGATTCAACAATACAATAATTCTTCAATGTTATGCAACAATATGCATCAACATGATATGACAATATGTAGTAGACAACACCCCTATTTAAAAAGAAGCTTTTCTACTACAACCCTAAAATTGCCCTAATCTTATCACAATATTATATTGAGATGTGTGACAAATATTATCACAATTTTATCTTGATATGTGTGACAAATATTATCACAATATTATCTTGAGATGTGTGACAAGTGGAATCTATCAAATATTAAAAATTGATTGGTTACTTTTTAATATTTTCCTAAAAATGGGAAATAACTTTTTTCCACAAATTAAATATTCCTAGCACCCTTATTTTATTTATTAATTGGGTGGGAATATTTTTACATAAAATAGAATTATTTTCTAATTCAAATATTATTCTTTATACTTTATATTTTAGTCTAAGAATAATTTGCATAATGTTGCATTACATATTCCAACACTCCCCCTTAATGCAATATTGGGGAAATGAATTATGAAATAAAGAAACATTCTCCCCTAAAGATACAAATGGGAATGATAATCAAATGAGTAATATAGTTACAATGAGCTTCTATGACCAATAATGGTCTACAATAAGGCACCAATACAAAATGGGCCAAAATGAGACTGCAAGCCCCCAGCAGAGTAGCTTCAGATACAAACAGCTTACAAATCCATCCATCAACCACAAGTGGTTGCAAATGACAAGAGGAAAACATCACAAGGGTGTCTTAAATAAGCCTGCAACCCAAATAGAAGTTCCTACAAGCTGCAAGTAGCTCAACATAAGATCGGTTAGATACATCATCATAAATATATTCACCACAACATATATGAATATCCAAAGATGATAACAAAACTGATCTAAAAAATAGTGAACTATAAGTCATCACAAAAATATGCCAAGCCATACTTATAGTCACGTGCTATATAGTTGATAAAAAAATATCATGTACAAAGTTGCATAAAGAAAACAAAGAGTACCATAATAATGCAAACTCTAAAGTACCATGTACAAAATTTGCATAAGGTATATGAAAATAATAAAGTGTGCACACCGGTTGCATAAAGCCAACCATAAAATATCAAGTACAAAAGTAACATAAATGCTAACAATAAAGTACCATGATAAACCAATTGCATAATTCTAACTACATAAAAACATGTACAAAGTTGCACAAGGCAACAAGAAAGTACCATGTAAAAGAGTCGCATAAAGCAATTGCATCATATACCATAATTGCACAATGCCATCTACAAGGTAACATGTACAAAAGTTGCACAAGGCAAACAAGAAAGTACCATGTTCAAAAGAGATGCAAAAAGCAATTATACCACCAAAGATAAACTCATATATATAGCATAAAACACCTCATAAGGATGAATTTGTCATCACACAAGTGTAACTACACTTCATTCCTCCTTGAGGACAACTTCACAAAACCAAGTGAGTCCCTCAACTTACAAAATTGCTCCTTGGGAAGAGGTTTGGTGAACAAATTAGCATAATTAGAAGATGATAAGCAATACTCCAACTAAATAGTCCCATACAATACATTCTCTCTGATAAAGTGGGCTTGGATTTAAATATTATTTTTCCTTTGATGCATTACAAGATTTTTAGCCAAGGCAATAGCTGATTGATTATTGGAGAGCAAACATGAAGGACCAAATTGCTCAAAGCCAATTTCCTTCATGAGGGTACGAATCCAAACCGCTTCCTATGCAGCTATTGTCGTAGCCTTATACTCCACTTACATTATAGAAAGAGAAATTGTATCTTGCTTCTTGGAATACCAAGAGATAGTTGTAGACCCAATACTAAAAATATATGTTGTGGTAGACTTTTTGTCTATTCTATCCCCTCCAAAATCAAAATCAACATAGCCAGAAAGAGAAAAGTAACGAAGCCTAGAATACTTAAGTGCCAAATATCTAGTACCTGAAAGGTACTTCAAAATCTTCTTGGTATCTTGTAAGTGCTCAATATAAGGTTTCTACATGAACCTAGCCATCATACCAACTACAAAAGTGATATCTGGCCTTGTGATGATAACATAAAGAAGAGTACCAATGAGCTGCCTATACAATGTAGCATTAGCCAACTAATATTTTGTAGTTACTTCCAACTTAACCCCTATAGAAATAGGAATGGAAGTAGGATTGCCATCCTCCAAATCAAACCTCTTAAGAAGATTTTCAATATACTTGGATTGACTAAAAAATGTACAATCCTCATGCTAATAAACTTGCATGCCAAGATAGTAGTGTAGAAGACCAAGGTCAGTCATTTCATACTCTAACTTTAATTTGGAGATGAAATAAAAAATGGCCTCATTGTCATTTCCAGTCATAACAAGGTCATCAACAAATAGAGCAATTAAAATGACCAAGTTATACTTCCTAATCACATAGATATTTGTATATGAATAGCATTTATCAAAACCAAGAGACAAGAAGTAACCTAAAATCTTCATGTACCATGCTCTAGGTGCTTGCTTCAGACCATACAAGTTTTTCTTTAGTTTACACACAAGTGTTTCCTTACCTTGTACAACAAATCCTTGTGGTTGACTCATGTAGATATCCACATCCAAATCACCATTTAGAAAGGCACTTTTCACATCAAGCTAAAATATCTGCCAACCTTGAGTAGCAACAATAGTAATGAGAAGTCGAATGGTGGGCATTTTGGCAACTGGTGCAAAGGTTTCATCATAGTCAATGCCATGTTGTTGATCATAACCCTTAGCAACCAATATAGCCTTATACTTTTTTATCTCTCCATTAGAATTGTACTTGATTCTATAGACCCACTTGTTCCCAATAACATTTCTCTTATTGGGAAAAGATACTAGATCCCAAGTTTTATTCTTTAGAAGATAATCCATCTCAATCTTCATGGAATCTAATCAACAAGAGTGTTGTGAAGATTCTTGGTAAGAAGTAGGCTCATGATAATTCTCTATCTTAGCTAGAAGAGACATGTTAAAGGTCATACTTCTAGTTATCCTTTGGCTAACTAAATTCTGCTCTTTAGGACCATGAGAATGATCTAACCACTTGGTCATTTTGACACAAGGACCACCATTTTCTAACTCAAGAATATCTTCATTGAAATTGACATATCTTGAAACAAATACAATGCATGAAGAAGGTGAGTATAACCTATAGCCCCTCTGTTCTACATCATAGCCAACAAAGATGCATTTTTGAGACTTTTTTCCAATTTCTTCGTCTTTTCTAAAGGAATATATGAAAATGCATCACATCCAAACACTCTTAAGTGTGAAAAATTTGGCTTCTTTCCATTCCAAACCTCATAAGGAGTATTTCCCTCTAATAATTTTGAAGGACACCTGTTAAGAATGTAGATTGTTGTACTAGTTGCTTCATCCCAAAGAAATTGAGGTAAGTGGTCACCAAGCATGCATCTTACCATCTCCATGATTGTCCTATTTTTCCTCTCTGCAACACCATTTTGTTGATGAGTGTATGGACAAGTAAACTACCTTTTGATCCCATGAGAAGAACAAAACTCATTGAAATCATTGCTATTGTACTCCCCTCCATTGTCACTTCTAATCATTTTGATATTTTCTCCCTTTTGATTTTCTACCAAAGCTTTGAACTCCTTGAATGTCTCAAAACAATTTGATTTATTCTTAATTAGATACCCAAAGATCATTCTTGAATAATCATCTATAAAGGTGATAATATAGGATGCACCACCAAGTGATCTAACATGTAATGGACCCATAATATCTGTATGAATGAGTTGAAGAATTTGTGTGGCCCTTGTTGACTTGTCCTTTGCAAACTTTTGTTTGCTCATCTTGCCTAAGATTCATGTTTCACACAAACCATGAATAGGTGAAATGTTAGGCAAGCCTTCAACCAAATTTTTGTACTTCATAATTTGAATATTTTGATAGTTTCTATGACCTAAAATTAAGTGCCAAAGCTTGATACTAGGAGAAACATTAGTTTCTAAACACACTTTAGGAGGAGCATCACCTAACACATAAATATTATTCTTCACATAACTTGTAATTATTGGTAGCATGGCTTTCATAATGCTCCATGAAGTTGCATTGAACTCAATAGTGTGACCACTTCTAGAAACTTACAAAACTGAAATTAAATTTCTCCTAAGGTTAGGCACATATAGGATATTATCAAGTAATTTCCCTTCAATTACAACATTGCCAACACCTTCTACTTGAAGTCTAGTATTATCACCAATGACAACTGAATCTAAAGAGTGCTTATGAAAGTCCACAAACTTATCCTTTTCAAAATACATATGGTTAGTGCATCTAGAATCTAACACCCATTCATTAGAAGTAGATGAGTCAATGGAGTAGAGGGCACAAAAAAAGGTATTTTTATTAGAATTTTGCTTTACATTGTTGTTATTTTTCTTTCCCTTGCCAAACCATTTCTTAGGTCCTTGTCCCTTAGCCTTTTATTGCTCTTCATTTTCTGCAATATTATTCTTCTTGAAACAATTTTTTTCCTTGTGGCCTTTCTTGTCACAAAAGTTACAAGTGAAATCAACTCTAGGCTTGTTGGGTTGGAAATTTTAATTTTTACTTCCCTTGTATTTATTCTTGAAGGAAGCCTTAGTGGCACTCAAGGCAACATTCTTCTCCTTGACAAATTGACCATTCACTTTATCTCTATTAAGAGACTCTTCATGTTGAATCAATAATTGTGAAAGAGTGTTGAGAGGAATACCATCTTATTCTTACTCTAGCCTAGTCTCAATAATGGTGACAAAATTCTTGAACTTGCTTGAAAATTTCCTCAAAATTATAAATCTTAAGAGATTCTCACTTCTCCAATCACAATTACAAGCCAATAGTTGAGTTCTCATGTCTTTAATATTTGAGAGGAAGATCAAGGCACTTTCTTCTTCACCTTGCATAGTGCTAAGAATTTTGGACAATAAAGTGAATTTCCTTGATGTGTTGGACCCTATATGGAATTGTTTTAGCAAATCCCATGCATATTTAGCATGCTCACAATGGCTTATAGTGAGAAATATCTCATCACTCACACTATTTATAATCATGGAAAGTGCAAGGTGACTCTTGTTGTTGTATGTCTCAAGTGCCCTTGCCTGGGTTGGGATTTCTTCATCTCCATTCACAATGGGCCATAAATTTATTGCTTGAAATTCAGCCCTCATCCTTGGTTCCCATATTCCAAAATTTGATCCATCAAGGATGTGCTTAGGTGTGAAGGATATTCCATGATCAGCCATTCTAGAAAGTGAACATAATCAAAACATAATATGCATTGAAAAAGGAAATAAATAATGCAATAAGAAAGTAGATAAACATACTTGCATATATAAAAAAAACCATAAACTTCAAGTAATCTATTTTTCAATCATGAAAGATAAACATCATGAAATATAATCAAAAGTAAGCATCATCAAGAGAGATAAGCATCATCATGAAAGATAATCAACATCATCATGAACTACTATAACCATATTGCAATAAACAACTATAACCATATTGCAATTGAATAAAGGAAATAAACCAAGATCAACTTGCAATATATTAACTTGCAATAAGAAGGTAACTAACCATAACAATCATTTTGCAACAAAATAAACTAACGTGAATTAAACCATAAAATATTTGTTAAATGTTAGATAGTCAATAAGTTAGTAAGTTAGTGTTCATTTTAAGGTTTTGATATAGCCTAATGAATTGCCAATTCATCTCACCCAAGGTCAACCAAGCTATCCAAAAGGATACGGGTACGAGGACCCAAAAAGGACTTGATACCAATATAACGGATTATTTTGGATTCAATAGGTGTTTAGCAAATATAATCTGTGTTGCAATATTAAGTAAATTTTAATAAAATACTAAATTTGTGGTTAGTAAGTTGATTCATTTTTAACCTTCTTTATTAATATGAAAATTAGTAAATTGCAAGTTAGTTGGTTAGTAGATTGTTTAGTAGCAAGTTAGTAAGTTAGTAGTTAGATTAGTTGAGATGCAAAATAGGTAAAACACAAATACTCTCTCTCTCTCTCTCTCTCTCTCTCTCTCACACACACACACACACACACACACACACACACACACACACACACTTTCATTTTCTTTTACTTTCATTATGAGAGATACAGGTTACATTTTTACATTATTCTTCAAGCAAATGCTTGAGAGAGATTAGAAGAAATTAATAAAAATAGGGGGAAGAGAGTGAAAAAGTTGATCTAAAATTGCCTTGTATACTCCAAAACATACTTGGATAACCTTGCAAAACAAACAAACTCACAAACAACCATTGTTAATGTGAGAAAAAAATGACTATAAGGTCTAAATTATTTGACAATTTGACTAAAAATTTCCCAAAAATTGCATAAAAGGATTCTAGTTGCATTATACAATAATAAAAAATGCATTTCAATTTATGCAAAAAAATGAATATTAGGTCTTAAAATAAAATAAATAATTGTTTTTTTATTAAAAACAGAATAAAAATGACTATTTTTTGTATTAAATGACTGTTTTTTTAATTAAAAAACAAAATAATAATAAAAATGACTATTTTTTATTAAAAAAACAGAATAATAAAAAAAATGACTTATTTTTTTATTAAATAACTGTTTTTTCTTTATTAAAAACAGAATAATAAAAAATGACTATTTTTTTTTATTAAAAAAAATTCAGACTGTACAACAAAATGGGTGGGGGGCCATTTGGCCCCCAAACAAAAAAAAAATTACCTCAGATTTATTTTTCACCAAAATAAGGCAAATAATATATGGAAATAGGGTTTTTTTGGGCCTTCTCGACGCAACCATGGGGTACGTTTGGCTCTAAAACCCTTCTAGCAAAAGTTCAATGCCAAAAATTTATAGATTTAAAATGAAAACACCATTTGCAAAAGATCTAACAACTAGATAAAAAAAAACACAATAAATCTATAAACCCTAAGAGAAAATTTGCAAACTGAGTTTGCCCAAATATCAAATGCATAAAATACACAAATATCAAATGCATGCATTAAAACAAAATATATATACATATACCTTAATGGGTTTTTCACCTCAAAGGATTGAATACACTTGATGGAGATCCCAAATGTGAGAAAATCAAAGTCTCCTCAAGATCGAAGAATTTTCCACAAGATCAATCACACACAAAAGAGAAAAACCCACAACACCAATATTAATTGGTAAAACCCTACTTCAAATGAAGAAGGAAAACATCCACTATGAAGCTCACTATATTACTCAATTATTCAACAATACAAGAATGCTTCAATGTTATGCAACAATATGCATCAACATGATATGATGAGATGTAGTAGACAACACCCATATTTAAAGAGAAGCTTTTCTACTACAACTCTAAAATTACCCTAATATTATCACAATATTATCTTGAGATGTGTGACAAATATTATCACAATCTTATCTTGAGATGTGTGACAAATCTTATCACAATATTATCTTGAGATGTGTGACAAGTGGCATCTATCAAATATTAAAAAGTGATTGGTTACTTTTTAATATTTGCTAGAAAATGGGAAATAACTTTTTTCCACAAATTAAATATTCCTAGCACCCTTATTTTATTTATTAATTGGGTGGGAATATTTTTACATAAAATAGAATTATTTTCTAATTCAAATATTATTCTTTAGACTTTATAT
Organism: Wollemia nobilis; assembly: GCA_028583015.1. Lineage (NCBI taxonomy): Eukaryota > Viridiplantae > Streptophyta > Pinopsida > Araucariales > Araucariaceae > Wollemia > Wollemia nobilis. The sequence continues at coordinate 754,895 of JAQPPZ010005611.1, forward strand.
TTTAGTCTAAGAATAATTTACAGAATGTTGCATTAGATATTCCAACATATTGTACTCTTCCTTATTCTGAGAGTATATTGGGATGTCATCTAGAAGTATAAGGACAAACTGGTCTAGAAGCCTTCTAAACACATTGTTCATTAAATTCATGAAGGCATCGGGAGCATTAGTCAACCTAAAAGGTAGGACAATGATCTCATAATACCCATACCTTGTCTTAAATGTCATATTGTGAGTGTTCTCCTCATGTATCATCAATTGGTGATATCATGTTCTTAAATCTATCTTGGTAAATATCATGGCATATCTTAGTTGGTTGAATAAATCTTTGATCCTAGGTAGGGGGTACTAATTATTGATTATAGGTTTATTCAATATTTTGTAGTCAATACACAATATTAAATATCCATCCTTATTTTTCATAAATAAAATGGATGCGCCCCAAGGTGACACACTTGATTTTATCAATCCCTTCTCTAATAACCCTTGAAATTGTACCTTTAACTCCTACATCTCAATGGGTGACATCCTATAAAAATATCTGTGAATGGATTCCACTCTTGGTATAAGATCAATAGTGAAATCAAATTCTCACACATGAGGGAGCCTAAGTAGGTCCTCAATAAATACATCTTGGAATTCCTATAAAATTGGGTGCTCCCCCAAAACCTCTTCCTTCTGATCCTTTTTAAATTTATTTAGTTTTACTACATAGACAATCCCTCCTTTCTTGAGGACTTTCTTTAACTACATAGTTGACAATATTTGGGGTTTAAATACCTCCTATTTGCTATGAATTCATAGCCTTGCCCTACTTTCCTTAGAATACTTTATCCATCAATCTCAAAAATTGATTACGACTTTATGGACCTATAGCCAATCCATTCCTAGAATTGCATCGAAGGCATGAAGTGGAGCTACATATAAGCAGCCTTTTATGGCCTCACCAGCTAAAGTAATTTCCATCATTGGAAAATATTGGTTTATAGAGTAATTCTATCTAGACCCGTACTCAATATTCCATCCATGAGTCAAATACCCTGGCCTTTCTAGAATATATTTGGCTAACTTACAATAAATGAAACTATTAGTGGCTCCACTATCTATTAAGATATTTACTTAATTATCAAAAATCTTACCTTTTATGATTAGCGGGGTGGTTTACCCTTTAAGTTTTTAACTCTCAATTACAGTGTAGATCTTATGTATTGGTTCCTTTCCCTTAGTTTTGGGTGTGCTTGGCCCTAGTCTGTATGGGCACTGGTTAGAAAAATGAAGCTCTCTACAATGGTAACATCCATCCTTGGGCCCTTTTCTCTTTTTTATTTTTTGCTCCTTGTCCTTAATCGCTATAACTAGATATTATGGTTTCTATGGAGGAGGTTTAGTATTATTGGGTTTGTTGTCTTTCTTATAAAATTTATTTTTGAACTTCTTTTGGTTTCCATTGAATTTCTTATCTAGATTCTGGGGGTTCTTAGCCTTTCATTATTGTTTAGCCTCTCATTTTATAACTCCATTGCTATTCATCTTCTTCATATCTTTACGTTCCTATTCAGTCAAGGTTTCATATTTATAATAGAAATGCAACTCTACTTTCTTTGCTAGGTCATATGCCTTTTGCAATGATTTAGGCTCCTACATCTCTACATCATGCTTTATCCTAGATTGCAATCCATGAGTAAACTTGTGAATCTGCATTTTATAATTATAGGTGGGTACATACTTCAATAAATTTACTAGCTTCTTGTAGTATATCTCCACTAAATTGGTTCCTTGCCTTAGATTGGCAAACTCCTCAAATTTTAGAGCATAGAAATGCTTTGTGAGGAACCTCTTCTTGAAGATGTCTATAAATTACTTCCATGGAATATCTATCGGTTCTATTTTGGTTTCCTCATAATAATTTTCCCACAAATATAGGGTAGCTCCTTCAAGGTAAATAGTAGCCCAAATAATATAGGTTCCTAAAGAATATCCTTTTACTATGAAGAAAATTTCTAGTTCCATTAACCAAGCCTCAATTGCATCTCCCTCTCCTTCTCCATTGAATTTGGAGATACATAAATTATTTAGGTCTCTTATTGTCTCCTTTTATAATAATGTTCTAGCTTGATTTTATTTTAGTGTTAGCCCCTCAACTTGGTTGACTTCTAAATCTCTAGCTTGCAAATTTTGGTTTACCATAGTTTCCAGCACTTGTCCTAACTGATCTTGTAATTTGGCAACTATGGTAGTAAGTTATTCTATTCCCATATTAAGAATTTTTGGACCCTCATTCTATATATCTTCTTTGACATTACTTTGTTGAGTCTATCTAGGTGGAGGCCTTTATATCCTAGCCATAGGTGGCATCTTGATCTGGTTCCAACCAAAGAAAATAATTAGATCTCATTTTATCTTACCAAATTACTAATTCAAACCACATTACAGAGTTCTTCTTTCTAATCATTAGAAATCTAATTATGATAAGGTTCCAAGATTATGATGTATCATTGACACCAAAGCCCATACTAAGGTATCATAACATTCATCTTTCCTTGGGATCGACTCCATTTAGATTCTAATTAAGTAGAGACTCTAGGTTATCCCATCCTTTTAGCTTAAATCTAAGTAGGCCTTCATTAAAAATACCTAAATCCCTCTTAGCACATAAGAAGTTCTATACCCTCAAACCTAGAGCTCTGATACCAAATGTAATGACCCAAAAAAAAAGAAATAAGAAAACACACAAATATAAAAATATTTTTTTTTTACTAAGGAGAAGGGTTCATAAATCCCTAACTAACCTTAGACCAACTTAATGTTTGATATCCCCTAAGTTTCTCAAGAACTATACCACATTATATTCCCCTCACGTAATTCCATTTTGGATAGGCATATCTCATGTCATACACATAAGTCCATCCATCTTATTAGTCTTGATGAGCTAGACTTATCACCCTCAATCATTAGAAGGTATATGCGCATCTCCATACTTCACACAAACCATTATATGTGGGTATGCTACATGTACTATGAATTAAGCTATCAATATCATCCTATGATGAGCTATCTTAACTCTGGTATAGTTATCTAAACCTAGTTACCAATCTCCCTAAGGGGGTCTCAAGCCATTAGGTCATCCTCTAAGTTCACCTAGAACTCACTACTATTTTTTTTTTTATTAATTACAAAATAATACAAAGAATAGATCTAGATACTAAATCTAACAAAACATGAATTATTAAACAAGAGAGGATAACAAAAACATAAAGCATCTATTAAAGGGTAAAAATAATAAACAATCAATAAGGGAATCCAAGGTGCAATAGTCAACAATGTTCATTTATTACATAAGTATGTATGGTAAACCCCATACCTTCAAATAATACTTTACATCTATTTCATCAGGGGAATCTCCCCACAAATCTAATATATTACATAATTAAGCAATATGTAAGGTAGATAGCAAACTTGTGAAGTGGTCCATCTCATGAATTTGTTCCTCCCGCTCTTCCATCGATTGAGTGAGGATAGTAGGGGATTAGGACACTCATGGATCTAGATAGACATGCTTCTAAATGCACTTTCTTATTTTACTGCCAAATTACAACTATACAAATAAACCTAAGTAATTGAACTTTCTAATGCATAATTAATATAATAGAAACTACTCTTTCTATATCCCCTCTCATCTACTTATGAGAGTAAATCCATCATGCATTAGATCATATACCTTACTTGCAATAAATGATCTAACCCTTACTTAACAATTAAAGTCCCATACCCTTAATTGCTAAATAATGTGTTCACACATCGTATTCAATTAAAGCAAACCACTTTAATATTTTCAATAAACCTTTTTCTTCATTTCATAAAGTAAGGTACCATACCCTTGATTTAAAAAACAAACCATAATCATGTTTATTATCCAATTAAAACCAACTACTCTAATTTTCAAATAAACATTTTTCTTCATTTCATAAAGTAAGGTTGCATACCCTTAATTTAAAAAATAAACCATAATCACATTTATTATCCAATTAAAGCCAACTAATCTAATTTTCAAATAGACCTTTTTCCTCATTTCATAAAGTAAAGTCTCATACCCTTAATTTACAAAACAAAGCATAATCACATTTATTATCCAATTAAAGCCAACTACTCTAATTTTCAAATAAACATTTTTCTTCATTTCATAAAGTAAGGCCCCATACCCTTAATTTACAAAACAAACCATAATCACATTTACTATTCAATTAAAGCCAATTACTCTAATTTTCAAATAAATATTTTTATTCATTTCATAAAGTAAGGTCCCATACCCTTAATTTACAAAATAAACTATAATCACATTTATTATCCAATTAAAGCCAACTACTCTAATTTTCAAATAAACCTTTTTCTTCATTCATAAAGTAACGTCACATACCCTTAATTTAAAAAACAAACCATAATCACATTTATTATCCAATAAAATCCAACTACTCTAATTTTCAAATAATTTTTTTTCTTCATTTCATAAAGTAAGGTCCCATATCCTTAATTTACAAAACAAACCATAATCACATTTATTATCCAATTAAAGCCAACTACTCTAATTTTCAAATAAACATTTTTCTTCATTTCATAAAGTAATATCCCATACCCTTAATTTACAAAACAAACCATAATCACATTTATTATCCAATTAAAACCAACTACTGTAATTTTCAAATAAACCTTTTCATCATTTCATAAAGTAAGGTCCCATACCCGTAATTTACAAAACAAACCATAATCACATTTATTATCCAATTAAAGCCAAATACTCTCATTTTCAAATAATTTTTTTTCTTCATTTCATAAAGTAAGGTCACATAACCTTAATTTACAAAACAAACCATAATCATATTTATTATCCAATTAAAGCCAACTACTCTAATTTTTAAATAAACCTTTTTCTTCACAGGTCCCATACCCTTAATTTACAAACAAACCATAATCACATTTATTATCCAATTAAAGCAAACCACTTTAATATTTTCAATAAAAAAATTTCTTCATTTTATAAAGTAAGGTCCCTTACCCTTAATTTACAAAACAAACCATAATCACATTTATTATCCATTTAAATCCAACTACTCTAATTTTCAAATAAATATATTTTTTTCATTTCATAAAGTAAGGTCCCATACCCTTAATTTACAAAACAAACCATAATCACATTTATTATCTAATTAAATCCAACCTTCATCTCACAAAGCAAGGTCCCATACCCTTAATTTACATAACAAACCATAATCACATTTATTATCCAATTAAATCCAACTACTCTAATTTTCAAATAAACCTTTTTATTTCGTTAATCTAAAACCGTTATTTAATTAATGAAACTATAACTAAGATAATACATTTCTCTAGATTAAAATCCCTTACTTGATTATTGAGCAAAATAGGGGTTTCCTACCTAAGCATCCTATGGCCTTCCCTTGGCAGCACCCATTGCCAAAACTAACAATACGCATATAGAACACAAGTCGAGCATAGGTTGTGGTTTGATGTGGTTATCATCACACCTCCCACTACAACTAATCTTCATTTCTACCCTCCAATATACTCTAGGCAACCAACCACAAAGGCATACATCTATGGAAATGGAGCGAGGAATGTCCCAAACCACTAGCCTACGGTTAGCAAAGCTCTAACAACAGAGTTGCTTCTAAAACAAGGTAGCTAAGGCATACTAGTGAAGCTTTAAATATAGCAACACTCTAACAAGAAGCTACGACATACCAGCAAAGCTTTAAATATAACAAATCTCTAACAAGGATCTACGACATACCAGCGAATATTTAAACATAGTAATGCTCTAACAAGGAGATACACTATAAAAAGGAGCTATGAAATACTAGCAAATATTTAAACATAACAATGCTCTAACAAGGAGTTATGCTCTAACAACGAGCTACAACATACCATTGAATCTTTAAATATAGCAATTCTCTAACAAGGAGCTACACTCTAACAAGGAGCTACGATATACCATCAAATATTTAAATACAACAATGCTCTAATAAGGAGCTACGACATACCAGTGAAGCTTTAAATACAACAAATCTCTAACAAGGAGCTACGACATACCAATGAAGCTTAAAAAAAAACAAGAACCTTAAATATTTTTTTTAACCAACCTAGTCATCTTCACTGTCAGCTTCCTTGGTTGTTCTAACCGAGATTTGGCACCTTCATCTTCACCTTTTGTGTAGTGCTTCCTCCTCCTCTCCACTTTTGTGCAGTGCTCCCTCCTCATCTCCCCTTTCCTCTCCTACTTCCTCTTTCCCTTATTTTCTATTCTTAGTGCCTATATTCTCCCCTCAGCTTTCATCTGCCACCTACCCACCATTACTTCCACACCCCTTCATTAGGTGGTAGAGGGGATGTCTCTTCCTCTCACCTTCCAAAGGTGTAGCAAAAATTGAAGTCCTTTCTCTCACATAGATGAAACCATCCCCTCACACTGGCGGAGCCATCCGTCACATTAATGGGGCCATCCTTTCATGTCAGCAAGACTCTACCTAGGTGGCTCGACCCAATTTTGAATGTAGGTTCTATGCGTGATATATTTTATTAAACCAAACATTGAATTATTTATTCATTATTTTAATGAAACCTATTTACCATTTAGGATAATCAAACATTTTAAAACAATGATGAACAACACAAGCAGGAATTCTAAATTTTAAATTTTTGGAGGTGGGAAGGATGGGAGCGAGGATTCTAGTGCAAGGAAGGTCCTCAAAATTTTAGATGATGGATGGACCAATAATGACAAGGAGTTTGATTGAACTTAAGGCCTTTGGGGAGAAAAACCACCTGATAAAGGGCCCCCTCCCTAAGGAGTGGCGGAGGATCCCACTTCCAAAATCACTAAGGAAATCTCCTTTACTAAAGTGGTAAATCGAGGAGGAAAACGTGTGAAGGAAACTTCTTCCACTGTCCTCAAGGGTAAATATATTACTATTTATGGATGCAAAGACACAACACTTGAAAATAAAATGGTAGAATCAAATAAAGCAATGAGACAAAACAGATTATACAAAAGAAATATGTATTCAATGGGGGGGCCAATAAACTCCTTTGTTACAATTAGTATCCAATGCGGATATTTGATACAATAATTTACAGCAAAACTAGGGTTCTCCAAAACCCTAGTTAGATATAATAAAAGTGCCTTCAGATCTAAGTGTGTCCTTGATCCCAATAGGTTGAGTGGGCTTTGAATATCCAATGTGGGGCCACTCCAGTTTCAACAACCATCAAAGAATATGTTGAATTCGTAGATCTACATGTAAAAAAAAACACAAGAGCATCAATAATACCTGTGAGATCTCCACAGTGTGAAACCCTCAGACATTAATAAAACCCTAGATTAAGAATCAATTTAAAACGCATGCCAAACCAATGAATAAATGAAATAAAACAATACTAAATATGCCTTGCTTTGTTGTTGCAGATTTTGTGGTGTAGCAGATTCATATCTTCGTTTCAGTGTCACAGCAAGCTCTAATGCAAACTTCGCAAGCTCTGGTTCGCACCTAGGACTATCATAGGCTCTAGAAGGTGCTAGGCAGGCTCTACAACATGCTTGGAAAGCTCTGGTGTGTACTTGCAGATAGGGTAAGCTCTAGTGGGTGCTTGGCAAACTATGTAGTGAGCTTTGCAAGCTCAACACAGTGCTCATAGGGTAGGGCATATCTATAGAAATATATCAGGAAGGATGGTGACGGAGGCGGTAGATGGAATACGGCTATGGTGGTGAGCAAGGATGGATGGATGATGGCTGGAATGGTAGAAGTATTGTTGGCTTAGCTAGGGTATCATATCTTCAATTCTCTCTATCTTCGCTTCACTAGGGCATAAACAAATGCTTCTCCAAGTATATATCTTAATCTCCAGGTTCTAAGGTTTGGGCATTTGCAAAATACCCTATTTATAATCCAACCTAGGGTTTTTTTAGGTTTTTAGCCTTGCACTTTTGATCGTGTGGCTAATATTAAGTCATATCCTAGGGTTGAGATTACTTTTTGAATGTGACATGGATTAATAAAAATGGATGGTGGATATTAAATGAAATTAGATGACTAAGATTAATTGAGTTTATTTATATATTTTTTATAATAAATATATTAAAATATAATAAAATATTATAAAATAATATTAAAATAACCCCAATTAGGCTAGGAAATGGCAAGAAGGTGGATTTGGGCCAAATAATTAGGAAGATGGAATGGAAGACAAGTGGGTGGTAGGATGGTTAGGATGGAGGTTTAGTGGTTGTGATTTGGTGTCTGTAGATGCCCCTTTTTGTACCATGTTGTGTGAAACAAAATGTGGTGCAAAAATATGAGACACCTGCTTGGGCTATGGGCACAGAAGTAGCTTCTCTCTATTTTTGGATTTGCACACTGATGTTGAAGACAAAAGAATAAATATTTTTTTTTGGAGTTTTTGTAGCTTACCCCCTCAATTGGTGAATGAGTTACAAATGTATCTCACAAGCCAATTGAAAATGAATTATGTAGTGAATTTGTGCAATTTATGAATTAACGATGTGAAATGCAAATAATTGTGGATGATATGAATGATGTAAAATGTGATACCATTTTTGCCTCAACGGTGGGAAGGGGGTTGGTGTATGATACCATGTGAATGTAGATGATATGAATGATGTAAAATGTGATACCATTTTTTCCCCAACGGTTGAGAGGGGTATTTGTCCAGTGTAGATGTTATGATCATGTGAGATGTATCCCATCATGGGAAAATCATAATGTAATGTGGTTGCCCCAAATTTTGGGATGATTCGATGCTTGTTGAATAAGCTGCCACAATGGCATCATTGAGTATGCAATGTATGAAAAATGCATGATGACTAAGTCAATCGTAGGGGTGGGGTAGTGACTATAGAAATTTCTTCATCAATTCCATCATGGAACCAATAAACCTATTGAAATATCCTATACTTTGACTGTTGTTGAATGAATGAGTGTTTGAGATTTTGATTTATCTGTATTTTCTTGCCCCACATACAAGGACATCAATGATTGATTGCGAGCAAATTTTTCTTGGAAAGGTTGCATTCAAAATGTGAGGTGTGAAATGTGATTATGATTTTTTGATGATGAGATAATTAATTATGATCATGAGTAAGTGTCCTTATTGTACATTATTCATCTTACCAAATTGCATTGATTATCATCGCTGCAATTACCAAGTTTATAGAATAACATACTAGATGTGAGGTTCGCTTGGATGGCCTAGACAAAATAAAAATGATGAATGATATATGCATAATGATGATGGAAGAATGCGATGACATAGATGATGAAGAATTGTGGGATGTCGATTTTACGAAAATGTGACCTTGGTTGGCATGTTTCTACAATGCAATATGTATTTGTGAAGAATTTTGCTTTTTCTCAAAAAATATGCATGCAAAAATATTTGTAATTTCACAAAATCGACTTTTATGATGTACATGATGTATTAATGAATTTTGGTTTAGATTTGATCATGGGAGCTACCATTTTAGGAGTTTTTGTCCTCATTCTCTTTTTTTTGCCAGGCGTGCATCTGTGCCTAGCATGTTCTATAGGCGCCTGCATGCGCTTGCATGTGCCTGCAATGTTCAAGCATAGCTCTGTGCCTGAATGCGCTAGTTAAAGCTATAAAAATATTTCTAAGGAATTTTTAGGCTCATTTATGCATTGTAAACTTTGAGAAGTTGTGTTTGAGGAGGGAAGTGACTTAGTGAGCTAAGTGAGGCTTGCGAGTGTGCGGAGGTGATGGCGGTGGAGGGCCTTGGTGCTACTGGTGGAGTGAAGGTGACATTTGTCTTGGTAATACCCTTTGTTTCCTTTGTGCAAAATATTATTTTTAGTTTATTTTAGAATTTTATTTTTACTTTATTCTATTTTCTTTTATTTTTTTTTGAATTTTTTGAATTTTTAAAACTAACAAAGTGTTTTTTTTGTTGCAGCTAAGGGATATTGAGCCTCGACATCGCTTCTCTCCTCTCATTTTGAGGATGAGGAAGAATATTTCAGAGGAGTATTGGGGGCTATTGAGTAGGGTAGGCCTAGATGGTGTGGCCCAATTGGATGTGGTGAGGGCTAATGAGGGCTACCTCTCGGCTTTGATCGAGAGGTAGGACCCGGATAGAGGGACTTTCCAGCTATCGACTGGATAGGTTACTGTTACTCTTAAGGATTTTTATCACATTATCAAGGTACCAATAGAGGGAGAGAAGGTGATGGTGGGGAGGGATAAGAAGGCAGATATAGAGAAGATGCTTGGGGATCAATGGTGGGAGGCTTGAATAGGGGATGGAGTGATACTGTACCTGAGCATGTACAAGGCAAAGGAGTTAGATGCACTCCTTGCCTTGATCATGTTCATGCTAGACAACATAGTGCTACCTAATAGCACTGGGTGTAGGTTCCCTTGAAACCTATTTGGCTTAGTGAGTGATCTATTGATGGATCCTCAAGAGTATGCATGGGAACATGCTTTATTGGTGCAACTATACTGGGAGCTATATGAGGTGGCATGAAGGGGGAGAAAGGGGATTGGATGTAACTTTCTCCTTCAGTGCTGGAATTGGGAGTATTTTGCAGTAGCTCAGCCCGAGGGGTTGCCATGTGAGTCATGGCGGATGGATGAGCCATATGTGAGGCAATGGGCTATGGCTGAGGAGGTTCATCCTAGTTGAGAGGTACACACTGGGTAGTGGTACCGAGACATATGGTCAATATTAGCTTGGGTATATGTGTGGTGGAGGCCATGGTGAGGAAATAGGTGGGATGGATATGGGGGACAACTATGGCAGGTGTGGCAGGGTTGATGGATAGTCGGGTGGAGGGATGAGGATGTGGAGTACTTCTAGTACTCGTAGGTGATGAGGTAGTTTGGTTTACCTTAAGGAGTTCCTAATGAGCCGATGTTGTATCGGTGGGTGAAGGATGAGGTGACACTACCTTGTCCCAAACCATGGTGGGTGCCATTGGAGGACGATGAGCAGTTGGAGGTGGCTGATGTGGATGATGCCGGTGTGACTCTGGAGTATGTGGAGTGGTTTAGTGCCTAACTAGTATGGGTATCAAAGGTGGTAGGTGAGGATGTGGCAGCGATGGGGTTAAGGTCAAATCCAAAGAGGACAAGGCCTCAACGATCGAAGGGACAGATACAATCAAAGGTAACGGTCTAGAAGGCTCTAAAGGTGGGTTTGGAGGTAGGGGAGAGGGAGGATGATGAGGATATGGATGAGATATCTAAGGTGGATAGTCTACAATATGAGCTTGAGTAGCTATGGGAGGAGCAATATACTGTGCTAGAGTCTCAGAGGGAGGCCAGGGTGACTATAGCTCGAGAGTAGGAGATAGTTACGAGGCTATAGGAAGAGATTTTGGTGAAGGAGCAAAGACATCAGAAGGACTTACGATGACATCGAGCTAGTGAGGCATATGCACATTCCTTGTAGGATGTGTGTATGCAGCATCACATCACCTTTCCAGATCCTCCATCTATGGTCGAGCCATCGAGGCATATGGATTCGAGGAAGAGTACTAGGCCGAGGGCTTCTATCGGGTCTTAGGGGTCTTCTCATGGATAGTTGATGTAGTGCTTATATGAACTCTTTTGTACGTGTGAGCCTTGATGCTCCCTTTTGTAGCCTTCTTGTAACTTTATTGTATATTGGACGCTTATATATATATACATGGCCTTTTCATATATGTGTGTTGTCTTTTTGTGTGGATGTTTTTATGTGTTATGCAATGCTTTATTTAATGTTTATGATGATGTATGCAAGCTAATGACTATGATGTATATGCCTAATGTTTATTTTATTTGATGTATGCAAGCTAATGATGAGTTATTATTGTAAGTAAATGCATGAATGTAAACTATATGCAATCTTATGAGAATTTGATATGATTAATGCAAGTTAATGCTAAATGAATGTAGAATTACATGATAGGAATGCGTGTTGTTCATATGATATATTATAGTTCATAAATACTATTGGCCATTTTTGTTGTCCATTGTTTGACAATCGGGAGTACCCAGTTTTGTTATGTTTTGCAACTCGACTTACCATGAAGACATGAATGTGGACATGTCAAAAAATATGGACATTGATGTGGAAGAAAATATGGAATTTGACACAAAAGAAGATATGGATGTTGATATGGAATGAGTACGGCAGAATTTTCAAAGACTCAAACATACTAGTGTTATCAACCAAACTCACTTGGGTTGTCTAACTTTCTTTAGGACCAATTTGTGTGCAAGTGAGGTTCAATTACCAAATATTTGAGCATGACAATGACCCTATCAATCAAGAACTAGTGTGTGTGAATGTGAAGTTCATTGACCCACTATGAGTAAATTGGGCATGGCCTATAATGAATATTACCTAAATATAGCTTACCCTTATGTGTGGTCAGAGGTATTCTTGTTTGCCAAGGAGACATGTCACCCCGCATGAGCTTACTCCATTGCCAGTTAGGTATCTATAGCCCTTATGAAGATTCACTCCATAGTCCAATGGGATTTGATATTTTAGACCTTGGGGATGACTACCCATCCTTGTCAGGGGTGTGTATTATGAATCCTTACGACTTTAGGGATCAAGGGTATTTGGGAGTTTTATTTTTTAATTTTTTATAGAGCTTTGGAGAATCATATTCTCAACCAAAGTGTGATGAGAATTGTGACCCTATCCTTACTACTCCATGTTTTTATGCTTATATTTGAAGAGTAATTGAGGTAGTGGTGAAAACCATTATTTTTTCTTTGGACTATGTTGCATGATGGTAAAAGCGAGGATTATCCCTTTTTGCTTCAAGGTACTACCCAAGTATGGCACTAACCCTCCTTGACTCATAATGTTTTTAAGATGTGATAGAATGTTATTGGTTCAAGATTACGTTTGGAATCAATTGACATCGCTCAAGACTTTCTTAGTGTGTAAATTGTGCTTTTGTTCCTAAATAAAATTGGACATCCACTTGGAGGTTGCTTTCAACACTAGTAATGGCTGAGTGACTAAAAATTTTAGGCTTTTATGATTTTGACATGTGATGTTGTTGGCTTATGAAAGTTGCATGATTGTTTCAAAATAGGTACCCCCAATTTCTATAACTTTGAATTTTTGTTTGTGGCCATATCATCATTACTATGCAGATCATTGAGCATGGGATGGGATGAATGTAAATGTGTATGCCTAGTGTAATGACTTTTAATATGCAAATGGAAATTGTACAATGTAACGGAATATGTATGATTGAATGTAAATACCTAAATGCAAATGAAATGTATGCAATGTGGAAATTCTTATGTAAGAGCATGCAATTTGTTTGTTTTATTTTCTTTTATTTTTTATTTTTTATCCATGTATATATACATATAGTGTGTCACATTTAACAATGGAATGCTTTTAAATGAGGAACATTAAGTGGTTTAGGATCCTATTTACCCTCTAAATCGATAAGCCTATAATTACCATTACCCATTTTTTGAGTGATCACATATGGACCTAACCAATTTACCATGAATTTATCATGAAGATGTGGTAACACATTGGTGTTTTGTTGGTTCTCTTTGAGGATGAGATCCCCTACTTGAAATTCTTGAAGATGGAATTTAGCATTGTAAGCATGCTTGATGCGATCTTGATAAACTCATAAATGCTCTAATACGTTGACACACCTTTCATCTAAGAGTGTGAGTTGTTCAAGTCATGATTTTCTAGTTGTATAATCCTCTATGAATTCTTGCAATAAAATTCGTAAGGAAGGAATCTCGAGCTCAAGAGGCATAATAGCTTTTGCTCCATAGACCAAAGAAAATGGTGTTGCTCCCATCGGCGTTCGGATTCTTGTTCAATAAGCACAAAGTGCCAAAGGGATTTGTGTATGCCAATATTTATGATTTTCTTTGACAAGTTTCTTAAGAATGGCAATTAAGGTCTTGTTGGTAGCTTTAGCTTGTCCATTTGCTTGTGGGTAATAAGGAGTTGAGAAACTATGTTGGATATTATATTTCTCGTAAAGTGTTCTAACATACTTTTTCTTAAAAGACTTACCATTATCTAAAATTATTTTAGAGGGGATACCAAAATGACAAATGATGTGATGGAGTATGAAATCCATAATTCTAGGTCTTGTCGTACTAGTTAGAGGGATTGCCTCAACCCACTTTGTGAAGTATTCTATGGTAGTTATGATGAAAGTATGTTGTCCTAAAGAGGAGGGTGAAATTTTGCCGATTATATCGAGTCCCCATTGTGAAAAGGGCCAGAGACTCTGTATAGGCTGTAAAGCTTGTGATGGTACATGTGTTAAATTGCCATGTGATTGACATTATTTGCAATTTTTGACATATGTGCAACAATCATGTTTTATGGTGGGCAAATAATAAACCATGCATAAAATATGCTTTGCAATGGCCATTCCACTAAAATGACCACCACAAGTACCATCATGGGCTTCCTTTATAGCCATTTGGGCCTCTTCTAGTTTGAGGCATCAAAGCAAGATTCCATTATAACCCCGGTTACACAACACGTCAATGAAACGGGCTATCCTTTTCTTGAAGGCACGTTTGGTAGACCGAGACATGTCATATGGGAGTGTTCCAAATTTTACCAAGGCTCACATGATTCTGCATGGATAAAGCAAAAATATTTTCCATCCTATGGGTTAGCACACTTCACGACTGCTTTAGATATTGTTGAGATTATTAGGGGTTGTACCTCTCCTAAGTCATTATTTGGAATCAAGGATCCAAGAGAGGCCATTGCATCTGCAAATATGTTAGTCGAATGAGGCAAGTTATTGATTTCATCCATTCGAATTTTGATAGCAATTTCAATGCTATTTCATGATAAAGCTTAATGGTAGATTCTCTGCATTGGTATTCTCTTGTTACTTGTTTTACAACAAGTTGAGAATCTCCAAATATTCGGATACACTTAATACCCATAGCTATAGCTGATTAAAGATCTAATATTAAGGCTTCATACTCTGTTGTGTTGTTTGTGCATGAGAAATCTAACTTGAATGATAAAGGAATGGGAATCCCTTGTGGTGTGTGAAAGACAACTCCTGCACCTTGACCTTTTTTGCTCTTAGATCTGTCAAAGAAAAATGTGATGTTGACATCCTCCTCGGGAATGATATCTTTTCCTTATTCAATGACTAAAAATACCAAATCATCTGGGAGCTCAATAATCAAAGGATGATCACTAGGTAGTGGAGCTTCTGCAAGGTGATCGACAATGACCTGGCCTTTAATGGATTTTTTTCTAATGAATTCAAGTTCAAATTTTGTAACATTATCCATTTAGCGGTATGAATATTTTTATAATTGTGAGACATCATGTAACGCAGAGGATTTTCTCTAGCTATGACATAGGTTGTTTGGCTTAGCATATAATGTCAAAGTTTCTTAGTGGCTAAAACCATCGCTAAGCATAACTTTTCTACATAAGCGTATCTTGTTTCATAACTTACCAATGTTTGACTCATGTAATAGATTTCTTGCTATCGATTTTGTTCATTTTTCTATGCAAGCATCGTACCTAAATAAGCCTCTGTGGATGAGACATATAGATGGAAAGGTACCCCTAGCTTAAGAGGAGTTAAAACTAGTGGTGAAGTTAGATAATGCTTGACGTCGTTAAATGCTTTTTGACATTCATCTGTCCATATGAATGCTACCCCATTTTGTATCAGGTGGTTAAATGGCCTATATTTATTAGAATATTGTGCAATGTAGAGTTTTATCAATTGAATTTTACCTTGCAAGCTACACAATTCCTTGATGTTAGTTGGGGGTGGCATTTCCATGATGGCCTTAACCTTATTTGGGTCCACTTCAATGCCTCGCTTGGAGACAATGAATCCTAATAGTTTACCAAAGGTAACACCAAAGACACACTTTTTAGGATTTAACCTCACCTTGAATTCTAACAGCCAATCAAAAATCTTGTTCAAAACATCAATATGTTCTTTTTAGGTTTTAGATTTAGCTAAGAGATCATCTACATAGTCTTCAATGATTTTATGCATGTAATCATGAAATATGTAAGTTATGGCTCTTTGATAAGTAGCTCCTACATTTTTGAGGCCAAAGGGCATAACACTAAAACAAAATGGTCCTCATGGTGTTGCAAATGTTGTTTTATGTTGATCATCAGGATTTATTCAAATTTTGTTGTATCCTGAGAAATCATCCATGAAGAAAAGTCTTTCATGGCCTGCGTAGGTGTTGATAAGAGTATCAATATTTGGTAGAGGTAAATCATCCTTAGGACATGCTTTATTTAGGTCTCAAAATTCATTTCAAATGCATATCCCCCCATTGGTCTTGTGAATGGGTACCATATTTGAAAGCCACTTAGGATAGTCAATAGGGACGATAAAGTGAACATCTAGCAATTTTTGTATTTCCTCTTTGACTATGAGTGCTATGGTAGGATGTATTCTTCTAAGCTTTTGTTTTATCGGCTTGGCGTTAGGTCAGGCTCAAGGCCAGGCATATCCTTGTAGGACCATGCAAACACCTCTTTCTTCTTCTTGAGGAGAGCAATGAATTGCTCTTGTTCATTAGGTGTTAAAATTTTTCCAAGCTTGAAAATTTAGGGATTGTCAGGATCTAAACTAAGATTCACATCAATGGTTTCTTCAATGGACATATGTGAACCTTCCTCAAGTTGATGTGGTGTTGGAATCAAATTAAAGTCATCTAAGATGTCATCTAGCCTCTCTTGCTTATCGTTGTCTAACTCTGCTTGGAAAACCTCAAGACTACTAGCTGAATATGGTGAGGGTGAAGGTGGGGGTGAAGGAGGAATGTAACAGGCTGAAGCCCTTAACAATTCCTTGGATAGGATGAACTTCGAGAGGGAGGGTGGGGAGGAAATCCAGTCCAAGTCAATGAGGTTGTTGTCAATTGTAATTGGCTTAGCCAAATGGTATGGATTGTGGAGCGTAGTGAATAAGTCAATAGGATTCATATTGACTTAGGGGAATGGAAGGTGGCTAGGATGGATGCACAGATGGAACAATTGAAACAGAACCAATTTCAAGGTATGGTATCCCTGTAATAGTGAACGTGAAACATCAGAACAACATTTTTCTCTCTTTTTTTTTGTATGTTTTTGTTTTGTTGTTTTTTGTATGTACATATGTTACAATTATTGGCTTATGTGGGACTCAAGGTGGATTGTTAGGTGGATCATATTGCTCTTGTGGAATAAGCAAGTGGAAAATGGAATGTTGTATGGGAAACATTTAGAGGTAAAACTCTTCTTATTGGGTGATGGGGACAATGGGGAGTGATTCCTCTTTAGAATCATTAGAAGCATTTGACATGAATTCAAATTCTTCATAACTTTCATCATTAGAATCAAAGACCAGATAGGAGAAATTTATGGGATCATCCTCGTCTACTTCATCAATATGAAGTTTTTGAAGGATCTGTTCAAGAGAGGATGTTGATGGCAATGGATGCATTGAGGGATCTTCATCATTGAGGCTAATATTTTTGAAGGCTTGCTCAAGAGAAGCGGTGGAGGACAATGGGGTATAACCTAATCTGGAATGATCATGAGCACCTCTATATGGGACATCTAGGATATCATGCATTCCTTTTTCATGGGAACCTAAACCTTTACCTTGCCAATGGAACATGTTGAAGTATCTGGCTGGAAACTCTTCCAAGTGGGGTGTATTGGCACACCTAGGCTCTTCTAGTTCTTCGGGTGGGTTTGCCCCAATTGAGCAATTCAACCCTCCATAAAAAAATTTAATGCTATTTGGAGTGGTACTCATGTCGTAGATAGAACCTATGGATAGAGAACGGTATTTAGGACATTCAAACTCCTTGGCTAATGGAATTGCTAAGGGGGTGATGGTGATGTCTTGGACCACATACTCACCTATACCAGGATTGGTGATGTGGACTTTGACTTAGGTTGATGAGGTGGATGGTGAAGGCTTGGATGGCTCTAGATTGGTTACGGATGGTAGGGAATTAAATGTCACAATTAGAAAGTTCAACTTGTGACACATCGGTTGATGGAGTTGGATTGGATGGTTGCGGGACATGATGAGATGGTGGTGTGGAATGATGAGATGGCCTAGAAGAAGTGGTTGTAGTGGAAGAATTTTTTATGATGTATGATGTGCTAACGGAAGCTTGTCCACAATTACATGTATAAGAAGAAATAAATTATTGAGAAGATGATGTGATGGGTAGCTCCTTTATGATGGGAGCCTTAGAAGAATATGAAGGTGGATTAGAGAAAGAAGATGGATTGGAAGATGATGTTGATGGATCTGATGATGGCACCAAGAAAAAATGTGTGGAAGGTAAAAAGGATTCATAGGGATTTGAAATGAAGTTACAATACTTAAAGGGTTCAACATTCACAGGGATGCAATGGAATTGTCCATCATGAACATATTTTAAGCATTTATAAAGAATTTATGGGACACATTTCTTTTCCCTCATACAAGGTCTACCAAGAAGTATATTATACGCCATGGCACTTTCCAAGATGTGAAATATGGTGTGCAACATTTTGGTCCCTACTTCTATAGGTAAAATGACAGTGCCAACTGTGGCACACAAAGCATCATTAAATGCTTTGAGGGTTAATGATGACTTGGTAATGTGGGATGGCGATAAGTTGAGATGGATAAGGGCAGTGATAGTAATGATGTTGATTGACGATTTGGTATCGATTAACACTCTTTTGAAGGGCTTTCTATCTATTAATGCCATTATATGCAATGGAGGGTCCACCAATTCTGAACTCATTGGTTTTATCTAAAATTCATAAAAGGTGATTGATGGGTCCATGCATGTTTTAACACTCCCTACAAAATTGTTGAAGGCATTGGAATCTTGGGATTCTAACTCAATTGACTTGAGTATTTCCATAAAAGCTTCTCTATGCCTAGGGGATTGTTGAATGAGCTCATAGATAGAAAGTTTGGTCGATGCCATCTTCAAACTAGTGGTTAACCAATTGGTTAAGGTTACTACTGGCCTAATCGGAAGAAGGATAGGTGGATGGGATGGGTTGGATAGATTTATGGGAGGAGATGGATTTGGTGATGTTTGGATGAATGGTCTATTCGAAGGTTGTTGATCATCTTGTTGATTTTTCCTTTTCCCTCTAGTGACCACATTGATTACTACGACAAAGTTTTGATATTTTTGGACATGATTTACTTGATTAGGAGGTTTTTGTTGATTGTTATCTCCTTCATTGTGTTGAACCTCCCCATGGTTAGGTAGAGGTGTTTGATATATGCCCAAATTTTGATTTTTTGGAGCTAATTATTTATCCACATTGATGGACCCTAAGTCTATGAGGTCTTGCACTACATTTTTGAACACATTACATGAATTGATATCATGCCCATTTTGTCGATGGTATGGAAAAAACAAGTGCTCTTTATAAGTCCTAGGCCTTTTGGTGGGATCAAGGGGCCTAATGTCTGGCAATGCTAATTTGTTGGTTTCATACAACCTTCTAAATAGGTATGAATAGGACTTGTTTAACAGAGTGTATTGTCTTTTGGGGCAATTGAATTGGCGACGGATAGGTTGTTCTACAATTGGCATTATGTTTTGAACCATTGGTGCTTGGGTAACTGATGGGACCACATGATATAAAATTTGTTGTTGCATCGATTTTTGAGCTACTACAGGCTGGCTCATCACCACTTGATTAACTTGGTTTGTTGTGTTAGCTATTGAGGCTTGTGTGGATTTTTTTTGCCAGATTGGTTATTTCGGTATTGGCCCTTATTTTGCCATTCTTTCCTTTTAGTCTTAATTACACCCTCTTGGATTTTTATCTCCTCAATGACACTAGCATGTGCTAAAGCTTCTTCAAATTTTCTATAAGTGTTTAGCTATAGCATCGAAGAGATGGGTTTTAAGAAACTCTTGGTAAAAAGCTTTATAATCTCTTCCATTGGTAGGGATAATGGAAATTTAGTTATGAATGCCCTCCAACAGTTTCTAAAGTCATAGATATGTTCCTCGTCCCATTGTTTCAAATAATATATATCTGATAAGGATACCTTCTTTTTAATATTTAGGGTGAAGCACTCTAAGAATATATCTTTCAATTGATCAAAAGTGTATATACTATGTGTGGTTAATTTATTGTACCATTCTATGGCACCCCCCCTAGAATTTAAGGAAATGTTGAAAGCATGATAGCGTTATCATCACTAAGGCAAAAACATACATGGACAAATGAGCTCACATGCTCTTTGGGATCCTCAATTCCCCTAAACTTGTCAAATTTTGGTATCGTAAAATCTGCCATATATGGCAGTGATGGTACCGATGGATGAATTGGTTGATGGATCAGTTGTCTTAAGGTGAGCTTTTGGCTTGTTGTTCTTGATGAATTTTGCATCCACTAATTGATTTTCTTTTGCATTGCTTAAAGTCTAAGGTCTTCTGCTGGAATGCGAGGACCCTGGATTAGGTGGTGGTTGGTTTATGGGCTTGATGATGGATGTTGAGGTGTGACTAACATGGTGTTGTGGAATGGATTGGGTTGGGTGTGTGGAGAATATGGATGATTGAAGGATGGGGATAATTGATGAGGATGATGGAGGAAAGGATTGGATTGTTGATTGGTATGGTGGATGTGTGGAGTGGTGGTGGGTTAGGGATGGTCACTATGGGGGATTGAGGGACCCATGAGGAATTTTGATTGACAAGTTGAGGTTGAGTTGGAACTCCTTGAGTCATAGGGTTTGTGTTAACCGGTCGCTTTCCTTTTATTCATTGTAAAAGCAATCTATTGATGAGCCCTAATGTATTCGTGAGTTCTTGATTTGACCATGTGTCAAATGATGGGGTTGAGGTTGGATGAGATGATGGTTGGGCTAATGATGATGGAATATTAGGTATGGTCATGTTAGCTAAGTGATATGATGAAGGGATGGATGACATGGTCATGTTGGCTAAATGAGATGATGGAGGTATGGATGACATGGTCATGTTGGCTAAATGTGATGATGGAGGTGTGGATGACATGGTCATGTTGGCTAAATGTGATGATGGAGGTGTGGATGTCATGGTCATGTTGGCTAAATGTGATGATGGAGGTGTGGATGATAGATGAGAGGTCATGGGTATGGTGCAAGTTGCATTTTATGTTACAACTTGAAGGTTGGGGACTTGCAAGATGACATTGATGTGCTCCTCATACAAGGGGTTGGTGTAGGTGGATGTGAAGTAAGTGTTTTGAACACTTGGGATTTATGGTGGTTGGCTTGCAATGGAAGGCATACCATATTCATATCTTGAATTAGGATATCCTTGGGTAAGGTAGGTGGTAGCCAATTTAGGTTCTTCAAAATCATCTTGGCTAAGGGGCTCCATGACATAGTTAGAGGCCTTGTAGATGGCCTGCACTCTATCCATGTCTATGTAGGTGGTGGCTTCCACATTAAGTGGATGAGACTCCTCTTGAGAGTGGGATGGATGGGATTATCCAAAAAAAGTAGTCTGAATCATAGTGGATGGGGCTACCGAAGTAGCAGGCTTATGGGAATTATTTTCTATTAAATTATTTTGGTTCATTACCTTCTTTTGTTGACGTGTTAACACCATAAATCAATTAAACCAAAAATTCAAGATTAATCTAGATCACACAAATTAAAAATTTCCTTACTAAAGAAATAAAGCAAAGAAAACAACCAATCCTAAGTTTCACCTTATGTGGCTTACCTCAGGTTCATTAATTATTTTCTTCCTTTAATGTGAAGTTCCTTTTAAAATTGTTGGGTTTGTGTGTTTTGGTGTAGCCTAATCTTGTTTAATGAAAATAAAGGTAAAAACTATGGTTGGCCAAGGCAACGAGATTATTTTTGGTAATGACCTCCAACAAGTTTGCTCGGGGGTATTCCTATGGTGTCTAGGGGCAGATATTTGATGGATGGACATGAAAGCCACCATCTCCAAACCTCAAGCAATAGTTGGTGATGAAATCCAACTATTACTGTTAAAAAGTGCAGCATGCAAGTGTGTGATTGATTAATTTTATGTTCCTTGTTCTTTATAGTGTGCAAAAAATATTAAAAATTACCAACCTCACTAATATAAATTAGAATCCAACATAAATACGCAAATTTCATTGAAAGAGTGTAGAGTACACCCTTAAAATCCCTACCTACAAGTGATAAAAATCACAAGAGCATCGGAGGGTTCGTCCACCTCTCTACCAAAGGGGCCAGCCTAGGGCAAGATTACTTTATGCTTCTAAATGTTGTTCCTATTTAGATATGCAAGTTTGAAATAATTTTTAACCCTAAAATGCAACTCTAAGATGCTTTTACATTTTATATGCACTCAAAAATGCATACAAATCACCTAGACTTGTAATTTCAGAAAAAAAGTATATTTTATATCCTAAATCATACAAAAACCCTAGATGTAACTTACTAATGATTATTTCTCCAATTTCTTAATGTGAACACGAAAACAATGAAAAATTGCAGTAAGAAACAAAATATGTAAATTGTTGAATGGAAAACTAGGGTTATGTAACTCACTTAAAAGCCTTAGCTCTACTTCAAATTAATACCAGGCATAGCTATGCACCTGCTCAGGCATAGGAGAGTTCCTATGAAGCATGGAAGGGCACCTGTGCGATCCCTAGAACTATTGCAGAATGCTTCAAAAACCCTAGCAACGAATGCGACAATTTTTACGCTTTCTAAAAAAACCTGCAACAACAACAACAAAAAATTAGCAAGGTAGATCTATCAAATTATGAAACCCTTGTGGGGTTCCACCGTGATCCCCATTTGTGGATGCAAAGACACGAAACTTGAAAATAAAATTGTAGAATAAAATAAAGCAATGAGATAAAATAGATTGCACAAAATAAATATGTATTCAATGGGGGCAATATACCCCTTTGTTATAATCAGTATCCAATGCGGATATTTGATACAATAATTTATAGCAGAACTAGGGTTATCCAAAACCCTAGTTATATATAATAAAAGTGTCTTCATATCTGAGTGTGTCCTTGATCCCAACATGTTGAGTGGGCTTTGAATATCCAATGTGGGGTCACTCCAACTTCAATAGTCATCAAAGAATATGTTGAATTCATAGATCTGCATGCAAAATAAAACACAAGAGTATCAGTAATACCTGTGAGGGCTCCACAGTGTGAGACCCTCAGACATTAAAAAAACCCTAGCTTAAGAATCAATTTAAAATGCATGCCAAACCAATGAATAAATGAAATAAAATAATACTAAATATACCTTGCTTCATTGTTACAGATTCCATGGTGTAGTAGATTCAAATATTCATTTTTAGTGTCACAAAAAGCTCTTACGTGAGCTTTGAAAGCTTTGGTTCACACCTAGGACTATCACAGGCTATGGAATATGCTAGGCAGGCTCTACAGTGAGTTTTGCAAGCTCTGGTGTGCACTTGCAGATAGGGCAAGCTCTGGTGGGTGCTTGGCAAACTCTGTTGTGAGCTTTGCAAGCTCGGCACATCGCTAGCAGCGTAGGGTAGATCTACAGAAATAGATCAAGAAGGATGGCGATGGAGGTGGCAGATGGAATACAACTATGGTGGTAAGTGAGGATGGATGGATGATGGCTAGAATGACAGAAGTATTGTTGGCTTAGCTAGGGCATAAGATCTTCAATTCTCTATATCTTCCCTTCACTAGGGCATCAAAAAATGCTTCTCCAAGTATATTTCTTAATCTCCATGTTCCAGGGTTTGGGCATTTGCAAAATACAGTATTTATAATCCAACCTAGGGTTTTCTTAGGGTTTTATCCTTGCACTTTGAATCGTGTGGCTAAGATTAAGTCATATCATAGGGTTGATATTACTTTTTGAATGTGACATGGATTAATGAAAATGGATGGTGGAGATTAAATGAAATCGGATGGCTAAGGTTAATTGAGTTTATTTATATATATTTTATAATAAATATATTAAAATATAATAAAATATTATATAAAATATAAAATATTATAAAATAATATTAAAATAACCCCAATTAAGCTAGGAAATGGTGGGAAGGTGGATTTGGGCCAAATAATTGGTGGGAAGGTGGAATGGAAGACAAGTGGGTGGTGGGATGGTTAGGATGGAGGTTTAGTGGTTGTGATTTGGTGTCTACACTATTCTTAATAGCATAGTCTCTAACAAGGTTATGCATAGTGGTAAAATTCACAAATTGGATGAATATTAGGATTTCCAAATTGGAAATTGGCAAATATGAGGACCCTCGACGTCGGTCCATTCACCTAAATTTTTTGGGACCAATTGTTTCTTAGGGTCAATTCACCACAATATATATCCAAACATAGGTATATTTATACTCATTAGAAAGCTCTTTTTGAGCTTGATCTAATGGTGGTGTTTTTATGAAGTTATAAGGTAATTTAATAGGTCAAAATTTTCCTCAAATATGACCTTACTTTTTATAGCTTCAAATACCTCGAAATATTGGTGTGAAGATGATCATTTTGATTTGCTTAGGATTCACCTTGATTTTTATTAGGATTAACCCTAGTCTCTAATTACATTTACATGGAGACTTTCTAGCTCGTTAGGTAATTCATCGGAGGGAGACCTAACATGGAAACCATCCAAACCTGGTCCTTTTTAAAATGGAAGACCCTTGGTAGTATGGAGATTGTTGCTCTATCCAGAGGATTCTTTGCTATCATACTAAGCAACCATTATGAAACTAGTCGTATTTTAACTAGATTTTTGTGGTTTCTCGATAGAAGAAGCCTTTTTATATGTAGGTGGGTTGAGAATTTTAATATGAAAATCTAGAGCATTAATTTTTCTTCTATTTGTGTTCATATTCCTGACCTCCCTCTTCACCTCTAGCATGAGGATATCTTGCAAGGGTTTTCTAGAGTTATTTGTGAGCTGGTGGTGATCGACCCAGTAATCTTAGCTCACACACGCATGGTCTATACTCATATTTACGTAAAAGTAAACCTTTATTTTGAACTCCCCACCTATGTTAATATAAAAATATAGCTCTTACTATCATCGATAGCCTCTTTATTATGAGAACAAACCCATATTTTGCATGGACTACCACATCCAGGGAAATCTTAGGAACTAGTGTCCCATTCTCAAGCTCCAAGATAATAGCAAAAAGGATTTGGTACCAAATATGTAAACAAGAATTGATCCTCCTAGAAGGGGAGCCCCTCATTTTCAAAACTAGGGGAACAAAAACCTAGTGAATAATGGGTACTTTAGGTAACCCAAAAATGGGTAGGAGTATAACCAATAAGGGAAAGGACTTCACCAAAACAATGCAAGAGTGGTGAACCAAAGCCCCCTTCCTTCTGATGAAGGGAAAAATGTTTCTAACTCTCCTCCAGTATCTAACCATGACAAAGTATGTTCACTTTTTGCCTTCGTCAGCAAATTTTATATCCTTGATGATTCAAATATCCTACGAGACGAATATGGGGAAACACCTCTAGCCCCCACATCTAAATCACCTTCCCATAAGAGCCCCAAAAAAGTGGATTCCCATTCAATATTGGGACCATACCATTCCCCTAAATATTTTCCTACTGAATACCATAAGGAAGATGAAATAGGAATTTTCCAATCATATGTTCAAACAAAAAATTACTAGGAACTCAAGTCCTATAATACAACAAATTTCTCCTAATAATCTCAATCCTAAAAAAACCAAAAGCACCAAAAAGTCCCCCGTAGAGTGTGATAGTGATATAAATATAGGGAGGGATTTAGCAAATGAACAGAGGAGGAGGGGAACTGAGGAGGACATTTCCAATGGGATTCATATAACCCTTTTACCCTTAGTAAAAAACTTACCAAAGGATGAAAGCATCAAACCTCCCCAATATCAAGGATGGGGAGGCAAAATAATATCCAAATATTCCAAATGAAAGTTCTCTCATGGAATGTGAGAGGACTTAATGGACTAGCCAAATAGAGACTTGCTAGTTCATTAAGAAAAGAACTAAAACCTATTGTTTTCATTATGCAAGAAACCAAAATTGATTAGAATGCATCCATCAAAGTTGTTAAAAAATATAGAAGAAAGGAGAGGTAGTCTTTAGACATTCTAGAGTCTCATCTAGAGGTTTGATGTGCATCTAGGACCCAAGTAAGATTGATGGCAAAATGATTCACTCAACTAACCAAATTACAAGCATCATGTTTCATGATAAATTTATTGACACCTCATGGATAATGAAAAATATTTATGCTCCTAACACTCTTTTGGGCAGATCTTGTCTCTAGGAGATGTTCAACAAATTGAATAATTCCTTATCTAACATTCCTTGCATCCTAGCAAGAGATTTCAATACTCTTCTATATAATTCATACAAAAAGGAAGAAATGGCATCCCCCTCAAAAGTATGGAAGATTTAAATGAATTCATTAACTCCAATGAACTCATGGACGTTAATTTCAAAGATGTCAAATTTACTTGGAGTAACAGAAGAAGTGACCACCATCACATCCAAGTAAAATTGGACAGATTTTTCTTCTCTAAGAAAATTGCTCTATTGTTCAAGGATGCAAGCCTCCAAGCCCTACTTAAAATTGGTTTCAATCATAATCCTATATTCCTAGAATTTGAGAAGAAGCATCCTTTCAATACCCCATTTAGATTCAAAGGCATGTGGCTTCATCATCCTGACCTCAAAAACCAAATATCTGAATGGTGGAAATAAGACATTCAAGGAACTCACTCTTTTAAGCTAGACCAACAAATTTGCTTCATAAAGGAGAAAATTAGGATATGAAACAAGGAAGTATTTGGTAACTTATTTGAAAATAAGCAATTTATTAAGGATAGGTTGGCAATAATTGAAGCCGAAATGCAAAAAGGGCAGATTGATAACCAAAACAAGAATGAGGAAAGAAAATTGCTATCATAATTCCATAACATTCTTAAGTGTGAAGAAACTTTCTGGAGGTAGAAATCTAGAGCTATTTGGCTTAGAGAAGGAGACTCCAATACAAATTTCTTCCATGCTTCCACATTTCATAATAGAAGCTCAAATAGAATCAAATAACTTTGGAAGGACGATGGCTCTTCCACTAAGGATATCTTTGAGATTAGATCAGAGGTTGTTTCCTATTTTAGTTCTCTCCTAGGAAATCCTAGTCCTTGCTTAGCCCTAGATAAATATTCTCTTCTTCAACACATTCCTCATTCAATATATCCTAAAGTAAATTCCATGTTAATATATCTTTTTTCTAAGGATGATATCAAACAAGTCCTTTTTCCATGCATCCTGACAAAACTCCTGGTCCAAACGGGTTGCCACCAAAAAAATTTTAAGCTTTCTATGATATTGTAGGTCTTGATGTTTGTTTAGCCATTAAGGAGTTCCATATATCCAAATCCAACCCTCACAGGTTCAATTCTACTATTTTTGCATTGATTCCCAAAGGACCCATTTCCAAATAAATGGTTGATTTTAGGCCTGTCAGTCTTTGCAACGTGATTTATAAAATCCTTATAAAAGTGATGGCCAATAGAATAAAGGACATCGTTATCAATATCATTCATTCATGTCAAGGAAGTTTGTTTAAAGGTATATCCATTTCTGATGGAATAATAACCATCCATGAAGCTTTGCACTCTTCATCCCAAACCAAGAAACCTACTTTTGTTCTTAAATTGAACATGAACAAAGCCAATGACAGAGTCAATTGGGACTTCCTCATGGCCATCCTCTTGAAGTTTGGCTTTATTTCGAAGTGGGTTGATCTCATAAAAAGATGTATTTCCACTCCTTGGTTCTCGGTCCTTGTAAATGGTTCTGCTATAGGGTATTTTCATAGCACTAGAGGCTTGACACAAGGAGATCCCTTATCTACTCTTCTCTTCATTATTACAACTGAATCTCTGGGTATAACTCTAAGAGCAATATGTAGAAAAGGTCTTATTTCTGGTATTAAAGTGGCTTCGCAACTTAACCCAATGATGCACCAACAATTTATAAATGACACTTTAGTGGCTACACATGCTTCGGTCTTTGAGGCTAAAGTCATCAAATACATCCTACACCTTTAAGAATAGGCTATAGGTCAAAAGGTAAATTTCCATAAAATAAAGGTTGTTGGACATTTTGAGTCCATGAAGTTGTCATTGATGTCAAGGAATGAAGTTGTCATTGATGTCAAGGAATGAGCTACCGTTGATGTCAAAAGGTCAAAAGGAGCAATGCAAAAGGTTGATGGCAAAAGAGCTTCATAATATTTATTTTTAATATTATGTAAAGCATAAATAAAAGGTTTTTATTAAAACCATGGTTGGACAAAATTAAAGGTTTTTATTAAAAACCATAGTGGGCAAAATAAAAGGTTTTATTAAAAACCATAATGGGCAAAGTAAAAGGTTTTTATTAAAACCTAAGGAGGCTTTAATCCTTAATAAAGCCAAAATATTTAAATATTAATTTATAATATTTAAATTCTAATGAATTTAAATAAATTATAAATTAAATATTTGAAGCCAAAACATTAGCGCCAACCCCAATGAATTCATCTCCATCGACGTGCATGAAATCAAGGGCAAAGGTATTTATACCTTAAGCCAAACCTTATGTTTGGCATTCAAAAAATATCCATGATATTCGGTGAGAAAGAGCTCGTGCGAAATCGAACGAAAGGTGCCTCCGAAGTGCGTGTGGAGCAGGCACCGTGTTGGAAGAAGAGCCAAAGGCTCTAGGGGAGAGTGAAGAGGATAAAGCGCACATTGCGCTTTAGAGCAGCAAGGTGAGCGCGTGGCTCACATGGCATGGAAGCCACGGCCAAGGCGTTGCTGAAGCATTTGGTGCAAGTTCGAATCCCATCGATTGCGGAGCGGGTAATAAAGGTTTTATTTTGATTTTTATTATTGCACATGCTAAGGTTGTTGGAGGTATAAGGTGTAAGTTATTTTTTGATTTTCACCTAAGTGGTGAAAGGTTAATTTGGCTAGGGTAATTATTGTTTTTACCTTAGGAAAATGGAAATTGATTTATTGCATTAAGTTATAAAGAGAGTTATTTAAATTAAATGCAATATTGAGTAGGGAGTTATAAGTAGAAGTTGAGTTATATTTTTATAGGGGATTTTGATGAAATTTATGATGTTGAATGTTATTATTGAGATGGAGCAATAAGGTGTATTTGAGATTTAATTTATCTTTGTGATTAAGGTAAATTGTGAAAAGTGTTAGAGTGATAATTCTTGTCATCTAACTCTTTGTACTTGGCAAAGAAGTGTTTATGATTGTGGCAGATTTGTGTGGTCTACTTCTACATCAAATAAAAGGTATGGGTACATTCTTCCTTGGTTGAGTTGATTGGTTGGTTTTTTGGAAAACAACTTTGGAGTGAAAAGGACTTGATTAGGTTTCCTTATTGAGTTGTTGAGCTATTGAGAAGTGAATGCTATGCACCTTGTTTTATAAGCATTGTTGTTGAAGTGAGTAATTGAGTGAAGAACTTGAACTAGGGTTTGGAAAGAACATGAGTATCATTGTTATGTGAGATTGGTTGATAAGCATTGTTGGAAATATTTTGAGTGAGTGTTCATATGCTTGGACTAGGGTTTGTGAGCAAGGATTATTTCATTGAGTGATTGGTTGAGTAGAGTTGGTTGAGCCTAGTCAAGTGGATGTGTGAAGTGATAGTTCAAGTTCTATGAAACAAATTATTCTATATTCTGAATTGAGTTGAGAAGGTGATTGAAAGTGATTGAGTATTGAGGTGAATGTGAAGCATATTGAGTCTCTAACAATTATCTATATGTTTTTAAAAGAGTGATTGAAAGTGATTGAGTATTGAGGTGAATGTGAAGCATATTGAGTCTCTAACAATTCTCTGTATGTTTCTAAAAGAGTGATTGAAAATAATTGAGCATTGTGATGAATGAGAAGCATATTGAGTCTCTAACAATTCTCTTTATGTTTCTATGAGATTGGACAAGTTCTAGTGTGGACTTGTTGAGAAGATTTGAGGTAAGTCTTTGAGAAGACTTGTGGATAGATTTGTGTGAGATTTTGTGGAAGCTTACAATACAGATTGAGAGAAGATATTGGATAAGTTCTAGTGAGGACTTATTGAGTAGATTGAGACAAGTTCTATTGAGGACTTGTTGAGTAGATTTGAGGTAAGTCTTAGTGAAGACTTGAGAGCAGATTGGACAAGTTCTAGAGAGGACTTGTGGATAGATTAGTGTGAGATTTTATGGAAGCTTACAAGGTAGATTTGAGATAAGTCTTTGAGTAGACTTGTGAGCAGAGTTGATTGATTGATTTGTTCAAACCTTGGGTTAAGGTTTGGGGTAGATCTAGTAGAGTTGATTTGAGATTAAGTCAAGCTTTGTGTTAAGGCTTGAAGATAGATATTGAGGATAGATTTGTGCTAGATCAAAGGACTATGTTTAGTGTAGATCAGAGGATAGATATTGAGGATAGATTTGTGCTAGATCGAAGGATTATGTTTAGTATAGATTAGAGGATAGATTTTGGTGCAGATTTGAGGATAGGTTTGTGCTAGACCAGAGATAGAGATTGAGAAGATTTGTGCTAAACTGAAGGACTATGTTTAGTATAGATTTGAGATAGATATTTGAAGGTGATAGAGTATAGAGGATGATAGTCTCTAGTGGATAGAGATCCATTAGCCAGGGTAGTGAGGATAGGAGTCTTCAGTGGATAGAGATCCATTAGCCAGAGTAGTGGGGGAAATAGTTCTTCTAGAAGATCACTAGTCAGAGCTAAGGAGAAAGGAGTTCTCCTATGGATAGAGATCCATGAACTTGATTAGGGGATTGGTGTCTCCTTTGGACAGAGGTCCATAAACATTGTAATAGGGAAAGGATTCCCAAGAGATTGATTGAGAAAATTTTAGTGAAATATTTTCTCCATGGAGTAGCCCACATTGGGTGAACCATGTTAAATTGGTGTCTCTATTGTGTGTGGTGATTTATGTATTGCTTTGATTACTACTATTGATATTGCTATCTTTACATTGCATAATATTTATTGGGAAAGAAAAGTAAAAAGTGGTCTTATACTGTTCACCCCCCTCTCAATATAAGCTTGTGTTCTTCAATTGGTATCAGAGCGGGTTCCTTCGAAAGAGTTTAACAGCTTGAAGGAAAATCTTTCAAGAACACAATGGATTCTAAGAATGTGTCCTCAGATAATTCAACACCAATATTTTATGGAAGTGATTATATATTTTGGAGTATGAGAATGAAGATTCACCTGATGGCACTTGGCAATGAAATTTGGGAAGTAGTTGAAAATGGATACATACCACCAGTTGATCCACCTACAGATAAGGAAGGTAAGCTTCTACAATATTACAATTCAAAAGCAATGAATGCAATTTTGAGAGGTTTGCATAGAACAAAGTCCATAAAATTTATGCATTGTAAAGATGCAAAAGGAATTTGGGATAAGTTGCAAAGCATATATGAAGGAGATAAAAGTGTCAAAAAGGCAAAGATACGAAATCTCAAAGGGCAATTTGAAGAATTAAGAATGAAGGATGAGGAAAACATTAGTACTTATCTACTTTGAGTAGATGAGGTTGTTAATGCCATGCAAGGACTTGGACTTAATGTTGAAGAATCAGATGTTTGTGATAAGGTCTTAAGATCTCTTCCAAAAATATTTAGTGAAAATATTTCTACTATAGAAGAATCAAAAGATGGTGATTCTTTGACAAGAGATATGTTACTTGGTATTCTTACAACTTTTGAGTTAAGAAAAAAAGAGGAACCTAATCACTGGAAGGAAGCAACCTTCAAAGCAATTAAGAAGACAAAGGGTAAGAAATCAGAATCAAGCAATGAGTCATCCAATGATGAAGAAGCAAATTATGGTAGAAGGAATAAAGATTCAAGAAGATTTAAAGATGCAAAATCTGTTAGATGTTTCAATTGTGGAAAGTATGGTCACTATGCAACTGATTATCAAGAAGCTAAAAATAACAATGATGAAGAAAAATAGGATCACAGGAACAGGGAATCAAAAAAATACAGGTACCAAAAGAAAGGCAAGGATGGACAAGGTAGACAAGGAAAGAAGTTCTTTCAAAGACAAAAGAGGAGCTACTATGCAGACAAGGCAAGTAAGTACTCAAGTGATAGTGATAATAGTTTTTCAGATAATGATAAATATGAAGTCCTATTTCTGATTGAAGAAAAAGAAGAAGTCAAGAAAAGGTCACCAATAATTCTCAAGTGTTTTAGATGTGGTAATTTTGGACATCTTGAAGATAGTTGTACAAGGAATGGTTTCAGTTTCAGTGATGATGAATATGAGGATGCACTTGAAGGACTAGAAGAGAATCTTCTAATGGCACTAGAAGAAGAAGAAGGTGATCCTATAGAAGACAAGTCAGAAAAGAATGAAGATGTTGACAAAGGCAAACAAATAGAGGAAGAATCAAAAAAGGAGGAGTTGATCTTGAGGGAGAGCTTATCTATGCTCTTAAAACTTTAAAGAAGGTAAGAAAGCAAAACTCCCAACTTGAATTTCAGTTTCAAGAATGTGATGAAGAAAGAGGAAAGCTTATAGAGGATCTAAACAAGTCAATGGCTAAGACAAAGAAGTTCAAGGATAAGTTAGAAGCAAAGGTCTTAGAATGTGAAAAGTTAGAACAAGAAGTAGCTCTACTAAGGGAAGATTTAGAAAAATCCAAGGATAAGCTACACAAGTTTGGAAAGAGTTCAAATATTGTGGATAAAATGATCAAGGTACAAAGAAGGTCAACAAACAAAATAGGTCTTGGTTTTGAACAAGCTCAAAAGAAACAAGAAGAAGAGTCAACCTCAAGTTCTAGAAGAAGAAACTTCAGAAGAAGATAGTGTAAGAGAAAGTGAGACTTCTGAGGATGAGTTGGACAACAGAAAGTTCAACAAGGAAAGAAACAATGCACAAAGGAGAAACAGATGGAACAACAATCAGAATAGGTCAAGAGAGACTAAGAGACCAATGAGGTCAAGACAAGGAAACTTCAATGGAAGATGTTTCTCATGTCACAGATTTGGGCACATGGCTTCATAGTGCAGGACACATGAAAGACAAGAATATGGGAATTTTAGGAACATACAACTTTTCCATGGGTATTGCTACTCATGTAATCAGTTTGGTCACAAGGCAATGAATTGCAGGGTTCATGATAGAAAAGGATATGGCTTCACCAGGAGAAATCCTAAGACATTTGCACCTCCAAGGAATAATAACATTAAGTGTTATAAGTGCAATAATGATGGACATACAACAAAGTGGTGTAGAGCAGACATTCTAGAACCAAGCATGAACATGAACAGGAACAGGAAAGGAACAAGAACAGAACAAGAATATGGATATGAACATGAACAAGAATAGGAACAAGAGCAGGAACAAGAACAAGAATATGGATATGAACATGAATAGGAACAAGAATAGGAATATGGATATGGACATGAACAAGAATATGGAAATGGACAGGAACAAGAACATGGACATGGAGAGGAACAATCAAAGGAATCAGAAGGATCAGATGAGAAGGAAAGAGGATAAAGGTAAAGACCAATGCTTGTTGGGAGTAGAAATACTCCCACCCTAGAATTAACCACCTCAAGAGGAGGTGGGGGAGGGGCTAAGCTAAGAGACTCATTCTTAGCCCCGAGCCCCAAAGGTGACCCTTTGCCATTGATGTCAAAGGGGGAGAGATTTGAGTAAGGGGGAGAGATTTGGTTTAAGGAGAGAGCATTGAGACAGGGGGAGCAATGTCCCAGGGGGAGCAGAACAAGAAAAAGGTCAAGTGTTTGGTAAAAAGAATTTGGGTTGCCATCAATGACAAAGGGGGAGATTGTTGGACATTTTGAGTCCATGAAGTTGTCATTGATGTCAAGGAATGAAGTTGTCATTGATGTCAAGGAATGAGCTACCGTTGATGTCAAAAGGTCAAAAGGAGCAATGCAAAAGGTTGATGGCAAAAGAGCTTCATAATATTTATTTTTAATATTATGTAAAGCATAAATAAAAGGTTTTTATTAAAACCATGGTTGGACAAAATAAAAGGTTTTTATTAAAAACCATAGTGGGCAAAATAAAAGGTTTTATTAAAAACCATAATGGGCAAAGTAAAAGGTTTTTATTAAAACCTAAGGAGGCTTTAATCCTTAATAAAGCCAAAATATTTAAATATTAATTTATAATATTTAAATTCTAATGAATTTAAATAAATTATAAATTAAATATTTGAAGCCAAAACATTAGCGCCGACCCCCAACGAATTCATCTCCATCGACATGCATGAAATCAAGGGCAAAGGTATTTATACCTTAAGCCAAACCTTATGTTTGGCATTCAAAAAATATCCATGATATTCGATGAGAAAGAGCTCATGCGAAATCGAATGAAAGGCACCTCCAAAGTGCATGTGGAGCAGGCACCATGTTGGAAGAAGAGCCAAAGGCTCTAGGGGAGAGTGAAGAGGATAAAGCGCACATTGTGCTTTAGAGAAGCAAGGTGAGTGCATGGCTCACACGACGTGGAAGCCACGACCAAGGCGCTGCTGAAGCATTTGGTGCAAGTTTGAATCCCATCGATTGTGGAGCGGGTAATAAAGGTTTTATTTTGATTTTTATTATTGCACATGCTAAGGTTGTTGGAGGTATAAGGTGTAAGTAATTTCTGATTTTCACCTAAGTGGTGAAAGGTTAATTTGGCTAGGGTAATTATTGTTTTTACCTTAGGAAAATGGAAATTGATTTATTGCATTAAGTTATAAAGAGAGTTATTTAAATTAAATGCAATATTGAGTAGGGAGTTATAAGTAGAAGTTGAGTTATATTTTTATAGGGGATTTTGATGAAATTTATGATGTTGAATGTTATTATTGAGATGGAGCAATAAGGTGTATTTGAGATTTAATTTATCTTTGTGATTAAGGTAAATTGTGAAAAGTGTTAGAGTGATAATTCTTGTCATCTAACTCTTTGTACTTGGCAAAGAAGTGTTTATGATTGTGGTAGATTTGTGTGGTCTACTTCTACATCAAATAAAAGGTATGGGTACATTCTTCCTTGGTTGAGTTGATTGGTTGGTTTTTCTAGAAAACAACTTTGGAGTGAAAAGGACTTGATTAGGTTTCCTTATTGAGTTGTTGAGCTATTGAGAAGTGAATGCTATGCACCTTGTTTTATAAGCATTGTTGTTGAAGTGAGTAATTGAGTGAAGAACTTGAACTAGGGTTTGCAAAGAACATGAGTATCATTGTTATGTGAAGATTGTTTGATAAGCATTATTGTTGAAGTGAGTAATTGAGTGAAGAACTTGAACTAGGGTTTGGAAAGAACATGAGTATCATTGTTATGTGAGATTGGTTGATAAGCATTGTTGGAAACATTTTGAGTGAGTGTTCATATGCTTGGACTAGGGTTTGTGAGCAAGGATTATTTCATTGAGTGATTGGTTGAGTAGAGTTGGTTGAGCCTAGTCAAGTGGATGTGTGAAGTGATAGTTCAAGTTCTATGAAATAAATTATTCTATATTCTGAATTGAGTTGAGAAGGTGATTGAAAGTGATTGAGCATTGAGGTGAATGTGAAGCATATTGAGTCTCTAACAATTCTCTATATGTTTCTAAAAGAGTGATTGAAAGTGATTGAGTATTGAGGTGAATGTGAAGCATATTGAGTCTCTAACAATTCTCTATATGTTTCTAAAAGAGTGATTGAAAATAATTGAGCATTGTGATGAATGAGAAGCATATTGAGTCTCTAACAATTCTCTTTATGTTTCTATGAGATTGGAAAAGTTCTAGTGTGGACTTATTGAGAAGATTTGAGGTAAGTCTTTGAGAAGACTTGTGGATAGATTTGTGTGAGATTTTGTGGAAGCTTACAATACAGATTGAGAGTAGATATTGGATAAGTTCTAGTGAGGACTTATTGAGAAGATTGAGACAAGTTCTATTGAGGACTTGTTGAGAAGATTTGAGGTAAGTCTTAGTGAAGACTTGAGAGTAGATTGGACAAGTTCTAGAGAGGACTTGTGGATAGATTAGTGTGAGATTTTGTGGAAGCTTACAAGGTAGATTTGAGATAAGTCTTTGAGTAGACTTGTGAGCAGAGTTGATTGATTGATTTGTTCAAACCTTGGGTTAAGGTTTGGGGTAGATCTAGCAGAGTTGATTTGAGATTAATTCAAGCTTTGTGTTAAGGCTTGAGGATAGATATTGAGGATAGATTTGTGCTAGATCGAAGGACTATGTTTAGTATAGATTAGAGGATAGATTTTGGTGTAGATTTGAGGATAGGTTTGTGCCAGACCAGAGATAGAGATTGAGCAGATTTGTGCTAAACCGAAGGACTGTGTTTAGTGTAGATTTGAGATAGAGATTTGAAGGTGATAGAGTATAGAGGATGATAGTCTCTAGTGGATAGAGATCCATTAGCCAGGGTAGTGAGGATAGGAGTCTTTAGTGGATAGAGATCCATTAGCCAGAGTAGTGGGGGCAATAGTTCTTCTAGAAGATCACCAATCAGAGCTAAGGAGAAAGGAGTTCTCCTATGGATAGAGATCCATGAACTTGATTAGGGGATTGGTGTCTCCTTTGGACAGAGGTCCATAAACATTGTAATAGGGAAAGGATTCCCAAGATATTGATTGAGAAAATTTTAGTGAAATATTTTCTCCGTGGAGTAGCCCACATTGGGTGAACCACGTTAAATTGGTGTCTCTATTGTGTGTGGTGATTTGTGCATTGCTTTGATTACTACTATTGATATTGCTATATTTACATTGCATAATATTGATTGGGAAAGAAAAGTAAAAAGTGGTCTTATACTATTCACCCCCCTCTCAGTATAAGCTTGTGTTCTTCAAATGTATACTTCCTCAACACTCCTCATAAATGTCAGGTAAAAATAACCCAAATCCTTGAGTGTGTAGTTACTTCATTTCCTACCACTTATATAGGTCTCCCATTGTTTGTGGGAAATCCTACCGATTAAATGTGGAATAATGTGATTGAAAGGATTCAAAAAAAACTTCTAGGTTAAAAAGGAAATATTATATGCCAAGCTGCCAAATATGCTCTCACAATGGCATGTATCCAAAGCATCCTAGTTTAATTTATTTTTGTGTTCAA
Source organism: Wollemia nobilis (assembly GCA_028583015.1). NCBI lineage: Eukaryota > Viridiplantae > Streptophyta > Pinopsida > Araucariales > Araucariaceae > Wollemia > Wollemia nobilis. The sequence goes on from JAQPPZ010005611.1 coordinate 792,113, forward strand.
ATCCTCTTCCTCCATATATACTAAAATTGAAAAAATCTAGAAAATATTTCTCTGGTCAGGGTCTAAAAATAAAGAAAGATTTCGTCTCATATCCTAGGACAAAGTTTGTAAAGCTAGATACCATGAATGAATTAGACTCAAAAGAATGCAAAGACTAAATATTTCCTTGATGACCAAACAGACATGGAGAAAAATTTCTAATGATAGCTTAGAATGGGTCACCATAGTAAAGAGAAAGTATCTGTAGGGAAATTACTTCTTTGATGAATTAGCTCCGACCAATGGATCAACTTTCAGGAAATCTAAGATTCACACCAGAACTCTATTGCACAAAGGCTTAAGATGACATCTAGGAAATGGAGAGAGTATTAAATTTTGGTATGACAAGTGGATCAAAGGATAACCACTTATTGAATATCCTAGTCTCTCTATCCTCAAAAACATCATTGATTCCTTTCTAGAATGAATTTTTTTTGACTTCGTAACCCAATCCTACAATAGATCATCCTGGAGATCGTTCACATGTGATTCTCATCCTACTGAGTCTACATCCCTTGTTTCACTCCTCAATTATATGGTCATTCCTATCAGTAACTCTGTGGATCATCTCATTTTGGAGCCCTTTGCTAGTGGATAATTTTTTGTCAAGTTTGCCTATCATATTCAAATGTAGCCCACAAAGACCTTATTCCCCTATCACCTTGTTTGCCCTAAATATTTTATCCCTAAAATATCTTTCTTTTTTTGGTTGGTCATCCAAGATATGATTCTAACCACTGATAATTTAATCAAAAGAGGTATCATGATTCCCAATCACTGCCACTTATTCCAATCTGCTTGGGAATCAACTCATCATATTTTCTTGGGTTTTTCATTTTCTTCCACCATCCTAGATAATTTTTTTCAGTTCTTCCATATCCTCTAGGTCAAACCTCAATCCATAATTGATATTTCCACCCAATGGCCTTCAACATTTCACAATTTCCACCTTAGATCCATTTTGAAAATTTGCCTTCATAATTTCCTTTGGCAAATTTGGCTTGAAAGGAAAAATAGAGTATTCTCAAATGTTTTCAAGGACTCTATGTCCTTAAAAAACAAAATAATTTCCTATACCAAATAAAATGCCTAGCTCAATCCACCCATAAAATCCACCATCTCTAGTTTCGAAGCTTCCTTGTTGTCCTCCTTGAACATCCCCCTTCAGGATACCTTATCTTTTTCTCCCCCTATGGTCAGGATTAACACCAAGTGGATCCCTCCTCTAGAAGTTTGGATGAAGCTAAAATTTGATGGTGCAACCAAAGTAAATCCAGGATCTACAAAGGTAGGTGGTATTCTCAAAGATCATAATGGAGATGCTATTATGGCTTTTTTTGAATGTCTTAGTTTCTATTCCAATCATTTTACTAAGGCCAAAGCTCTTTGGATAGGGTTGTATTTATTACCACTAATATCCAATAGGTTTATTATCGAAGGGGATTCTCTCAACATCATAAATTACTTGAGGAACACCAAAACCCCTCATGTAAGGTTAAGGGTTGTGTTGAATAAGCCAAAAAAATCTTATAGCATAAATGAGAACTCGTTATTCAACATGCTTTCAAAGAAGCAAACAAGGCGGCATATGTGTTGGCCAATTATGGTACCAATATTAATGGTCTTTTCACCTAGTATGACACTTTTCATCAACAAATATTTGATGTGGTCAATGTGGATAAAGCTTCCATTCACCAAAGCCTTAGTAGTCAATCCTTCCATTTTAATCACCATTGCACTATCCAATTGTAATATGTCAAGATTGGTCCCCAAAACCATGTCTGAATTACCTTATTTTTTGGGTATCTTAGTCAACGCCTTCACTCTATCCTATTGGGATGACTCAGACTACAAGAGTTACTTTTTCCAAAATCTGTCTTTAGACCCTGCATGCCATAATTGCTTCTCCCACGCATCTCCCTATCCTTTCTTTTATCTAATGAGTTTGTTCACTGGATCCTTTATCGTGCCTTATTCCATGTGATTGTGCCATCACTCCTTTCAAGACCCGTCACCCCCATCGCTTATTCCATAGCCTTTCTATTCTTTGTTTCCCAATTATCATAGACCATTTGCCTCCTCTTTCAATTTCCAAAGGCAACTTGTGTTTGAGGTGCTCAATTACTATTGGAGGGGTTTTATGGATACCATAAGGAATCACATGCAAAAATGGATTTTTCATGATTTCTTTGATTAAAAGGAGCATTGGTAACTCCTTCTCTCCACTTAATCCTCTTGAGGAGAGATTTTCTAATCTCTACCTCGAATCCCAAAACATCCTTGTCCCAATGCACAAGGATTGTCTTCCTATAAGAGCTCCACCATACAACTGGGATGGGGGTAAGATCATTATTTGAGGTAGGGTGTACATCGTTGACACCTAGTTGTTGGCAAAAAAAAGTGGTTTGCCTCTGACTTGGAGATTGGTGCAGTGAGAGAAACATAATTGGGAGGTGGAACTCAAGGAGTTCCTTGATAAGGCCAAAATTCTCAAGTTGGCCAAAATAGGCATGTTCAGGTCTGATTTGTCATCTCCCTAGAACAAATTTATGAAGCCTATTATGCAATTTCTTACTATCGATGACCCGGATAAACCCTTACGTAGCTTCCACTTGGCCTTTGTAAATCACTTTAGAGACATCAATGTCATGAACATCCCTAAATTTTTGTTTCGCTCAATGAACTACTCCATAGAGAACTATAGGAAGAAAAAGAGTGCAGAGTTCCCATCCCATCAAGGCCTTTTCAAGATCATTTATAGTCATATCCTATGTCATAGCCCTGAAGTTCCCCTGGCTGAACCTGTTCTCCCTGAGGAAACTCCCTGGGGTAATACAAGTCCACATAATGTCATCCCTAAGGATGACATATCCACAAGCTCTGTTTTGACCCCGTTGTCTAGGAAAAGGAAGTATGTGGGTTCTAATAGGGATTTCAAGGCTTCAAAGAGTAATAATATCAAGGTTAAAGAACTGGTGAGTGTGACAAGATCTTCCATTCACCTTAGAAATAAGATGTGATGAAGCTAACATGAGTATAAGTAGGTGGTTTCAGATGATGATGGAGACGACCACATAATATCAAGGCTTCATAAGTTGATAATCAAGGTAATTTCCATGGTTATTTCCTAGTTTGAGGAATTTTGGTCTACCCTAAAGGATATGTGTAATACCCTAAACCTGATATTTTTTTGTGAGGCATTCCCTGGCACAACCACGGAAGACCCTAAACCTAAGGTCACCAGTGTCATGGGGAAATATGGATGCAAGTATGTGGTGAAGGAGGGAAATAAGGATGCAGTGTAGCTACTGACTATCGGGACATCACTAAGGATGTTGCTTGGGATGGTCCTTGAGATGAATTTTTTGTAAGCTTGTTTGGATACGGGTGATTGCCTATTTTTTGTGGTTTTTCTAGTGTGGGCAACTAGCCCCTTTGATATTCTAGTTCCTCTTCATAGCATGCCTTTATAATACTTTTGTAACAAGGTTTCAAGATCCTTGCAAAACCCGCTTTTATGAAATTTTTACTTATAAAAAAATCTATTTATATTTTAAAATAAATCACCCATTTATTCAAGAATGAAATCTATTTTTTATTTAAAATAAATCACTCATTTATTAAAGAATAAAATCTATTTATTATTTAAAATAAGTCACCCATTTATTCAAGAATAAAATATATTTATCATTTATTTATTCAAAACACCCAAGGAGTTATGAAGGCAGTTTATTCATTCATATTCTACACAATATTAAGGCAAAGTGCTGAAGTGAAAGACAATCAAGCATGTGCAACAGACAAAGAGGAAGATATTTCCATCAATTTAGTCACCTGTATCTACCTCGAGAACTTATGATAGCTACTAGTCCATTAGTCTGGGGCTCAATGTGGCTATCTATTAATGATTATCCCTAACTGAATGCATTCCTATATGAAGGTATCTATCCTTGTTACCTTCGAGTTGTCTTATCATCATTTCTCCAACCTCAAGTACCCTCATCTTCAGTGGATGACTCAAATTCTTCCACTTACGAGTGCACCTGATCCTACACATTGGCAATTTGTTAGCATTATCATATTCTTCAATATCTAATAATATTGCATAGCTACTTAATTACACAAAACCAAGTATTAAAACATCATACATTAATACATTGTTTTTCCACATTCAAAGGTCCATCTGGGAGGGTCATGAAAAATAGATGAATGAGTTTTTCTTCCACAATATTTACATGGATGAAGACTCCAACAATTGTTTTTTCATGACCAATTCTATTGCAATAAACACATATTGAAGATATTTTTACTGCTTTATTCATCCTTCTTAGAATTTCAAGTTCATTTATTTTCTTGATAAACAAACGTAACCACTTATATACAACAAAAACTATTCTATCTCTATTTTCCATATAGATACATTGAAAATGATGGAATTCTTCAACATTTTTAGTAGATTCTATTTCTGAGATTGATGAACTACTAGAATAAAGTTTAGTAACAAGATCCAATGATGTATCCTCTTGACTATTTTGTAATCTTGTTAATTCTTCCTTATCAAAGTCATCTATCATATTTTGAAAATAGCCTTTAAGTTTGTTTACTATATCTCCTTTATTGAATGCATTAATAATTTCTTCCATGATATGCAAACAATGTCAAGAATATATTTCCTTTGATGTAGACTACCTTATAACTCCCTAGAATTTAAATAATATTAAAGTTTCTAAATTAAAATTCCTATGAAGTTGAAATCCTTATTTCTCCTAAAGTATTAGAAACTAAGAAAATAAAAATTTTGCAAATTTAATCTTTTCTAAGTTTGATGTTGACTTCCTTTTGACTCCCAAATCAATTTGAAAATATTTTATATAAAAAATTAAACTTTAAATTTAGAAAAAATTAATAACTATATAATAAACCTTATTAATTGAACTTTATAAAAAAACAAATGATAAACCTACTTATTAATCCAAACTAAAAAAAAATCAATTAAACCTTATCACTCCAAAAACCTAGTAAAATATTAAATTATTTATACAACCTTATCTCTCCTTCAATTAGCTTAGGAAACCTAAAATTAATATTACCTTTTAAATCACCTTGAAATATTTGAATGTTTCATATTACCTCTAACTGCACTTGATTACATTTAGCTTTCATTGGACTAAACTTGAATTGTGTTAAGTTTACCTTGAATTGCACTTGGATTGCATGGAACTTGCCTTGGACTACACTCGTGCGAACCACCTTTATTAGGAACTACATGCTTATATGTTTCACATTAAGTGAAGCATTCAAATGTTTGACTCTGCCTTGAATGTTTCACTTTGGATGAAACATTTGATTTCCTATTCAAACATTGCTTGGTCTTCTAGCATGTATTATTTGGTATTTTGCCAATATTTTGAACCTTCCTCTAGCTATAATAGGCATTACACTTATGCTGCAAAATGATTATTTTCTTTTCTTTGATTTTTATGTTAGCTTATCGCTAACTTGACTATAGTTCATTTTGCTTCATCTATTTACTTGGAAAATATGACTATAGCACTTTCTCTTTCCTCCAACTCAACTATGTTTCCTCTTCTAATGCTTCCTCTTCCTAACTTAATTTTTTTTCTTCTTGAAATGCTTCCTCCTCTTGGCTCACGTATGTTTCCTCTATGCTGGTTGATTTGAATGCATTCGATGCTTTTTCTTGTAGGTTAGTTTTGCTACATTCAATTTTTCTCATGGTTTAGAAATTTTAGTGATGCTACAAATTATTATGCATTGAAAACTTCTTTATATTCTTTAATATGTTATGTCTTGTGCAGGTTCAATGGTGTCATCACTTGGCAGATGGATAATTATACATACTTGAAGATATTTGCACACTAATAACCTTTGATAATATTGCATTAAATAACTCTTATAAGCACACCTTCAAACACTTTAATTATATTCTCACAAGTGGATTTTGCTACAACTTATTCTTACACTTAGAAGTTCTTCTTTATATTGGTTATTCTTTTGACACTTTGTATATCTTTGATACTCTTGCTTTCAGGTGGGTTTCATCCTGTATACTACCTTTGAATATTTATCTTAATACACTTTTTCCTCAGATAGTTTTCTCCTTGTATTCTACCTTTTACTCTTAGACGATCACATGGATTTAATGTTGCCTTAGCCTTTTGACTACTATATTTCTCAGGCTCTTTATACCTTGAGCCTTCTTATTCTCTTATCCTTGTTCCCTTATTGTTGATCTTATTATATTATTTCTAATACTTCTTCTCTTATTCTCTAGACTTATTTCTCTTATTATTCTCTAGAACCTACATATTTTTTCTATATTCAAACCTCCTTACTTTCCTTTTATAAGGGGCTTATCTATATATGACCTCCTTTCTTTCCTATAAGGGTCTTTCTTATTCATACCTATTTTCTCAAAGAGTCTACTCCTTGACCTTTTGGGTCTATATTTGTTATACTGGTTTCTTGAACCAATGTCAAGGTCAATATGACCTAAATCTTCTATCTCTATCAAGGTCTACCTTCAATACCTAAATCCTTCTTTATCAAGGTTAGTCTTCAAGACCTTAATCCACTATGCCAAGGTCTCTCTTCAATATTTGAATATTTTTATAGACCACCTCTATTCCGAATAGAATTTTAGAATATGTAACCTTGATCTACCTATCTTTGTCAAGGTATTTCTCAAAGACGTAAATATTTAATATTTTGTAACTTAAATCAATCTATGCTTGATGAAATATTTTTGTCTTCTTACACGTGAATATGAAAGTCTTATCTATCTATTGAAGGAATATTCTCACACTTTTGATGATCAACATTTGTTTTAGATGTCTTAGGTTACACCTAAGATCTCAAAATTATTCTACTCCTAGAGAACCTAATGTTAGGATGGCTTTTTCCTAAATGACCAACTATCTTGAGAGTTGACTAAGCCTCAATATTTAATATGAAAATATTCAAATCAATATTAGGGTTGGCTATTTTCCTAAATAATCAACTATCTTCAAGTTGATTCACCCAAATATGAGTCCTAGTATTCACTAGTTATCCTTCAACCTAGTGGAAAGACTCTATAGTTGAGTCCTAGTCTTCACTAGTTGTTTCTACAACTGTGGAAAGACTAGATTTTCTACTTACTTTTGATATTACAATAAAGTCCAGGTCTATCTCCTTTTAAAGTAGATAGACTCTAACCAATTTTGTCACACTAGAAAAAAATTAATTTTATGTGTAGCTAAATAAATTTACCTATGTAAGAAACTTCTTGTTATAATTATGATACCATTTATGGTTTTTGATTCCTTAATATCAATATAAAATTCATAGGATAAATTTCATAGGATCAAATATATGATAGTTGCAATGTAGTAAGATCGAGATAATGATGTAAATAAGATAATATGAGCCAACTAAAATGTAAATCAAGGATTAGAATATATCAACTAACATTCATTAATATTCATAAACATGAATGTAATAGTCTGAATCATACATGTACAAAGCATGTAGTACAACTTACAATATTAGTTGCTCAAATGTATACAATATTTATTATTCCTCTTCCTATTACAAATGTATCATAAAAATTTATTACAATGATGATAACAATGCTCTCTATACTCATGATGAATGCTATGAATGCTATATCCAATATGCTCCTCCATGGAGTAATATATAGCCATTGTAGAGTGATTGTTTGGTTGCTTGACTATTCCTTTCCTTATTCCAAGTCTCATGACTCTCGTCTTCTCTCCTTGACACTTGCATACACATGAATCTATCTTGTATGCACACTTATACATGAATTTTCACTTAGCACTCATTAATCTAAGAACACATGTGCACACTTACATATGTGATACTTGTACACATCCACACACATTACACTTGCACACTCATTTACATGACACTTGTGCATTTCTTGAACATTATTATATTACATAAAATATTATTCACACTCTAGTATAATATTTACAAGATGTACCATAAGGGTACATTAGCATGTACCAAATAATATAATATTCTCCAACAACCTGGAGGTGAGGAAATGTGTTCCATGTAATAGATATTCAAGAAAAAAATAGTAACTGGGCTTGCAGTTAACCTAGTTGTGATTAAAACTCCATTTAGATAGTGATCCATGGATTTTATAGGTCCTATAAATTATTGTTCTAGTTAGAACCATGCTTATACCCTTACTATGAATGTTTACATTGCATAGGGTATTGAGGCTATCCCAACCAAAGACTACAAAGCTTTAATTATAATTGACTTGTTTGAACAATAGTTCATTCCAAGGTTCACAATTCTTATAAAAGTGATTTCTTACAATGCCACATACTTCTTATCTATTGAATTACTAGAATTTATAGATCATATAGTATCATTGTAGGAACTTCATTAAACTATTATCCATAAGGAAATAGGCTATTTGAGTCCTCCAACAAAATCATCTTATGGATTCTAAAAAATATATTCAATAATAATATAAGAACCTTGCAAAACAATATTGATATTACATTATGGGCTAATAGAATTTTAACCGAGAATGAGTTGGAAAATTCTCCACACTCTTTGGTCTATGGGAAATAAGCAATTATTTGAATCAATATTGAACTTACCTCTACTCAACCCTTATTAGACTTCTATATATTGGAGAAAGAGATAAAGGAAAAATGATTATAGTTGATAAAATAGGAGGAATCTAAATAATATTTCCACTAGAATTTCATTAAGAACCAATCATGAGTCAAAAGTATTTTTGATAAAGGTCATACAAGAAAAAAAGGATTATAGAATGAGACTTGATCCTACTTTAGGATTAAAAATTTAAAATTTTGGTTCCTATGAAAAATTGATTCTCTATGGCTAGGGCCATTCAAATTACATAGTGTAACAAGACAAAATTTCTTCTATCTCTTGTATTTAGATGACACTTGCCTAAGGTTTCCCTATAATGGGTGACATTTGAAAAAAATAATGAATGAAAAACTATTTGGAAGGTCTTATATTCCTATATAGATGTACATATTCCCTATTATTTTGAAAAATAAAATGCATTGAGAACAAGTCCTAATGGATAAGATTCCAATCTACAAGCTAGAAATTCTAGGATATTTGAATCATTAAATTATGATTATCTCTAGCTTAAGTCAAATGATGGCATCAAAATGGAACATATTTTCAAAACTTGAAAATGGCCCATGAAAAGGACTTATTTCTTCTTAAAATATGGTTTTATATTTAAATAAATCATCAAAATATGATCACAAGAAAATAATTTAAGATAAAACTTTCTAGAAAGGAAAAAATTTAAGTCATTTGTAGAATAACAAGCACAAATATGTAACTAACATCAAACAAATATAAATGAAAATATATCAAAACAATTTTACATCATATAATCCACAAAATATATATTAATAGCCCATGCAAAAAGCATTTTGGATGGATACAACACCCATAATCAGTATTTCCCCTAACTCCTACAAACAAACTTTCATGTAGGTTTCTTCAAACAAGGATTCTTATTTCCTCATGCATCAAAGTTTTGTCTTGTATTATTCTACCTTTTCATTACTACATCTACTTGCATTTAGAAATTTTCCCCTACAAATCATGATAGTATTCCCAAAGTTATCTCTTCTTCTATTAATAAGAATTTAATGCTTTCACATAAAGTTAATTATGCAGAGATACTTTATCAATTATGTAACTTTATTTCCAATGTGCTCATAGTCCTATCATCTCACACGAAAAATTCCCTACATTTTCAAAAAATTTCTAAGTGTTATGCAAAGATAAACTCACAAATAATTCAAGTCAATTGTGTGTCTAGGTCTCACCATGATTACTATATAATGTTACTCCTACATAAGTCTATCCCTACATCAGTCGGATCACAATAGTAAACATCACCTTATAAAAATATCATCTTTTACATAGTTTCATTCCACACATTTTACCCCACACCTACATAAGTCTATGTAACTTCAAATATAACATAAATATCATATTATTAACTTCATTGAATTGGTTAATTTGAATTGAAACTCAGGAGTTCATCAATCACTATGGGCACACCACCATATACCAAGAATATAAAATTCAAATATTCTCCATAAGAGGAAACCAATGTAGTCTCTAAATTATCTAATATCATTGACACATATATGACGAATGGTAACTACAAGACTTTTAAGAAGGACATATGAGTAGAACAAAGATACAACAAATTGAAAAACTCAAATATGGAGTCTTTCATGTACCTATAGTTACTGATTAATTATGTCCTACATGCATAAATCCATTAGTAGTGATATTTATATTTGAACTTGGGTGACCTATTAGAGATGTGGTGGTAATGACCAAGGAAAATATGACCTCAATGTTGGATAATAACTAAAGGAATTATTATAATTCAATGGGAAGAATTAGATGTGGGTCCTAGTTCTCATTCATTATAGAAAATATAAATTGTGACTAAAAGGGTATGATAAAGGAATATTACCTAAATATAGATATGATGTTTGACATTGAACTTGAGGATGAAGAATTTTGGCCAATTGTAATGGTGACCAAAGAGTTTATGAATAATTTACATAAGAATAATGTGTTCTAATATGGATAAAGATTCATGACATCCAATAAGTGATCAAAGAAAAAAGTACAATAGGATCCAATGGTTCTTCAGGTGTGGAAGATATCAAAGGAAGTTCTAATAAGTCCTCTAATGAATCCACATACCAAACACAAACTAAGGGTAAGAAGGTGATCCCTATGAAAAAAACATTTATAGGGGGATTTCCTCTAAATAAAATATAGAAGATATCATGGATGTTTAGGTAATGAGATTTGGTATTATAGAAGTTCAATGTCAAAGTATGAAAACAGTTGAAGTTGCTAGAGCAACAATTATATCCCCTAGAGCTTAACAATATCCCACTAGTCCTATTCAAACAAATATTCTCATGCAATATCTATGACTATTTTACCAAATAAAAGGTAGGATGGTGGTGTTGGTGGTACTACTAGAGAAGAAAGTGTAGGTGACAATGGTGATGATGTTAATGATCTAATAAGAAAGAAGAGAAAACCATCACTAGAGAAGGTAAAGAAAAGAAAACAAAAGAAATATAAAGACAAGAATGAAACTCATGATAAAATTATCCCACCAAAATATGATGAAGGTATGAAGGCAATAGAGGGAGATACACAAGATAAGGTATTGGCCTTAGCAAAACAAACATAAAACTATCATGAATATTTTCTCATGTGAATGCTAAAGGAAACCAATGCCTAGAAATGATTAGAAAGGAGACTAATATTTCTAGTTTATTTGATGATGTTTTAGTGGAATCAAATAAAAAATGGCTAAAATCTAACATGGCATACAATAGAGGTAAAAAAAATATAATTGTAAAGTAAGCAATTGTGAAACCCAATATGACATGTAGACAAAAATAAAAAGGGAGGATTTTGATATCATCATGTATGATTTACTCATTTAGATATTAAAGAGAATATCGTGCATCTTAATTCAATATGTGAGTTGATGGAAGACAAAATACAAGATTTAGAGGTATAAAACGAGTGTATAAAAATCACTTTGCCAAATATAGAGTAATGATAATTAGGAAATAAGACGTTGGATTATCCACATCTAAAACTTGTGATAGGAAGAGAGTGTAAAATACCCATAATCAACAAAGCAAATCATGAAGGTAATTAGAAAGGATAAAGAGACCTTAATGGATGAAAAATAGGAGATTGAAAAAACCACCATGGACTTGGATAAATTTCATAATATTGTTGTAGCATGAAGAGTAATAGTGGATAAAACTAATAAGCTTCATAAATAATTCAAGGTGATGGCAACTAAACCTTGGATAGTATACATAAAGCATAATCAATCATTGGTTATATTACAAACCCAAGATGAAGCATCATGTATTGAGATAGACATATATATAAGTAATATTAGCAACCATAGGTGATGTTGTGCAAATCCAAAATAGTATAATGGAGCAAGCAAGGATCAAGTACTTGGGAAAACATAGGAATTATTTATTGTGGATAACTCATGTAAAGATAATAAATAATGCATCAGAATAAGTTGTTAAGGAATACACTAAACTGGTTGATAAGGCATTCAACCAAAATAATAAAATGGATGGATACCTTAAGGAATTTCCATAAAAAACAATTTAAACTCAAAATAGATAATAAATAATACCAAAGATTTATCACTCATAGAGTTTAATATATATTGGTATGAGGTCTTCATGAAGTTTAAAAAGTCCGATGAAGAAGTCCTCAATCATTTGACGATAATTAATGGCTTAAAGCAACTTTTCACATTCATTGAGGTCATACATTATAAGACATTGTTTGAAGATGTTGTTTATTTCAATATGTGTTTATCAACTAAATATAAAAAGAATCATGCTAGAATCAAACGTTAAAATTTTTATTTGAAATTGTAAAAATATTTAATGCTAAATTTATTAATAACAAATTATATTATTTTATATATTAATATTTTTATCAAATTATTTGGCTTACTCTTTCTTAATTTATTTTAGTTATATTGTAGCACTAAACTTTTTAATACCCTATTGATATTCAAAAGTTGTTTGATAACATAATAGTGGATTTAACAACAACCATACATATTCTTTCTTTTTGATAGAATTTCTTTACACATTGATATTTCATATTAATACTTCTTCTTTGATTTGAACGTCAAAGTTTTGTCTAAAGAGAGAAAATTTTAATGTCTATGGAACCATGGATCTTATGGAACTTCAAAAATTTTATCTACAAAGAGAAAAAGGTTTAATGCCTACATGACCATGGACCATATAAGACAATCCATAGTTTGGTGTATGTCATTTATCCAATATAACTATCAAACCATACTCTGAATATCAAAATATGGTGTACAACTTTACCCTAAAACTTAAACCTCCTTTTAAAGTTACAAAGTCTTCATTGTTTGACCCACTCTAAAATATCTAAATTTACTAAGATATTTACACCATCTTTTTATTATCAATATAATTTTTAGTATATATTTATAATGATATTATAACTTTTAAGATTTAACACCATGATTCATCATTTTTTAAAAACTTTTTAGATGTATAAATATTATATATTATATTTATAAAATGTGTATATATCAAACTTCCTTATATTTTGGAACTTAAAAAAATTCCAACTTTTTATTACATATTTCAACCTAAAAGATGAAATAAAATCTTCTCTTTAAAACATGTATTTAAATTTATTATATTTTAAATATGATAAAAAACCTTGGGTTTCAAACCATAATAAAATATCACTATCAAAGAAATATACAAACCTTTGAATATGGAAACCACCCTTAATAAAATACATAAGACATAGGATGCAAAAACTATATGTGGAAAAGTAAAGTAGGCTTAAATCTACGTTCAAGATAGAATGATCATTAATCACATGTTTGTTTTCATGGGGCCAACCCTTGAATGATACTTTGCACCGGTAATAATATGAAAAGGACAATTTGGTAGGGGACCATAGATCTAGCCCTAATAAGTATAAGCTTGAACTTGGGGTTATAAATCTAGCCCTAATAAGCTTGAACTTGGGATTATAAATCTAATTCATCATAACATGTTTAACTGTCATTTCATCCATTGTATGTCGGTTGATCTCATCCAAATCATTGAGTACTTTTGGACATGTGTGAGGACTACTCCAATCTTAAATTTAATAATTTAATTTTTTTTAAATATGGTTTTAAATTTTTATTAAAATATTTAAATCTATTTTATTATATAAGTATGAATTATTTTATTATGTTTTAATTTTAAAAAATTAATAATAAAAAATAATAATATTTTTTAGTTTTTATTGAAATACTTAATACAAGAAAATTGAAACTCTTCATAGAATTTTACGTTATGAATTTAAATTTTAACTCCAAAAAATAGGTTATTTAGTAATAGTCGAAAAGAATAGTTTTAACTATCCACTTGCTCTCCTCCTCTACATGTGCGGATATGTTGTATATAAAAGGTTCCTCATCAAAAGAACAGTTTTTTTTTTTTTTGGTGTTTGTATATAGGTGAATTGGTTATAATCACAATTTGTAGTAACCGCCAAAGCATGATTTCAACCATAGCAATTGCAACAAACCTATCTGTCTCGATTTAATGGTAACCTTATGTGAGATGGGGACAACCCGACGCATAGAGGTCATATCGTCGTCAGTCTAAATCGCCACATGGCAAGAGATGGAACCACCAGACATGCAGGGAATGAACCGCACCCAGAGGATTTGGATCGGACTACTTGCTATACATATGCACGCGTGTGAGATTGGAACCTAGGTCTCTTAAAAAACAAAAACAAGTAAATTAGTAGCAGTTGGAATCCTATTAATTTTATTTTTATCTAACACCATAAGAATAATAAAAGTTCCTAAAAAAATAATAAAAAGGAAACATCAAAATAATAAGCATTATTCCTGTCCTTTACACATAAAGAGAATATGTCAGAGATATGGCATGGCAATAGACAAGGTTGCCATAATTTCAAGGATATATATGATAGAGCATCTTTCCATCTTTATCTTTGGCGTGGAAGAGCTTTGATTGAAAGAGACTTGGATTTTGCATTTTATCTATACGAACATTATTATTATTATTTGCGCGTGAGTGCTCACAGGCTTAGGATTTTGTGAATTTTATAAGATGATTAGTGGAATGCTGAATGGGCCTACTGCGTGGAGAGCGACGCAGACTGATCTGATTTGTTTTATAAAGTTCTCAACTCTTTTATGTTTTTAATCTTTACTCTATCTATATATTGCTATATCTTAATAAAAATAATATTAATAATTAGAGTTTTTTGATTAGAATTTTTGGAAGGTTGGTGGTTTATCTGATGTGAGCATTGTTATTAATTATTGTGTTTATTTGAGAATCAGAGTTATAGTAATAATAATTGGAATTGAACATCAGATTGATGAAATATAATGACAAAAAGTTATTCGTAATCATTTTACTTATCTAAGAAAAGAGTTATAATAATAATAATTAAAATTGAACACAAGATTATGAAAAATTATTATTTTCCTTATATTATTATTGAAAATATTTATATATATTTATATATAATTTGCTAAAGGTAACTTTTTAATATAGTACATAAATATAACTAAAAAAAACAAGTAATTTCAAATTTATTAGAAGAAAGTGAATTATTTGATTAACTTACTTTGGACCACGTTTTTATGCTATCAACTTATGAAATATCTATATTAATTTTAAATTTTTAATATAGTACATAAATATAACTAAAAAAAAGTTGGTAATTTCAAATTTATTAGAAGAAAGTGAATTATTTGATTAACTTACTTTGGACCACATTTTTATGTTATCAACTTATGAAATATCTATATTCATTTTATTTATAAGTCTCTTAATGAAGCCAACACTTTGAGATATGAATGGTTGGTAGGGTGGATATATATATATATATATATATATATATATATATATATATATATATATATATATATATATATATATATATAATTTCTTTTTCTTTACTATAAAGGAATTGTATAATATTTGAAGAAAGTTGAAATATTATAGTTTAGTGTATGTCATTAGAGTACAAAGGAGGGTATTCTTCATTATTACCACCAATGTAAGTGACATAGGGCTTAGGATACATGAAAATGAATGTTGAAGGAAAAGACGCCTACATAAAACTATCATAAAGATCTTCAATTATGCTCACAAGGAAAAGGAACACATTGAAAGAGTTGTGAAAGAAGTCTTTGCTACCACTAGAACTATAACTACTCTTTTCCCCTCTTTTCTAATGAATCACCTTGTCCTTCTCTATTCCCAACCACTTCTCATCTTTCTATAACTTGTCTCCCCACTTCTTCTTCTATTCCCACCTATCAAATCCCATCTACTTTTGTTACACTCTCTTCTCTTTCTATAAGTGCATCCACTAGTGCTCAATAAGGCACATTACATCCTAACTTTAGTCAAGTCTCTAATATCTCCATCACACTCATTACATCATTTCCATCACCCATGGTCAAAGTCACTACACTCATCCTTTGCTCACATACATCATGATTCAATCCTTATCGCAATTAATGTTACGATTATCCAACTCATTGACATAAATAATTGTTGGAGTATCAACAACCATTTCCATACAATTTTCCCAACTTATCATACCATCTCATCCACCTTAACCACCAAGTATCTTGGCTAAGAGGCGCTTTGTAGGGATAATGACATCATAATCATATGCCTTTAAAATTGAGTTCATACATAACGCATAAGGGCAATAGGTCACTATAGGAACAAGCCAGACATATGTCTAGAAAATCATTGATATGCTAAGAGTCAAGTATACTAAAGAGGCATTGGACCCTTCTAAAGATAGAATGAAAAATTAGAGAAGAGTTCACCAAGATGAAGAAGATAAATCCAATGGCTTTAGTGGCCCTACCATCACAAGTAGTTCAAGGTGGAAAAAATATTATGATTATAAAAGCTTTGAGAGTATACTCAACCAAGTCTTCCATAAAGTTGGTTAAAATCATCACCAAAATGTTTGAATTAGATCTTATATAGACAAGCCCCTACCAAATGATTGAGTTGACAAAGTAGTTGTCACTTAGGGTAATTTTCAACACAATGAACTAGTTAGGGAGAATGAATATAATAACCAAATGGTGGAAGAGAACATCCAAGTAGAGATCCCACTTATAGTATAAAATAATGAACTTTAGTAGGAGATAAAAAATATTAAGAAACATGTCGCTAAGGGAGCTAATGGAGTGTTAGATTGTCTCATTTGGTACAACTTCCACACTTTATTTTTATCATTTGACCTTGGATTACTCTACAGTTTACCTAAATACTATAGATAGGCATAGAAAATAGGAGGAATATGATACCAAACTAGATAGGATATATTTATATGCTTTGTAAAGAATAGAATACAAGATCTAAAACCTAAATAATATATTTCTTGGCCTAGAAAGCATATATGGTATTTTACATGATTAGAGGATAGTCAACACAAGAGTACCTTTACCAAGATGGTATAAGAATACTTGTGATGAAATGACACTAGAGCACCTTTGATAGAATTGAATAATCCTCACAATCAAAGCATAGAAGGAACCTCACGGTTCATTGCACCAAATATCATGCTAAGCTGGTATGGGAGATTATGTTGAATTGAAACTATAGATCATATTGATCCACACTAAGAGGATTACATTGAATAGCATCAAATATCTTGAGTGTCAAAGATAGTGATCCAATATATGAGGATTTAGGGGATGTAGTGACATCAATATCCACCATGGCATAACAATAAATTTGATGTTGTTAATTGATCGCCTAGCGATCTAATTGAGACCGCACTAAGAAAAAATGGGGGGCTCCATGCAATTCAATAAACCTCATATGGCCTACTAAAAAAAGCACTTGTTTTCTAAATTAACAACAACAACAATAATTTTTACCATAGCAAGATAGATTGACCATTTATGGATATACAAATTATGAGTTTGGCTCAACAGGATTCAATGTCATGTTTTAAGTTGTTAAAACTATCACTTTTATTTATTTTTATTGTAAAGCCAAAAAAGCTTTGTTTGTTATATGGGATTGCAATTCTATCTAGTTTATTAGATATTGGAAGAAATAAGTATTAAGGAGAACAATTAATTGTATAGTTTAATTTTATTTATACGAGTAGTATTTTGTATGTATTTCATTTGGAGATAATAAATTTGGTTGCAAGCCATGTTTTAGATCTAATTTAGTCACCCTTTCCATATTGTTATAGAATAAACGTCCAAATCTAACATGACATGGATAATTTTCTTGTTTGTATTTTGTCAGGTATTCTATTATGATTTATATTCTTTGAATATTTTAAGTTATGTAAACTGCTTTATAGTTTGCAATTCACATGTTATTGTAATTTAAAAAGTTAACTCTCAAGAGAAAATTATACAGTAGAATAGAAAATAATTTATATTATTCAACCTACAACTTAGAATATACTTCAATTCTATAGAAGAATGATTTTATTTTGGATAATTTTGGTTTATGATTGCTTGTATGATAAAAGTAATTAGTTATTTATATTTTTACAATTATGTTTCATTTAGATTTCTTGAGCATGCATGTGAATTTAAACTCCATTATCATAATTTCTTTTGACTAAGTGATTTCTAGTTTTCTACAAGCAAGAAGTAGAAAACCCCTACCAAAACTAATAATTAAAGTGAATATAATATTTAGCCTTGTCACTTTTTGGTGTCATTGCCAAGGATTGCAGTGTTGCTAGGATAACTATTGAAAACATGTTAAACATCCAACATCACAACCTCTTTGTTAGGATGTAAGTTGGTTGATCGTTGAGGTTAGTATCCAAACTACATCTCCTTAATTATACCTTTTCTAATATAATTTTCTATTAGGTTAGGTTAATTTTGATTACTTAATCCATGAAACCAAATTCCCTTGTCTATGCTTTATGATAATAAGAGAATAATTAGCTAAAACCAAACAAGAGTTAGATATATTGAGATGTAAAGGTAGAGGTACTATGAATTTAAGGATTTTCAAATTTATTTCTATGAAGATCCACTTTTCCTTCTTCCACTTTTATCTTGAGTTCTGTGAGAATTTGTAGAAGTTCCATCTTTGCTTCTTCATCCTCTTGAATTTGATCCTTCAAACTTGAGTTCTTCTTTCTAACCTTTTCCAAATTCTTGAGAGAAGAAAATAATTCTTCTTTTATGTCGATCATAGCTTCTTTATTTTCTAAAGTCATGTGTGTTCCTATTGGATCTTCCTCCAAGTTGTTAGTATTTTCACGGAGAGACCCGCTCTAATACCAATTGAAGAATATGAGCTTATACTAAGAGGGGGGGTGAACAATATAAGACAACTTTTTACTTTTTAATCTATATGATAACATCAGAAATATTAAAGTAGTAATCATCCCAAAAAACATCATACACATGAGAGACATAATTTAACGTGGTTCACCCAATGTGGGCTACTCCATGAAGAAAATATTCCTTATAAATTTTCTCAATAAATTCCTTTTGGGAATCAATTTCTTATTACAATGTTTATGGAAATCTATCTAAAGGAGACACCAATATCTTTGCTTTTATTTTGTATCTCTCTCCATAGGAGAACTATTTATTCTCTACTCTGGTTGGTGCTCTTCTCGAATACTTCTACCCCCATTGCACTGGCTTGTGGATATCTCTCCACAAAAGACCTCTTGTCCTCACTTAGAATACCTTTGTCCTCACTACCCTAGCTAATGGATATCTATCCACTGGAGACTGTTGCCCTCTGCTCTGTCATCTCCAAATCCTACTCTAAACTCTGCTCAATATCTATCTCAAATCTACACTAAATACTATCCTCAATCTAGCACAAACCTACTCATAAATATGTCTCTGTTCTGGCACAAATATGTCCTCAAATCTAAACCAAAATCTATCCTCAAATCTATCCTCAAACCTTAACACAAATCTTGATCCAATCACTAATCAAATTTGCTTAGATTTGCCCCAAGCCTTAACACAAGGCTTGAATAAATCAATCAATCAACTCTAATCTCAAGTCTTCACAAAGAGATACCTCAAACCCATCCTCAAGTCCTCTAAAAAACTTGCTTAATCTGTTCTCAAGTCTTCACCAAGACTTGCCTCAATCATCAACATACTCAAACCAACATTCAATAGTTTCATTCATTTATTAAACCAATGAAATACAACTTGCTTACAAACCCTAACCAAGTATTTCACCCTTCTAACACAAGGCACAATGTGGGTCTAAAACCCTAACTCAAATAATCCTCAATATTTATTTCAAATCAAATCATTTATCAATAATATGCACTCAAACTTACTCATACATTTTCAACAATACCCATCAATCCTTTTCACTCCACCTTATATTTCACAACATTCAATCCAACAATACTTTAATCAAAATATGATGTGCCCATACCTTTTTGTTTTGATGGAGATATATCTTCAAAACATGTTTTAATCACAACCAAATCCTTTTGTCAATTCTAGTTTAGATAGAAACAATATATCTCAAAGTCTCTACAGGAATATTTACCTCAAAAAATATTTCACCGTACAAGAAATACACTTAAAATATCAAGTCACAAATACACCTTATTACTCCTTCCTTAAAAATCAATATTCAATCAATAGATCATTCACTCACTCAAGAAAAATGACAATAATGACAATATTCCTATGACTCCTTTTAGCTCCAACTCAACATAAAATATTTCAATCCAATTTCAACCTTCCAAACACTTTAATATTCCAACTCAAAACAAATTTCAAATTACAATAATAAAGTCCTTTGAATACACCTTATACTCTCCAAATATTAAACCTTCACTCCAAAATACACAAATGATAATCCTTGCACACACCCTATAATATCCAACATATGGAAAAAATAAAAATATTAAATCATACCTTAGCCACTTTAATCAAAAATAATTTCGCATGGCATAAACACTAACATGGACTCCATGCGAATCAAACTCGCGTTCACCACCTGCATAGAACCTTAGCCACTACTAGGCTGCCACTTGGGCTACATGCCAACACAAACACCACAATGCACTTCCAACCTTTCATAACCTCCACAAGTGCCAAAAACATTTGAATCAAAATAAAACTCTTCCCTCCGTTGCTGCTGGGAATCGAACGTGGGACCTCTGTTCTGCCAAAGTATTACACATCAAGCCTTGCCACTAGGCCACATGTGTGTATGGTGATAGAAGTGTGCACTCCATTCCCTTTATATGTTCGTATTCCATCTTAAGCTTTTAAAAATAAAAAGCTTCTTCTATTGCCTTGCTCATGAAAATCGCATCGATTATTTTGCTAGCCCTTCGCATATGTATTTCAAAGACTTACCTTATGCCATCCAAACATTATGGTATAAATACCATATCCTTCCTTGATTCGACATCAATGGAGAAAATATTATTTAATATTTTGCGCCCAACCCTTACTTAGAGTTTAAATTATGAATTAATTATAATATAAATATTATAATTAATTTACAAGTAACCTTAGGCTTTATTTTTAATACTTAATATTATAATAATAAATATTATAATATTATTTATTTTGGGCCTAGGTATTTTTTCTTTTTAACCTTAGGCCTTATCTTAACACCTTCAATATTATAATAATAAATATTATAATATTATTTTATTTAGGTCTAGATATCTCCTTCCTTCAGGGTATTTAGCCAACCTTTTGACCAATCATGTGAAGCTTTAAACCATCTTTTGTCAATTCCTTGCACCAATTTTTGACATCACTGACACTAAATCTTGACATCAATGACAACACAACTACTCCAAATTTCCAATAGAAGGAATAGTAGAAGATATCCCAATAACCATGGAATCATGGGAATACCCTGTTGACTTAATGATTTTACAACCATGAGCCAAGGTAAATGGTTATGCATTAATTTTTGTATGACCTTGATTAGTCATAGTTGTTGCTTTTATAGATTTTCATTTAAAGGATATGACCATCTTCAATATACTAAACTCCAAAAATATCTTTATATATCCCCTACCTCAACCATCTATAGATTTTTCTAGTAATGTATGGATTGATGAACCTAGTAAACAATACTATTTTGCCTATTTGGCTATGGTGACTATAAAATTACATGCAAAGGAGTTGGAGAAATGAGAAGGAGATATTTTTTAGAATGAAACCATCCTATTAGGTTCCTCATGTGGATTTTTCTCAAATTATGAGTAGGTAATGATAGATCTATTAAGGGTAAGAGAAGTAGAGTGTGAAATATATGAATCAAAAATTACCCTTAATAGAATAATTAGCTGAAACCAAACAAGAGTTAGAGATATTGAGATGGAAAGGTAGAGGTACTATGATTTTAAGGATTTACAAATTTATTTCTATGAAGATCCACTTTTCCTTCTTGCACTTTTATTTTGAGTTCTGTGAGACTTTGTAGAAGTTCCATCTTTGCTTCTTCATCCTCTTGAATTTGATCCTTCAAACTTGAGTTATTCTTTCTAACCTTTTACAAATTCCTGAGAGTAGCAAAGAATTCTTCTTTTATGTCGATCATAGCCTCTTCATTTTCTAAATTCATGTGTGTTCTTTTTGGATCTTCCTCCAAGCTGTTAGTCTTTTCATGGAGAGACCCGATCTGATACCAATTGAAGAACATGAGCTTATACTAAGAGGGGGAGTGAACAATATAATATAAAATTTTTTATGTTTCAATCCATATAATAACATTAGCAATATTAAAGTATTAATCATCCCACAAAACATCATACACATGAGAGACATGATTTAACGTGGTTCACCCAATGTGGGCTACTCCACGGAGAAAATATTCCTTATAAATTTTCTTAATAAATTCCTTTTGGGAATTAATTCCTTATTATAATGTTTATAATCCTCTATCCAAAGGAGACACCAATCCCCTTGCTATGATTTGTGGATCTCTATCCATAGGAGAACTCTTTTTTCTCTACTCTGGCTGGTGCTCTTCTTGAAGACTTTTACCCCCACTGCACTAGCTTGTGGATATATCTCCACAGAAGACCTCTTGTCCTCACTTAGAATACCTCTGTCCTCACTAACCTAGCTAATGGATCTTTATCCACTAGAGATTGTTGTCCTTTTATCTGTCACCTCAAAATCCTACTCTAAACTCTGCTCAATCTCTGTCTCAAATCTGCACTAAATACTATCCTCGGTCTAGCACAAACCTGCACATAAATCTATCTATGTTCTAGAACAAATCTATCCTCAAATATGCACCAAAATCTATCCTCAAATCTGTCTTTAAATCTTAACACAAAGCTTGATCCAATCACTAATCAACTCTTCTTAGATTTTCCCCAAGCCTTAACACAAGGCTTGAATAAATCAATCAATTAGATCTGCTCTCAAGTCTTCACAAATACTTGCCTCAAACCTGTCCTCAAGTCCTCTCAAGAACTTGCTCAATATGTTGTCGAATATTCACAAAGACTTACCTCAATCATCAACATACTCAAACCAACATTCAAAAGTTTCATTCAATTATTCAACCAATGAAATACAACTTTCTTACAAACCCTAACCAAGTATTTCATCCTTCTTCTAACACAAAGCACAATGTGGGTCTAAAACCTAACTCAAATAATCCTCAATATTTATTTCAAATCAAATCATTTATCAACAAGATGCACTCAAACTTGCTCATACATTTCCAACAATACTCATCAATCCTTTTCACTCCACCTTATATTTAACAACATTCAATCCAACAATGATGTTCCCATACATTTTTGTTTTGATGGAGATATGTCTTCAAAACCTGTTTTACTCACAACCAAATCCTTTTGCCAATTCTAGGTTAGATAGCAACAATCTATATCAAAATCTCCACAGGAATATTTACCTCAATAAATATTTCACCATATAAGAAATACACTTAAATTGTCAAGTCACAAATACACCTTATTACTCCTTCCTTCAATAGATCATTCACTCACTCAAGAAAAATGACAATAATGACAATATTCTTATGACTCCTTTTAGCTCCAAATCAACATAAAATATTTCAATCCAATTTCAACCTTCCAAACACTTTAATATTCCAACTCAAAACAAATTTCAAATTACAATAATAAAGTCCCTTGAATACACCTTATACTCGCCAAATATTAACCCAAAATTCACTCCAAAATACGTAAATGATAATCCTTGCACACACCTTATAATCTCCAATATATGGTAAAAATAAAGTTATTAAATCATACCTTAGCCACTTTACTCAAAAATAATTTTGGGCGCTATAAACACTAACATGCACTCCACGTGAATCGAACTCACGTTCACCACCTGCCTAGCGCCTTAGCCATGACTAGGCTACCACTTGGGCTACATTCCCACACAAATACCATAATGTACTTCCAACCTTTCGTAACCTCCACAAGCACCAAAAACATTCGAATTAGAATAAAACTCTTCCCTCCATTGCTACCGATAATCGAACACGAGACCTCTATTCTGCCAAAGTCTTACACGTCAAGCCTTGCCACTAGGCCACTCGTTTGGATGGTGAGAGAAGTGCGCACTCTCTTCCCTTTATACATCCATAGTCCACCTTAAGATTTTAAAAATAAAAAGCTTCTTCTATTGCCTTTCTCACAAAAATTGCATTGATTATTTTGCTAGCCCTTCGCATATGGATTTCAAAGACTTACCTTATGCCATCCAATCATTATGGTATAAATACCATATCCTTCCTTGCTTCCACATTGGTGGGAAAAATATTAAGTTTAATATTTTGTGCCCAACCCTTACTTAGGGTTTAAATTATGAATTAATTATAATATAAATATTATAATTAATTTACAAGTAACCTTAGGCTTTATTTTTAATACTTAATATTATAATAATAAATATTATAATATTATTTCCTTTGGGCCTAGGTGTTTTTTATTTTTAACTGTAGGTATTATCTTAACACCTTTAATATTATAATAATAAATATTGTAATATTATTTCCTTTAGGCCTAGATATCTCCTTCCTTCAGGGTGTTTAGCCAACCTTTTGACCAATAATGTGAAGCTTTAAACCAAATATCTTGGGCTTAAAATATAAATATTTTAATCCTCCTTCTGTCAATTCCTTGCACCAATTTTTTATATCACTGACACTAACTCTTGACATCAATGACAACACAACTACTCAAAATTTCCAACAAAAGGGAAAGTAGAAAATATCCCAATAACCATGGAATCATGGGAATACCCTTTTGACTTAATGATTTTACAACCATGAGCCAAGAAAAATGGTTATCCATTGATTTTTGTATGACCTTGATTAGTCATAGTTTTTGCTTTTATAGATTGTAATTTAGGGGATATGACCATCTCCAATAGACTAAATTCCAAAAAGATATTTCTATATCCCCTACCTCAACCATCTATAGATTTTTCTAGAAATGTATGGATTGATGAACCTAGTAAACAATATTTTTTTGCCTATTTGGCTATGGTGACTATAAAATAACATGCAAAGGAGTTGGATAAATGAGAAGGAGATATTTTTGAGGATGAAACCATCCTATTAGGTTCCTCATGTGAATTTTTTTCAAATTATTAGTAGGTAATGGTTCATCAATTTTTATGGAAGGATGAATATGAAACCTCTAAAACCTTACCATCCATGCTTTTGCAAGACAATCCATTTACTTCAAAACATGGTTGGTAAAGGCACCTTCTTTCATATTTTAAATATCCTTTGTCAAACATTATTCCTATGAGAATCACTTTTGATGAGAACACCAGGATCTTCCAATCCTTACTATCTAAGCATTGTCCTTTGAACTCATTGTTGAGCAGAGAGATCAAATCGATGCAACCAAGCACCAAGTAAATAAATATACATCCTATAAAATTAGTTAACATCAATAACTAGTTGAAGGATGAAGAAGAAGCTAAACTATTGGAGGTTTTAATCTCTAATGTGAATGCATTTTCTTAGGACTACAATGATATGAAGGTAATACACCCCAAAATATGTACACATAGGATATACACCACAAAAAAGAAACATGTCCATCAACCACAAATAAGAATAAGTCCTACTTTGAGGTCCATGGTAAAAATTGAGATCGAAAAAGTATTAGATGTAGGATTTATTTATTTGATCTCCAATAGCCAGTGGTTCTCCCCATTGGTTATTATTCCTAAGAAGAATGAAAATATTCAAGTGTATCTTCATTATAGATAACTTAATGAGTCCACATAGAAAGAAAATTTTCCATTACCTTTTATAGATCAAGTACTTGATACACTCAAGAAAGAAATATTTTTCTTTCCTAGATGACTTTAACAATTACAATCAGATACAAATTGCATCACAAGACCAAGATAAGACTACCTTCACATGCCCCTAGGGAATATTTTCTTATAAGTATTATCATTTGGACTATGTAATGGCTCCATAACCTTTCAACAAGCATTTCTTGCCATCTTTGCAGATCTCACCAATGAATATGTTGAAGTGTACATGGAAAATTTCATGGTGTATAAAGAAACCTTTTTGAAGCTCTTCATAATATTAACCAATTCCTCACTTGATGTGAGATACATAATTTATATTTAAGCATTGAAAAATATTTAATATTGATGGATTAGGGGACTATCTTAGGACATCACATCTTTTTCATTGGTATAAAGGCAGATCTAAAAAATAGAGGTCATAAATCAATTACCCCCACTAGAAAATCAAATAGACATAAAAAGCTTTGTAAGGTATGTGAGCTACTATAGTCACTTCATCAAAAGCTTCTATAATTTTTACTTGATATTTTGTTCCAAAAATATTGAGTTCAACTAGACCCAAGAATGTCAAGTGACATTCAAAACCATTAAAGAGAAATTGATTTCTACACTAGTATTGAGGGGACCAAACTAGAAACACTCATTTGACATCCATACTGATGGTTCTAATACTATTATAGGTGTAATACTTGGAAAATAAGAAACATGGGAAGAATTATGCCATTTGCTATATTAGGAAAAATCTAACTAGAGTCGAAAAGCATTACATCATGAATTAAAAAGAATTTCTAGAAGCAATTTATACCATCAAAATTTTTTACCATTATATTATAGGGTATCTTGTATAAGTGCATACTAACCATACTATGATTAGATACTTAATGAAAAAATCTATTGTAAATGGATGAACCATCTAACAATTGCTACTATTATAGGAATTTGACGTCACTATCATGTACTAATCTAGTAAAGCCAATGTAGTCAAATTTATATCTAGGTTAAGTACCTTGAGTGAAGAGGAAATAGTAGATGATGTTTTCCTAGATGAACACTTATTCACAATATCATTGCATTCACCCTAGTTTGTAGACACTGCCAATTATTTAGAAACAAGAAAGGTTCCTCCTCAAATTACTCCTAAAGAAAAACATCATTTGGTTCAACAAATATCATCATTTAAATGGATTAAGGGATTTTTGTTTAAATATGGACTTGACATGTCTTACATAGTTGTATTTGAGAGGAGAAAGTCTATGATATCCTTCAGGTATGTCATGAAAAACCTATAGGTGGGCATTATTTAGTCAAGTGCACTACTCAAAATATCTTAAGTATTGGATATCACTAGCCCTTACTCCATTGGGACATAAAAAAATGCATATATAACTATGATCAATTCCAACACATGGGGAAACCCACTACACCTATTGAAATCCCTCTCTGACCTCATATGGTATTAGAACCATTTGAGAAATGTGGTATGGATTTCATTGGGATCATTGATCTACCATCCCAAGGAAAAGAACATATCTTGGTCTATACAAATTATGTGACCAAGTGGGTAGAAGTGTGTTCTCTTGATCATGCTCACGAGGATAATATCATGTACTTTTTGTATAGTAAAATATTTCAAATATTTGGTGCTTCTCACAACATTGTAACAGATCAATGCCCATAATTAACATCAAAGGTGATACATGCATTCATAGATTTTTACCAGGTTAAACATAAAAACTCATCCCCATATCACCCTTAAGCCATTTATTTAGTAGAGGTTACCAATAGAGATTTAAAGAAAATATAACAAACATAGTAGCCTCACATCTTGCCCATACCCATATGTTAGCTTTTGATGTAATGAGCAATGGGAGATAGCAATCACAAGATGCAGAATAATATGAAAGAAAGTAAATCTACTAGATGACTAAAATATGTTGTAAATAGAAATGATATAAAAGAATATAATGTAGTTATGGAGGAAATTAACACTCCATTAATAAAGCTACTGATCTACATTACA
This sequence comes from Wollemia nobilis, assembly GCA_028583015.1. Classification (NCBI taxonomy): domain Eukaryota; kingdom Viridiplantae; phylum Streptophyta; class Pinopsida; order Araucariales; family Araucariaceae; genus Wollemia; species Wollemia nobilis. The sequence goes on from JAQPPZ010005611.1 coordinate 820,141, forward strand.
CCCATCACCAATATATGGTGATCTACATAGAACTATACTACTACCTATAAATATACTCTAAGCTACTCTATCTGACTATGTCCCCTGACTCTATATCTGTATTGCAATGAGGCCCTTCTTATATAGGAAAATAGATTCCTTGGCCAACACTTTACCTATTTGTGCAAGGGACAACTTGCACATATAAAACTTGCACATTGACTCTTGTGCATTTATTACATTGCATGAAGTAACTAGATAAATTACACCTAAATTAATCTAATGTCCTAAGTATGTACCTTGGAAGATACATTTACATGACCCAAATGATGGAATATAATCTATTTCTAATAATTATGCCAATGTTAGCATGGACATAGTTTTTGACATTTTTGCTTTGAAATAAAAACCTGGTTATGAAAATCCCTTGTGGAAGCAACCAGGGCATAAGAAGATTGAAAACCAAAAATAGTGATCTCTTTTATTAAGGAAAAAAGGGATTTCAATGCATGATATCACTGATCTTGATTCTAATGGCTCTAATTATTTTCCTGCAGTGTACCTATAGAGTTATATTTCTTTTGAAGCAACTTACACCATCCATTTTAATTAGGTACTTATTTTTCCTATTTAACTATTGTGTACTATGATTATTTAGTGTAATTATAATTAATCTCGGTTATGGTGCACAAAAATAAAAAATTTGAGTATAGGGGGTCATTAAAAATAGAAGATATGCAACCTTGAGATCAAGTTAAAAATAAGCACTAGAACCTTTTAGTGATCACAACATCAAAGCATATGCAAGGTTGAACACCAAAGCATTTTGGTGATGAACAATAGGTATAGTATCAAACATAATTTTGGGATATGTGGTGGTCCTATGCACTATACAAAAAATAAGATGAAAGAGATAATCATGGGTAACAATCCATACACTCCTTCCCTTAGTAGAAAATATGAAAAATATTACAAGCAATGATAGTCTGACACCCTATGATAGAAGGAATAACCCTTGGAGCACCAAAAATATAAAGCAAAAATTTTGATACCATCATTATATACCACATGGATGGATGATCTATGCATGAGATTCACAAGTGTTTAACACCTCTTGACTAAAACATATCATACAAAATATAAATAGCATGGGGTTTATGTATAGGTAAATGGTACATGTGGAAAGAATTCTTTAGAAGCATTTTCCCTCTAGCTAAACTATTTGCATATTTTCATAAAAATAGATATTTGAAGCCTAAATATGATGTCCATGGCAAACGATGCAAGGTTCTAAAGTGGACAAGCTTGGTGTAACTTTGGGATTACATGGATTCATGGGTAATGAAGTTTTTGAACTACAATGGGCAATTTATAGCACTCTTTAGGTTTCATGTAAATCATCATCCACCTCTACCATGATGAGAAAAATCCAAAATATCACATTGATTTACCTTTTTATTTGAATTTTCTTTTGCATGATATGACCACCAAATATCAATCCAAAAAATAAATGCTTGAACACCATGACTTGATTAAGCTCATTTGACACCATCATATTGGGGGTGGTTGCATTGGTGATAAAATGTGGTAGAAGTTAATTATGAAAACCAACCAAAATCCTTAGCTAGAATCCCCATATTTGGACATGCAAGATGCCCCTTAAACATATAGGGATTTAGAGCATCTTGAAGCTTTAAGACAACAAGGAGAAATAGAATTACAAGAACAATACTATAGGATAGAAGGAACTATCAACCTAGAGGGAAATTATGATGAACTTGATATGGCACTAGAGTCATCCAAAAAACCGAGTCATTCAAAAGCCCTCTTTTGGTTCTTTTCATTTTTAGGAAGCCCCCAAACCTATTAGCAACAAGTAGGGCATGCATAGGTGGAAGACCCACCAAAATTGTTGGAGTAGATGTGGGATATTATTTGTATTTTGCCTTCATTAACACTACTAATTTGACCTTAACACCCTATTAGAGGAGGTGAATGCATGAAGACATACTTTTATTGTGCTATTAGAGGAGTGATGATGCTTTAGATTATCTTAGTTGATACAAATTCCATACTTTTATTGTGCTATTTAACCTTATATTACATTATAGTTTACCTAAATATTGTAGATAGGCATAGCTAATAGGAGAAATATGAAACCAAGTTATATATGATATATTTATGTTCTTTGTAAATATTAAAATGGAACATATAGAACTTAAATAATAGGTATTTTATTTTGGAAAGCATGTATGGTTTTTTATAGGATTAGAGTAAAATTAGCACCAAAGTGCTATTACCAAGCTGGCACAAGAGTGGCTTTGATAAATTGTGTATGATCCAAAAAAGGCTCACACCTATCGGTTCCTATTGCAAGAATTGAAAGATACACAAAATGCATACAAGAACAAAAAATTGACAACAAATTTACAATAAGAAATATGTTTTATTCCATTATATTTGAAGCCAAAGTTGAATTACAAGTACATCCCTCTTAGGGATAATCACTTTGATAAAATTGTTACAATAGGATGTAATGTTTCCCTCTCAAGGGTAAGTGTGATTTCCAAGTGCCTTTCAGGATGACATGAACTGCTCTAGGGTGTCTATGACGCTCTTCTCCATGATTAGAGGTAATTTTTGCCTTGCATCCCAAAACCCTGTTAGTCCTATGTGCAATAAACAACAAGAAACATTAATAACAAGGGAGGCCTCTCTTGATGAGGCTTTTAAAGGGTGCTTGTATAAAAGATAACATGATAATCAGGAAATCAAGAAAGTGATTCAATGCATGTAAATTGATCTAAATCATGATGATATATCATTAGAAACATGAAAGAAACTAAGATGAATCTATCTAAGATTCTAATTAGCCAATTGAAGACATGAAAGCATGAAAAATATTTGTTATGACTACACTACAACAATGAAGGGAAATTGCAATTAACTCTTAATCTGTCGATCAAATGTCTCTAGAATACTGAATTAAACCTACAACATGATTAATCTAACCTAATTAAATAGACTACAAAGCAAAGAATAAGGAAATAAGGGATTATCCTCTGACTGTGGGTCATTCACGTGGTGGGTACTGTTCACTGTGGCTGATAGCCGTGGTGGAGCCTGAAGTAAGTTTACCCTCCCAATTAGGGCCAATTTCTCTGATTCTCCTTGCCAAATTGATGGTCAGGGTCACCTATGTGTCCTTTGACATATTTGGTGGTTGAATTGCTTAGTGATTGCATGGATTGCATGAATTAGCATTTCTTGGCTCTCCTATCCTCCTAGGACCTCCATGGCAATGTGATATCCAATTGGGTAGCAAAAGTATTCCTATCAATGCATTTGAATGAGTATGCAATATGACAAGGATTCACTGCTCGATTGATTATGATTCTCTCTCTCTTTTCCCCAATTTGAATAGGGATTATATAATAATTTCCAAGGGCTAGGGGTGGCTTCATGAGGAATCCCAGATGAAGATTGGGTGGTTGAGCTTGTTGGATGGAAGGATCTAGAACCTTCCTCACTCAAACTACTCCAATCCATAACCAATTTGCCATTGTAACTAATTTTGGGTCGGATGAAGGCCAACTAACTTTGAGTCCTGACCACGGATGACAGGCATGGTCAACACTGCTAACCGTGGGTGTTAGTAGCAACTAGCACTGACTAGGCAAAGGTGCCCAAATGAGTGGTGAAAACCACTACTATACCTTGGTATCTATCCAAGGTCTTCCATATGGTCTTCTAGCATATCCCATATGAGTAGTCGCCTCAGCATGACACATTTTAGGTATCTACATATGCCCCTTTTGAGATGCATTGTGAGATTGAACAATGTTGAGCAAAAATAGACCTCCTAAAATGATGTCATAGGTTGGATGATGATCATTAGTCTGATCAACATTAGATGCCCAAGTCCTGCAAATATGATGCACATCCTAGAATCATTTCTTCCAACTCAATGAAAGGCTTAATTTTAAAGGGTTTGCACTCATCATCAGGTATTCGGGTAGCTTTAGTGCTACAATAGGAGTTAGGCCTATATAACCAAAAGGAGGAGAGCTACAAATAATCTGTCATATATGCTACTTTCCCCAGTAGAAGGGTAAGATTATGATAGTCTTTGGTAAGGATTCATAAGACGAATGTAATTTTGACAAAATTAAGGGATCTTCTATTGACTTTGATTATGATTTGATATTATGACTACTCCCTCAAGTGATGAGTCGATGAGGGTAATGACAATAAATGAAGAGATGAGGTCGCTTGACCACTATGAATGATATTGAACAAAGTAAGATTTAACATTTGAATTCTTGGCAAGACCTAATCAGCTATGATTGCAACTATTAATAGTAATTGCCTATTTCTATCCCATGGAGTGGTCCAGCCACGAAGGCCTTCTTAGGGAATCAAAATGAAGATAATTCTAATTAGGCTTATGTTGAATTATTTTATCGATGATCTATTGAAAATATCATAGGATAATTACGATGAATATCTCATTCCCCTAGAGTAGTCCAGTCGTCAAGGCCTTCTTTGGGATTGAAATGAAACATAGTAATTCCATGATGATGAATTTGCACCAAATGTCCTTATGGTAATTTACTCATCTTTCCATATTTCATGGATTGCAAGTTGCTACAAATGCCAAGTGTATAGGGTAAATGACTGAATATGAGGCACATTTGACTTTTGATTTATTTGATTTTTTTTTGTTAATTTTGAATTTTTTGTTTTATTGGCTAGGAGGTGTGGCACTCAAAGAAAGGATTTCCATAGCGATGACCTTGGTTGAATGTAATTTATAATCTCAGCCAACTATTATGTTTTACCTTATGATGACATTTTCCAATGTTGTGCTTTGTTTGGCTCATTCTACTTATTTTATATTTTTTGTAGTAATTCTGGTCTGGTGAAAAATTTTAATTTGACCTTTTAAGGCTCTCCACGATGGGAATTTTGAAATTTTGTTATAATTTTCTAATTGCGTCTATCAAAGCAATAATAAATTCTAATTTCCTTGACTGCATCTCAAATCTGCGGTTGCAAAACCCTAATTCGAGGATTGTGGTTATCAGGCGCGGTTCGAATTGAATTTGAAAAATATATAAGGTTTTGATATTTGAAAATTTTCATTATTTATCTGATACTAATAGTAAAAACTGAGAGCTCTGAGAGGTAAATAATAAAATCTAACATGGAACGCTATCGCAAACTTGACTTGCTCACTCTACACCCACCCAAATGGTAGACTAGTTGGAGGCTTCGACCAGTGGAGGAGCCGGTGCCACTAAGGTAACTCAAAAATTGAGACCACACACCTAATTACCAGATTAAAATTAACCACACTAAAAAATGGGTTAACGAACCTCACTAAACTACCGATAACAAACCTCACCCTAGTTAGGTTTAGCATAAGTTAGGTTAGAGAGGAGGAGTTTAATTTTTAGGGTTTATTCTAGGGAGGACATGACCCTGAAAAGGTCAGGCTTCTTAGCCATGGGTGGTAGACATGGTTCCTAATTGGCATATTGGGGACCACAAATTTTAGCCGTGGTGGTATTTAAATCCCAATGATCACTTTTTTTTACCGTTGTGTTGACCACGGTTTAGACTTGCGACCCACAAGCTTTTGAAAATATTTTCAAATTTTTTAATTTTTGGTGGGTTTTATTGTCAATTAATGCCTTTTAACGCATTTTTGGAGTATTTTTTTAACTTTTTGAAATTTTTGATCATGTGTGTGCATGTTTTTGTATTTTCATGAGATATTCTGATTTGTTTGTCATTTTTGAATCATTTTTAATTATTTTTCTTCTTGTTTTTATTTGATTGTTTTCACTCAGGCCTTGACCAATAGAGTGAGGGATACTGATATCCTCTAAAACCTACACCACACTCTCACTGATTGGGAGTGGACATGGTTTTCTATCATGGGGTTTGGCTATGTCTTGGATCTCCCCACCATCAAAGTTGATCAGTCCTACCTAACTACTTTGACCCGTTGCTAGGATGTGTGGACCAACATATTTTACCTGCCAATGGTGAAATAACTATGAATCTAGAGGATGTCTACTGCATCTTATGCCTACCTATTGATGGTGAGGCCATCACCTCCTCTACTACCACAGTGAGGAAGGACATTTTTGATGCTATATTTGGATAGTGGAGCCACGATGCGTAGGGCCGCATCGACCATGGAGGCATCCACATAGAGGAGTGGTTCTAGGCCATATTATTTTCATAGCGAGAGGCTATATTCATGCATTTAATCATCTAGATAGTCATCCGAGACTCATCAGACATAATTTTACCTTGGAACCTCCTGGCTAGGGCCAGGGAGGTTATGATTAGCTCAACTGAGTGGCCTCTCATTCTGGCATGGGGGAGCACTCTCTTAGCATAGCTCTATCATGATTTGTATCAGATCACGCATGAAAGTAGAGTGGACATCGGTTTTAGTCTACTCCTGTATATTTAGGGTTGGGAACACATTTTTATAGTGCACCCCATTGACTTGCCCCTAGAGATCACTACCATTATTGAGGATCATTAGTGCTATGCAGCTTTCTAGCCCTAGGAGAAGGAGGGCTTCAGGAGTAGGTATCATGTAGGAGATCTAGACCACTACATCGGTCTATTTACATAGCTCCACCCTTAGTAGATATGGTGATGACCATACATGGACTATCCAACCTGGACAGAGGTGGACAGATACCTGTGTTGAGTGTACAGAGATAGATGGGTTATCAGCTGAAAGGCTGACATACATGAGTACTAGCACTACTTTCACATACTGAGATAGTTTAGGATTTTCTAGGATGTCCCGGAGGTGCCTATAATCTACAAAAACTTGGTCTTAGATAAGGACCTGACTAGGCCCCAGGTGACTCCATTTGGGGATGACGATGATGACTTATAGGAGTCGGACCTAGTGGATACAGGATAGAGGTGCAGGCCTTGGCTAGTACAAATTTTATACATATCATTGTACTATTTTTTAAGGTAAGGTCGAGGACCTACACATATGTAGCCTGTAGGCATTTTTGACCATGTTGATGTATTGTACACTATCTATTTTTGGGACACACACACACACACACACACACATATATATATATAGATATGATATGACATTTAAGGCTCATTATATGTGTAGATTTTATTATGATTTTTATTGTTTATGTTTTATGATATGCACATGGATGCACTGCTTATATTGATTTAATGTTATATGATGTGATGTATGGATGACATGCAATAGCTAGATATGAGATAGATGATTAGATGTTATGAGATATATGTAGATGGACTACTTATGATGGATGCATATAGATTCAATGTTTATGTTAAATGCGTGTGTAAATTTATTTACTTGTATGCATTTACTTTATGCTACTATGACATATTCTATGCCATGTATGTATTGCATATATATATTTGATGAATGCTATGTGAATGAACATGTATGCTTTAATCACTTAAAACATAATATATGCAATATGATTTTTAAAAATATAATGGATGACACCATCGAATGTATGAAAATCATGAGTTGTAGTTAATTTATCTTTATGAATATTTGATAAATTATACACCCATTTGTGAGATGCAATGATATATGGTTCTTATTTATCGATTTTTTGTAAATTAAAAGAATATGTATAATATAATCATTGGTCATCTAAGTATCATTTCTGACATCCATCTGGTATCTAATTATATAGTACAAATTATTCTAATAAACAAACTCCTATAAAAGAAATTGATTTTTGAGGATTGCAATTGAAAATTGGTTTTAGCTATTTGGGAATTTTTGAGGTTTACCATGAGATTCAAATACCCTAGTTGACTTATCCAAAGTTGTATACTAACCGTACTAGACTTCTAAAACATAAGTCTTTCACTAGGATAGACCCTAACTATTCATTACCCCTATGTGTGCAAGTGAATATATTTGATAAGGCATAAGCATACCCTGATGTTAGGCGGGATTATTTTAACCCATTGCTAAGATTGGGGGTCCGCAAATGTCTTACCCAATCCTAGGTTTAGACTTCAGTTGGACTAGACAACTAGGCGATACAGGACACTTGAAGCTCGCTCTTCCACATTCAAACATTGGTCTTCACATAAGCGAAATTCTAATGCATTAGACATATCATCATGCGTAAGGTACCATAGTGCTAACAATTCCAAGGATTCAAGTTAGCTCCCTTCTTTTATTTAATTTTTCGAGATACTTTCTCATATAAAGTGATAAAAATCACTATTTATTTTTATACTATAGTGATAAGAATTGTTGTTTATTTTGTACTTTCTTGTTTTTATTTATTTTTTCTTTTTGAGCAAGAGATTTGATACTAATTTTTATTTTCTTTGTACAACTTGATCTTCATTTGATCTGAATTTCTGGGATTTACATTTGATAATTTGCTTCAGAAACTTCCTTTGGGGATTTTGATTTAGGAAACTATTTTTGGGATATCGATCTAGGATATCAATCTTATGATATCAATATGGGATATCAATCTAGGATCGATCTATGATATCGATCTAGGGTATCAATATGGAGGATTTATCTGGTATATCACTCTGGGATATTTCTCATTTTAATGTAAGCAAGGGATTATGGGTAGGGAATAAACCTATCCTTTTGCCAATTACAAATATTTTCCAAATCGTCCGCACAGGGGGATAAGAAAGAATAAATATTTTTACCTCAGGATACTTGGTCCTACTTCATAGCTTTCATATTCCCCTAGTCCTTATTAGGATTATTTACTTTGTTTATTAGTGATAGGATTCTGATATGCTAAGGGTTATACTAACTAGACCTCAAACACAAAAGCAAAGCAAGATGACTATCAACTCTTGAGAAGACCTCTAAGTATGGTTGAATGACCGAAAAACCCTAGTATATTCTTCATAGCAATAATATGGGTTGTGTTGAAAAACACAATTACTCACAAGGGCGATAAATGGATGAAAAATATAGTTCATAGATACATTATTGAAACATAAATGTGGCATCGTTTGTAAGATTGCAAACACAAACTATCCTAATGCAAGGGTGATGGATGGAAATGCCTAATGCAATGCAATGAAATGAAATGCAATGATGCAAAATGAAATGCAACATATAATTGAAAATGCAATGATGCACAATATTTTTTGATTTTTGATATTTCTATATATTTTTTTTGGATTTTTTTTTTTAATTTTTATGGATTTTGAAAATTTAATTTGACCAAATGGCTTACAGATGCCTTTGGAGCCTTTAAAGGGATGACCAAGGGGCTTACATATTCCCTTGGAGTATTTTATGATTGACCAAAGGGATTATAGATGCCTTTGGAGCCTTTTTTTTATTGACCAAAGGGCTTATAGATGCCTTTGGAGCATTTTCTTGGATGACCAAGGGGCTTACAGATGCCCTTGGAGCCTTTTCTGGTTCTAGGTATAGAAAAATTTATGATGAAGGATATTGAGATGCTTAGGATCTTTAACTTCTCCGAGTGATGTCAAGTGATATGTCCCAAGTCCAATATTCTCTGAGATCATATAAGGACCTAACCAGTTAGTCATAAATTTATCTCACATTTTTGGCGGTAAATTTGAGTTCTATTGGTTCTATTTCAGCACAAGATCACCAACCTCAAAGTCTCTCAGATGGAATTTGTTATTGTAAGCTCATTTTAAGCACTCCTAATAAATGTGAAGGTGCTTGAAAGCAGTCACATGACGTTCATAAAGTAGTGACAATTGATCTAGGTGAGCTTGTCGCATAGTGTCATAATTAATGAACTCTTTTAATGTGATGTGTAGCATTGGAATCTCCAAATCTAAGGGTATAATGGCCTCAGTACCATATACTAATGAAAATGGAGTTGCCCCAATGGGCATCTGAATACTAGTTCAGTGAGCCCATAATGTAAGAGGCAGCTGGATGTGCCAATATTTATGGTGTTCTTGTACCATATTTTTCAAGATGGAAACCATTGTCTTATTTGAAGCTTAAGCCTATCCATTTTCTTACGGATAATATGGAGTCACAAAATTGTGTTTGATTCTATACTTAGACATCAAAGCTCTCACAATTTTATTCTTAAATAACATTCCATTATCCAAAATTATATTGGATGGTATCTCAAAATGACTTATGATATTGGTGAGTATAAACTCAGCAATACACACTCCAGTTGTCATTGTTAAGGGAATGGCTTCCACCCATTTAGTAAAATACTCAGTAGCCGTAATAATAAAATTATGTCAACCCAATTATGGAGGAGATAGCTTGCCTATGAGATCCAATCCCCACTGAGCAAATGGCCAAGCTTCTTGAATGGGCTATAAGTCCTGTGATGGTAGGTACATAAGATTACCATGATGCTAGCATTTAATGCATTTCCTGACATACACATTGCAATACTTCTCCATAGTGGGCCAATAATAACCCATGTGAAGGATGTGCTTGAAAATATCCATGCCACTAAAATGGCCACCGTACATACCATCGTGAGATTGCAAAATTTCCCAATATGACTCTTGGGGCTCAAGACAACAAAGGAGAACTCCATCATAGATTCTATGGTATATATGTCTTCTAAAAAGACAAAATTTATCAATTTTTATTTAAATGTGCATTTTACTATATGCAACAATCCCTGAGGGATTACACAAAGTCTAAGGAAGTCATGTATCTATGACATCCAGTTATGATAAGCTTCAGCTTTGATCGACAAGACATCATGTTCCCCCTATGGTTCTACACTTGCAAATGCATACTGGGAAACAACCCTGTGGTGAATGGTAATACCACTCCCCAGCAGATCCTATGAGATCATATACCCCCAATATGCTCTCTTGATAAAGTCTTTAGCTTTTTAGAACCATTCATGGTTTGGTTATGCATGAATCATGTTGATTGACTCCTTTTTATCCAATGCTTCGTGCTGCATAGTAGAATGTGACAATGTTTTTACATGGATGGTAGTAAAATCAATAGACAAATTATATGGTATTAGAGATCCCAAATATGCCATTGTATTTACAAATATATTGGATGAACGAGGGATTACCTTGATGTCATACCATTCATGTCAAGCTAGATAAATGTCAACAATATCCTTGTAAGATTTCAATATCGAATATCGACATTGAAATAATACCTTAACTTGGTTACCAATGAGAAGGGAATCACCAAAGATATTTAACCTTTTTATCTTCATGGTGACAACTATTTGGAGACCAAAAATTAGGGCTTTGTATTCAACATTGTTGTTAGTGCAAGAAAAGTCCAACTTGAATGACAAGGGCATTGGAGCTCCTTGTGGCATGAGTAACACTATTCCTACACCACCCCCTTGCTCACACTTTGAACTATTGAAGAACAGGGTCATATTAGCTTTGTTTTCTGGTTCCTTGGGTTTGGGTGCTTCTGATAAGGCAAAGACTGCATCATCAAGAAGATCTATGGTGAGGGGCCTATTATTTTCAAGAGGTGCCTCAGCCAGTTGATCCACTAAGACTTGTCCCTTAATGGACTTTTGGATTATGAATTCCAGATCAAATTTTGTCAGTAGCATGATCTACTTTGCAGTATTCGTATTATGATATGTCTTGCTCATCATATACCGCAAAGGATTTTGTTTTTATATAACATACATTGTATGACTAACATATAGTGTCATAATTTCTTGGTAGCAAACACTACTGCTAAACATATCTTTTCAACGTATGCATATCCTAGCTCATAACTCACCAAGGTTCGGATAATATAATATATGGCCTCTTATTTGTCTTGCACATTCTTTTGGGCTAACATGGCTCCTAGGGCAAAGTTATTTTCTGATATATATAGCAAAAATGGCACATCTGGCCTTGGTGAAGCTAGCACTGATAACATCACCAAGTATTGCTTAATATTAGCAAAGGCCACTTGGCAGTCTTTGTCCTAGTTGAATGGGACCCCCTTGTGTAGCAATCGATTCATGGGTCAACATTTATCTGATAATTGAGTGATAAATCACTTTATGGATGCTACTTTGCCTTAAAGGCTTCTTAATTATTTGATGTTCATGGGGGGACACATTTCTAAAATAGCCTTGACCTTTGTTGGGTCAACTTCGATGCCTCATTTTGAAATGATGAATCCTAAGAGCTTTCCTAAATTTATGCCAAACACACACTTCTTAGGATTCAACCTAACATTATGATCTATTAGGTGATCGAAGACCTTCCTCAGGACCTCTGTATGCTCAGAACGCAATAATGGCTTTGCCAACAAGTCATTAATGTAATATTCTAGGATCTTATGCATTTAGTCATGAAAAATATATGTCATAGCCCACTGATATGTAGCACCAATGTTTTTTATACCAAATGGAATAACCTATTAGAAAAATGTCCCCCATGGTGTTATAAACATGGTTTTATGCTGGTCTTCGAGCTTAATCCGAATTTGATTGTAACAAAAAAAAATCATCCATTAAGGAGAGCATTTCATGACTTGCAGTTGCATCTACAAGAGCATTGATATTTAGAAACTAAAATGAATCCTTTGGTGTTGCCCTATTTAGGTATCTAAAATCCATACATATATGTATCCTTCCATCAGGTTTTACTACAGGCACCATATTGGATACCCATTTTGGTTAGTCAATGGAAATGACAAAATTTACATCCAGTAGCTTTTGCAATTCATCCTTAACCATTAAGGCTAATGTTGGATGCATCTTCTTGAGTTTCATCTTGATGGATTATTTAATATATCTAGTGAAAGGTTATGAGTAACCAATTTTGGATCTAGACCCAACATATCCTTATAATTCCAATAAAATAGAGGTTTCCCTATCAGTAGAGGGATGAGGTTAGGACACTCATTAGGAGTTAAACTTTCTCCAAATTTAACCTTCCTTGGATTGGTGGGATCATTACTGATATCCACTTCAAAGGTTTCCTCTACTAACATATGTGATCCCTCCTCAAGCTGATGAGGTGTAGTGATCAAGTGGATGTCATCTGCTAGGTTTATCGGTTTCGCATCAGAAGCATCCTCAGCATGGTAGACATCATGTGCATAGCCTAACACAAAATGAAAAGGTTGTAGTATTTCTTCATTGGGGAAGAAATATTCAGGCTCTAGGGATGAATCAGTGTGACCCCAATAAATAGCATCTACATTAATACACAATGGTTTAGACTGATCGACTGGGTTGTAGAGTGGAGTGGTAAAATAAATGGAGATACTATTTATGGAGTGGACCATGTCTCTAGGACCACATGTGAGTGAATCAACATTAGAAAAACTTCCATCCCTGAGATGTAGTTTTTGGGGTATGGGGATCTTCGAATCCGGTCCATGAATAGACTGTCAGATGGGATCATTGGGCTCAAGGAGATCTATGTATGTTGGAAGATTAGAAAACACCATGTGATAAATCACATTAAGATTCAATGATATTTCCATGGGAAGAGGATTAAGATTAACCTCTCTGCATAAATATTTCATAGTGTAAGGTGCATTATGATGGCATAAGTATAGAGGTACTAAATAGGCTCTCTCCATCTCATCCTCATCATCACTGTCATAATAGAGACCTTCATTGCTACCAACTAGAATCAGGAGATTAGGAATATGAGGTCCCATGTACGCCCACACCCGATAAATATTGTCGCTCGTGAAGGATTTATCATGTTCGATGACTATTTTCTTTGGTAATAGATGATGTAAATTATGAGGGACCAGATAGGTCACCTTAGTCTCATCCTCATATAGCTCACTATTTTAGGACTCATTGTCATCATCATTCTCATGTATGCAACTTGGTCCACCTATCTCATAGATGGACTCTGTTGTATCCTCGTTAGAATGATCTTCTAACTCAAAATTTATCACTAAATTATCATTATGAACCTACATGCATATATCATCAACTACCTCATGGATTCATTGACCCAAGTTTTCTCTTGGTATATGATATGGACCAGTACCCACCAAGATATCCTCGTGATATGTCTTGGGTGGTTCTATAGTGACATAAGACACTATCCAATTATCCCTATGAAATGTAGAAGGATTAGGGTGATAAGGATTGAAGTCAACTTCACCCCCTAGACTAAGGTATAGGCGATCTAAAGATGTTTCAAGGAGTCTAGTCTATCCTTCGCTATAAAATACCAACCTAAACCTATCAGTAGGTAACTGATACTGTGGTTCTATAGGCCTCTTACACCCATGGTCAAATAGTATGAGACCATAACCATGCCAATGGTAATGCTTGAAATATCGCATGGCATAATCTGGATTGGAAATAAAATGAACATTCATGGAAAATGGTTCATTATCATCCTCATCCATGGGTGTGGGAGATGCAATATGGTCTAGCACTTCATAGATGAATTTTTTTTGGTTAGGTGGTACCCCCAATGGTTCCATCGTCCCTATGGGAAGGTGATGGGCTTGTGGTCGGCCCATTTCCTTTGCAATTTTGATAATAGGTGTGAGTGTCACGTTCTACACAATATATTTCCCTAATATGGGATTAACCAAATGGATGGTCACCTGTGGTGCAGATGACCCTGCTAAAGACACAGGTGAAGCAGGTTGAGGTGCCTCTTTTACTCCTCCTTGAACTTCCTCTACTTCCATGGGAGTAGGAGCTTCAATGATGACTGTCTTGGGCATTTTATTTATCTTCTTTTCACCTACCTTTTCTTTCAAATTACTATCATCTCGCTGTATCATGGATGCAATAGGTCTAATATAAGTAGTTGTGCTATGCTTCGATCGTTTAGATATGAATGTTGCAGGTCTATAACACAATTCTTTTATATTTCCTCCTAGATATTTGATTGGTGATTTTGGCTGCACATCCAGGTGCATTGAGGGGTGCAAAAATTCCCCTAGAAAATTTGCTATATTTAGATATTTAAAGGGTTATTCATCCGAAGGCACCGTGTGAACCTATCCCTCATGAATATGTTTGATACACTGATGTAGAATAGAAGATACGCAACACATTTCTATAATCCAAGGCCTCTCTAGAAGTATATTATACTGCATAGCACCTTCTACTATGTGACACATCACCAAAATGGTCTTCAGTACTACCTGGATAGGTAAAACTATAGTATTGACCATTGAGCATAATGCATCATTTAAAGCTCTCAACATGAAGGTAGAAGTGATGATATGCATCTTGGGTAACTTCAAGTGAGTTAATGCCTTGGTAGTTATGATATTGATTGATGACCCCATGTTAATCAAAACCTTCTTGAATGGTTTGTGATTCACACATGCAATAATATGTAGTGGTAGGTCTGCTATAATAGTGGAAATCGTCTTGACTTCATGTTCATGAAATTGAATGACCGATTCCTGGAACTATTGCATGTGCCCAACGAAGTGTGTAAATACTTCGAGATCCTAAGGCTACACTTCTATGGACCTTAATATTTCCATAAGCATCTCCGTTCTTGGGAGACTATTGGATAAAATCATAAATTGACAACTTTTCTAGAGTTGTCTATAGGTTTTGGACCAACCTACTCTTGATGGTCACCATCGATCTAGTTGGTGGGCCAGGCACATACTAGGCTAGCCTTGGAGGAGGTGCAACTTGGACTCTAATAGGCACTAGAGGTTGATTTGGTTGTTCATACCTCAAATTTCTTGTGATAATGTTGACCATATCGATGAACCCTTGGGTTGGTGGTTCGATGCGCACTTGGTTGACCTGGCCAAAATTATTCTTTGGCACCTCATGATTTGGTAGAGGGTTTTTGTAAATCCCCATATTTTGGTTGTCAAGTGCTTATGGGTTGTTGAAAATAAGTGTACCTCTTTTGATCATATTTTGCAAAATATGTTTGAAATACCAACATACCTTGATGTTGTGGCCTTTCGATCGATGAAATATGCAATAATGATCATCCTTGTAGGCTTTAGGTTTAGGTTGGTTAGAATCCATTAACTTGAATTCGGGTAATTTTATAGCCTTTGCCTCGCATAACAGATGAAAAACCAAATCCAATGAATCCAATAACTAAGTGAATACATGAGGTGGGTGTTATTCTTTATTTTTACCCTTATAATTTTTGTGGCACAGCTCATACTACGCAGGTGCAGGTTGGTCTTGATAGTTTTGCTTTTGTTACCCTTTTTCTCCCTTTTGAAGGTTCAACACCACTTGATTAACATGGGCTGGCTTGCCCTATTGTCTCTCAATTTTTTTCTTGTTCTCCTAAGATTCAAGATACCCTCCTGTAACTTGATGTCCTTAATAACCTTGGCTTGCACCAAAGCCTCTTCGAACGTCTGGTATTGCTGTAATTGTAGCAATAATGAAATATTCCTAGCAAAACTCTTCATGAACATTCATATTAATTCATAGGATGGGATGGAGAATGGCATATTTACCATCATTTTTCTCCATAATTTACCATAATCCATCACTAGCTCATCATAATGTTGCATTAGAGTAGCCAGGTTGAATAATTTTACCTTTTTCTTAATGTTGAAGGAGAAGCATTCAAGAAATGCATCAGCTAGTTGTTTGAAACTAGTAAAGTTGTGCCTCTTTAATTGGTTGAACCACTCTCGAGATGGACCTAAGAGGGTCATGATTAATTTTCATAGGAGCAAAGCATAGTTGCTCTCAATATGAAAGCACATATATAGAAAACTATTCATGTGCTCCTATGCATCTTCCTCTCCTTGAAAATTTTCTAGCCTAGGCATCTTGAAATGCTCTGGATAGGCCGAAATAGGAACTGACATGCATAGAGGTTCATTATGAATTTTGTTCAAATTAGGCTTTTGATAAGGCATTATTTTCTTATCTATGGCTTGAAAATTCTCTGCTAAGGTCTTATAGGCCTATGAGGAAAAAAAATCCACTTATCAAGATTGCCTTGGAGGCACCTTCGGAGGCATATTCTTCATTGGTCGACGTGGTGGACTAGGCTTGCCATCCTTATTGAATTGGGAGATTTTTGGATATTTTTTTTATTCCTCTCGCATTTCTTCCTCATACTGCCTATGCTCATATTGTTCAGACGTTGGACGTCGATCTCTATGTTGAGATGTATGGTGAGTATGTGTGTCTTGGTGCTCAGGGTGTAACTCAGGATATGAAGCAACTCATCTATTGATACGCTCCCTAATATCACTACAAAGAGGTAAACCAGTGCTAGCCAATCTATCCTCTCTCTCTACACACTCCTTCTGATTGAGGATGTGTTGTTCACGCATGCACTATTCATACATTTTTTTCTTGATGAACCTATACCTATGAGTATTCTCATTTTTGAGGTGCTCCTTCTCTTTTCGAACATCCTCTAATTGGTCCTGGATAATCTGTAATATTTTCTCTAACATCAGTCTATGAGCTCTATAAACATGATTGACCATATGAGGCCTTTGAGGAGTGCACTCTATTTGAGTGACTTTATGGGTATGTCCTCCAATGGACTGATTTGCCACACTCTTTCCTCTATCTATAAATATAAAATTCATGTCAGGTTGTCTCCTCTACTCTGTCCCTGCATGGGATGGAGGAGCACGTATGTTT
This sequence comes from Wollemia nobilis, assembly GCA_028583015.1. Lineage (NCBI taxonomy): Eukaryota > Viridiplantae > Streptophyta > Pinopsida > Araucariales > Araucariaceae > Wollemia > Wollemia nobilis. The sequence goes on from JAQPPZ010005611.1 coordinate 837,705, forward strand.
TGAGAACACTTGGAGCACTCTCCATGTTCTCGGGCAATCCTAATGGTGCTTCAGCTACACTCACTCATAGGTCAGGAGGGTGCAAGCATAGGCTTATATTCTAGATGCCCTAGGACTCTATCTAGAATGTCCAACTATTTGCTATGCCATGGCTCATAAGGTGATGCACCATTTTCTCCCACTTTGGATATATCTATGGTGAACTGGGTAGGTCCACCCCTATAGGGAATCTGTGTGGGCCTATGCTTGGAAGTAGCCCTATATGTTCACCCCTGAATGGGTGAATCTTGGACATGTCTACACTATGATGGTGGAGGTTGTGGGCCTCCCTTAGATAAAGGTAAAATGGGTACCAATATGGATTCCTCAATGACATATCCTTTTGTAGAACCCATAGATCCATGCATAATGCAATCCCGGTAAATTATACCATATGCAGAACCCCCATGCTAGGAAGTCCCATGCTCTTATCTATATTTAGAGGGATGTCTAGTACTTCCTCTAATCAGGGTATTCTCAATGGAATCCCCTCATGTGGAATTATCCCCTCTAATGCTTGTTGAACGACATCCAAGAGGATCCTATGATTGAAGGTATTCTACATCATGTTGTGCACTAGGTGGAGCATGGGCTTCGATCTCGGGTCTATGCCCGGATTGACCTCTCTATGTTTACACCATTATGTACCCTTTGTCTAGATTTAACTTTTATTAACATGCAAATAATACAATGATGATTATCTCCTTCTATAATTTTGAAATAAACCCTAAACTATTTGATGTGTTTTTCAAATTTTTTGTATTAGTAAAGTAATTCACACCATGATTGCCTTCTGTAAGATCCAAAAAAAGGCTCACACCTATCGATTCCTATTGCAAGAATTGAAAGATACAAAAAATGCATACAAGAAAAAGAAATTGAAAACAAATTGACAATAATAAGTATGCTTTATTGCATTATATTTGAAGCCAAAGTCGAATTACAAGTACACACCTCTTAGGGATAATCACTTTGATACAATTGTTACAATATGATGTAATGTTTCCCTCTCAAGAGTAGGTTCTGATTTCCAAGTGCCTTTCAGGATGACATGAACTGATCTAGGGTGTCAATGACCCTCTTGTCCACAATTAGAGGTATTTGTTGCCTTGCATCCCAAAACCTTGTTAGTCCTACGTGTAATAAAAAATAAGAAACATTAATAGCAAAGGATGCCTCTCTTGATGAGGCTTTTAAAGTGTGCTTGTATAAAATATAACATGATAATCAAGAAATAAAGAAAGTGATTCAATGCATGTAAATTGATATAAATCATGATGATATATCATTACAAACATTGAATAAACTAATATGAATCTATATAAGCTTCTAATTAGCCAATTGAAGACATGAAAGCATGAAAAAGACTCGTTATGCCTACACTACAACAATGAAGGAAAATTGCAATTAACTCTTAATATTTCAGTAAAATATCTTTAGAATACTGAATTAAACGTACAACATGATTAATCTAACCTAATTAAATAGACTATAAAGCAAAGAACAAGGAAACCGGGGATTATCCTCTCACCCCTGGTCATTCACATGGTGGGTACTATTCACTGTGGTTGACAATGACGACGAAGCCTGAAGTAAGTTTACCCTCCAAATTAGGGTCAATTTCTCTAATTCTCCTTTCCAAATGGTCAAGGATCGCCTCTATGTCCTATGATATATTTGGTGGTTGAATTACTCAGTGAGTGCACGGATTGCATGGATTATCATTTCTTGGCTCTCTTATTCTCCTAGGACCTCCATGGCAATGTGATCTCCAATTGGGTAGCAAAAGTATTCCTATCAATGCATTTTAATGAGTATGCAATTTGATAGGGATTCACTGCTCAATTTATTATGCTTCTCTCTTTATTTTTCCCAATTAGGAGGGGGATTATATACCAATTTCCAAGGAATAGGGGTGGCTTCATGAGAAATCATATATCAAGATTGGGTGGTTGAGCTTGTTGGATGGAAAGATCCAGAACCTTCGTCACTCAAATCACTCCAATACACAACCAATTGGTCGTTGCAACTTATTTTGGGCTATATGAAGGCCAATTGACTTTGAGTCCTGACTGCAGTTGATAGGCATGATCAACACTATTAATCATGGGTGTCAGCAGTGGCTAGCACTTACTAGGTAAATATGCCCAAATGAGTGGTAAAAACCACTGCTATACCTGGGTATATGTCCAAGGTCTTCCATATGATCTTCTAGCATGTCCCATATGAGTAGTCACCTCGGCATGACGTATTTTTTGTGTCTACAAATTGGAACTAAAGTACCTTTGAAAACACTAGAGGAACCTCACAGTTCACTACACCAAATATCATGCTAACCTAAAATGAGAGAGTGTGTTAAACTAGCACTAAAGACTACATTTACCAACACTTAGAGTATTGCATTCGATAGCATCATATAGCCAAATGTTAGAGATAAAAATACAATCCATGGGGATTCAAGGGATGTAGTGAAATCAACTTCCACTATGGCATACCAATAAATTTGATGTCATTAATTGACCTCTTGAAGATTTGACTAAGATTGCATAATGTAAAAAATTGTGAGCTCCATGAAATATAGTCAACCTCATATTCTATGCTAAAAAAATCACTTATTTTCTAGCTTAATGACATGATAGATAACTTTGTAAAAAAATAATGATGACCATTACCACAACAAGAAAAATTGCCCATTTTTGGGCATACTTTTCATGAATCTGACTTAACAAGATTTCAATGTCCTATTTTAAGTTGTTAAAACTATCACTTCTATTTATTTTGGTTATAAAGCCAAAATGCCTTTGTTTGTTATATGGGATTGCAATTATATAAACACCTAAATTTTTTTATGGAAATGCTAGCTAGTTGATTAGACATTGGAAGAAAGAATTATTTAGGAGAACAATTAATCATACGATTCAATTTTCTTTGGACGAGTAGTATTTTTTATATATTTCATTTGGAGATAATAAATATGGTTGTGAGTCTTATTTTAGACTTGAGTTAGTCACCCTTTCCACATTGCTATAGATCAAGGGCCTACTCTAACATTACATGGATAGTTTCCTATTTTTAAGCTTGTTAGGTATTCTACTATGATTTATTAGCTTTACATATTTTAAGTTATGTATATTGCTTTAGAAGACCCACAATTTTTGCCATCCAAGAAACAAAAATCAAAGAACCACTTGAAAATCATATATGTAACCACATCTAGAAATACAGTAACTATGTTGCTTGCAAAGCTAATGGTGCTTCTGGAGGCCTCTTATGTCTTTGGAATCCTAACTTGGTGGAAGGAAATATAATCCACTCTTCCGATGAGATGATGAGCATTCTTTTATTTTATAAAGACAGTGATTTCCCATGGGTCCTCACCAAAATTTATGCTCCTAATTCCATCACCGGTAGGGCTCATTTGTGGAACAACCTGATTGATGTCCGTAATGCTTTTGCTAATATCCCTTGGATTTTAGTTGGTGATTTCAATACTCCTTTATTTCCTTCTGACAAGAAAGGGGGAACTATCTCTTATTCTAAAAGCATGGAGGATTTTTAGGAATTCTTAAGTAATCATAATATTATGGATATTAATCTCAAAGGAAATAAATTCACCTGGTCAAACAGAAGGTGCAAATCCCAGCTAATCTAGGTTAAACTTTATAGAGTTCTTTTTTCCTAAGAATCCATTAACATCTGGGGAGATGCAAATCTTCAATCATTACTCAAAATTGGTTTTGACCACAGTCCTATTCTCCTTGACACCTGTAATCCTAAGATTTTCAAAACTCCTTTTAGGTTTGAGTCTATGTGGATGCTTCATCCTGATTTTAGATAAAGGATTAAACAGTGGTGGCAATATAATGCTCAAGGAACTCCTTATTTTGTTTTGGCTATGAAATTGAGATACATCAAAGAGAACCTGAAAATCTGGAATAGGGATGTTTTTGGTAACCTTTTCCAAAAAAAGTAAGACATCATTAACAGGATGGACATAATAGAAAGAGAAAGGCAAGAAAAATGGGACTATTTAGGGGAGATCAAAAAAATTTAAAGGAATTTACTATCTCAATATCATAATATCCTTTAGTGTGAAGAGATTTTTTGGAGACAGAAATATCGTGATATCTGGTTAAAAAAATGAGACTCTAACATTAGTTTTTTTCATATTTCTACATTAATACATCATAGCCACAATAGAATCAAAGAAATTCACAAGCAGGATGGTAGCATGGTGAATGATATCAAAGAAATCAAAACTGAAGTTCAAGCCCATTTTTGGAATCTTATGCAAGAGGAACAATGACACAATTCCAAAGCTGATAGATATTTATTTCTTCAATTCATCCCCAAGCTCATAACTGATGATATCAACAATAAGCTAAATGCAACACTTTTTGATGATGAGATAAAGGCTACCCTTTTTTCAATGAAACCTGATAAAGCTCTGGGACCTGATGGGTTTCCTCCTAGATTCTTTCAATCCTTATGGGATGTTGTTAGTGAGGATGTGTGCAAAACCATCAAAGAAATTCAAAGCTCCAAGTCTGTTCCCAGAGGCTTCAACTCAAATTTTATTGCTCTCATACCTAAGATCCCAAATTCTTCTAGTTTTAATGATTTCTGGCCCATTAACCTTTGCAATGTCATTTACAAAATTTTAACCAAAGCAATGGCCATCCATATGAGATATGTCATGCCGATCATCATAAAAAATGCCAAGGCAACTCTGTGAAAGGCAGATCCATCCTTGATGGCATTATTTCTATCCATGAAGCTATTCATTCATGTTCTTGCAACAAAAAGGCAACCTTTATTCTCAAGTTAGATATGAACAAGGCCTATGATCGACTAAATTAAGATTTCCTTATTGCCATACTCAACAAGTTTGGGTTTCACAATGAGTGGGTTTTTCTTATCAAAGGGTGTATATCCTTCGCTTGGTTCTCTATTCTTATTAATTACTCTCCAGCTGGTTATTTCCATAGTAGAAGAGGTATAAGACAAGGAGATCCCTTATCTCCTCTTCTCTTCATCATTATTGTTGAAGATCTAGGAAGATCCATTTTGGTAGCCAGGGAGGCAGGTATTATTTTTGTCATTCAGGTTACTTCACAATGTAGTCCTATTACTCATCAACAATTTGTTGATGACACCCTTTTGTCCACCTTTGCCTCTGTCAATGAAGCCTCTATCATCAAACGAATCCTCATCCTTTATGAAGCAACGGTTGGCCAAAGGATCAAATTTCAAAAAAGTAAATTGTATTTCCTTAATACTCCATTGAGAAGACAACATTTTATTTCTAACATTCTCCAGTGTCCCATTAGTTCCCGGGCTTCCTCTTACCTTGGAATACCTCTTTTTAATGGAAGTGTCAAGGATAGTCTTTGGGATAATTTCATTGAAAGACTTCAAAAGAAATTTACTACGTGGATAGGTAATATCCTCTCCCAAGCTAGAAAAATCACCTTAACTATGGCTTGCCTTCAAAGTATTCCTATTTATTTTTTATCCTTATTCAAAGCTCCAACTTATGTTTACAAAAAAATGGAGAGAATCCAAAAGAATTTCCTCTGGTAAAGAACTGAGAACAAGCATAAATTTCATCTGGTAGCCTGGGATAAAATTTCTAAACCCAAATATCAAGGAGTTTTAGGCCTCAGAAAGATATCCCATACTAATATTGCTCTCCTTGCCAATAAATCTTGGAGACTTATTTCAGAACAGGTTGACTGGGTCAAAATATTAAAAAGAAAATATCTTCAAAAACTTTTGAGTTTTTGCATGGTCAGATACCCTTCGACGGATCCGCTTTTTGGAAATCAATTTGTCAAGCTCATTCCCTTGTGCAAAAAGGAACCTGGTGGATTCTCGGTGATGGCAACTCCATTTACTTCTAGGATGAGAAATGGCTGGGCAAGTCTCCTCTTAGTCAGGTTCCTACTCTCCAAAGGATCACTAACATTACCAAGCAATGTTTTGGTCCTCTGGTGGCTCATTATATGACTTCAATTAATGAGATTAAGAAATGGAAGGATATTAATATTCTAAATAATGAGGATGAATCTTCGTGCCTAAATAACTATCTTTCCTCTTGCAAAATTCCCAAGGCTTGTTCAAAGGATCAACCTATTTGGAATCCCACGGACTCTGGGGAATTTTTTGTTAAAATTGCTTACCTACTCTCCATTACCAATATAGAGAATCCTTTGCATTTCAATCTTGTCTGGACTAAATACCTGATTTCTAAAATTACTTCCTTCTCTTGGCTTTGCATCCAAAATTGCATTTTAACCATTGAAAATATTATGAAATGAGGCCTTACTCTTCCTAACAGATGCCATATGTGTTTTTCTGATTGAGAGTCCACTTCCCACCTTTTTCTTTTTTGTCCTTTTTCCATAAAGGTCATTAATAAAGTTTGTCAAGTTTTTTACTTAGTTTGGGCCAATCCTCCATCAATTGTTGACATGTTTTACCAATGGCCTAATCATTTCATAAATCATGTGCTTAAAGGATTGTGCAAGTTTAGCCTTCAAAATTTCTTATGGCAAATCTAGCTTGAATGTAATCGTAGAGTTTTCAATAAAAAATTGTCCAACCTCAATACATTTCCAATAAAATCATCATTCTTTCCATATAAAATGCTCTAGTTATGCCTTTTAATCCACATCCTTGTCCTCATTTTGAGAAATATATCTTAAAGTCCTGTAACATCAATCTTGATGATCCCAAAAGTGGTGATATTCCCAATCCTAGATGTAATGTTAAATGGATTCCTCCTCCTAACGGTTGGGTTAAACTCAATTTTTATGGTGTGGCCAAAGGAAACCCTGGGTTAGGGGGGGCTGGCGGAATCCTAAGGGATCATCTAGGAAATCCTATTTTTGCCTATGTTGAACCTCTTGGTGTTATCACCAACCATATTGCTGAGGCCAAAGCTGTTTGGAGGGGTCTTCAATTTATCAAAACTATCCCAAGAAACATCATTGTGGAAGGAGATTCCTTAAATATCATTAACTACTTGAATTATTCTCAGCCTATTAGCTGGAGGATCAGATCAATTATTGAATATTACAAGAAAATTCTTAAGTGGCAACATAATTGCATACTCCAACATGCCTACAGAGAGGACAATACTATTGTTGATAAGCTGGCTAACATTGGGGTTCATGCCCAAGGACTATTAACATGGACATACAGTCTACCTGCTGAGGTGGATGACATTCTTAAAAAGGACAAATATGGATCCACGCACCCATAGGCTCTATTTCCTATTTCAATATTACCTTTTTCAAGATCCGTAAACTTTTTCAAGTAACCACTCATTCCCATCATTCCAAGGTGTTTTTTCTCATGATTTTTAATGATTTGAACCTTGTGTGCCTTGATAAGTGTATTTCCTTTTTTTGATATCTTTCTATAGCCTCCTCGATCGAATTTTGGTCCCAACAATCAACTTGGAGACCATCCCAAACCTTTCGGGGTATTGTGCTCGGATTTATTGCTAGAAATTTTTTTCATGCGTCTTGATTTATCGCACTGCCTTTTTTGAGTGTCATCATGCCATTGGCTGTGCCCTTAACCTAATCCTAATTTGTAGATCTTACCTTTGCCCTAGCCAATACTTTAGCTTGTTGTTCCTTGTTTGCCATCATGAAGGAAAGCAAACCTATTTACATTGAGCTTGTTGTTCTTGATCTTTCTCCATAATTTGGTCATCCATACCACCAATGCATCCATCGCTCACTTGGAGGCTATCCACATTTCCATCGATAAGGCCATTGAGAGCCTCAATGAATAAAGACACAACCTCAACCTCTTATTATTTTGTGACAATTTTAATGGTTCTGATGCTGAACCCTCCTCTGATGTTAAATGAGGGGGTACTAAATATGAGGTTGTAGAAATTGCAAAATATACCTACCTTGATGGTTTGAAGGATATTCCAAAGGTGAAATAGACCTCAAAGTATGTAGAGAGGGATGCAGTGAAGGACAATGTTTTGAATATTTATGTCCACACTTTTCTACAGCTCGACGCCCTTCCTTGATGGCGTTTTCTGCTGGTCCTGGTCACTATTTTGGGCTATTCTCCATTTCCTCTAGTTTTGTGGCATGTTGTTGGGTATGTTCCTACTTGTCTCCTCCTTTATGCCTTTTGGTTTTGTTCCTTTTTGTTCCTTTATTCTAAAGGATCACTGGTAATCCTTCAGATTTCTTTTTGAGTGTAATGGATTCAGGCCTTTCAGTTTTGATGAGCTTTGCTTTGTTCTTTGTATTTCTCTTTTCCTCCTCTTGTTCCTCTGAGTTCCTTTTTGTAAAAGGTGACAGGACGCCTTTCAAATGCCCTTTTTGAATTAATATAATTAAATTACCAAAAAAAAATGTATATTGCTTTAGATTTTCTATACACTTATTGTAATTTTAATAGTTAAATCCTAGGAAGAAATTAGATAGTAGTATAGAAAATAATTTTTTATTTTTTGATTGATAAAATAAGGTTTTGAAAGGATCTCCAAACCTTTTACAAGCCAAGATACAAAAGAAGGGATCCAATGATGGGAAACCCTCAATAAACATGTAAAATAAATGGATCAAAAAATCCTAGGGGATGGTGAAACATCAGCCTAAAAAGAAACACAACAACAAAAAAATAAGAAATATTCATCAATAGGATCACCTCGAGGTAGCAATATGATCCTAATAATCCCCATAAATGTTCTAAACCATATCCAAAGTTTGGATCACCACCTTTTCATTCTTGATCTTTCAGATAACTTTTTTTCTTGAAGGATCATGAATAATGCTAGACTAACGAGATCATCTATATTAGATATTATATTAGAGTCATCAGTTGAGTGTGATTGAACTATGGTTCTACCAAGGAAAAAAATACTATTGGGATTGACCTCCAATTAATGCTTCTTACGACTCAAAGGAGACGTTCCAGAGACAATATTGTCTTGGTCCAAGATAATGCCACTCTTGCACTTGTCTCTAGAGGATTTATTTCTGGTAGAACACCGACACAGGGAGGGAGTGATCTCAAATGAGCTGAACACCATATTCTTCTTAACCACTATTTATAAGGTGGTAGTATAGGAAACAATTTAGATTATACATCCTACAACTAAAATCATACTATAGTTATATAGAAGAATGAGTTTAATTTGGATAGTTTGGTTTATGATTGTGTATATGGTAGAAATAATTAGGTCTTTATCTTTTTACAATTTTTTTTTGTTTATATTTTGTGAGCATGAGTGTGAATTTAATTTCCATTATCATAATTTCTTTCAAGTCATTTCTAGTTTACTTTGTGCAAGAAAGAAGTATAAAAACCCTATAAAAACCTATAGTGAAAAAAATCCTAGCACATACAACCTATGGACATCTCCTTGAATTGATAAATTATAGTGAAGATAATTTTTAGCCTTGTCAAGATCCCAATTGTGAAAGCAAGTAAAAAAACTATAAGGTTAACTCACTAAGAGGAAGAAATAGAGAACGTAATTGAAGTATCTCTCTATGTAGCTTCCTCATAGATAGAACTACAAGGTAAACTCATGGAGATGTAGGTAGAATGGATGTGAGATGCATAATAGGAAAAGGATTTAGAAATTGTCTTACTTTAAAAGGATAGTAAAGAGCTAAAGAAAGGGGTAGTGAAAGAGAAAGGATAGGCCTTAGATTTTGAGGAAGTAAAATCCTTGTGGAAAGACATCAATACCAATATTTTGAACACCAAGGTCAATTTTGAATTTATCATTGGATTTGAAGCCATCATAGATCAAGCTACAAATAACATTCAATTAAAGGAGGATAAACTCACTACAAAGAAGAATTATCAAGAAGTGATCAAATAATTAGTCATAATTATGATAAAACAAGTACACAAATTAGGGATGGATGAAGAGGAGATGGAAAAGTAGTTGAAGGTAATTATATATACTAAACAAATATTGCAATTCTATAAAGATACACTCACTACCTTGAAAACCCTAATTTAAGAATGATATTCAAAATTAATTGGTTAATAAATGTTGGATTTCTAGATGTTCAATAACATTAAGAAGTTTCTTAGTGAAGATATATTTCAAAATGTGTTTGATGATAAGGCCAAGGCTAAGGCTAATACCTTTCCATCATATATGGAGTATTTAAATTTATTAGTGGAGAAATTGAGATTTGACTGACCTAAAGTTGTCAAGAGAAAATATGGTAGGTTTTACTAAAGGTAGTACCATAGAAGATCAAGTAGAACTAACAAAATTTTATGCTTTCATCATAGAGTGATCCCAATTTTATAGACTTTACACCCAAGGATAAATAAAAAAACTAGGATCTCTAAGCAATTGAGTTTGATGTCCTATGAATTCATGAAGTATGTAGTACCATGGTTACTACCTTGAGATTCTTGACACCTGGGAGGTTTGCAAACATAAGAATTTAAGCAATTGAAGCCTCTAGGAAACCTATTTTTCAACATGAGTCATGTATGATTGAATCACTACTACAATAAGAGAGACTCACTTTACTTTTTGGAGTGAATCACTCATCAGTGGATCAAGCAAGATAATTATGTAGTGATGCCAAGGAATATATCTTAAAAAGTGGTGTTTGGTATTTTTGTGATGCCATAACTTATTTAAAAGAAATTTTAGCTAATTAGTAAGGAATTTAGAGGAATGTATCATTTGGAGATGCAAAATTTTTCTAAAGTTACCCCCAAATTGATAGAATTACTAGAATAGAATTTTGTCACCCTAGGTAACTTTGGGTGAATTCTTCCTATAAATGGGAACCGTAGGCTCCATTGTAAGCATTTTTTGACATTGAGGACATTAAATTTACACTATATAAGACCAACATTATAATTGCTTTGATTTTGAGAATTATGAGATTGTACAATAAAGTTTGCTTTCTAAATGTGACATTGCTATTTTCGATTATGGAATGCATGGTGATTATGGCACTACCCTTTTGCCTCCTTTCCATTTACTATTATTTTTATTTCATACATGTGGCAGAAAATTATTGCTATTTGATTTCTTTGCATTGATTGATAATAAAATATTCTCCCTATGGTTATGGCTATTTTTAAATTTTATATAATTTATTTTAATCTCTTGCACCCTCACCTTTCAGGCATTTACATTTACACATTTAATTTCTATATTTATTTTCTATGCTTAGATTATATTAGTTTAGATTAGCAAGGATAGTGGGGAGCTGACCTAAATATGGAGGTTGAAGAAGCACTTCCCATTTTTACAAATCTAATGATAGATTTGTGAGTTGTATAATAATTTATACAATTCCCCAATCGATAAGAACTTAAAAAACTCTAACATTTGATAAACCATAAGTAACTCAAAACAACTTGATAATAAAATTTACAATGAAATTAAAGGAAGTAGAAAAATGTAATGAAGTAAATATCCATGGTAGTTCCTAGAACATGTATGGAAAATCAATAATTATATTCCTTAATACTTACTACCTTATGTCTATTATCAAATGATGCATTTGGTCCTTTTTTGTCACCCACAAACATAAGAAGACTAGGCACATAATAGTAGATTTGCCAAATTTGCTCTTGAATTTGGTTTCTATCATTGAACTCTTTATGCAAACAACTTGTCATAATACTTAGCTTTAAACCTCTAACACATTTATAATTGCACAATGTTAAGTGGAATATTTGAGTTTACACCTATATTTCTCATTTAACCTAGGAGCTATTGGATAATGATAAATATGTTTAAAACTATGATCGATAATGATGTTATATTTTATTTTTCAAGCCAATACTACTTAAAAAAAAGTTATAGGCTAATGTAATAGAAAATATGGTTGATGCATTTTTATTGAAAATAATTTGTAATACCAATATTAAGTTTGTTTAAGTAGAAAAAGGAATAAGTTACTGGTATTAATTTTTACATAATATTTCCATATTTTATTTACAACATTTCAGATAACTATAAACATTCTCATCCATATTTTAAAGAGTACCTTCATTTGTAGACTATATTGTAAAGATAAATGGATTATATTTATAAAATTCATTTGATTGCACCATATACAAGTAGTAGAAAAGCTAAGTAACATAGTAATATTGATCCATACAAGGATAATTTACTAGAAATCATCTCAAAAGATGTCCATATGATTTTGGTGGGTATTTAAATGCTAAATTAAATAAACTATAAAATAATTTATCATAAAGAGACAATTTCCTAAGATCTATAGGTTTAATATGATTGAATTCCATATCTTATTGATTGTTTCCTTGGCTCATTATAGATTAAGGATTTTTTCATGCATTTAGAAGTAAAAATTACCTTGGCACCATGGTTCTATGAGTCACAAATGATCTTTATGTTTGGTAAGAGTACTTTCGGTCCAATAGATTATAGCCTAATATGGGTACTTATTCCATTTAGACTATAGGAAACTCCTTATTACATTAGTAAGTTGTAAATAGTGAGATTTATGTGAAAGTCAAAATGATGAATGAAATACTTGAATGATTAGAATTACCCTTCCAAAAATTTGTAAATGACCAACTAAAGATACTTGAATAATGAAGTACCAATTTTCTTTTACAATTTATTTGTGAAATAATTCTACAAGTATTTAAGTATATATTACACCCCAATGGAAAACAAAGATGATAAATAAACCTTTTCATGTCTAACTTATTTGGACTTTCTTATGAAATAGGAAATTTTTTAGTCATATCCCTTATCATAATAAAATTTGTATTATCTTGTGATATTTTTGGTCTTGAAATAACATAAGAGATATTAATGTTTTTAAGGGCATTATCTATTTTATCTTATAATTTATCAAGAAGATCACTAATTCATAATCAAATTGGGAGTTGATAACATTACCTTAATAGGATAAACATATGGCTAGTGGAATTCACAATATTTTCCCGAAACATTTTGAAACATACATTCACCACAATCATATACGAAAAGGGAAGAAGAGTGAAGCAAAAGAGCATATATATGAAAATAAAGAAAGATATAAATGACATAAGTAAATATAAGGAATAAGGGGTAAGTTACGATAGAAACCCTTCCAATATCACATATCATAAACTAATTCAATGTATTATTTGTTGGGTAGTATTTATAGTGATACCTAATCCCTAATTAAAAGTTAACCTCAATCCAATGTAACCTGACTTAAGGATTAAATTACAAAATAATAAATGTATTAAGCCTTTAAATAAAGGTTAACCATAGACATATTTTAAACAATATCACTAAGGGTGAATACATAGGTTAACATAAAGCTTCTAGTAGTCTTACATAAAGATGCTCATAGTCTTACATAGAAGAATTCTAGTAGGTTGACATAGAAATGTTCCTATAGGATTACATATGAAATTCATATAATATTACATAGACAATACCTAAATGATTACATAGCACTTGATTTTAGGCTACATCAAGAGAACCTATAGGTACTTCATCAATATTGAACACAACCTAAGGTTAGATTACAAATATTCAACACTTCCCATAATCTAAACTAAGGGACCAAGGAAAGAAGACATTATAGATGGTACATCTACCCTCGTAATTAATTCTTAAATGTGCTAATGAATCTAACTATATTCTCTTGCTAAAGGTATATGAACTAGATCAACCTCTCCACAAACACAAAGTCATGATTCCACCTCTTGTATCAAGATGTTGAGCTTCCTATGAGAATATTTTTAACATACAATATGGTGTCCACAATCTATCCACTAATATCAAGAGAAAGTAGCTAGACATGAAGTAATAGATAGGTATTTGAGTTATCAATCCAAATGGATAGGAAGGGACCTATAGGAAGAAGGTATATCTTGCATTAACCATCTAAAACCTACTCCTTTTATAGTCCAAAAATATTACCAACTACCATTATAATAAGCTACTGAATTTAGAGAGTAGACCATGTCACAGAAATATGAAAAATGTTGTAGACAATAAAAATACACACCATATAAAAGCAATTTAAATGAAAACAATAAAGTATATTATATTATATTGTGTATGTTTTTTTCTGTTTGATTACAATAATTACCCTCATAGGGGTTACAAAAGTGTTTATGGTACTAGTTTTCCTTTTACAATCAATGATGGTGCCTTTTCTATAGCACTAGAGGGCAGGTTTATCATGATCATCACTTTTGTTGGATAAGGGTAGCTACGTCTCAAACTACATCTATGTTTTTATTCACTAGATCTATATATAGATGATGACCATCAAAGGAATACCAATTACCATGTGCTCTAAACATCTATAAGCCAAACAATTGTGATATTTGATCATTTAAGGTTGGACGATCGAGATTTAGATTCTACGACTGCTACTGAAGGTCAAATATGATGGTTGGTTATGTGATAGACTTGATTACTTTGTACCGATGTCTAGATCTATATTCTTACACACAAATAAATTATAAATAGTTAATAATATATGTTGAGCCTCCCAAAGTGAGGCCTAGATTCTAACAAATAAACTAAAAGTAGTAAATAAATATTGAGATGTGCTAGGAAAGTAAAATAGATTGACATTACCTTATTGTATTATTGTTGCTACTGCATTATACTACATTGTACTATTGTTGTATTATTTTTGGACTTCTCCATGCAGGTTGGATGCTGACCATTTGAGTAGTTGATGATCGTAAACTGAGAACATTTGAGATCAGATGACCATCGACTATGGCATATAGATGTTGTAGAAAGGTAGATTTGGACCTATAAAATTATGTGATCTATATCTAGCATGGGACAAGGATGATGATGTATGCTAACTCAAGAAATTGATGCAATATTTACTCTAAGTTTTGTTAGCATGCATTTACATGTTCCATCCTCTTGCTCCATAAAGAAGAAGAGGTTGCATTTATAGATCTTATGGGAGGTGGTGGATAGGATGGTGACTCATCCAGTTAAGTGGGATTAACTGATGTTTCACCTTTACATTGATATTATTTCAAAGAATGCATGCTCATAGATGAGGATAAGCTTACTTTGGAAATATCATTGGATGTGCACACCTTGGATTTATCACCAAGAATGCACATACAAATTTGAAGTGTGTGCATTCTTTGGATTGTTCACCAGATAAGATATGCACAGAACTGAATGTGTTTGTTAAACTGAAGGTGCATGTGGATGCATATTGAATTAAATATGCATGTTTTATCCGTATGCATGTTTAAACTATTTGTGCATGTGGATTAAATATGTATTTTAAATTGATTATGTATGTTTATTCATATGTGCATGTTTGAATTGTTTATGCATTTAAATTAAATGTGTTTATTTAATTTAAATATGCATGTTGAACTGTGAGTGCATGTTTTGATTGTGTGCATATTAGAAATATCCAATGTATGGATGGAGGTGCAACTACAAGTTATGTCATGTGTAGTAAACTGAAGTTTATTTGTGGCAAAGGGTGATCCTTTTCTCATGCATGACTAGAATGGGGATGTGAGGTGGAACTGAAGTGAAGTGGATGATGTGGTCATGAGGGGATGTAAGGATGAATGTTGCCATGAGGGGGGGTGGGTGGTTGTGTAGCCTAGATAGTAATCAATAAATAAATTAATTAATACTTAGGTGAATGAATAATTAATATTAAATATACTAATTAATTGTGATTAATTAATTAGCATTTAAGATGCTTGATTTTGGTGTCTACATATACCCCTTTTTGTATCGTGTTGTGTGAAAATATAATGCGATGCAAAAATAAATGACACCTACCATCGTGTGGATGAATGAATGATAGATGACACTATTATGCTTGAGGGAAGTGATGTTTGGTTGCCCCAAATCAAGAACAATGTGGGATACCCCAGTGATGGAGGCAATGAATATAAATATCTTCAAATCTTATCATTGATAAATTAAGGAGTACTTTGATTTTGGCAAATGAACTGGTCATATGGTAAGTGGTATCATGTGCTATCATTGATGGTTGATCACCTTAATTAGTTCAATTAAAGCATAAATATGTAAACCCTTACATACATCAACCTATCACATTAGCCTCTTATATTTGATTAGAGTTTGTGTGGAGAAGAAAAATTCTGCATTTAGACCCAATAGAGTAGGGTGTATGATTAGTTGTAGATAGATTCTTGGACAAATGTTGAATAAAAAATGGGTGTTTGATTATTGATCTTGATTGAGATAATTTTTTTTTGGTATTCTCTACCCCTCAAGTGGTGAGTTGGAAAAATATAGAGTGAATAACAATGATGAGGTGGTTGATATCAATGGGATTGGATATGGACTAGATGGATGAAGTGTAGAACTAGTCGATAACATAAGTTACCCTTTCTCATTTTTTTTGGATTAAAATGAACCCAATTGTGTACTTGATTGCTTGTAGATGTTTTTGTTGTTGCATGAATGTTTTTATTGTGTTGTTAAGAATGTTGTTTGTGTGTGTGTGTTTGCTTGTGATTATTTTTTGTGATGTGTGTAGATGTTTATTTTTATTTTGTGTTTAAAACAAGTGTCCTTATGGTAATCTATGCATCCTACCAGATTACATGGATATCTAGTCACTGTAACTACCAGGTGATTAGAATGGATCACTAGGTATGAGGTTCACTCAAAGATCTAGGCTAGATAATTGACAACAGGAAAGGAAATATAATTTGTCTCTACTTTTGCTCTAATAGAATGGGATTGTATTATAATATAATTGATTAACATGAAATAAAATCTAATCTGTCTCTACTTTTACCCTAGCAGAATGAGGTTGTATTCTAATCTAATCGACAACTCTACTTTTTCCTAAGTAGAATGGAGCTCTAATCTATGACTCTATTTTTTACCAAGCATAATGGGACAATGATCTAATATAAGCTTAAGAGCATGAAATAGAACCTAACCTTCAATGAGTGTCCATATGGTAATCTACTCATCCTACAAAATTTCATGGATAACTAGTTGTTGCAACACCCAAGTGACTAGAGTAGACTACTAGGTACATGGTTCACATGAGAGCCTATACTAGGAAAGCAATAAAAGTTAATCTAGGAAAGCAAAAAATTGCATTGAAGTAAAGCTAAGCTAGAAAGCAAGTAAATTGCATTGAAGTAAAGCTAAGCTAGAAAGCAAGTAAATTGCATTGAAGTAATCTAAGCTAGAAAGCACATAAATTGGATTGAAGTAAAGCTAAGCTAGAAAGTAAGTAAATTATGTGAAAGGAATTTTGACCAAAGGGATTTGGTGCCTTTGGAGCCTTTGAGCTATAATTTAAATTGGACCAAAGGGGTTTATTACCTTTGGAGATTTTGAATGGAAATGTGACCAAAGGGGTTTGGTGCCTTTGGGACCTTTAAATTAAAATATGAATGTGACCAAAGGGGTTTGGTGCCTTTGGCATTTTTTGAATTAGAATTTCCATTTTGGGATGATGAGGTAAATGGTGCAATATTTTGAACCTATTAGTTGAGTTGTTGTGAGATGTGAATGCAAGGCAAAGGATGCAACCTTTGATAAAAGTATGTAACCTTTTGAACCTAGTAGCTGAGGTGTTGTGATATGTGAATGCAAGGCAAAGGATGCAACCTTTTGAACCTTGGTATTTGATGTGTTGTGAGATATGAATGTGAGGCAAAATGTGCAACCTTTGACAAAAGGATGCAACCTTTTAAACCTAGCAATATTTTGTGATATGTGAATGTGAGGCAAAGCGCACAACCTTTGATAAAAGAATGCAATATTTTGAGCTTGGCAATTTATGTGTTATGAGATGTGAATACGAGTCAAAGGGCACAATATTTGATAAAAGGATGCAACATTTTGAGCCTGGCAATTGATTTCTTGATTGGATGTGTGCTAGTATTGACAAAAACCATACCAAAATATTGATGGCAAGGCAAAGTATTTCGTTTATTGAGCTTTTTGCTTAATTTGTAGAGAAAGTGTGATACCTTGATTGCCCTAAGTTGTTGGATCATTTTATGTGATTGATGAGAAAGTTGTGATACCTTTAAAATCCCCAAGTGGATTAATTTATTGTTTGATATGACTAATGGGGAAGGTGTGATACTTGAATATCCCCAATTTTTTTGATTGTTTGTATGTTTGATTGACCAATTGAATTGATTTAGATTTTATTGGTTGGTGGGGAAGGTTTGATACCTTGAACATCCCCACTTGTTTTATGATATATGTGATTAATTTGATTTGATTGTGTGAATTCAATTGATTAGTGGTGAAGGTGTGATAATTGTTGGGCACTGAATTGCATCAAGTTTTACTCAATACTACAGTTGTCTATCTTCCTAATTTTTGACCAGGCTTGTACACGATAGCTACAACTCAACACTAACATTGGATGGACCAAAAGAAAATTTCTGATCTAACCTCCAAAGTAGGTTGGTTCCTTGTCAACTTAAACAAGATGTTGACACAATTATGCTCACTTAGGGTTTGGATATTAGGGTAAGAAAAGGTTAGGGTTAGAGAGATGTGAAAAATAGTGGACAGATAGGCTAACAACATTGCACTACAACAAAAAGCTCCAAAAATTTGACTTAAAGACACATTACTCAAATCAACATTATCTCAAGTTAAATGTATTTTCATCCATTAAAAAATAGTAAAGAAATATTGCAGATAGCAATTTCAATATCCAAACAATGATAATCCAAATAACATAATTCACCACTATCTAGATTTTATAGAAATGTACTCCTTAATAATAAATATCAAATCCAAAAGCATATTTCAATTAGCTTAACATCTAGTAATCCATTAATTTGGCATAAAATAACTATCTAAGTATTCATAGAAATGCAACTAAAGAATCTGAACCTTTGATATCAAATATGAAGACACAATCTTTGAGGTAAAAATCAGTGTAATTCTCATTTCATTAGTCCTTGGGAATATTTATAGTAGCACAGGAAAACACACTAGAGCCGAACCTTTAAAAATGAGGGTTAGACCTCTACTTATAGTTTTGAAAAATTAAAAATAACAAGGAACATTACAAAGATTAAAATTTTATAGCACAACAAAGAGTTCTTGCTAGCATTCTCTTACTAGTACATCCTTCGGGAAACTTGTTGTAAGTGGACCACCATGGTAGATCAAAGCCTCTACAACTGTTGGTCGTTTGACACAAACTGGAGTTTCGGTCATTGGATATTGCGTATACATCATCGATCCTTCTTGGAAGCTTTCTACCATCATCGATCTGTAACCACCTCTGGGTTTGTCTTCTTGAAACCCTCAACACTTTAGATTCTTCCTCCAACTGATTGTAAAAAATATGGTGAAAAAATACCTTTATATACTTTAGATTCTTTGGCACAATTTCCACCATCGTATTGCTATGATTTATCTGATATAAGCTTGATGTAAATGGCAGGGGAAAACTCAATGCCATTCCAGTTTTAAAAATTGATGATATCATCCTTCCTGCTGTAGAAACTGTAGAAAACCAATCCAACCTTAAGTGCTTTGGAAATTAAGCAGGATCGAATATGCTTCTTGTCCTTTATGTTTCTTTATTGTCCACAAAGCATTCACCAATCCACACAAAAAAGTGGATGACATCATCTCTCCTTCAAAACTTTTTTGGATTCCATCGTAGGCTAAGCAAGTGCATCAGTGTATGACCATTATTCTGGACTTCTTACAATGTAAAGTGACCCTTCATCCATTCCACGCTACCTTCAGAGTAAAATATTGCTTGTCACCATTCTAGAAAGGAGTTAGTCAAAAATTTCCTTTGTCATGGATCCACATCTACTACGTTCATAGCATTTCACCCTATCACCATTCTAGGTAAAAATATTTTGTGCATTCTCTGAAATTGGGCCTTCCAACACTTAGTCGCTCGTAAGGTATTAAAAATCTCAAATGGTCACAAATATACACTTATTTTCAGTTGATGTCATCCTTCTTCATAAAGTTTTGTAGATTCGGGATGCATCACCAGTCCGGATCCAAGAACAAATGAAATCTTGTGGAATTGCTCTGAGTGCAAAAATTTACCAAGTGTTGAGCAGACTCATGGCATTTGTTGCAGATCCACTTCAAAATGCACTGTAAAGTGTGCGAAATGAGAAATTCATGACTTGGAAAAAAAATTCAATTTTTTTTCAAGTATGTGGCTATTTTGGGCATAAATTTTGGCACCTCCCAGATGGATTTTCTTGCAAAGCCATCAAAATAAAATTCTTATCCATTGGGCCTTGGGAGTCAAAAAATACTCATCTTCAAAGATATGCTGTAAAGAATAACTTCCATATAAACACTACCCTCTTTCTTAAAATACAAAAAATTTCTTAGAGGGTAAATTTTCATATTGAAATCATGCCAAAAGCATCATGACTCATCCACTTATAATGTGACTATACCAAAAATACAGGCCTATTGCCATTCTCTTCAAAAATCAAGCATAAATCTACTCATATTATAAGACCTTATTGCAAAATGTATTCATACAAAATCTGCTACTCTCTATGTCTCTCTAGGCTTCATGCCTTTATTGTTCATTTTTTATAATTATCAGAGCAAAAAAACAAAAATGCAAAATTCATGCATATGTACAAAAACAAAAACAAACTAAGTGTGAGCCCCTTCCGAGCCTGTAACCACTCCATATTGATCTTATTCTTCATGGGTATCTTCTTAATTCTCTTCTTCTTCTGGAGAAGGTGGTTTTTGATTCATTCCTCCACAAGAATCACCAAACAACTTAATCATCAATTTTAGAGATTGTAAAGCCTATTTCCAAAATTCTTCAAAGGGGTTTGATGTCTCTTTGTGCTACTTATAAACATATTGTAATCCTCGAATGTCCTCATAATTAGTAGAATTCCCTCTGTTAACTATATCTTCCATAAGATATCTTAATCTAGTAAAATTAACAATTAATTGGATAGCTTGCTCTTGGGATAGTGGCTCTTCAAAAAAATCAATTCTAGATTCATTCTTCAAATCTTCATCAATGATTTTTTGGATCTCTTCCATGGATAGCAAGTTGTGATCCTCCATCCATAGGCCTTTGAAGCCAACATGAATAATTTATTTATTTATATAGAAAACATCCCTAATCACACATCCAATCTTATCAAATAACAACCAGTCTCTTTGAAGTGCCATGTGCTTCTTAACCACATTTTGTCTGCAACTCTAGCGAGATTCCATTATTTATTAGGAATTGGTTTAGTAGAATCATTGAGTCTGGTATCAATCAACCTATACATTTGTTATTCTATAATCACCATAGGCTGCAACTCTTCGATTATTTGATCTAGGTCTCTCTGAACATTGGGAAGTAGGCGGCTGGCCTCATCAAGAAAATCCACCATGAATTGAAGCCCTAAAAATTTCTCTTGAACTTTAGAGAGCATCTCTTTTCTAATCCTTTTTAGTTTAGTTTTAGAAAATATAGAGGCCTTAGCCTTCTCTATTTGAAGCTGCTACTTTAAAATTTTAATCTCTTTCGCTTGTTCTTAATTCAACTTCTTTTGCTCTCCTAGTTGATCCTTGAGTTTGTTGGCCTCTTGAAATTTTTCTTGCCAACCCTTGACCTCTTTTTTTAGAGCCTTTTCAACTTCCTTTTGATTTCTCAGAGCCTTCTAAAGCTTTTCAATTCATTTCTAAAGCTTGTTCACCTTCGCTTTGAATATATAATTTTTCACATAGAAGGTGTCTAAATGGGCTCTGGCCATAATTAGTTCATCCTCTTCAAGAAGGTTATCAATATCTTATGTGACCTCCTCCAATCTATAATATTGGATAGTCATTTCATTTTCAGGATTATTTACAAGTGGAGTCATAGATCTAGATACTCTTTGCCTAGCCACTTGATCGACAAACATACTTATCCTTGAGACAACCATCGTACTGGAAGGCTTAGAAAGCTTCTCTGCCCAAAAATCATTTACTCTCTATTTGGCTGCCTACTCTTTTGGCAAAGTGATAAGAATTGAAAACCTAGTAGCAAGGGGAGATGAAGATACTATAAATTATAGGGTAGACTGAATTGCTATAAATGGGGGTGTGGGAGTGTTCATAGTAGTCTCTGTAATGACAGTGGACTCTATGACTATTGTTGTTATTGCTATTGGTAAACTCATAGAAATCGACACAAGACTATCAATTGGATGAATGGTGGTACATGGAACGTTGTGTTCCATTGATGGTGGTGGTCGTAATAATGAAGATGAAATGATGGGAGATGATGAAGTGGGAACCTCAGATGCTGAAAGTGGGATTTTGGGTAACTATGGGGGAACAAAAGTGACTTTTTCTTCAGTGACAACCAATGAAACTTGGGGTGGACTATGAGAGGGAGAAGGTACCTTTGTCACATTTTATTGACCAAAAATATAGGGGGACTTCTTTGGGGATTTATGAGTATGTAGAGGAAAAGAGGGATTAGAAATCATACCTTTGCCTACAGATGTAGGGTGCTCCTGTTCTACTTATATTTCTTGCTCCTCCTCTTGATGAATCAATTCTTCTACAGTAGAAATAGCCACCTCTTTTGCACTATAATCTATATCCAATTTCTTCTTCTTTGGAAATTTCTTTTCCCTTCTATTTAGGGCTCTTTTCATTCTTCTATAGATTAATTGAAAGGAAGCCATCTCACTCTCATAGTCTTCTTCTGATATATTTCCTTGCACTGCTCCAGAAATAAGAACTTGCTCAAAAACAAGACGTAATTCTACTGATGTTGCAAGGGTAAAATAAAGGGGGTGAACTTTAAACTCTCATCCTTCTTCTTCTAGTCAATATTTGTATTTGGAGGTTGACCCCCCAGAGCTAAGAATTTAGGTCTAGATACTACTTCAATAATTGGAGTACTGACAACTTTTTCACTGGAATATTGCATTTTGCTCAGAAGCTAAGCTCCCTTGGAAAACTTCCCCACTTATTCAATGGTAGGATGAAAATTTTTTGAAACTTCAACTAATGTCAAAGGAGTTTCATGCTCTTATGGTAGATCCCCTTGATATGTGGGTGGAGAGAGAGATTCAGAATTAGTTTAGGAATTTTGAACTGTCAACACTATATCCCTGATGTCATTTTGTCTCTAGGTTCTGGTATTTTCATTATATCTTTTTGAAAACTCCTTATCAATCTTCATTCGAA
Organism: Wollemia nobilis; assembly: GCA_028583015.1. Lineage (NCBI taxonomy): Eukaryota > Viridiplantae > Streptophyta > Pinopsida > Araucariales > Araucariaceae > Wollemia > Wollemia nobilis. The sequence continues at coordinate 860,911 of JAQPPZ010005611.1, forward strand.
ACCTGGACTTAGGTTTTCCAATATCAATCCCCATTCTATACAAATATGATATCTTCACTACATTCCATTGTTATTCTTCCTCAACTTCTTTAGCAGCATCCTCCTCAGGCTGAGGGTCCTTTTTCTTTGAGGTTTTTCCTTCAATGTCACTGATGGTGGCTTTTGTAATCCGATGAATCTTCTTCTTATCAAGTTCAAAATCAACAATCTGCTCATATAAATCCAACCATGGAGATAGTTGACCCATTTTTGAAACATTCCACTCCAAAAGAGCGGTCTCATCATTATTTATTCCTTGTTCAAAATGAGCCCTAGGCCTCTTTTTAAATTTATAAGCCTTTTCTCCATTTACAACTACATTTCTTGTAGTGAATATGCTATCAGGGTCATAAATCCATATTTGGGGGATATAAAATAGACCTAACCTATCAAGGTATTGGTTGATTAGCTAACTCTACCCCTTCTTAGTGATGGTAATATCCTCCATAGTATGGTATATAAGAAAAGACCTTCTCTTTCTCCCAGAACCATAATTCAAATCAATATATTCTACCTGCCTTAGATATTCTAAGGCAAAAAGCCTTTTTGTAACAAAATGGGGAAGGAGAAAAGGTTTTCCAATGAAACCATACAATCTAATAACTATGCTATCGGTAAAAAAATACCAATCTCCTTCTTTAGCACCCTATGCTCTCAAAATTTTCTTAGCCAAGGGTGGTAATCTAGGGAACTCTCCATACATTATTTTCAAGGCAGGTCCAAGAAATTTCAAATTGAATCTGTAATAAGACTCACTACTTCTCAAGTGACTTGTCCAGTAATAAACTGGCAAGGGTTCCCCATCATTGGTTTTTTCCTTGACCAGAATCCAAGTAATTCGGTCCTTTGTGGTAGCATAAAACATCCACACTAAACTTGAGAAATACCTAAAACTAGGAGCATTAGAGCCAATTTTCATACTTACTAACTGCTCATGTATCCTCTGTGCAAGAAAAGCTGGCCAATCAAAAGAAATCACCCTAGTTCCCTTTTCTCCTGCATCTTTCTCATACATTCTTTCATAGAAATACAATATGTCGTGATGATTTGCCAGTCGTATACCATTCTGTCAGAGTCTAAACCCTCCATGCAGGCCAACATAGAAAATAGTTTAGGGTTTGCAAATTCATCAATATGGATAGGAACTTCAGGCATTTCATATTTTTCCCTTATCCTTATGAAGTTAAGATGAAGCCATATTTCTATAGATATTTTCTTTTTTGATGTCACTAATTTAGTATAAGCCCTTGCTAGCTCTGCTATGTTAAATGGTCTAGGATTTGAAGGAGGACCTACTCCTATGGTGAATAGTTCATGGTAAAATTATTTGGTAATTGAGAATAGGGGAGTGCCCTCAGAGGTTTTTATGACTCTATTTTTAGAATCATAGAATTGGATCATAGTAGAAATTAATTCAGGACAATGATGTGCAAAATCATAGATATAGGAGAACAAGAAATATTTTATAGCTATGGTACCTTGTCGATGCATTGGATTTCCTTCAAAATATGGGAATTTGAAACTCGTCCTTAGGAGGGTCCTCCTTACTCTCATCATCACTATATCTACAACTCATCTGGTCTGACGCACATGATCCTGCAACTTTACTCCCATCTTCTGTGCCTCTATGAGTAATTTCTTAGGAGCCATTTTGATATTAGTAAGACTTTGTTCTCTATAATTTGCATTAGAAAAATTTCAATCTCGTTTCACCCTTTACTGCTTCGAGGACGTAATTAGCTACTAAATGGATTTCGAGTGCAATTTTTTGGTTCTTTTATTTCTTGGAGCATGTGTATCTTCCACCATTAATATGGATACTACATGATCTACCTAATGGCACACTTTCCAACTTCCACTTATTTTTCTTGGTAGCTCAACAGTGGCATTCTAAATTTTCATTGGCCAAAAATCCAAAATGCACTGCCACCTCACTACGCCTCTTCGGCTACTCTTTGGTTCGAGTGAGAGTTAATTAACATTTATTAAGGGATCTCTCTTGTATCTCAACATGGCATAGTTGCAAAATTGTTGCTCAACTTCCCCTTAGTTTTTGAAACCTGATGGGTCAAAGACATTTTTGATTCCATAGAAACTTAGCAAATTCCATGTGCAAATTATCACCTCGATTTCACTCCGTTATGCTTTAGGTGTGAAAGTTACCGGATTGGAGATGCCCATGTTTCTTTTAACACTTAGCTCTCTTCATCATATGGGATAAGAACACTTACACCATTCCATGGGGATCTCAGTGTATTTTGATGCAGATTCTGAAACACTCGTCATTCGAAAAGAATTTTCATATATTTGAGTGTGAAATGGAGCATTTCTAGATACTTTTTCAACACTTAGTAATTTTTGCAAGTTTTTTCTTTTTCCAAGATTTTTCAAAGAATACTGATTACAAAGTGTAGAAAGAAACTAAAATACAAAGTGAATAAAGAAGGGGAAATAGTAATACAATGTATATACATATGTTACAATGAGCTCATATTTTACACATAGCAAAACTTGAGATGAAAACCATTCACTGGAATCAGTTGTATGTTCCCCTCTAGGTCTTCCAGCTAAAACACATTGGAAACCTTAGCTTCTACTATTTTGAAAGGACCATCCCAAAAAGAATCAAAATTTTCATGCTTGCCTGGATTTGCTCTATCAACATTCCACCTAAGAACTAAGTCTCCAATTTTGAATAATCTGAATATGGCCTTTTCATTGAACCATACCTTGATATATGAGGAATGCTTTTGAAAATTATCATATTCCTAAGTTCTATTCTCTTCCAATTGCAGCAAGTGGGTCAACCTAGTTTTTACTGGATCTTCCTCTATGATGCACCTTGTCGAAGCCATAACTTGTGAATCGTATGCCCATTTTCCTTAAAATTTAATAGGTGGTTCCTTATGTGTGTTTTGCATCAGGATCATCTCTGATGCACCTAACCCTCTAAAAAACATGTTTTTGGGACCTAACTCATCCATCTAGTGTTTCAAAATTAAATTTTAAAATAGGTTCCCAGGTTTTTTGGTTTTTTTTTAATGTTAAAAGTTTATTATATTTTGTTATACCTTAAGTTGAGACCTAATATTTTAAATTAAGGTTTGTTATTGTAAGAGGGATGTGTGCACCGAATTTGGGCACAATATGAATCATTTCTATTTTTAGCAGTTTTTAGAAAAAAATTGTTTTTTAGGGTTTCTTTGGTTTTCGGTTGTTATGTGATGGATTGTAATATTTTGGATAAGGGGATATGAATTTAGAAATGAAAATAATATCAATTTTTAGGTTTTTTCCATTATATTGCATTTGTGTTATGTGATCAGAGTCCATTTTATTGGTCTCTTGTAGCTGATTTTACACCATTTGGTATCAGAGCGGGTGTGATATCGCTAGTGAAGGGAAGATGCCACCTAGAAGATATACCCAAATGAATAGGCAGATCAAGGATATGATTATAGAAATAGCATGGTTGATTGGTGTGATTGATCGCATGGGAGAGATACATCCTAGGGCACATGCAGATCAAGTATCTGATGATTAAAACATACCTAAAGAACGTAGATCTGAGGTCCATGTAGAAGAAGAACCATAGGGCCCAAAGGAAGAAGGGTACAATTTTGAAAATTAGCTGATACAAGCTCTAGAGGGGATTAATAGGAATTGATATGGGATCAAGATCGAGGTTCCTAAGTATGTTGGTGGGTTGAAACCAAAGGAGTTGATCGATTGGATAAATAGCCTAGAAAAATATTTTGAACGAAGTAACCTTACTAAAGAAAAGAAGGTTAAGCTCGCATGCACAAAGTTGAAGGGACATGCATTGATTTGGTGGGATCATTTACAGAATACATGATAGAGGAATGAAAAGGGAAGGATCAAGGATTGTACAAAGATGAATAAGAAGTTACAAGAAAAATTTATACCTGTAGACTACTCCCAAACCCTATTTCATAGATTTCAAAATCTCTGAAATAAGGATAAAAGCATTTAGGACTATACTAATGAATTCTATAAGCTATCCATTCGAGTGGAGCACAATGATACGTAGTACCAAAATTCTGCCAGGTATGTACATGGCCTAAGTTTTACTATACAAAATGATATGAGCATGCATCACACTCTTACAATGGAGGATGCATATCAAATGGCCCTCAAGGTAGAGGAGAAATTAAAAAATGTTAATAGAAGAGGTAAGAAGGGATTCACACCCTCTTCAGTTTGGGGTCAAGTGGATCTAATTTTCTCAAGGGAGTATCCTCAATACCTATTAAACACGAAGAATATGGGCAAAATCTGAGAGGAAGAGGATACCAACGAGGTAGAGGTTATGGTGGTGGATGAAATGGAAATGATCCAAGAATATCATATACCTATTATGGATGTGGTGAGGAGGGGCACAAATAATTTGAGTGTGCCCAACATGATGTCCAATAAAGGGGTCAAGGAGGACAAGGAAGGGTCAATCTTGTTGAGATGGAAGAGCAAGATGAGGATGAAGTTATCATTGACATGGGGAAGCACTTATGATAAGGAGGACGCTAATTGTTCCTAAGAAATAGAAGGTGCAGAGCAAAATGAAGGGGAAAACCATAGATGGTGATGATTTTGGGCTGTGAAAAAACATATTTTGAATAAGGTGTACATCAGGAGTTAAGGTATGTAACATTGTCATTAATGGTGGTAGTTGTGATGGTATCAAATATCATGGTTGATAAAATGAATCTAGAATGCGAAAAACATCCTTATATGTATCGCATATCATGGGTTAATAAGGTGAATGAGGTAATAGTATATTAGAGGTGTTTAATTAAATTTTTAGTTGGGAGCACTTACAAGTATGAAGTGTGGTGTGATGTGATATTTATGGATGCATGTCACATTCTGTTGGGAAGACCTTGGTAGTACGATAGGGATACTAACCATAACGGGGAAAATAATACTTACACATTCTAGAAGGATGATGTAAATGTAGTTCTTGTACCTCTAAAGGAGGATGGGTCGAGTGAGAGCTTGTTGATGATGAAGGATTTTCTTACAAATATCAAGGATGGTAGCTTATGTTATGCCTTAACAACTAGAAATCTAGAAACAAAGGAAGTGGTTATGCCTACAACAAAAACTAAGTTGCTAAGTGAATATAAATATGTCACACCAGAAGAGTTACTAGATGGGCTACCACAAAATAGGGATATCCAACATCACATGGATTTTATTCCAAGATTAGCACTCCCAAATCAAGCAGCTTATCGATTGAACCCAAAATAGAATGCAGAGTTGAGTAGGCAAGTGATAGAGTTGATGAATAAGGGATTAGTTAGGGAGAGTGGATAGCAGAGCCATAAACAAGATCACAATAAAGTATCAATATCCTATGCTGAGAGTGGATGACATGATGGATGGATTGGCTGGAGCTAAATACTTCAGTAAAATTGATCTGTGGAGTGGCTACTACCAGATCAGAATTAGAGAAGGGGATGAATAGAATATATCTTTTAAGACAAAATATGGTTTGTATGAGTGGATGGTGATGCCATTTGGGTTATCTAATGCACCCAGTACATTTATGCAATTGATGAACAAAGTACTACAAGAATATAATGGTAAGTTTATGGTTGTGTATTTTGATGATATTTTGATTTATAGTAAAAGTGAAGAAGAGCATTTGTTACACCTGAAATTAGTGTTAGACATGCTTAGGAAGGAGAAATTATATGTCAACCTGAAGAAATGTAGATTTCTCCAAGATAGTTTAGTGTTTTTAGGATTTGTAATCTTATGAGATGGCATGAGGATGGATGAAGAGAAAGTGAAGGTGATTCTGGAATGGCCTATTCCATGAACTATAACAAAATTAAGGAGCTTTCATGGCCTAGCTACCTTTTACAAAAAGTTCATCAAGAACTTCAGTAGTATAGCTGCCCCTATAACTAAGTGCACGAAGGGAAAAGAGTTTGTATGGACTACGGTAACAACAGTGAGTTTTGAACTCTTGAATAAGGTGTTGTAAGACCCTGTTCTAGTGTTACCAGATTTTAGTAAGGTGTTTGAGGTTGATTGTGATGCCTCATTTTTTGGAATTGGTGGTGTCTTAAGTCAAGAGAGCTGACCTGTAGAATTTTTAGTGAGAAGATGAATGATGCAAGGAAGAATTATTCTACATATGATGTGGAATTTTATGCAATTGTGCAAGCATTGGAACATTGGAGGCACTACTTACTCTAAAAGGAGTTTGTGTTGTTTATTGATCATGAAGCATTGAGGTATGCCAACTCTTAGAAAAAGTTAAATAGAAGGTATGCCAAATGGGTTTTATTTTTGCAATAGTATATATTTATCCTGAAGCAAAAGTCAAGAAAACAAAATAAAGTTGTTGATGCATTGAGTAGGAGAGTCTTGTTGTTGACTACTATGGAGAATGAAGTGGTAGGATTTGAGGGGATTAAATATCTGTATGAATCTGATGTAGATTTTGGGAAAAGTGTGCAACAGTGTAAAAGTGCAGTATAGGGTGAGTCCCATACTATTTTTGAAGAGTATTTTTTATAAAATGGTTACTTATTTAAGGGTAATCGATTATGCATTCCCAATGGCTCTATGAGAGAGAACATATTGAGGGAATTACATAGTGGAGGTTTTGCTGGTCATTTTGGAGTAGCAAAAACTACCACTCTTATAGAGGAGAAGTACTATTGGCCAAAAATGTAGAGATACATAATTAGGTTTGTCTCTAGATGCAGAGTATGTCAAATAGCTAAGGGCCATGCACAAAATATAGGGTTATATATGCCACTGCCAGTTCCTATAGGACCATGGACCGATCCAAGTATGGATTTCATGTTGGAGTTTCCCAAAAAATAGAGGGGTAAGGATTCAATTTTTGTTGTGGAAGATAAATTTTCAAAAATGGTGCATTTCATTGCTTGCCAGAAAACTAATGATGCAACTAGGATTGCAGTCTTATTCTTTGATGAGATTATGTGGTTGCATGGTGTTCCAAATACTATTACTTCTAATCAGGATACTAAGTTCTTGAGTCACTTTTGGAGGACATTGTGGAAGAAGTTGAACACCAAGTTGTAGTTTAGTAGTGCTTACCACCCATATACCAATGGGCAAACAAATGTAGTGAGCAGAATCTTGGGAAACCTCTTACGGTGCATAGTTGGAGAAAAACCAAAACAATGGGATTTAGCATTGTCATAAGCTAAATTTGCATACGATAATTCATTGAATAGGTTGACAGCTAAATATCCTTTTCAAATTATTTATGGTTGAAATCCTAGAGGTGTATTAGATTTTGTTGAGTTACCAATTGGGGAACAAGTTAGTGATGATGTAGAAGCATTTGCATATCCAGAAAGTGCAAGAGTTAGTGAGGGAAAAATGAAGGGTAGTAATGCTCACTATAAAGAGTTTGCTGACACACACGAAAGGGTGAAAGTGTTTGAAGAGGGTGATATGGTCATGGTTCATCTTAGGAAATAAATATTTCCTAAGGGGACATATAACAAAATGCAACTTAAGAAAATTGGGCCATGCAAGATTTTAAAGAAGATCAATGATAATGCCTATAAATTGGAGCTTCCCGATGAATTTGATATTTCACCCATTTTTAATGTTTTTTATTTATTTCAATATCCTGGTACTACCGAGGATGGTGAATTATAAGAGATAGTCAGTTGGGCACGTTAGATGCCTAGGAAAAAAAAGACATAGTTGCACAGGTGCTCGATAATAAAATGATCACCACCAGACATGGGATCTACAACAGATACCTGGTTCAGTGGGAAGGATTACTACAATAGGATAACACTTAGGTTTTAGAGTCAGAGCTAAAAAAAATTGATAACTAGAAGCTACAGGATTTCAATTCAGCTGAATTCGCATGAGCTGAGTTCTTTTTCACTAGAGGAGAATGATGCACCTTGTCGAAGCCATAACTTGTGAACCATACGTCCGTTTGCCTTTAACAGGTGGTTCCATGTGCATGTTCTATATCATGCTCATCTTTGATGCACCTGACCCTCCAAAAAACATGTTTTCAAGACCTAACTCCTTCATCTAGTGTTTCAAAATTAGCTTTTAAAATAAGTTCCCAGGTTTTTTGGGTTTGTTTGAATGTTAGAAGTTTATTATATTTTATTATACCTTAATTTGAGACATAATATTTTAAATTAAGGTTATTTATTGTAATAGGGATGTGTGCGTCGAATTTGGGTGCAATCCGACTCATTTCTATTTTTAGTAGTTTTTAGAAAAAAGACATTTTTTAGGGTTTCTTTGGTTTTCGGTTGCTATATGATGGATTATAATATTTTTGATAAGGGGGTGTGAATTAAGGAATTATAATAATATTTATTTTCAGGTTTCTTCCATTATATTGCATTTGTGTTATGTTATCGGAGTCCATTTTGTTGGTCTCTTGTAGCTGAGTTTACACCACTCTAACTCTTCCTCTGTATTGACAAGCTTAAGTGCTAGGATATCCAAATGGATGGGTAAAACTACCTCCTTGCCATATACTAGTGCATAAGTGGAAGTATTAATGTAATTTTTTATTGTAATCATGTCTGCCCACAGAGCTTGGTCCAATAATAGATGCCAACTTCTTTTATTTCCTTCATGTGATTTCCTCAAAATTATTAACAAGTTTTTGTTGGTAGATTCTGCAAGTCCACTACCCATGGATAATAATTTAAAGTATTCTTAAGAGTTATGTCATACTTGTTATAAAAATCAATATAATTAGATCCTATGAAATTTGGGCCATTATCACTTACCAAGGCTTCTATAACCCTAAACCTTGAAATTAAATTTTCCATAAAATTGATCACAACATCCATAGCTGATTTCTTAGTAGGAATAGCATCTACCCATCTAGTAAGATAATATGTGGAAATTAGGATAAAATTATGCTCTACTAATAAGTTGGTTTTTATGACCCCAATGAATTCCAACCCCCATTGTTGGAAAGGTTCTTCAAATTCTATGGGCTTGAGGGGAAATGAAGCATTCCTTGTCCTTACAACATATCTCTAACATTTGTCATAGGCCCTAGTGATCCTGAAAGCATTATTAAATATAGTAGGCCAATAATAACCTGCTCTTATGATTTTCAAAGCTATAAATCTACCTGAGCTATGTCTGCCAGCTGGTCCTCCGTGGAACTCTTCCATGACATTCTTTTGTTGATCATATTTTAAGAACTTTAGAATAATTCCATCCAAATTTCTTATATACATGCCTTCTAGTAGTAATACATATTTTAAAGTATTAATACTATATCTCCTCCTTTGGTAAGTATTTATATTTTGGGGGCATACTCTCGTTTGGAAATTCCTAATCATATGATCAACCCAATTGGAGTTTATTGTTTGTGCTTCTTCCACCTGATTTTCATATGTTGTTTGGCAAGTTTTCATTTCTACTAATGTTGCAGCCTCTGTTAGACCTTGTCATAGGTATCTTCCCCTTATAAACTTGGTGGGATGTATTTATACATCATATTCTTGGATTTTGGTAATCCAACCAACCCTTTTATCTCCTAGTTCACCCTATAGGATAAAACTTCTTACATCTGTATGAACCGCATATACCAGGGTCTTACTTTGTACCAAGTACTATCTGAACTTCTTTAGTGATTTAATCATATAAAACACTTAGGTTATATTTTACCTAGTAATCATGGAGTGTATGGCTCTAAAATAATATAGGATGCTCTTCTCCTTTATTATCCTTTTGAGTAAGAACTAAGGAATAACTTTCTTTAGCTCCATATGCATAAAGGATAAAATATTTATTGAAATATGGATTTATTAGCACTGAGGTGGTTTCAATGGACTAATTGATAATATTAAAATATTATATTCTAACTTTAGTCCAATTAAACTTAGGATTCTTCTTGATTAGCTTAGATATAGGCCTTACTTTCTGTGCAAAATCAGAAATGAATATCCTGACAAAATTAATTTGGCCTAGAAAAGACTATAAGGTTTTCCTATTTATAGGCAAAGGGAGGGCAAGAAGGGATATGATTATATCTGGATCTATGGCCATACCTTCTTTTGATACCACATGATCGAGCAAATTTCCTTCATGAACCACGAAGAATGACTTATTAGGATTGAGTGATATTCCAAATTCTCTGCACTTCTAAAAAACTTGCTCCAGGTGTGATAAGTGATCTTTATTATCATGGGAAAACATAGTCATATCATCTAAATAAATTAGAATTACTTTTTTTATTAGTGCACCAAAGGCATAATCCATGGCTCTCTAAAAGGTGGCTCCCACATTGGATAGCCTAAAAGGTATTCTCTGGTAGGCAAATGTGCCCCATTTTGTGGTGAATGATGTCTTATACTGATTTTCATATTTCACCCAAATATGATTGTATCCAGAGTAACCATCTAGTAATGAGAACCTATCTACCCCTAACACTATTTGTAAGATCTAATTAATCTATGGGAGGGGATAGTGATCTTTGAGGGATTCTTGGTTAAGATTTATGAAATCTACACACAAGCGTATATCACCATTCTTTTTCTTATAGGTACTAAGTTAGCTACCCAAGTAGAATGTTTTATTGGATATATGATATTTTCCTTTAATAAATTTAAGATATCCTCTCTCATGATGGCCTTTATCCTTGGATTCATGAGCCTTTGCTTCTACCTAAAAGGCTTTGCAATAGGCTCTAGCTCAATAGTATGTTGGATAACCTTCTTGTCATATACCTTGAGGTCTTCATATGACCAAGCCACAATATCTTGGTATTTTAAGCATAAGGCTTTGATATCTTCTACTTCCTCCAATGAACATTTAATTCCAACATTGAGCTTCTTTTCAATATTGAATTCCACTTCTTTATAATTTTTTCCACTGAATTTCATGGTTTTGATATTTTTTTTGTCCTCATTGTCAAATAAGATTTCTAGGGTGACCAATCCTCTAGGAATGTGATTGTTACTTAGTTGGATAAAATTTTTCTAATTAATTTCTTGTATATTTTATTCTTGTATAGTAGAGAGGCATGCTTCTCTTAATAGAAAGTCAATTATATGTTCATAACTTTCAAAAACTTGCCAAAAAATATGTTTGTCTGGTACTATAGGTCTAAAAATTATCTTGATTCCCTTGGCCTTATTGATCCTATAATCTACATAAGGGTTGAAGTTAGCTCCCTTTGTTGCTAAGGATTCTAGAGTGTTATTTTATCTAGGAACTGTTGAGAAGCAACACACCCCCACTGAAAAATGAGATTCCATCCTTAGAAAGCCCTGAACTTCCATTTTTGCAGCAGGGACCCTCTTGATAATTTTTAGGTTTAAATCCAATTTTGCTTGCCTCTTTGTTAAAGTTGTGCCTTTTTCCAAGTCTTTCTAGCATTGTTATTTCAAGCTTAACTTTCTACATGCTAGAATCATTCATGCACAAAGAAAATCTCGCACCGATACCGAGAAAAATCTAGAAAACAGTTGCATAAATTCACTGAAAACCAAAACTTTCCATTTTTGGTAGTGTCGCGATATCGCGACACTTCCATTTTCGGAAATGTCGCGATATCGCGACGAATTTTGGCAAAAGCGGCTAAGTCGGAAAAGTGTAGCGAAATCGCGACACTTTCCATTTTTGGAAGTGTCGCGATATCGCGACGTTTCCATTTTTGGAAACCGTCGCGAAATCGCTACCGACAGGAGGAGAGAGAAGGAAAGTTGTGCGGAAGGGCGCGATTTTGCGACATGTCGCGAAATCGTGACATGTCGCAATTTCGCGTCAGGAGAGAGAAGAAGGGTTGCAAGAATAAAAAATTGGCTAAGTATGAAAATGGTCGCGATTTCGCGACATGTCGCGAAATCGCGACACTTTCTGGAGAGAGGAAAATCGTACTCAGGAAGCAAAATCAAGTTGCATGAACAATCTAGGGGAAGCCAAGTGCAAGGGCAGGCGCGATTTTGTGACATGTCGCGAAATCGCGACATGTCGCAGTATCGCGGCTTGCAAAGGAAAGGTTGTGCGGCGGCCAGGAAGGTGTCGCGATTTCGCGACATGTCGCGAAATCGTGACATGTCGCATTTTCGTGACCAAGTTGGGAAGAAGAGCTGCTAGCGCCAGGGACGTCGCGATTTCGTGACATGTCGCGAAATCGTGACATGTCGTAGAATCACGGTAGGAGAGAGAAAGTTACATGAAAGGCCTGAAAATGCAAAACAGCTGTAAACAGAAGGCGTCCTGGGATAGTGACACGTGTCAAAGAGCGTATCAGATAAAACAGAGGCCGACATGCAAGTTTACTTTGCGGTTTTAATCTGATTTTAATTGTTAAAGCTTTAATTTAATGATTTTAAAATACTAATGCATCTTTTTGTCTTTCATATAGGAAGCCATCTGTCACCTACGGGACAACTGGAAAAAGGTCGTAAAGACAAAGTTAAAGTGCAGATTTAATCAAGGACCGCCATGCTAGAGGAGAGGAGGCCGGTAAAAGCATTCAATGGAGATTTATTGCAGACTTAATAGCTTGAAGACCATTTCAACTCAAGGATGGATATGCAGAGATGGAATAGCGGAGAAGTGATGACTCATCCGGCTCACCCGCGAGGAATTAATGAAAGCATTTATTTGTAGTTGCGGGTGAATGCAAGTGGCATTCGAATTTCATCTTCTCCATTTATGGCAGCTAATTGCACTGATTTGCAGAGGGGTTAAGTTCTATCCGGACTTTGATTTTAAAGTGGCTTTATATTGTAAAACCCGGTCCTAGGGTTTAAGTGTGATAAGATTTAGGGTTTGAGCAAGATATTTTGAAAAGATCAGGGTCTATCCTGAGTCTATAAATACAAGTTCTAAATGTAATCGCAGGAGGCGGAGACTTAGAAATAAAAGGCTTATAAGCAATTTCTTGCAAATTTTGTGAAATCCTTTGTTTTTTGGACTGGGAGTTGATGTGCTTTTGCTATTTTCTATGGTAGCATGGCCAGGGAGCCTAATCTTTTATGGATCTGTGATAAGTGTATCTTCTTACATTATCCGTTCCATTAAAGTTTGTTAGATATATCGTTGTAAATCTGCCATTATCAAGTTTAAATATCGTTGTTAGGCTTCAGTTGTTCTATTGTATGCTGGGGAAATTACAGATTTGAGGTTAAGTTTGTTCTAATTGCTCTGTCTTCACTGTGTGAGCTAGGCTGCCGGTGAAAGATACCAGTTTTAACCAACTGCCCTTGGATTTATAATTTTTTGCTAGATCTGTTCCACTTTGCCTTGTGCTCCTAGTTGAAAGTGATCTTAGAAATCTGGACACTTTCTTCTTGGATTTGTTCTGTTGTGAAGCTAGTAGTATAGATAAAATTGATAGTTTTAAGTTTTACAGTTTAAAGTTTGATAAACTTCTCTTTCTGCCTTACCCTACCCTCTCTTTGCTTATCGTGAATGATCCATTTTTACTTTCTTTATTTGTCTTTTATTTGAATCTGCTGACCCATGAGAGCTAGATCAAGAATCAAGTTAAATCTGATTGTTAACAAGTAACAACTCCTGCAACTACTGAACAAGTTCAAGAACCCCCTGTAAGGTAACAGACAGTCCATATTGAAATCTATTCCAGAAGCGAAAAAGAGTGAATAGACATTCGACCCGACTCTGTAACTCGCACCTTGGATAACCAGCTAGATCCTAAAGTGAGTGGGATTCATCCCGTGGGTGTTACCGGTGTTTATGCTCATTCTTCATGGGGTGTGTATGAAAGCCGGACCAACATCTAATTGGCGCTAGAAGGAGGGCTGTTGAACTCAGTTCAAGTATTGTAAGTTTGTGAGTGCTGATTTAAAATTCTATGGTTAGAGTTTTTGCCTGAACAACAGCACTTATCACCAACATTTAGTTGTCAGTACAGTTTTTAAAATTGCCAGAGAAGACCTCAAGTTAAGAGCAGTTTTATCTCCACTTGGGGGTTATCCAATTACAACTCAGAATATCACTGTCGGCCTAAGTAATTAATGGCAAATTGGTTGGGCCCCACTTCTTTGAATATCCCGGGTATAGCCCATGACACGCCCGAAGCCCGGAAAGGTATCTCCCCAGATATAAACATGATGGGACAAGAACAATAGAAGAACATCTGCTAGCTTTCAAAAATGCTCTAAAATTGTTGAATATACAGCATGAAGATGTTGCCTGCAGATTGTTCCCGTTCACTCTCCAGGAGGGAGCTTATGACTGGTTTCTAAATCTCACCAGAAATTCCATTACTAGCTGGGATGACCTAGAGAAAGCTTTTATATCACAATTTGGGGAAGTGATAGACCCCAGTGTGTTATACCAACAATTTTCCAGCATCAAGAGAGAGTCGGGAGAAGCGTCAGGTCTTTCAATATGAGGTTCCAAAGAGCTTACGGTAGAATGAGTGGCCATTACATCCCAAATGCAAATCTGGCCTTAGAAATCTACAAGAATGCATTGGATTCGGTGACCTCTATTTTCCTCAAGAGAGACATTAATATCACAACCCTGGCAAGGGCTTATAAAGAAGCCTTAATTCTTGAAAGACAGTTAGGGCCTCAAATTCTGAGCAGTCCTTTGATATCCTATGTTACACAGAACATGCCTATTTTGAATCCCATTCCACATCATGAGTTAGTGCCAACATGTCATGCTCTACCCAAGGAGACTCCGTTAACTGTGACATCCACTCAGCATGTGCAAAATATAGAGAAAGGTTCTGACAAGTTCAAAGTGGAAGTGCTTGAAGTAAACACTTGTGATCTAGCATTACCCAAATCTGAAGTTTTTCCTGGTGAGTTAAATTTTCCTAGAGATCAAAGAAATATTGATATTTCTAGTTCACCCAAAAATAGTACAACCAGGGTTTCGGATTCTTTCACTTTTCCTGAAGAGACAGAAAGTCTTGTAGAGACTCCTGTGGATGAAATGCAAGATTTTCAACAGTTCAAAATGGACAGTTATAATTTGAGATGTCAGAGTCCAGAACCTAACAATGATCCTTCCTCATCAGAGGATGATGAAAGTGAGATTCAATGTCACTATGCAGAAGTAACTGAGAAAGAGGATAACATCATTGAGGATATGAGGGAACTTAAAGCTGACATCACCCTCTATGAACTGCCCCAGATTGTTGAACAAAAGGATAGCTTGATTGAGGCTTACTCTGGACCACCTGTTGAATTTCAAGAAAAGGAGGAAAAGATAGTAAATATGAATGTGGTCGACCAACTTGGAATTGATGAACTGTCTCAACATAAGCCTGCAACTTCTGAACATAATGTCAAAGAGAAGGTTGTAAATCATGTTGATGTAAATATTGGAGTTTATAATTTGGCAACTGAAAAGGTGGGAACGGTTACAGCTCTAATCCATCACAACAGTGACAGTTGGATATTACACATTGATGAGGTTAAATCTAAGCAAGGCTCAGGTGAAAAGGCAAATTGTAAACATTCTGCTAGAGGGATAAAAATTGAAGTCCTGGATATTGAAGCAGTACAGCAACCACAAAATGTTCAAGTTGTTAAGAACCAGGGCATACAGATAAAACATGATTTCTTTCAGTTGTCACATAATTTTGAAGATGTGGTGGTCTAGGTCTGTCAAGATTTTAAGGTATTTGATCCTGGGGGTTTTTACATTCGGTCCTTTTGAAAGAACTCTGCAAACCCTTCAATTAGAAGCATAAACATGTTATCATATGATTTGTTATTATATGATTTGTTTAATTTGAAGGAGTTGCAGATTTGTTTTTCAAATGGGACAGGGAAGACAGTAAACACAAGTCTTTCCCAGATAGCAAATTTTTGAAGCATAGTCTGGAGTGCATTTCGTCAACAGGACCTGAAAGGTAATTTTTCTAAATTACTTGCACATGGTCAAAAATTTTTTAAGGCACCATTTCTCTGCTCTTCCATCTGCTACATATTTTGAATGATCAAAGAAGTTGTAACATATGTATACATTGTAAGTAAGCTTTGAAGTTTTTCAGTTTTATTTCTTTGTCAGTGCAGTTTTATTTTTAAATGTCTGTACAGTTTTAATCTGTTTCAGTTTAATTTTAATGCTCTGCAGTTCTTTTAGTTGCTTCATCTTAATTTTTAATCTTTAATTTTTTAGTTTTATTTCTTTGTCAGTGCAGTTTTATTTCCTTTCTTTGTCTTTTTATTCTTTCTTAATGCTATCCGAGTCTTTTGTTTTAGTTTTATTTTGCTTCCTGTACAGTTTTAATTTATTTGCTTCAGTTTTAATTTTAAAAAGTCTGTGCAGTTTTATTTTTGTTTTGTTCTTGAGGCCTGTGTTCTTCCTTGGAGGTCTGTGCAAAGTTCTTCAACTTTTGAAATCTGTCCTTTAACCTTTGCCTGAGCAATCAATGAAAAGTCAGCCTGCTAAAAATTGTTTTATTCTGAGCTGATCAACCCAGTCTCCACCCAGTGTTCATTATTAAAATTGAGATAGTCTGCTTAAATTGAACAGTGGAACTATTTTGTTAGTCAGAACAAAGGTAGAGAGATGATTGGATTTTGTGTCTTGCTTGCCACAGTTGTTTTAATGATAGAAAAACTGCTATCGTTGTTTGGTTGGAGGAACTCCGGGGAATCCAAGAAAAGTCTGGTTATAAGAGGGGACTATGGTTCATGCAATTATTTGGGTGTCACCGGAGGCTATCAGTGCCTAGACTGAAACAGTTCCAGATTGATCAAATGATAAAAGAAAATTGTAATTTCTCTAATGCCTTTCAGGTGTTGATATATAAAAAAAAAAAAAAAAAAAAAAAAAAAAAAAAAAGAGTTATATGAGAGAGAGGCAGCCAGATTCCAAAAGCTATTTTTCTTTTACCAAGTTGAAGATCCTTCCTTACAGTTGTAAATTTGGGTCGTGTAAATCTAAAGGGTAACTCTGTCTAGGCTGTAAAAGGCTAAACTAGTAAATAGAGCTCTACTCGGTTTCCCCTTTTTACAATTTAGAAAAGCTGATCAGTCCAAAGTTCATCATTCAATCCGGTCATCCTGAAGAAAGTTTTATACCCTTTGTAATTGCACATCAGAAATCTTCCTTGAAGTATTTCAGCCTAGTATGTCCTTGGGAAATTTTAACGACTAGCGAGTTGGCGAGTCAATTTATTGTGAAGAATGTATGTGGCAAGGCATGATGCATGGTCTTTTTGTTTTGAAACTAGAGTCCTGGGTTCTAAAATAGTGCTACTATTTTACCCGCAGATATCGCCATTTGTTGAGAAGCAACACACCCCCATTGAAAAATGAGATTCCATCCTTAGAAAGCCCTGAACTTCCATTTTTGCAGCAGGGACCCTCTTGATAATTTTCAGGTTTAAATCCAATTTTGCTTGCCTCTTTGTTAAAGTTGTGCCTTTTTCCAAGTCTTTCTAGCATTGTTATTTCAAGCTTAACTTTCTACATGCTAGAATCATTCATGCACAAAGAAAATCTCGCATCGGTATCGAGAAAAATCTAGAAAACAGTTGCATAAATTCACTGAAAACCAAAACTTTCCATTTTTGGTAGTGTCGCGATATCGCGACACTTCCATTTTCGAAAATGTCGCGATATCGCGACGAATTTTGGCAAAAGCAGCTAAGTCGGAAAAGTGTAGCGAAATCGTGACACTTTCCATTTTTGGAAGTGTCCAGTGTCTCGTTTCCATTTTTTGGAAACCGTCGCGAAATCGCTACCGAGGAGGAGAGAGAAGGAAAGTTGTGCGGAAGGGCGCGATTTTGCGACATGTCGCGAAATCGTGACATGTCGCAATTTCACGTCAGGAGAGAGAAGAAGGGTTGCAAGAATAAAAAATTGGCTAAGTATGAAAATGGTCGCGATTTCGCGACATGTCGCGAAATCGTGACACTTTCTGGAGAGAGAGGAAAATCGTACTCAGGAAGCAAAATCAAGTTGCATGAACAATCTAGGGGAAGCCAAGTGCAAGGGCGGCGCGATTTTGTGACATGTCGCGAAATCGTGACATGTCGCAGTATCGCGGCTTGCAAAGGAAAGGTTGTGCGGCGGCCAGGAAGGTGTCGCGATTTCGCGACATGTCGCGAAATCGTGACATGTCGCATTTTCGCGACCAAGTTGGGAAGAAGAGCTGCTAGCGCCAGGGACGTCGCGATTTCGTGACATGTCGCGAAATCGCGACATGTCGTAGAATCACGATAGGAGAGAGAAAGTTACATGAAAGGCCTGAAAATGCAAAACAGTTGTAAACAGAAGGCGTCCTGGGATAGTGACACGTGTCAAAGAGCGTATCAGATAAAACAGAGGCCGACATGCAAGTTTACTTTGCGGTTTTAATCTGATTTTAATTGTTAAAGCTTTAATTTAATGATTTTAAAATACTAATGCATCTTTTTGTCTTTCATATAGGAAGCCATCTGTCACCTACGGGACAACTGGAAAAAGGCCGTAAAGACAAAGTTAAAGTGCAGATTTAATCAAGGACCGCCATGCTAGAGGAGAGGAGGCCGGTAAAAGCATTCAATGGAGATTTATTGCAGACTTAATAGCTTGAAGACCATTTCAACTCAAGGATGGATATGCGGGAGATGGAATAGCGGAGAAGTGATGACTCATCCGGCTCACCGCGAGGAATTAATGAAAGCATTTATTTGCGGTTGCGGGTGAATGCAAGTGGCATTCGAATTTCATCTTCTCCATTTATGGCAGCTAAGTGCATTGATTTGCAGAGGGGTTAAGTTCTATCCGGACTTTGATTTTAAAGTGGCTTTATATTGTAAAACCCGGTCCTAGGGTTTAAGTGTGATAAGATTTAGGGTTTGAGCAAGATATTTTGAAAAGATCAGGGTCTGTCCTGAGTCTATAAATACAAGTTCTAAATGTAATCGCAGGAGGCGGAGACTTAGAAATAAAAGGCTTATAAGCAATTTCTTGCAAATTTTGTGAAATCCTTTGTTTTCTGGACTGGGAGTTGATGTGCTTTTGTTGTTTTCTGTGGTAGCATGGCCAGGAGCCTAATATTTTATAGATCTGTGATAAGTGTATCTTCTTTTGTTATCCGTTCCATTAAAGTTTGTTAGATATATGTTGTAAATCTGCCATTATCAAGTTTAAATATGTTGTTAGGCTTCAGTTGTTCCATTGTTTGCTAGGGGAAATTACAGATTTGAGGTTAAGTTTGTTCTAATTGCTCTGTCTTCACTGTGTGAGCTAGGCTACCGGTGAAAGATACCAGTTTTAACCAGCTGCCCTTGGATTTATAATTTTCTGCTAGATCTGTTCCACTTTGCCTTGTGCTCCTAGTTGAAAGTGATCTTAGAAATCTGGACACTTTCTTCTTGGATTTGTTCTGTTGTGAAGCTAGTAGTATAGATGAAATTGGTAGTTTTAAGTTTTACAGTTTAAAGTTTGATAAACTTCCCTTTCTGCCTTACCCTACCCTCTCTTTGCTTACCGTGAATGATCCATTTTTACTTTCTTTATTTGTCTTTTATTTGAATCTGTTGACCCATGAGAGCTAGATCAAGAATCAAGTTAAATCTGATTGTTAACAAGTAACAACTCCTGCAACTACTGAACAAGTTCAGGAACCCCCTGTAAGGTAACAGACAGTCCATATTGAAATCTATTCCAGAAGCGAAAAAGAGTGAATAGACATTCGACCCGACTACGTAACTCGCACCTTGGATAACCAGCTAGATCCTAAAGTGAGTGGGATTCGTCCCGTGGGTGTCTCTCGGAGCTTCTGCTCATCCTTCGTGGGGTGTGTATGAAAGCCGGACCAACAGGAACAAAATTTAAATTTAGGGCCTCAAAGGATTCCATAAGATCCCATACCTTGTTTCTGTAAGCTTTTAGGTAATGGTGCTTACTATTGCACCTATTTCTTACTTGATGGACTACTAACTTAGAATCACCATATATATTCAAAATTTTAATACTCATGCTTTCTGCTTGTATAAATCCAAGACACAGGGCCTCATATTCTACAACATTATTAGTACATGACCATGTTAATTTATAGGTAAAATTATTTGTCCCTTATGATTGGGACTGTAGAACTACACCAACTCCTGCACCATTTCTACATTTAGCACCATCAAAGTGCATGATCTATGTTTCTATATCTCTTAGATACTAATTGGATATAGCAAGGATTTTCTTCTCCAATTTAGTTGAGATACTATATCTTCCCATACCAGTTCCAAATTGACTGTAATCCTCTATGAAAGGTAACTCATCCTCAATATCTAATTTCTCAATATTTTCCACTAGTTCAAATTCTTCTAGGGGATTAATATTACACGTCTTCTTCAATATTTTCAATGTGATAAGCTACTAGTTTTTCAGGTGTTATCCTTATTCTCTTTCCTTTGAAAGGAATTACCATAGTAGAATAATCCATGTACATGCATCCACCTAATTTTGTAGTAAACTCCCTTGAAAGACATAACCCAAATTAGGGTTCTAGGTCAACCACAACTATTTATTGTACTATTGTCACCTCAAGGGATCTATGCATCCTCATTAAAACATCCTTAATTACTCCAGCTATCTTGACAGGTGTCCCATCCAATTGTAATACTCTAGGACAAGATTGGGTATAGTCCATACCCATATTTCACAGACTGATTTAGGCATAACTGTAGTTGATGCTCCTGGATCTATCATACAATTTTGGACCACCCAAGCTTCCATTCTCAAGGATATATAGAAATGAGGGGGCTTATTATTTAAAATAGTAGGTGACATTTTTTTTTTATGGCATACTAAGGATTGTAGTAGACTACTTATCTTGTGGGTACTTGTTGAGGGAAGCCTTAAGAAGATCAATCTGACCCAGAATGAACAGAGTGTTATACAGGCTAGCTTTTGATGGAATCTTTTTCATATATTAAACAACATTATACTTAGATTTAGTTAGGGTAGGTCTCTCAAACCTTATTTCTAGCTCATCATATTTCCTTTTATACTATTGAGTGGCTTCAATTCTCTACCTTTTGGTAATGAAGGGAAATTTGAGCCTTTCTTGAGCCTCATATTTAGATTTTATTTGGTCTCTTTTAGTTTCCTTATCTAGCCTCTTAGGGAGACTATCTGTCCTCTCATTACCTTTAGCTTGAGGGATGGGGAAAAAGCATCACTGCTTTGAGGAAAGGAATCAATTATTTTTTGAGAAGGGACTTGTAATTGGCCCATTTTTTGGGGATCCACTTGTAAATTTTTCTTTCTACATATTTTCATAACAACAATTGGGATTTCTTCATCCAGCTCTTTTCCAACCATGATTTTCTCAAACTACCATAACATGTTTACTCTTCCATTTTGATTTCTTTAAGCTTGATCCATAGCTTGTTGTACATGGTGTTGGTACATAACACAAGATTGAGAGTCATAGGGATAATTGCATACTAAACATCAAATATTTGCAAGAGTAGTATCTAAATAACATTCTGGTTCCTCATATACTACATTCACTCTGACCCCAATACTGTTACTAGGGCCAGGTCTCTAATATTTATTCATATATGGAAACCTTCTCTGTTATGACCTTTCTTGGTCTCTCCTTTCCATCGAATTCATTCTATTACTCAGATTTTTTAGAGTATTTTGTATATCAAGAATAGTAGAAAACTCCTGATATGGCTGAGAAGGAAGGGGAGGGAAAGGAGTCATAAAAGATAATGGATTTAGCTAAGGGAGCATTATTTTGTGGAGATGGAGATGATAAATAAATATGATCAACGTAAGAGGGTTTTGTGGATTGACTTTGGTTATTGGTAGTTTATAAGTTGTAAGGTAGCACAGTTTTGACGAGTAGTTTAATCAGGATATTTTTAGCATGAACTGTTGCATTATAAACTTGGGGAAGGTTTCTACTCCAGATTACTATGTCTACATATCTAGCTCTGATCCAAGGGCTCTAATGTAATACATATAGGCCAAACATGTAGCTGGTCTAGCTGTGGGAGGTATTCTCTTCCATGTTCTACTAAATCTCAAATTAAAATTTGAGATAGTTTCCTATTGAGACTTCTGCATGGATGTAAACTGGTTAAGCAGGTAGAAAGGATCAAAAAATTTATTAAATTCTTCTATAAATGGTTCAACTAGTTCTTGCGATGAAGTGATAGTGTTATCTTCTAGATTTATAAACCAATGTAATATCTTTCCTCTGAAGGACAAGGCTAGAATTCTTACAATAATATCCTCCTCTTTTATGTTATGAATAGCTACCATATTCAAAATATCCTGATAGTGCTCATAAGCTATCTTTACAGATCCATCATAAGTGGGGATAGCTTTGGATATAGCCTATGAGATAACATTCATTTAGGCTAATCTTAAGGGACCAACTATATTCCAGCTGGGATATTTTTGTAATGGTTGATTAGGGGTCACATTTTTTGCCATATTTCCCAATGTAGATCCTATCGGAGGGACTACTGGGTTAACTATAGGGATTTATATAGAAAACTCTTTTTTTGAGAGGAAGTCCTGATTCAAACTTCTAATAATTGTAGACCCTCTATAAGATAATTCGCAATAAAAATAGGAGTTAGGGTTATTTATATTGAAGGATGGTATACATGAAATGACACTGGTCTACAGGGATAATTCTTTTTTTAGGTTTAAGAACCAGGGAGTCACCAGGTGAAATTACTCTTCTCCTCTTACAAGGTCAAGATAATTCACCAAATCTTGATTCCTCTAGGTTGAGATAAATAATAACTCATATGATGGGTTTTTGTGTTCCTTGTGAACTGGTCCCACTAAGTGTGCCAAAAATTGTTGGGCACTAAATTGCATCAAGTTTTACTCAATACTATGATTATCTTCCTACTTTCTAGCCAAAATTGCACCCAATAGCTACAAATCAACACTCAACATTGGATGGAACAAAAAAATGTTTTCGATCCAACCTCTAGAGTAGGCTAGTTCCTTGTCAACTTAAACAATATGTTGACATAATTATTCTCACTTAGGGTTTGGATATTAGGGTAATAAAAGGTTAGGGTTATATAGATGTTAATAATAGTGGATGGATAGGCTAACAACATTGCACTAGAACAAAAAGCTCCAAAAAATCAACTTTAAAACACATTACTCAGATCAACATTATCTCAAGTTAAATGTATTTTCATTCATTAACGAATAGTAGAGAAATATTATAGACAACAACTTCAATATCCAAACAATGATAATCCAAATAACATAATTCACCACTATCTAGATTTTACAAAAATGTACTCCCTAACAATAAATATCAAATACAGAAGCAGATTTCAATTACCTTAACAACTAGTAATCCATTAATTTGGTACAAACTAACCATCTAAGTATTCACAGAAATGCAACTAAATAATCTGAACCTCTGATATCAAATATGAAGACACAAGATTTGAGATAAAAATTAGTGTAATGTTCCTTTCATTAGTCCTTGTGAATATTTATAGCAGCACATGCAAACACACTAGAGTCAACCCTTTAAAAATGAGGGTTCAACCTCTACTTATAGTTTTGAAAAAATAGAAATAACAAGGAACATTACAAAGATTAAAATTTTACAGTGCAGCAGAGATTTCTTATTGGCATTCTCTCACTGGTACATCCTCTGAGAAACCCTCTACAAGTGGACTTCCATGGTATCTCGAAGCCTCTGCAATTGCTAGTCGTTTGACACTAACTAGAGTTCCAGCTATTGGAGATCATGTATACATCACTGATCCTTCTTGGAAGCCTTTTGCCACTGTTGATATGTAACCACCTCTAGGTCTATCTTCTTGAAACCCTCGACACTTCAGCTTCTTCCTCCAACTGACTATAAAAACTATGGTGAATAAATACCTTTATATACTTCATATTATTTGGCACAATTTCCACCATCGATTTCCCCCATCATATGGATACGATTTATCTGATATAATCTTGGTGTAAATGGTAGGGAAAAACTCAGTGCCATTATGCTCTTAAAAATTGATGACATCATCCTTCCTACTTTAGAACCTATGAAACATCAATCTGGCCTTAAGTGCTTTGGAATTTAATCAGGATCGAATCTGCTTCTTGTCCTTTATGTTTCTTTATTTTTTGCAAAGCGTTCACAAATCCAAACAAAAACATGGATGACATCATCTCTCCTTAAAAAATTTTGTGGATTCCATTCCTAGATAAGCAAGTGCATTGGCATATGATCATAATTTTGGACTTGTTATAATGTAAAGCGACCCTTCATCCATTCTATTGTGTATTCATAGTAAAATACTGCTTGTCACCATTATGGAAAGGAGTTAGTCAAAAACATCCTTTGTCATGGATCTGCATCTATTATATTCATAGCATTATGCCCTATCACCATTCCAAGAAAAAATATTCTGTGCATCATCCTTCTTCATAAAATTTAACGGATTTGGGACGCATCGCCAATTCGGAGCCAAGAACAAATGAAATATTGTGGAATTTATTCAAGTGTGAAAATTTACCAAGTGTTGAGTAGACTCATGGCCTTTGTCGTGGATCTTCTCCAAAATGCACTACAAAGTATGAAGAATGAGAACTTCATGACTTTTAAAAAAAATTCAAAATTTTCTCAAGTATGTGGCCATTTTGGGCATACAATAATTTAAACATCCCCAAGTGGTTTGATTGATTATTTGATGTGATCTATGACGAATATGTGATACATTAAACATATCCAAGTTGTTTGATGATTTATGTGATTGATTTGATTTGATTGGTTGGTGGAGAAGGTGTGATACTTTGAACATCCCCACATTGTTTGACGATTGGTTGGTTGACTGTTGATGGGGAAGGTGTGATACATTGATTTCCCCTAAGTTGGTTGATTATTGCGTGTTATATTTATTGAGGGGGAAGGTGTGATACTTTTATCACCCTCAAGTTTTTGAATCATTTTATGTGAATTATGGGGAAGGTGTGATACCTTGAACATCCCCAAGTTATGTGATTGTTGGATCGATTGCTGAGGGAAGGTGTGATACCTTGAACACCCTAAGGTTATTTATGGATGTTTGATTAATTTATGGGAAATGTGTGATACCTTGAACATCCCTAATTTACGTTATGTTTGATTTATGTGATGTTATTGAATGAATGTGGGCATATACATTTTGTTGTCATTCAAAAAAAATGCTGACACATATCACTACTAATGATTTTAATCTATTAATCAAGGGCATCAACCCAATGGTACTGAAATACATGTGGAATGAATGGTAGTGGATGTAAGTATATGGGACACAATTGATGCAAAGTATGTATATACTATGGAGGTAAAAGTGACATAACTTATTCTATCACATGTCCTAGAGAGGAAGAATCTGAAAGTGCTTTCAAGAAACTCAAACACCCTAGTGACATCAATCAAAATTATCTACTGATCATATAGGAACTTGAATATACTAAGACCAACTAGGTTATTCAATTTCCTCAAATACCAAAGTGTGTGTAGTGAATGTTCATTTATAATTTTGGGTGAGGTTAAACTCATAATTTGTGACTTACACCAATAAACTAGCTCATCCATGAGCATGCATAGGTCTATGCAAAAGAAGGTCACTAATGTGATAGACATGTTTCCATGCAAGGTTTACTTCACTAAAAATTAGGCATATATAGCCTCAATGGAGGTTAACCCCATAATATGAGGACCTAAGAATTCTAGGGATTCAATATTTTTATTTGCTCTCTTCTTTTTTTTTAAGACAATTGTCTTTTGACTTTATGCTTGTTCTTTTGCTAATTCTTAGGTTTAGCTTATGTGCATTATAGGATGAGTAGGAACAAATATTTTCTTTATGGTGATTAGCAATTAATGAGTTTGTCTTTCTTAATCACCAAAATTTTATTAACTTGTGATACATGTGTGTGGTCTAAGAGAAAACTTAAGATCATTACAAAGACCTATAAAACTCAAGGACTAATGACATTCAATGTAGGTTGAATGAGACACTAGGTATGGCTTAGCAATCGAAAGAACCTAAATATTGTCCAAAATAGGGACTTGGAAAAGGATAAAATATCGTAGGACTTTTTTGGGTGAATGATAGGGATGAGCAGTGAATGTAGTGGGAATGTGTGCAATGAGGGATAATGCAGGACAAATACCATAAGGAAGGCACCCTTGATTAATGTGACAAAATCAATCCTAGAAAATGGATAAAAGCATGCATTGAACAATAAAAAAATATTATTGGTGATGATAAGAATTGAGATGTGTGTGTGAATGCAACACACATTGGTGTGGTGTGTGATTGATTTTGATTTTTGTGACTATTTTGATTTTTTGTGATTTTTATGAGTTTATGATGTTTTTTTCAAATTTTTGAATGATTTTGATTTTTTTTTGTATTTTTTTTGTTTTGGCTATGGGGAAGGTGTGATACCTCTAGCATACCCAAATTTATTTTTGTCTATATTTATGTGATTTATGGGGAAGGTGTGATACCTTGAGAATCCCCAATTTATTTTGTGTCTGGTGACTTTGGGGAAGGTGTGGTACCTTAAGCATCCCCAAATTATTTCATGTCTATGATGTAGTTTATGGGTAAGGTGTGATACCTTGAGTATGCCCAAGTTTATTTATGTTTATGATGTTTTTTATGGGGAAGGTGGAATGCCTTGAGCATCCCACTATACATTGTGCTTGATGTGATGCGATTGATTTGATTGGAAGGAGTGTTGGAATTCGATGCCTCATGTTGTGGAAAGGGGTTTTGGTTGATGTCAAGGTTTTTTTTTGGGTGGGGCGAGTGGAATGGCTATGGAAATGGACACCCTTTCAATGATATCTCAAACCAGATTTTAAATGCAATGCAATCACTGATGTTGTGGCCCTTTCACCTATAGTGAACACAATAGTGATATTCTTTGGAGGATATGGATTTAGGACTGTTGGGGTATTTTGGTCTTACTTATGGTAATAATATCTCATGTGCTTCATAGATTCATTAAAATATGACTGAGTAAGGCTCAAAAAGTAGAGTGAAATTGCACGAGGGCCTCGCAGGGTGCCTAGGATAGTTCTTTGCTTGTAAAGGATTTTACAGTTGGGCGGGAGGTGGTGTGGCATGGTATGTGGGTTATTGAGGTGGATGTTGAAATTACTGAGGTTTTTGATGACTCAATTGTAGCTTAATATTTATTAATTGATTTAATATTTATTGTAGAACTAGAGTGTGTTGACAACTCAATTGTAGCTCAATTTTGGCTAGTCAATCTAAGGTATGTTGTAAGCCTAGTGGAGGTTGTTTTTGGTATTATTGGGGTGGTTGTTAGACGTAAGAAACAAAATTTTGGTGGTAACTATTAGATTTATGAGGTGAATTTGGTGGTGGTTGGAGAGGTGTTAATGCCTCTATCATAGGTGGTAGGGTGGCCCATGATGGGGATTGTGCAAATAAAGTCTCCTGCATGAATGTGGAAGGTGGGGGATTCAATCCCTATGGTGGCAGTCAGAGTGGATGGGATGAAGTAGGTGGAGTAAACAGACCATGGAGGGCTTATGTAACACTAATAATAATTATTGTGATGTGTCTCAAGGACACAAGGGTCCTTGGACAAGTGAATTTAGAAATGTTGATGGGGATGTGGCAGTAAGTGCTACTTGAGTTGTGTATCTTAGGCAGGTTGGTGGTGTGATGATGGGTGTAGCTACCTCCTACTAAGTTGGAGGAAATGTGGATGGATGGGAAACCTAATCGGGTTGGTCCATGGTGACTTGGGCTAAAACTTAGTCTCAAGCTTGGGCTTGAACTTGAATTTGAGTCAATACCATAAGTTGGGTAGGGATATGGATGGAATGTGAATGTGGAGTTGTGATGGTGGTGGTGGATTTCACTATCTACACAAACAAGCAATCAAACAAATATTATTTTTAATATTTCTTTGTTTCAATGTGCTAATGTTTGGATTGGTGCATTTGTGAGGTCTTTAAGACTATTTTTGATGTTTTGAATATTTTTTGAATTTCTTTCCAGATTTTGTTTTTTTTTGAATATTTTTGTATTTTTTTCATGTGTTTGATCAATATAAACCTAAAATACAAATATGGTGGATGGAATACAATCTAACTGGGTGTGTTAATATCTAGCTCTCTTATGAGAAGTACAAAAATGACTGAAATAGCTTCCTAGGATGGTTATGGCTTATGGTAACCTAAGGGGACAAAAAAACCCTTCTAAAAGAGGTCATGCTAAGTAAGTCTTGCTACTTGCCCAACCAGGCTTTAGCTTCAACCTCAGGTGGGCTTAAACAATAGCGATAACTATGAGTCCACTAATTATGAAACCCCATGAACAAAAGGGTATCAAACTTAACCCACCTTGATATATTCTCAATAGTGGAGGACTTCTCGATGATGAAATCCATAAAAACTACTCATTGGGGCTATTATGGTATCTAGGGGGTGAGTTGAAGAACACAAGCTTATACTGAGAGAAGGGGGGTGAACAGTATAAGACCACTTTTTACTTTTCTTCTCAAATAAATATTATGCAGTGTATAGATAACAATATCAATAGCATTAATCAAAATAATGCATAAAACTCCACACATAATAGAGACACAAATTTAACGTGGTTCACCCAATGTGGGATACCTCCACAGAGAAAATATTTCTTCTAAATATTTTTCAAATAATATCTTGGTAATATTTCCTAAATTACAATGTTTATGGACCTCGTTCCAAAGGAGATGCTGATTCCCTAAATCTCAAGTTCGTGGATCTCTTCCACAGGAGAACTCTTTCCCCTTCTACTTTGTCTAGTGATATTCTAGAAGACTATGTCTCTCTGCTACACTGACTTGTGGATCTCTTAGCTTGAAGACTCCTCACTCAGATTTGTCCTCAATTGTCTTGGCTGCTAGATATCTATCCACTGAGACTCTGTCCTCTATACTCTATCATCTCCAAAGCTCTGTCTCAATACTGTACCAAACATAGTTTAGTCGGTCTAGCACAATTCTGCTCAATCTCTTACACTAAACATAGTACAGTCGATCTAGTACAATTTTGCTCAATAGGTTCACTTAGAACCTACTCAAATATTCTCAAAAGGTTCACACAAAACCTGTCCAAATATGCTCAATAGGTTCACACAAAACCTGTCCAAATCTGCTCAACAGGTTCACACAAAACCTATCCAAATATTCTCAATAGGTTCACACAAAACTTATCCAAATATTCTCAATAGGTTCACACAAAACCTGTCCAAATCTGCTCAATAGGTTCACACAAAACCTGTCATAATCTGCTCAATTGGTTCACACAAAACCTATCCAAATCTACTCAACAGGTTCACACAAAACCTATCCAAATCTACTCAACAAGTTCACACAGAACTTGTCCAAATCTGCTCAACAAGTTCACACAGAACTTGTCCAAATATGCTCAATAAATCCTCTCTAGGACTTGCTCAAATCTTCTCAATAAGTCCTCTCTAGGACTTTCTCAAATCTGCATAGCAAGCTTTCACAAAAGCTTAACTCAAAACAGTCCACAAGTCTTCTCAAAGACTTGTCTCAATCACATATAATCATAAAGAGAATTGTTAGAGACTCAATATGTTCTAAGCTCAATGTACAATCAATATCTCAAATCAATCTCATAGAAGCATAAAGAGAATTGTTAGAGACTATATTTTCTATACTCAAATCCCAATCTCAAATTAATAGAAGCATCAAGAGAATTGTTAGAGACTCTATATGTTCTATACTTAGATCTCAATCTCAACTCAAATCAACCTCAATATCAACTCAAATCAACCTCAATCTCAACTCAAATCAATCTCAACTCAAATCAAAATATTGAATAGTTTGTTTCTAGGAACTTGAACAACCACATGCATCCACTTGACTAGGCTTAATCAACTCAACTCAATCAATCACCTCAAGGAACAATCCTTTCTCACAAACCCTAGTCTAAGCATGTATTAACCAACTCAACTCAACCAATCACCTCAAGGACTAATCCTTTTTCACAAACACTATTCCAAGCATGTATTAACCAACTAAAAATGTTTCCAACAATGCTCAAGCACAAGTCTCACATAGCAATGATACCCATGTTCTTTTCTAACTCAAGTTCAAGTTCATTTCATCATCAATGGGTTTCAACAACAATGCTAATAAAACAAAGGTTTAAATACAACTCATAAACCATAAAACCTTTAAGCATTCAACCAATCATTTTCTCAAAGGAAACCACAATCAATATTTTTCTCTCCAATGATATTTTAGAAATCAACCACCATAAACAATCAATAGGAGAATGTTCCCATACCTTTTTGATGCAAATAAGTTGTCCACAAAGTCTTCCACACTTAAATACAACTTTCCTTTCCAATCTAAACAAGGGTTAATGGACTTCAAATAATCACAAAATAAAGCATTACTCAAATTACACCTTTTTTACTCCAAGTTAATAAACACATCCACAAAAGTCCTTTTTATTAAAACCCATATAAAAAATAATAAACCTCTCAAAATTACTTTTAAAAAACAACTCCTTATTTCTCCTAGGGTGTTTCCTGATCTTCATAGTTCCCCTTTGTTTTCTTTTTATTTTTCGTCATAATATAGTTCCTCATTGTATAAATGTACCCTACTAAATTGATCCAAATATTTTTTATAGTCTTAATTCTCAAATATATATCATCTTGTTTTTAATTTACCTTTCATGATAAAAGTTCCATTGTTTGAATCTAACATAGTATGCTAGTAGGTAGATAACACAATGCATGTACTTATTATCATGCATAGTCAACTCAAGGGAGTGCATGAAAATTTTCTGTGTGATGTTCATGGACCTTTTAAAATTTACTTTGCTTTACTTTAATTTTTCTATATACAATTTTAAACTTATAGTACTGATGAAAGCATTGTAACTATTCTAATTAAAAAAATATGTCAAAGAATATGAAAATTTGATCTCCTTCATGAGACATGCAATTCATAATTATGAAGAACAATATTCTTTCATAGAGAAAAAAATCTTTACCATGATGAAGGATCTAATAAAATTTAGGCACTATGTCTTAGAGTAAAACAATAGTTTTATAGTACATCTTGATGTCAAATTTGTAGTGTTACATGATGAATTGAAAAAAAGTAGGTTGGATAAATAGGATCCAATAGTTTGACATAAACATCTAATTGACTAAACTAGTTCAAGGTAGGGATTTATGTTCCAAACATTTACATGTCAAATCCTAAGAAGATATTTAATCTAATTATCAAATAATATGCGTAGGATATATTATGGGATATATGATATCAAGAAAAGTTGCATAGGGTTTAACATCAAAAGAGATATCTAAATTCAAATAGAAAGTAATGCACTACACATGGTTGGACAATGTGTTATTTTGAAAGGGATACAATGGAGTTCTACTATGATATGTGGAATAAGAAAGGCAAAAAATCCCTAATAAATGGGTACAAAAATAATGGAGGATACTATTTTTCTCAAAAAAATAGCTCACAAGATCCTAATGATAGGATATTACTAGCCTACCATATTTTTTGACTACTTCCATTGGATTAAGTGTAAAGGCTACTATATATTCAGGGGTAAAAGAAGAAATTCATCAATGCCCTTAAACCCATTATTATCATAAGGCCTTTTCAAGAATGGGCCCTAACTTCATTGGGAAATTTAGCCTTTATCTATTGTCAACCATGGGTGGATTATAACCACCATCAATTACTTCACAAGATAGAACAAAATAGTTCCAATCAAGTCTACCAACTAGGAAGTTGTTATACAAACCTTAGAAGATATCATCACTAGGTTTTGGACTCCTTACATAGTAACCAATGACAATGCCATTAAATTCATGATATAAATTGATGAAATTTGTACTTGAGTGTGGTTTTGTGCTAAATATTGCATCCAACTACTATCCTCAAGGAAATTATTTGGCACGGTCCATGAACAAAAATATTGTTAGGATCTTTAAAAGGATGATAGCTAAGTCACAAAAGTATTGGAACAAAAAATTAAAGGAATTATGTATAGATAGAGTAATATGTAAAGCTTCCACGAGGTCATATTCATATAATACTATATTTGGAAAAGAAGTAGTATTGCCTATTAACATGGTTCCTTCCATTTAAATATATTAGTAATTGGATCTCAAGGATAAAAATATTGATCCAATTCAAGCATGATTAGAAAAAATTTTATCTTTGGAAGAGAGAAAGATATATATATAAAGAGAGATAAAGAGAGAGAGAGAGAGCCTTCAAGTTTTTTGTGTAATATCGAAAGGAACTCACAAGGTAATCTAACAAAAAGACTGCCAAAATAGAGTGCAAGGAATATGACCTAGAGTTCAAGTGGGATTTAGATAGGGATAAGCATGTATTCCATGGGAAGTTTGATTCACTCTAAAGTGGGCCATACCAAATCAACAAATTCATGGTTCTAGATGCTTACAAACTTATAACACTTGATGGAAGGCCACTACCCATTTCAATCAATAGATAGCACTTAAGGCCCATCTAAAGAAGTCTAAAAAATAAAAAGTATGTATGTGTATATATAAAGTAATTTTTCACTTCCTCAAAATTTATTTCCACTTCTATTTTATTTTTCTAAACGAAAAATTAAAAAATTAAAAATAATGAAAATGGAAAAGAAAAAGATATTTTTTAGTTCAAGTGAAAACCTTAAAAAAGGTGCACAATTATCGGTTTCATAAAAACTATAATTTACCAATGCCACTTATAATTTTTCAAACTTTAGGTGGTTTCATATGGGAAATATGCACTAGGAAATATGTAAATTCAACGTTGGTTTTGGATCTCTAAACTATAACAACTCAAAAAAAAAAATTGAAATTTAACTAAAGCTAAAATGAAAAGCTTTAAGCTAATCAAACACACTTGTAGGAAATGAAAAAATTGTAGCAAGATAATAGAAAATAAATTTAGCATAAATAATCTAAGGATTCAAGATAAACTACAACAAAGCAAATCTAAAAATGGTGCAACTAACTAGTCATTTCTTGGGATGTAAACAGTGCAACTAGTTAACTATTATAAGTGTAATAAAATGAAAATAAAACTAATAAAATATAAATAAAAAGGTACCTTCCACCTTACTAGGAGTGGGCTCTTGCTCAAAAAATATGGAATTAAAATGACTCAACTCATCTCACATAAATATAGTGCAACAACAAATTTATATCATAATTTTATTATAGGTTGAAATCAACAAAAAGCTCTTACTAAATGCAGTAAAAATCTAACATTGCAAAATATCTCATATCTAAATATTACTAAGACCTAGGATGCTAGATTTATTTATAATGAAGAGGAAAATGTCCTCTATTACCTCTATAGTTAAGCAATTTGCAAAAATCAATATGTAGCCAACAAATGGATCTCCAAATTAGTAGGTAAAAACAAAAATAAGTTATAATTAGCATTCAAATTTGGTAAACAATATTTGGTGCACCTTAACCACCATGTTGGAGTATCTAGAAAATATAGAAAGTAAGTTTAAAACTATTCCTATCCCCTACATACAATATTTAGTGTATTTATTTTTTTTCTAACCTATAGCCAATTGTTAACAACATTCTATTTTGGTTGTTATAGCTGATCAAAGGTGATTGACCAGATTTAATGAAAAGGTGTTTTTCTCTCAATTTGGTGCTTTGTTGGACGTTAACTAGTTACAATTTTGTCTCCTAGTGCCATGTCATCTATGGAGTGTCACAGAAGTGTCTTCAACCATCCATTATAACCATGTGGTAATTTAATCAACTTAGCTTTTGGTGTTAGGTCATAGTCTTGTCTGACACCAGAGTATGACTATTATATTCTAAAGGTTACTATTATGTCTCGTGTCCAATGCATCATCAGGAATGAGTGAGCTGAGGTTTAGCGGGTGCGACAGGAGTGAGGGTTTAAATTTTTTGGGTAGGAATCTCAACCAAGGCAACAGAGGTAGAGCAGGTATGAAAGGGGTGGGTAGGAACCTTGAGCATGGATCAAGCAAGGATCCAGAGGAAGGTGGTTAGGCTATAGAAGATTTGGAGGCAGGCATCACATGGGGGCCCAACCCTCCTCAGAAAGACCCTAACAAAAAATATACAAAGGACAATGTGGGGCCCAAGAAGTATTTTTTTGAGACTCTTAGAGGAAAAAGAAAGGATGTTCTCTCTCTCTTTTGTCCCTAGTTACATTAAATAATAAAATTTTGGCCTCGACAAGTTCCATGATCCCTTTTATTTCAATGGAAAAATTCTCCCTGGTAGGCAATTTTTTGGGAGGTAGGCCGAACATGGA
This sequence comes from Wollemia nobilis, assembly GCA_028583015.1. Classification (NCBI taxonomy): domain Eukaryota; kingdom Viridiplantae; phylum Streptophyta; class Pinopsida; order Araucariales; family Araucariaceae; genus Wollemia; species Wollemia nobilis. Next base: position 895,245 of record JAQPPZ010005611.1, read on the forward strand.
GACTATCAGGGCTTGGGCGATGGGTAAATGACAATCGATAGGCAGCTTGGAGTTGGTAGCTCTAACTCGAGGGTTCTTCATGTATCGCTCCAAATTTTTTGCACCCCTACCTTCAGGCTATTGGATCCGCGCCTGGAAGGAGGATGGGAAAAGGATGGTGCCAGACGAGAGGACTTTGCGAAGGTCCCGCCTCTCAAGGGAGGTGCATTTTGGTGATTTTTCGACGGATGGTGGGTTCACCAGAAAACATTTGACGGCAGTTTCCATGCCTAGGTTTTGGGAATGAGTTTTGATGAGTTCATTTTATTTTTAAACATTCATCCTAGGTTTGGCCGAATGATTCTAACTTTAAACTACATGAAAATGTAATTTAAATGCATACAACAAACAAAAAGGAAAATAGAAATAGAGAATTTGCAGGAGGCCAATGAAGATTACCTGATCCAAAAGTCTGATGGAGTTTCTGAAGCTTGAAGCAGTCTGGATCGTCTGCAATTCAACAGAATCACCTTCAATTTGATAAAATCATCTAAACTGACAGGATCGTCTGCAATCTGACGAATTCGTCAGAGACCTACAAAACAGCAAATAGATGCAAAATACAAGAAATTCTATTTTGCAAATAGGGGCAAACTATATGAAACAATAATATGAGTGTTGAACAATATACAAGAATAGAAGTAAATGCAAATCACTGTGTTTAGATAGCAGAATATGATCTTAATATGCAAACTAGACAAAATGGGTGAACTCCAGATGCAATATAGTATAAAAACTGAATAAACAATCTAATTTATAGCATAAAATGACAGATAAAATAGACAAAAGAGCAAACTCTAGGCACTGATTGCCTCGATGTGTGCTGCAATCAAAATCATCTCGCATCAGTACGAGATCATCCCGAATTTGACGAGATCGCCTCCGATCTTGACAGGTTCGTCGGCTGCGATAGGTGCTGGCTCCGGCTGAAAACTAGTGGTGTACCTACAATGAAATGACTATAGGACTAATGCAAAATATGAATTACGATGTTTTAGAGCATAAGGGTTCAATTTGCATAAAAATTCAGCCAGGGGTTGGGGAGGGAAAATTCTTAGAGTTAAATAGGCATAGGATAGTTGTTGGGAGGTTGGAGATCATCCCAATTTGGGAGATATCCAACGGGGGAAGGGTCCCAATAGCACAGACACGGTTCTGCCTAGACTGGAGACCCGTTGGAATGGATTCCAACTATGCAAATTCAGTTTTGCGACGAAATCGTCTGGACGTTCTAGTCCAGACGAAATCGTCAAATCTGGGGTGATATCGTCTGATCGGAAATGATATCGTCAAACGGTCAAAACAACTACTAAAAATGGCACGGAAAAGGAGGAAACAGGTTTCTTGGCGGTTAACGGGCGGTTTGGGAGGTTAAATTTGAATTTAAATTTATTTACTAAGGTGAATATAATTATTCCAATTTTATTGCGTCAATTTTAGGGTGCTACATTTTGCCCCCTCTTTAGCGAATTTTCCGAAGAAAATGCGTTAAAGATGAGTTCTTCTCGATCTACGAGAAAGCAAAAAATTATTCCCATTTTTAGGCGATGATTCTTGGTCGAATCGTACAACAGCTTACTATGGTGCCCCCTCCGTGTTTTTACCCAAATCGAACATTTGCGGTAAAAACACGAAAAAGCAAAAATTATTGGTGAATTATTTTGAATAAAATTAAGAAAAATAGGGTAAAACCCTAATTCATTGTTACTGTTCATTTTACTATTTTTAGAGCTCTGGAGCAAAAATGGTAGAGACAATGCACAGATCTGTAGAGGTCCGCCGCGGTCTATGGGTAAGGTTTTAAACTTAGTTTAGATTGATTTAATTTGAATTTACATGCTTGGTAAATAGATTTTAAGATGAATTTTGAGCATCGCGGCCATTTTTGGCCCTCGACGTCGTCCGGACGAAATCGTCCCTAGTTCGATGAAATCGTCTCAAGTTCGTCAATTTCGCCCAAGGGCAAAATCGGCGAAAAGGGGACGATTTCGTCAAATTAGAGACGATTTCAACATGTGAAATCGGAGACGATTTTGCTCAAATTTCGGACGATATCGGCCAATAGTGGGCGATATCATCAATTGCAAAAATTTGATCTTTAAGTTGCATTATTGATTGCTAAAATTGTTATTAATGATTGTTTGTTGTTTATGATTGCAGAGAGGATTACTAAAGAGCAGAGAGTGGAAATATGGAGGATTGAGAGATGACTTGGCCGCTCTGACACAGGCAGAGCGAAATCAGCTAGCACAGGCCGACTTACTACATGTGGTAGAGATGCCACAAGTTTCTACTAACATGGGGCTACTGACGGCCCTAGCAGAGAGGTGGTACTCGGGCTCTTCATGCTTTCGGTTATCGACAGGGGAGATGACTCCCACACTAGAGGATGTATAGAGGATTCTTAGAATCCCCATACAAGGGAGGATGATCACACCTGCGGCCAATCAGGGCCACGCGATGGGACGACTCTGCGATGACCCAAGCTTCACCCTAGAGAAGGGCGGAGTGAACATCGAGGCACTACACCAAATGCCTGGGGCATCTACACTAACACAAGTTTTGGCTGGGGTGGTTGGTGGACTTTTTTTGTGCCACCAGAGCGGATGTAGGGTACCATGGATGCTGGCAGATGTGATCTATGACATGCACAACCATGGCTATAGATTTGCTTGGGGCAGCTTTGTTCTATGCTGGCTGTACAAGATCCTTTACGGGGTCATGTACAAGGGCGAGCGATGTCTGGTCATGACATCGCTCCTATAGGTTTGGTGCTGGGAGCACATTGCGATGCGGAGGCCGATAGGGCTTCCACTGATAGGGGTTGACGGGGAGAGGCCCCGAGTCTTCTACTAGTGGCTTCGGAGAGGGGCACAGCAATGGATCGACCTGTCGGTGTCCCAAAGACTACTGGATGACTTGGTCCCAGACCAGATCACCTGGAGGCCATGGAGAGAGCACCCAGGGTGGCCAGAGGACGGACAGGAGCTAGCTCGCATCAGGCGAGTCTACTGGCTACGGATGGAGAGGGGAGAGGTGGAGCTCCACCACTATGACCGAGTTTTGTGATAGTTTGGTCTACAGTAGGGGATCCCATCTCTCAGGGATTATGAGTTTTCCCAAACTGTCTGGGATAACACCAAAGTTAGCAGGGCTTTAGATATGCAACGATTCTAGAGTCAGGACATGGAGGATGCCCCCATTCAGCCAGTGGATGGGGACGATGCAGGGGTAGCCGATGGCTACGATGCCTGGTACGCAGGCATCCGTCCTCCTTGAATGACGAGGGCTCAGGGACCGATCCATGCAGTTGTGCGTTGGATAGGGAGGTGGCACCAGGCAGTGGTAGAGGCAGCCTGAGGTCATGACAGAGGAGAGCAGAGGAGGCCACAGGCACAGGAGAGGCCGCGATAGAGAGAGAGGGAGAGGAGGGAGGCAAGACCCCCATCTCCACAGAGGCCACCATCACCTGATAAGGGCAAGGGTGTGGACATTGGAGAGAGTAGCGAGATGGCTACTCTCCAGGAAGAGAGAGATCATCTGCAAGCTCAGGTGCAGACATTACAGAATGCAGCTACACAGCACCAGGCTGAGGTGTCACAGCTACGAGACGAGAATGCTCATCTCAGGGCACAAGGTGAATGGGTAAGCACTCAGGAGCTGCTGTGGTCAGTTTCTTAGACTACATTCTATCAGGTGCTATACTACCAGGCGGTGCCAAAGGGCCAGAGGGTACAACTACCACCTGCCATAGGAGATCCTATCAGGACAGGGTCGACGAGGAGCTCATCCCGATCGACGACGAGGACTCGTAGTACCACACATACTACGATGGGACCACCTCGTCCTCTGTAGGGCGGGGGAGGAGATGAGGCCGAGAGCTCTAGAGGCTCTCGAGGCTATAGGGTGGGATATTACCACTGATATTGTATTATACTTGTATTGATAGAGGATTGAGTATGTCGAGGTACAAATTGTGGCATACCAATCTAGTTTTGATGATGTATATATTATGTTGATATATATAGATGAGATATTTTTGATCATATGACTTGTCTTATGTGATGCTTATGATGCTTTTTATGTTTGATTGATTGATTGAGTTGATTGATGTAATGATTTTATTGACGAGTCATGTAATTATGTCGTTTTGGAAAAAATTATAACTTGGATGTCATGCTTTAAATATTTTAAATGAAATAATCTGATGTAACAAATTGATTGGTTGTGATAAAATGTGATAAAAAAAATAAAAAATAAAAAAGAGATTTCTAACAATAATTTCAAAGGACATTGTCGCTATTATAGACCATTTCATGGAGTCGCTGCTCACTCGGTCGTCAAGCTAGTCCTAGGATAGAAATATTGTTAAAAGAAAAGAGTGCTTAAGAGACTGTATTAAGACTTTGTTGTGATGATGAAAATGATGATGATGATGGTTTGTTTTCAGATTTCCATGAAAATATTATGCATGAAATATTGTAAAATGATTTTTGCTAGGCATAAATTCCTAAGTGTGATAAAAATTGTTGAATAATTCCTTAAGAATTATACCATCATTGCAAAATGCAAAGGTTGACATAATGATATGAAATAATAAAAAATGTGTTTGCTTTTGAAAAGCATAATTTGTGTAATAAAATGAAGTCATATGGTTTTTATGAATTTTGATAAATTAGAAAAAAATATTGTTACAATGGTTTGCGCTAGGCATAGAATATGTAGGTATAGACTTATACCATCATCGCGAAGATCAAAGAACGGATAATTTTATTACATAATTGATTTTTAATGAACAGAAAAGATGAAAATGAGGACTTGTGCTAAGCATAAAATTCCAATTTTGGTTTTGGAATTATATCATCGTTGCGAAAGTCGACAAGATATATATGATATGTTGTTAAATAATTGTACTTGATTATTCCAAACAAGTTGCAAAATAATATTTCAAAGTATTTTGAAGACAAAAATTAGATTTATAAGGAATCCCATGTGCATAAGTGAATTCATTGCCAATCTTGATTTATCATAATGATAGACAAAATATCTCAAATACAAATGTGTGTGCAATTGTATGGTTCAGTTACCAGTTTTGAGCAAGATACTATGATACAAGTGATTTGAATAAACCAACTAAGTGTTCATTAACCATGATGTAGATGCATATAACCATACTAGGCTACTATGTAGATTGTATTATCAGGAGCTAGCTAATCCATAAGCAGACAGAGGTCTGTACAAAAGAAGGTCGCTAATGTGACAGACATATCACCACGCTAGGAGTTACCCAAGGCCAAGCAGGTTGGGCACAAACCACCTGTTATGGGGCTTACCTCATAGTTTTCGAATAATTGAGAATTCCAGGGATTCAAGCTCATTCACCCTTATTTTATTTTCAAAGGGTAGGGAAAGGGATTTTATTGCTTTTCTTGCTTTCTTTTGAACTTTGCTTATTTTTCTTTTGCTTGATAATGCTTGTAACATTGTTGTAATGATATAAAAACATATTTTTCTTTTCTCTTTTTCTTGAATATTTCTTTGCTTTTTATTTTTCTTTTTCTTTGCTAGGGATACTTGCTCGGATTAGCTGTAGAGCAAGGGATTTTTATTCTGGGTAGGGGTGAGCTTGTCCTTTTGCCAATTCTCAAATATTCTAGACCATGTGCATGATAGGATAGCAAGGGAAACTTTTCACTCAAGAAATCAGTTCTACTATGTAGCAAAACATGGAAATTACAAATATAATCATTTTATTGTGAAAAGATGTGCTTGGTTTAAGTAAATATCAAGATCAATTCTCTATGCTCAAACTTTTTTTAATGGAATTTTGTGAACTTTGATATAAGAGAGATTAGTAATCATGCCAGATAAAATCAAGATATTTATTGTGTGAGTGTGCAAGTGAGGGATGCCAAATAAATGCTAGTTTTATCCAAAATAAGTTGAAACATATAATTGCAATAATTGTAAGAAAATAATGATTTTGAGAAAGTTTTGAGAATTTTGACTCTCTCTTTATTCTGTATATTGTTTTGGTTTCGAAAGAGTCAAGCATATAGCTGTTTTTGGATTTTTATGTTGATTTTTGTTTTAAAGCAAAAGGAACTTTACAAAATAAATGCAATAAATATTTTTGAATATTTTTGAAGATTTTATGAATGTTTTTGAGGTTTTTGAATAAATTGAAAGAAATACAAGATAATGATTTTGAACAAATATATACATGGATGAAATAATCAAATTTATGCATAATAACGTTTGAGATGTAAAATATTCATGGGTTCTTTAAGTTCTTTACCATCTAAGGTAGACAATTTATATGCTCCTGATTCAAATTTAGTAGTAATAATGTATGGTCCAAGCCAGTTGGGCTCAAATTTACCTTTCAGGTCTTTGGTTGCATTCGTATTTTTTTGATTTTCTTTTAGAACAAGATCGCCAATCTCAAAGGATCAATGACGAACTTTATTATTATATGCTCTTTTAAGCTTGTTTTGGTATGCACGGAGATGCTCTAAAGCATTGATGCATTTTTCGTCTAGGAGTTCCAGCTGACTGATTCTGCCAGCACGATATTCATCTCCTACTTCGGTGTTTTGAAGTAGCAAAGCCAAAGAAGGAACTTCTAATTCAAATGGAAAAATTGCTTTGGCACCATATACCAAAACAAATGGTGAAGTTCCCATGGGGGTTTGAACACTAGTTCGATAAGCCAACAGGGCTGGATATAATTGAATATGCCAGTCACGACCAGTTTTATTGACTAGTCTTTTGAGAATTTTGATTAGAGTTTTGTTAGAAGCTTCTGCTTGACCATTACCCTGAGGATAATAGGGAGTAGACCAGCGATGTTGAATCTTATATTTTTGACATAATTTTTTAACATCTTTATTTTTGAATGGAGTTCCATTGTCAGAGATGAGATTTGCAGGAATTCCGAACCTGCAGATGATTTGATTAAAAATGAATTTAGAGACTTGTGAACTAGTGCAAGAAGCTAAAGGCATAGCTTCAACCCACTTCGTGAAATACTCAGTGGTGGTTATGATGAACTTATGTCCATCAAAAGACACAGGATTAATTTTACCAATAATATCCAAGCCCCATTTAAAAAAGGGCCAAGGAGAAGAAATAGCCTGCAGATCTTGTGCAGGCGCATGGACAAGGTCAGCATGTTTTTGACACTTGTCGTAATGGCACACATATTCATGTGCATCCGTTTCCATGGTAGGCCAAAAGTATCCTATTCGAAGGAGCTTTTTAGCAATGACACTACCACTAAAGTGTCCTCCACAAGATCCATCGTGGGCTTCACTTAAGGCTGATTTAGACTCTTCTAAATTTAAACATCTTAATAGGATACCTTCAAAAGATCTCCTATATAAAGTATTGCCAATGATTACAAATCGACTTGCTCGTCGACGTAATAACCGACGTTGGTTGCGATTAGAATCAGCAGGGAAAGTCCCATTTTGGAGGAAATCAAATATGTCTATATACCAGAGTTCAGGAGTGGTTTCCTTGATTAGAAACACATCCAAAGGCTCTAAGCATGACTTATGTGAAGCGGGTTCTTGGAGTCGACGAATGATGATAGTAGCATATTCGTCGTCTAACTCCAAGGGTAAGAGAGATGCAGCGACGGCCATGGCGTCGGCTGCACGGTTGCTAGTTCGAGGAATGGCTTCCAAGGTAACTTGATCAAACAAGGCCATTAGTTGTAAAACATAGGCCTTATATGGGCAAATTTTATCATCTCTGGTCTGATAAACTTCATTAATTTGGTTTATAACCAATTGGGAATCCCCAAAAACTAAGAGGTTTTTAATTTTAAGCGCTAAAGAAGCTCGTAATCCAAGGATTAGAGCTTCATACTCAGCAGTATTGTTGGTGCAAGCAAAGGTTAGTTTGAAGGATAGAGTAATAAGATGTTTTTGCGGAGCTATTAAAATAATACCCACACCAGCCCCACTCATGCATCAGGCTCCATCAAAGTATAAGGACCATTGTTCAACAAGGTCTGCCTCTAATTGAAGGCATTCATCAGGAAACTCGATAATGAGGGGATGAGTAGACTCTAAGGGTGCAAGCAGCCTAATTGATCTCGCTATGATTTGACCCTTAACAGACTTCTGTCCTATGAAGGTGAGATCAAACTCGCTTAGAGCAATAACCCACTTGGCTGTGCGACCCGATAAATAAGATCAACTCATGAGATATCTTAAAGGATCATATTTGGCAATGACATACGTTTTTTGGCTAAGCATGTAATGTCATAATTTTTGCGTAGCAAACACAACTGCTAGACATAACTTCTCTAATGTTGTATAGCAGGTTTCATAACTGATGAAGGTGCGGCTAATGTAATAATTAGCACGTTCTCGTTTTTCATCATCAAGCTGAGCTAACATAGCTCCTAAGGCAGAATCTGAAGCAGAAATATATAGAAGAAATGGACGATCAGATTTAGGCGATGAAAGCACCAGAGGGTTAAGGAGATATTGCTTGAGAAGTTCAAAAGCTTCTCTACATTTTTTGTCCCAATTGAAGGGGACATCCTTCTTAAGGAGTTTAAGAAAGGGACCAGTTTTGTCCACCAGCTTATCAATGAAGCGACGGATAGCTTGAAGTTTACCTTGTAAAATTCGTAATTCAGATATATTAGTGGGTGCGGGCATATCAGTGATAGTCGCAATTTTGAGAGGGTCAATTTTGATACCACGTAAAGAAACTAAAAGCCCTAATAACTTGTCGGATTTAACTCTGAATATACATTTTGCTGGATTTAATCGAATGAGATATTCTCGTAATCAATTGAAAACTTTTCTTAAATCATCTAAATGATGATCTTCAATAAGAGAGCGCGCTATAATATCATCTACATAATCATGTAGGATATCATGCATCATATCATGAAAGATGTAGGTCATAGCCCGTTGATAAGTTGCCCCGGCATTCTTTAGGCCAAAGGGCATCACTTTCCAGAGCAAAAGGTACCCCAGGGGGTAATGAAGGTTGTTTTAGCTTGGTCTTCAGGAGCTATCCTGATCTGATTATAGCCGGAGAATCCGTCCATTAAGGACATCATCCCACTTCCGGCAGTAAAATCAATAATTTGATCCATATTTGGAAGAGGAAAGTCGTCTTTAGGGCATGCAGCATTAATATCTCTGAAATCTGTGCAAACCCTAACTTTGGTGGCTTCTTTCTTGGTGACTGGAACTACATTGGAGATCCATTCAGCATAATCAATAGCTTGTATGAAGATAACATTCGGGAGTTTTTATAACTCCCCTTTGACTAGCAGAGCCACTTTGGGATGCATTTTTCTAAGTTTTTGTTTAATAGGTTTAGCATCCGGATGGACCACTAGATGGTGCATGACTACAGAAGGGTCTAGACCTGGCATATCTTCATATGTCCAAGCGAAGACATTTTCATACTCTTTAAGAAATGCAATGTATTGTTCTTGTTTTTCTTGACTTAGTTCTGCTCCAATGTTGATTATGTGGGGGTTGTCCTTAGTTCCAATATTAATTTTAATGACATTTTCTACCTCCATGTGTAGATCTCTTTCAAAATTAGGTGGGGCAGGTGAAACGCCCAACTCTTGTAACTCTTGTAAAGTTAATTTAGATAATTCATTCTGAGGGTCAGCGGCCTCAAGTTGAGCTATGGTTGGTATAGAACCATCAAAATAAAACTCGTTGTACAACATCTCTTCAACAGAGACATCATGGAAGATATCTCCTTCCAACTCTTCATCGGGGTCAAAAATCATTTCAGGGTATGCTATGGATAGCATGTTGCATGAAAATGATGGATTTTTAAGAGGTAAATCAACATGCCTATCCAAATAGTCTTGATAGCATATGAGATGATCATCATCCTCAAAAGGAAAGGGTTGACCCTTACTAGGTAATAGGCCCACACCACATCGGGCGAGGCCATGGTTCTACCTCGAAAGGTTCTTTCATGCCATTTTGGAAAGGTCCTAAGCCTTTCCCTTTATATCCCATTTTAAGCATCATGGGTTTAGCTTTAATATAATCGTTGGTAAAATAGCACCGAGCATATCCATCATGATGGGTTTTGGTATTCTGAGGGATTCTTCCCCAGTCATATCCTTTGTACATGAAGGCGCAACTCTCGACTTGGTAAGTACTTCCCATAGGTTGTGGGAGGCCCAAAGTATGAGGAGATGGCGGCAATTGATTTAAAAGGTCTGAATCTTGCATGAAAGCATTCATTTTTTTTTATATTAAGGTTGTAGATAAATCTGGTAAAATATCATCATAAAGGGCATAAGATGTAGAAGGCTTATTACCTATGTCTTGAGATGTGGAAGGTATGAGAGATGTATCTGAAGGTTTTGAATTTATGGGATTAGAACTTGAAGAATTGGTTGTAGTTTTAAGAGCTTTTTGAAGTTCTACAGTAATTTGTTTAGAAGGTGGTTGATCTAGATGGGAAGATGAAGTTAATGGAGGGTGAATAGATGAAATGATGGGTTTATATTTCACAGTTTTAGATGAAGAAGAACTAGGATATGTGGATGACAGAGCAGGGCAAAATTGCACTCCAACTAGTTCTGCCAATGCGCACATATCAAAAGGTCTAGGGTCACCATGAATAGTGACCAACTAATTTTTAAACTCAAACTTAACACATTGGTGTAAAGTTTATGGGACTGCTCACATGGCGTTAATCCAAGGGTGACCCAAAAGTATATTGTATGATGCTGGGCAATGTACAATAAACACAGTTGTCTCAAGGGTTCTAGGACCAACTTGCAATGGGAGGGTAATGACTCCACACGTTTCTTGTGTTTCGTCATTAAAGGCTTTGATAATCATATCAGTATTCTTCATTTCATCACTTCTAAAACCAAATCGTTGGTAGAAGTCAAAGGTGCAGATTTTTAGAGATGAGCCATTATCAATCAGGACTCGTTTGACAGCTACATCCCCAATTAAAGCTATAATATACAAGGGATTATCCTTGTGTAAACTGTGTTGTGGGATATCTTTATCCCGAAAGTCAATACAATAAATCTCTCGCGTGATGATAGTATTGGCCATAGCTTCGGGTTGGATGTTTTGAGGTACCATAATATAGCTCAAAGTAAGCATCAATTCATCCCTATGGGTGGGGGAGGATCTTAATAAATCTAAAAGGGAGATTCTGGCGGTGGTATTAGACAATTGCTCATTAATGTTGTAAGGGGGTTTAGTTTGAACAATAGGAGCATGATTTCCTTTATTAGGATTTTTCAAAACAAATGGAGTTGATCCATCGTTCTGGTTTGGTTCTTGTTGGGGATTTTGAGCTTGTTGTCGAGTGACGACTCCGATGGTACCTACAATGTTATAGTGACGACGTTGAAACGGTCTCGGTTGAGAATTTATGGCTTGTTCATAAGGAAGGACTTCATTAGAAGAAGGTCGAGTAGTGACTCTTCTGGGAAATGGTTCTTCTGGAACATTAGCATCTGTGATAGGTTGAATAGGATCTGATTCGTTTTCAGAACTATTCGATTGAATGGTGTCTACTTCACTCTCACTATCTGACTCTATATCGCTAGAATCAGAAGTTTAAAAATTATGTAAGGGCCTGGTTGTAACCAAGGATAAGGTTGTGTCGAATGTGTGAGAGTCCTGAATAGGTAATTGCCCGCTAATGGTTCCTACATATCGGGTAGGAGGGGGAACATTTTCATGTTCAATTTGATTGGCTACCTCTTTACCATGTCTTGGTAAAGGGTGTTGAAATATGTCTAAAGTTTGATTGGCATTCTGATTTTGATTTTGGGGAACAGTATTTTGGGTATTATTAGGAGGGTTTTGTTTAGGTTGGAAGGCTTGCACTTCCATTTCATTATTGTCAATAAAATCTTGTATTTTATGTTTCAATCTCTTACAAGCGTTGGTAGAATGTCCAGGACCTCTATGAAAATCACAAGTGCAAATCAGCTCTATATCCGGGTATGCTTGGGTTAGGTTCCCGGATAGTCGGCAGTTGGATTAAACCTCTTTCAAGAAGTTGAGGTAAAATAGTTGATAAAGGTTGGTTTAATCTAGTGAACTCTCGAGGAGGCTTATCAAGAGGTTTCAAGATGAATTTTTTTGTTGTTTTTGTTGCATTGACATTAGCAACATTTCTGCTGTCAGTGACTCCATCATTGACAACCTATTTGTTTTTATATTTATTTCTAGATGTTTTCTCATCATCCTTCTTTCTAAGTTGGCCTCTCCTAATGAGGGCATATTCTACTCTTCGAGCTAAGTCTATAGCTTGATCGAAGGTAGTCAAAGTAGTCGTTGATAGCTCATAAGAAAGTTGTTCTTGTAAATTGTTAATGAAAATGTCTAACATTTCCCTATAGGGTAGCACAAAGTGCGCTTTTCCGTCAATTGTCTCCATCTTGCTAAGAAATCAGAAAAACATTCATCTTTATCTTGTTTTAAATTGTATAGGTCTTTAATAGTTACATGCCTCTCGATGTAGGCACTAAATTGATGAACAAATGACTCAACTGTTTCTTCAAAGTTTCTTAAGGAATGAGTGGGCAATTGATAATACCACTCTAACGCCATTCCACCTAAAATTTTGGGGAACATTTTTAGTAATAGCAAGTCGTTATGCGATATGTCGTGACATGCTATCCTAAACATGCGAAGATGTTCTATGGGATCTTCGGTTCCTTTATAGATAGGCAGGACGGGAATGGGAAAATGTTTAGGGTATGGTTGAGCTACCACTATGGGATCCAATGGTTGGCTATAAATCTCTCGATAATTATACGAGGGACGGTAGGGATCTATCTGGTCCATACGTGAAGCCAATTGTTTCACCATAGCTTCCAAACTACTAGTTTCGGTGGAGCATTGACATAAGTGTTATGGGCGTAGGATGGAGGAACATGCAGATTAGATGCCATGTTACTATTGTGTAAAACATTGGTAGGAAAAATATTATGGAGGAGTTTTGAAGTTGGATTGTGTTGTATTGTAGATTGTTGAAAGTTTGTATTTGGCTTTGTTTTAGATTTTTGTTTATTTAAAGCATTTTGCTCAATTGTTTGGAGGAAGGAAGTAGTGAAGGGAATTTTCTTTTGTGCAGGAGTGATTTTAGGTTGAGGAACGGGTTGCTTAGGAGGTTGGGTGACCTGTTGTTTGGTCATGGCTTGGGCTATAGTGACCATATTCGCATTAGATGATCCACCCTTATCACTTTCTTGATCAATGAAAGAAAAGGGATTAGTTTGCATATCAAGCGCCCGTTCTAAGGCTGTTTTAGCATCACTAATTTCCCCTTTATCAATACGGACTACCACATTAAGGACGTCAATATGTTGATTAAGAAATTTTTGAAAATGTTCTGTGTTGTCGAAAGTGATGCCTCCATTTGGAGCTATTCTAGGGGACGAAGATTATTTAACACTTCTTTCTTGTTCCTTATCTTCGCCTAAGTATTCATCTGATTGACCTAGAGTTTCACCTTCTGGATTTGTATCTCCAAGAAGGACATTTGGGTTTTCAGTTGTATTTTGTAGCCAATCTTCTCCTTCTGCTAAAATTTCTTTACCATTCCTAAGTTTAGTCATGGTGCTAAGTTTTGATTTCAGCAAATATATATATATTTATATATATATAAATATGGAACAAATTAAAAGGTATATATTTATATATACCTAATGCAATATTGTAAATGAAATGTTTAAGTTTTTTACTATGTTTTTTGATTTTTTGATTTTGATTTTTAGTTTTTTAGTTTTTCTTTGAAACGATATAATAAAGATAGCAAATGAAACAGTAAATGCACACAATAATAATAAGGCTAAAAGTAGATGAAATAATCTTCTATGAATAATTTATGAATATCATTAATAGGTTCAAGCTGTTCAGGGGTCATGAAATGTTCTTCTTCAAATTGAAAGTTTTATTTTAAGAATTTGATGAAAAGAGCTATGGTAATGTTGTCTATCTCAGATGCTGGTTGATAAAAGTAAAGCTCATGGCAATACTCTCGATATAGCACAGCTCGCGGAACTCTACTCCATCTTTCCCTATCTGTGAGAACAACTTCTTGGTCCTCTACAAGGCCTAGGAATCGGTGTACAATGTCTGCATTCTCGAGGTATTCCTCGAAGTCGAACAACTCTGAAGATACTAAATCTCTCCTATAGGCTAACCACCTATGGCAAGCTCTCTGAAGTTCATGATAGAACACTAATTGATGAGGATCCAAGATTCTATCCAAGACTAGCCTCTTAATCTTTTTAAGTTGTGTGGACCTAGATGAAATGATACTAAGTCTCCTGATAAGCTCGTCCCACAAGGATTGATTTCTACTTGCTTCAGGGACACTAAGGACATAATTAACTTCTATGGCCGCTAATTGGTTTACTACGTTTATAGTAACTGCTAACCTCTTTTTAGGAGCTACCATCTAAACATGATTTTGAACCTTAAATGTTTTAAAATGCATCTAAGTTTTAGTTGTTCTAATAATTTTTTTTTTTGTCTTTGTTTGTTTTTGTTCAAAAGGTTATGATGCATTCACGTCGGGTTCACCAAAATGTATCGCTCCAAATTTTTTGCACCCCTACCTTCAGGCTATTGGATCCACGCCCGAAAGGAGGATGGGAAAAGGATGGTGCGGTACCTCGGATGAGAGGACTTTGCGAAGGTCCCGCCTCTCAAGGGAGGTGCATTTTGGTGATTTTTCGACGGATGGTGGGTTCACCAGGAAAAATTTGACGGCAGTTTCCACGCCTAGGTTTTGGGAATGAGTTTTGATGAGTTCTTTTTATTTTTAAACATTCATCCTAGGTTTGGCCGAATGATTCTAACTTTAAACTACATGAAAATGCAATTTAAATGCATACAACAAACAGAAAGGAAAACAAAAATAGAGAATTTGCAGGAGGCCAATGAAGATTACCTGATCCGGAAGTCTGATGGAGTTTCTGAAGCTTGAAGCAGTCTGGATCGTCTGCAATTCAACAGAATCGCCTTTAATTTGATAAAATCGTCTAAACTGACAGGATCATCTGCAATCTGATGAATTCGTCAGACGAATTCATCAGAGACCTGCAAAACAACAAATAGATGCAAAATACAAGAAATTATATTTTGCAAACAGGGGCAAACTATATGAAACAGTAATATGAGTGTTGAACAATATACAAGAACATAAGTAAATGCAAATCACTGTGTTTAGATAGCAGAATATGATCTTAATATGCAAACTAGACAAAATGGGTGAACTCCAGATGCAATATAGTATAAAAACTGAATAAACAATCTAATTTATAGCATAAAATGATAGATAAAATAGACAGAAGAGCAAACTCTAGGCACTGATTGCCTCGATGTGTGCTACAGTCAAAATCGTCTCGCATCAGTACGAGATCATCCCGAATTTGACGAGATCGCCTCCGATCTTGATAGGTTCGTTGGCTACGATAGGTGCTGGCTTCGGTTGAAAACCAATGGTGTACCTGCAATGAAATGACTATAGGACTAATGCAAAATATGAATTACGATGTTTTAGAGCATAAGGGTTCAATTTGCATAAAAATTCAGCCAGGGGTTGGGGAGGGAAAAGTCTTAGAGTTAAATAGGCATAGGATAGTTGTTGGGAGGTTGGAGATCATCCCAATTTGGGAGATCTCCAATGGGGGAAGGGTCTCAATGACGCATAAATGCTTCTGCCCGGATTGGAGACCCGTTGGAATGGATTCCAACTATGCAAATTCAGTTTTGCGACGAAATCGTCTGGATGTTCTAGTCTAGACGAAGTCATCAAATCTGGGGCGATATCGTCTGATCGGAGACGATATCGTCAAACGGTCAAAACAACTGCTAAAAATGGCATGAAAAAGGAGGAAACGGGTTTCTCGACGGTTAACGAGCGGTTTGGGAGGTTAAATTTGAATTTAAATTTATTTACTAAGGTGAATGTAATTATTCCAATTTTATTGTGCCAATTTTAGGGTGCTACACTTCATTATCTATTTTAACAATATGGAGGATGCTAACCACATTTTAATAGGAGGTCCTTGGTTTTTGGGCAAAAGGAGCCTTTTTCTCAGATGATGGGGTGAAGATTTCAACCCTAAAAAGAAAAATATTAACATTACCCCTATTTGGGTTTGTCTCTCGAGTCTACCTGCCTAGTTATTCAATGAATATTGGTTGCAGGGCATAGCTAGAACTATAGGGGACATGATCTCCATTTACCATGTGACCTTGGCTAAGACAAGGATGAATCATGCATGAATCTATGTAAATGTTAATTTGGATAATGAATTGCCAAGGTTTTTGGAGCTAGAGTATGGAGAGTACTATCAAAAATAACTAGTAGAATATGAGAACAGACTGGCATTCTATGCAAAATACAAAAATCAAGGACATCTATGCAATCAGTGCCCTAACCTGGTAATGAATAGAGAAAAGCAGAAGCAAGGAATGCTAGACAGAGGAAATTTGAGTAGTTTCCCTGACAGAGGTGATTTCAATCAGGCAAACTATGTCTACCAAAAAAAGAAAAGAGAGGGTGCAGGGTCCCAAAAATACAAAGGAAAATAATAGGTTTTTGGCAACCAAAATACTCAGGTAAGTTCCAATCCTCTAGTTTCAAATAAATTTTCAATTCTATCCAATATGGGAGTAGGAGGATTATCGGAAGACATGGAAGCCCAAAAAATTCAAGCTAACCATTTTGACTCTCTAGAATCCCCATCCAAGTCAAGATCCTCAAACCCTAATGCTAAAATTATTGTAAGCCCCGTGGGTATCACAAAGCCAAACCCTAATACTCGATCTCTAGAATCCCCATACAAGTCGGGATCCTTAAACCCCAATGCTTAAAATACTTCAAGCCCAGTGGGCATCCCAAAGCCAAAACCTAATGCTGAAGAACTTAGGAAGAAAGTTGAGGCATTGGAAAATAAAAATCTCATCTCCCTAAAATCATTACTAGGAGCTAGGTGAATCCTGCTGAGGGGACGTCCCATAGACCAAGGGAATACAGGAAAAAAGGAGAAGATTTGGATGTAGGGGTGGAGATATGTGAAACTCTTCAGACTGAGGAATATGGTAGTCTAGTTCTACAACACATTGCCTCCCCCCAGTTTAGTCCTAAACAAAATAGGAGCACTATGAAGTCTCCTATAGATTTTGGCAGTGAAAAAATAAGAGGGAGAATATCAAATGTTGAGCATCAAAAAATTAAAACTAATAATGACATTGCTAATGGAAAATAGAGAACCTTGTTTCAATAGGTTATTTTGGGTTCTGAAGACAACAAATTAGGAAAATCCCTTCAAGGGATGGGGAGAGGAATAAATCCTAAAAAATCTAAATGAAGTTCCTATAATGGAACGTGAGAGGCCTCAATGGCTTGCCCAAACATAGGGAAGTCAGTGCAATAAGAAATCAAGTGAATCCAACTATTATCATGTTGCAAGAAACAAAAACTGATGAGATTCAATCAAAAAAAGTAGCAAAAAAAATATGGAATCAAGGGGATATGGTTTGCAAATTAGCTAGAGGAGCTTCTGAAGGCCTTATGACTTTGTGGGATCCCCGGATAGTAGAAGGCACCATTATTCAAAAATATGACAGGGTTCTTAGTTTTTTATTTAAGGAAATAAACAAGTCATGGATCCTTTTAAATATTTATGCCACGAATTCAATTCAAGGGAGAGCTCTACTGTGGGAGTACTTAGGCAATTTGAGTGAAATATTCCATAATATCCCCTGGATTCTGGCTAGGGATTTTAACACTCCTCTTTACCCTTCAGAAAAAATGGGTGGAAATGGACCACCTATCAGGAGCATGGATGAGTTCAATGAATTTGTGAAATCCAACATGTTGATGGATGTAAAACTTAGAGGAGCAAATTATACCTAGAGCAATCGGCGGATAGGGTGTCATCTCATTCAATAAAGGCTTAACAATTTTTTTCTATCAAAGGAGGCTACAACTTTGTTTAGTGATTATACCCTGTAAGCCCTTCCTAAAATTGCCTCTGATCATAATCCTATTTTTTTGGAGATACCTAACTCTCTGTCCTTCAAGAAACCTTTCAGATTTCAATATATGTGGATCAAACATTCTAGTTTCAGAGATAACTTAATTTAGTGGTGGCAACAACCTGTCAGGGGTAGTGCAACTTTTAAACTTGCTAGAAAATTAAAGTTTGTTAAGGAAAAGCTTCAAAATTGGAACAAAGAGGTCTTTGGGAACCTCTTTGAAAATAAAAAATAGGTTGTTGAAAGTTTTAAGATAATTTATCAGAGGATTCAACATGGTGATGTTGAAAAAACTACTAGGAAGGAGGAACAGACAAAACTAGTAAATTTTCATAAAATTTTTGCCTGTGAGGAAATCTATTGGAGGCAAAAATCAAGGGCTCTTTGGTTGAAATATGGAGATTCAAATTCCAATTTTTTTCACGTCACCATGCTTAGAAACAAAAGCAATAACAAGATAACAATTAAAAAAGGAGATGGTACTATTACTCAGGACTTAACAGAAATAAAAAAGGAGGCAGTAACTTATTTCAATTCTATCCTTGGTCAAGAATCATAGTGCAATGAGAAGGCCAAAGGTATTCTCTTGCAATCAATTCCTAGCTTAATAAATGAGGATATAAACCTTAATCTTATATATCCCTTTTCTAATGAGGAAATTAAGGAATCCTTCTTTAGCATGGAGCCAGACAAAGCCCTAGGACTCGATGGCTTTCACCCTCATTTCTATCAAGATTTTTGGACATCGTAAGTGAGGATGTAATTTTTGCTGTCAGAGAATTCCAAGCAAGAAATCATATCCCAAAATGTCTCAACTCTACTTTTCATTGTATCAACAATAATTCTACTAAGAAGGCAAAACCCTTGAATCTATGGTCGACTTCGAGCAACTCCATCCATGCACATGCTTTCTTACAAGATCCTAACTAAATCCATTGCAAATAGAATGAGATATGTTCTTGTAGACACCAAAACAGCACCAATCCGATTTTGTGACTACAAACACTGATCACATTAACACACACAGCCCCCAGGGTAGCCCCCAGAGGTTAAACAGTGGTTCTAACCACTTACACAACAGTTTTGCAAGTCAAAAATCAATTTGGCACCTTTTAGACACTTTATTTCTTATTCGTCCCACCCGGGGACGAGTGCGAATTTGTACTCGTCCTACCCAGGGACGAGTATGGATTTATACTCGTTTCACCCAGGGACGATTACTAGCGCTCGCTTCTGGGTGGGACGAATGCCAGGTTTGACCAGCAAAAAGTCAGACCTCGACGCATGACAACTCAGAACTACCACTCAGCTTTTCATGCATGACATAGGAGTGCGAGTGAGTTCTTTTGACAACACACATCTGCCAATTGACTTTCCCTTCACTGCATGGGAAGGAGAGTAAGCTTTTTAAGACAACTCAGATTTGCCACTTAGCTATCCCTTCATTGCATGGGAGTGCAAGTGAGCTTTGCTAAAACATGCAAAGACATGCACAGAGGCAGTTAAGAAGCCCTTGATCAAGAAGAAGTCTTCTCTTCACAAACAAAAGCATTCATGCAAAGAAACACTTTTGCATGTTAATTCAAAAAGACCCCTTGGGTCTATAAAAACGGTGAGTTTTCTCACCCAAAAGGATATACAGAGAAGGAGCATTTTGAGCGACGAAGTGCTGCTAGTTCACTTACTGGCGATTTGTGCTTTCATAATCGTGGTATTTCTTTTAGTTTCATGTTTATGCTTTTGTCAAGTTTTTCATTTCATTTAGATTCATTTCAACCATCGTTAGATTCATCTTTTATTTTTCATACACAGGTGCTACTGACTTTCTTGTTTGTTTCTTTGAGTGCAGAGTTGCAAGCATTAGAGGAGCGGCGAGGAGTCTACCTTACCAACGCAAGCGGCGGCAACATTTGGCCCGCCCATTCCAAACGTGGGCATGCGGAAGGAGGAAGACTAAGTCACAAATTGTAACAAAGACCAATTTAACGCTCCTAGCCCCTAAAAAGGGAGGAGACGTCTATGTAACCGAGGATAAGAAATTTGAATAAAGAGGGCTGTGATTTCCTTACATCTTTTCTTTCGTCTCCAATTTATCTCCTTTCCTTGTTTTTGTGCATAGGATTAAAGCGTTACATTTCGTCTTATATTGCATAGTTATAGTTTTCCTTTTGCTTCCGAAATCTCGTGCTTTCAATGGCGATCACGGTGGGACCCTGTCCTCTATTTTTTTTTAGGTTAACTTACTGATCTAAAATTGCTATTTTTTTTATAGGTACCTATTTTTCAACAATCGGACTGTTATTCGTCTCTGCAAGTGACGATTACAGTAATTGTTACTCGTCTCACCCCGGGACGAATAAACTATTCGTTCCACCCCGGGACGATTACGGTTCTGTTATTCGCCTCACCCAGGGACGATTATAGATCTGTGCAAATTTTCAGAGCAAATCAAAAAATTTCGATTAGGCAGAGAAGAGGTAGGGGTTTTTACAGCTTCTATCAAATTTTTGTTTTTTTATTTTTTGGTTTTCAGTTTGAATGGCTTAGGGAAAGATTTCTTTTCATTTGCTTGTTTCAATTTTGCAAAATTAAAATGAACCCCACACATCACGTTACATTTTAAACCAAGGCGTTGGTCGTAAGACCCCAACCCTTGAGCAAGACCAACGGTGGGTTCATCACCACCTTGGCTTAGCTTTGCATCCATTCCCCGATTGTCAATTGTTGTTAGGCGTAAATCCTGACGAAAGCTGACCGAGTGTCGCTTGGGGTGATTCCCATGCGTGCGAGGATAAGTTTTCTATGGTAGGTGCCATTAACAGAGCAATTCCCCTTTCGTACCGCCTACGTACCACGTACCATCTGCTCTCACGTACCTATAGTCTCCCTCACGTAAGGGCGGGTATATAGAGAGGTTGGTATATCGGTCCGGCAATGGTATATTGAAGGGGCGACCATTTTGGGAGTTATATGAGCCGTCATAATGCATTTAAACGTTCTTCAAAACCTACAAAAACAAAACAAAACAACAAAAACACACTAAACCAGATTTAGGGCACACTATTAATCTTTAAAAGAGATAAGCATTGCTTGTGTGTGTATGCTATTTTCTCGTTTAGACAAAAAAAATCAAAAATCAAAAAAATCATAAACAAAGATAAAAATCTACGCATTTTGTCACTCGCTCCAAAAAAAGCTCCAAGGATTCCCGCAATCGCTTGGTCACTCCAAAATGCCCCAAAGGTGTCCATGAACCCTTTGGTCAACCCAAAAGCACCCTGAAGGTGCCCATAAGTGATGCAGGACCATCCAACAAAATATGGGAAATCTTGTATTTTTCCCTAAATTTTAGTGCATCTTGTCGGGGCCATAACTTCTCAACCGTAGCTCCGATTGACGTGAAATTTTACAGGGAGTTAGTTGGGAGAATTTTAAACAAATATAACTCCCTTGAGTTGTATTTTCCAAAAAAGTCAATTTTTGGGGCCAAATTCCATCATCTAGTGCCCCAAAATTAGGTTTTAAAATTGCTTACCTAATTTTTTGCGCTTTTTGAGTTGTTCGAAGGTCAATATCTCCTAATGTATTTAGAGTTAGGACTTGAAACTTCATTTTTGTCTTATCTATGGTAAGAGGGATGCGCACACCAATTTTGGGCCCCATCTGACTCATTTTCAATTTTAGGGTTTTTAGAGAGACATCGTCATGGTGCTCACCTGCAGCCAAGCCCAATCACGGGCGAATGTTGTGGGGAATATCCAAGGAGGCACAAGTCACCTCCGGTATAGTCCCCAAGATTTGGTCATACCACCTTGGCGACCTAACACACAAGGCAGTCCCCTCCACACCTTAACGGAAAGGGACTATAGGGGCACCTCTTCTAGGGGCACTCCTGTTCAGCATAGCACCCAACACACACCCTCCCATGAGAGGTATATCCGTAGGAGAGCTCCCTTAGATGCTCGCTATGAGTGGTCACCGCATGATGAAGCACTAGGTCAACATAGGGTTCGACGGGAGGAACCACATGATTACACTATCCCTCCTTCACCCCCTCTAGTTGTCAGGACTACAAGGACAAATACAGAGCACAAGGCTCCTCAGGTGGGGCGAGCCAACTCTTCCCGTTCCTCTTTCACTTACAAAAGAGAGCACGAGGAAAACCCTTACCTTCCTCAAGAACAATATACATCGCAGGAGCAACACGCCTCCGCAATTGCTAGCTTTCAGGATTACCTATTGAGGCCAAAGCCTCGGGGGAATGCCGCTACCCCCAACAGAGGGAGGCGACCTATAGAGATCTCGGATCACCATGACCGAGATAGATATCTAGGAGAGGCATCTAGGCCTTCTAGACATGAGACGACAGGACCAACTATCTTAGAATCTGCCAAGCATATCGCACGTCGGATGGAACTCGCGTTACTTGAGCTAGAACAACAACAGTTAGAGCAACAATATCTTTTAAATCAAGAGTGCCTTCAGCGCCAGGAGGATGAGTTGTTACAACACACTATGCAGGCGAAGACTCCAACCCCTCGCATGCATAAGACAAAACATTATGAGAAACACAATTGGGTGCAAGACAGGTCTCTACGACCTTATCAAACGTTGCCCTCGACGCCTCCTAGACTTGAGCGGGAGGCCAATCCTAAGACCAATGACGGGTGCCTTCTTCAGGCGCCCACCCAGGTTCATGGACCACCCCCAAAAATTCTTCAAGAAGCCTCTGAGGAACCTGAGCTAGAAAAAGAGTGGACTAAAATGAAATACCAAAGCATGGGGGGTGCTATTCAGTCATCCCTCTCAAGGCATCAAGTTTCCCACAACTTGCAACGGGAACAAATCAAACAGGAGGAGCTCAAATCCCTCGATACAAGCAATGCACTGCCCAAGCACTTAGAGTCAGTAGAGACCAAGATTTTGGGGCCACAAAAGCCCAACTCACGTGAAACTCCTCTCAAAGAGGATCAACCCCTGGTTGTAGAGCTACCTGATGATGAGGTCTTCCATATCTTAGAATCACCAGATTCTGATAAGCCTGACTCTCTCGCCAAAGACGAGTCAACATATGCAATAGCGCCATGGGACCCATTCGATTTCGACAACATTAATTCACAGGTGGTCCCGATGGATGAGCATCACAAAATTCTCCTAACATTACTCCCTTTGGAGGCTCCCATCGAGCCCGTGCCATTGCCAAAAAATCAGGTCCCCCGCAAAGCGCGAAACAACTCCATGAGGACCACATCAATCTGCTCGAACAAGAAGAGCTTAACATGTCGCAGACAGCTATCGAGGCCAACGAGGGCCTTTGGATCACTGACAATGATTACGAAGATGAAACTGAGATGGCTTATCTCAATCATGCACGACGACACAATCACCCTGTCACCCATGACGAACTAATGGCCCAACTAGGCATAAGACTAGGGCATGAGTGGCGCATAGACCCAGCCCACTGGCATCACATGTTGATCCCACTCCTTTGGGAAGATCGCGAGCACCTTCCACCCAGAGATATCATAGCACCATCAGTGCCGAAGGCAGACCTTGCCCTCCTATCCGTGCATAAGGCCGATCCATTCGTGCCAATTCCTACAGAGCCAGATCCGGTGCACAAAGATCATCATGCTGGGGGTACCTCTATTCCCTGAAGAGCCAATGGGTTACACCAAATGCTCCAAAGGTGTCCATAAACCCTTTGGTCAAACCAAACGCTCCAAAGGTGTCCATAAACCCTTTGGTCAAACCAAAAGCTCCAAGGATTATCGCAATCACTTGGTCACCCCAAAAGCTCCAAGGATTATCGCAATCTCTTGGTCACCCCAAAAGCTCCAAGGATTATCGCAATCACTTGGTCATCCCCAAAAGCTCCAAGGATTATCGCAATCACTTGGTCATCCCAAAAGCTCCAAGGATTATCGCAATCGCTTGGTCATCCCAAAAGCTCCAAGGATTATCGCAATCGCTTGGTCATCCCAAAAAGCTCCAAGGATTATCGCAATCGCTTGGTCATCCCAAAAAGCTCCAAGGATTATCGCAATCGCTTGGTCATCCCAAAAAGCTCCAAGGATTATCGCAATCTCTTGGTCATCCCCAAAAGCTCCAAGGATTATCGCAATCGCTTGGTCATCCCAAAACTCCAAGGATTATCATAATCACTTGGTCATCCCAAAACTCCAAGGATTATCGCAATCTCTTGGTCATCCCAAAAGCTCCAAGGATTATCGCAATCGCTTGGTCATCCCAAAAGCTCCAAGGATTATCGCAATCTCTTGGTCATCCCCAAAAGCTCCAAGGATTATCGTAATCGCTTGGTCATCCCAAAAAGCTCCAAGGATTATCGCAATCGCTTGGTCATCCCAAAAAGCTCCAAGGATTATCGCAATCGCTTGGTCATCCCAAAAAGCTCCAAGGATTATCACAATCACTTGGTCACCCTAAAAGCTCCAAGGATTTTCATAATCGCTTGGTCAAACCCTAAATGCCCCAAAGGTATCTATAAACCCTTTGGTCAAGACAAAAGCTCCAAGGATTACCACAATCGCTTGGTCAACCCAAAAGCTCCAAGAGTTACCATAACTGCTTGGTCAACATAAGTATTCAAAAATCAACAAAAACAACACAAAAATCAAAATCACAAAAACATTTGCATTTCAATTCCATGCATTCTCATAACACATCAAAATTACAAAAACAATTGCATTTCAATTCCATGCATACTCATAAAAAAAAAAAAAAAACAAAAATCAAAATCACAAAAACAATTGCATTTCAATTACATGCATTCTCATAAAAAAACAAAATCACAAAAACATTTGCATTTTCCATACATTCTCATAAAAAAAAAAATGAAATCACCAAAACATTTGCATGCATTTTCATAAAAATCAAAATACAAAAATATAGGTTGCATTAAACATTGCATCCATCCCTTGCATACTTCGATAGGTCATACAAGTCAAAAGCACCATAGGCTGTCATTACTTGGCAATTCCATCATTTCCACCTCAAATCCATTTCCATAAACGCATACATCCAACGATATCACCTTTTTATTTTAGCATAGTCGATTGTCTCCTAATGTATATAGGGTTTTCGTCATTCAGCTGTCTTTAAATTTCTAGCCAAAACTGTACATAGTTAAACAGATTTTACACGGGAAAGTTTTACTTGGATCACACCTTGTTACGTAGCATCCCAACACAAATTAACACACATATAATAATTCCTAAGTTGTGTGAACGAAAGATGAAACCTGCACCGTAATCCCGGTTACCATAAGCGAAACGGCTATCTTGCTTATCCCCTGTGCAAATGACCCTAGGAATGCTGAGAGTTGGCAAAAGGACAAGCATCCTCCCTACCCAATTCCCCATGAATCCCAAGTTCTCAAAAGTTGCAAAACATCAAAAATTTGCAAAACGTCAAAACATTCAAAATTGACATCCTACAGTGCACACATCAAAAGGCACGTACAATAGTGATTCTCGTCACTCCCTATCCCTTGCTCAAAAAAAAAAAAAAAAAAACATCAATAAAACAAAATAAACAGTGATCTTATCACTATAAAGAGCAAGTATCCCAATACAATTGAAGAAAAGCAGGGAGTCGAACTTGAATCCCTGGAATTCTCAGCATTTCGACAGGTCATGAGGCAAGCTTCAGTACCGGTTTGGTTGATAGCCTATCAGTCACTGATAGTAAACCTCCCGCATGACGATATATCTGTCACATTAACTTGTGTATAGATCAATGTTTGCATGTGGATGAGCTAGCTTATGGTATCCTAGATAGCATCGCAGATTAATCTAACCAAACACAATCAAGGAGTTAGTGGAGCTAATTAGGTGATCCTCAGTACAGGTTCGGTTGAAAGCCCATCTGGCACTGGCGGTATCCTGATGAATAACACATAAACGAACTCAATTGCACACACAGGGATGTGAAATAACTTGGTTAAATTCAAGTCGAATTTATACCTTGTTCAAAAGTCTTGCGAGATAAATGTACAGTCTTGGCTAGTTAGTTAAAATATCTGAATCTAAGAAAAGCTTAACTACATTTTAAAAACAACTGTCACATTTTATTCCGTACATCACCATCAAAATATATGCAAAATACAAAAACAAAGTTTTCACATGCAAAGTCATTTCACAAAGTCATCCCATTAGTATAGCAAGTCAATCAAATCTTGTACAGTCTATGGTGCATCGACACATCATCAACACCTCATTTCATTCATTCCCTATCCATACATCATACAAATTAAAAACATCACATTCATAATCGCCTCTGCATACATCAAACACATACATAAAAACACGCAAAACAACCAAAATAAAAAAAAAACAAACAAACACAACAAAACAACCAAAATATAAAAAAAAAAAAAACAAACACAACAAAACAACCAAAATATAAAAATGACAAATGCCAACAAAAACACTAAAAATTGCCGGACAAAAGTGCTCTTGCACTTAACCTCTTCGCATTAGAAAATTGATGTCGGGGTCTACCTTGTCGTTATCCTACTCCCCAAGAAGGCTACCATAGCCGGACCGCTCCACGGGAAGACGGATTTTCGCCAATGTTACCCCCAAATGGCATCCCAAAATGGGTTCACACCCACCAAAAATAGGTCAAAAAAATCGGGAAATTGCTCGCGCATTCAACGGACAACATCTGAAGGCACCCTCACTTAAGTCATCTTGGGTCAAGCGACTCGTCGCTTTTCTCATGTCAGTCATTCCTTCATCGATTCGTCGCTTGAGGGGGTAGTCACACTTAAGTCACCAATCAACAACAACACACCCAATCAAGGCAATGGCATGCATTCAAAGAATCATTGACAAAGACAATCACGCTCCTGCTTGGGGCAGCAAACAAGCAATAATCACAAAATTGATCAAACACTTGGCATTCCCGAAGCATGAACACAAGGTTCCCCCGTGGACAAAAGGTTATGCCCTTTGCCTATTCATGACTGATCAATGTCCAAGCTCAAGTCACACCTCACCAAAATAGGTTAATACTTGAAATCAAATTCCTTAGCTCGTCAGAAGCAAGGATTCAAGAATGCATGCCCTTTCCATGCTTGGGGCATCAAGAGTTGGTTAGGTTACTGAGAAACCCTAATCATTAGTGCTTTGGTTATCTATTTTTGCTCGACGCTGTGCCATGCACAACGCTTCCCAAAAAGGGGCATCTCGTAGACACCAAAACAGCACCAATCCGATTATGTGACTACAAACACCGATCACATTAACACACACAGCCCCCGGGGTAGCCCCCGAGAGGTTAAACAGTGGTTCTAACCACTTACACAGACAGCTTTGCAAGTCAAAAATCAGTTTGGCACCTTTTAGACACTTTATTTCTTATTCGTCCCACCCCGGGGACGAGTGCGGATTTGTACTCGTCCTACCCAGGGACGAGTATGGATTTGTACTCGTTTCACCCAGGGACGATTACTAGCGCTCGCTCCGGGGTGGGACGAATGCCAGGTTTGACCGACAAAAAGTCAGACCTCAGCGCATGACAACTCAGAACTACCACTCAGCTTTTCATGCATGACATAGGAGTGCGAGTGAGTTCTTTTGACAACACACATCTGCCAATTGACTTTCCCTTCACTGCATGGGAAGGAGAGTAAGCTTTTTAAGACAACTCAGATTTGCCACTTAGCTATCCCTTCATTGCATGGGAGTGCAAGTGAGCTTTGCTAAAACATGCAAAGACATGCACAGAGGCGGTTAAGAAGCCCTTGATCAAGAAGAAGTCTTCTCTTCACAAACAAAAGCATTCATGCAAAGAAACACTTTTGCATGTTAATTCAAAAAGACCCCTTGGGTCTATAAAAAGGGTGAGTTTTCTCACCCAAAAGGATATACAGAGAAGGAGCATTTTGAGCGACGAAGTGTTGCTAGTTCACTTACTGGCGATTTGTGCTTTCATAATCGTGGTATTTCTTTTAGTTTCATGTTTATGCTTTTGTCAAGTTTTTCATTTCATTTAGATTCATTTCAACCATCGTTAGATTCATCTTTTATTTTTCATACACAGGTGCTACTGACTTTCTTGTTTGTTTCTTTGAGTGCAGAGTTGCAGCATTAGAGGAGCGGCGAGGAGTCTACCTTACCAACGCAAGCGGCGGCAACATTTGGCCCGCCCATTCCAAACGTGGGCATGCGGAAGGAGGAAGACTAAGTCACAAATTGTAACAAAGACCAATTTAACGCTCCTAGCCCCTAAAAAGGGAGGAGACGTCTATGTAACCGAGGATAAGAAATTTGAATAAAGAGGGCTGTGATTTCCTTACATCTTTTCTTTCGTCTCCAATTTATCTCCTTTCCTTGTTTTTGTGCATAGGATTAAAGCGTTACATTTCGTCTTATATTGCATAGTTATAGTTTTCCTTTTGCTTCCGGAATCTCGTGCTTTCAGTTCTACCCCACATCATAGATATATCCCATGGAAGCTCTATCCAGAGTAGTTCAAACTTGGATGGAGTTATCATAGTTCATGAAGCTCCGCACTTTGCTCATAAGACTAACAGGTCTATTTTTGCCCTCAAGCTTGATATGAACAAAAAATTTGATAGGATAAATTGGGAATTTTTTATTGTTGTCATCCTTAAGTTTGGTTTTCACCACAAATGGGTTAATTTGATCAAATAATGCATTTCTAAAGCATGGTTCTCAATTATGGTTAATGGAACAACTGTTGGTTACTTTCAAAGTCATAGAGGAATTTGGTAGGGGAACCCTATCGGCCCCATGTTATTCATCATTGTGGTAGAAGATTTAGGCAGAACCATCAAAAATGCTTGTATTTCAAGGCTAATATCAGTAATCAAGGCAACATCTCTCACTAGGTTTGTTTCTCACCAAAAATTCATCGATGATACCCTTATATTGACTAAGGTGTCGGTGGTTGAGGCCAAAATAATTAAATACATCCTGCAACTCTATGAGGACGCTATTGGTCAGAAAGTTAATTTTAGTAAAATCAAGTTATATTTCTTGAACACCCCCATTTAGAGGTAAGGAAGGATTGCAAAAATTTTAGGGTGTGATATAGCAAACCTCCCCACTTCATATATTGGTCTCCCTCTTTTCATTGGTTCTCCGAGAGAGTCAATGTGGGACAAGGTTATTGAAAGAATTCAAAAAAACTTTCTAGATGGAAAGGTCATCTTCTATATCAAGTAGGAAAGCTGACACTCACTAAGGCCTCTCTTCAGAGCCTTCCAATCTATTTCCTCTCCATTTTCAAAGCCCCTGTCAAGTTTTTCCTAAAAATTGAGAAACTCCAAAAATAATTTTTATGGACTGGATCAGAGGAGAAAAAAAGGATACACCTTGTAGGATGGACCAAAGCATGCAGACCCAAGGAAAATGGGGGCTTAGGTATGAGGATAATTGCTCATATGAATTTAGCTTTACTAGCTAAGCAGGTGTGGCACCTCATTTTTGGTGAAGAAAATGAATGGACAACTATCATCAAACGAAAGTATCTTCAAAATATGGAATTTCTAAGTGACTCAGTTCCAATCAAAGGTTTTGCTTTTTGGAAAGCAATTCTCAATTGTAAGGAAATCATCAAAAAATGTTTAAGATGGGTTTTAGGCAATGGTGAGAGGATAAATTTTTGGAATGATAGGTGGGCTAAGGACAAACCACTGATGCAATATACTAACTTAGCCCGAATAAGAGATATCACGAAAGAACTCATTGGCAGAAAAGTCTATGATTATATGGTTGAGGACAGAGGTAGAATGAAGTGGAAATAAATAAGGATTCAGGGATTTCAAGTGGAATCAAATGATCTTTGTAACATTCTTAGGCAACATTTTATCCCCATGATACCCAAGGAAGATCAAGTGACCTAGGCTCCTACGAAAAATAGGCAGTTCATTGTTAAATTAGCTTATAAGCTTCTGCTTGATGACAAGGATTTTGTCCTCCAAAAGGACTTGGTTTGGATAAAAAATTTAATTCAAAAAATTGTAGTCTTTTCATGGCTGGTTATCTAAGGAATAATTCTAACCGTTGATGATATGATGTGTAAAGGTATTTGTATCACTAATCATTGGTATCTATGTAGGGCTAATTGGGAGACCATTTATCATATTTTCCTTGAGTGCCCTTTTTTCTTGACTGTCCTAAGTGGGGTTTTCAGGCCTTCAATGTTTCTTGGGTTAAACCAGCCATCGTACTTTATTTGTTTGTCTAGTGACCTTGCCCCTTTTAAAGCCAAAGACTTAGATACATGTAGAAAATTTATCTCAATCACTATATTTGGTAGGTGTGGTTAGAAAGGAACCATAAAGCCTTTAATTAGTCTATCCATGATCATAAAACTATCATTGCCAGGATCCTATCCTTTGCCAATGAGAATGTGAACCTTATCCCTTTTGATAGCCATAAAACTCATCTACAGGAGACCACGATTGCTCAATATTTAAGCTTAACCTTGTTAGATGAGTTTGTGCCTAGGGTAGTCAACCCTAGAGCCAATGTTAAGTGGTCCCCACCTCCTACAGGTTGTTTTAAGCTTAATTTTGATGGAGTGGCTAAGGAAAATCCTAGTAGAGCAGACACTGGCAATATTGTGCGAGATCATAATGGGAATATGATGCTTGCATTTTCTAAATATTTGGGAACAAGGACAGACAACGAAGCTGAAGCTAGAGCTATGTGGAGAGGACTTCAAGTGACTCAAGACTTAGAATGTAATTTGATCATAGAAGGAGACTCTATGCATGTTATAAATCTCCTCAATAATTGGAAAACACCTCCTTGGAGGATTAAAACAATTATTGAAGAGGCTAGGATCCTTTTCCAAGGAAGACAAGACAAAAAAGCCCAACATGTCTTTCGGGAAGCTAACAAAGTTGCTAATAAGTTGGTCAATTTGGGTGTCGATGGTGACAGACTTTTCAAATGGGAACATGATGTCTCGAGCGAAGTAGAGGAGCTTATTCAACAAGAATGCCAAGAATGATAGTCGAATTTACCAATAGGGAAGGCACTGTAAGTTTGAAGGCTATGAGTATTCACGTCTCTTTTTTGAAATGGACAATAAAAATTATTCGAGCTGTCAGTCTTGGTGGATGCTGCTTGGAAATACCACAAAGACTAATGGGGATAGTCACATGTTAGATAACATGGCTCCTAGTTATCTTAGTAATTTGAGGTTGGTTGATAATCATAGGGCAGGAAATAAACAAAAATATAAGACTTCGAACCAGAGCCACGTGGACCACCAGATAGCCACCGCCATAAATATAGCCATCAGGTTCACTTCTCCAAGGTTGATTGGCCAATATAGGATATGGTCCCAAATCATGTCATATATGGAAGAAAGCAATTACCAAATAATTATTAAGAGTAACTATTAATACAGAGCTTGTGGGAGTTTTTTTTAGTACTTTGCTATGTGTGTCTGCAGCTTTTTGTTTCTCCACTATTTCAAGGAAGGGATATGTATCTATTTATTTTTTTGTAATTATGATGCAAGTGTGTTTTCTTGGGGTAGACCCAAAATGTTTTATGGGAAGTTTCTTTTTGATAATAGGCTATGTGCATTACCGGATGTAATGGCTTTGGCGGCATATAGATTTTACATATATAGGATCCTTAGTAAGGATATGTTCATCAACAGCCCTGGGTTAATTTTTGTAAAGGGTTTTGGGTCAACCTGTAAAACCCGGTATTAATGCTATAGTATCTTATCTACCAAAAAAAATGTCTACTACCCAATGAACAAAGTCAAATTTATTGCTAGCTGAATGATCATAGTTTAGAAAATCCTTCAACTATAGTCTTAAGTAAAAAATGAATCTAAAACAATATTCTAATATTTGCTAAAATCCTTATCTATGTACAAAACTAAATAACCTTTCTTTTTATTGAAAAAAATTGAGATGAATATCATCTATGGAGTGTCATAGTAGTGTCTTCAACCATCCATTGTTATAGTTTATGACTCGTGAGATTGTGGAAGTGCCTATGGGTGCTCACTCCCTATTTTTTCTATCTATTGGTGTCATCTATCTCTATGTATTTTCATTTTTTTGCTCTTCTATTTTTATCTCCCTCTTTTTTCTATATATGATTATGGTGAATGTATGTTTTAGATTTTTTTGAAATTATTATGAATTCCAACATAGTTTCAAAGCCTAAATGAATCAACTAGACTTAATAACATAAAGGATATATATGATAAAATATGGTATATATGGAAGAACCATCAATTTAATTAGATTCATTATGAAATTTAAGGAGTAAGAGGTCTAGTTCAACACTTTTCATGATTTTGCAATTTGATATATCCTTTCTATTTAAAATAATTTTCCATTCCCCTTCAAAATTTGAAATTTAAAAAATAAATATTCTAGGGAATATTCTTTCGTGTGGCTAAATAAAACAAGTTAGAACACATTTTTTTTCTTTATTGAAAGTTGGGTCCATCACAAAATAGGCCTTCTTTCAACCAAAAATGACCATGTAGCATAGTGAGATAGTGTTACACTAGCATTATCAACATCATGGGTTCAAATATATATGGATTCACCTTTTAAAAACAAAATAAAAATATCCCTTTAGATGAATTAGGCTCTACACATGGTGTATGGGCCATCGTACGTGTCCAAATTAACCCTTTGTAAACATTTTTTTCTTATTTTGGATCCAATCACTAGGGATGGTATAATGGTTGGTACCTGCTACAAGTCACTGGTTTGAAGACTCCAAGTACCATTTTTTTAAGATATACTTTGGTATGTTCTTATATTTATGTTTTCTATCTAAATCCATCTGTGAAGCTAGTGCAACAATTGGTTATATCACTTGTAGAGGAAAAATATCAAGTTTTAATTACAAGACGACTTTTAAAAATAAAAAAATAGAATATTAAACAATAAAGTGTTCATAGGTTAGAAAGGTATAATGTACATGTTTCCTTCAAAATTATTTCTAGTATATTTTTCCTTCTCTTTTATTTATAACCTAGACCATGGCATATTGGTTTGTATTATTTTTTATGATGGTTGGACCCTATGCTCCAACCTTAGGAGAACCAAATTTTACCTCCATCAATAGTCATTTGATAAAAAAAAACTTCATGAAAAGATAATGCACCCTCTAGCTCCAACCATCTCTATCATGGAATAATTGGTACTCTTTGTGACATGACTAAGATCATGGGTTCAAATCCTTTTAACATTGATCTCTCTTCACACTATTTAGTAGGGGATATAGCCTACTTTATACCTTTTTCCTCTCAAAGTCATTGATAGAGAGCATGGCTATGGGAGTAAATTCTAAAATACTCTCCATGATTCCTAAGTTTGAGCCCTATTATTTGTGACCTTATCAAACTTCATTTGGAGCCCATTATTTTTAAGGTTTGGAAATTTTAATATTCAATTGATAATTCATCCAAACTTTTAAAGGTCGTATCTTTTCCATCTAGAAGCATTTGGAGCCCATTTTTTAGATCATATAATATTTTGAGCTCTACATATTGGAAACATCTATTTAAGGACTTGTAGTATTGTAGCTACTTTATGTTTCAATTTGGAGGATAGGCTATGGTCAACATAGTGTATATTTAGAATATTCTCATGAGAAGCTCAATATCTTATAGCTATAAGGTGAAGTCATGAATTCATGTTCATGAAGAGAATTATCCAATTTATGTACCTTTAACAAGAGCATATATCAATATCCATTAGCCCATTTTAGCATTCATTAAGGGAGAGATGTATCATATTGTAGCACCCTAAAATTGACGCAGTAAAACCTTAATAATTACAATTACTCTAGTAAATATTCAAATTCAAATTTCAACCTCCAAAACCACTCCCAAACCACCATTTAACCTGTTTCCTCCTTTCCCATGCCATTTTTAGAGTTTGTTTTGTCCGTTTGATGATATCGTTTCCGATAAGACGATATCGCCTCAGATCGAATGATTTCATCTGGCGTAGGATGTCCAGAAGATCTCGTCCCAAACTGATTTGTGCATAGTTGGACTCTATTCCAACGATGTCTCTAATCCGAGCAGAAGCGTGTCTGCACCGTTAGAGACCTCCCCCATTGGAGATCTCCCAAATTGGGATGATCTCCAACCTCCAAACCTCTATCCTAAGCCTATTTAATCCTAGGCCCTCCCCTTCACATCCCCCTGGCTGAAATTCCTTGTAACTCGAATTCTACACGCACTAGACCATCTTAAATCAATGTTTGCATTTGTATTTTTCCAAGTTTGTTTGTAGGAACTTCATTGTTTTTCAGCCGGAGCAAGCTCAATTCGTCTCAGATGATCTTGTACAATCTCGGATGATCTCGACCCAATTCAAGACAATTTCGACTATAGTCCACATTGGGGGCAATCAGTGCCCAAAGTTTGTGTTTTCTCCACTCTTTTCCGCTGCATTGTTCTGCATTTAGTCAATTCTATGGTTATTCTTTATTATCCTGCATCTTGGAGTTCACCTATGTAGCTTTAATGCATAATAAAAGCATAAATTATAATTAGATTTTTATAATGCATTCGTGTCTTAGTTTGACATTATCATTTTAATGTTCTTACTACCATTTTACATCATTGCCCTCTATTATCATAGTTGCATTCTCTGTATTTTGCATCTGTTTCTCTATTTGCAGGTCTCTGATGAATTCTTCAGATCTCAGACGATCCTGTCTGATAGGAGACAATCCTGTCAAATTCTAGATGATCTTGACTGCTTCAAAAATCATAATCTCCATCAGACATCCAGATTAGGTATGGCTCTGTAATTTAGTTTTTTCTCTCTATTTTTTGTCTAATTTTGTTCTCTGTATGCATTTAGTCTGCACTTTCATAATAGAACAACTTACTTTCATTTGGAAAAACCTAGGACTTGAATGATTAAAGATAAAACTGAACACATCAAACACATTCCCAACCTAGGCGTGGAAACTGCCATTCAAACATTTCCTGGTGAACCCACCATCCATCAAAAAATCACCATAATACACCTCCCCCAAGAGGTGGGACTTTTGCAAGGCCTCTCAGTTCGAGGTACCGTGCCATCCTTTTCCCATCCTCCTTCCGGGCATGGATCCTATAGCCTGAAGGTAGGGATGCGAAAAATTTGGAGCGATACATTTTGGTGAACCCGACGTGAACGCATTTAAAACCTTTTGAAAACAAAACAAAAACAAAAAATAAAACAACCGAAACATAAGATGCATTTCAAATCATTTAAAACTAATAAGTTGCATATCATGTTTAGATGGTAGCTCCTAAGAAAATATTAGCAGTTACTATAAATGTTGAAAACCAATTGGCAGCCATAGAAATCAATTCTATGCTTAGCGTGCCTGAAACAGATAGAAATAAACTTTTGTGGGACGAACTTGATAGAAGACTAAGTGCCATTTCATCTAGGTCAAAAAAAATTAAACAAATCAAGAGGCTTATCCTAGATAGAATCTTGGATCCTCATCAACTCGTCTTTTATCATGAACTTCAGAGAGCCTGTCATAGATGGTTAGCTTATAGGAGAGCTCTGGTGTCTTCAGAATTGTTCACCTTCGAGGAATACCTTGAGAACACAGCCATTATACACCAGTTCCTAGGTCATGGAGAAGACCAAGAGGTTGTTCTTACAGATAGGGAAATATGGAATAGAGTTCCTCGAGCTGTGTTATATCGAGAGTATTGCCATGAGCTTTACTTCTATCAACCAAAATTTGAGACAGATAATATCACTATAGCTCTTTTCATTAAATTTTTGAAGAAAATTTTAAATTTGAAGAAGAACACTTCATGACTCCTGAATAACTCGAGCCCATTAATGATATTTATAAATTGTTTATAGAAAACTAGATCAGTATTAGTTCTTGCATTTATTGTGTTGTTTGTTATCTTTACAATATTATTACAAAAACAAGAAAAACTAAAAAAAAACATAACAAAAACCAAAACCTTTCATTTTAAATATTGTAGTAGGTATATAATTAATATATACCTCTTAATATTTTTGCATATATATATATAAATATATATATATTTGCTGAAATCTAAATTAAGTAATGCCTAAACTTAGGAATGGTAAACAAACTGAAGGAGAAGAAGAAGATTGGTTAGAAGATAAAACTAGAAACCCAAATGTCCTTCCTGAAGATCCAATTCCGAAAGGAGAAACTCTAGATCAACCAGAAGATGACCTAGGTGAATACAATGAACAAGAATAAAATGTTAAAGAGGATGGATCCTCATCCCCTAGAGTAGCTCTAGATGGAACTATTGCTTTTGACAACTTAGATCATTTCTAGAAATTTTTCAATAATAACATTGGCGCTCTTAATATGGCAGTTCGTATTGATAAAGGGAAAATTAGTGACACTCAAGCAGCCATGGAACATATGTTTGATGTGCACACTAATCCCTTGTCTTTCATTGATCAAGAAAGTGATAAGTCTGGACCATACAATAGAGATATGGTCACTATGATTCAGAACATGCCAAAACAACAGGTTACCCAACCTCCTAAGGAACCTGTTATTGAGCCTAAAATCATACCCACATAAAAGAAAACTTCTTTCACTGCTTTACTTCACCAAACTATTTATCAATATGCTTCAAGTAAACAAAAACCTAAAATGAAGCCAAACACCAATTTTCAACAATCTGGAATACAACATAAAACAACTTCAAAATTCCTTCATAACACCTTTCCTACCAACAATTTACACAATAGCAACATAGCATCTAATCTTCATGTCCCTCCATCATATGCTCACAAATCCCATATCAATGCCCTACCGAACCAATATGGTGGGCAAACTAGTAATCTGGAAGCCATGGTGAAACAGCTTAGCTTCGCGTATGGACCGAGATAGATCCTTACCGTCCCTCGTACAATTATCGAGAGATATGTAGTCAACCTTTGGATCCCATAGTTGTAGCACAACCGTACCCTAAGCATTTTCCCATGCCCATCCTGCCTATATATAAAGGAACCGAAGATCCCATAGAGCATCTTCGCATGTTTAGGATAGCATGTCATGATATATCACATGATGACTTGCTATTACTAAAAATGTTCCCAAAAATTTTAGGTGGAATGGCATTAGAGTGGTACTATCAATTGCCCACTCATTCTTTGAGAAACTTCGAAGAAACAATTTGAATCTTTTGTCCATCAATTTAGTGCCTACATCAAGAGGCATGTAACCATTAAAGATTTATACAATTTAAAACAAGACAAGGATGAATGTTTTGCCGATTTCTTAGCTAGATGGAGGTAGTTGATAGGAAAACTGCACTTTGTGCTACCTTATAGGGAAATGTTGGACATTTTTATTAATAATTTACAAGAACAAATATCTTATGAGCTATCAAATGCTACTTTAACTACCTTCGATCAGGCTATAGATTTAGCTCGAAGAGTAGAATATGCCCTCATTATGAGAGGCCAACTTAGGAAGAAGGATGATGAGAAAACATCCAAAAATTAGTATAAAAACAAACAAGTTGTAGGTGACATAGTCACTGACAACAGAAATGTTGCTAATATCAATGCAACGAAAACAACAAAAAAATTTATATTGAAACGGCTTGATAAGCCTCCTTAAGAATTTACTATATTGAATCAACCATTATCAACTATTTTACCTCAATTACTCGAAAGAGGATTGATCCAATTACCAGCTATCCGAGAACCTGATCCAACTATACCCGGATACAGAGCTGACTTACACTGTGATTTCCATAGAGGGCCTGGACACTCTACCAATGCTTGTAAAATGTTGAAACATAAAATACAAGATCTGATTGATAATAATGAAATGGAGGTGCAAGCCTTCCAACCTAAACAAAATGCTCCTAATAATCCTCAAAAGACCATTCCCCAAAATCAAAATCAAAATGCTAATAAATCATTAGACATATTTCAACACCCTTTACCAAGACATGGTAAAGAGGTGGCCAATCAAATTGAACATCATAATGTTCCTCCTCCTACCCGATATGTAGGAACTATTAGCGAAAATTTACCTAATCATGATTTACAAAAATTTGACACAACTTTATCCATGGTCACAACCAGGCCCCTACATAATATTCAAACTCCAGATCTTAGTGATATATAATCGGATCATCGAAAGTGAAATAGACATCACTTCAAACCAATCGAATAGTTATGAAAATGAATCAGATCCTATTCAACCCATCACGGATGCTATGGTTCCAGAAGAACCATTTCCTAGAAGAGTTACTACTCGACCCTCTTCTAATCAATTCCTCCCAAATGAACAAGCCATAAATGCTCAACCAAGACCAGTTCAGCGTCTTCAATATAACATTGTAGGTACCATTGGAGTTGTTACTCGACAATGGGTTCAAAATTCTCAACAAGAACCAAACCAAAATGATGGATCAGCTCCATTTGTTTTGAAAAATCCCAATAAAGGGAATCATGCTTCCCATGTTCAACTTAAACCCCCTTACAATATTAATGAGCAATTATCCAATACTACAGCCAAAATTTCCCTTTTAGATTTATTAAGATCTTCTCCTACCCATAGGGATGAGTTGATGCTTACATTAAGCCCAATTATGGTACCTCAAAATATTCAACCTGAATCCATGGCCAATACTATCATCACTCGAGAGGTTGATTGTATTGACTTCTGGGATAAATATATCCCACAACACAGTTTACATAAGGATAATCCCTTATATATTACTACTCTAATTGGAGATGTAGCTGTTAAACGAGTCTTGATTGATAATGGTTCATCTCTAAACATTTGTACTTTTGACTTCTACCAATGATTTGGCTTTAGCAGTGATGAAATGAAGAAAACTGACATGATTATCAAAGCTTTTATTGATGAAACACAAGAAACGTGTGGAGTTATTACCATCCCATTGCAAGTTGGTCCTCAAACTCTAGATACCACCATGTTTATTGTACATTGCCCCACATCGTACAATATACTCTTGGGTCGTCCTTGGATCAATGCAATGTGGGCTGTCCCATCAACTTTACACCAATGTGTTAAATTCAAATTTAAAAATTAGTTGGTCACTATCCACGGTGATCCTAGACCCTTTGATATGTGTGCTTTGGTAGAACCTGTTGGAGTGCAATTTTGCCCTACTTTGTCATCCACACATCATAATTCTTATTTTTCATCTAAAACTATGAAACACACACCCATAGCTTCACCTATTTCCCCTCCATTCATTTCACCCTCATATATAGATCAACAATCTTCTAAACAAACCACTCTAGAACCTCAAAAATATCTTCAATCCATGACCAATCCTTCATGTTCCATCCCCATAATTTCAAAACCTATAGACCCATCTATTAACACTTCCACATTATCAACATCTATCATACCTTCCACATCTAAAGATATAGGGAATGATCCTTCTACATCTTATGCTCTTTCTGATGAACTTTTACCTGATTTATCCACAATCTTAATATCAGAAAAAACAAATGCTTTCATGCAAGATTCAATTCTTTTAAATAACTTGCTGCCATCTCCTCGTACTTTGGGCCTCCCACAACCTATGGGAAGTACTTACCAAGTCGGGAGTTGTGCCTTCATTTATAAAGGATATGACTGGGGAAGAATCCCTTGGAATATCAAAACTCATCATGAGGGATATGCTCGATGTTATTTTACCAATGAATATATTAAAGCTAAACCCATAATGCTTAAAATGGGATATAAAGGGAAAGGCTTGGGACCTTTCCAAAATGGCATGAAAGAATGTGGCCTGCCCACTGTGGTGTGGGCCTATTTCCTAGTAAGGGTCAACCCTTTCCTTTGGAAGATGATGATCAACTCATATGTTATCAAGATTATTTGGATAGGCGTGATGATTTGCCTCTAAAAAATCAGCCATTTACATGTAACATGCTATCCATAGCTTACCCCGAAATGATTGCTGACTCCGATGAGGAGTTGGAAGGAGATATCTTCCACGATGTCTCCGTTGAAGAGATGTTACACAATGGATTTTATTTTGATGGTTCTATACCAAATATAGCCCAACTTGAGACCACTAATCCTCAAGATGAATTATCCAACTTAACCTTACAAGAATTACAAGAATTGGGCGTTTCACCCGCCCCACCTAATTTTGAAAGAGATCTACACATGGAGGTAGAAAAAATCATTAAAATTAATATTGGAACTGAGGTTAGTCCTCACATAATCAATATTGGATCAGAATTAAGTCAAGAATAACAAGAGCAATACATCGCATTCCTTAAAGAATATTAAGATGTCTTCACTTGGACATATGAAGATATGCCAGGTCTAGAACCTTCTATAGTCATGCATCACCTAGTGGTCCATCTGGATGCTAAACCTGTTAAACAAAAACTTAGAAAAATGCATCCCAAAGTGGCCCTGCTAGTCAAAGGGGAGTTAGAAAAACTCCTCAATGTTGTTTTTATACAAGCTATTGATTATGCTGAATGGATCTCAAATGTAGTTCCAGTTACCAAGAAAGAAGCCACCAAAGTTAGGGTTTGCACAGATTTTAGAGATATTAACGTTGCATGCCCTAAAGATGATTTTCCTCTTCCAAACATGGA
Organism: Wollemia nobilis; assembly: GCA_028583015.1. Lineage (NCBI taxonomy): Eukaryota > Viridiplantae > Streptophyta > Pinopsida > Araucariales > Araucariaceae > Wollemia > Wollemia nobilis. The sequence continues at coordinate 935,952 of JAQPPZ010005611.1, forward strand.
TCAAATCATTGAATTTATTGCTAGGAGTGGGATGATGTCCTTAATGGATGGATTTTTCGGCTATAATCAGATCAGGATAGCTCCTGAAGATCAGGCTAAAATAGCCTTTATTACCCCCTGGGGTACCTTTTGTTGGAAAGTGATGCCATTTGGCTTAAAGAACGCAGTGCAACCTATCAACGAGCTATGACTTATATTTTTCATGATATGATGCATGATATCCTACATGATTATGTAGATGATATTATAGCTCGCTCTATTAATGAAGATAATCATTTAGATGATTTGAGAAAAGTTTTTAATCGATTACGAGAATATCTTATTCGATTAAATCCAACCAAATGCATATTCAAAGTTAAGTCCGATAAACTATTAGGGGTTTTAGTTTCTTTACGTGGTATCGAAATCGACCCTCTCAAGATTGCGGCTATCACTAATATGCCCGCACCTACTAATATATCTGAGTTACGAATTTTACAAGGTAAGCTTCAAGCCATCCGTCGCTTCATCGATAAGCTGGTGGACAAAAACGGTCCCTTTCTTAAACTTCTTAAGAAGGATGTCCCTTTTAATTGGGATGACGAATGTAAAGAATCTTTTGAACTTCTTAAACAATACCTCCTTAACCCACCTATGCTTTCACTTCCTAGACCTGATCGTCCATTTATCCTGTATATTTTAGCTTCAGATTCTACCTTAGGAGCTATGTTAGCTCAGCTCGATGATGCGAAGAGAGAACGTGCTAATTATTATATTAGTCGAACCTTCATCAATTATGAAACCCGCTACACAACATTAGAAAAATTATGTCTAGCAATCGTGTTTGCTACGCAAAAATTATGCCATTATATGCTTAGTCAAAAAACTTATGTCATTTCTAAATATGATCCCTTGAGGTATCTCATGAGTCGACCTTATTTATCGGGTCGCACAACCAAGTGGGTTCTTTCTCTAAGTGAGTTTGACCTCACATTCATAGTACAAAAGTCTGTTAAGGGTCAAATCATAGCAAATCAATTAGCTGCTACACCCTTAGAGTCTACCCATCCCATCATCATTGAGTTTCTTGATGAATGCCTTCAATTAGAGGCAGACCATATTGAACAATGGTCCTTATACTTTGATGGATCCCAATGCATGAGTGGGGCTGGTGCAAGTATTATTTTAATATCCTTGCAAAAACATCTTATTCCTTTATCCTTCAAATTAACATTTTCTTGCACCAACAATACTACTGAATATGAAGCTCTAATCCTTGGATTACGAGCTGCCTTGGCGCTAAAAATTAAACATCTATTAGTTTTTGGTGATTCTCAACTTGTTATAAACCAAATTAATGAAGTTTATCAGACTAGAGATGATAAACTACACCCATATAAAGCCTATGTTTTACAATTAATGTCTCTATTTGATCAAGTTACCTTGGAAGCTATTCCTTGAACTAGCAACCGTGCAGTTGATGCTATGGCCGCAACTGCATCTCTCCTGCCCTTGGAGTTAGATGATGAATATGCCACTATCATTATTCGTCGACTCTAGGAACCCACTTCAAATAAGTCATGCTTAGAACCTTTGGATGTGTTTCTAATCAATGAAACTACTCCTGAACCTTGGTATATGGATATATTTGATTTTCTCCAAAATGGGACTTTCCTTGCCAATTCTAATAGAAACCAACGTCGGTTATTACGTAGATGAGCAAGTTGATTTGTAATAATTGGTAATACTTTATATAGGAGATCTTTTGAAGGTATCCTATTAAGATGTTTGAATTTAGAAGAATCCCAATCAGCCTTGAGTGAAGCCCACGATGGATCTTGTGGACACTTCAATGGTAGTGTCATTGCTAAAAAGCTCCTTAGGATAAGATACTTTTGGCCTACCATGGAAAATGATGCACATGAGTATGTGTGCCATTGCGACAAGTGCTAGAAACATGCTGATCTTGTCCATGCGCCTGCACAAGAACTACAGGCTATTTCATCTCCTTGGCCCTTTTCAAAATGGGGTTTAGATATTATTGGCAAAATCAATCTTGTGTCATCTGATGGACACAAATTCATCATAACCGCCACTGAGTATTTCACGAAGTGGGTTGAAGCTATGCCTTTAGCTTCCTGCACTGGCACACAAGTCTCTAAATTTATTTTTAATAAAATCATTTGTAGGTTCAGAATTCTCATAAATCTCATCTCTGATAATGGAACTTGTTTCAAAAATAAAGATGTTAAAAAATTATACCAAAAATATAAGGTTCAACATCGTTGGTCCACTCCCTATTATCCTCAGGGTAATGGTCAAGCAGAAGCATCTAACAAAACCTTAATCAAAATTCTCAAAATATTGGTAAATAAATCTGGCCGTGACTGGCACATTCAGTTATATCCAACCTTATGGGCCTATCGAACTAGTGTTCGAACTCCCACTGGAACTTCACCTTTTGTTTTGGTTTATGGTGTTGAAGCCGTTTTTCCCTTTGAATTAGAAGTTCCTTCTTTGGCTCTACTACTTCAAGATACCAAAGTAGGAGATGAATATCGAGCTGGTAGAATCAGTCAACTAGAACTCCTAGATGAAAAATGCATCAATGCTTTGGAGCATCTCTGTGCCTACAAAAAAAAGCTTAAAAGATCATATGCTAAAAAAGTTCGTCATCGATCCTTTGAGATCGATGACCTTGTTTTAAAAGAAAATCAAAAAAATACTAATGCAACTAAGGACCTTAAAGGTAAATTTGAGCCCAACTGGCTTGGACCATACATTATCACTACTAAATTTGAATCGGGAGCATACAAATTATCTACCTTAGATGGTAAAGAACTTAAAGAACCCATGAAAATTTTTCATCTTAAACGTTACTATGTATAATTTTAGTCATTTCATCCTTGTATATATTTGTTTAAAATATTTCAAAATCACTATCTTGTATTTCTTTCAATTTATAAATTCAAAAACACCAAAAACATTCATAATCATCAAAATATTCAAAACTACTTGTATTTATTTATGGCACTTGTTAATTCTTTCAAAAAAAAAACAATAATAATAAAAATAAACAAACAACAATATTCTTGACTCTTTCGAAACCAAAAAAACATAAATAAGAAAGAGAGAGTCAACATTCTCAAAACTTCTCAAAAAGTATTTATATATATATCTTCTTACAAATGTTGCAGTTATATATTTCAAATTATTTTGGATAAATTAGCATTTATTTGGAATCCCTCACTTTCACAAACACAAAATAAATATCTTGATTTTTATCTGGCATGATTACTAATCTCTCTTATATCAAAGTCCACAAAATTCAATTAAATAAAGTTTGAGCACAAAGAATTGATCTTGTTATTTACTTAAACCAAGCACATCCTTTCACAATAAAATGATTATATTTGTAATGTCCATGCTATGCTACATAGTAGAAGTGGTTTCTTGAGAGAAAAGTTTCCCCTGCTATCCTATCATGCAGATGGTCTAGAATATTTAAGAATTGGCAAAAGGACAAGCTCACCCCTACCTAGAATAAAAATCCCTTGCTCTACAGCTAATCCGAGCAAGTATCCCTAGCATAGAAAAAAAGAAAAAGCAAAGTTCAAGAAAAAGAGAAAAATAAAAATATTATTTTATATCATTACAACATTATCAAGCAAAAATACAAAAGAAAGCAAAAGAAAGCAAAAGCAAAAGCAATAAAATACCTTTCCCTACCATTTGAAAAGAAAAGAAGGGTTGATGAGCTTGAATCCCTAGAATTCTCAATTATTCGAAAACTGTGAGGTAAGCCCCATAACAGGTGGTTTGTGCCCAACCCGCTTGGCCTTGGGTAACTCCTAGCGTAGCGATATGTCTGTCACATTAGCGACCTTCTTTTGTATAGACCTATGTCTGCTTATGGATTAGCTAGCTCTTGATAATCCGACTTACATAGTAGTCTAGTATGGTTATATGCATCTACATCATGGTTAATGAACACTTATTTGGTTCATTCAAATCACTTGTATCATATTATCTTGCTCAAAACTCGATAAATGAACATAGCAATTGCACACACATTTTGTATTTGAGAGATTTTGCATATCATTATGATAAATCAAGATTGGAAATGAATTCACATATGCACATGGGATTCCTTATAAATCTAACTTTTGTCTTTAAGATACTTTGAAATTTTTTTTTTGCAAATTGTTTGGAATAAATTCATTTTCTTCTTTAAAGTACAGTTGTTTAGTATAAAGACAACTACATACATAATAGAAAAAATCAAAACCATACAATCAAAACACATATATATATTGTCGACTTTCGTGACGATGGTATAGTTCCAAAACCAAAATTGGAATTTTATGCCTAGCGCAAGTCTTCCTCTTCATATTTTCTGTTTATTAAAAATCAACCATGCAATAAAACTCTTTTTTTTTTTGGATTTTGCGATGATGGTATAAGTCTATACCTACATATTCTATGCCTAGCGCAAACCATTGTACCAATTTTTATCCCCCATTTATTTGAAAATCATGAAAACCATATGACTTAAATCATTCTGTTATACAATTATGTTTTTTGACAAAAAGCATGCACATTATCACTATCTCATGTCATTATGTCAACCTTCAATTTTGCAATGATGGTATAATTCCTAGGGAATTATCCAAAAATTTTATCACACTTAGGAATTTATGCCTCGCAAAAATCATTTTAACATTATTTCATGCATACTATTTTTATGAAACGCTGAAAACAAACCATCATCATCATCATTTGCACCATTGCACCAAAGTCTTAAGACAGTCTCTTAAGCACTCTTTTACTTTTAACAATATTTCTATACTAGGATTAGCTTGACGATCGAGTGAGCGGCGACTCCATGAAATGGTCTATAATAGCGACAATGTCCTTTGAAATTATTGTTAGAAGTATCTTTTTATCTTTTATCAAATCATCACATCACAAACAACCAATTTGTTCTATCAGATTATTTCATTTAAAATTTTTCAAGCATGACATTTCAACCATAATATTTCTAACGACGTAATTACATGAATCATCAAATCAATCAATAAAAACATTAAAAGCATCATAAAAATAAATAAAATACAAGTCATATGATCAAAAATATCTCATATATATATATATATATATATATATATATCTCAACAGTATATGTACATCATATCAAAACCGAATCGGTATGCCACAATCTGTACCTCGACATACTCAATCCTCTATCAAAAATAGTAAATACTATATATCAATCTGTGTAGTGCAATCTGTAGTAGCTAGCCTCGAGAACCCCTCGAGCTCTCAGCCTCATCTCCTCCCTCACCTTGAGGTGGACGAGGTGGCCCCATCGCAGTATGTGTGGTACTACGAGTCCTAGTTATCGATCGAGATGAAGTCCTCGACGACCCAATCTTGATCGGGTCAGCAATGCCGACTAGCAGATGTACCCTTTGACCCTATGGCACCATATAAAAGTAGATACCCTGGTAGAATGCGGTCTGAGCAATTGACCATGCTAGCTCTTAAGTGCTCGCTCCTCCACCCCGTGATCTAAGGCATGCAATCTCATCTCTGAGCTGTGTCACCTCAGCTCAATGGCGTGCAACCTCATCCTGCAATGTCTACACCTATGCCTGGATATGAACTGTCTTCGCTCGAAGAGTCACTGTCTCACTACTCTCCCCAGTGTCAACACCCTTGCCCTTATTGGGCAATGGTGGCCTCTCTCTTTGTGGAGAAGGGGGTCTCTCCTCCCTCCTCTCTCACTGTTGTGGCCTTTATTGTGCCTATGGTCTCCTCTGTTCTCTCCCACCGTGACCCTGGGCCGCCTCAATGGCCGCTTGGCATCGCCTCCCCATCCGACGTACAACTATGTGAATTGGACCCTGAGCCCTCATCATCTAAGGAGGGCGGATGCCTATGTACCAGGCATCGTAGTCGTCAGCTACTCTAGTGTTGTCCCCATACACTGGCTGAATGGGGGCATCATCTGCATCTTGATTCTAGAAGCGTTGCATATCTAGAGCCCCACTAACTGTAGTGTTATACCAGACAGTCTGAGAAAACTTGTAATCCCTGAGAGATGGGATCCCCTTATGTAGACCAAACTATCACAAAACTTCGTCATAGCGGTGGAGCTCCACCTCTCCCATATCCATCCTCAACCAGCAAGTTCGCCTGATGTGAGCCAACTCTTGTACATCCTCGGCCCACCCTGGATGGTCCCTCCAAGGCCTCTAGGTGATCTGGTTAGAGACAAGGTCATCAAGTAGTCTCTGGGACATCGATAGATCTATCCGCCACTGTGACCCTCTTCAGAGCCACCAGTAGAAAGCTCGGGGCCTCTCCCCATCAACACCTATCAAAGGAAGCCCTATCGGCCTCCACACTACAATGTGCTCCTAGCACCAAACTTGTAGTAGCAATGTCATAACTAGACATCGACCGCCCTTGTATATGACCCCATGCAGGATCCTATACAATCGATATAGAACAAATCTGCCCCAAGAAAACCTGTAGCCGTGGTCTCTCATGTCATAGACCACATCTTCCAGTACCCATGGTACCCTGCATCTGCTCTGGTGGCATAGAAAAAGTCCACCTACCACCCTAGCCAAAACTCGTGTGAGTCTCGATGCCCCAGGCATCTGACGTAGCGACTCGATGTTCACTCCGCCCTTCTCCAAGGCAAAGCTCGGATCGCCACACAGTCACATCATCACGTGGCCCTGATTGGCCATGGGAGTGATTAGTCATCCTTGTATGGGGATCCTCAAAATCCTCCATACATCCTCTAGTGTGGGATTCATCTCCCCTGTCGGTAACCAAAAATAGGAAGAACCCGGATACCACCTCTCTGCTAGGGCTATCAATAGCCCCATATCTGTAGAAACTTGTGGCATCTCTACCACATGCTGTAAGCCGACCTATGCCGATCCGATCTCGCTCGCTCGTGATAGAGCAGCCAAGTCATCCCTCAACCCGCCATATTTCCATTCTCTGCTCTTTAGTAATCCTCTCTGCAACATAAACAAAATCAACAATAAAAATCATTAATAAATCATTAATTTAAAAAATGCAAGTTAAAATAAGTTCAATTTTATAATTGATGATATCGTCCACAATTGGACGATATCGTCCCAAAATTGAGCAAAATCTTCTTCGATTTCGTAAGCCAAAATCGTCCCTAATTTTACGAAATCGTCCCCCTTTCATCGATTTTGCCCTTAGACGAAATCGGCGAACTTGAGACGATTTCGTCCCAACGATGTCGACGGCCCAAAAACAACCGCAATGCTCAAAAATTGCTTAAAATTCACCTAAAAAGCATGTAAATTCAACTTAAAGCATTCTCAACTAAGTTTAGACTCTTACCCATAGCCCATGCCGGACCTCTGTCGATCTGTGCGCTGTCTCGACCATTTTGCTTGCAGAGCTCTAAAAACCAAAAAAATGATAAATAACAATGAATTAGGGTTTTACCCTATTTTTCTTAATTTTATTCAAAACACAATTAAAAACATTTTTAATTTTTTTGCTTTTTCACGTTTTTACGTCAAACGTTCGATTTGGGTAAAAACACGGAGGGGGCACCATAGTAAGCCGTCGTACAATTCGACCAAGAATCATCGCCTAAAAATGGAAATAATTTTTGCTTTCTCGTAGATCGAGACAAACTCATATTTAACGCATTTTCTTCAAAAAATTCGCTAAAGAGGAGGCAAAATGTAGCACCCTAAAATTGGCACAGTAAAACCTTAATAATTACAATTACTCTAGTAAATATTCAAATTCAAATTTCAACCTCCAAAACCGCTCCCAAATCGCCGTTTAATCCATTTCCTCCTTTCTCGTGCCATTTTTAGAGTTTGTTTTGTCCATTTGACGATATCGTCTCCGATAAGACGATATCGCCTCAGATCGAACGATTTCGTCTGGCATAGGACGTCCAGATGATCTCGTCCCAAAATGATTTGTACATAGTTGGACTTTCTTCCAACGACGTCTCTAATCCGAGCAGAAGCGTGTCTGTGCCATTAGAGACCTCCCCTGTTGGAGATCTCCCAAATTGGGATGATATCCAACCTCCCAACCTCTATCCTAAGCCTATTTAATCCTAGGCCCTCCCCTTGGCATCCCCCTGGCTGAAATTCCCTGTAACTCGAATTCTACACGCACTAGACCATCTTAAATCAATGTTTGCATTTGTATTTTTCCAAGTTTGTTTGAAGGAACTTCATTTTTTTTCTTCCAGAGCAAGCTCAATTCGTCTCAGACGATCTCATACAATCTTGGACGATCTCGACCCAATTCGAGATGATTTAGACTACAGTCCACATTGGGGGCAATCAGTGCCCAGAGTTTGCATTTTCTCCACTCTTTTCTGCTGCATTGTTCTGCATTTAGTCAATTCTATGGTTATTCTTTATTATCCTGCATCTTGGAGTTCACCCATGTAGCTTTAATGCATAATAAAAGCATAAATTATCATTAGATTGTTATAATGCATTCATGTCTTAGTTTGACATTATCATTTTAATGTTATTACTGCCATTTTACATCATTACCCTCTATTATCATAGTTGCATTCTCTGTATTTTGCATTTGTTTCTCTGTTTGTAGGTCTCTGACAAATTCGTCTGACGAATTCGTCAGATCTCAGACGATTCTGTCAGATAGAAGACGATCCTGTCAAATTCCAGATGATCTTGACTGCTTCAAAAATCAAAATTTCCATCAGACATCCGGATTAGGTATGGCTCTGTAATTTAGCTTTTTCTCTCTATTTTTTGTCTAATTTTGTTCTTTGTATTCATTTAGTCTGAACTTTCATAATAGAACAACTTACTTTCATTTGGCCAAACCTAGGACTTGGATGATTAAAGAAAAACTAAACATATTAAACACATTTCCAACCTAGGCGTGGAAAATGCCATTCAAACGTTTCCTGGTGAACCCACCATCCGTCGAAAAATCACCATAATACACCTCCCCCGAGAGGCGGGACCTTTGCAAGGCCTCTCAGTCCGAGGTACCACACCATCCTTTTCCCATCCTCCTTTCGGGCACGAATCCTATAGCCTGAAGGTAGGGATGCAAAAAATTTGGAGTGATACACATATCTAATTTATTCTATCCTTTTTCCCTCAATTTAGATTATGTGGGTGTTGAAATATTTGTAATTTAGTTTTATTAGGCCTAGTCTAATAGTGATGAAGTAGCTAAGGGTGTTCTTGATTTAGCCTATAGTCAAATGATATGTAATCCTTTAAACATTCTCTATGTGAGCCTATGGACATTCTATATGTAAGCCTATGGCTATTCTTCTATGTAAGCCTATGACCATCATTATTTAATACTATATGTAATTTTGATGTATTCATACATAGTTATATATTAACCACTTATCTAGTGTTTAATTCATTTATTTTATTATAATTTAACCTTCAAGTTAGGTTATTTTTACTTGAGGTTAACATTTAATTGGGTATTTGGTATCACTATAAATATCCTCAATGAGTGATACATTATATAAGTTTGTGATAAGTGAGATCATGGGAATACCTATGGTAAACCACTCCTTATTTCTTCTATCTATTTGTGATAATATATATTTATCTATTTTTATCTATATAATCTTCTATTTTTCTCTTCGTCCTTTTTCTACATGTGATTGTGGTGAATATATGTTTTTGAATATTTTCTTGAAAGTATTATGAATTCCAACAAATCACTCTCTAATTATAAGTGAATCACTCCTTTAGTGCAATAGATTCCCTGGTAGAGGCAATTGGTAATATAAAATAGGTTTTTAAAACCATTTCTCTACCTAATTTTACTATAGTAATCTCCAATCCATCACTATAGGATATGAGCACACCATAAAATACTATCGATCCACGTTTAGAAACATTCCCACACATGTACAACTATTTTAGGGCTATAGAAGATCCAATCGTGTGGGATAATTATATTTCATCACCCTTGACCTAATTTATAATACCTGACTAACAACAAAGTGGACCTTATTATTAGTATCATTTTTTTTGTCTTGTACACCCTTTAATCCCATTCTCCCCTTGCCTAGTCACCCCTACATCTCAAGTGATGTTATTTGACAACTTCTTCAAGCCCCCCTCTTTCATTCCCATACTAATTTTTACAAGTATTTAATATGGGTTGTAAATCAATCTAAAGATATCAAATCACACAAAACCCAATCCAAAAAAAAAAAACTAAGTCCTCAAGGAGCAATTCATTCCTTGAAGTTAGGAAATTTGATTAATTTACAAAAAAAATAAAAGAATTTTATAAAGTATTTCTAGTCCAATGATTATCTTCATTATGCTTAGTGATTAATTTATCCATTTCAAATTAATTACTCCTTCACCCCCAAGATATAGGCTATTTATTCCAAAATATTTAAAGTGCCAAGTTTCTAATGGACACTAGTGCAACTATAAAAAATGCCTCCATGGTCAAAGCAACTCCTATAAATCTTCCTACTATAATTTTCCCCATGTTTTTTGGCACACAAATCCAAATGATGTACGTTTAAATGTTGACCACACAAGAAATTATCTCAAAGAGTAAGCATAAGAAAAGAAAGAAGGTTCATATTTATTCCAAAAGGCTAAATAATATGTTCTATCAAAGGGTGGTAAAAGGAAAGAACAAGAACTCCCTAACCAAATTCAATAATAAAGAATAAAAATATTTAACCTAGTGTTAGGAATTGATTCCTAGAGTATAAGCAGAATCTAGACTTTAAGTCTATCCATTAATCGTGTGTCCTAGTTATAGAATTGCCCAAAAATTATGGAAGCATATGCAAAAAAGTATGCTTGAGAGAAAAAGAATGGTAGGATATACTCTTGGGAGGAAATTATGTTCTTCATTAGGGAAGAAGAAATTATAAAAATGCTAAGCATTGAAGACAATCCAACTATGTGTGCCACATGTAAACCAAAAGTATAGAGGAAGTATTATTATCAATTTGATGTTGATTAATAGAACTTACTAGTACTTCACTTTAAATTCCTTAAAAAGGCCCAAGAATTTTATTTCCCTATGGATCTTGATATTTTCAAAGATGACATCTAACTATGTTTTTTTGGTATTGTTATAGTGTTGGATGATATGACAAATACACTAGTTTATGAGGAACATATGACATTATTACACATGGTGGAAAGTTATCCTAGGCACTCATAGATGATTAACTATGCCGAATATATATCCAACAAAATGAATAAAAAACTACAATATTTCAAAGAGATTGAGAATTTTATGAATACATTGTACCTGGTTTGGTTAATCTTGAGAGAAGAAGCACTAGTTTTCTACAATATAAATGAATCCAATGGGTCTAGATAATAATACCCTATTGATACTAGAATGCATATGCATACCATACCTAAGAGAAGGGAAAATCTTATATGACTTATATAACATAGTATACTATCCCATCATGAACGGGATGAAAGAAAATATTCCATAGATATCAAATGAAGCTTGTAATTTTCTCAAGTATGATCAAATGATCAACAACTTCTATCTAGGCATGCACAAATCCTTTATTCAAATTTTTGGATTCTCTATAATGTTTTTTGAGTTGCTTATATTTTTTCATATATACTTGTTTAATCTCAAATAAGTGCAACAACTATATTATGTTGATTTGAAATAGTTTTAAGTTTAGAAGCAATCAACATTCTACACTACCAAATAGAAGATCATGTCCATCACTCCAAAGCTACAATGATTTTATCCAATAATTAATGAAAAAATTAAAAACATGGGGATGACACAACTTAAATATTTTTTTGTTATATGATCCTCTATGTTAATTTAAGAGTAAAATATAATATTTATGTTTGCATATCTTGTACATACATTAATGAAGGTATAATGTTGAGAACGAGATCAGTTTGATGGAAAAACTAGCCTTGTCCAAGCTCTAGGGATTGTATAGGTATAAATATGAGATTTAATAGTGGTACAACACCCCACATAATGGTTTACCTTCTATGTTGATGCAATGGCTAAAAAATACTTTTATCCTAATCATAATATTAACCATCATGCTAGAAGTTCCCTAGAGAAATATGATTATACAAAGAGAAAGATCCTTTCATGGAAAAGGGTGAGATATGATATGGGAATTCTAAATATTCTTGTCCACCACGGGACCTTCTATGAATATTTTTTAGGACTTTGGAATTGAAGGCATAAAAAGGAAACTATAAGTTCAAGTATAGTTAAAAAATATCATGTTTCTATTTAAGATATTACTTTGTTTATTAATCCATCAACACTAGCAATGATTGACAATGCAATCTAAGAAACAACTAGAAAACATAGGGGAAAACAATCCACATAGGTCAATTTTATAAAGAATGGATACATTAATAGATATTATGATGATTATAGGCCCAAAACAATATGTAATGGCACTTGAGGGAAGAGAAATCCATTTAGAAAGAGCCCTTATCCCCGTGTATATCATTTAAGCACAAGGGAGGCATTCTTTCTTATTGTCACTAACATAAGCGAAATAGGACTTAGGGCACATTATGATGAACATATAATACAATGATGCATATATAGGGATATAATATAGGCCTTGTAGGACCCTAAAATTGGCGCAGTTAAACCCTTAGTAAAAAGATAAAAATTTGAATTTTAACCTCGAAACTGCCCATTAACCACTCACCCCGTTTTTCATGCCATTTTTAGGAGTTTTTTTGACCATTGGAAGATATCGTCGTTGATCAAACGAAATAGTCCCAGATCAGATGAATTAGTCTAGAACAGAACGTCCAAAAAATTTTGTCCCAAAATCGAATTTTCATAATTAGCTTCTGTTTCAACAGCCTCTCCAACTTGGGCAGAAGCGTGTCTACGCAATTGGAGATTCCTCCATTGGATATCTCCCATATTGGGATGATCCCCAACCTCCTAACCTCCCCCTAATCCTATATAAACTAGGATTTTCTTAGTTTATCTCTCTAACTCCCTGGATCCCCTACCTGGCTCTCCTCCTAACTCTTTTCTTAGTTGATTTTCCCTACCATGTAAGCTTTGCACTTGTAGTTTTAAGTTTTCATTGTAGGTTTTCACTGTGCTTTAGCTGGAGGAAGCTCGGATCATCGCAGGCAATTCCAGATGATTTTAGATAATCCTATCGCATATCAACGACGATCTCATATGATTGGAGGTGATCTCGACTGCAGTTCATATTGGGGGCAATCAGAGCCCTAAGTTTGCATTTATCATCTTTCTTCCTTATTTTATTTATGCATTAGCTTGATTATTTTCATTCTGCATCTTGGAGTTCACCTCATTTTAACATAAATGCATGATAAAGTTAAAATAAGTTATTAAAAAAATGCATTTACTTTAATATGCTATCTAGATTTATTAGTTAGGCATTTATACTATCATTTCTATCATTTTGCATTATTCTCGTAGTAGCATTTTTTGTTTTTGGTGTATGTTTCTATGATTGCAGGTTTCTGACGAATTTGTCAGATCGACAATGATCTTGTCTGATCTCAGATGATCGCCTATAATCTAGGATGATTATGTACAATTGAAGATGACCCTGTCATATTTAGGACGATATGGACTCCTACAAGCTTTAGAATCTTCATCAGACATCCGGAATCAGGTGCATTCTTTCTCATTTAGTATATTCCTGGTATTTAGGATTCATTCATGCTTTCTGTATTCATATAAATTGGCATGTTCATATAGAATAGATTAGATTCATTCTTTCCAACCTAGGATTATGAATTATCGAGTATAAAATGAACACATCAAAACCATTCTCAACCTAGGCATGGAAACTACCACTCAAATTTTCTTGGTGAACCCCACCATCCGTCAAAAATTCACCCTTATACCCCTCCCCCGAGAGGCACGACCTTCAAAGGGCCTCTCAGTTCGAGGTATTGTTCCATCCTTCTCGCATCCCATTTCTAGACACAGATCCTTTAGCCTGAAGGTAAGGGCACAAAAAATTTGGGTCAGTACATTTTGGTGAACCCAACATGAAACTAAAAACCTTTTGAAAACAATCCAAAAAAAATTATTGTTAAAAAAACATCTAGAATCATTAGATAAACAATTAAAAGTTGCATATCATATTTAGATGGTATATTATAATAAAATACAAGCTGTCACCATAAATGTTGAAAGTAAATTAATGACCATAGATATTACTTCTGTACTTAGAGTACCTCAAAAAAATAGGGTCCAACCTTTGTGGGATGAACTTGATAGGAGATTGGGTATCATTGAATCCAGATCTACAGAACTTAAGCAAATTAAGAGGTTTGTCCTAGATAGAATCATGGATCCTGATCAGGTAACTTTGTACCATGAACTTCAGAGAGCTTGCCATAGGTGGTTAGCCGATAAAAGAGCACTTGTGTCTTTAGAATTGTACACCTTTGAGGAATACCTTGAGAATGCAGTTGTAGTACATAAGTTTCTATCTCGTATAGAGGATCAAGAAGTCATATTACGGATAGAAAAATATGGAATAGAGTTCCTAGAGCTGTGTTATATCGAGAGTATTGCCATGAACTTTATTTCTACAAGTCAGAATCCGAGACAGATCATATTACTATAGCACACTTTGTCAATTTTTTGAAAAACCATTTCCAATTTGAGGAGGAGCATTTCATGACTCCTGATGAACTTGATCCTATCAACGATATCCATAAACTATTTATAGAAAAATAAGTCATTATTCTTATTATTGTTATTCCTTTTGCAACTAGAATGCTATTTGTTATCTTTATAATAATATTATAAAACACAAAAACAATAAAAACAAAAATAAAAACAAAACAAAAAAATCAAAACATTTCCTTTTTTATAGTAGGTATATAATTAAAATATATACCTCTCAAACCTATCGCCACACATATAAAAAAAATATATATATATATATATATATATATATATATATATATATATATATATATATATATATATATATATATATATATATATATATATATATATATATATATGCTGAAATCTAAGTTTAAGCACAATGCCTAGACTTAGGAATGGAAAATAAACTGAAGAAGAAGATTGGCTAGGAAAACCATTAAATAACCTAGATGTCCTTCCTGAAGATCAAGTTCAGGAAGAAGAAATCCTAGACCAGCAAGAAGAAGAGCTTGCTATAAGAAATGAACAAGAAGAAAATGTTAGAGAGGAAGGATCCTCATCCCCTAAAATGTCTCCGGGAGGAGCTGTTACTTTTGAAAACATGGAACAATTTTGGAAGTTCATTAATACTAATATTGGTGTTCTTAATAGAGTAGTCCATATGGACAAGGATCAAATTAGTGACACTCAAGCAACTCTAGAAGACGTATTTCACACACGCACTAATCCCTTGTCCTTTATTGATCAAGAGAGTGATCAAGCTGGACCATCCAATTTGGATATGGCAGCTATAATCCAAAACATGCAACAACAACAGGTTACCCAACCATCTAAAGTGCTTGTTAGCAAGCCTAGGGCTATTCCCGCACAAAAGAAACCATCATTTACTACTCTATTTTGCCAAGCTATTGAGCAATATACCTCAAATCAGCAAAAACCCAAAACAAAACCAAACACCAATTACCAACAATCTGGGATACAACATAATACTATTACAAATCCTCTTCATAATACTCTTCCTACCAACGCTTTGCATAATAGCAATATAGTGTCTAATCCTTATGTCACACCGTCATACACTCATAAATCCCATGCCTATGTCCCACCGAACCAACATGGTGGACAAACTAGTAATATTGAAACCATGGTGAAATAGTTAGTTTACCGCATGGACCAGATAGATCCCTACCATCCCTCATACAATTATCAAGAGATGTGTAGTCAGCCTTTAGATCCTATAGTTGTAGCACAGCCATATCCTAAACATTTTCCTATGCCTATTTTGCCCATATATAAAGGAACCGAAGATCCCATAGAGCATCTTCGTATGTTTAGGATAGCATGTCATGATATATCACATGATGACTTATTATTGCTAAAAATGTTCCCTAAAAGTTTAGGAGGAATGGCATTAGAGTGGTATTATCAATTACCCACTAATTCTTTGAGGAATTTCGAAGAAACTGCTGAGTCTTTTGTTCATCAATTTAGTGCCTACATCGAAAGACATGTGACCATTAAATATTTGTATAACTTAAAACAAGACAAAGATGAATGCTTTGCTGATTTCCTAGCTAGGTGGAGACAGTTGATAGGAAAATTGCACTTTGTGTTACCTTATAGGGAGATGTTGGACATCTTTATTAATAATTTACAAGACCAACTATCCTATGAATTATCAATTGCTACCTTGACCACCTTCGATCAGGCTATAGACTTAGCCAGACGAGTGGAAGATGCTCTCATTAGGAGAGGACAACTTAAAAAGAAAGACGATGAGAAAACATCCATAAATCAATATAAAAATAAACAAGTTGTGGGTGATGGAGTCACTGATAATAGAAATATCACTAATGTTAATGCTACGAAGACAACGGAGAAGTTTATATTGAAACCTCTTGATAAACCTCCTCGAGAATTTACTAGGTTAAATCAACCTTTATCAACTATTCTCCCGTAATTATTAGAATGAGGTTTGATTCAATTACCAACTATCCGGGAACCTGATCCAACTATACCCGGATACAGAGCTGATTTACACTGTGACTTCCATAGAGGACCTGGACACACTACCAACTCTTGTAAAATATTAAAACATAAAATACAGGACTTGATTGATAACAATGAGATGGAGGTGCAAGCCTTTCAACCTAAGCAAAATCCTCCTAATAATGCTCAAAAGAACATCCCCCAAAACCAGAATTAGAATGCCAATCAGTCATTGGACATATTTCAACATCCTTTACCAAAACATGGCAAGGAAGTGGCTAATCAAATTGAACATCATAATGTTCCCCCTCCTACCCGATATGTAGGAACTATTAGTGGGCATTTACCTACTCATGAGCCAAAAATATTTGACACAACCTTATCCGTGGTTACAACTAGGCCTCTATACAATATCCAGACACCTAATCTCAGTGATACAGAATACGAGACTGAGAGTGATATGGAAATCACATCAAATCAATCGAATAGCTCTGAAGATGAATCAGAACCTATTCTCCCCATCACAAGTTATATGGTTCTAGAAGAACCATTTCCAAGAAGAGTCACTACTAGACCATCGTCTCACCAATTAATTTCTAATGAGCAAGCCATAAATGCTAGACCAAGACCCATTCATCATCCATAGAATAATGTTGTGGGTACCATCGAAGTTGTTACTAGACAACAGGCTCAAAACTCTCAACAAGATCAAATGCAGAACAATGGATCAACTCCATTTGTTTTGAAAGTTCCTAATAAAGGGAATCAGACACCTAATGTTCAACCTAAACCTCCTTATAATATTAATGAGCAACTATCAAATATTACAGCTAGAATTTCTCTTTTGGACCTTTTAAGATCTTCTCCTACCCATAGAGATGAATTAATGCTCACATTAAGCCAGATGATGGTACCACAAGACATTCAACCTGAAGCCATGGCTAATACTATAATAACTCATGAAGTTGATTGTATTGACTTCCAGGATAGAGACATACCTCAACATAGTTTACATAAGGATAACCCCTTATATATTATTGCCTTAATTGGAGATGTAGCGGTTAAACGAGTCTTGATTGATAATGGTTCATCTTTAAACATCTGCACTTTTGACTTCTACCAAATATTTGGGTTTAGAAGTGATGAAATGAAAAGAACTGATATGATCATAAAAGCCTTCAATGACGAAACACAAGAAACATGTGGAGTTATTACCATTCTATTGCAGGTTGGTCCGAGAACCTTGGATACGACCGTGTTTATTGTACATTGCCCTACATCGTACAATATACTCTTGGGTCACCCTTGGATCAATGCAATGCGAGCCATTCCCTCAACTTTACATCAATGTGTTAAATTCAAATTTAAGAATCAGTTGGTTACCATTCATGGTGATCCTAGACCCTTTGATATGTGTGCTTTGGTAGAACATGTTGGAGTTCAATTTTTCCCTGCTCTGTCATCCACACACCCTAATTCTCATTATTCATCTAAACATGTGAAACACACACCCACAATGCCATCTACTTCTTCTCCATCAGTTCCACCTCTACATACAGCTCAACCATCCTCTAAACAAACCACATTAGGACCTCAGAAAGATCCTAATCCCACAACCAATGCCTCTTGTTCTACTCCTATAACTTTTATACCTATAATAGACTCATCCATCGACATCTCTACAACATCTACATCCACCAAAGGCATATTTTTTGCACCAGAAGATGTAGGAAAATTTCCTTCTACCTCTTATGCTCTTACTGATGAGCTTTTACCTGATTTATCTAAAATTCTTATATCAAAGAAAATGAATGCTGCTATGCAATATTCCCTTATTTTAAATAATTTGCCACCATATCCTCATACCTTGGGCCTCCCACAGCCTATGGGAAGTACTTACCAAGTCAGGAGTTGTGCTTTTATTTATAAGGGATATGACTGGGGTAGAATACCCAAAAACATCAAGACTCATTATGATGGATATGCTCGATGTTATTTTTCTAATGAGTATATTAAAGCCAAATCTATAATGCTTAAATTGGGATATAAAGGGAAAGTTTTGGGACCTTTCCAAAATGGTATGAAAGAACCTTTTGAGGTAGAACCGTGGCCTGCCCGATGTGGTGTGGGCCTATTTCCTTGTAAGGGTCAGCCTTTCCCATTTGAGGATGATGACCATCTCATATGTTACCAATATTATTTGGATAAACGTGATGCTTTGCATTTAATGAATAAGCCATTTACATGTAATATGCTATCTATAGCCTACCTTGAGATGATCGCTGAATCCGACGATGAGTTGGAGGGAGATATCTTCCATGATGTCTCCATTGAGGAATTATTACATCATGAATTTTATTTTGATGGCTCTATACCTAGTATAGCCTATATTGAGGCCACGACTCCTCAAGATGAATTATCCAAGCTAACCTTGGAAGAGTTACAAGAATTGGGCGTTTCACCCGCCCCACCTAATTTTGAGAAAAATCTACACATGGAAGTAGAAAATATCATAAAGTTAACATTGGAACTGAGGATAATCCTCACATAATCAACATTGGATCATAATTGAGTCAAGAAAAATAGGATAAATACATCGCATTTCTTAAATAATATGAAGATGTCTTTGCTTGGACATATGAAGATATGCTAGGATTAGACCCTTCTATAGTTAAGCATCACCTAGTAGTCCATCCGGATGCTAAACTTGTTAAATAGAAACTTAGAAAAATGCATCCTAAAGTGGCATTACTGGTCAAAGGGGAGTTAGAAAAACTCTTAAATGTTATTTTTATACAAGCCATTGATTATGCTGAATGGATCTCGAATGTAGTTCCAATAACTAAGAAAGAAGCTACTACTGTTAGGGTTTGCATAGACTTTAGAGATATTAATGTTGCGTGCCCTAAAGATGATTTCCCTCTTCCCAATATGGATCAGATCATTGATTTTACTATTGGGAGTGGAATGATATCCTTAATGGATGGATTTTTTGGCTATAATCAGATCAGGATAGCTCCTAAAGATCAGGCTAAAACAACCTTTATTACCCCTTGGGGAACCTTTTGTTGGAAAGTGATGCCATTCGGTTTGAAGAATGTAGGTTCCACATATCAACGAGCCATGCTTAACTTTCATGATATGATGCATGATATACTACATGATATAGATACATTATAGCTCATCCTCTTGAGAAGATTACCATTTAGATGACTTGAGAAAAGTATTTAATCGATTAAGGGAATATCTTATCCGATTGAATCCAACTAAATGTATATTCGGAGTTAAGTCCGATAAATTGCTTGGGCGTTATAGTTTCTTTACGTGGCATCAAAATTGGACCCTCTCCAGATTAGCTACCTTAGATGGTAAATATCTTAAAGAACCTATGAACATTATGCATCTTAAACGCTATTATGCATAAATCTGGTCATTTCATCATTGTATATATTGTTGTTTTGCATATTGTTTCATTTTAGTCATCCATATAAAAATTTCAAAAACAATAATATTATTTATTCTTTCAATTCATAAATTAAAATCAAAATATAAAAAAATCAAAATCATCAAAATCTTCAAAAAAACATTTTTTATTGCACCCGTCAATTCTTGAAGTATTGCAGTCATATTTTCAATTATTTTGGATAAATTAGCATTTATTTGGAATCCCGCACTTTCACACTCACATGAATAAATATCTTGATTTTATTTGGTATGATTATTAATCTCTCTTATATCAAAGTCCATAGTTGAATTAAATAAAGTTTTGAGCATAGAGAATTGATCTTGTTATTTACTTGAACCAAGTATATCTCTTCACATTAAAATGATTTCATTGCAAATTCAATATGATGCTACATAGTAGAAGTGGTTTCTTGAGCGAAAAGTTTCCCCTGCTATCCTATCATGCACATGGTCTAGAATATTTGAGAATTGAAAAAAGGACAAGCTCACCCCTACCCAGAATAAAAATCCCTTGCTCTACAGCCAATCCGAGCAAGTATCCCTAGTATAGGAAGAAAAAGGAAAGTCAAAGAAAATGAGAAAAAGAAAAATATCATTTTGTACCATCACAACAATATTTCAGCATTATCTCAAGTTCCAAGCAAAAATACAAAAAAAAAAAAAAGAGAGACGAAAAGAAAATAAAAGCAAAAGAAAAATGCAATAAAATCCTTTCCCTACCCCTTGAAAAGAAAAGAAGGGTGAATGAGCTTGAATCCCTGGAATTCTCAATTATTCAAAAACTGTGAGGTAAGCCCCATAACAGGTGGTTTGTGCCCAACCCGCTTGGCCTTGGGTAACTCCTAGCGTGGTGATATGTCTGTCACATTAGTGACCTTATTTTGTACAGACCTATGTCTGCTTATGGATCAGCTAGCTCTTGATGACCCGACTTACATAGTAGTCTGGTATGGTTACATGCATATAAATCATGGTCAA
This sequence comes from Wollemia nobilis, assembly GCA_028583015.1. Taxonomy (NCBI): domain Eukaryota; kingdom Viridiplantae; phylum Streptophyta; class Pinopsida; order Araucariales; family Araucariaceae; genus Wollemia; species Wollemia nobilis. Next base: position 957,072 of record JAQPPZ010005611.1, read on the forward strand.
CGAACACTTATTTGGTTAATTCAAATTACTTGTATCAAATTATCTTGCTCAAAATTGGTAAATGAAAAATACAATTGCACACACATTTGTATTTGAGATATTTTGTATCATTATGATAAATCAAGATCAGCAATGAACTCACATATGCACATGAGGGTTCCTTATAAATCTACATTTTGTCTTTGAGATAATTTAAAATATTTTTGCAACTCTTTTTGGAATAATTTCATCTTCTTATTTAAAAGAACATCTGTTTCGTATAAAAACAATTACATACATTGTTTTCAAAAATCCAAAATTTCTTTCAACAACATATTCAAAAATCTAGCAATAAAGTCACGTTTATATATTTTTTCTGTTTATCTCAAAATCAAAAATCAATTATGCAATAAAATTATTTTTTGGATTTCGCGATGATGGTATAAGTCTATACCTATAATTCTATGCCTAGCGCAAACCATTGTTCTAGTTTTATTTCCCATTCATTTTAATTCATAAAAACATATGGCTTAAATCATTATGTTCCACAATTGTGCTTTAAAAAGAACGAACACTTTTTCTATTTTCATTTCATTATGTCAACATTCAGTTTTGCGATGATGGTATAATTCCTAGGCAATTGTTCAAATTTCTATCACACTTAGGAATTTTATGCCTAGAAAAAATCATATTTCTACTATTTCATGCATAATATTTTCATGACAATCTAAAAACAAATTATCACCATCATCATTTTTCATCATCACAACACAAAGTCTTAAGATAGTCTCTTAAGCACTCTTTTACTTTTAGCAATATTTCTATACTGGGATTAGCTTGATGACCTAGTGAGTGGTGAATCCATGAAATGGTCTATAACAATGACAATGTCCTTTAAAATTATTGTTAGAAGTCCCTTTATTTTTCATTAAATCACACCACAAACAACCAATTTGTTTACATCAGATTATTTCATTTAAATTTTATGGCATGACATAAAATTATGCTATTTCCAATGACATAATTACATGAATAATCAATCAACAATTCAAAACTTAAAGCATCATAAAACATATGGACAAGTCATATCACAAAAATATCATATATATATATATATATATATATATAAAATATATGTACATCATATCAAAAATAGATTGGTATGCCACAATCTATACCCTGGCATACTCAATCCTCTCAAAAATATACAGTCTATAGTCAGCAGCAGCTAGTCTCGAGAAGCCCTCGAGCTCTCATCCTCATCTCCTCTCCTACCCTGGCATGGAGGAGGTGGTCCCATCGAGGTCCATGTTGTGTCATGGGTCCTCGACGTCGATCGTGAGGATGTCCTCGATGATCCCATCATGATCGGCTCTACAATGGGGGCTAGCAATGGTATCCTCTGGTTCTCTGGAACCACATGATAGTACAATCCCTGGTAGAATGTGGTCTGAGCAATAGACCATGCCAGATCTCGAGTGCTCGCCCCTCCGCTCTAAGCCTTGAGTCGTGTAGCCTCATCCTATAGCGTCTACACCTGAGCCCGGAGGCAAGCATTATTAGCCCGAAGAGCTACCATATCATTGCCCTCCCCCACCTCGACACCCTTGCCCTTATTGGGTGATGTTGACCTATCCCTCTATTGAGAAGGGAGCCCCTCCTCCCTCCTCTCTGGCTACTGCGGTCTCTCTAGAGCCTGTGGCACTCTCTGACATCTCTCCTAAGGAGAACGTCGCTACTTCCTCCATTTGCAACCCCTCGTTGCATCGATGGTAGCCTGGTGCCACCTCCCCATCCATCATACCATGGCATGCATCGGACCTTGTGCCCTCATCATCCAAGGAGGGCGGATGCCTGCATACCAGGCATCATACCCATCTACAACCCTAATGTCGTCCCCATCCATTGGATGAATGGGGGCATCATCTACATCTTGACTCTAGAATCACTACATATCTGGAGCCCCGCTCAGTGTAGTACTATCCTAGATAGTCTGGGAGTACTCGTAGTCTCTAAGGGAAGGGATCCCCTACTGTAGACCGAACTACCTCAAAACTCGGTCATAGCGGTGGAGCTCTACCTCTCCTCACTCCATCCTCAGCCAGAAGACTCACCTGATGCGAGCCAACTCCTTCCCATCCTCTCCCCACATTGGGTGCTCTCTCCATGGCCTCCAGGTGATCTGGTCAGGGATGAGGTCATCTAGCAACCTCCGGGACATCGACAGATCTATCCATCACTGTGACCCTCTTTGGAGCCACCAATAGAAAACCCGGGGTCTCTCCTAGTCAACCCCTATCAGTGGAAGCCCTATCGGCCTCCACACCATAATGTGCTCCTAGCACCAAACCTATAGTAGTGATGTCAAAACCAGACATCGACCTCCCTTGTATACGACCCTATGTAGGATCCTATACAAGCGGCATAACACAAAGCTTCCCCAAGAAAATCTATAGCCGTGGTCTCTCATATCATAGACCACATCTGAGAGCAGCCATGGTAACCTGCATCCACTCTGGTGGCATAGCAGTAAGCCACCCACTACCCCTACCAAAACTTGAGTCAATCAAGACACCCCAGGCATCTACCGCAATGTCTCAATGTTCACTCTGCCTTTCTCTAGGGTGAAGCTAGGGTCTCCACACAGTCGCATCATGGCATGACCTTAATTAGCCATAGGAGTCATCAACCGTCCATGTATGGGGATCCTCAAAATCCTCCATACGTCCTCTAGAGTGGGAGCCATCTCCCCTATCGATAGTCAAAAGCAAGATGACCCCGGATACCACCTCTCTGCTAGGGCTATCAGTAGCCCCATGTCTATAGGTATTTATGGCATCTTTGCCACATGTTGTAGCCCAACCTCTGATAGTCGGTCTTGCTTCGCCTGATCAAGCATGGCTACATCATCTCTTAGCCCCCCGTATTTCCACTCTCGACTTTTTAGTAATCCCCTCTACAAGATAAAAAATAAAACACCAAAAATCATTAATAGATAATCATTAAAATCAGTTAAATCAATTTCATATTATAAAAAAATAAAATGATATCGTCCACTATTGGATGATATCATACTAAATTGAGTCAAATCATCCTTGGTAGGATGAAATCATCTCCGATTTCTCAACTTGGGGATCACCCCTTGTTGGACAGGATCGCCCCTATTTCGTCAATTTCACCCCTAGACGAAATCGGTGATCTAGGGATGATTTCGATGAAATTGGGATGATTTCGTCCCGACGTCGTCGACGGCCTAAAAACGGCCACGATGCCCCAAAAACAGTCAAAATTTAAATTAAAAATCACACAAATCAAATTAAAAACATAATTCACCAAGTTTAGATCCTTACCCGCAATCCATGTTGGACCTCTGTCGATCTGTGCATTGTTTCCACCATTTTTCCTGTAGAGCTCTAAAACAACAAAAATGAATAATAACAATGAATTAGAGTTTTACCCTATTTTTTTATTTTTTATTTATTTAAAAAAACAACTTTTTCTTTTAAAATTTTTCTTTTCCATGCTTTTACCTCAAACGTTCAATTTGGGTAAAAACACGGAGGGGGCACCATAGCAAGCAGTCGTACGATTCGACCTAGAATCGTCGTCTAAAAAATTGAGTAAATTTTTGCTTTCTCGTAAAGCATGGAGAACTCGTCTTTAACGCATTTTATTTGGAAAATTCACTAAAGAGGGGGCAAAATGTAGCACCCTAAAATTGGCACAGTTAAACCCTTAGTAAAAATATAAAAATTTGAATTTTAACCCCAAAATTGCCCGTTAACCGCTCACCCCATTTTTCATGCCATTTTTAGGAGTTGTTTTGACCATTGGACGATATCATCATCGATCAGATGAAATCGTCCCAGATCGGATGAATTCATCTGGAATAGAACATCCAGACGATTTCGTCCCAAAACTAAATTTTCATAATTAGCTTTTGTTTCAACAGCCTCTCCAACTTGGGCATAAGCGTGTTTGTGCAGTTGGAGATTCCTCCGTTGGAGATCTCCTAGATTGGGATGATCCCCAACCTCCTAACCTCCCCCTAATCCTATATAAACTAGGATTTTCTTAGTTTATCCCTCTGACTCCCTGGATCCCCTGCCTGGCTCTCCTCCTAACTCTTTCCCTAGTTGATTTTCCCTACCATGTAAGCTTTGCACTCGTAGTTTTAAGTTTTCATTACAGGTTTTCACTGTGCTTTAGCTGGAGGAAGCTCGGATCGTCGCAGACGATTCCAAATGATTTTGGATGATCCTATCAATGATCTCGTATGATTGGAGGTGATCTCAACTGCAGTTCAGATTGGGGGCAATCAGAGCCCTGAGTTTGCATTTCTCATCTTTCTTCCTTATTTTATTTATGCATTAGCTTGATTATTTTCATTTTGCATCCTGGAGTTCACCTCATTTTAACATAAATGCATGATAAAGTTAAAATAAGTTATTAAAACAATGCATTTCCTTTAATCTGCTATCCAGATTTATCATCTAGGCATTTATACTATCATTTCTATCATTTTGCATTATTCTCGTAGTAGCATTTTTGGTTTTTGGTGTCTATTTATGTGATTTTAGGTTTTTGATGAATTTGTCTGACGAATTCGTTAGATCGACGATGATATTGTCTGATCTCAGATGATCACCTTTAATTTGGGATGATTCTGTACAATTGAATATGATCCTATCATATTCGGGATGATATGGACTCCTACAAGCTTCAGAATCTTCATCAGACATCCGAAATCAGGTGCATTCTTTCTCATTTAGTATATTCCTGGTATTTAGGATTCATTCATGTTTTTTGTATTCATATAAATTGGCATTTTCATATAGAATAGCTTAGATTCATTTTGGCCAACCTAGGATTATGAATGATCGAGTATAAAATGAACACATCAAAACCATTCTCAACCTAGGCATGGAAACTACCACTCAAAGTTTCCTGGTGAACCCCACCATCCATCAAAAATTCACCCTTATACCCCTCCCCCAAGAGGCACGACCTTCAAAGGGCCTCTCAGTCCGAGGTATTGTTCCATCCTTCTCGCATCCCCCTTCCGGGCATGGATCCTTTAGCCTGAAGGTAAGGGCATGAAAAATTTGGGTCGAGTACAGGCCTATAATAATTTTTACATGGAAAATAAATATATTGAAAATGTCATGAGAGAAGTTGTTTCTAACACTAGAACTACAATTTCTAATCTTTCCTTCTTATAATGAATCTCCTCCTCTATTCCTAGTTTTTTCCTCTATTCTCATATCTTCTCTCTCCACTTATTCTTCTATTCCCACCTATAAAATACCACCTACTTCTATTTCACTCTCTTCCCCTTTAATAAATGCATCCATTACTACTCTAAAAGGCACATTCTTACTCCCTTTGATCAAGAATTTAACATCTCCACCACACTCATTACATGATTTCCATTACCCATCGTAATATTACCACTTGCCCATTGGCCGCATACACTGTAATTCCATCCTCATATCAATTAGTATCACCATTATCCACCTCATTGATATAAATAGTTATTGATGTATCAACAATTGCTTCACTATTTATCCTTACTTATGTTAGCTTTTTATGAGTATATGATATAGGAAATGCAACCACAAGATGTAAGATAAGCAAACTATGATAACTATATGATAATGGCACTATAATATGTAGAAAAATGATAAGATAAAATTATACAATAACTTATAAATATACCATTAATGAAAGTTTATGAAAATAGTACAATGCCGTATAATGGAGGACATGAACACTCCATAAACTATTTTTGAAGAGCTACATTGTACCTCACTACCAATCTATACTATGCACTCTCTATATTATCTCCTCTCTTGTTTCACTGACTATAAGGCCTATATATAGGAATATAAGTTTATTGGCCCTCACTCTACCTTTGAATCTATCCTATGACTCATGTACATGTGGACTACATGCACATTTACATCATTGCACATTATAACACTTGTGCATTTATTATATTTCTTGAAGTAACTACTTAACTTTACTCTAAAGTAAACTCCTACTCTAGTAATTTATAAAGGTGGCACATTGAAATATACCCAATAATGTAATATACTCTAACACCCCCCTGTATTACATTTTGCGTATTGAAGAATTTAGTATTCAATATGGATCTTCATCTTGGTTCTGGAATCTAAGCTCTTCTCTCTTGCTTCCTTCATTATATTCTTTGTCTAAATCTAGATGAGTATCTTATTTTGGTTCTTCTTCTTCTTCTTTAGTTTGTAGATGGCCAAGTAGTGCATAGTTTTGTTGTCCTCTCATTATTTTAATTTTGAATATTCTATTTCTTCTTCTGCTTTTATGATATATAGGTTCTTCATTTTCACTAATATGTTCCTAAGGAAATGCATTAGTATTGTTTTTAAACATAACTATATCTCATGAATTTTTGATAGAATCCAAAGCATATATATTTCTATGGATTTATCCAGTGGCTTCAATCTCATTTTGATTTATAATGTGACACATATTAACTCCATTTATGTGTTTGAAATTAATTATCCTTTTTCTTTATACTATCTTTGCTACTTAAATAAGATTATATGATAATCTAGGAACATACATTACATTATGTAGTAGAAAATTTGGAAATATTTTACTAGGTGTTACACACGCATATCCATGTATGTGGTAGAATTTTCCATCTACAATTTTCCACTTGTAATTGTTAGTGACTTAAAGATAATCAAACCATTGTAGATTTTCTATCATGTGATGACTTGAACCAAAATTAATATACCAAATATCCTTTTCATTTTTACCTATGAATTTTTTTGAGTTTGAAGTGATTTTGCATCTTTGATATGGTATATTGGATGGATTATGATCTTGAGTCCTCTTGTAGTGTGCATTGTGATAAAATATCCCTCTTGTTATTTTTTCCATTGTAGTATATGATAGGATTATTTTAGCTCTTTTAGTATTTTAAGAACACTTTTGATAGATCCTTTGTAGTAGACTACCTTATGACTCCCTACTTTTAAAGTATATGAAATTTCTTGATAAAACCCTTTTCAAGACTTAGGTTTTGTAGGATTCCTTATGTCTCCCTAGTGATTAGAATATACTCTAATCTTGGTAAAGTGCTTAGCAAGTAATAGTTCACCTTTTGAGTTGATTTTGTAATGTTTTGAGAATAATAATAATCAAATCCTATTTCACCTTATTTCTCCTATCGAAGTATTTACTTTTCAATTTAATGGATTTTTGTATGGTTGGATTTTTTTCATCTCCTTAATGTGACTATGCAACAAGTGTAAGCAATAAATTCCAACTCTTTTAGAAAGCAATGATTTTGCTCCTTTATCCTTAAATTCTAATGATTAAATTTTCTAAATTCCAATTATTTAAAGTTTGATGTAGCACTCCTTATATCTCCCTAATTTAGAATTTTAGAAATTGATGATGCAAACTCCAATATCTAGCCACTTGTCATATATCTGTGTCTCCAATAATAAGCCACCCATTATATATATATATGTGTGTGTGTGTGTGTGTGTGTGTGTGTGTGTGTATTTGTTTAATATATATTTAAATATTAATATTTTATATATTATATATATAATTTATAAATATGTATGTATATAAGTTAATCCTAGCCACTGCCACATTTTAATCTTAGCCATCCATCCACCTTAATCCATGCCACTTACCCAAAATTAATCTCCATCCTTCCTCATGTTTTAATCTCAGTCACCCATTTTTTATCATCAAAACCCTAACATGTTTAAGGGTAGATTATAAAAAATGATTCATTTTTATGAATCAAGGCCCCAAATTTGAATTATGTCATGGAACCCTAGCCCTTCTGCATCATTATTCACCCCTCATTGTCACCATTTGTATCACCCATTTTTTTCACCTTTGAATGCTTTCGGGTGTCCACGTGACCATAAAAAACAAAAAAAGTAGACATTTCAAGTGACAAGGTAAACGGTTTTATTTTCATCATTTATATTCTTGTATCCTACTTACAATATTATATTACATCTAGGGTTTTAGTTATTTTATATTTTTGAGGGCCTCACACAATGGAGCCCTTGTAGGTGCTTCTAATATCTTTTTGTTGTTTTCTATTTGTAGGTACAAGGATCATATTTTTGGAAGCTATTGAAGCTAGGGTCACCCTTTTAGGATACACAAGCCCACCCACAACCTTGTTTGGATCAAAGATGAGTGAAGAAGACACCAACTATTTCAATGAACTAGGGCTTTGAAAACCCTACCATTTGTATTATTTGTATCAAAAAGCATTGTAAAACCCCATATTGGGGCATATTCATTTGTATAACTCAGATATTTGTTGATAATAATAAATATTATTCACATTTATGTGGAGTTGTACTGTGCTTTTTGGTGTATTTGCTTTTATTTGTGTATTGGTGTTGCATGTTTTTGATTTATAGATGATATTTGCAATATAATAACAAATTGTTTTCCAAGTAGAAACCCTTCTATATCCTATGATATTTATTGCAAATATTAATATACTTGTATTTCAATTAATATGATTTGAAATACTATTTAAGGATATAAAATCCTATTGATTTACTTTCAAGTTTACTAAGGTTGAGTTTGCAATATATTTAATGCAAATTATAATGATTTCAACCTTATATATTATGTCTCATCACTCTTTAATGAAAGCAAATATTATAGTGTATGAATCTCAAGCAATTAACACTTCCTTTGCTTTAATTGTCTATATCTCTAAGGCTGATTTTTCAATGCAATAACATATAACTTTCAACCTTATATTAAGCACCTTATAACTCCCTAAAAATTAAGGAAATGAAATATTAAATAATATATGTCTATTTACTTCCTTGAAAAGTATTATGTACGAGCTGATTGATCGATGGTGAGACTCTTTAATTTATATGTTGGTCTTCACTTTATAACAAGAGCATTAACACTCTTCTATGAATGGTACTCGTCTATGATAGACTTATGCTATAATTTGGCTTCGATATCAATGTTGGGCTTCTACATATGACAATGAGCAATTAATTCTCAATATTGAGTGCTTCTTGTCTAATCCTTGATTTCGTGCCTTGAGTTCACTCTCAATCACACCTCTAATTCTATCTCAATCACATATTTAATTATCTCCCTACTTAATTCTTGTTGAAGATACAATTCCACTCTTTGTGCACTCTTGTTTGGGTGGCTATTTCTTGACACAAGTACCAAGTGGCACTAAGCATTACCCAAGACTTTTATCTCCTCCTTAGGTGGTGCAACACTAATGTAGGACTTGATAGGTGGTATAACACATGGCACAATAACTCTTGAGCATTGGAAAATGTAGGTGAGTGCTCAAGATGCTCTTCTTGAGTGTTGAATCAATGATGGGAGCATTACTTAGTTTGGTTACCTTTGTTTCTTGAGCACAAGTTTTTTGGTTAAGAAGATGCTATTACAACTTTATGCCAAGTGGTAAAATATTCCTCCCTTCATTAAGATAAGTTTCTATGCCTTCCCTTGCATGCACAGTTACTTTCAATGTTTCAAACTCCTTAAGGCTTCTCAAAGCTTATTTTTTCCAACTAGGTGTAAGCTTTCTTTGACTCCTTTGTGACAATGAAGATGGATGGTATTCTCCCACAAGGTTGGATCCATATATGATGATTGTAGGATGCTTCAACACTACCCTCCTGGCTGATGATTCTTCTTCAATCGATGGTAGATCTTGGGTGCTCTAGCTAGCAGTTAAACCAAGATATTGCTTGTGTAAGGTGCTCCTTGTATGCTCTTGTTTTTACATAACTTGTGCTTTATTGTCCTTAGTATTATCCTCATTGCAATGAGTTCTAGCTTCTTACATAGTATTTTTGATACTATATGTTGCTTTTGTTAGCTTTTGGAGACTTAAACTTAAAGGAAACATGATCACAAGTATAGAAATAAGTATGCAATGTTATAACTATAATGGAAACTTAACCTACATGAAAATGTGATAGAAAACTTGATACAATGCTCTAGAAATGTTCATATAAGAAATCTCATGAAAATTACAATGCTCTTCTCATGGAGTTTACAACTCCTCCATGATATCAAAATGGAGCTACAGTGTGCCCTAATACTACTCTCACTTATGCACTATACACTCTCTATTCAAACACTCACAATGAGACCTTTATATAGAAAAATAGATTCCTTGCCTCTCATTCAACCCTAAGACTCATGTAAATGTGGACTACATGCACATTTACATCCTTCCATATTCTAAAACTTGTGCATTTATTAAATTACTCTAATAAATTATTTATCTCCTAATATAATCCTAATCTAAATATGTACCCATGAAGGTACATTAGTAAAGAACCAATGATGTAATATATTCCAGCACCCCCCTATATTACATTATTTGGTTTTGAAGACTTTAGTCTTTGAAAAAGAACTTCATATTAGTCTTCTACATTGATTTATTTTTTTGTCTTGAGTTCTTCATTCTTCATTTCTCCTTTGAACTAGTTGATTGTATCAGAATGTGTTTCTTATGTATTTGCTTCACTTGGACCTGTATTTAGTTTGAGAGTGCTCTCTCTCAACTTCATATTTCTATTATACTTATTCCTCCTTATTCTTCTTCTTTTATATTTCTGTAAAAATTTTTGTGATACATCATTTTCATGATGGATTAGTATATCATCGCTATTGTGGTGACTTGTATTGTTAATTGGTTCCTGGTTTTGAAAAATTTAAATATGATCAATGAAAGATATATCATCACATTTTATTTTGAAGTAAATATAATTGCATTCTGAGTATTCCACCATTCTCTAAAGATTACTTCATGAATATAACCTATCAAAGTTAGGAAATTTCATTTTTTAGCTTCCTTGAAGAATATTGAGAATATATCCCTTTTACTAGTGGATAGGTATTTATATCCTTCAAATGTATCTATTATATTTAGATAATAGAACTCCAACTCATGTAATATTTCCTTACTATTGAAAGTATTCTTCACAATTTCATCCATGTTTATGTTGTTTTTGGATTTATATGAGCAAATTTTAGTCAATGGTTCTTTAATTTGAAAATCTTGGAGCTGTTGGTCTTGTATCTCCTTAGTAATGCTCTTCTTTAAATTATTGAATCAATCTTGGAGATAATTCTCAAGATTTTCAAGCTATGAACTTGAAGCTTATGCTAGTATTTCTAATATTTGAATTTTATTGAATTCCTTTTGAATCCCTAGAGACTCGAGTATGTTATGATCTTAATGAGTTAAAGTCTTTTAGATTGAAATTTAACTCCAACACTTTTCTAACTTTTATCTCTTCTTGTAGAAAGTGTTTAGAAATGCAATTTCAAAGATAGGAGTTCAATATCTTTAGTTGGATTTTCTATGTCCTTCTATATTACTCTTCCAACTATAATTTTGATGCACTCAATAACTTAATCCCTTCAACTGTAATTCAATGCATTGATAGATTTATAAACTTCTATAAAAATAGTTGAAGTAGTATTCCTTATATCTCCCTAATTAAAAGTTTTACTAAATATTTGCAAATTAGATTTTTCTACTCCTTGTATCTTCTTTAAAATTTTCAAATAGTTGAAGCACTAATAATAAATATTTTAATGCTTCTAATTTCTTCTTTATTTAAAAATAAGTAATGTGATTTCTAGGGTATCTTCCACTACCTTATAACTCCTACTAAATATCCCTAGTTTAATATTAAAGCTGATAATATTATCATTCATTATAACTTTTGTAGACACAAAAACAACACCAATCCGATTACGTGACAACAAGCGCTGATCGCATTGACACAAACAGCCCCCAGGGCAGCCCACAGAGGTTAAACAGTGGTTTTAACCACTCGCACAATAGTTTTGCAAGTCAAAAATCAATTTGGCACCTTTTAGGTACTTTGCTAGTTATTCGCTCCACCCCGAAACGAGTACATACTGGTACTCGTTCTACCCAGGAACGAATTCCAGCGCTCATTTCGGGGTGGGACGAATACCAGGTTTGACTGGCAGAAAGTCAAGCCTCGGCACAGGACAACTCGGATCTGCCACTTGACTCTCCATTCACCGCATGGGAATGAGAGTGAGTTTTTCAGGACAACCCGGATCTGCCACTTGACTCTCCATTCATTGCATGGGAGTGAGAGTGGGCTTTTTCATGACAACTCAAATTAGCTACTTAACTCGCCCTTCATTGCATGGGAGTGTGAGTAGGTTCTTTTGAGCATGCAGAAGCAGTTATAGAAGCAGTTATGAAATCCTTGATCAAGGAGAAGTCTTCTCTTCACAAGAAAAAGCATTCATGCAAACTAGCACTTTTGCATGTTAATTCAAGAGACCCCTTGGGTCTATAAAATGGTGAATTTCTTCACCCAAAAAGAGGGACAAAAAAAGGAGCATTTGAGCAACGAAGTGCTGCTGTTTTACCGACTTACGATTCGTACACCCGATTTTTTGACTACATTATCCTATCAATTCGTCGACAACGCATCACAACAGGTTTCGGACTCATCCCAAGCGGATTGGTGTCAAAACAAAATCTCAACCGGTGGGTGGTTTGCCTTCGGGCATCCCCTGCCTTATTGCAGGTTTACTCGTTTCACCCTCGTTTCACCAGGAACGAATACCAGTTGCTGCGAGTTTACTCGTTTCACCCCGAGACGAATACCAGTCTGTTGCAGGTTTATTCGTCCTTCCCCGGAATGAATACCGATCTGCGTCAAATTTGGTGACTATTTCTTTTGCAGCATTTTATTAGTTACGTATTTATGCTTCTGTCAAGTTTTTAGTTTATTTGGACTCATTTTAACCATCATTACATTTATCTTTTACGGTAACCTTTCATATTCGTTCTTTTATTTTTCATACACAGGTGCTACTGATTCTTTGTTTGTTTCTTTGAACGCAGATTTTCAGCATTAGAGGAGCAGTGAGGAATCTACTTTTACCAACACAAGCGGCGGCAACGTTTTGGTTCGCCCATCTTATATGTGGGCACGCGGAAGGAGGAATTCTGAAACAAGTTGTAAAAGACCAACATTTAACGCTCTCCTATCCCCTAAAAAGGAAGGAGACGTATTGTAACACATTACTGGAAAGAATATCAATAAAAAGGGCCGTATTTTATATTGCTTTTATATCTTGTGTTCATTCATTTGTGTTCTTTCCTTTTAATGCAATTTTGTTTAGTCTTTCCTTTTTCTTTCGGAATCTCGTGCTTTCAATGGCGATCACGGTGGGACCCTGTCCTCTATTTTTTTTTAGGTTAGATTTCTGATCTGAAATTGCTTGTTTGATTACAGGTACCTATTTTTTAGGCATTCGACTGTTATTCGTTTCGGTCTACGATGATTACAGAATTGGGATTCGTTTCACCCAGGGGCGAATAGGCATTCGTCCTACCCTAGAACGAATACAGTTCTGGTATTCGCCTCACCCAGGAACGAATAGCGTTCTGAGCATTTTTCAGAGCAGTAAATCAGAAACATCCTTTTGGGTAGAGAAGAGGTAGGAGTTTTTAACAAGCTTCTGTCAAATTTTTGTTTTTTGTTTTCTATTTTCTGGTTTTCAGTTTTTATATGGCTTAGGGAAAGTTTCCTTTTGTTTGCCTGTTTCATTTTTATAAATTAAAATGAACCCCACACACATCACGTGGTAAAATTAAACCAAGGAGCTGGTCGTAAGACCCCAGCCCTTGATCAAGACCAATGGTGGGTTCATCACCACCTTGGCTTGATTTTTGCATCCATTTACCCCGATTGTCACTGTCGCTCGACGTAAATCCTGACGAAAGCTGATCGAGTGTCGCTGGGGTGATTCCCAGCATGCGAGGATAAGTCTTCTATGGTAGGTGTCATAGACAGGACAATCCCCCTTCAGTACAGCCTACGTACCACGTACCATCTGCTCTCACGTACCTATAGTCTCCCTCTCGTAAGGGCGGGTATATAGAGAGGTTGGTATATCGGCCTGGCATGGTATATCGAAGGGGCGACCATTCATGGGAGTTATATGAGCCTTCATTATGCATTTAAACGTTCTTCAAAACTTTCAAAAACAAAACAAAATCATCAAAATGCACTAAAACTAGTCTAGGACACACCATTAATCTTTAAAAGAGATAATCACCGTTTGTGTATGTGTGTGTTCATTTCTGCTTAGTATAACAAAAAAAAAAAAATCAAAAAAATCATAAACAAAAGATAAAAATCTACGTAGCGTGTAGAGAGTCATTACCATGGTACTCACCCGCAGTCAAGCCCACTCACGGGTAGACGCTGCGGAGAATGTCCAAGGAGGCACGAGTCGCCTCCGATATAGCCCCAGAGATTTGGTCATACCGCCTTTTAGGCAAACTCCATTAAACTGTCCCGCTCGCGACATGACAAAAAGAGACCATAGAGGCACCCCTTCAAGGGATAACCTCTTAGAGCACACACTCTTCCAAGGAGAGTACATTCAAAAGCAAACACCCTTAGAGGCTAGGTATGAATATCCACCGTGCATTGCAGCGTCAGAGCAGCCTAGGGTCCCCAAGGAGGAGTCATATGATCTTGTCACCCCTCCTTTAGCGCGCCTCAATGTTAGAGGTCACAAGCAACCTATAGAGCACAAGGCTCTTAGACTTGGGCGAATTAATTCAGCCCTCCCTTTTCACATGTATGAGGAAGGATATGAGGATGATCATTATGTCCCTCAAGAACAATACACAGCCTGAGAGCGATGTGCTTCCGCACCTAAATTTCATCAAGATTCCCCATTGAGGCAAGAGCCTCGAGTCAATGCTGCTAACCTCGACAGAGGCAAACGACATATAGAGACCTTGGATCATCATGATCAGGATAGACACATAGGTGAGGCATCTAGGCCTCCTAGACCTAACACAACAGAGCAAAATGACCTGGCCTACGCCAGATATGTCGCTCATCAAGAGCAGCTCACAAAGCTTAAGAAAGATCAGCAACAACTAGCACACTTGTATAACCTTAAAAGGGAGCGCATTCAGTGCCAAGCAGATGAGCTACTCAACAACAATGTGCTTGAGCGGGTCCCAATCCCTCGAGTACAAAGGCTAGAGAGACATGAGAGGCTTGAGAGGCATGATCCTTTGGCACAAAATAGAACATACCAAGTGTGGCCCCAGAGACCTCCTCGAGTTGAACGGGAGGCCACCCCTAGGACCCATTATGGGCACCCTCCGTGGGCACCTATCTATGTTCATAGACCTCAGCCAGAAACTCCTCACGAAGAGTATGAGGAGTATGAACAAGAGGAAGAGAGGGCTGAAATGCCTTATCAAGACAGGGGGGCTGCTATTCAGCCACCTCCCTATAGGCCTCAAGCTCCCTACAACCCTCAGAGGAGACCAATTCAAGAAGAAGAAATCAAGTCTTCGGATGCCTATAAAGCACTCTTAGAGCGCTTAGAGTCTATGGAGATTAAAACTTCTGGGCCCCAAAAGCCCACCTTACGTCAACTCCGTAGCCACCCGGTGCATCCATCAGTTCCAGCACCTCCTTACCCTGAGCACTTTAAGCTGCCCTAGTTGGCACTCTTTAAAGGAGAGGAGGACGCTCAAGAGCATGTAACCAGATTCCTGAGCCAATGCTTCGGCATTCAGGATAATGATGCTTTGTTATTAAGAACATTCATAACCACGTTCGTAGGCCCTGCCTCGGACTGGTTCACCCACTTACCAAAGCATAGCATTTGCAATCTAGATCAGTTAGTGGATGCGTTCCTCGAACGCTTTGCCCTTAACACCAAGAAGAAGGCATCCCTTAGTGATCTAGCAAGCCTCAAGCAGTATGAAGAGGAATCTATAGCGGCCTATGGAAATCGGTGGAGGGCTTTGCTTTCAAAGCTGCCTTACCTCCCTCCTATGTCCGACCTCACACAAATGTTCTCCAAAAGCTGTTTGAGGTCGATCTCTGTGCTATTGTAGCTGCAGCAATATGCCACTCTAGAAGAAGCCCTGGCACAGGCCAGGATTATTGAAGAGATCAAAATTCAAGACGGTGAAATTGCTAAGCCAAAAAAGAAAGAATGGACTAAGAATAACAGCAAGACAGGGACAACGCAACAGAAACCCGTCGTGGTCAATCAAGTTGCTATCAACGTCCCTAAGCCTGCCCAAACAACACAAACTCCAAAGGCTAATTATCAGGTAGTGCCTCCCAACAACTATGAGAGAGACAATAAAAAACAAGACCACAATCAGCAGCGTCGCCCTAGGCGGCAATTTACACCATACACCGAGTCCAGGGACTCCTTGTTTGACCGTTTGTCAGTGGCAAACTTGATTAATCTGCCAGAGATTAAAACGATAGATCCTAATGCGCCAAAGCCTAAAGGGTACAGAGAGGATCTCTACTGTAGGTTCCATAGACGGAAAGGGCATGACCTTAACGCCTGTTGGACATTCAAAGGTTTAGTGCAAGATCTCATTGACAACAAAACATTGGTAGTGGACAATCCCGTAGCACCGGGCAACCAACAGATGGGCATTTTTAGAGATCCTCTACCAGCCCATGATACACAAACAAAACATGTCCCAGTCAATGAAGTCACACAAGATTGTCCTATGCAAGGATATGTTGGCATGATTAGCATAGTGACTCGAAATAAGAGGCATCCAAATACAGTTGTCCCTGCGATAGCTACAGGAGAGGTACCAACAACGTTACCACCTCAACAACACTCTCCTTCGCCTAGACCAGTGGTCATGATTCGGAGCAAGCTTACCCAAAGCTTGCGGACCACGTCAGCTAGGCTTTCCATTTATGAGCTTATACAACAATCGCCACCTCATCGAGAAGCTTTAATGGATATCTTAAAAGCCATCGAGTTGCAGCCCCACGAGGCAAATGCTTTCAACAATTTCGTGGGGCACGTCCAAAGGTGCACTGAACCAGTTATCACCTTCAGAGATGATGAGATCAAATCAGTAACTGGTGATATGGCGGATCCACCCCTACACGTCATCGCGCGGGTCAATGGGATTCCATACAAAAGAGTGTTGGTAGACACTGGTTCGTCTAGTAATATCATCACAACAGTGGTGCTAAAGCACTTGAAGTTGCCTGCATCTCACATAGTAGCCTCCACATATACATTGCGAGCATTCAATGATGCAATATGCTCAACTGTTGGCACAATTGTCCTACCCATTCAAGTGGGACAAAAGACAATTCCTACATTGTGCCATATCTTGGAGGGTGAGATGGCTTACAACATCTTGTTGGGCTGCCCATGGATCAGGGACATGAAGTGTGTCCCTTCGATAGCGCACCAGTGTCTCAAGTACACCTTTGGAGGGGAAGTGCATGTGGTTCCCGTAGACCTGGAACCTTTCAAATATTGCAACTCGATGCAATTAATGCCGCAGTCGACCCTACCATCAACGCATGTGGATTTCCAATTAAATCCATCTAAGCAGGGTTCGACTTCGCAGGCATCTCCATTGTCAAAGCCCTTGGATCCTCAGCCCAGTTCATATTCATCGGCTGGTCTTTCCTCAACGGTGCCACCTATGGTGGCCACAAAGAAAGATAAGGGCAAGCAACCCATGGAAGAAGTGTCACCTTCGGTTTCAAACATTTCTACTAAAGAGATACCTAATAGAAAGGAAGTTGAGACCTCTAGTCCACCCGACATGGAGTGGACTCCAGAAGGACTTTCATTTTCTCCCCCTCAATCACCAACAATTACTGTTGAGATGTCTAACACAGGCATGGGGGAGTATATCATGTGCAATGTTGTAGCAACGCCAACCCTTGAGTCTATGCAGGACATGGGGAGACCTAGACTCCCTATCGGTTCTGTGGTGCCTCTAGGCTACCCACCTAATCAGACAAACTTCATTTTTGGGGGCCTAGATAATGGCGTTGAACCTTCCTTACAAGAAGAAGAAGATGAAGAGCCCTTTGTGGAGGATGTTAATTATCTGTCTAACCCAGACTTCGCATTAAGATATCTTAGCCAATGCAATTGGCATGGATACGGGTTGGGTAGGTATGAACAAGGAGTGCATGTTTTGTGTCAACCAAGATACCAAATGCCTTATGACAAGTCAGGAGTAGGGTTTAATCACCCTTTGCCCCTCGACATCTTGGTTGAAAACATGCAAGGCCTAGAGATAGGCAACAAGGATGGGTTGGCATCAGATCCATATGCCAATCCAAATACAACTTATACATTGGGGGATTATTTCCCATTACAAATAAACAACCTTGTTGACCTCAACAACCTTTTCCCTTCGGTCGAACAAGGAGAAACCTCAAGGACTCACCCACAAGGGGAATATGGACAAGACCAAGAAGGGTCTTCCGAAGATGAGTCGGAGTATAATCATTCGCAAGAATATCCCATGAATGATGATCAGGAACACTTTCTGACAATGTTCCCATTGGCTGCTCCAGTTGAGCACAGGCCACTTCAAGACAATCCGGTCCTCCCGCCGAGAGCAGAAATTCACGTAGTTATTGGAGCCAATGAAGGCCTGTGGATCTCGGACAGTGATTACGAAGATGAAACCGAGATGGCCTATCTTAACCACATGCGACAAATGCAACAGCAAGATCCTTTGGACGTAGATGACATGTTTGAACATTTACACATAGGTCCAAGACATAGGTGGCACCTCAACCCGACGTAGTTATAGCAATTACTGCACCCACCACTCCAGGTACATAGAGAGCATCTTCCGCCTGGAGACCCTATCAAACCATCAGTGCCTAGGGCAGACCCTGTTTGCATGTCCGCGCATAGGGCCGATCCCTTTGTGCCAGTGCCTACAGAGCCAGACCCACAGCATCAAGAACATCCCGAGTGTCAGAGTTATCACACTTGCGGTAATGGAGATTACAATCATTTCATCAACATGATCTCCATTGACTTGACCGCCCCCATTCATGATCCAGTCGACCCAACATGGTTATTGCATCTAGACATAGAAGCTATAGATTGGGATCGCGCTAACACACCACCATCCCCATCAGAGTACTGGCCTTGCGGTGGGATGTTTCATTTCACTCCCGGATAGACTCAGGATGTCTTCCATGCTGAAGAGGAACTTGACGTTCCTAATGATGATCTTAATTCAGCAAACGATATCCATCTTATCCCAACTCCACATCAGTTGGAGGACGGATCCCACATGTCGATCGAGGCAACGACTGACGTAGACATCGACACAGATCCAATGAATCCATGGATTCTCAAGTTGGGGGTAAGTCTCTCCCCCGAAGAGCAAGCCGATTATGTTGCCCTTCTCAAGGAGAAGAAGGAGGTTTTTGCATGGTCATACAAGGATATGCTGGGACTGGACCCATAGCTAGTCACGCATAATTTAACGCTTGACCCGACAATCAAGCCAATAAAGCAAAAACTACGCAAGATGCACCCAACAGTGGCCTTAATGGTAAAAGATGAGTTACAAAAGTTGTTGGATGCACAGTTTGTCATCTGTGTGGATTATCCGCCATGGTTGTCTAACATGGTTCCCATCAAGAAGCCCGACGGGAGGATTTGCATATGCACCGATTTTTGAGATCTTAACAAAGCGAGTCCTAAGGATGATTTTCCCTTGCCAAGCATCGACGCGTTGGTAGACGCTACAGTGGGCCACGAAATGCTTTCCCTTATGGATGGTTTCTCAGGATACAATCAAATTCGTATCAATCCTGAGGACCAACTAAAAATGGCATTCACAACGCCTTGGGGGACATTTTGTTATAAGGTCATGCCTTTTGGCCTTAAAAATGTCGGAGCCACCTACCAACGTGCCATGACGTACATCTTTCATGACTACATGCACAACATTTTGGAAGATTACATGGATGATTTGTTGGCCAAATCTCTTTTGCACCCAGATCACCTCGGTGACTTGAGCAAGGTCCTTGATCGCCTCATTGAGCATAAAGTCAGACTAAACCCCAAGAAGTGCGTCTTTGGCGTCACCTCTGGAAAGCTCTTGGGTTTCATAGTCTCCAAACGAGGAATCGAGGTGGACCCCAACAAAGTCAAGGCAATCCTTGAAATGCTCCCCCCAACTACCATCAAGCAGCTCAGAAGTCTACAGGGAAAGGTCGCGTCGATCAAACGCTTCATAGCGCAGTTATCTGACAAGTGCTGACCCATGAATAAATTATTGCACAAGGGGGTAGCATTCCATTGGGATGACGAGTGCCAGTCAGCCTTTGATGATATTAAATAGTACTTGGCTTCACCGCTAGTATTGGCACCACCTAGACCAGGAGTGTCATTCTATTTATACATCTTCGCTACTGAGGTGGCACTGGGCGCCATGTTGTCCCAGAGAAATGAACTTCATAAAGAACAGGCTACATATTATCTTAGCCGCACCCTGGTCAGTTATGAACTTAACTATGCATACGTTGAAAAGCTCTGCTTGGCAGTGGTGTTTGCTACCAAAAGGCTACGCCACTACATGCTTAGTAATAAGACGTATGTTGTGTCTAAGGAGAATCCATTGCGATACATGATGAGTCGTACTTATCATAGTAGCCGCACGGCGAAATGGATCATGTTGTTGATGGAGTTTGACATAGAATTCATTGGACAAAAATCCATAAAAGGTCAAGTCATCGCCGATCAACTAGCAGAGGCTCCTCTTGAAGACGATCAACCTCTGACCTTCGAACTACCTGATGATGGGGTCTTCCATGTCTTAGAATCGCCAGATCCTGATGAGCCTGAGTCACAGGCTGACATAACCCTCTTCTTCGATGGTTCTAAGTGTGAGCAAGGGGGTGGTGCGGGAATTGTATTTTTCACTCCACAAGGGGCTCCAATGCCTTTGTCATTTAAATTAGACTTCTCGTGCACCAATAACAATGCAGAATATGAAGCCTTGCTCATAGGTCTTCAGACGACAATCACCATGAACATTAAACGATTGAACATCTTTGGTGATTCGTTGTTAATTGTCAATCAAGTAAAGGGGATATTCCAATGTAAATGTCCAGTTTTGTAGGCCTATAAAGCCCTTGTGGACAAATTCTTGGCACAACTTGAATGGTATGACATTGAGGCACTCCCTCGATCATCGAATCATTTTGCAGATACTATGGCCTCCTTGGGGTCCCTAATCCCGCAAGACCCTTCCGATGAGATGACAACCATTCAGGTCAAGACATTATCGCAACCTGTGATGGAGCGTGCAAGCTCTGACCTCACGCCAGGAATCCACTTGATCCAGATTGAACCATCTACGGATAGGTTTTCTCGAATCCAAGATTGTTTGACTCAAGCCAATTGGGGGTCCTTGTTCTCCCCTACCCCTCTTAATAGCAACACAACGCTATTTTTACAAGTTCTTTCCCGCTCAGCTTTTGTTAGGGATGGACTTCAAGAGGGATTGGATGTTCATACCATCGAGGTTTCTGATCAGCAAGATTGGTACACCCCCATAAGGGATTACCTCAAGCTAGGTACTCTCCCACTTGGATTGACACCAGCCGCGAAAAGATCATTCAAATAGAAAGCGGCAAAACATGTCTTGTTAGGAGACATTTTGTATCGTCGAAACTATGAAGGAATCCTCCTTCGTTGTTTGGACCAGCAAGAGTCCGCTTGGGCGATCACCCAAGCACACGATGGTACATGTGGTGGCCATTTCAGTGGCATGGCCATCGCAAAGCGCATTCTTCGCATGGGTTATTATTGGCCATCTTTAGAGCGAGATTGTTGCGCATATGTGAAGAAGTGCGTGAAGTGTCAACATCATGCCAATTTGACACACGTACCTTCTCAGGCCTTGCAACCGATTCAATCGGCTTGGCATTTTTTCATAGTGGGGCTTTGATCTAATCGAAAAGATCTCCCCTGCGTCGTCGGGGCATCACACATTTATCATTACAGCCACAGAGTATTTTACCAAGTGGGTGGAAGCAATTCCGTTAACCTCTATGACTGGAACCCGCATTGCGGAGTTTATTTTGCATAATATCATATGTCATTTTGGTATTCCATCCAAGATCCTATCAGATAATGGGACACCATTCAAGAATAAAGATGTGCGTGCTTTGACCACAAAGTACAAAATTCAGCACAACTTTTCAACACCCTATTATCCGCAGGCGAATGGGCAAGCAGAGGCATCCAACAAAATGCTCATCGCCATCCTCAAAAAGATTGTCACAGATAATCATAAGGATTGGCACATTCAGATCCCGCTTGCCCTCTGGGCTTATCGCACCAGCATCCGGACGCCCACTGGGGCAACTCCATTTTCGTTGGTGTATGGCTCCGAGGCAGTCATGCCTCTTGAGTTGGAAATCCCTTCGTTGTGCATTTCAATGCAAGAGTTCATCGATGATGACACTGCATGGCAGGCCCGGTTAGATCAACTTACGTTGCTTGACGAACGACGCGTCAATGCTCTCGAGCATTTGCGTATCTATCAAGAGCGACTTAAGAAAGCATACAACATGAAGGTCCACTTGAGGGAATTTCAGGTTGGTGACTTGGTCTTAAAAGAAAACCAGCAGAATTCTAATTTACCGTCCCATTTGAGGGACAAGTTTGCAGCAAACTGGTTAGGTCCTTATGTGATTGATAGTCGCATTGGACCTGGAACTTACCGGCTTGCCTCCCTTGAAGGAATCAAGGAGCTTGAACCCTTGAACATCATTCATTTGAGGCCATTCCACATTTAGAGAGCCATAGTCCAACCAAAAGCTCCAAGGATTTCCACAATCGCTTGGTCAACCTCAAAATGCTCCAAAGGTGTCCATAAACCCTTTGGTCAACCCAAAAGCTCCAAGGATTTCCACAATCGCTTGGTCAACCTCAAAATGCTCCAAAGGTGTCCATAAACCCTTTGGTCAACCCAAAAGCTCCAAGGATTTCCACAATCGCTTGGTCAACCTCAAAATGCTCCAAAGGTGTCCATAAACCCTTTGGTCAACCCAAAAGCTCCAAGGATTTCCACAATCGCTTGGTCAATCCCAAAATGCTCCAAAGGTGTCCATAAACCCTTTGGTCAACCCAAAAGCTCCAAGGATTTCCACAATCGCTTGGTCAACCCAAAATGCTCCAAAGGTGTCCATAAACCCTTTGGTCAACCCAAAAGCTCCAAGGATTTCCACAATCACTTGGTCAACCTCAAAATGCTCCAAAGGTGTCCATAAACCCTTTGGTCAAGCCAAAAGCTCCAAGGATTTTCATAATCGCTTGGTCAACCCTAAATGCTCCAAAGGTGTCCATAAACCCTTTGGTCAAGCCAAAAGCTCCAAGGATTTCCACAACCCTTTGGTAAAGCCAAAAGCTCCAAGGATTTCCACAATCGCTTGGTCAACCTTAAAATGCCCCAAAAGGTATCTATCAACCCTTTGGTCAAGCCAAACGCTCCAAGGATTCTCATACTCGCTTGGTCACCCCCAAAATGCTCCAAAGGTATCCATAAACCCTTTGGTCAACACCAAAAGCTCCAAGCGTTACCATAACTGCTTGGTCAAAATAAGTATTCACAAATAAACAAAAACAATACAATCATCAAAAATCACAAAAACAATTGCATTTCAATTCCATGCATATTCATAAAAACAATACAATCATCAAAAATCACAAAAACAATTGCATTTCAATTCCATGCATACTCATAAAAACATCAAAAATACAAAAATATAGGTTGCATTAGGCATCGCATCCATACATTATACCTTTGCTAGGTCATACAAGTCAAAAGCACCATGGGCTGTCATTACTTGGCAATTCCATCATTTTCCACATCAAATCAATTTTCATAAATGCATACATCTAGCATACCACCATTTTTAGCATAGTCAGTTGTCTCCTAATGTATATAGGGTTTTCGTCATTCAGCTGTCTTTAAATTTCTAGCCAAAACTGTACATAGTTAAACAACTTTTACACGAGAAAGTTTTACTTGGATCACGCCTTGTTACGTAGCATCCCAACACAAATTAACACACATAAAATAATTCCTAAGTTGTGTGAACGCAAGAGAAACCTACAAAGCAGTCTAGGGTACCATCGGTGAAAGATTAGCCTGTTCATCCCCCTGTGCGAATGGTTCTAGAATGCTGAGAATTGACAAAAGGACGAGCTCTTCCCTATCCATTCACCTTCATAAATAGTGGTTTTCACCACTACCAAATCCCAATCATTGTTGGTCCCCAAAGTTGTAAGGATTCGTACTACACGTCCCTGCCAAGGATGGGTAGTCATCCCCAAGACCTAAAAGGATCAACGCCATTCACAAACTAAATTCCAACAAACCATCATCACAACCCTTTCCATTCACCTTTGGTCTCAAAGTTGTAAGGATTCGTACTATCCGCCCCTAACCAGGATGGGTAGTCATCCCCAAGGCCTAAAAGATCAATGCCCTTACTTCCTAATCTCCATTTTCCCCTTTGTTCCCAAAGTCGTAAGGATTCGTACTACACGTCCCTGAACAGGATGGGTAGTCATCCCCAAGGCCAACAGGATCAAGGTCATTCACAAGCTCAAACTTACAAAGCTCAAAATACAAAATCAAATAATAGTGGTTATCACCACTATTCAAAATCCTTGCTCAAAAAGAAAAATAAATAAAAAAATAAACAATGATTTTCATCACTATATAGACGAGCAAGTCTCCCAAATCATTCAGCCAACAAATAACCTGAACTTGAATCCCTAGAATTCTCAGCATTCGAAAACCATCTAGGTGATCCTCATTACAGGTTTGGTTGATAGCCTACCTGGCAATGGTGGTATCCTACCCGCATGACGATATGTCTGTCACATTAGCTTTGCGTGTGCATAGACCAATGTTTGCATGTGGATGAGCTAGCTTATGGTACCTTAGATTGTCACGTGGATTAATCTTGCTAAATACAACAACGGAGTTAGTGGAGCTAATTAGGTGATCCTCAATACGAGGTTTGGTTGATAGCCTATCCGGCACTCGGCGGTATCCCGACAAATACCACATCAACGAACTCAATTGCACACACAGGGATGTGAAATAACTTGGTTAAATTCAAGTCGGATTTAGACCTTGTTCAAAAGTCTTGCGAGATAAATGTACAATCTTGGCTAGTTAGTTAAAATATCTGCATCTCAGAAAAGCTTAACTACATTTTCAAACAACTGGTACATTTCATTCCATACATCACCATCAAAATATATGCAAAATACAAAAACAAAGTTTTCACATACACAGTCATTCCACAAAGTCATCCCATTCATATAGCAAGTCAGTCAAATCTTGCACAGTCTATGGTGCCAATGACAAAACATAAACAACTCATTTATTCCATTGGCATTCATCATACAAATTAGAACCATTGCATTCATAATCGCATATGCATACATTAATGTAAAAACATGTACATAAACATAAATCATGAAAAATGTATAAACACCAAAAAGAGTCATCTATATATATATATCATAACAAAATTGCCCGTAGGCTACACTGAACCGGTCCTCTGACCCCACAATCCAAAAACAACAAAATCCCCAAGTCTAGGGCGTCGTCCACCATGATCACGCAGGATCGATGCGACGGGAACTACCCCCCATGGTGCGGGACCTCTGAGACCTCTCAGGGTGGCTACTGCTCGCCCCTGCACCATGCCCGCTGGCCTCTCCCTCATCCCGTCGCCTCCGTTGAGAGGATGTTGTCTGCTCCATGTCGCTCCCTCTCGAGCGTCACGATGATCCACCTCCAGAGAATGCAGGCACTTGCCCACCAAGGTGGATAACCTCATCCTCCAGCTCGGCCCACTGTCGCTCCAAGTCCCTCGCCCGTTGACGATATGTCACAAGGTTAGCCTCGCACTGCCCCAACGCCCATAGGAGATCCCTCTCCCATAGTGCATCCCCAAGCTCCTGATCTCGCCTCCGCACTACCTCTATCAATCGTGCTACCTTCGCGTGCAACCCCGCCTCTGTATCCCCTGGCACGGTCGGCTGCGTCGGCCTCTCTGGCGCACCGACCTGCTTTGGAGCATCCTGCATCTCTGGCTGCTCCTCACCAAAGTCCTCTCCCGCATCTGCCACCTCCACCATCTCCACATCAACAGGAGCTCCCCAACCCCCTCCTGGTGCCTCTGCATCCTCTCCGCCTACCGTTGCCTCATCCCCTCCCAATGGCCCCTCCCCTCGCCATCGTCGGAGCGTCCACCACTCCTCGTACTCGGTAGTAACTCCGACGTCATCCACGTCTGGAGTGTCTAGTACTGTATCCGCCTCCTCACCTAGCGGCTCGAGGATCGACGCAGCTAGAGTCCTCTCATCGCTTCGACGTCGATAGACTATGGGCTCCCTAGGCAACCCCTGGCATACCCCAAACTGTCGTGTCACTCGGAGATAATGGAAGTACTCCTGCTCTGTCCCGTGTCGTCCAATGACCCACCTCCCCCTTCGGACCCGTCGAAGCCACTCATCAGCCTCCGGCCATGCGGGACAATCCCGATATGGCCTCCACACCACATCTCCTGGAGTCAGTCATGCCAATGCATCTACGTAATGGTCCACGTCTCCCGTGAACCGTCGACTCTACCCCCGCTCCTCAGATCGATACCATAAAGCACCATAACCAATGTCTCTATCCACCATGTCAACCCGTGTAGTCCAGGGTAGCCCTCGTGGTCGCTCTACGGCTATATGCTGCCAGGCCCAACACTGCAATAAGTAACTGCAGCCAATCCCCTTTCGCTTTCGACAACGGACCTCATACAACTCATCATATAGTTGAGCCAACAACGTCTGGCCCCATCTCATGATCACCGGCTCTGTCACAGGACAATCCACTAACTGCCACACCACCTCCAGTAGGTTCCATGGGAACCTCGCCCCCGAGGAGTCGAGCAACAACATGTTGGAAATGAGGCTCATAAGTAGTGCATGCCTCACTCCCAACACCCTCCTCTCATACCACCACCGCACTAGGATCCCACCAATCTGACAATCCTCCTCAGCCTTCTCCACTGAGCTCATCCCATCCACATCCTCCCCGTGTCCAAAACATCGGGTCAGTACAGCCGTCCTCTGGCCTCGTGGCGTCGTCCGGATGGGAACCCCGTCTATCGAAATCCGGAGAATCCGATACACGTCCTCTAAGGTGACTGTCATCTCCCCTGTCGAAAGATGGAAGGTGTTCGTCCGAACATCCCATAGGCTGATCAAAGCTGTCAAGTACGCCCGATCCCCAACAACTGCTTCCAATCGCATCACATGCTTGAGCCCTAAGGCATCAAGCCACTCCCAGTCCTCCACACTCAACGCCTCTCGGACACTCAAAAAAATAGTCGATACCCGGTATCGACTCTTCACCACCTGCACATCATAGAAAATAAAAACATGCATCAAATCACTCACTTACAAACCCCATATACAACCACACCCCCCCCCCACTATAAAAAAAACAACAAAAATAGTTTTCTAGAGTTTTTAATTCTAGTGTAAACTGACAAAAACAAAGTTGTACAATAAACAATAAAAAAAAAAAACAATAACAGTTTTCTAGAGTTTTTAATTCTAGTGTAAACTGACAAAAACAAAGTTGTACTTTGAACTAATAAAAATTACAAACAACATAAAACTGCAATGGTTTACTGACAGTTTAACTTAAGTTTCAACCATTCAACAAAAAAAATTCAACAATTTTTTAATCTAGGGTTTCAGTTTAAAAACAAAATACTCTTTGAGATGGGTTACCTACGGTTTTACCTAAGTTTTACCATCCAAACAAAAAAAATTCATCCATTTTAGTCTAAGTTTTCATCTTACATTTCATAAAAACAACAAAAATTTGACATGGTTACCTACGGTTTTTACCTAAGTTTACCATTTCAAACAAAAAAAAAAAAAAAATTCATCAAGTTTTCATCTTACATTTCATAAAAACAACAAAAATTTGACATGGTTTACCTACGGTTTTACCTAAGTTTACCATTCCAACAAAAAAAAAATTCATCATTTTTACTCTATTTCATAAAAAAAAACAAAAGGGACATGGGTTACCTACGGTTTCGACCTAAGTTTTACCATTCACATAAAAAACATTTTTGTAATCATGGTTACCCTAAGGTGTTACTCTAAGTTTCATTTAGGTTTATTTTACGGTTTTCCATCTAGGTTTCCATCGGTTGGCATACACGTTTTATTTTGTTTCATGGTCTTTAAATCCATTCATTCACCTTTTAATTAATTAATTAGGGTTCCATGTCTTAAACAAAAGAAAAACACAATAAAAACAAATTGCACTTTTTCCAAATTAAAACTCGAGGAGATAGTGCACTTACTGGTCTCGCCTCGGCTCCACCGCTTGACGACCCGGTCTGTGCACTCATGGTGGCTAGAAAATTCGGCAGCGCTTCGCGTCAGAAAATCTCCCTCCTCCTCCTTAGAGCTCCAAATCGCAATCGAAGTCGCAGCACAAATGAACCCAACCCGTCATTTTCGCGCTTTTATATTTTTTTATCCGTTGGAATTCGTTCCTGCCTGGGACGAGCGCTTTTTCCTCGAAAGAGCGCTCGTCCCTCCCCAGGACGAATACCAGCATGGAGTTCATTCCACCCCGGAACGAATAAAAAATTACACAAAAATCAAAAACAACAAAAATAAAAAAATTGAAAAATGCACCACAACAAAACCACTAAAAATTGCCGGACAAAAGTGCTCTTGTACTTAATCTCTTGGCATAAAAAAAAAAACCAGATGTCGGGGTTTACATTATCCTTATCTCTATCCCTAAGAAGGCTACCATGGCCGGACCGCTCCCCGGGAGATCGGATTTTTGACAATGTTTTCTCCTTATGGCATCGCAAAATGGGTTTACCCCCACCAAAAACTGGTTCAAAAATCAGGAAACTGCTCAAGCATTCAATGCTAAACAACTGAAGGCACCCTTACCTAAGTCATCTTGGGTCAAGCGACTCATCGCTTTTCTCATGTCGGTCACTCCCTCATCGATTCGTCGCTTGAGGGGGTAGTCACACTTAGTTGCCAATCAACAACAATATACCCAATCATGGTAATGACACGCATTCAAAGGATCATTGACAAAGACAATCACGCTCCTGCTTGGGGCAGCAAACAAGCAATCATCACAAACTGATCAAACACTTGGCATTCATGAATCATGAACTCAAGGTTCCCACAGACAAAAGGTTGCGCCCTTTGCCTATTCATGACTGATCAATGTCCAAGCTCAAGTAACACCTCACCGAACCAGGTTAATACTTGATTTAAGTTCCTTAGCTCGTCAGAAGCAAGGATTCAAGAATGCATGCCCTTTCCATACTTGGGGCATCAAGAGTTGGTTAGGTTACTAAGAGACCCTAATCATTAGTGCTTTGGTTATTTATTTTTGCTCGGCGCTGCGCCTTGCACAGCGCTTCCCAAAAAGGGGCATCTGTAGACACCAAAACAGCACCAATCCGATTACGTGACAACAAGCGCTGATCGCATTGACACAAATAGCCCCCAGGGCAGCCCACAGAGGTTAAACAGTGGTTTTAACCACTCGCACAACAGTTTTGCAAGTCAAAAATCAATTTGGCACCTTTTAGGTACTTTGCTAGTTATTCGCTCCACCCCGAAACGAGTACAGACTGGTACTCGTTCTACCCAGGAACGAATTCCAGCGCTCATTTCGGGGTGGGACGAATACCAGGTTTGACTGGCAGAAAGTCAAGCCTCGGCACAGGACAACTCGGATCTGCCACTTGACTCTCCATTCACCGCATGGGAATGAGAGTGAGTTTTTCAGGACAACCCGGATCTGCCACTTGACTCTCCATTCATTGCATGGGAGTGAGAGTGGGCTTTTTCATGACAACTCAAATTAGCTACTTAACTCACCCTTCATTGCATGGGAGTGTGAGTAGGTTCTTTTGAGCATGCAGAAGCAGTTACAGAAGCAGTTATGAAAGCCTTGATCAAGGAGAAGTCTTCTCTTCACAGGAAAAAGCATTCATGCAAACTAGCACTTTTGCATGTTAATTCAAGAGACCCCTTGGGTCTATAAAATGGTGAATTTCTTCACCCAAAAAGAGGGACAGAAAAAGGAGCATTTGAGCAACGAAGTGTTGCTATTTTACCGACTTACGATTCGTACACCCGATTTTCTGACTACATTATCCTATCAATTCATCGACAACGCATCACAACAGGTTTTGGACTCATCCCAAGCGGATTGGTGTCGAAACAAAATCTCAACCGGCGGGTGGTTTGCCTTCGGGCATCCCCTGCCTTATTGCAGGTTTACTTGTTTCACCCAAAACGAATACCGGTGAGGTTTACTCGTTTCACCCAGGAACGAATACCAGTTGCTGCAGGTTTACTCGTTTCACCCCGGGACGAATACCAGTCTGTTGCAGGTTTATTCGTCCTTCCCCGAAATGAATACCGATCTGCGTCGAACTTGGTGACTGTTTCTTTTGCAGCATTTTATTAGTTACGTATTTATGCTTCTGTCAAGTTTTCAGTTTATTTGGACTCATTTTAACCATCATTACATTTATCTTTTACGGTAACCTTTCATATTCGTTCTTTTATTTTTCATACACAGGTGCTACTGATTCTTTGTTTGTTTCTTTGAACGCAGATTTTCAGCATTAGAGGAGCAACGAGGAATCTACTTTTACCAACACAAGCGACGGCAATGTTTTGGTTCGCCCATCTTATATGTGGGCACGCGGAAGGAGGAATTCTGAAACAAGTTGTAAAAGACCAACATTTAACGCTCTCCTATCCCCTAAAAAGGAAGGAGACGTATTGTAACACATTACTGAAAGAATATCAATAAAAAGGGCCGTATTTTATATTGCTTTTATATCTTGTGTTCATTCATTTGTGTTCTTTCCTTTTAATGCAATTTTGTTTAGTCTTTCCTTTTTCTTTCGGAATCTCGTGCTTTCAACTTTATGAAGGCAACAAAACTTAGATATTACCTTTATATCAAGTGCTTGTTTACTATGGTATGAATCTGGTAGTCACCTTATGGTTTACTCAAATAGTAGAATGTTGTCCAATCCTTTTCTATGATAGATTTACATTTTTCAATGTTGTCCCTACGTTCTTCAATGCACTCCTTTTGGCTTTAATGTTCCTCAACACTCTGCTATACATTTTCTTTTGCTTTTTATATCACTCATTGTTACATGCTCTTGTATAGGCACTTCCAAAGAATGGTCGTCCACTGTGACAAGTGTCACAAATATTTAAAGAAACAAATTATTCATTGGATGGGCATTATTAGGTGGATCAAAATTAGGACAAATGATGCCCTTTTGAGCACTACACCTTCTAGCAGGTTGATACAAGTAGCAAAAATTCTGAAATGATTCCACCTTGTTCCAAGTGGCACTTTCTTTCTTGCAAAGTTTGTCAAGTGTCTTATTTCAATTTTACATGATATTTACCTCCATGAAGCATCATTTGGTGCATGGTTATATTCTTCTTTCACTGTGTAATAGTGTCTTCTTTCTTCACTATGCCTGTGAGTGTTTGAAAGGTTTCAATAATGTGCTTTTGTTTCAAATTTTCACATTCTTTAGCAAGTTTGAAGATCTTAAGTACTTGGTACTTTGATCGCCTCCTAGACATGTTAGAAATCTTCTATATAAACTATTTTCTTTGATGAGATCTGGACTTCTCAATGTGCATATTGTAGTGAACTCCAAGAAATACTATGAGCTATGTTATCCATTCAAAAAACTTATGATAAATGTGTGCTATTCATTGTGTATTGGTTGTATTTGCACTCTTTATCGATGTCAATATGTTGCCTACAATATTATGCATAAAGGGTTGGAATCAAAATGTACTTGTAAAAAAATGGCGAATCCTAATCAAAATTAAGGTGAATCATGGAGAATCTTAAGAAAATCAAATCGAGCATCTTCATACCAAAATTTGGGGTATTTGAAGCCCTAAAATGTAAGGTCATATTTGGAGATACTTTTGACCTATTAAATCATCTTATAACTTCATACAAACACCACCATTAGATCAATCTTGAAAAGCACTTTCCAACAAGTACAAATATGCCTATGTTTGGATATATATTATGGCAAATTGACCCTAATAAAAAATTGGTCCTAAAAATTTTAGGCGAATGGGTCGACATCGAGGGTCCTCATATTCGCCAATTTCCAATTTTAAAAATCCTAATATTCTCCCAATTGGTGAATATTTACCACTATGCACAACCCTAGATGTCTGTGCTCTCCTTGACAAGTGAACCTTTAAACCTTTCTTTGACTTAACCAAAGGTCTTTTTGTGCACCTTCTTATGTCCTCTCAAAGGACTCTTTTGATGCTAGATGTCTCTGAAAAAATGTATTTCTCCTTATATAGATATCATCTCATTGCTTTCTATAACTTGTACATAGGTTTACTCTTATTATTCATTTGTTCTTATGCAGTTATGCTTTATATTCTAAGCACGATGCTCTTAATAACTTTACCTCTTGAATAATGCTTAGATTTCCTAACTATTGCACTTTGAGTGCTTTCAATATATGCTCTCTTATGACACCTTTAATATTGATTTTATGCAAATGTAGAGTAGATGTTTGCCCCCCTGTGATCTTGAAACAGTTCTCCTTATCTTTTGTAATATTGGTTTGAGTGAAACTGAGTGTTGCTTTCAATGTTTAGCAACTTCTTCCTTGATTGGTTACTTCAATACTCACTATCCAAGCTTCTTAACTTAAATTAATATGTAGTATTCTTTTGTTTAGATTAAACAATAGAATGTTGATCAATTTATTTCTCTCAAAATGTACCTAACTTCTATTTTTCTCTTATGTGTAGTTTTGAACCTTGTAGGTGATACCTTCTGCACTACTTTTGAATACTTGAAACAAATCCTATTTATGCAACCTTTAAACTTGAAATTGATGTTTAGTAACCTTAATAAGAATCGATAAATAAAGGCTTACCTAATAAACTTTTGAACCTTTTTTTACTATAGACACCTAAAATGCGTCATGTTTAGGAGACTACTCATATGGAACATCCCAAGACCATATGACTGATCTTGGACATTTCCAAGAGCTAGAAGTGGTCCTAACCACTCACAAGGGGAAATTTTGTCCCATTCAGGCATAGCTGCTATCAATCAGAGTGGCTGCCAACATTGGTTGTTGAAGCTAAGAGTGTCCAGATCTAGTCACTACTTTGGATAGTGACTAGAACCAAAACACAGTCTGGCCATGAATATGAGCCCAGATCATGTAATCTTACTGCACTTGCATTGCATGTGGGTGGTTTTTGGCATGGAGCTCCCAAAGATCCTCTTGACTACACCTTCAATGCAAATTTATGACTAATCCTTCCCCCTAGGATGGTCAGTTGCATGCAGATCTAGATCTTGACTTCTCTAGGAAGCCAAAATCTAGATCTAGATTTGAATCTGGGATGTCTACATATGGACCCTCCAAAGTGTTTAACACATCATATCCCTCCAGAAAAGAAGGAAAATGAGGCTTCTATAAGCCCTCATACAATTTCTTGACCAAGAGGCTTGCGGAGTGCACCATCCCCTTGTGGGGAACACCATTAATTCTACTTGTATTTCATTGTATCAAACTAGATATCCCTAAGAGGGACTGATATATAATAGAATTTTCAAATAAATCAATAAAATATATCTTTTGCATTTGTCACTTCTATGTTATTTATGATTTTATGTTTTTTTTCTTTTGATATAATATTGCAAGTAGACTAGGTGCACGCTTCCTAGGGTTGTACAAATGGTGATCATAATGGGACCCTCACTTAGTTATCTATTTTTAGTTGTTTTACTAATATTTTTATGATTTTTTTTGTGTGCAGGTCTAGCCACTCTGGTCAACAATGACTAGAAGGTAGAAATTGCTTCTGAAGATAGTAACCAGTAGCAACCACTCTGGTCAATAGTGACTAGTAAAAAAAGTGCCATAGAGGTCAGTTTGTGCTTCATCAAATGTGGATTTCAGGTTAGGGTAACTCTATGTTGTTTCTACTATCCCTGTCTGTGTTTTTTTGTTAGAATATAGTAGGAATATTGTCATTTAATTAGTAAAATATAGAAATAAAATAAAATAAAAATGCATTGAAGCATTTTAGTTTTCTTAGTTTTCTTAGTTTTCTTCCAGTTTCTACTAGGAACAATGAACCTCTATTTTCAAGGTCTGCCTTAGTCTCTAGTGGTCTGGGTTTTTTTTGTTAAGCTTGCTTGCATGGGGCCCAGCTAGTGGCCATCATTTCATGAAGTAGAAATGCATTTTCTAAAATCATTGAAATATTTAGATATGCATTTTTCTAAAAATAAAATGTTCTTTTCTTAGGCATGTAGGAGAAAAATCATGAGTGCTTATTGATGCATTATTTTTCTTTATGCAAAAATCTAAAAAGAACACCCACACACCATGATTCACTTAAATTCTAGTGAGGTGGAATTCATCACCATCCACTAGTAGAGTTCAATGAGGTGGATTTCATCTCCACACATTGTCTCAAATCCTGCGTACCCTTCTATATTGTCTAATATCGGTTTCCAAGATCCATCATAACCCTTGGGATATAACATGTATCTCTCTTTGAAGAGGTATATCACTAACTGTGGGTGAAATGGATGAGGACCAAGAGGACCTGTGCTCTCTGAGCATGTGTAGACTTCATCACCACACATTATAGGTTGGATAACATGACCAAAAATTCTCTTCCGATTGTCGAGCTACGAGTATACAAATGAAATCCACTTGAAAAATATGAGTATATCATCAATTAAATGCAAAACATGATGAGATTTAGATTGTAGCTATCAAAAAATATGAAAACACACCAAAATAGTCTAGGAACACCAAGAAAAATTAAAAGATATAAACACTTGTTTACTTTGTTTGTGTGTTCTGAAATCTACATAAAAAGATAATTCACAATTTTCATGGTCTACACACAGAGCAACCACCCTCATTATAGCATCGAGGTAGAAACTAACACTCTACACACTCACAATAATAATGACATTGAGCCACCCACACACCATGTCACTAAATGTAGTTCAACGAGCCTTAGGGGTGATATCTCAACCCATGGGGGACTCCTTGAGAGACCCTAGCTAGAGAGCCATATTTTGGTTCCTATCACAATGTACATGAGAGGGTTTCAAGGCCTCAATATTCACATAGATATGAGGAGACCTAAATACCTCCCTCATCACATAGACATGAGGAGGCCTCAAATTCTCCCTCATCACATAGACATGAGGGGGCTTCAAGGACCCAATCTTCATGTAGATATGATGAGGCCTCAAGGCCTCAATATTCACATAGACATGAGGAGACCTCAAGGCCTTAATATTTATGTAGACATGAGGAGGCCTCAAGGCCTCAATATTCACATAGACATGAGGAGGCCTCAAGGCCTCAATCTTCACATAGATGTGATGAGGCTTCAAGGTCTCAATCCTCACATAGGCATGATGGGGCTTCAAGGCCCTAGTCTTAACATAAGGGGGCTACAAGGTCCTTGTCTTCACATGACATACTTAGATTAGATCAGCTCACTAAGAGGAAGAACACAATGGTTGCATCTATTCACAGACTCAGAGCACCTCCTAGCCTCTCAGAATATGAGAGGATATACCTAGATCATGATCTCATTAGGGCTAATGGGACTCCATGGGATCTACCATGGAAGACAAGACATATTTATGAGTTGGATCAAGTTCTCTTAAGGCTAGATCAAAGAAGCATCACTACCACACATTCTATTTTAGGAAGTTCACATAGCATAATTACAAGGCACACCAATGATCCAAGTGAAGCTTCAAATAATCCTCGTAGCATGTGCACTACCTCTAACCATGGGGGTGCAGAACATAGATCAATATACATAGATTAGGTCAACCTAATAAACAAGGGTAAAAACATAGCATGATCCTCTACAAGAGGACTATCCATTAAGAATCCTCACACAGAGTTACAAATCCATAGATCTTAAATGGCAAATCAGTATAACCATGTGCATAGGCAATATGAGGATGTGCAGTATCAGAATAAGCTACTCCAAGATAATGAGGAAGCATTGCACGAGCATTTATAAGCCCTCGAGCAAGAAGAAGCACAAAAAAGGTGGTGTTTGCACCTTTAGAAAAAGTGCTTGAGAGAGGAATGGATAGAGCATAAAGAGCAAGTGGATAGGCTAGATCAAGTTGATTTACACATAGGTGGTGAGCAATATCAACATGATAGACATATCTATTCTCAAAATGAGAGATGTATTATACAAAGAGATGAGCGCACTCACCATACATCAAAGTATAAAAAATGCATGGATTTAGAATAGACATAACTTGATCAAGAACAAATGAGGATGGAAGATCATGAGCAGACATATCCTGAATCTTCATCTGTAGTTGTGGGAGATGAGTATAGATGCCCAAATCAAGTAGACACAAGATTACCTCCCTGACCACCATGAGTAAACCTTCAAGAATAAGAGATAATTTCTTTGAAGGCATACAAAATACTTGCTAAGAGAGTCAAATATCTTGAGAAATAGGATGTGGTTGGGTAGAAGCCAACCCTAAGTAAAATACACAACCAACCATTGTGCCCTTTAGTATCGAGTCTTATGTATCCTAGGCACTTTGAGATGCCTAGGATAGAAAAATTTAAAAGAG
Organism: Wollemia nobilis; assembly: GCA_028583015.1. Lineage (NCBI taxonomy): Eukaryota > Viridiplantae > Streptophyta > Pinopsida > Araucariales > Araucariaceae > Wollemia > Wollemia nobilis. The sequence goes on from JAQPPZ010005611.1 coordinate 993,739, forward strand.
AGTAAGATGCGCAAGAACATGTCACAAATTTTATGAATGAATACTTCCAACTTGAACATAATTATACTCTAATTCTAAGAATATTCAACATGATGTTATTGAGCACAACAACCGAATGGTTCAACCAATTACCTAAGCACAACATCATCAAATTTGAGCAACTAGTGAATGCATTTATTAAACACTTTTTGTTTGGAATTAAGAAGAAGGTAAAATTATCCAATATGGAAAACCTAAAGCAATACAATGATGAGCCAGTTATGGACTATGAGAATAGATGGAGGAAGATAATGGTGAAATTACCATTTATTGTTCCCACTGCGGATCTCACCTAGATGTTTACCAAGAGTTGCACAAAGCACATATTGTTGCTACTACAACTACAATAGTATGAAATATTTGAGGAAGCCTTAGCTCAAGCCAAACTAATAGAAGACATCAAGGTTGATGAAGGAGACCTTAAGGTCTAAAATAAAAGGGAATGGAATAATAACAACTGCAACAACAATAATCAATAGAAGCAATACAAGCCTTCTCAAGTCAATCAGGTTGTGTTAAGTGTGCCAAAGGGAGGTAATAGCCAAAAATAATAGAACTATCAAGCTCAGTCCCCACCATATAATTATAACCCAAAGAACAACCAGGGTTTAAATAAGGAACGTCAACTGCCTCGCTATTTCATACCTTTATCAGAGTTGATGCAATCAATATTCACCCAGCTAAGTGAGGCACAAAGACTCAGGATACCTAAGATGCAACTTATTGACCCTAACCATCCCAAGCCCAAGGGATATAGGGAAGATCAATATTACCCATATCATAGAATACAGGGACATGACATTGAAATATGTATCAGATTCAATAATGTTGTGCAAAACATGATCAAGAAAGGGTGAGCTGAAAGTTGAAAACCCATTAGCACCCAAAAATAGAGATATGGGCATATTCATAAACCCATTACCTAATCAGGATGTCCCTAGAGAGCAAGGTGTTCAATTAAACCAAGTTTGAGTCAAACCTCCATGTAGGGATGCATCAGAATGGTTGAAATAGTCAACATGGCAACAAGGAGTTGGTGATGCAACCAACCAGAGCCTCCAATAGCTCCAATTCATATATTAGCTATGCCTTGATAGATGTAGGTGCAAAATAATCCTTCAGATCCACCATCACGACCTGTGGTAACTATCTAGAGCGGACTAGTACAAAATATCCAAATGACACTTGCCAAGTTATCAATCTATGAGCTCATTCAATAGTTCCCAAGACATAGGGAGACTTTAATGGAGATCTTGAGATCAATTGATCTTCAACCCCATAACCCTGATGCATTCACAAATTTTGTGGGGTAGGTCTAGCAGTTTCAAGATCCTGTGATCCATTTCTATGATCATAAAATCAAGGAAGTGCCTACTACCATAGCAGACCCACCTCTGCATATCATCGTGTCAATCAATGACATACCCCTCAAGCAGGTTATAATCGACACAAGCTCATTGATTAACATTATCACAACAAAGGTTATAGGGCACTTGTTGAAGTGTGATTTTGTCCAATCACAAATACCACTCGACAACTTAGAACTTAAGTTCTCTCTTGCAAAGAAATTATCTTTCTCCAAGGTTCTTATTCAAAATTTAATGTCTCACGTATATGCATAAATGTGTACTTTGAATAACTCGGTAGGTTTGCAAGTTTACTGTTTACAAGGGGCCTGGGAATTATGTAAATGATTTCGATTTCATCATATAACATATGCCTTTCATATTAACTCAATAAAATAGAATGTGCTTCATGATTTTAAGTGAAACAATGCACAAAATTTATTTCTCAATCAAATGTTTTAAAATGCTCCAAAGGTGTTTATGTGGAAATGATATAACATTTTAAACTAAATTATAAATTTAGTTTCAAAAACCTCAATCAAAATAAACTTTGATAAATATACTAACCCTTTGGAATATGATAAATTTATCATAAACTTTATTCCAAATGTTTGTTTAATGAAGTGAATTATTTATTCAATTCCCCCCTTTATGAAAACATAACTCAAATATGGGAAAAATAAATAAATACAATGATGTCTTGCCTTATTTATAAAATATTCAAACCTTATTGAAAATGAGGTATAGGGCTTAATATGAGAATTAATTTATAAAATTTGACTTTACAAAAAAATAAAGTTTATAAATCAGACTTTTATGAGGTTTACCCTTTGAAATATATATGAGATCAAATATTTCAAACAATAAAATAATTTTCCAATATAACCTTCGAATTTTTTGAAGTAAGTAAAAATTAGATTATACTGAAATCCATATTCCTATTTCTGAAAGACATCAGTTCTAATTTTCTCAACCTTATAATATTAAGAAGAGAAAATATGAACAATCATCTGTCTTTATTAATTTATTACTCCAAATATTAATTGACTTAATATTTGAAGAATAATTAATATATAACCTAGTTGTATGGTTTTCAATTTATAAAATTAACTAGGCCTATTTTACGTAACTTTCAATATAAATAAAAAATAAATAAAAGTAAGAGATTTCAGAAAAGTAATTCTATCGATATGTCACCACAGTATTGATAATGCAGAAACCTTAAACCAAACTTATAATTTATAAAATGCATACAATATAATGACAAGCTAGGGCAATCTTCAATGGACTTATCAAAATTGATTATCTTGAATAATTCCTTCACAGTTGAATACAATAGAACACATATTCAATTCACAATGATATAAATATAATCTTTAGATCTCATAATAATATTTCTGGTTTCCGAATCTTCACGTTCCATGTAGTGCTCTTACTCTGTTTTAGCTTCCTCTTTCCTCTTTCCTGCACAAAATACAACCTAGCCTTCATATTCCAGTAGTCTTTTATAACCCCAAAAATTAGTTTTTTCGGTTGATATTTTGTTCCTTCCATTGCTTTTTCAAACTGTGCAACTATTCTTTTGGTGCATTTCTATTACCCTTAATTAAAGTTATACTTTAATTAAATATCATAAATATGATCTTTTATAAACTTTACCAAATGTTTTAATCATTTTTTAAATAAATCACTGATAAAATAAGTCCATAGAATCTATGACGATATCACATCCTTTTGCGTGTATATCATCTCACTATATACCAACCAAATAAACCTATTTCACCTAGAATTAAATGTGTTTTATTGCACATCAGGTATTTAATTATTTACAATGGGTAAATCCCTATGAATATCACATCATTTAACATTCTTATGCTACCAATAATTAAAAACTTGCTATTGAGCCATCACCAAAATCCATATTCTATGAAATCATAGTTCTTCTAAAAATATTTATGTTCCCATATGAAGAAATCTCAACCTACTCTCGGTGCTTCTATCCGCCGCTACTGCTCAAAACAAATGTGAATCTACTGTTGTCGTCTTGTTCAAAAATTATCAGGGCCACTACTTATTGATATTTGTGTTCATGCCATGTTATGTGTTCCACCAAAAATCATTGTTCCATAAATGTTGTGATCCACATATCACAAGCCACCATTTTACCAATTTTATAACACTTTTCCACATAATATTCCTATGCTCATGTTGTGGCTATTGTCACTGTTGCTAGTTTGGAAAACACAAAATATTTCTTCCTTATTGTCCCGTAAACCTGTCATGAATGCATCCATTCATCTATTTCTTTGATCGCATGAAGAAGTAATTTCATATTTTAAACCTCAAGACTAGCACCAAATATTTAATATCCTTTTACAATTACCAACGCCACCTACGAGTTCAAGTTCTCGAATAATTTCATGCCACTTGTTACTCTAAATCCCTCGCAAACACCATGTATGCCATCATCTTTGAACCTAGTCGCACCTAGGATATCCACATGGAATATGCATTCACACCTATCCCATTGTTGATGCACTCCCAGCTATCTTCATGTAGCTCATCCTGAAACAATAATAAAACAAGTACAAACTTTATTAAAAATGAGCACTTTTATTAATCACAAAAAATATAATACTAATAATAAAATAATAACATAAACAAACATAACAAAAATTATACTACATAACAATATAATAACAAAACAAGCATACATTAGAATTAACACCAAAATAACATAAAATAACATATAAAACATAAAACAACTAATGAAATAAAATGAAAAGAACAGACATAAAAAAAAAAAACATAAATATAGAAACTTGACATAATTACATAACAAAAAAAAGACTAACATAACATAAAAATAGAAACTTAATCATAATTACATAAAAACAATAGAAACTTAACATAATTACATAACAAACTCTTACCACACATAATATAAAGAAATGACAAAAAAATAATTTGCTCATGTAGAGGAGTTGGAGAGCAAGTGGGTAGTTAAAACTCTCCAAGTTATGGAGAGGCCCAGGTTCAAATCTCTCCCCTCACATGTTGCGGATATGTTGTATATAAAAGGTTCCTCATCAAAAAAAAAAAAAAAAAAAAGAAATGACAAAAATAAAACATAATCATGACATAAATAAAATTTAAAATAAATCTAAACTATAACATAAAATAAAATAAAGACATAACATAACATAGTTACTAAAACAAATATAAGATAAAACAATTACAAAACCAAAACATATTACAACATAAAATAAAATAAAGACATAACATAACATAAACAATAAAGTATAACAAAACAACAAATGAAACATAACCAAACGAACCTAACCACACAAAACTAAAATAAAATCCATTGTATTGTCAGACCAACTACAAAATAATTTCCATGAAGGTGGACCTTTTGACATCTAGATGATGATGACAGTCAACAACAAGTGAAAACAACATTTGGAACAATTTGATGGCAGCAATCAACAACAATCGAAAAACAAAACTTGGAATAATTTTTCAAAAATTTCAAGTGGGTCCCCAATTTTGGGGTTGTGAAGAAGTCACAACAGCACCTAAAAATCCCTAGGTCCAACATTGTCCCAACCTCCTATACATTGAGAGATTTCAATGATGCACTATGCTCCATAGTGGGTATAGTTGTTCTACCTATAAAGGTAGGGTAAAATACCATCCTTGTGATGTGTCATGTATTGGAGGGGGTAATGCAATACATCGTCCTAAGGTATCCATGGATAAGGGACATGCAATGCATTCCCTCAATCTTGCACCAATGTATAAAGTATTTGCACGAGGGACAAGTACATGTGGTTCCATCAGATGAAGAGTCATTTAAGTACATGCATCAAGTTGACTTGCCAAGGGATTTCATCTTTCTATCGATGCACCTGTACATAAGGCCTTCATCCCCCACCGCACAGCTAGAAAGCAAGTATAAATACATGCAAGGTAACCTGTCCACATCGGTACCACCTCTTGCATCTAAAGCTATTGGCACTTCTAAGAAACCCACAATGTCCAAGGCAAAGGACTCTCAAAAGCTAAAAGCACCCCTAGTGGAGGAAGGACCTAAAGAAATTCCAACTATAGTAGCTACAAAAATTATGAATCGAATGGAGGAGGAATATCCCCAAGATATAGCTGAGGAGGTACCTCAACCTACCTCACCTGATTAATCAATAGCATCATCTACATCATAGGTGATATTTCACTTAGCCAACACAGAGTTAGGTGAATATCTTATACAAAACATGAATTTCATGCCTATTATTGAGTCTACGTAAGACATGGGATGGCCAAAAGTCCCAAACTTTCCAATAGGGATAGTGGTCCCATTACGGATCCCCCAAAACCAAACTAATTTCATCTATGCTGGTTTGGATTATGTCCATAATGCTTATGATATTTAAGAGGATGAGGATGAACCATTCACCATGAGTATTCATTACTTGTCCAATCCTGAGTTTGCTCTAAGGTAATTTGAACGATTCCATTGGCATGGCCATGGTTTAGGTCTATATGAGCAAGGGTGTTGACTTCCATTCCAACCACAATACCAGATACCTACTGATAGGTTTGGTTTAGGATATCATATCCAGATCCATGATGATTCATTGGAAGTAGCCCTAGATAGGTTGAGCATGGGGTTTGGAGAAGCCATTAACTAGAATCCCTATCAACCCCCGAATAGAAACTACTTGGGTGATAAATGGGTGGCTGATGGGGAGCCAAAATCGCTCACACCAAATTCTCAATTCTCATTCATTAAACTTGGAAAAATTTACAATAATGGCAGCAGTCTGCCAAATAAACTCCTTTATCTCGAAAGATAGTTTATTTTTTTTCTATTACAGCATCTTCCGCATAGGAAGAAAAACAACCTAAATAGGTCTAGAATGGCCCTCTTGCCTTCACATCTACAACTATGTCTCAGCAATTTTTTGACCCCTTGTGCATGCCTTCGCTTCCCCTTTTAAAATCTCTGGCGTGACTCTCCATTTCCCTTTTCTGACCCTTCATTTCATTTCCTGTGCCTCTTCGTTGTCTTGGCTTTCGAAACATCTTTCTTTCTGACTCTTGATCTTTGTCTGCTTTCACTACACCTTGGTGCCACGTGTTGTTCAGTGCTACCACTGTAGACTCTGTCCACCTGTCAACCAATGATGACGTTCGGTATACCCAACGCTTGATAATTTCCTCTATAACAGCCCCTGTAACCACCTGCCCTTTATTTTCTTTTGTTTGTCACGAAAATGTGACATGTCATGATATCGCAACACTTTTCTCTTCTTTTCCAACATGTCACAATATCGTGACACTTTTTCCTTCTTCCCCTTTCTCTTCTCTTGTAGTCACGATAATGCGACATGTCACAATATCGTGACACATTTTCCCTCCTGTGCCTTCTCTCATCTTTTGGTCGCGATAATGTGACATGTCACGATATTGTGACACTTTTTCTCTCTTGAGCCTTCCCTCGCCTTTAGTCAGGAAAATGTGACATGTCGCGATATCGCGACACTTTTTCTCTCTTGAGCCTTCTATCACCTCCTGGTCATGAAAATGCAACATGTCACGATATCGTGAGACTCTTTCTCCTTTGCGCCTTCTCTCATCCTTTGGTCGTGAAAATGCGACATGTCATGATATCACAACATCTTTCCTTTCCGGCTCTTCTTTCTCCTTTTTGGTCACAAAATCGTGACATGTCGTGATATCATGACATATTTCTTTTCTGCCTCCTCCTCGCCTCTCGGGTCGTGAAATAGTGACATGTTGCGATATCGCGACAACTTTACTCTTTGCTTTCTCTCTTTGTTTCGGGTCGTGAAATTGTGACATGTCACGATATCGCGATATGTCATGATATCATGAAAGTTTCCTTCCTTGCTTTCTTTCTGCTCCTTTGGTTGCGATTTTTTGACATGTCACAAAATCATGATATTTTCTTCTTTGGCCTTTCCTGTCTTCTTTTGGTCACGATTTCGCAACATGTCATGAAATCATGACATTTTTGCTCTGCGCCTTCTCTCTCCTTCCTGAGTCACGAAAACGTGACATGTTGCAATATCGTGACACTTTTTTTTCTTTGTCGACATGTCGCGATATTGTGAAACTTTTTCTACTTTGCAGTATTTTGCCTTTCATTAGATGCTCCTGCATCAGACAATCGGGATGGATTGAGAAGTGACCTTCACTTCTATACTATTATGTCACCTTCTTTTTAACTGGGGTTGTACAAGCTCCCCAAGCTTCAGCAAAATTTGGGTCTACAGGGTACAAACCCTTAAGTTCTTCAAAATCCACAACTTCCATTCTCATTTTTGTCAACAAAATCTTTTCATCCATCTCCTTCAATGGCTTCAACTTGTGGTGCACTCCACATTTTTTCAGAGAGTAAGTATTCACGTGCCCATCATACACCGCACGTCTGTCAAATTGCCATGGCCTCCCCAACAACACATGGCAAGCATCCATAGGCAAAACATCACATAGGACCTCATCCTGGTATCTCCCAATATTGAACTTGACTAAGGACTATTCACTGACCAATGCCCTATGGTCCTTCTACAACCACGCAATCCGGTATGGATGCGGGTGTCTCCTCCTCTCTAGCTATAACTTAGTAACCATTTCTTCAAAGACCAAGTTATCAGTACTACCATTATCTATAATAATATTACAGACATTACCTGAACATTTGCACCTTGTATGGAACATGCTCCTCCTCTGGTCTGGTTCTTCCTCATCATTCAACAAGATTCTCCTTGTGACCATAACTTCTCCTCTTTGCCTCCTTAGAATGTTCTAATTTAGCACCTTCATCTACTACAGTAGCTTTGGCATGACCCTCAAGTCTCCTATTCATCCTCTCTTGGTGTTGGGGACACTCATATGCCCGATGTCCCTCTTCTCCACAATGGAAACAAGTTCCACGAAATCCTCCTCTTCCATATCTACCTCTTCCTCTTTGGTAACCATTGTTTTGATTACGGGTTCTGTAATCATTATCCCCCTTCTGATCCTGACTGTAGCTAGCTTCTTATTTCTTCTCATCTCATCCTCCATCTATTCTTCCACCAATTCTTTCTCCATGACCTCTTCCTTTCTGCTTACCCTTAAACCTTATGTTCAGCTTCTCTTCAACTTTTAGAGCAAACTGGTAAGCATCCTCAATGGTGCTAATCCTAACCAGACTCAACTCTTATTGAATATTGGTTCTCAATCCATTGATGTAATAGGCTACCTTCTCCTTTTTAGCCTCAGAATGGCCAGTTCTGATTGAGATCTGGTAAAACTCCTCTATATATTATTTGATAGATTTGTTTGACTGTCTCAAACTCTGCATTTTTATCAATAGGTCCAATTCGTAATCTATAGGAATAAACTATCTCTTCAACTTCTCTACCATTCGATCCCATCTGGTTATCTTTTCCTTTCCTCTTCTATTTCTTTCTAGTTGCACTTCTTTCCACCATATGCAAGCATGGCCTTTCAACTTCATTTTTGCAAACTTGATCCGATCTGGATCTACAACCTCCTTATACTCAAAATAAAATATTCCTCCATATCATTGATCTAATCAATCAACTCCTCTGGATTGAGATTCCCAGAGTACGTGGAGACATCAAACTTTGTCTTCTTCTCGATCTGATATATGGCCTTAACTAATCTAGCTTCTATAGGATCCATTGCTTCTTCTTCAACCGATGGATCATCAACCTCCCAAGCTTCATCTTCACTATGGTCTTCTCTCCTTGGTTCAACCCCTCTTCACAACTCCTCTTGTAGCGCTTGCACTTGCCTCTGCAAAGCTCTGAAATATTTTTCAGGTACCACATTTCTTCCACCACCATGGTTTCTTTGTGGAGGTATTCTTCCTCACTCTCTTCTCACAACCCTTAACCATAGATCCTGGTGTAAACTGCCTCACGTCCGGTGATCTGTTTACACACTCAAGAACCCTACGCTCTTCCATAGATCCTAGTGCAAACTACCTCACTTTCGGTGATCTACTCACACACTCAAGAACTCCTGCTCTTCCATAGATCCTGGTACAAACTGCCTCACTTTCGATGATCTGCTCACACACTCAGGAACTCCCGCTCTGATACCACTTGATGGGGAGCCAAAATCGCTCACACCAAATTATCAATTCTCATTCATTAAACTTGGAAAAATTTACAATAATGGCAGTAGTCTGCCAAATAAACTCTTGTATCCCAAAATATAGTTTATTTATTTTTTCTATTATAGCATCTTCCACACAGGAAGAAAAATAGCCTAAACAGGTCTAGAATGGCCCTCTTGCCTTCACGTCTGCAACTATGTCTTAGTAGTTTTTTTTACCCCTTGTGCATGTCTTTGCTTCCCCTTTTAAAATATCTAGTGTGACTCTATGTTTCCATTTTATGACCCTTCATTTCATTTCCTATGCCTCTTCGTTGTCTTGACGTTTGAAAAGTCTTTCTTTTCGACTCTTGATCTTCGTCTACTTTTAGTGCACCTTGGTGCCACGTGCTTTTCAGTGCTACCACTGTAGACTCTGTCTGCCTGTCAACCAATGATGATGTTCGGTATACCAAACGCTTGATAATTTCCTCTGTAACGGCCCTTGTAATCGCCTGCCATTTCTTTTCTTTTGTTTGGTCATGAAAATGCGACATGTCACGATATCGTGACACTTTTCTCTTCTTTGCCAACATGTCACGATATCACAACACTTTTTCCTTCTTCCTCTTTCTCTTCTCTTGTAGTCACAATAATGTGACATGTTGTGATATCATGACATCCTTTCCCTCCTATGCCTTCTCTCGTATTTTGGTCGCAATAATGTGACATGTCGTGATTTCGTGACACTTTTTCTCTCTTGAGATTTCCCTCACCTTTGGTCTCAAAAATGTGACATGTCGCAATATCATGACACTTTTTCTCTCTTGAGCCTTCTCTCGCCTCTTGGTCACAAAAATGCGACATGTCGCGATATCACGACACTCTTTCTCCTTTGTGCCTTCTCTCGTCCTTTGGTCACAAAAATACATGTCACGATATCGCGACATCTTTCCTTTTTGGCTCTTCTTTCTCCTTTTTGGTCGTGAAATCATGACATGTCATGATATCATGACATATTTCCTTTTTGCCTCCTCCTCGCCTCTCGGGTCATGAAATTGTGACATGTCGTGATATTGCGATAGCTTTGCTCTCTGCTTTCTCTCTCTATTTTGGGTCACAAAATCGTGACATGTCGCAATATCGTGACAGTTTCCTTCCTTGCTTTCTTTCTGCTCCTTCGGTTGCGATTTCACGACATGTCATGAAATCATGACATTTTCTTCTCTAGCCTTGCCTGTCTTCTTTCGGTCACGATTTTGCAACATGTCACGAAATTTTTGACATTTTTGCTTCGTGTCTTCTCTCTCCTTCCTGAGTCACGAAAGACACTTTTTCTTCTTTGTCGACATGTCGTGATATCGCGACACTTTTTCTTCTTTGCCGACATGTCGTGATATCGTGACACTTTTTCTACTTTGTGGTATTTTGCCTTTCATTGGATGCTCCTGCATTAGTGGCTATGGTCAATATCGGACCACTTGATGAGTATCATCTAAATTTATCTCTCAAAGCATACCCATCAGGAATCATCCTATAGGAGGATGAACCAAGACATGGTTATGAGCGAGAAGAGAATGAGTATGTCACTAGTGAATCTTAAGATGAAGCTATACTAGCCTATCATGGGCCTCGATATTTACAACACCTTGCTTGGGAAGGTAACATAGAGAGCGGATACATCTCATATGAGAGTGGCTATGAGTTAGAGGACTCAACTAAGATGGCCTACCTTGGGCCTAGACATGCACACCACATTAAGGGGCCAGTGGAAATATACAATATATTCTTCATAGATGATAGTGACTATGAATATGAGACTAAAATGGCCTATCTAGGGCCTCAACGTTCAGGTCAATGTCCAATTCCAATGGATAGGAATGAGTGGTTCTTCATAGAAGATAGTGACTATGAGGATGAGACCAATATGGCTTATCTTGGGCCTCATCATTTACATAAAGTGAATCAACTTGTTGAAAGAGAAGAGATACTCTGTATAATATATCCTGGCCCTTGCTTCAAGGGAAGACCGCTCACTTTCAATGAAATCTATGACATGGTTTTTCTCGATATGCCTACATTTAGAGAGTTACTTCAATCTAACGATCCCATCATCTCGTCTATCCATTGACCAGATCTTAATATCCCCATACCCCTAGATCCACATCTTAGGTAAGGAAGGTAAATTATTAATTCAGAGTTTCACCCACATGGTCCTAGATATTTCATCCCATCCATCAACATGATCTCCATATATTTGACCACTCCACTCCACAACCTAGCAGATGCTTCAAAACCATTGATTATAATCATGTTGATTCACCCCTAGAGCCTAAATATTTCTTCCCTAATGAATAAATGCTACAATCATTCCATTTTGCACCAGGTTGCACACATGATGTCTATCATGTTGGTTTCGACCATGATTTAGTAGAACCTTTAAACCCAATAGATGACATCCACCTAATCCCCACTCCTCATTAGCTTGAGGATGGGTCACATATGGTAATATAGGAGAATTTCAAAGTGGACATCAGTGATTATCCATCTAATCCAAATAAATTCAAGTTTGTAGAAAGCTTATCCCTAGAAGAACAAACCATCATTATTCCTCTATTGAAAGAGAGACGAAGTATCTTTTTATAGACCTATAAATATATGTCGAGACTAGATCTAAAAATGATTTTTGATAACCTTTCACTAGATCCCATGAAGAAATTGGTAAAACAAAAGCTCAAAAAGATGCATCCAACCATCGCTTTGATGGTAAAGAACGAGCTCTAGAAATTGTTGGATGTGGTCTTCATTATTCCCATTGACTATCCAGAATGGGTATCAAACATGGTACTTCTAGAAAAAATTGATGGAAGAATCTATATTTGCACGGATTTTAGGGATCTCAATAAGGTAACACCAAAGGATTCATCCCATTGCCTAACATAGATGCTCTTGTAGATGTAACCACAGGTCATGAGATGCTCTCCCTCATAGACAATTTTTATTGTTACAATAATATTCGAATTAAACCTGAAGACCAGCATAAGACCATGTTCACCACTCCATTGGGGATATTTTGCTACAAAGTAATGCCATTTGGTCTTAAAAATATTTGTGACACATATCAATTAGCTATGACATACATTTTCCATGACTATATGCATAAAATATTAGAATACTATATCAATGACTTACTGGCCAAGTCATTGCTGCATGAGGAGCATGCCGAGATCCTCAAAAAGGTCTTCGATCACCTAATTGAGCATAATGTTAGGTTGAATCCCAAGAAATACATTTTTTACATAAATTCTAGAAAGCTCTTGGGATTCATTATTTCTAAATGAGGCATCGAAGTAGACCCAAAAAAGGTAAATGATATCCTAGAAATGGCCCCGACCACTAACATCAAAGACATGAGAAGTTTACAGGGCAAAGTAGCATCCATAAAGTGATTCATCACATAGCTATCAAACAAATTTTGACCCATAAATTGACTGCTACACAAGGGGATCCCATTCCATTGGGATGAATAATGTTAGCAAGACTCTGTTGAAATCAAGAAGAACCTAGCAACACCACTAGTATTAGCTCCACCAAGGCCAGACGTGTCATTTCTTCTATATATATCCACTATTAATTTTTCTTTCGGCACCATGTTGGCTAAGAATAATGCACAAGATAAAGAACAAGTGATATATTACATCAATTACACCTTGGTGAGCTACGAGATAGGATACGCATATGTAGAAAATTTATGCTTAGAAATGGTCTTTACAACCAAGAAATTATCCACTACATGCTGAGACATACAACGTATGTAATATCCAAACAAAATCCTTTGCAGTATATGATGAGCAAGACATATCATAATACATGTACTACAAAGTGGATCATGCTATTGATAGAATTTGACTTGGAATTCATAAGCCAAAATTCCATTAAGGTATAAGTCATAGCTAATCAACTAGCATAGGTACCTCTTTAGAATAGTAGACCTCTCACCATAGAACTTTCCAATGATACCATCTTTGCATTATCGAAAGCACCCAAACCTGAAGAACCTAAAAACAAAGCTGACATGACTTTGTTCTTTAATGGTTCAAAGTGTGAGCAAGGAGGTAGTGTAGGGATTGTTTTTTTCATGCCACAAGGTGATCCAATACCATTTTCACTTAAGCTATACTTCCCTTGCATGAATAAAAACACCAAATACAAGGTCCTAATATTGGGTCTCCAAACAACAATCTCTATGAATATCAAAAGGCTAAATATCTTCTATGACTCCCTTCTCATAGTCAACCAAGTTAAGGGACTATTTTAATGTAGGGATCCAATCCTAAAATCTTACAAGGATCTTGTTGACACCTATCTAGACAAACTAGAATGGTACAACATTGAGGCAATCCCTCACACATCAAATATATTCATATACACTATGGCATATTTGGGATCCTTGATCCATCAGAATCCATCTACTGATTTCACCATCATTCATGTGAAAACGATCTCGCAGTCAATGATGCAACATGAGGCTTTTGGTAACAAAAAATTAGTCAACATAATTCATATAGAACTAGACCATTAGTGGTTCTATAAGCTAGAAAATTTCTAAAGAAGTTACCTTGAGGGTCCTTGATCTCGCAGGGTCCTATGGCCAATGGTACCATCATTCACCACAAGGTTGTTTATTAATCTACATTTGTACACATCAAATCATAGGAGAAACAAGCCATATTATCTATTGAGGTTGTAGCTTATTTGGATTGGCTATCCCAATTACAAGATTCTCTAAAACTTAGAATTGTCCCACATAGACTATCGCATGCCAAAAAACAATTTTTTTTTTAAAAAGTGATAAGATATGTATTTCTAGGAGGCATATTGTATCATCAAAGATATGATGGAGTCCTCCTTCGTTGCTTAGATACCCAAGAATCAGCTTGGATGATTTCACAAGCTCATGATGGTACATGCAGTGGCCACTTTAGCGACATGGTCATTGTCAAGCGCAACCTTAGAATGGGTTGTTACTAGCCCACCATGGATAAGGATTACTGTGAGGATGTAAAAAAAATATCAAATGTCAACATCATGTAAATCTAACACACTTACCATCATAGGCCTTATAGCCCATTCAAGAAGCTTGGCCATTTTATCAGTGGTGTTTCGATTTAATCGAAAATATCTCCCCCATCATCAGGCTAACACACATTTATCTTAACGGCCACTAAGTACTTCACCAAATTGGTGGAAGCAGTCCCCTTAACCTTAATTATTGGACCACAAATTATAGATTTTATACTTCACAATATCATCTATCGCTTTGGGGTCCCTTTCAAGACAATCTCGAATAATGGTTTGTCATTCAAAAATAAAAATGTACGGGCTTTAACATACAAATACAACATTCAACATAGTTTTGTGACACCATATTATCCATAGGCAAATGGGCAAGTAGAAGCCTCAAACAAGACAATAGTATCCATATTAAATAATACGATGAAATAAAATCATAAGGATTTGCATCTACAATTACCCCTTGCATTATGGGCTTATAGGACTAGCGTGAGGATTCCCATTGGGGCAACACCATTTTTGCTTGTATATGGTGTTGAGGCCCTTATGCCCTTAGAGTTGGAAATCCTAATACTACGCATCATATTGAAAGAGATCATCAATGACAATACTGCATGGTAAGCTCGACTTGATCAATTGAACCTTCTTGATGAACATCACATCAATGCTCTTGAGCATATCCACATTTACCAGGATCATTTAACATGATATTATAACAATAAAGTCCACCTGAGAGACTTTAATATTGGGGATATTGTGCTTAAAGAGAACCAACATAACTCAAATCTGCCACCACATCTATGAGATAAATTTATGGTAAATTGGATAGGTCCCTATATCATCTCAGATAATATTGGACCTAGGACATATCGCCTAACATCATTAGAGGGTTTTGAGGAGCCAGAACCTCTCAATATTATTCATCTAAAGGCATTTTACACATAAGCACAACAAAAAATAAAAACATTCAAATAAATGTCAAAATTACAAAAACAATAAAAAACATAAAAAATAAAAGGATCTAAAGGCATCTTAAAGCCTTTGGTCAAAGCACAAAATCCCCAAAGGAATATTAAAGCCCTTTGGTCACATCACAAAAATACCAAAGGCATATTAAAGCCCTTTGGTCACATCACAAAAGGTCCCAAAGGAATCTTAAATCCCTTTGGTCAAATCATAAAAGGCTCCAAAGACATCTTAAATCCCTTTGGTAAAATAAAAAAAGCCCTAAATTCATCTTAAAGCCCTTTGGTCACATCACAAAATGAAGAAAAAAATCTTATACTGAGAGGGGGGGTGAACAACATAAGACCACTTTTTACTTTTCTTTTCAATTCAATATTATGCATTGTATAGACAAAATTATCAATAGCAGTAATAAAACAATGCACAAAACACCATACACAATAGAGACACCATAGGTTACATGGTTCACCCAATGTGGGCTACTCCACAGAGAAAATATTTTACTAAAAATTTCTCAATCAATTTCTTTGGGAATCCTTCCCAATTATAATGTTTATGGATCTCTATCCAAAGGAGATGCTGATCCCCTAATCTCAAGTTCATGGATCTATTTCACAAGAGAACTCTTTCCCCTTATGCTCTGGCTAGTGATCTTCTAGAAGACTCTATCTCTCTACTACACTGACTGGTGGATCTCTCTCCACTTGAAGAATCCTCACTCAGATCTGTCTTCAACTATCCTAGCTACTGGATCTCTATCCACTAAGACTCTATACTTTGTACTATGTTACCTACAAATATCTATCAATAGGCTCACTCGAAACATGCTCAATAGGCTCATTCAGAACCTGGTCAACAAGCTCACATAGAACTTGACCAAATATGCTCAACAAGCTCACATAGAACTTGTCAAATCCGCTCAACAAGATCACATATAACTTGTCCAAATCTGCTCAACAAGCTCACACAAAACTTGTCAAATATGCTCAATAAGCTCACATAGAACTTGTCCAAATATTCTCAACAAGCTCACACAAAACTTGTCAAAATCTTCTGAACAAGCTCACCAAGAACTTGCTCAATAATTGAATCTCATAGAAGCATAAAGAGAATTGTTATAGACTCAATATGTTATTATACTCGAATCCAATCTCAACTCAAATCAATATTAGAGGAAGCATAAAGAGAATTGTTAGAGACTCAATATGTTCTATCCTCAAATCTCAATCTCAACTCAAATCAATATTATAGAAGCATAAAGAGAATTGTTAGAGACTCAATATGTTTTATCCTCAAATATCAATCTCAACTCAAATCAATATTATAGAAGCATAAAGATAATTGTTAGAGACTCAATATGTTCTATCCCAAATATCAATCTCAACTCAAATCAATCTTATAGAAGCATAAAGAGAATTGTTAGAGACTCAATATGTTCTATCCTCAAATATCAATGTCAACTCAAATCCATAATATAGAATAGTTTTTTTCATGGAACTTGAACAACCACTTCACACAATCACTTGAATAGACTCAAACAACTCTTCTCAACCAACTACCATAAGGAACAACTCTTTCTTACAAACCCTAGTCCAAGCATGTATCAACCAACTCAAATGTTTCCAACAATGCTCAACCACAAATCTCACATAATAATGATACTCATGTTCTTTTCAAGTTCAAGTTCTTTGCATAACCAATGGGCTTAAAAAAAAATGCTAATAAGACATTCTTCACATAACAATGATACTCATTTTCTTTTCAAACCCTATCTCAGGTTTTTCACACTACTAATGACTTCAACAACAATGCTTATAAAACAAGGTTTAATAGCAAATCTCAACCCAAAAAACCTTGAGAAATTCAACCAACTACTTTCGAAAAGTAAACCACAATTAATCCTTTTCTCTCCAATGATATTTTAGAAATCAACCACCATAAACAATCAATAGGAGAATGTGCCCATACCTTTTATGAAGATGAAGAAGCCTTTTGGTTGTCCACAAAATCTGTCTCACTCAAAACACTTTCTTTTTCAACTTTCAACAAGGGTTAGAGATCTTGATTAATAACACAACAATAACATCCAAATAACACCTTATTACTCCTACTCAATAACATACACCATGTCACTTCATAAATGAATTGATCTCTTTTGAAAAAGAACAAAGCAACCTTCACTTTTGAACCTCTTTATAAAATCAAAAATATCTCTTTACACATGCCTTATTTCTCCCTCTAAGCAATTTAATAAAATAGCCCTCGAAATAAGCTTTCCAACGATATATAATATGATATACTTATAAAAAAAAAATCACTTGAAATCTCTCCTTTTTAAACATGCATCATAACCCTTATTCCTCCTAGGGCAACTTTAGAAAAATAAAATATATCTAAAAATTATTAACTTGACTCTTTCCCTGATGGGATTCGATATCATGACCTTCCTTGATTAGTTCCTTAACCACAACCAACTTGTCGTTGGGCCACACACCCTCACGTGCTCAAAATTAGCACACAAGAAAACCTTATGTCGCGAATATCTGTGCCCTTCAAAAACAAAACACGCTTCATGCATTTCAACACAGGAAAACACCTCCGGCAAGAATCGAACGCAGGACCTCCTACTTCACATACAAAACATGAACCACTAGGCCAAGGAGGCCAATACATTTGGATTTACTCCACAATATTCTCTTCAACGAACGCAAAAAATGTAAGCCTTTTAAAACCCTTTTCACACACACTTAGACACATGATGCGCAGGCTCTTTTACCATTCGAATCCAAATATCAAATCGAGTGCCTAGAGAAATAAATACAAAAATTGGGAATGTATATATATATATATATATATATATATATATGTCCTCCTCCTTTCCTTTGACGTCGGTGCTATAATTTAAATATTAGTTTTATGCCTTTTCCTTTCTTTGACGTCGGTGCTATAAATTAAATTTTAATTTTAATTTTAAATTTAAATTTTAAATAATTTAAAATTTAAACTTAAATATTTAAAATTAAATATCTCCATCACCGGGGCACCTTTTTCGATGAAACAAAAAGCCAACCTGGGTTTTAATAAAAACCTATTTCAAATCTACCATCCATGGTTTTAAATAAAACCTTTTATTTTACCTACCTTGGTTTTCACAAAAACCTTGTATATATCCATGCTCTCCAAAATATCATAAATGCTCATTTATGAAATGCTTTGGCCACCAAAACTCAATGTGATCCATGTGACATCAATGAAAACATAAATCACTCAAATTTCCAACAATATCCCCCTTTGTCATTGATGGCAACACCTCTATTGTAAATCACCAAAATCATTGCAAAAACCATCTCTAAGAATCAAAGCGGCTCCCCCTGATTCAATAATCCCTATGGAGGCTACTCTCCCTAACTCAATGCTCTATTTGAAGGCTGCTCCCCTAACTCAATGATCTATTTTGAGGCTGATACCCCTAACTCAATGCTCTCCCCTTACTCAAATATCTCCCCCTTTGACATCAATGGTAAAAGGGATACTATGGGCTAAAATATATGACTCTTAAGCTTAGACCCCTCACCAAATTCTCTATTGAGGTGATTAATTTTGGGGTGGGAGTACATTTACTCCCATATTACATTGTTTCTTTCCTCTGTCAACTTACTTCCATATTTTTTTGATATCCTTCTCTTGATGAATTACTTGATCTTCTTGTCTTGAACCTGTTTGACCTTCTTGCCTTGAAACTGCTTGAACTTCTTGTCTTGAACTTGTTTGGAATTGAGTCCTACACCATTTTGCAATATGTCCAAAGTTATTGCAATTAAAACACTTGATATTGTAGCCTTTGGATGGTACCCATATCCTGAATTCTTTCTTGAAATAATTTCCATATCCATTCATTTCTTGAACCTTGTATTGTGAAGTTCTAAAACCAAAACCATGTTGCTCATTTTCTTTGCACTGAGAAGCTCTATGACCAATCCTATTGTATAAGAAGCAATGTCCCTAAAAACCATACCTTATTCCTTTGAAGTTTCTTCTAGAAAAATCAAACTTCTTTGATCCATGGATCTTGCAGTGTATAGCCCTGTGTCCAAATCCATTACAAGAAAAACAATATCCTTGAAAAGCCCTTTGATCATGCCTTGGTTCCTCATACCTTTATTGATCATTATACTCGTAATCATATTTGACTTGTGCATTGTATCCTTGAATGTTCTTTGTATCATCTAAATCCTCTTCCTTAATTTCTTCCTTGCTTTCATCTTCAAGAATTTATTTTCCTTTTGAACTTGATTCACCTATCTCAAAACAAGATCCAAATTGGATGTTTGGAGCCATAGGAACTTTGGAAATTTCTTCATAAATCTTAGGTGCTTCCTTGCTTTCATATTTTATAACTTCCTTTCCTTTTGAGTATGATTCCCCAAACCTGAAATATGAGACCTTTGGTGCTTTGGAACCTTCCTCTTCTTTCTCTTCATTTGTGTCAAATAGTAAATTGGCACACATCTCTATAGCCTCTAAAATGCAAGTATCCATTTTTGTTGCTTCCTTTTCTTTGGGAACCGGTTCTTCCTTATATATTTTTGAAACAAAGCCTCCTGATATAAATAGAGGTCCCTATGTGTTTGTTTTTTATTTCCCTTCTTCATAACCAAGCCCTGTCTTTATAAATGGATCTCGTTGTAAACTCAAAAAATTATCCAGAGTTTTTGAATTCATTTGAAATCGTGCTAACTCATTTATGTAGGTCCCCAAACATTTCTGATCTTCTTCTTCTAACTGATTACATATTTCTTTCTTCTTCTTCAATTGCTTAGAAATAGTGATACCTAGCTCTTTTGTTTCTTGAAGCTATTTTTCCAAATCTTGAATGTGTTGGTTAAGCATTATGTTGACCTTTTCATTGTCATGAACCTTATTTTCAAACCTTTTGATTTTCCTTTTCAATCTCCTGATTTTATTTTCTTGTTTTGTGGATTCCTCTTCTTCATCATCACTGCTGCTGGCATTGTCACTAGAACTACTGCTAGAATTATTACTGGAACTTCTACTTCCTTTTTCAATAAATAAACTTTCCTTGTTGCAATTGTTTTAGTACGTGCAATCATCATATAAATGCCCAAAATCTTTGTATATGAAGAATTTTAGTACTCTTAGACCCTTCTTGTACCTATTTGCTTGCTCAATGGCTATAGCAAGCTCTTCATGTCTTTCTTCGATAGATGTATCCTCTTATTTAACTTCAATACATAGGAATAGGTGTTCTTGCCTTTAATCACTTATTCCAAAGAATGTACATTCTTCTTCATATGACTGGTCTTCATTTCTGTGAACTGAACCATCACTTGCTTCTTAAATGTAGAAATTTTTCTTTATCTTACGAAAACTGTTCTTCTTCTCATACCTATTTTTCTTGTATCTGATATTTTTGTCATGTTTATGCTTTCCATATTATTTTCTTCTATGACCCTATTTTTCATCATCATTGTTTTATTCATGTGGGCACTTGTATGCATAGTGAGAAAAATCACCACACCTGTAGCATTTGAGTTTCTTCATATCCCTGTAATTTCTTAAGTCCTTTTTCATTTTGATGAAGTTAGCTTCCTCATAATTATCTGAATCTCTATGTGTCTCTGTAACTTTCCTTTTCTTTTTATCTGAAGCATTGAATGCAATTTATCTTATTGGAACTTGATGCTTACTTCTCCTCATCTCATAAGCTATGAGTGTTCCTTGTAGTTCTTCCATTTTTATCTTGTTGATATCCATTGTTTCTTCTATTGTTGAAATGTTTGCATCATACTTCATGGGAAGTGATCTCAAAACCTTTTGAGTAACACCTAATTCTTTCATATCAAATCCTAGACCTCTCATGGTGTTAGAAATCTCATCAACTCAAAGTAAAAACTATGTAATATCTTCAAAATATTCCATTTTCAATTCCTCAAATATTTTTCTGAGTTTGTAGTTTTACCAACTTTACCTTAGAATCTCCTTCATAGGTATTCCACAACTTGGTTCACTTTTCATTTGCTGAATTACATACCATGACCTTTACAAAATTTGTCTCATGTAGCCCACTCAGAATACAATTCATTTCCCTTGCATTGATCTCAACCAATTTCTTGATAGTCTTATATACCTCGGGATCACCTTCAACCTTATGCTCTTTTGCAACCATTTACCATACCTCATATCATTGTTATATCAAGTAGTTCTTCATTCTCATGCTCCAGAAGGCATAGTTGTTATCGTCAAATAATGGAGCCTTATTTGTAGATGATCCATTCTATGAAGCCATATGTGTTCTTGTAGAATCTGCCCTCAAGCTGTTAGCCTTTTTGAAGGAACCTGCTCTAATACCAATTGAAGAACATAAGCTTATATTGAGAGGGGGGTGAACAATATAAGACCACTTTTTACTTTTCTTTTCTTTTTAATATTATGTAGTGTATAGACAATAGTATCAATAGCAGTAATCAAGAAATGCACAAAACACCATACATAATAGAGACACAACAGTTTACGTGGTTCACCCAATGTGGGCTACTCCATGGAGAAAATATTTTACTAAAAATTTCTCAATCAATTTATTTGGGAATCCTTCCCAATTACAATGTTTATGGATCTCTATCCAAAGTAGATGTTGATCCCCTAATCTCAAGTTTGTGGATCTGTTCCACAGGATAACTCTTTCCCCTTCTGATATAGCTAGTGATCTTCTAAAAGACTCTATCTCTCTGCTACACTAGCTGGTGGATCTCTCTCCACTTGAAGACTCCTCACTCAGATCTATCTTCAACTATCCTAGCTAATGTATCTCTATCCATTGAGACTTTGTCCTTTGTACTCTATCACCTTGAAATCTTTGTCAATAGGCTCACTCAAAACCTACTCAATAGGCTTACTCAGAACCTGATCAACAAGATCACACAAAACTTGTCCAAATCTACTCAAAAATCTCACACAAAACTTGTCAAATATGTTCAATAAGCTCACACAAAACTTGTTCAAATCTGCTCAAAAATCTCACACAGAACTTATCAAAATCTTCTCAACAATCTCACATGAAACTTATCCAAATCTGCTCAAGCAAGATCACCAAGAACTTGCTCAATAATTCAATCTCATAGAAGCATAAAGAGAATTGTTAGAGACTCAATATGTTCTTATACTCAAATCCAATCTCAACTCAAATAAATCTTATAGAAGCATAAAGAGAATTGTTAGAGACTCAATATTTTCTATCCTCAAATATCAATCTCAACTCAAATCAATATTATAGAAGCATAAAGAGAATTATTAGAGACTCAATATGTTCTATCCTTAAATCTCAATCTCAACTCAAATAAATCTTATACAAGCATAAAGAGAATTGTTAGAGACTCAATATGTTCTATCCTCAAATCTCAATATCAAATCAAATCAATATTATAGAAGCATAAAGATAATTGTTAGAAACTCAATATGTTCTATCCTCTATCAATCTCAACTCAAATCTAGAATATAGAATAGTTTGTTTCATGGAACTTGAACAACCACTTCACACAATCACTTGACTAGATTCAAACAACTCTTCTCAACCAACTACCACACAGAAAAACTCTTTCTTACAAACCCTAGTCCAAGCATGTATCAACCAACTCAAATATTTTCAACAATGCTCAACCACAAATATCACATAACAATGATACTCATGTTATTTTCAAGTTCAAGTTCTTTGCATAACCAATGGGCTTCAACAACAATGATAATAAAACATTCTTCACATAACAATGATACTCATGTTCTTCTCAAATACTATCTTAGGTTTTTCACACTACTAATGGCTTCAACAAAAATACTTATAAAACAAGGTTTAATAACAAATCTCAACCCAGAAAACCTTGAGACATTCAACCAACTACTTTAGAAAAGGAAACTACAATTAATCCTTTTCTCTCCAATGATATTTTAGAAATCAACCACCATTAAAAATCAATAGGAGAATGTGCCCATACCTTTTATGAAGATGAAGAAGCCTTTTGGTTGTCCACAAAATCTGTCTCACTCAACACACTTTCTTTTTCAACTTTCAACAAGGGTTAGACATCTTGATTAATAACAAAACAATAACATCCAAATAACACCTTATTACACCTACTCAATAATATACACCATGTCACTTCATAAATGAATTGATCTCTTTTGAAAAAGAACAAAGCAACCTTCACTTTTGAACCTCTTTAAAAAATCATAAATACCTCTTTACACACACCTTATTTCTCCCTCAAAGCAAGTTAATAAAATGGCCCTAGAAATAAGCTTTCCAACGATATATAATATGATATACTTCTAAAAAATAAATCACCAGAAATATCTCCTTTTTAAACATGCATCATAACCCTTATTCCTCCTAAGGCAACTTTAGAAAAATAAAATATATCTAAAAATTATTAACTTACCTCTTTCCCTGATGGGATTCGATCTCGTGACCTTCCTTGCTTAGCACCTTAACCATAGCCAAACTATCGTTGGGCCACATATCCTCACGTGCTCAAAAGGAGCACACAACAAAACCGTATGTTGCGAATATCTACGTCCTTCGAAAACAAAACGTGCTTCACGCATTTCAACACAACAAAAAACCTTCAGCAAGAATCGAATCCAAATATCAAATCGAGCGCTTAGAGAAATAAATCAAAACTTTGGGCATATATATATATATGTCCTCCTCATTTCCTTTGACATCGGTGCTATAATTTAAATATTAGTTTTATGCCTTTTCCTTTCTTTGATGTCGGCGCTATAAATTAAATTTTAATTTTAATTTTAAATTTAAATTTTAAATAATTTAAAATTTAAACTTAAATATTTAAAATTAAATATCTCCATCATCGGGGCACCTTTTTCGATGAAACAAAAATCCAACCTAGATTTTAATAAAAACCCATTTCAAATATACCATCCATGGTTTTAAATAAAACCTTTTATTTTTCTTGCCTTGGTTTTCACAAAAACCCTGTATATATCCATGCTCTCCAAAATATAAAAAATGCTCATTTATGAAATGCTTTGGCCACCAAAATTCAATGTGATCCATGTGACATCAATGACGACATAAAATCACTCAAATTTTCAACACAAAAATCCCCAAAGGCATATTAAATCCCTTGGTCACATCACAAAAGGCCCCAAAGGCATCTTAAAGCCCTTTGGTCAAATCACAAAAGGCTCCAAAGGTATATTAAAGCCCTTTGGTCAAATCACAAAAGGATCCAAAGGCATCTCAAAGCCCTTTGGTCACTTCAAAAAAGTCCCAAAGGCATATTAAATCCCTTTGGTCACTACACAAAAGGCTCCAAAGGTATTTATGTTAGTCTTACAATGACACTAAGAGGGGGGGTGTATCAGTGTAGCTCTTTAAACTTGAATTTACAGCTCTTAATACCACAAAAATTAAAACTTATTACTAGATACAACAAGTATAACAAAAGAGCATCACACAACACAAGATTTAATGAGGTTCACCAATGTGGCTACTCCTCAAAAATTGACTGCTTGGACTACCATCCAAATCTAGCCTTTGCAAAGCACCAACTTTACAATTAAATTACCAGAACCCACTGTAAGAAGCACCAACCCCTTATTTATCTGCACCAATAGAAAGGAGCACCAACCCCTTATTTATCTGCACCAATAGAAAGGAGCACCAACCCCTGATGCCAAGCTACAACCTGGACTTCAATTTGAATCTATAAGTTTGACAGTAAGATACCTTTGCTTTTGCAAGACCCTGACTAGTCTTCTTCACCTTTGCGTTCTCTATGCACTCTACTCTCTCTACACAATCACTTCCCACACTCTGCTTCAATATAGTTAAACTTCACGATCGTATTCTCCCTTTTGTGCACTCTGCTCTCTTTGCAAATTTCACACTTAGCACAATTCGACACAACTTGCTCTCTACGCACAATGACCGTATTTCACACACATTACTCTTCCTTCAATTCTCCAAACAACCCTCCTTTTATAACAATATTTTTATGATGAAAACCCTAATATTAGTCGGCTGTAAATCCTAATCTTAGTCGACTTTCATAACAACTGTAAACCCTAATTTTAGTCAATTTTCATCGGTCTTCGTCGGCTTCAACTCAAGAAGATGTTTGGTTTATCCATCGCTTGATGATTTCATTCTAGACAGACCCTGTAATTGCCATAGTGATGTTGGTCCACTGTCATACTTCTCATTTAAGTCGAGTTCTCATTCTTGACTTGTGTATTTATGACCTATCATGAAATCATGACATTTCTGCCTCTGTAGCTTCTTTTGTTGCTGTTACCACAAAAATACATGTCATGATATCACAACACTTTCGCCTCCGTACGCTTTCTCTATTCTTTTGTCGCGATATCATGAAATTTCTGCCTCCACAGACTTTTTCTTTTATTTTGTCGTGATATCGTGATATTTTTTCCTTTGTATACTTCATCTTTGCTTTTGTCGTGATATCGTGACACTTCTGCTTCCATAGACTTCGAATTTGCTTTTGTCATGATATCGCGACACTTATGCTTCCGTAGTCTTCAACTTAGCTTTTGTTGTGAAATCGTGACACTTCTGCTTCCGTACTTAGCTTCTTTGCTTTTGTCATGAAATCGTGACACTTCTGCCTTTGAAGTCTTCTTCTTTGCTTTTGTCATGAAATCGTGACACTTTTGCTTTCATACTTTACTTCTTTGCTTTTGTCATGAAATCGTGACACTTCTGCTTTCGAAGTCTTGCTTTCTGCTTTTATCGTGAAATCACGACAGTTCTGCTTCTGTACGCTTCCTCTCTTTCTTTTGTCATGAAAATGCGACATTTCGTGAAATCGTGACACTTCTACTTCTAAAGTCTTGCTTTCTACTTTTGTCGTGAAATCATGACAGTTCTGCTTCCGTACGCTTTCTCTCTTTCTTTTGTCGCAAAAATGCGACATGTCACGATATCGCAAAAATTTTCAAACTTACTTTCTCTTTCCTATTTTAGTCATGAAAATGCGACATGTCATGAAATCGTGACACTTTTCTTACTTGTTCTCTTTCTTTGAACTTGTCACGAAATCGTGACACTTTTTCCTTCTTTCTCTTTCTCTTCCAACATGTCGCGAAATCACGATAGTTTTTTCACTTGCCTTTTTCTCTTCCAACATGTCACGAAATCGCGATAGTTTTTTTTCCTTTTTCTCTCTCTTCCAACATGTCATGAAATCATGATAGTTTTTCCTGCTTTTTCTCTCCTTCCAACATGTCACGAAATCGCGATAGTTTTTCTTGCCTATTGTATATGTCGCAATATCGTGACACTTTTCTTACTTGTATTTTTTTTTATCTTTTGCATATGGGCCACTTCGATCTTCTTGTAAAATCATTGTACATACTCTGAATAACCTTTGAACTCCTATCTTATGCATCTAAATAACTTTTGAACTTCCTGTCCACTGCATCAACAGATCTATCTGATTGTGTTGACAACAATGACAATACTATTGCTGCACCTTGCTCAACAATCTCCCCCTTTGGAATTTTTGGCAACACGTGCAATTTCCTGTAACTCTTCTCCCCCTTTGACAATAATACCAAAGGGCTACTGCAGACTCCCCCTAAGTCCATGCACAACATTCTCAGGCAAAATTTATTACACTTAGCAAAAATCATGAACATGAGCAAAAAGATAATCAAATACTTAAATGCTCTACCTGAGAATGTGATCCCTATAGCTAGTCAATTCTTGGGAAGTGTTACCACTCCCAATTTATTGCGAAGGTACTCAAAAAATTCCTTGGGCAATGGTTTTGTGAAGATATCTGCTACTTGCTTTGTAGTTGGAACAAAATCCAACTTAACCTCACCTTCCGCAACTTTCTCCTTCAAAAAGTGATACCTAATAGCAATGTGTTTTGTGCGTGAATGCATAACCGAATTCTTGGAGATGTTAATGGCACTGGTGTTATCACACTTAATTGATATTGGCTCACTAAAGCTAATACCAAGATATTTTAGGGTTTGTTTCATCCACAATACCTACGTACAACATGTAATATATTCTGCCTCTGTTGTCGATAAAGAAACTGACTTTTGTTTCTTACTATGCCACGTGACCAATCTGTCTCCAAGATAGAATGCACCTCCACTGGTACTCTTTTTGTCATTGACACCTCCTACCCAATCTACATATGAATACAA
This sequence comes from Wollemia nobilis, assembly GCA_028583015.1. NCBI lineage: Eukaryota > Viridiplantae > Streptophyta > Pinopsida > Araucariales > Araucariaceae > Wollemia > Wollemia nobilis. Next base: position 1,021,512 of record JAQPPZ010005611.1, read on the forward strand.
AATAAGGGTGAAGTCTTTACCTTTCGGATACCATAACCCATACTCCATAGTACCCTTGAGGTACCGAAGAATCCTCTTCACTGTTGTCACACCTTGGGATTAGCTTGAAATCGTGCTACCATGCATACTGCCTACAAAATATCTTGTATGGTAGCTGTTAGGTACAATAAGCTCCCAATCATAGATCTGTACATCATTTGATCAATAGGTGGGGTTTGTCATCCTTTCTCAACTTGCAACCTATCGTCATGGGAGTGTTAACTGGCTTACAATCCTCCATTGTGATTTTTTTTAACATCTCTTTCACATATTTAACTTGAGAAATAAATATTCCCTTCTTATTTTGATTAACTTGCAACCCGAGGAAATACGAAAGTTCACCAATCATTGACATTTCAGATTCTTTCTACATCTTATTTTCTAAATATTTGCACGACTCATCTTTGCTACTGCAAAATATGATATCATCTATGTATACAAAAAGAACAATAAGATGCCCATTTTATGTTTTGACATACAAATTACTATCCACCATACCTTTCTTAAACCCTTGTTGAGTGAGATAGTTGTCTAGCCTTGCATACCATGCTCGGGGTGCCTGTTTTAAGCCATATAATGCTTTATTCAACTTGCAAACCAATTTGGGATCATCACCAAGTTGGAAACCATCTGGTTGCTCAATATAAACCTCTTCTTCAAGTTTCCCATTCAAAAATGCTGATTTCACATCCATTTGATAAACTTTGAAATTCTTGTAGATTGCTAAAGCCAGAAACATTCTAATTACCTCTAGTCTAGCTACTGGTGCAAAATTTTCCTCAAATTCAACACCTTCAACTTGTGCATAACCCTTACATACCAATATTGCTTATGACTACCTGTCCGTATTCATTCAATTTGTTTCAAAAAGTCCATTTAGTCCTGATTATATTTTTATTTGCAGGTCTAGGTACTAACTCCCAAGTTTTATTTTTCTCGATCTGATCTAATTCTTCATTTATTGCCTTCATTCAACTTTCATCTTTGCTTGCATCAACAATATTTTTGGGCTCAATGCTGGATAATAGAGAGTAGTTACTTACTACTCTTCTTCTTGTCTGAACACCAACTTTGGGGTCTCCAATTATTTGCTCTCTAGGATGATTTTTCTGCCAGCTGCCTATTTTGAATTTCTTATTTTCTTCCACTTCTAAATCACAACTTAAATCATCTGAGTCAATTTTTTGTATCTATTCTATTTCGTTTTCCTCATCTCCTTCACTAACCTCTTCATAAAGTGGGTAGTTCTTTTCATAGCTAATTACTCGTTCTCTACCTTCATCAAATTTAACATCGACACTGTCCACAATTTTCTTTAGCCTCTTGTTGTAGCATTTGTAAGCTTTGTTTTTTGATGAATAACCAAAAAAAATACCTTCATCCGCTCTATCTTCAAACTTACCAAGATTATCTTCAATTCTTTTGATGTAGCACTTGCTGCCAAAAACTTTGAGGTATTTTTCTATTGCCCTTTTACTGAACCACAACTCATAAAGAGTTTTGCTTTCATGTGTTCTCAGCATGTACCTATTTTAGATATACACCGTAGTATGGACTGCTTCTTTCCAAAATTTGTCTACTACTTTGCTTTCAACCAACATAGTCCATGTCATTTCCTGCACTATCCTATTCTTTCTTTCTACCACTCCATTTTGTTGAGGTGTCCTGGCTGCTGAAAACTGTCTCCTAATACCGTATTTTTCATAGTACTCTGTAAAATCCTCTAAAATGAATTCTCCTCCTCTATATGATCTTAAACATTTGATCCTCTTTCTTGTTTCATTCTCAACTTGGTTTTTGAAAGTCTTGAACATTTCAAAAGTTTCGATTTATGCTTCAAGAAAAATATCCATGTCATTTTGGAATAGTCATCAATGCACAACATAAAATATTTGTCACCATTTATGCTTTGTGTTCTCATGGGTCCACATAAATCGGTGTGTATTAGTTCCAAAGGTTTTCTTGTGTAGTACTCTTTTGTTTTGAATGTGACTCTAGTTTGCTTCCCCTTTTGGAATGAAACACAAATGTTGTTTGCAGGTTTGCTGATGGTGGGAATATCTCTCACTACCCTTTTTGAGTTGATTTTTACTAGATTATCAAAACTGATATGACCAAGTCTCTTGTACCACAACCAATTTTCTTTTTTCTTTCCAATAAAACATGCTCCTTCTGAAGTCTCTAAGAGCGTGTACAGGTTTCCAGATGTCCTTGATCCAGTTGCTATCAATTTTCCACTATTTTTTTTCTGACTTCACAACCCTGCTTCTTAAAAACTACTTCATGACCTTTATCACAAATCTGACTTACGGTCAATAAGTTATGTTTCAAACCATCCACAAAAAAGACTTCTTCTAACTTAATTTTTTTGTCACTAATTTTAACTGAACCTTTGCCAACTATCTTAGCTCCATCATTATTTCCAAACTTTACTGAACCACCTTCATATTTATGTAACTTCTCAAATTTATGTTTGTCACCTATCATATGACTGGAGCATCCACTATCAAGTATCCATGGTACATATTTATTTTGTGCTTTAAATGTTGTTTGTACGATTAAGGATTCCTTTTCTTCCTTAAGTCACTCTTTTTCTTTCCACTCCGTTTTGATAGTAGTTTTGGGCTCTTTTTTTGCCTTTCCCTTATCAATAGCTTATGCATATTTTTTGAGAAGTTTTTTATTTTGTCTCATCCTATTTGGTTGAAATTTTCTTCCCTGAAACTGATTTGATGCAAATGTACTTCTATAGTTTCTTGCAATGTGCCCAAAATTATGACAGTTATAACATTCTCTTGTATAATTCATCAAAGGAGAAAAAACATTTCTTTTGGTGAAATTCTTTGGTCTTACATTATATTTGTAGTCTGAGATTTTATGTCCATAGCCATTGCATTTAAAATAGAAACCAGAAAAGGGATAATTGAACCTAGGTGATGGTCTTTGCCATGTTGCCGTAGGAGCCATAGGTCTTCTTCTTCTTTGATGTGTGACATTGGTGAATCCATCATTGTCAATTCTCATTTTGTGCCTAACATTATTGCTTTATTTTGCATGAGATGTTTTTCCTTGATCAACCTATTTCTTATCTTCATTCTTTATGGATTCTATATTTTTGGCCTTTGATCCATTTGATGATTCTCCTTCGACGAAACCCAGACCAAATTTGATGCCTGCAGGCCTTTGGTCATTTATAATCTTATCTAGCTTCATAGAACTTTCTTCACATTTGTGATAGCAACTAATTTTGTGATTCATCTCTTCTATCTACGTCCGTAAACCAACATTCTCTTATTCTAGTTTGTAGCAATAATCTATTTTCATGGTAATTTGTACTTCGAGATCTTCAGATATTTTCTTGTATTCTTCTATCTGTACTTTCAGACTAGTTATGATTTCATTTGCATCCTCAAGATTTTTTGAAATTTTCTTATTCTTTTTCCTCTCTATTTTCCACTCTTCAAGTGTAGAGATCAACTCAACTTCTAGATCTACTTCAGCCTCAGGGTTTTCACCACATACTTCGAAGTTCACTCCTTCCTTTTCTAATTTTACTTCTTCAAATGCCATGAAAAGAGCTTCACCTGTTTCCTCTTTAGAATCCTCATCGGAGCTGTCTTCTGATGAACTGGCATTCCTGGAGATGAAACTTTTATTCTTGAAGTTGCCTTTTCTAAAATTCATTTTTTTTTTTTAGTCATTTCTTTCTTGGTGCGATCCTTCATAATTTTTGTTCTTCTCATTAAGTGGACATTTAGTCACAAAATGCCCAATTCCTCCATAGTTGAAACATTTAAACGGTAGCTTTCCTCTGTATTTTCCTTTTCCCCATTTTAGTTTTCTAACAAAGTTTGCTTCCATTTCATCTGATGTCTCTTCTTCCTCGGACTCTTGTTTTGCATTTTTATTTTTAAGGGCTTTAAAAGTAGCTTCTCTGTCTGTGGGTTTAGATCTTCCTATCCTCATCTCATATGCAGTCAAAGAACCATACATCTCATCTATACTAAAATAATTTAGATTTTTAGCTTCTTCTATCATTGAGACTTTAGAATCAAACCTTTGAGGAAGAGATCTTAATACCTTTTTCACGATGGCAGAGTCTTCGATATCCTCGTCGAGTCCTCTGATCGCATTAATGATTCCATTAACTCTCAACATATATGCCTCAATGTTTTCATCGTCATTCATATTTAATGCTTCGAACTGATCTCGATGTGTCTGTAACTTGGCCTCCTTGATCTTATCGTCTCCATGAATACTCCTCAGTTTGTCCCATATTTATTTTGCTATTTTATAGCTCATGATCTTTACTAGTTCACTATCTGCTAATCCACACATGATAGCATTCTTTTCTTTTGAGTTATTTTCAAATAGTTTATTTTTGTCAGCCTCTTTTGGAGGAGTGATGGGTATTGTATATCCACTAACTACTGAATCCCATATGTCATATCCCAAAGCACAAAGATATGTCTGCATCCTAATTCTCCAAAACGTGGAATTAGATCCCTCAAACAATGGTGCTTTGTTTTATGAGAAGCCTTCACCACCTGCCATTGTGTTACTTCTAAGATCACCCTAGACGGTTAAGCTTGTACAAGAACTTAGCTTTGATACCAATTGTTAGTCTTAAAATGACACTAAGAGGGGGGGGTGAATCAGTGTAGCTATTTAAACTTGAATTTATATCTCTTAATACTATAGAAATTAAAACTTATTACTAGATACAACAAGTATAACAAAAGAGCATCACACAACACAAGATTTAACGAGGTTAACCAATGTGGCTACTCCTCAAAAATTGATTGTTTGGACTACCATCCAAATCTAGCCTTTGCAAAGCACCAACTTAAATTACCAACACCCACTATAAGGAGCACCAACCCCTTATTTATTTGCACCAACAAAAAGGAGCACCAACCCCTTATTTATCTACACCAAAAAAAAGGAGCACCAACCCCCTGATGCCAAGCTTTTGCAAGACCCTGAATGGTCTTCTTCACCTTTGCATTCTCTGTGCACTATGCTCTCTCTATGCAATCACTTCGCACACTCTGCTTTGTTACAGTCAAACTTTGATCATCTTCTCCCTTTTGCACACTCTGCTCTCTTTATAAATTTTGCACTTAGCACGATTCGAAATGACTTGATCTTTGCGCACAATGACTGTATTTCACACATATTACTCTTCCCTCAATTCTCCAAATAGCCCTCCTTTTATAAAAATATTTTTATGATGAAAACCCTAATCTTAGTGGGATTTCATAACAACTGTAAACCCTAATTTTAGTCGGTTGTCATCGGTCTTTGTCGGCTTCAACTCAAGAAAATGTTCGGTTTATCCATCGCTTGATGATTTCATTCTGACATACCCTGTAACCATCATTGTGATGTCGGTCCACTATCATACTTCTTATTTTAGTTGGGTTCTCCTTCTTGACTTGCACATTTACGACCTGTCACGAAATCACAACATTTTTGCCTCTATAGCTTCTTTTGTTGCTGTTATAATGAAAATACATGTCACGATATCGCGATAATTTCACCTCCGTACGCTTTCTCTATTATTTTGTCATGATATCGTGATATTTTTGCCTCCGTAGACTTCATATTTTCTTTTGTCATGATATCGCGACATTTTCGCCTCCGTATACTTCGTCTTTGCTTTTGTCACGATATCGTGACACTTTTGCTTCCATATACTTTGATTTTGCTTTTGTCACAATATCGCGATACTTCTACCTATGTAGTCTTCAACTTAGATTTTGTCACAAAATTGTGACACTTTTGCTTCCATACTTAGCTTCTTTACTTTTTTCATGAAATCGTGACAGTTTTGCCTTCGAAGTCTTCTCTGCTTTTTTCATGAAATCGTGACACTTCTACTTTCATACTTTACTTCTTTGCTTTTTTCATGAAATCATGACACTTCTACTTTCAAAGTCTTGCTTTCTACTTTTGTCACAAAATCACAATAGTTTTTCTTCCGTACGCTTCCTCTCTTTCTTTTGTCGCAAAAATGTGACATGTCACGAAATCGTGACACTTCTGCTTTCGAAGTCTTTCTTTCTGCTTTTGTCGTGATATCATGACACTTCGACTTTTCTTTTGTCATGATATCATGAAACTTCTGCCTCCGTAGTCTTCAACTTAGCTTTTGTCATAAAATCGTGACACTTCTACTTTCGTACTTATCTTCTTTGCTTTTGTCACAAAATCATGACACTTCTACCTTTGAAGTCTTCTTCTCTGCTTTTGTCATGAAATTGTGACACTTCTGCTTCCATACTTTACTTCTTTGCTTTTATCGCAAAATCATGACACTTCTACTTTCGAAGTCTTGCTTTCTGCTTTTTTCGTGAAATCATGACAGTTCTGCTTTCCTACGCTTCCTCTCTTTATTTTGTCGCAAAAATATGACATGTCATGAAATCATGACACTTATGCTTTAGAAGTCTTACTTTCTACTTTTGTCACGAAATCGTGACAATTCTGCTTCTGTACGCTTCCTCTCTTTCTTTTGTCATGAAAATGTGACATGTCGTGATATCACGACACTTTTCAAACTTTCTCTCTCCTATTTTAGTCATGAAAATGTGACATGTCACAAAATCGTGACACTTTTCTTACTTGTTCTCTTTCTTCGAACTTGTCGCAAAATCGTGACACTTTTTCTTGCTTTCTCTTTCTCTTCCAACATGTCGCGAAATCACGACAGTTTTTCCACTTGCCTTTTTCTCTTCCAACATGTCATGAAATCATGATAGTTTTTCTTTCCTGCTGTATATGTTGTGATATCGTGACACTTTTCTTACTTGTCTTTTTTTTTTTGATCTTTTGCATATGGGCCACTTCGGTCTTCTTGGAAAATCACTGTACATACTCTGAATAACCTTTGAACTCCTGTCTTCTACATCTGAATAGCTTTTGAACTTCCTGTCCATAGCATCAAAAGATCTATCTAACTATGTTGACAATAATGAAAATATTGTTGCTGCACCTTGCTCAACAATTTAAGCCCTTTGGTCGAAACAAAACACAAAATCCAAAAACAATTTAAAATAAAAAATTCAAAAATATTGCAAAAAACTAAAATACAAAAACATTTGTGTTATGCATTTCATTATGCACTTGCATTCATTTAATTGAATTACATTTAGGCATTTCCATCCATTGCACTTGCATTAGGATAGATTGTGTTTTCAATATTACAAATGACACCACGTTTATATGTAATCATGCATCTTCAAATCCATCACCATCCATAACCCATGTGTGTAACTATGTTTTTCAACACAACCTCTTCCTGTTTCTATAAGGGATATACTTGGGTTTTATGGTCACTTAGCCATACCTAGTGATTTCATCAGATTTTGTAGAATGCTATCTTCACTAGCAAAAGATTAGGTCTATTTTTGATAGTGCCTAGTATATATCAAAATTCTATCACTAATAAAAACACTAAAATCCTAGTTGGAATAAGGAAAAGATGAACACTACAAAGTGTTACTAGGAATCCTAAGTGAAAGGTTTCTTGCTCACCTTGCGATGCGCATGGTCTAGGATTTTCATCATTGGCAAAAGGAAAATATCTCCCTATCCAAAGAAATCCCTTGCTTTCATCAAAACAAGCAAAAATATTGAAACAAAGCAAAATGCAAAAGCAAAATAAACAGTGATTATCATCACTACATAAAGATCTTTCTCAAAAGAAAACAAAATTCAAAATAAATAGTGATTTTCATCACAAAAGCATGAGAAAGTACTCCAAATGAATGTGAATAAAAGAAGGGAGTGAAGATATTGAATCCCTAGGATGGTCAATCTCCATAAACCATTGAGTGATCCCTAATACAACTATAGGTTGAATGAATCCTACCTGGCATTAGGTTAGTTATAAGAAATTTGCAAAAAGAGCTAGATTTAGGTGTCCTGTATCGCCTAAATAGTCTAATCCAACTGAGTCCAACTAAATATGAGGATGAACATTTGAGGATCCCCAATACAGAAATGGGTTGAATGAATCCTACCTGTCATTGGGGTATGCTTATGTTTCATCTAATTTATTCATTTGCACACACTAGGATAATGAATATATGGGTCCTTATAATAAAATATTATATTTTAGGAGTCTTGTATGGTCAGTATACAACATTTGATTAAGTAACTAGGGTGTTTGAGTCTCATATAAAAACCTCAAATATTCCTAAATAGCAACAAATCATGTCATAAATCACATCATCAACTTTATTTTTGATGTTTTATTCATTAAAGAGTATTCATAAAGTAGGATGGATACTGGATAAATGTCAGCAATGATATTTAGATAGCCACTAACTATTTTGTGTATATCTTTTAATTTATAGAAGCTTATAAAGAAAGCACATACATATCACATCATCTCATATCACATCTAGATGCTTAAATGATTAATTATTATGATAAGATTTATGATTTATATTCATGTTTTTTATACATTATGTGGTGTCACCCACTAGTTTTTAAACACATTAGATTCATTCCTTATATTTTAAGTTATTAAAGCATACAGGTTCATTTGCATTAGCTCATTCCTCATGTAATTAATGCATCACATTACATACATCATATATCATAGCATAGCACATAGATTAAATGCATCAATAATTGAAATAATTTAAACATGCATTTAACACAAAGCATTGCATCAATATATGCATATATCACCATAGTGCATCTATACACCTAGATCATAGCATTCAACAAACATCTATCATCTAGCTAGTGCATGTCATTAGTACATTGCATCCATATAGCATAATCAAAACATTATCTAGATCATCTATACATCTAGATAATAGTGTTCAATGAGCATCTATCATCTAGCTAGTGCATACCATCAGTAAATTGCATCCATATAGCATAATCAAATCATTACCTAGGCATTGCATTCATCATTTCATCCATAACATAAAATCAAAACAAAAATATTTTTAAGCATCAACTAGGGCATTATCAATATCATACCTCCAAAAAATATTCTAAATATTCTCTAGTTCTCTAGTCAACCTCATAAGTGGACACATTTTATCACCATAAGGAGTTTCATAATGGACATAAATGCATATCTATTGGTCCAAAAATCTCAAAATTGAAAAATTAACAAAAAAATCAAAATTTCAAGTGTGCCTCGTATCCAATTATTTACCTTATACACTTGGTGGTTGCAGTGAATTTTGCTCCATGTAATCCAAAAAGATGATTAAATTACCATAAGACCATTTGAACCAAATTATTCATCATCAAATAACATCAAAAGTTCAAATACACCTCGTATCCAGTTATTTACCCTATACACTTGGTGGTTGCAACGACTTGCACTCCATGCAATCCAAAAAGATGAGTAAATTACCATAAGGTCATTTGAGACAAATCATAAAAAATCATCAAAATAACAAAAAAATCCAATAACATAAAAATCTCAATTGAGCCTCATATTTAGTTATTTACTCTATACACTTGGTAGTTGTAGCAACTTGCGATCCATGCAATCCTGCAAGATGAGTAAATTACCATAAGGTCATTTGGGGTAAATTAGTCATCGTTGAATTGAAATGTTGCACTTAAATCTTGAAGAAGACCATGGCAACCGAACTGCCCCATGGGAATAAGGCATTCATTCCATTTTATTCTATGATAGTTTCATCAAATCATCGAGCATAGTGGTTCAAAATAGACTTAAAAGGAATTGCTATCATCTTGATTTCCTAATTAGACCATTGCAGCTAGACAACTCTGTGGTATAGAGATATATAATTACTATAAATAGTTTAAATCATGCTCATAATGGGACCTACCTATAATAACAAAGCAAACCTATAAAAATATCCAAATAATTCATATTGGTCAAGTGACTCATTTCTTTATTCATTGTCCTTCCCTCATTGACTCATCGTTTGAGGGGGTAGTCATAATATCAACAATCATAATCAAAATCAATAAAGGATCACTCGATCATGTCAAATTGCATTCATATTATGAATCATTGTTAAAAACTATCATAATATTACCCTATTGCTTGGGGAAAAATCAAATATGTTGATTTAAACCTTTGATGATTTGGCTTTTTGTCCTTTGTGAATGCTAAGAAATACTACCTGAGACTCTGGTGGACTTCAAAGTCTTAAGCAAACTAAGCCTTCTACACCATTAAAAGCAAATATTCTGAGATGCACACCTTTTGCATGACGGGGGCATATAATGTTTATTAGATCAATGATCATCACACACTCTACAATGTGGCACTAGGTGGTCTATTTTTTCTTAGTGCTATGTTTTTCCCATAATGCATCCCAAAAAGGGGGCATATGTAGACACCTAAAACATGTCATATTTAGGAGACTACTCATATGGGCACATCCCAAGATCATATGATTGATATTGAACTTTTACAAGAGCTATCAGTGGTCCTAACCACTCACAACGGGTAGTTCTGGCCCATTCAGGCTTAGCCACTATCAATCAGAGTGGCCACCAACACTGGTTGCTGAAGTTAAGAGCGGCTAGATCTAACCACTACTCTAGATAACCACTAGCACCAAAACATATTTTGACCATGAATACGAGCCCAGATCACACAGTCTGACTGCACTTGCATTACTTGCAAATATTTTTTGGTGTGGAACTCCCAAAGATCCTCCTGACTACCCCTTCAATATAAATTTGTGATTGATCCTTCCCCCTAGTAAGGTCAGTTGCATGCAAATCTTGATCTTGTCTTCTCCAAGAAGCCAAGATCCAGATCTAGATCTAAATCTGGGAGGTCTACATATGGACCCTCCCAAGAAAAATAATAGATTCATGAATACTAGAATTTTGTGTAGTGAAGCTCTAGAAAATTAGAGAGAGATTCAATATCCCATTGAGGAGTAGCGGAGCTCTACCAGATTTAGCAATGATTTCCAACCATACAACCATTTATATTGAATGTTATTCACTACCAATCAGTGTACGGACACAAAAGGTGACCCTTGGACATAAATTTAGATGAGGGATCAAGTGCCATCACCCCTAATTCTTAAGGTAAAACTTACAAGTTTGTGGCCACTATCTTTGATAGCAACCTGCAATCATAGCCACTTTGAGCAACAACAACTAGGGTCTAAGGCATGATTTCCTAAGTTTTAGCTTAGTTATATTATTGTGTTTTTCTTTGTTACATAGTTTAGCATAGATCTATTTTCTTTAATACATTTGCATTGTTATTACTGAGTCTTTCATGCATTTATCATTAATTTTTGTTGTATTTTGATCTTATTATGCTTACATATCATGCTCCACAAATTTGCTAATAAAGCCTCATCACGAGAGGCTACCCGTGCTACTGATATCCTACTGTTGTTTCTTGTACGTAGGATACAGGTTATAGGTACAATCCAAAGTGTTAAAATTGTCAGATACCTATAGAAAAGAAGGAGGAGGCATCTATAAGCTCTAATACTAGTTTGTGTGTGAGACTAGGAGGCCTGCGAAGTGCATTATATCCTTGTAGGGGACACCATTACTTCTACTTGTATTTCATTGTATCAAACTGGGTATCCCTTAGAGGGACTGATATGTAATAGAAGTTTTGTTACTTTCATGTTATTTACGGTTTTATGATTTTTTTCTTTTGATATAATGTTGCAAGTAGACTAGGTGGATGCTTCCTGGGGTCATACAGTTGCATACCTTTTTTTTAATTCGTAGATGGTGATGATGATGGTGATTGAGGTCACCTTAAATTTTTTCCTTTCGTAAATGTCATTGCATATCTTCTAGGCTGTCCAAAATAGCTCAATTTATTACCTTTTTGTAGATTCAATACTTGACTAATATGCTACCCAATACCATAATTTGGTGGCTTAAAATGTCTTTCAGGATATACCTATGAAATCTGATATTTGGTAACTATAAATGCTGCCCAAATATCTTTAATTTTCAGCTGATTTTCTTCTCCAAAAGGCTATCCAATTTATATGGAAGTTGCATCTTTAATACTATTTTTGAATACAACGTTATCTCCTTCTATTTGTTGCCTTTTTGCTGTCACCAAAATCTATATTTTTGCATCTCTAAGTGCTATCAATATGCTACCTATTATTTTTTATTCAAATCTGAAAATTTTTATATTGTAAGGCAGTCAATACCTTCACTAAAAAATATCCTTGAATCCCAAAATTTGGTAGGATCCTCCCCCAAATCATAGCTGAGATGTTCACTCAAGAACCTTTCAATGATGCCCCCCAAATCTCTCAGATTTGGTGATTTTTCTATCTCTTTTCTCATGTCAAATTTTTACTTCAAAGTATATCTCCTCAAAAAATCTTGTCAATATTGAGATCTCTTCTATACTACCTTATGATTTGACAATCTTCTTGCCAAACCTTCTCCTTTGGGATGGTCATTGGATGGTGATGATTATCCAAATTCTTTAGCTTATTTCTTGGTAATAATTTCTCAAATGAGTTCTTCTAGGAACTCCTTCAATGATGCTCACCAATACTTATCGTTGAGACTTCTCCAAGGTCCTCAAACTTACAAATTAAAAATATTCAATGATACCTTCCTTTGGCCTCTCCAATATTCAACTATGGAAGTTTCATAGTAAGATATTATTCTAGGATCTCCTAAATCTACTGTTATTGAAATATGCAATAAAATTTTGTTAGTTCTTCTTAATAATCAATCTTCCAATATGGAAGTTATTCAATAGGGCCTTCAATGGAGTTATTCTTCAATGTGAAGTTTCTAGTATTAAATGGAGATCACCAATATCCAATATTTTCTAAGACTCTTCTCCTTGATTCTCTTCAATTTTCAATGGGGTCTTTTGAAAGGGTCCCAAAACCTTAAACCAAAAGAAACATTGACTCATGTTGGACTCAAGAAATAAAATAGGAAAGGGCCATCTGCTCGATCACAAATATCCCAAAAATATAAAAATGCCTGAGCATACCAAGTTTATAAAAAACATCCCAATGCCTATCCTCAGGTTAATTCTCCAACTCATTATCGATGCTAATCCTAGGTGGTATCCTTGCCACTGTCCTTGACCACATCCTTGCTTCCATATTTCATCCCGGAGATCTCCTTTGTCTTCTTTGGCTCTTTTAGTTTTTTCTTTGGTCCCTTCAAACACTTTGTGAAAAGCACCAGGTTTAATACATTACACATTTATTTCAAGGTCTCCATAAACTCCTCAGATTTAGAAATTACCATGTATATGGTTCAAATTACCGTTTTTTGCAGGGCCTCCATTGTGTGGTCCTTGTCATCTTCAATGGGGTATTATTTCTATGACCTCCTTCATAGATTTACAATATTCAATGTGGCTTCCTTGGCCACTATATATTCTCCTCAAACTTTCAACTAGGAGTCTTCAATCTACAATTATCTCAATGGGACCTTTCTCCTTAGGCCTACAAATTTTCAATCCTTATTTTTCTACAATAAATAATTAATACCTGCATGAGGAAAGTAATGTCGACCTTCAAGAAATGAATATGGAGTTCTTCTCTGTGTGTTGTAGGAAGCTTTCCACCTTTTGAGAGTTAATTTTTTACAACAATAAAAACTTAGATGATAGTAATCCAATAAAATTTCCTAAAAACTTATTTTCTCTCTTGGAATGAAATATTAGAGATAGTAAAAATTCCTATGACTCTAAAGAAAATAATCTTCACTAGTTGGATTGCCAATCTAGTAGATGCAATACTAAGTTCTAGTCTTCACAATTTTTTGCAACTCTATGGAAAAATTCTAGCCAAATCAATCATGTGGGTTTATCTAATTTCTATTCTTCTATCTAGAGCTACTTCTATCAAAAAATCTATTGTGATGGTATTTTCATGCAACGATGCACTATGGCTAATCCAGTTTGCAGATATTCAACAATAGCAATGGTGATCACTTTGTGATTTTATTTGATCCACTATGGATCTAATACCATTGTTAGCTTTTGGAGCCTTAAAATTAAAGGAAATGTGATCACAAGTATAGAAATAAGCATGCAATGTTATAACTATAATAATGGAAACTTAACATGCATGAAAATATGATAGAAAACTTGATACAATGCTCTAGAAATGCTCATATAAGAAAGCTCATAAAAATTACAATGTTCCTCTCATGGATTTTACAACTCCTCCAAGATATCAAAATGGAGCTACATTGTGCCCTAACACTACTCTCACTTATGCACTATAAACTCTCTCTTTAAAATGTCATAATGAGGCCTTTATATATATAAATAGATTCCTTGCCTCTCACTCAACCCTAAGACTCATGTACATGTGGACTACATGCACATTTACATCATTGCATATTATTACACTTGTGCATTTATTAAATTACTCTAATAAAATATGTATATCCTAATATAATACTAATCTAAATATGTACCCATGAAGGTACATTAGTAAAGAACCAAATGATGTAATATATTCCAATAACTTACTATGTAGGTGCTAATTCAATGTCTTGTTACACATTGGTCAAGTGGGTATCAAGCCCTTTGGACCAGCTCTACTCTTAAGCACCTTGAGTTTGTGCTTTCACCTTGCTAACAGTGGATGTTGAGCCCTCTAGAATGGCTCTTATTTTAAGCACTTTGATTGTGCTTTCCTTTCACTAATGGTGGCCACTTGTAGATAAGACAATGGGCTATGTAATGTGTCCTTGAGACACTTAAATTATTGTCTTATTTTGGTGTAACATAGAAGACAAATGAGGTGCTTGTAAATAACCTGTAATAGCCTATAATATGCTACTTGATTGCACCTAAAATATAAGACTCTTCTAGTCTTATTTTGTAGCTTCTTTTTATGGTTTTAGATACTGGCTTTCTTCTCCACTCCTTAGAGGTATATCACCCTTTTAGTGGATTTACTATGCCATAATAAGCTGCATATTTTATGTGCACAATAGTATCTCTAGACACTTTAATCTTACCCTATTTTATGCACTAAAACTTTCTTCTTTGATAAAATTTTAATGCACTTTAAAGAACTTAAGGGTAACCAATATAATGCACTAATAACAACCTTCAAATGCACTATAATATCTACAACTTTTTATTTCTATCAAAATATATCTAATATCCTATTTAATGTGTAGGTATTAACCTTAAAAGAAACTATCTTCTACACTCCCTTGAATATTATAATATGCAACCTTCTCTTTGCAACTTTTTAAAACTCTAATATGGTGCTTAACAAATCTTAATAATGAACCAAAAATCTAAAGTTCAACTAATGAACCTTTTTGCATCAAAGTTGCTTACCTTAATGAACTCTGTAGATGAAGGATTGCAAGGTGATTAGATTCACCTTATTACTACCTTTTACTAGATGAAATTGTAACTCTTCTTGATTGTTCAAAATAGTTCTTTAGGTCTCCTATTTGCAGCTTTGAAACCATCTAATTTTCTGCCCTAAATCTGTAGTATATGACTTTAATTATCCTTCAGAATATACTTTGTAAATATGAAATTTTATAGCTAGTAATGCTATCATAATTTTTGCCCTTTCATAGTCAATTATTTCATTAAAATTCTGTCCTTGAATCTAAAAAATCGCATTTGATATTTTCCTTCAAGAACCCTTCAATTTTCTACTATAGAAACCAATTGATCTCTTTTCTCTATTGGAAATATTGAGTCATTGGTTGTCATTGATGTCAAAGGATTGATTTCAAATATATATTGGTATGGAAAAAATTAAAGGTTTATAAGTTGGTTAATTATGCAAAACAAAGTTCTATGTGTTTTTTTAAAAGGTTGAAGGCCCAAGTTTAAGACCATGGTTAAAAAAAAATGAAAGCAAGTGGCTAAGACTTAAAATAAATAATATTATAATATTGGGGACAAAAGTTTAATATAATATTTTTATATTATAATTTAAACCCAATATGGGTTTGGCGCAAACATGTTCGAAGGTTTCAAATGAAATTTTATAACAAGCACCGACGTCAAGAAAGAAGGTGGAATCCATATAAATATGGATTAAAATCATGCACTACGATATGTGTTTTAATTTTAATTGTATTTGATATCCCTCATGCACAATTGTGAGAAAAAAAGGAAGGAAAATATGAATTTAAAAAAATGACATAGGACGATGTGAATAAGGACAATATTGTAGGGATTTGTTCTCAAGCGGGCGACTGGCCTAGCGGTAATCTAGGCAGTGCTAAGGCACAGGGCAGGTATTAGGTCTTAGGGTCAAAAATCAACAGTGACAATTTTTATTTTTATTTTTAACAAGGAGGATTCACCGAAGGTTTTAAAATATAAATTGTACATTTTATTTTTGTATGGGCGGCTGGCCTAGAAGTAGCCCAAGTGGTGCTAGAGCACTGGCAGACAGGAGGCATTGTTGTCGATTTTAACCCATGACAGTTGTGGTAAGCACAATTTTTTTATTATTGTCTAAAGTTGAATTATTAGGAGGGATAAGTTGTGCTTGATTATTGTGCACATTACTTGACTTAGGGAGTTATAAGGGTAATAATTTTTATTTTGGCATAATTTTTAGAAAAAAAATAAAGGGAGAAATTGCAATCATTTTAAGGTATTACTTTTGTGGAGTAATAAGGTGTAATTAGTGGTTAATTAATTTATATTTTGTGTTGTTGAAATATTGAAGTGGGAGATAAAAGGTGTATGATGTTATTTTATTTTTTGTAATACTTGCATTAGTATTGAAGGGTTTGGTTTATAATTTGATGCTTTATTTTGAGAAACCAAGAGAGTTCTAAAGCATGTGTTTAGAACATAATTGTGCACACATTTTGAGAGGGTTTTCCAACATATAAAGAGTTGTTGTACTAATCTATCTTGAAGTTGCAAAAGATATCATTTTTGAGACAAGTATTTGAGGTCACATCTTCATCAAGCATTTTGAGGTATGGTGGTTCAAACTTTTATCTAGGTGGTTGTGTTTTGAGAAAGTAATTTTGAGGTGGAGTTTTAAGGGTTGATTGGTGTGCATTGTTGGAAATATTTGAGATAGGGTTTGTGAAATAAAATGTGCTTTCATTGTTTGAATGATTTTTTAATTTTTGAAGCATTTGTTTGAATGTATTGAATGTGAATGAGCAAGTTTTATAAAGCAATTTGTGTATTGGATTTGAGTAATATTAGAAAAAACATATTGTGAAATTATATTGCATATCATTTCCTATGTGTTCTTGAACAAGAATTTTGGGTAGAATATGTTTGAAGTATTATGATCAAGCAAGTGTTATGAGTAGTTTTGAGCATGTGTTATAAGCAATTTTGGTAATGTATTAGAGCATAATTGAGTAGAGATAGTAAGCAGACTAGAGCAATATTGTGATCTATTTGAGTAAGTATTTTTTTGGAAGAGGGCTTGTGAGTAGTTCTAAGTAGGTTTAAAATAGTCTCATGAGCAGGTTTGAGGCAGGCTCGTGAGTAGGTATGAGATAGATCAGTACAAGTAGTTGAGAAGATTTGATCAGTATTGTGATAAGATTTGATCAGAATTGTGAGCATATTTAATTAGATTTATGAGTAGATTTGATCAGAGTTGTTAATAGAATTAATCAAAGTTGAGAAAAGCTAATAATAGGCTTTGGAATCCAACCAACACAAAGGAGATAAAGTTCTCCTATGGATAGAGGTCCACAAATCATATTAGTGGGGACAAAGGTATCTTGTGGATAGAAATCCATGAACTTGAGTATAGCATATTGGTGTCTCCTTTGGATAGAGGTCCATAAATATTGTAATAGGTATTTTATTACCAAGAGATTCATTAAGAAAAATTATGAGAAATGTTTTCTGCGTGGACGTAACCCATATTGGGTGAACCATGTGGAATCATGTCTCTCATGTGTGTGATGATGTGTGCATTATTTCCATTTTCATTTGGATTGAAAAGTAAAAAGTTTTATCTTATATTTTTCACCCCCATCTCAGTATAATATTATGTTCTTCAATTGGTATCAGAGTGGCTTCCTTCATGAAAAGCCTAATAGTTCGAAGTAAGATCCCATAAGAACATACATGACCACAGAAAATGGAGAAGCCATGATTGGTATAAAAGAGAAATTATTTCTGCTCTTGGAAACTTGGAAAGAATTAGAAATAAAAATTCAAGTTTGAAAGATAAAATTCAAGAGGATGATGAAGCAAGGACAAAAATTCTACAAAATCTCATAGAGCTAAAGGTAAAAATTGAAGAGGCAAAGAAAATTGAAAAAGATATGGCAGAATAGTTAAAGGTAAAAGAGTTAGAATGTGAAAGGTTGGAACTTGAAATTGTCTCTCTAAGAAAGGGAGTTGAAAATTCTAAAGATAAGTTACAATAAGGTATAAAGTTAGTGAAACAGAAAGAGGAATCAAGCTCCAAAGGAACAAATATATCAAATAAAGAAGAGCCCATGACCTATGCTAATATATTGAAATGCAAGAGCATAAATAAGGAATAAACCAGAGAAGCATCATGGACAAAAGTCATTAAAGAAACAACAAAAGAAGAATCATGTGACCATATCATTCAAGGCAATCTAACAAGTTACAAAATTTCTTCCATGGTTATTTTTTTTCATGTAACAAATATGGTCATATAGTTGTACATTGCATGGTCCATGTGAGAAATAATGTTGATATAAATTTTAATTTATTTGCACCACTCATGGATAAAAATATCATCTATTATAAATGTAATAACTTTGGGCACAAGGCCAAATGGTGCAAAACAACATTCCCTGAATCAAGAAAAAAGGAGGATCAAAAGGTTCAAAAGAATACAACCTCAAAAGTTTGGAAAGAGAGAAAAGAACAAGAAAAGGAGAAGTCAATATTGGTATAAACAACTCTTCATGCACAAGATAAGAGAAATAAATGGTTTGTTGATATTGATTGTTCGATTCATATGATAGGTGACAAAAGTAAATTTCTTGCACTTAAAGAAATCAATGGAGGATCAACAAAATTTGGTGATAATGGTTCAACAAAAATTGTTGGGAAAGGGAATTTGAGTTTTGATAATGGAAAATTAGAGATAGAAAATGTATTGTATGTTAAGGGATTGAAGCATAATTTACTAAGAGTAAGTCAACTTTTTGATCAAGGGCACACAATCACCTTTCATATAAATAGATGTAAGATCAAAAAATCCAAGACAAGAAAGCTTATTGCAAATGCCAGTAGAACTACAAACAATATCTACATGCTAAGTGAAATTAAGGGAGAAAAATATTTCTTATCACAAGAGGATGAGATTTGGTTATGGCATAGAATAATGGGTCATCTAAAATTTGACAACATTGTGAAAATAAGCAATAAATAGGCTATCAGAGATCTACCCATGATAAAAAGACCTCAAAGCACAATCTGTGCATAATTTCAGCATGGAAAGCAAATGAGAATAAGTTTTAATTCAAAATAATTTACTTCATATGAACCAATAAAACTAGTTCACACTGATTTATGTGGTCCTACAAGGACAAAGAGTTTACAAGGTGAACATTAATTTATGCTATTTATAGATGATTTATCCAAAATAACTTGGGTAGCCTTCTTAAAATAAAAATCATAAGTCTTTGAGAAGTTCTAAGCATTCAAAATTTTAGTAGAAAATCAAATTGTTAAAAATATAAAGTGTCTAAGATCAAATAGAGGAGGAGAATTTACTTCAGGTGAATTCATAGAATTTTGTGAACAACATGGAATCAAAATATAATATTCAGCAGTAAGAACTCCACAACAAAATGGAATAGTTGAAAGAAAAAATAGAACTATCGAAATTATAGCCAAAGCTATGCTAAGTGAGTCTAATATTTCAGATTGTTTTTGGATAGAGGTAGTTCACACAACCATATATATCATCAATAGATCTCAAGTAATATTAAATCATCACAAAACCCCATATGATATTTGTAAGGGAAGACCAGCTAATGTAAAGTATTTAAAATTGTTTGGAAGCAAATGTTACATTATACAAGAAGAGAAAAATTTGGGTAAATTTGATTCAAGATGCAATGAGGGCATCTTCCTTGGATATTCCACTAAGATCAAAGCCTATAAATGCTACAATAAAAGGACACATACAATTATGAAAATTACAAATGTGACAGTTGATGAATAAATAGGGTCAAAATAATCAACTCAAGAAATTGTATATCAAGAAGAAGAAAGTTTCCAAGAAGTAGGTGAAGAATTAGAAGAATAAGAAGCACAAATAACACCACCTAAGACTCCATCCAGGTGAATAACACAAGATTATAATGAGAGGGAAGGTGAAAATTATAAGAACACTTTTTAATTCTATTTCCCAATAAATATTATGCAATGTATCAAAAGCAATATCAATAGTAGTAATAAAAGCAATGCATAAATCACCACACACAATAGAGACACCAATTTAATGTGGTTCACCCAATGTGGGCTACTTCACGGAGAAAATATTTCACTAAAATTTTCTCAACAAATCTCTTGGGAATCCTTTACCTATTACAATGTTTATGGACCTCTATCCAAAGGAGATACCAATCCCCTAATTAGGTTCTTGGATCTCTATCCACAAGAGAACTCCTTATCCTCTACTCTGGTTGGTGATCTTCTAGAAGAACTACTATCTCCACTACACTAGCTTATGGATCTCTATCCACTAAAGACTCCTACCCTCACTTAGAAGACCTTTCCTCATTGCCATGGCTAATGGACATCTATCCACTGGAGACTATCATCCTCTATACTATATAACCTCCAAATATTTCTTAGTTCTATCACAAATCTGCACTAAACATAGTCCTTTGGTCTAGCATAAATTTTCTCAATATATTTCTCTGATCTGCACTAAATATGGTCCTTTAGGATAGCATAAATCTACTCAATATTTATCTATGATCTGCACTAAACACAATCCTTTGGTCTAGCATAAATATATCAATCTCTGTATCTGATCTGCACTAAGCATAGTCCTTCGATATAGCATAAATTTATCCAATATTTATCCTCAAATTTGCACTAAACACAATCCTTTTATCTAACACAAATATGTCCTCAAGCCTTAACACAAAGCGTGACTCAATCACAAATAAACTCTGCTAGATCTACCACAAACCTTAACCCAAGGTTTGAACAAAACAATCAATCAACTCTACTCACAAGTCTTCCCAAAGACTTACCTCAAATCTACCTTGTAATATTCCATAAAATTTCACACTAATATATCCATAAGTCCTCTCTAAAACGTTTCCAATCGACTCAACAAGTCTTCATCAAGACTTTCCTCAAATCTACTCAAAAAGTCCTCACTAGAACTTGTCCATTCTACTCAACTAGTCCTCACTAAAACTTGTCCAATATGCTCAACAAGTCCTCACTATAACTTGTCCAATATTCTTAACAATTCCTAACTAGAACTTTTCCAATATACTCAACAAGTACTCACTAGAACTTGTCGAATCTCATAGAAACATATAGATAATTGTTAGAGACTCAATATGCTTCACACTCATAACAATTCTCAATCACTTTCAATCTCTTTCTCAAATCAATTCATAATATAGAACAATTTGTTTCATAGAACTTGAACTATCACTTCAACACTTCTACTTTACTAGGCTTATACAACTCCACTCAATCAATAACTCAATGAAGCACTCTTTGCTTACAAACCCTAGTCCAATAATATGAACACTCACTCAATTATTTCCAACAATGATTATCAAACAATCTCACATAACAATGATACTCATGATATTGCACAAACCCTAGTTCAAGATAGTTCTCAAATTCACATAACAATGATACTCATGATATTTCACAAATTGTAGTTCAATCATATGAAAGCATTAATCCAATGTTTCCAACAATGCTTATCAATCACTTAGAAAAAATCTTTAACAATCAAACTCAAAAATGCTTATCAAACAACCCTTTTCACTCCAACTTAGCATTCACGACATCCAATAATCACTCACAAGGAATATGTGCCCATAGATTTTTTTTTTTAAGAATAATTATTGTTAAAAACCTGTCTCAATCACAATTACTCTCTTTACCAATTTTAAGGGTTATGTAGCAAAAAACTTCTCAGAATTTTAATCAATAATTTTCTCACAAATTCTTTTCACCATTAAAAACATGAGAACTCAATTAATATTATTACTCATTTCAAATATTAAATAAAATAATACTTTATTTTGAAATAACATTTAAAACCATCTAAAGCCTTATCACTCCATTCAACACTCTAATCACAAAAAAACACAATATAAAAATCAACTTTCACAAACATTATATCTCCTTAAAATCTTATGCCAAACAACCTTAGGAAAAAAATTAAATTTGAGAAATTTAAATACCTTTTGCCCTTGGTGGGAATTGAATCCACATTGTTCTTCCACCAATGCCCTAGCCATAGCTCCAACCACAGTGTGAGCTATATGCTCACCTTGGAAGCAAAGAGCACCACGTGCTCTATATCCTTCCCTTTTGGTGCCTAAAATTCAAAGAGTGTGCTTCTTCTTTTGGTGCCCAAAAAAGACTCTCACCAAAACTACCATCAAGATTCTATCATGGGTCATCCCACTTGCCAAAGCCTTGAGTCACAACCACTTGCCACTAGGCTAACCCATCGTATGGATATGAGGCTTAGAGCCTCGTCAACCTTATTCCTTCGTTGGTGCACACAAGACAAAAAAACTTTTGTCTTCTTCCTCACACGAAATCACATAAATTGTAGGCTTAGAGTAATTTTAATGAAGGTTAGTTCTTTGCTACCAAGGCATATGGCATTTATACCATTATGCCACCACAACATTAGACATCGACGAAGGGATTTATTCATGATGTTGACACATTTCTTTTTGCCTTACAACCTTAAATTTAGGGTTAATTCAATTATATTATAATTTAATTAATAATAAAATTATTATAATTAACTTATAATTAATTTAATAACCATAGGGTTAATTAAATTAAATTACAAATTAATTTATAATTAAATTATTATAATTAATTAATTTACTTTAGGTCTTTCCATTAGACCTTTAATATTATCATAAATTATTATAATATTATTTTTCTTGGGCCTTCAAACTTCTCCTATAGACCTTATCTGATCGCATTCTTATTTCTGAAACCGACTCTTAAAATCCTTCCTCTTGCATTAATCATTGAAACTGACTTTTGATATCAATGACAACAAATCTTGCTCATATTTCCAAAAATATCCCCCTTTGTCATTGATGGTAACCCATTTTCCTTTTACCATTCCTTTTACCTTTTTTTGTTTTGCTCCCCCTAAGAAACTGATCATCCTGACTGAATTCTCTCCCCCTAACTGAAATCTCTCCCCCTTTGTCATCAATGACAAAGGGTCACCTTTGGGGCTCGAGGCTAAGAATGAAACTCTTAGCTTATCCCATCCCCCACCTCCTCTTGAGGTGGTTAATTCTAGGGTGGGATTATTTCTACTCCTAGCATGCACTGATATTTTCCTTTGTCCATTTTCCTCATCTGATCCTTCTAATTCCTTTGACTATTTTTATTCCTACTTGTATCTAGAATTTTTTCTCTAAACCACCATGTTGTATGTCCATAATTATTGCAGTTATAACACTTAATGTTGTTATTCCTCAGAGGTGTAAATATCTTAGGATTTATCCTGGTGAAGCCATATCTATTCCTATCATGAACCCTGCAATTCACTGCCTTATGACCAAACTGATTACAAGAGTAGCAATATACTTGAAAACGTTGTCTATTGTTGAAGCTTCCATATTCCTATTTTCCATGTGTCCTGCACTGTGTAGCCTTGTACCCAAACCTGTGATATGAGAAGCATCATCCATTGAAACTACCTTGCCTTAACCTCATTGGTATTTTAGTTTCTTTTATCCTGTGCTAGTTTGTGTTCCATCGATTCCTCATTTGTGCATTGTTCCTTTCTTTGTTGAACTTTTTTTTATCCAACTCTTCCTTAGAATTTTCACTTTCTCATACACTCTCTTCTGAAGTTTCTTCTTCTTCAGAACTTGAGGTTGACTCCTCTCTTTGGTTATTTTGTACCTGTTCAATATCCAATCATGTTTTGTTTGTTGACCATATTTGTACCTTGATAATATTGTCTATGGTTTTTGAGATTTTCCCAAACTTGTGTAGCTTATATTTATACTCTTACTTCCTTCTTAGTGAAGCTACTTCTTGCTCTAACCTTTCACACTCTAAAAACTTAGCTTCTAACTTCTCTTTACATCTTCTTGTCTTAGCTATTGAGTTATTTATATCCTCTATAAGCTTTCCTCTCTCTTCATCACATTATTGAAATTGAAGCTTAAGTGGGGATTTTTGCTTTCTTAAATTATTTAATGCATCAAGGGCATGAATAAGATCTCCCTCAAGATCAAATTCTCCCTTCTCTGATTATTCCTCTATTTTTTTGCCTTTGAAAACATCTTCATTCTTTTTTGACTTGTCTTCTATAGGATCACCTCCTTCTTCTTCTAGTGCCATAATAATATTCTCTTCTAGTCCTTCAAATGTATCTTCATATTCATCATCACTAAAACTAAATCCATTTCTTGTACAACTATCCTCAAGATGACCAAAGTTACCATATCTAAAATATTTGAGGATTATTGGTGTCCTTTTCCTAAACACTTATTTTTCTTTTTCCATAAATAAAAATTCATCTCTATCATTATTTGAGGAACTATAATCACTATAAATTTAGTACTTACTTTCCTTATCTGAATAGAAACTCTTCTTATGCCTTTGGAAAAAATTATTTTCTTGTGTACCTTGTCCATCCATGTTTTTATTTTGGTACCTGTGCTTTCTTGTATCTCTGTTCTTATGATCCTGTTTCTTATCACCACTACCATTTCTAGCTTCTGGATAATTATATGCATAGTGACCATATTTTCCACATTTAAAACATCTAAATAATTTTGTACCTTTATACTTTCTTGAGTCCTTGTTCCTTCTTCCATAATTTGCTTCTTCATCACTAGATAGCTCATTGCTTGAATTTGAATTCTTACCCTTAGTATTCTTAGTGGCTTTAAATGTTGCTTATTTTTAGAGAATAGGTTCCTATTTTATTCTTATCTCAAAAGCTATGAGAATGCCATGTAATTCATCTCTTGTCAAGATTTCAATATATTTTGCCTCTTCTATAGCTAAAATATTTTCACTAAAACTTTTTGGAAGTGACTTAGAATCTTATCATACACATCAGGTTCTATGATTTCAATCCCAAGTCCTTGCATGGAGTTAACAACATCATCCACATGAAGTAGATATGCATAAATGTTTTCCTTATCCTTCATTTTTAGATCTTCAAATGCTCTTTTGAAATTTTGTAACTTGGCCCTTTTGACCTTTATATGTCCTTCATATATGCCTTGCAAATTATCCCAAATTTCCTTTTCTAATTTGCAATGCATAATATTTATGAACTCTATTTCATGCAAGCCATTTTGAATTGCATTCATTGCTCTTGAATTGTAATGATATATAATCTTACCATCTTTATCTGTAGGTGGATTTTCCAGTGGTGTGTATCCATTTTCAACTGCTTCTCACACTTCATTTCCAAGTTCCATTAGATGAAACTTCATCCTTGTGCTCCATAGTGTATAATTATTCCCATCGAACAGTGGTGCTAAATTTCCTAAGGATCTACTCTAAGAATCCATCTGTGTTCCTATAAGCTTTTCCTTCAAGCTATTAAACGCTTCTAAATAAAACCTCTTTGATACCAATTGAACAACACAAGCTTATACTGAGAGGGGGGTGAAAAATATAAGACCAATTTTTACTTTTCTTTACCAATAAATATTATGCAATGTATCAATAAAAATATAAATAGTAGTAATGCATAAATCACCACACACAATAGAGATACCAATTCAATGTGGTTCACCCAATGTGGGCTACTCCATAGAGAAAATATTTCACTAAAATTTTCTCAACAAATCCCTTGGGAATAATTTATCTATTATAATGTTTATGGATCTCTATCCAAAGGAGACACCAATTCCCTAATTATATTCATGGATCTCTATCCACAGGAGAACTCCTTTTCCTCTTCTCTGTCTAGTGATCTTCTAGAAAAACTACTGCCTTGACTACACTAGCTTATGGATCTCTATCCACTGAAGACTTTTTCCCTCACTTAGAAGACCTATCCTCACTGCCCTAGCTAATGGACATGTATCCACTAGATACTATTATCATATACACTTTTTCACCTCCAAATATTGCTCTCAGTTCTCTCTCAAATTTGCACAAAATACAGTCCTTCAGTCTAGCACAAATATACTAAATATCTATCTCTAATATGCACTAAATACAGTCCTTCAATCTAACACAAATATGCTCAATATCTATCTCTGATTTGCACTAAACACAATCCTTAGATCTAGCAAAAATCTTCTCAATATTTTTATTTGATCTACACTAAACATAGTCCTTCGATCTAGCACAAATCTATCAATATTTGTTTCTTATTTGCACTAAACACAGTCCTTTGGTCTAGCACAAATTTGCCCAATATTTGTTCTCAAATATGCACTAAACACAATCCTTCGATCTAGCACAAATATTTCCTCAAGCCTTAAAACAAAGCTTGACTCAATCACAAATCAACTTTGCTAGATCTGCCACAAAACTTAACCTAAGTTTTGAACAAATCAATCAATCAACTCTACTCACAAGTCTTCCCAAAGACTTGCCTTAAATCTAACATGTAAGCTTTCACAAAAGATCATGCTAATCTATTCACAAGTCCTGTCTAGAAATTGTCCAATATGCTCAACAAGTATTCACCAATACTTACCTCAAATCTGCTCAACAATTCCTCACTAGAACTTATCTAATCTGCTCAACAAGTCCTCATTAGAACTTGTCCAATATTCTCAATAAGTCCTCACTAGAACTTATCCAATATTCTCAACAAATTCTCACTATAACTTGTCCAATATCACAAAAATATATAGAGAATTTTTAGAGACTCAATATGCTTCACTCTCATAACAATGTTCAATCACTTTCAATCTCTTTCTCAAATCAATTCAGAATATAGAACAATTTATTTCATAGAACTTGAACTATCACTTCAACACTTCTACCTGACTAGCCTTATACAACTCCACTCAATCAATCACTCAATGAAGCACTCCTTGCTTACAAACCCTAGTCCAATAATATGAACACTCATTCACTTATTTCCAATAATTCTTATCAAACAATCTCACATAACAATGATACTCATGATCTTGCACAAACCCTAGTTCAAGATAATTTTCAACTTCACATAATAATGATACTCATGATATTTCACAAACGCTAGTTCAAGCATATGAAATATTTACTCCAATATTTCAAACAATGTTTATCAAACAAAGTTTTTATCATCAACTTTCACTCAGAAAAAAAACTTTAATAATCAAACTCAACAATGCTTATCAAACAACCCTTTTCACTCCAACTTAGCATTCACAACATCCAACAATAATTCACAAGGAATATGTGCCCATAAATTTTTGTTTGATGAAGAATTTCCCTTAAAAACTTGTCTCAATCACAATTACTCTCTTTACCAATTTTAAGGGTTAGGTAGCAAAAACCTTCTCAAAATTTTAACCAATACTTTTCTCACAAATTATTTTCACCATACAAAAAATGAGAACTCAATTAACCTTATTACTCCTTTCAAAAATTAAACAAAATAAGACTTATTTTGAAATTACATTCAAAACCATCTAAAGCCTTATTACTCCATTGAACACTCTAATCACAAAAAAACACAATATAAAAATCAACTTTCACAAACCTTATATCTCCCTAAAATATTATGCCAAACAACCTTAGGACAAAAATTAAATTTTAAAAAATTAAATACCTTTTACCCTTGGTGGGAATCGAATCCATGCTACGCTTCCACCAACGCCCTAGCCATGGTTCCAACCGCCGTGTGAGCTAGGTGCTCACCTTGGAAGCAAAGAGCATCACGTGCTATATATCCTTCCATTTTGGTTTCTAAACCAAAAAGAGTGCACTTATTCCTTTGGTGCCCAAACAAAAATCTTACGAAAACTACCATCGAGATTCGATCATAGGTCCTCTCGCTTGCCAAAGTCTTAAGTCACAACCACTTTCCACCAGGATAACTTGTCGGATGGATATGAGGCTTAGAGCCTCACCAACCTTATTCCTTTGCTGGTGCACACAAGATAAAAAAAACTTTTGTCTTCTTCCTCGCATGAAATCACATAAATAGTAGGCTTAGATTAATTCGAATGAATGTTAGTTCTTTGCCACCAAGGCATATGGTATTTACACCATTATGCCACCACAACATTAGACACCAGTGGAGGCATTTATTCATGACGTCGGTGCATTTATTTTTACCTTGAAACCCTAACTTTAGGGTTAATTAAATTACATTATAATTTAATTAATAATAAAATTATTATAATCAACTTATAATTAATTTAATAACCATAGGGTTAACTAAGTTAAATTAAAAATTAATTTATAATTAAATTATTATAATTAATTTAATTACTTTAGGTCTTTCCATTAGACCTTTAATATTATAATAAAATATTATAATATTATTTTTATTGGGCCTTCTAACTTCTCCTGTAGACCTTATCTGATCATCTTCTTATTTCTAAAATTGACTCTTGAAATCCTTCCTCTTGCATTGCTCACTGAAACTGACTTTTGACATCAATGACAACAAATATTGCTCATATTTCCAAAACTAGTTATGTGCAAAAGAATCATCCAAGATATTTGATTATTGGAAATCCAGATGAAAGACAAACAAGGAGGAAGATAAAAAGAAAAATTGAACATCCAAATATTTCTTTGCTATCTAAAATTGAGCCCAAGGATTTCAATGAGGCAAGAGAAGATAAATTTTTGGTCAAGGCAATGGATGAGGAGTTGGTTAAAATAGAAAAAAGTGAGACTTGGGAAATTTTACCATGACAAAATAGACAAAAATATAATCAAAACTAAATGGGTTTACAAAAATAAGTTAATGAATATGGTCAGGTAGTCAAAAACAAAGTAAGATTGGTATGCAAAGGTTATGCATAGGTTGAAGGGATTGATTTTTATGAAATATTTTCTCTTGTTGCACGACTTGCAACCATAAGAATATTTTTAGCTTTCTCAAGCTTCAAAAACTTCAAATTATATCAAATGGATGTAAAATCAGCTTTTCTCAATGGCTTCTTAGAAGAAGAGGTCTACATTGAGCAACCTGAGGGGTTCAGCTTGACTGATTAGACAAATTATGTATGCATATTAAAGAAGAATTTTTATGGATTAAAGCAAGCCCCTATGGCTTGGTATTCAAGATTAGATAAGTATCTTCAAGAATAGGGTTTCATAAAAGGAATAGTTGATAGCAATTTATACATAAAAAATGAAGGAAATGACTTATTGATTGTGGTGGTCTATGTGTATGATATCATTTTTGGAGGTAGTAATGATAAGATATATCAAAAATTTGTAAAGAGTATGCAAAATGAATTTGAAATATCAATGCTTGGTGAGTTTTCCTTCTTCCTTGGACTACAGATTTCACAATAATAAAAGGGTGTATTTCTCTCACAAACCGAGTATATAAAATAGATGTTTAAGAAATTCAAATTGGAGGATTACAAACTAGTGAGTACCCCCATGGTTACAGAATGCAAGTTGAGTAAAGATGATGAATCTCCTGAGGCAAATCAGATATTGTATATATCTATGATTGGTAGCTTACTATATGTCACAACTACAAGACCATATATAATGCAAGCAGTGGGACTAGTGGTAAGATTTCAAATAGTGACAAAGGAAACACTTGTACTGGAAGTAAAGAGAATTCCCAGGTATTTAAAAAAACTATGGATTTTGGACTTTGGTATCCCAGAAGTAACAACTTCACTCTCATAGCATATACATATGCATATTGGGCAGGCGGTATTGATGATAGAAAAATCACAAGTGGAGGAGCATTCTTTCTTGGAGATTGTTTAGTCTCTTGGCTAAGCAAGAAACAAGCATCAGTATACTTATCCACAATAGAGGTAGAGTGCATTGCAGAGGTTGCTTGTTGTACACAAGTTTTATGGATGAAGCAAACTTTAAAATATTTTAAAATAGAGCATGATCATTCCATCTCCATACTATGTGATAATACAAGTGTCATAAACATTTCAAATAATCTAGTGATGAATTCAAGGACCATCACATTCCAATCAAATATCATTTTCTGAGAGAACAGGTGATGGATAAGCAAGTCAAATTGAAATATGTTACTACAAAGGAACATATTACATACATATTTACTAAGACATTTCCAAAGTAAACTTTTGAGTATCTTAGAAAGAAATTTGGAATAGTCTTACTCCCACCCCAAAATTAATCACCTCAAGGAGAGGAGGTGGGAAGGGGGATGAGTTAAGAATCTTATATTTAGCCCCAAATGAGTCCCTTTGCCATTGATATCAAAGGGAGAGAGTTTTAGTAAGGGGGAGATAATTCAGTTAGGGGGAGTAGATTTGGAATTTAGTGGTTGTAAATGTTTTTTTTAGAAGGGTTGCCATCAATGACAAAGGGGAATATTGTTGGAAATATTGAGTCATTAGATGTCATTGATGTCAAATATAGATAGGTATGGAAAAAAGATAAGGTTTATAAGTTGGTTAATTATGAAAAACAAATTTCTAAGTGTTTGGTTAAAATGTTGAAGGCCCAAGTTTAAGACCATGGTTTAAAAAAATGAAATCAAGTGACTAAGGCTTAAAATAAATAATATTATAATATTTTAATATTATAATATTGGAGGACAAAAGTTTATTATAATATTTTTATATTATAACTTATACCCAAGATGGGTTTGGCACTGTGTTCAAAGGTTTCAAATAAAATTTTATAACAAGCACCAACGTCAAGAAAGGAGGTGGAATCCATATAAATATGGATTAAAATCATGCACTAAGGTATGTGTTTTGTTTTTAATTGTATTCGATCTCCCTCATGTGCAATTGTGAGAAAAAAATGAAGGAAAAGATGAATTAAAAAAAAAAAAGGACATAGGATGGTGTGAATAAGGACAATATCATGGGGATTTGTTCTCAAGTGAGTGGCTAGCCTAGCATCCGTCTAGGTAGTGCTAAGGTGCAGGGCAAGTAGCAGGTCTTAGGATCAAAACTCGATGGCAACAATTTTTATGTTTTTTTAACAAGGAGGATTCATCGAAGGTTTTAAAATATAAATCATACATATTTGTTTTTGTGTGGGTGGCTAGCCTAGCGGCAGCCTAGGTAGTGCTAACACACTGGCAGGCAGGAGGTGTCCTGGTCGATTCTCACTTGCGAAAATTGTGGTAAGTGCAATTTTTTTCATTATTGTCTAAAGTTGAATTATTAGGAGGGATAAGTTGTGCTTGATTATTGTGTGCATTATTTGACTTAGGGAGTTATAAGGGTAATAAGTTTTTATTTTGGCATAAGTTTTAGAAGAAAATAAAAGGGGGAAATTGCAATCATTTTAAGGTATTATTTTTGTGGAGTAATAAGGTGTAATTAGTGGTTAATTAATTTGCATTTTGTATCTTTGAATATTGAAGTGGGAGTTAAAATGTGTATGATGTTATTTTATTGTTTGTAATACTTGCATTAGTATTGAAGGGTTTGGTTTATAATTTAATGCTTTATTTTGAGAAACCAAGAGATTTATAAAGCATATGTTTGAAACATAATTGTGCACACATTTTGAGAGGTTTTTCAAACATACAAAGAGGTTTTGTACTAATCTATATTGAAGTTGCAAAAGATATAATTTTTAAGATAGGTATTTGAGGGCACAATTCATCAAGCATTTTGAGGTATAGTGGTTCAATATTTTATCTAGGTGGTTGAGTTTTGAGAAAGTAATTTTGAAGTGGAGTTAAAAGGGTTGATTTGTGTGCATTATTGGAAATATTTGAGCTAGGGTTTGTGAAACAAAATGTGCATTCATTGTTTGAATGAGTTTGTAATATTTGAATCATTGGTTTGAATGTATTTAATGTGAATGAGCAATTTTTGTAAAGCAATTTGTGTATTGGGTTTGAGTAATATTAGAAAGAACATATGGTGGAATTATATTGCATATCATTTCCTATGTGTTCTTGAACAATAATTCTTGATAGAATATATTTGAAGTGTTATAATCAAGCAAGTGTTATGAGCAGTTTTGAGCATGTGTTATAAGAATTTTTGAGAATGTGTTAGAGCATAATTGAGCAAATATAGTAAGTAGACTAGAGAAGGATTGTGAGTTGTTTGAGTAGGTGTTTTTATGGGAGAGGGCTTGTGAGAAGTTCTAAGAAGGTTTGAAGCAGTATTGTAAGTAGGTTTGATGTAGACTTGTGAGAATATATGAGATAGACTGTTAAAATTAGTTGAGTAGATTTGGTCAGTGTTGTGAGTATATTTGATAAAAATTATGAGTATATTTGATTAGATTTGTGAGTATATTTGATCAAAGTTGTGAGCAAAATTGATCAGAGTTGAGAGGAGCTGATAATAGGCTTTGGAAGACAACCAACACAAAGGGGATATAGTTCTCCTATGTATAGAGGTCCACAAATCAAAGTAGTGGGGATAGAGATATCCTGTGGATAGAGATCCATAAACTTGAGTATGGGATATTGGTGTCTCCTTTGGACATAGGTCCATAAACATTGTAATAAGGATTTCGTTTCCAAACGATTCATTGAGAAAATTTATAAGAAATTTTTTCTTTGTGGATGTAACCCACATTGGGTGAACCATGTTAAATCATGTCTCTCATGTTTGTGATGATGTGTGCATTATCATTTGGATTGAAAAGTAAATTTTTTTATCTTATACTGTTCACCCCCCTCTCAGTATAAGCTTATGTTCTTCATTATCCAAATGAGTCTTTTAACCTTGAAATTCAATCTTCAAACCTCTCAAGTTTGGTAGTAATGTCTGGATCATTTCTCCTTTAACCTCCTTGTCAAATTTTGACTTCAATCTAGGTTTTCTTCTCAAGAATATGAAATTCTTGAGGTCTTCACCAATATCCTTTGAAATTTTGTAAGCTTCTTGCCAAATCTATATTTCTTTGGGCTTGTTATCGGATGGCAACAATTGTCCCAAAATCTTCCTTTATCAAGAAATTATCCTTGGTAGTAAATTTTTCCAATGAGTTCTCCTAGGAACTCCTTCAATGGCCTTCTAAATATCCTTCAATAAGGCTCACCAGGCCTTCTCCTTGTTTCTCCTTGATACCTCTTCTTTGGGGTCTTCACTCTTATAACTTCTTTGTTATTCCCATTGAGACCTTTTCTTCAACCTTCTACTATGGATGTTTGGCAATGAGATCTCCCTTTCAGATCTCTAAAATCTACTACTTCAGGAATAGGACTTTTGCTAGTCCTTTTATATCTCTTCCAAAATTGGAAGTTCTTCAATGGGACCTTCTATGGGTCTCTTCAACTTCTTCAAGGTGAAGTCTTCAATCTTCAATGGAGATCACCAATATCCTATCTTCATCGAGACTCTTCTCTAGAGTCTCTTCAATATGCTATTTGAAATCTTCAATGGAGATCACCAACCTTCAATATTCTCTTAGACTCTTCTCTGGAGTATCTTATTTCTTGAATATGCAACAAAGCTCCTATGACCTTTTCTTCTTCTACTCTTTGTAGGTCTATAATATCTAGCAATGGGACCATTTCTACAGGCCTCCAAATCTTCTATCTTTTGTTCGTTGCTTCTGGTTTTGGATTGTTTCCAAAGAAGATATTTGTAGCCACAAAATTTGGACACACCTCCAAATTACTAATGCTATTAAAACATCATAATTTCCCTAATAACATGTAAATCACCCTCAAAAACCCCTACCTCGATATTCATGCCAAAAAATATAAAAAAATAGCTTAATTGCACCTTCCTCGATAAAAATGGATGATCCCGACGAAACCAGACGTATCCGACAAAATCGGATGCATCCTATTTCATTCAAATCCCACGTGCACCTAATTTAGGTGCCCAGACTAGATTTTGAACCTAATCTGGGTGTCGCCAACTACCCGACGAAATTGGATGATCCGATAAAATTGGATACAGCCATTTTCATCCAAATCAAGCCAAAGGCCTAATTTGGCCCAAGAACCTAACTTTTTCCGCCACTCACCTGATCCCTCGAATAGAAACAATCATTTTAATCCCTCAGATCCACTATAATCAGTCTGGTTGATGAATTTTGTAGAAGAGCTTGGAAAAGAGAAGAAGTTTGGAGCTTTTTTGTAGGTTGTAGTAGGAGATATCGTTGTCAAATCATCACCCAAGGAGCATTCAGCCATGGCATCACTTTCAGTATACTTAGATCTTGCTTTTACTTAATTTTTATTGCATTTTCTCACTAGTTGTACGAAATTGGATGCATCCGATTTCATCACTGTTACGTCCATTTTCATTCTCTGCTTTACAAAACTAGCCATTGCATTAAACCGATTGCGTATGATTTCATGCTTTGCATACAATTTCATACTTAGCATATGATTTCATACTTATGTCCCTCTAGGGGTAAAATTTTGCATCCTAGATCTTTCATTTTACATTACTAGCATCATAGCACTGTTAATTTCTGCAATTTCATATTATAAACTTTTGTCATTACTAGATCTAGCATTCTTTTTCATTTTATGATTAGAATAATCAACTTTTTACTTTCTTTACGGTTTGCTAAAAGAACCAAGGGGATTTGACTACCACAGACCATGATCTACTATGGCCTATGTAGATCCCCCTTCCCTAAATCCAAAATCTAGTGTGTTGCTATGAAATTGTAGGTTTTGAATGAAAACGTATGCATCCAATTTCATCAGACGAAATCGTACGTCCAATTTCATCATATCTACATCCGGTTTCATGTAGTACAATCGATTTCATCCAAAATCAAACTTTTGGGTTAGGTAAGTGCTCAAAATTCATTCTTTCACTATCAAATTTATATTTTCTAATCTGTAAGCATCTGTATTAAATCAAAAAATAGAAAAACCCAAAAACATAGATTTATTACATCCTTTTACAAAACATAAAAATACAAAAAGAAAGCATGTCAACTTAGAAACCTTGCATCATAGTTAAATTTTATAAATGCTTTTTAGATAGACTTGTGTGCCTTGTCTTCATCTGAAGTTGAATTGCATCTAGCTAGATAGAAATTGCATTCTAGCCAAACCTAGGTTGTATGTGAGACAAAACAATCAAATCAAAACACTACCTCACCTAGGCATGGAAACCACCATAGCAAGTGTTTCCTGGTGAACCCCACCCCATTCATCGACAAACACCAAAGAGAGTGCAACAGAAGCACTTCTCATCCGAGATGTAGAGTCATCATTTTCCCTCCCCTTTTAAGCATGGATCCATTAGCCTGGGAGAAAGGGGCACAAAAATTTTGGGTCTACATTCTTTGGTGAACCCGACGTGAACCACACCTTCATTATCAACTTTGTTATCTTTTAATTCAAAATAAAAAAAAAAAAACAAAATCTCATTAAATGGTAGAAAATAGACTTAATGCATCCTTCTATATAGATCTTAGGAGAACACTTATTGAACAAGAGGTTAATATCTCCTATGAACGTGATGGAACAGAACACCAAGTAGATTTGTGGAAACACTTTGGTATCCTAGAAAACAAATCCCAAGAAATTAGAGAAATTAGGAGAATTGATGTTACTAGAGCCTTAGGACCTAGTTATTATTCTCCTTACTTTGAAATCAAAAGAGGGTGTGAGCATTGGCTTACAAACAAATGAGTTGGTGTCCACACAAATATTTATCCTTGGGATAATTACTTGGAAGAAGCCTTAAACATCCATAAATTCTTAGCATACTTAGAAAACAATGAAGTGACCCTAGAACAAAGAAGAATATTTCAAAAGGCACCTAGGGCGATCTTGTTTCGAGAGTATTGTTACGAGTTACAAGTTCAACCTGTTAACTCAGAAACTAAAGGATTTACATTTGTCCATTTCATTCAACTCTTAATAGATGATTTCTCTTTTGAGGAAGAACATTACATGAGCCCAGAATATTTGGAACCTATCAATGATATCCATAGGCTCTTTGGAGAATATTGAAACCATTTAATGTCATTTTCTAAAATCTTGTAAATATTTGAATTAAAGCATAGTAAATTGTTTGCTCAAAAACAAAAAAAAAATCCTTTTTAGCATCACTAGGAAAGATGCCTAAAAACCTAAGAAGTGGTAAACAAGTAGCAACTAGCTCCAAAGATGAGCTAGAAATTGACCCTAATTCAGAAGCAAAAATGGAAGAAGTTTTAAAAGAGCAAGAACATCAAATAGTACAAAGTGAAGAAGATGAAACCACTAATGATATAGATCCAAAAGTAGGACCTCTAGGAAGTGTCCATTTTCAATCCATGCAACATTTATGTGATTTTCTAAATCAAAATTGAGCAGCCATCACTAATGTGTTGGAAATAGAAGATCAACTTGAAAAGGGTGATTTTTCGATGGAGGTAGCCTTAGAAGCCTTTCGACTTCACCCACAACCTGAAACATATATGAACACTTCATTACAACATGCCATTGACAATGATCCTCCTTTAGATAATGCTAAGGATATGCCTCCTCCAAAGGATAACTCCCAAGAATAGGTGCCTGAACCACCACCAGAACAATCCATTGGTGCAAATGTTGCAACTACCTCCAATAAAAAACAACCATCTAAAAACCCTACTTTACTTTCTCAATATTTTGAACATGTATTTGCCCTAAATTCTTCTTCTCAAAAAAATAATAAAAATACACAAGTTCCAAGTTCACCTCGACCAAATATTCAACAAAATACGAATCCTTATAAACTCCAATATCCTTCTCATACTTCGAACCCTATGCATAATAGTGTTCCCACCACAACTCCTTATACGACAGCGCAACAAACTTATTACCCACCACATGGCAACATCATAAACCAAAATAAAAGCAATGATCCATCACATCATCTTGAAGCTATAGTGAAGTAGTTAGCTTCACGCTTAGATCAAATCGACCCATATCATCCTACATATAGCTATAAAGAGATGTGTAATCAACCATTAGATCCTACGGTCACTGCTAAGCCATACCCTAAATGGTTCCCTATGCCTATTCTTTCGATCTACAAGGGAACAGAAGATCCCATAGAACATCTTCGTATGTTTAGAACAACATGTCATGACATCACCTATGATGATACGCTATTGCTAAAAATATTCTCGAAGAGTTTAGGAGGAATGGCATTAGAATGGTATTATCAGCTGCAAACACATTCTCTAAGAAATTTTGAAGAAACTACAGAAATGTTTGTACATCAATTTGGTGCTTACATAGAAAGGCACGTTACAATAAAATATTTATACAACCTTAAACAAGGAAAAGAAGAAATTTTTGGAGAATTCTTAGCCCGATGGAGGAAAATTTTGGGAAAATTACATTTCGCCTTACCTCCAAGAGAAATGTTAGATATCTTTATTGGAAATTTGCAAGAACAATTGTCTTACGAGTTAGCCACGACTACCATGACTTCCTTTGACCAAGCTATAGATTTAGCCAGAAGGGTAGAGGAAGCCCTAATCATAAGGGGACAAATTAAAAAGAAATATGAAGATAAATCATCTAAAAATCAATACAAAAACAAACATGTGGTAGGAGATGGGGTCACGGATAATAGACCCCCTCAAAATGTTAATACCATAGATACTACAAAAAAATTTGTGTTGAAAGCACCCCAAAAACCTCCATTGCAAAATTTTACAAGATTAAATCAATCCTTGACAATGGTTTTACCACAACTAGTAGAAAGAGGTCTAATAAAATTGTCAGAGATATGACAACCTGATCCTTCTCAACCATGGTACAGACCTGACCAACATTGTGACTATCACCAAGTTGATGGACATCCAACAAATACCTATAGAAGATTAAAACATATAGTACAAGACCTAATTGATGAAGGAAAATTAGAAGTGGAAAGCCCACCACCAAATAAAAATCCTCAAGCAAATACTCAACCACAACAAGCACAAAATGTAAACCAAAATCTGGATATCTTTCAAAACCCATTGCCAAATCATGGCAAGGAAGTTGTGAATCAGCTAGACTATAAAAATACACCTCATCCAACAAGATATGTGGGAACAATTGGAAATTATTTACCATCTCAACCTCCACCAAACATTGTTGTGCCTACTCAATCCAACATGACAATTAAACAACTTCAAGGAAGAAGACCACAACCATCATCCTTGGATGAAATAGAAAGTGAATCAGAATCTGAAATAGATATTAGTTCACAACATGATAATACTTCAGAAGATGAGTCAGGGCCAATATTACCCATTACTGATTCACTAACCCCAGAAGAACCATTTCCAAGAATCATAACCACTCGTCCTTCATCACAACAAATTCTTCCTCTCGAACAAAGTTCAACTACAAGACTACAAGTTGTTCGACCAAACAATATTGTAGGTACAATTGGGGTTGTTACTCGACAGCAAGCCCAAACCCAAAATTCTCAACCTCCCACTCAAACAAATGATGTTGATCAATCACCTGTTGTTCTAAAATTACCTCATAAGGGAAATAACATAATTAGATCCCAACAAAAGACTCCATTTGATATCAATGATCAACTGGCTAATACAACAACTAGGATCTCTCTTTTAGACCTTCTTAGAACTTCAACCATCCATAGAGAGGAATTAATGAACACATTAAGCCAAATGATGGTACCTCAAGATATAGAGCCAACTGCTGTAGTTGACGTTGTAGCTTCTCATGAAACCGACTACATTGATTTCCATGATAAAGACATTCCTCCCCAAAGTATGTTTAGAGATAATCCTCTTTATATAACAACTTTAATTGGGGATGTTTGCATCAAAAGAGTGTTAATTGATAATGGCTCATCCCTAAACATATGTACTTATGACTTCTTCCAAATATTTGGATTTAAGAAAGAAGATTTAAGACAAACTGAAATGATCATTAAAGCTTTCAATGATGAAACACAAGAGGCTTGTGGTGTGATATCCATTCCACTACAAGTTGGTCCCAGGATTTTAGACACATCCATATTTGTTGTACCATGCCCAACATCGTATAACATCCTTTTGGGATGTCCTTGGATCAATGCCATGAGGGCAGTCCCCTCTACTTTGCATCAGTGTGTTAAATTTGAATTTAAGAATCAATTGGTCACTATCCATGGTGATCCTAGGCCATTTGAAATGTGTGCAATAGAGGAACCTATTAACGTTCCCTTTTGTCCTACTCTTTTATCATTAGAACCTAAACCTTCAAAAACTTCTTTAACTAAATTAGAACCATCACCCTCTTCTGAATCATCAAAACCTTCTGATAAAGATAATCCCTCTACATCATATCCTTTGATAGATGAAGTTTTACAAGATTTATCTACTGTATTGGAGCCCACAAAATAAGATGACTATAATGTACAAGATTCCATTATTTTGTCTCAGTTACCACCATCCCCATATACAATTGGGTTACCATAGAAACAAAGGAGCATCTATCATGTTGGAAGTTGTACTTTCATTGGTGTTGGATGTGCTTTAGACAAAATTAATATCAGGCAAATGAGCTTTACCTATGATGAAGATGGTTTTGCTCGATGCTTCTTTTCTAATAAATATATAAAATCTAAACAAATGATGTGTGATATGGGATACAAAGGTAAAGGTTTAGGTCCCCTAGAAAATGGGATACTTGAACCAATCGAAGTAGAGGAATGGCATGCCCGATGTGGCGTAGGCTATATCCCCACAAAAACTCAACCTTTTCCTTTTGATGAAGATGATCATCTTATAACATATGAGGAATACTTAGAAAAACAAGAACAATTAAAGAAATGTAAGAGAGCTTGTGAGTTCTCTTGCAACATGTTATCAGTGGTACATCCAGAAATGATAGCTAATTCAGATGAATGTGTAGAAGGGGATGTCTTTTATGACATTCCTCATGAAGAAATTATGAGAAATAGGTTCTTCTTTGATGGATCTATCCCATGTATAGCTCATGTTCAAACAACTACACAGGAAGAATTAGCTAACTTATCTCTAGAAGAACTTCAAGAAATGGGTGTTTCACCTCCTCCTAATTTTGAAAGAGATCTAAGCATCGAAGTAGAAGCCATCCTAAAAATTAATATTGGTACAGAAAGCAATCCTTGAATAGTTAAAATTGGGACTGATTTAAATAAATAAGAACAAACCAAATATACAGAACTTCTCATAGAATACCCTGACATCTTCGCTTGGACATACGCTGATATGCCAGGCCTAGACCCTTCTGTGGTTATGCACCACTTAGTGGTTCACCCTGATGCTAAACCCGTCAAACAAAAACTTAGGAAAATGCATCCTAAAGTAGCCTTGTTGGTTAAAAATGAATTACAAAAACTCTTGGATGTAACTTTCATTCAAGCCATAGACTATTTCGATTGGATATCCAATGTTGTGCCCGTAACCAAAAAAGAGGCTACTAAAATCAGAGTTTGTATTGATTTTAGGGACATCAATGTTGCATGTCCCAAAGATGACTTTCCCCTTCCTAATATGGATCAAATTATTGATTTCACAGTCGGATGTGGAATGTTATCACTTATGGATGGATTTTTAAGATACAATCAAATTCGTATAGCACCAGAAGATCAACCTAAAACTGCATTTATAACACCCTGGGGAACTTTCTATTGGAAAGTGATGCCCTTCGGTCTAAAGAATGTAGGGGAAACTTACCAACGAGCTATGACATACATATTTCATGATATGATGTATGATATCCTACATGATTATGTGGATGACATCATAGCTCGGTCTATAAAATGAGAAGATCATATCCCTGATTTACGATGAGTCTTTGATAGACTCCATGAATACAAAGTTCGATTGAATCTAGATAAATGTGTGTTTGGAGTAAAATCGGGAAAGTTTTTAGGGTTTATAGTGTCCATGCATGGCATAGAAATAGACCCTACCAATATTAAGGCTATCATTGATATGCCACCACCTAAAAATTTAATAGAACTAAGGAGTCTACAAGGTAAGCTCTAGTCCATCCGATGCTTTATTGATAAACTGGTAGATAAATGTAAACCCTTTCTTAGATTGCTTAAGAAAGATACACCTTTTTTATGGGATAAGGAGTGTGAAGAAGCTTTCAAAACCCTTAAGACATATTTACTTACCCCACCGATGCTTGTTCCACCTAGACCAGAGCACCCATTCATCTTATATATTTTTGCTTCAGAACTTGCGTTAGGTGCAATGTTAGCACAACATGATGAGGATAAGAAAGAATGAGCTATTTACTACATAAGAAGAACTTTAATAAGTTATGAAACTCGGTACACTCCTTTAGAAAATCTTTGTTTAGCTATTGTGTTCTCTACACAAAAACTGTGTCACTACATGCTTAGTCAAAAGACTTATGTTATTGCTAAATTTGATCCATTACGATATTTAATGAGTAGACCTTATTTATCAGGATGAGCAGCAAAATGGGTTCTTGCTTTGAGTGAGTTTGACCTAACCTTTATTGGGAAGAAATCCATTAAAGGGTAAGTCATAGCAGATCAACTTGTCATTGCTCCTCTTGAATCTACTCACCCTTTGATGATAGAATTCCTCGATGAATGTCTTAATCTAGATACTGATTCTTCAGAATCATGGTCTCTATTTTTTGATGGAGCCCATTGTATGAGTGGTGCAGGTGCAGGTATCATATTGGTATCCCCACAAAAGCAACTTATCCCATTATCTTTTAAACTCCAATTTACTTGCACAAATAATACAATAGAATATGAAGCTTTAATCCTTGGATTACGAGCAACCTTAACTCTTAATATCAAAGTACTTTTAGTTTTTGGAGACTCACAACTCATGGTAAATCAAGTTAATGACATTTACCAAACCCGAGATGAGAAACTCCATCCTTATAAAGAATACATTTTAAAACTTATTTCTTTATTTGAAAAGGTTACTATAGAAGCCATCCCACGTACCAATAATCATTCTATGGATGCTATGGCAGTTGCTACTTCTCTTATCCCTTTGGAGTTGAATGATGATCATGCTACTATCATTATTCATCAACTCTGAGAACCCACATCATTAGAGTCATGCTTAGAACCTTTAGAAATATTTACAATTGAAGAAGCAATTTCAGAACCATGGTATGGGGATATTTTAAAATTTCTCCAAGATGGATCATTTCCAGATGGCTTCGATAGAAACCAATGATGAGCATTACGCAAGTGTGTTGTTCACTTCATAATTATTGGAGGTACTTTATATAAAATATCTTTCGAAGGTATCCTTTTACGATGCCTCAATCTTACTGAATCCAAGAGAGCTCTAAGCGAGGTTCATGATGGATCTTGTGGAGGTCATTTTAGTGGTGATGCCATAGCCAAAAAGCTCCTAAGAATGGGATACTTTTGGCCCTCCATGGAAAAATATGCTCATGAATATGTAATGCAACATTGTGTAAATTATTCTTAGACTAAAATATAAATTCTAAAGAATAATATTTAAATTAGAAAATAATTCTATTTTATGTAAAAAAATTCCCACCCAATTAATAAATAAAATAAGGGTGCTAGGAATATTTAATTTGTGAGAAAAAGTTATTTCCCCTTTTCTAGAAAATATTAAAAAGTAACCAATCACTTTTTAATATTTGATAGATTCCACTTGTCACACATCTCAAGATAATATTGTGATAAGATTTGGGCAATTTTAGGGTTGAAGTAGAAAATCTTCTCTTTAAATAGGGGTGTTGTCTACTACATCTTGTCATATCATGTTGATGCATATTTTTTGCAAAACATTGAAGGATTCTTGTATTGTTGAATCATTGAGTAATATAGTGAGCTTCATAGTGGATGTTTCCCTTCTTCATTTGAAGTAGGGTTTTACCACTTAATATTGGTGTTGTGGGATTTTCTTTTTTGTGTGTGATTGA
Source organism: Wollemia nobilis (assembly GCA_028583015.1). NCBI lineage: Eukaryota > Viridiplantae > Streptophyta > Pinopsida > Araucariales > Araucariaceae > Wollemia > Wollemia nobilis. Next base: position 1,064,633 of record JAQPPZ010005611.1, read on the forward strand.
TCTTGTGGAGCATTCTTCAATCTTGGGGAGACTTTGCTTGTCTCACATTTGGTATCAGAGCGGTTGGGATCTCCATCAAGTGTCTTCAATCATTTGAGGTGAAAAACCCATTAAGATATATATATATATATATATATATATATATATATATATATATATATATATATTGTTTTAATGCATGCATTTGATATTTGGGTAAACTTATTTTGCAAATCTACCATTAGGGTTTATAGATTTATTGTATTTTTTTTATCTAGTTGTTAGATATTTTGCAAATGGTGTTCATTTTAAATTTATAATTTTTTGGCATTGAGCTTTTGCTGAAAGGGTTTTGGAGCCAAACGAACCCCATGGTTGCATTCAAAATGCCAAAAAAAATTCTATTTCCATATATTATTTGCCCTATTTTGATGAAAAATAAATCTGAGGCAATTTTTTTTTATTTGGGGGCCAAATGGCCCCCCACCCATTTTGTTGTACAGTCTGAATTTTTTATTATTATTCTATTTTTTAATAAAAAAACAATCATTTAATAAAAAAAACAATCATTTAATAAAAAAAAATCATTTTTTTTATTATTCTATTTTTTAATAAAAAAAAATAGTCATTTAATAAAAAAACAGTCATTTTTTATTATTATGTTTTTTAATAAAAAAATAGTCATTTAATAAAAAATAGTCATTTATTATTCTATTTTTTAATTAAAAAAACAGTCATTTATTTTATTTTAAGACCTAATAGTCATTTTTTTTTGCATAAATTGAAATGCATTTTTTATTATTGTATAATGCAACTAGAATCATTTTATGCAATTTTTGGCAAATTTTTAGTCAAATTGTCAAATAATTTAGACCTTATAGTCATTTTTTTTCTCACATTAACAATGGTTGTTTGTGATTTTGCTTGTTTTGCAAGGTTATCCAAGTATGTTTTGGAGTATACAAGGCAATTTCGGATCAACTTTTTCACTCTCTTCCCCCTATTTTTATTAATTTCTTTTAATATCTCTCAAGCATTTGCTTGAAGCATAAAGTAAATTAATGTAACTTGTATCTCTCATAATGACAGTAAAAGAGAATGAAAGTGACAAAGAGAAATATATATACATATAGAGAGAGTGTGTGTGTATTTATGTTTTGCCTATTTTGTATCTCAACTAATCTAACTACTAACTTACTAACTTGCTACTAAAAAATCTACAACCAACTAATTTGCAATTTACTAATTTTCATATTAATCAAGAAGGTTAAAAATGAATCCAATTACTAACCACAACTTTAGTATTTGATTAAAATTTACTTAATCTTGCAACACAGTTTATATTTTCTAAACACCTATTGAATCCAAAATAATCTACTGTATCGGTAGCAAGTCCTTTTCGGGTCCTCATACCCATACCCTTTTGGATAGCTTGGTTGACCTTGGGTGATATGAATTGGCAATTCATTAGGCTATAGCAAAACCTTAAAATGAACACTAACTTACTAACTTATTGACTATCTAACATTTAACAAATGTTTTATGGTTCAATTCAAGTTAGTTTATTTTTTTGCAAGATGATTGTTATGGTTAGTTACCTTCTTATTACAAATTTATCTATTGCAAGTTGATCTTGGTTTATTTTCTTTATTCAATTGCAATATGGTTGTATTTGTTTATTGCAATATGGTTATAGTAGTTCATGATGATGTTGATTATATTTCATGATGATGCTTATCTCTCTTGATGATGCTTAATTTTGATTATCTTTCATGATGTTTATCTTTCATGATGATTATCTTTGATGATTGAAAAGTAGATTACTTGAAACTTATGTTTTTTTTATATATGCAAGTATGTTTATCTACTTTCTTATTGCATTATTTATTTCCTTTGTTAATGCATCTTATTTTTTGATGATGTTCACTTTCTAGAATGGTTTATCATGGAATCTCCTTCACACCTAAGCACATCCTTGATGGATCAAATTTTGGAATATGGGAACCAAGGATGAGGGCTGAATTTCAAGAAATAAATTTATGGCCCATTGTGAATGGAGATGAAGCAATCCCAACCTAGGCAAGGGCACTTGAGACATACAACAACAAGAGTCACCTTGCACTTTCCATGATTATAAATAGTGTGAGTGATGAGATATTTATCAATATAAGCCATTGTGAGCATGCTAAAGATGCATGGGATTTGCTAAAACAATTCTGTATAGGGTCCAACACATCAAGGAAAATCACTTTATTGTCCAAAATGCTTAGCACTATGCAAGGTGAAGAAGAAAGTGCCTTGATCTTCCTATAAAATATGAAAGACATGAAAACTCAACTATTGGCTTATAATTGTGATTGGATAAGTGAGAAGCTCTTAAGCTTTATCATTTTGAGAAAATTTTCAAACAAGTTCAAGAATTTTATCACCATTATTGAGACTAGGCTAGAGCAAGAAGAGGATGGCATTCCTCTAAACACTATTTCACAATTATTTATTCAACATGAAGAGTCTCTTAATAGAGACAAAGTAAATGGTCAAGTTGTCAAGGAGAAGAATGTTGCCTTGAGTTTCTCTAAGGCTCCTTCAAGAAGAAATACAAGGGAAGGAAAAATTAAAATTTCCAACCCAACAAGCTTAGATTTGATTTCACTTGCAACTTTTGTGGCAAGAAAGGCCACAAGGAACAAATTTTTTTCAAGAAGACGAAGATTGTAGAAAAGGAAGAGCAATAAAAGGCTAAGGGACAAAGACCTAAGAAATGGTTTGGCAATGGAAATAAAAATAACAACAATGTAAAGCAAAATTCTAATAAAAATGCCTTTGTTTGTGCCCTCTACTCCATTGACTCATCTAATTCTAATGAATGGGTGTTAGATTCTGGATGGACTAACCATATGTGTTTTAAAAAGGATAAGTTTGTGGACTTTCATAAGCACTCTTCATATTCAGTTGTCATTGGTGATAATACTAGATTTCAAGTAGAAGGTGTTGGCAATGTTGTAATTGGAGGGAAATTACTTGATAATGTCCTATATGTGCCTAACCGTAGGAGAAATTTAATTTTTATTTTTATAAGTTGCTAGAAGTGGTCACACTATTGAGTTCAATGCAACTTCATGGAGCATTAGGAAAGGCATGCTACCAATCATTATAGGTTATGTGAAGAATAATATTTATGTGTTAGGTGATGCTCCTCCTAAAGTGTGTTTAGCAACTAATGTTTATCCTAGTAGCAAGCTTTGGCACTTAAGGTTAGGACATACAAACTATCAAAATATTCAAATGATGAAGTCCAAAAATTTGGTTGAAGGCTTGCCTAACATTTCACCTATTCATGGTTTCTGTGGAACATGCATCTTAGGCAATATGAGCAAACAAAAGTTTGGAAAGGATAAGTAACAAGGGCCACACAAACTCTTCAACTAATTCATACAGATATTATGGGTCCATTACATGTTAGATCACTTGGTAGTGCATCCTATATTCTCACCATTATAGATGATTATTCAAGAATGATCTTTGGGTATCTAATTAAGAATAAATCAGATTTTTTTGAGACATTCAAGGAGTTCAAAGCTTTGGTAAAAAATTAAAAGGGAGCAAAGATCAAAATTATTAGAAATGACAATGGAGGGGAGTACAATAGCAATGATTTCAATGAGTTTTGTTCTTCTCATGGGATCAAAATGCAGTTTACTTGTCCATACACTCCTCAACAAAATGGTGTTGTAGAGAGGAAAAATAGGACAATCATGGATATGGTAAGATGCATGCTTGGTGACCACTTACCTCAATTTATTTGGGGTGAAGCATCCAGTACAACAATCTACATTCTTAACAAGTGTCCTTCAAAATCAGTTGACGGGAAGACTCCTTATGAGGTTTGGAATGGTAAGAAGCCAAATTTGTCACACTTAAGAGTGTTTGGATGTGATGCATTTTCATATATTCCTTCATAAAAGAGGAATAAATTGGACAAAAAGTCTCAAAAATGCATCTTTGTTGGCTATGATGCAGAACATAGGGGCTATAGGTTATACTCACCTTCTTCACACATTGTATTTGTTTCAAGAGATGTCAAATTCAATGAAGACCTTATTGAGTTATAAAAGGGTGGGCCTTGTGTCAAAATGACCAAGTGGTTGGATCATTCTAGGGGTCCTAAAGAGTAGAATTTAGTTAGCCAAAGGATAACTAGAAGTATGACCCTTAACATATCTCTTCTAGCTAATATAGAGAATGATCATGAGCCTACTTCTTACCAAGAAGCTTCACAACACTCTTTTTGGGTTGATGCCATGAAGGTTGAGATGGATTCTCTTCTAAAGAATAAAACTTGGGATCTAGTGCCTTATCCTAATAAGAGAAATGTTATTGAGAACAAATGGGTCTATAGAATCAAGTACAATTCTAATGGAGAGATATAAAAGTATAAGGCTACATTGGTTTCTAAGGGTTATGCTCAAAAATATGGCATTGACTATGATGAAACCTTTGCACCAATTGCCAAAATGCCCACCATTCGGCTTCTCATTGCTATTGCTACTGCTCAAGGTTGGTAGATTTTTTAGCTTGATGTGAAAAGTGTCTTGCTAAATGGTGATTTGGATGTGGATATCTACATGAGTCAACCACAAGGATTTGTTGTACAAGGTAATGAAACACTTGTGTGTAAACTAAAGAAAACCTTTTACGGTCTGAAGAAAGCACCTACAACATGGTACATGAAGATTTTAGGTTACTTCTTGTCTCTTGGTTTTGATACATGCTATTTAGATACATATCTCTATGTGCTTAGGAAGGATAACTTGGTCATTTTAATTGCTCTATTTGTGGATGATCTTGTTATGACTGGAAATGAGAATGAGATCATTTTTTATTTCATATCCAAATTAAAGTCAGAGTATGAAATGACTGACGTTGGTCTTCTACACTACTATCTTGGCATGCAAGTTTATCAGCTTGAGGATTGTACCTTTTTGAGTCAATCCAAACATATTGAAGATCTTATTAAGATGTTTGATTTGGATGATGGTAATACTACTTCCATTCCCATTTCTATAGGGGTTTTGGATACTCTTCATTAATGGCACTACCAATAATTGGGTCTTATCACAACCCAATTTTTTTGGAAACAAGGGAGGACTCTAAGAAAAAATACATTAGACCCTTTCGATTTGAACTTATGTGGCTCCAACACTAGGATCTCAAGGATTTGGTTGCCCAATGGTGGGACAAAAAGTATAATGGTTCAAAATTGGCCCAAGTGGCATGTAAACTGAGGAATGTGAAGGCTAACATTAGAGAGTGGAACAAAAATTCCTTTGGCAATATTTTCACAAAAAAGGTAGAACTAAAAGACAATATCAATGAACTATAGGAGAAGCTGAAGTCAGATCAGCTTATAGAAGATATGAGAAATTAGGAGAGGGAGTTGTTAGCCAAATACCACATAGTCCTAATATTTGAAGAAACCTTTTGGTGGCAGAAATCTAGACTACGTTGGTTGAAGGAGGGTGACATAAATACAAATTTTTTCCATGTCTCTACTCTTCACCATAGGAGTACTAACAAAATTAAGGAGATCAATATGGTCGATGGGTATAACACCAAATATATGAAAGACATAAGGAGGAAAGTGGTCGAGTTATTTAAATAATTGCTAGAAGATGTAAATCCTACTATTTAAGAAGAGGACTCTCTATTGGTGTCCATTCCACCCCTTGTCACTGAGAATATTAATGGATTCTTACTCAGCTCTTTTACATAGGAGGAAATTAGGAAGGCAATTTTTGATATGGATGGTAACAACTCACCAAGACTAGATGGATTCCCCACTACTTTCTTTCAGAAGTTTTGGGATATCCTAGGTGATGATGTAGTGGAAGCTATAATTGAGGCTCAAAAGAACATGGAAATCCTAGAAGGATTTAATGCTACATTTTTAGTCCTCATCCCTAAACTAGTGGGAGCAATGGAATTTTATAGTTTCTGCCCTATCAGTTTATGTAACACTCTAATGAATATTCTCACAAAAACAAAATAGGTTGAAGGTTATCCTTACATTCATCATCGATATGAACCAAGGAGGTTTTGTGAAAGGGCAAAAAATACTAGATGGTATCATCACAATTCACAAAGTTATTCATTCAATGGTGGCTAGTAAGGAAGTAGGTATGTTACTAAAGCTAGACATGAATAAAGCCTACGACCGGGTATCATGGTGTTTCCTCACCAAGAAATTTGGGTAAGTTTGGTTTCTGTCCCTAGTTGATTAAGTTGATTTTTAGTTGTATCTCTACCACAATATTTTCTATCATGGTGAATTGGTCACCCTTTGGTTACTTTAAGAGTGAAAGGGGGCTACAACAAGGAGATACTTTATCTCCATACTTGTTTATTATTTTAGCAAAAGCATTGGGTAGGAACATTTTAGAAGCTATGGCAAAAGGTCTATTGGGAGGGTTGAAACCAGCCTCAATAGTAGAGCCAATGTCTCACCAATAGTTCATGGATGATATGATCATTGTGTCCAAAGCCTTGGTGCCTCAGGCTAGGAAGCTGAAGAGAATTCTAACCAAGTATGAGATGGAAGCAGGACAATACATAAACTATAAGAAGATTAGCATCTATTTATTTAACACACCTAGTGGGAGGGAGGAAATAATAGCTAACCTCTTTGGATGTGGAAAGGAGATTTTATCGGTGACTTATCTAGGCATGCCTATGTTCGAAGGAAGAATGAAGGTTACATTGTGGAACTCGATCATTGATAGGATCTCCAAAAAATTAGTAGGTTGGAAGGATAGCCTTCTCAGATCTGTAAGAAAAGCCTTACTAGTTCAAACTACTTTACAGAGCATTCCAATCTATTGCATGTCTATATTTAGAATTCCTACAAAGGTTAGAGCTACACTAGAGCAAATTTAGTGCAACTTCTTGTGGTCAGGTTTAGAGGAGAGAAAGAGAATTCTATTAGTAGCATGGAATCAAGTGTGTGCAATAAAAAATCAAGGGGGCCTGGGGCTAAAGAGAATGAAATAAATGAACCAATCTCTGATTGGCAAATAGGTCTAGATATTTTTCAATAATGATCAATTAGGATGGGTAAAACTTCTTAATGCAAAATATATCAGAAATAATTAGGATTTCCTGAAAGCTGATAATATTCCTAGAGGATCCTATTTCTATAATTTTTTACTCAAATGTTTTGAGGTAGTCAGTAAAGGCATCAGATGGATAATTGGTAATGGAAGACAAGTGGACTTTTGGAAAGATATGTGGTTGGAAGAAGACCCTCTGTAAGATAAATTAGAACTTTGGGTCCTCCAACACAAAATTTCAGAGGTAATGGGAGGAAAAGTAGGGGATTTTATTTTTGTAGCACAAGAAACTTCCTCTTGGAAGAAAATCATAATTCAAAATCCTTCAGAGCAAGAGAAGGTGACCCTGATCAAACTCAATGATGCTTTAAGGGTGTTCCTGATCATTCCAGGGGGAGGAAGAGATAAGGTGATTTGGGGAAAAACTACAAGTGGGATCTATTTAGTAAAAATTACCTATAAATTAATCCACTCAGGATTCAATGGATAGACTCTGACTTCTATTATTTGGTTAAATAATTTAACCCCAAAAATAGCTTTCTTCTTTTGGCTGATAGTTCAAAATAATATTCTAACAATAGATAATCTGTAGAGGAGAGGTTTCCAATTCATCAATCGATGTATCTTGTGTGAGAAAGAAAAAGAATCTATAAGTCTATAAGTCATATATTTATAACTTGTGAATTTTCTTGTGTAGTATTCCAAATGATTATGTCCAAATTTCATATATATTGGGTCCACCCAAATAGCATGTCTGACTTCTGCATACAGTGGACTTCCCCCTTCTAGGTGAAACTTTTGACTTGGCTCTGGAAGCTCAGCTTAATCCATTTTTTATGGGGGATATGGAATGAGAGAAATAAGAGAGTATTTAAATTATGGAACAAATATCCTAGGTTATGTGATAATAAAATAATCAAAGCTCTGAAAGAAAATTGGAAAACCTTTTACTTCAAAAATGAGACCCTGTTTCCTAAGGAAAGGAGGATTTTGTGAAACTGGGGAGAGGAACCTCTAGATCCAGTCATTATAAGAAACCCACAGGATGGTATCAAGTGGATACCCCCCACACAAAAGTGGTTTAATTTCAATTTTATGGGGTATCCAAAGGAAATTTGAGGGCTGCATGAGTAGGAGGAGTTTTGAGAAATGAGGAAGGAAAAGTGGTCCTTGCCTTTGTGGAGCCTTTGGTAACTCAAACAAATCATTTTTTAGAAGCCCGAGCCTACATATAGGCAATGAGAATTGCCAGACTATAATTTTATAAGTAATATTTGAAGGGGATTCACTTAATATAATCAAGGTAATTAAGGAGGACAAAGACCCCAGTTGGACCATCTTGGAGCTTATCCTAGAAGCAAATATTTATAAATCCCATTTGGTTAGTACCCGAATCCAACACACCTTCAGATAAGGGAAGCATGCGATGGATCTAATGGTAAATATTGTAGTTTCTACTAGGGAGATGCAAATTTGGAAGGATAACTTCCCTCAAGAATTTATTGGTGTTGTTTTCTAAAGAATATCTAAGATCAAACCTGTTAGAGCAGTAGGAGATCAAATTGGTTGATTATGAGTAATCTGACAGATGGAATTAGGTATAGGGACAAATTGCAACCCATTTTTTGTGGCCTGGGAAGTGACAAGTGTATGGTATAGTAGCCTAGTGTTATGTTTAGTAAGTGCTAGGTGTTGTCTAGTTTTTGTTTTATCTTGAATAGTCTAGTGATAATTATAGGACTACGGACTCTAAGTATGGCTTAATGTGGGTCTTGGTAAGATCCATTTTGTATTTTGATTATACGGTCTTGGAACTAGAACCAGCTGTAAAAGGTTTATGGACCTTATAACCACCTCTACCTAATACCAAAAAATATATAAAATTCAACATAGATGATCTACTCCATATTATCCACAAGGGAATGGTCAAGCTGAAGCATCTAATAAAACTTTAATTAAAATCTTAAAAATATTGGTTAATAAATCAGGTCAATATTGGCACACCCAACTTTATCCAACACTATGGGCTTATCAAACTAGTGTTCGAACCCCTACTGGCGCTTCACCCTTTGTCTTAGTATATGGCACTGAAGCCATATTTCCATTTGAGCTTGAAGTCCCTTCTTTAGGTATTTTACTTCAAAATGCTAAAGTAGGATATGAATATCGTGCTAGACGGTTAAGACAATTGGAATTATTATATTAAAAGTGCATAAATGCCTTAGATCACCTTCGCTCATATCAAGATAAACTCAAAAGATCATATTCTAAAAAATTACACAATCAATATTTTGAGATTGATGATTTAGTTCTTAAAGAAAATAAAAAAGACAAATGCTCAAAATGATTTAAAAGGAAAATTCCAACCAAATTTGTTGGGACCATTTATTATTACTGCAAAATTTGGATCTGGTGCATATTGATTGGGAAATTTAGATGGAAAATATCTTAAGGAACCCATGAATATAATGCACCTAAAATGATATTACACATAATAGCAAATGATCTCATCCCTATACATATTTGTAAATACTTTGTAATCATATTTCTTGCATATACTTTAAAATTATCATATTTCAAATCATATATCAATTAGTTATATTTATCACATCTACTCATCCAAATTAAAAATAAAAATTTTGGGAACTCAATTTCATATGCCATATGGTCACATCCAATTCTTATATCATTTAAATATTAGACCGATGTCAAAATTCATAGTTAATTTTGGTTTACTCGAAATAATTCAAAGATTATCTTGAACTACTCACAAAATACACATTTTAAATAAAATATTGATTCTCAATATTGATTATAAATCTCTCTTGAACCAAAAGCACAACTGCTCCACTAAGTAAATTTTGAAGTTTTTGGAACTGATCTCGCTAATTTTTTTAACCAAAACACACTTACACATATTAAAAATGATTGTGCATAAGGGAAGATAACACTACATAGTAGTCATGGCTCCTTAAGTGAAAGGTTTTCCTTGCTATCCTATTATGTGCATGGTTTAGAATACTAAGAATTGGAAAAAGTATAAGATCATCTCAACCCAAATAAAATCCCTTGCTCTTTGTCTAATCTGAGCAAGTATCCCTTGAGAGAAAAAAAATAAAAAATAAATAAGGAAAAAAGAAAAAATAAAGTAAAAGCAAAGCAATAAAATCTCCTTGTTCAAAAACAAAAATGAACAATAATCCCTACTCAAATCAAAATAAAATAAGGGGGTAATGAGCTTGAATCCCTAGAATTCCTCAATTATTTGAACACCATGGGGTGATCCTCATTATAGGTCAGGTGGCATCAAGTCAGCTTGGCAATAGCAGTATCCTTACACACAATGATATGTCTGTCACATTAGTGACCTTATTTTGTACAAGCCAATGTCAGCTTATGAATTATCTAGATTTTGGTAGCTTGCATTATATAGTAGTTAAGTCTAACTGAGTGTATACAATCATGGTAAATAAACTAATCATTTGCACACACATTGGTTCTTAAAATTGGTTTGCATCATTACCTTACTCAAAATTGGTAAATGAACTTCATAAGCACATACATTTGATCCTTGAGAGATTTTGTATCATAACTAAGGTCAAGATGGAAAATTAATGCACAAATCACACATAAGTTCTTGATAAATTTGAAGTCATCTTTGAAATAACCAAAATTTTCCTTGAATATTGATTAGTAGACATCATCATCCCATCATGGATTTGTATGACTATTGGCCTATGGAATTGATCCTCAAAAACAATTACCCTTACATTTTGTTTATTACTTGACAATAATACATCAAATTTCATTTCATAAACACTCATCATTCATCAAAAACATGTATTTGATCATACATAATCTATTATAACAATTACAAATTGACTTCACAATGATGGCATGAAAACAACCCTAATAAAAACCTCTTTAGGAATTTTTATGCCTAGCGCAAGTCTTTTATCCAAATTTATCATGCTTGATTATTATTATCATTTTTTAAACAACTACTTTAAGATTAAAAACAAAATTAATCTTCAAATTCACACACATTACTTATCATCAACTACATTACTTTCAATCAATTACATCCCAAACTACTTTTGGATCATAACCCTTCAAGGTTAGCAATATAACAAAACCTCACACAAGATCCGCTTCATGACTAAAGCAAGCAAATAGCCTCCATAAACAGTCATAAACAAGCACACATATTCAAGGTATTATTGCTAATTGATCAAGATCATAAGGGTATATTTCCACACACAATTACCCTTATTTTTCAAACAATTCAATCATACTACATCACAAACATAAATTACTTCAAATTCTACTTTACTACACTACAATGATATTTTGATTAAAGCATGAGAAAATGAACATCAAAAACCATACAAACAAGAATTAAAAGCATGATTATGTAGATTACCAAAAAAAATTAACAATACATCACACATCATCAAACACATCAATAGACCATAAGCATATGTATATATATATATATATATATATATATATATATATATATATATGTCATCAAAATATACAAACAATCGATCGATTGGTATACCACAATCATGAACATCAGTATACTCAATCACTAGGGGATACACGAAAAAAACCAACATAATGCATCATCCCTTAGAACCTCTAGAACTCTGGGCCTCATCACTAGAAGGTGGTCTAGGCTCATGAAATATAGTAGCCCTATATGTTGTCCTAGACTCTAACTTTGTATACCTCAAAGTAATCAACTCTGGAGGTAAACCAACCCTCTAACCCTTAGGAACAAGCTAAAAATATAGATACTGATAAAATGCAGGCTTCTATGTGGCCATAACCAACTCTACCACTGCTGACCTACTCCCTAAACAATAGCCTAAAGTCACACTCTATGAATGTCAAGACTATGACTATGATGAACATGATGGCCCATGTTCCTACATCTGTGCTATCTAAGCCTAATACTGGATCATAAGGCTTTGCACCCATGTAAGTTGCATCTCCAACTACTGGATGCACATCACTTAAATGGTGATATGACTCCTCAAACTATAATTCTCCACCCGTCGAGTAGCCATTTCTCTAGTGCTACTTGACTCTCATCTCTCTATCATAATGCTCTTCCTAGGAAAATCTATAGCTATAGGCATCCCTCACTAAGGATAGGAAACTATCTACTCTGGTGGATGGATATCTTACTATGATTCCCTCTCCTACTAGCATTGTCTCCTCTCCACCTCAACCCTAAGAGGCTACTAATGCAATATTGATGGCTATAGTTATCATCTCATATGAACCCCATGGGATCAAAAACCTCCCTGTGTCTGAGGCTCCTCCTTCTATGGTGGCCTCTATCCTTGTCCTGCTCCACCTGACTTGATAAAGCAATGTTTATGTACCTCCTGAAATACCTCCTACAACTTCCAAACAACACCTCGTGCTTGAGTAATTCTTATGGGGCAAATAGTAGCATACCACATGGTATATACATCCACGACCATTGCATCATCACCCTCTACTAGGGATACATCGACATCATCCTCGTCCACCTCAAGAAAATAAATGAGATCTGGTCTCCCACTTGTGGTGGTCGAATCCCATACTACTCAGGAATAAGTAAAATACCAAACCTTTGAAACCCCTGTACCACACCAAACTAATGTAGTACTTGATAAAAATTATGAAGCTCTATCTCTCCCCACTCCATTCAGAGCCATCGCACTCACCTTACGTGAGCTAACTCCTCCTGATCATCCTCCCAATCGTAGTGTTCCATATAGGATCTCCAACATAATATGGTCAAATCATTTAATATTCACCTGACCTCCTCTAGGCCAAATCTCCTCCATAATCAACCCACCAAAGGATCCTATCAAAATATTGTGGGTCACACATCCTCAATATCCTGTAGGGGAAACTCCCTGGGTCTCCTCACTGCAATGTGCTCCCAGCACCACGCCTGTAAGAATGAAGTCATAACAAAAATATTACCCTTATTGTACATGACCTTGAACATGGTATGGTACAAGAGACATAAAATATAGGGGCCCCATACAAACTGCATCTGAATGTCCTGTATGTCAGCCACAACCTCGGCTAACCCCCATGATAAGTGCACTCCACTCTGATGACATAGAACCATACCACCCATAATATCTGATAGTACCACCATTAGCGTAGAAACCCCCTCTATCACTATCAATCGATCGATGCTCACTCTACTCTAATCAATCACAAAATATAGGTCTCCAATAAACTTACGCATGGCCTGACCCTAGGCCAAATACTGGTATACATATTGCCCTCTGATGGGTAATCTCAAGATCCTTCATATGTCCTCTAAGGTAGGATCCATATCTCCTAATGGTAATTAAAATTTTGATGAGGTGGGATACCAATGCTCTACCAATACTATCAGTAAATTGTAGTCTACCTCAATACGTGGCATCTCTGCCACATGATTAAGCCCTAATACGGTAAGTGTACTACTCGCATCCACACTAAGAGATCCTACTCGACTCTCAAAGCTGATATGGAACCACTCGCAACCATTAAGGGTCCCTCCCTACAAAAGAAACCAAAATAAGACACAAATCAGTCGTAAAATTACACAAACAAAATAATAAAAATGATATTTTTTTTCAAGTTTGCATTAATGTCCAAAATCAAACCTAAAGTACAAAATCATATGTACGAAGACAAAATAATATGCTCGAATTCACAAAATCGAAGGTACGAAGATAAAATTGTACGCCCAAAATTACAAAAATGAACCTAAAATGGATGAAATTGCATGTACGATTTTTTCGCTACATTCGATTTTGTCAAAATAGAACATAGTTTCTAACAAAATCAGATGTCCAATTTTATTGTGATGATCCGATTTTGTCGTTGCAGCCATGTGATGGTAGGCCATGATAAAAATTCAAAAAATCCTAAAAATTTGACCATAAAACTTCAAATCAGAACCACTTACTCGTATGACACCACCACTATCATGACTTCTAACATGAACCAAGTCCACCCAATGCTCCATGGTGGACATTTTGCTTGTTTTCTCTAGAGCAAAATCAGCTAAAACAAGAAAGCAAAATGAATTAGGGTTTTGCCCTAATTTCTAATTTATACCCTATTTTTGCCTCAAATTTTGGTTTTTACAATAAATCATGGATTTATTATAAAACTCAAAGGGGGTATCCTTGATAATAACTATAAAACAAAAAATTGATTTTTTTTACAAAATGCCATACCTTTTTGCTACTTTTATTTAATGCATTTATTTCTCATAAATGCGCTAAAGAGGGGGAAAAATGTAGCTACCAAATTTGGACACACCTCTAAATTATTAATGCTATTAAAACATATTTTTCCTAATAATGTGTACACCCTCAAAAACCCTTGCCTCGATATTCATGCCAACAAATATAAAAAAATAACTTAATTGTACTTTCTATGACAAAAATGAATGATCCCAAAAAATATGGATGTATCCAACAAAATCAGATGCATCCTATTTCATTCAAATCACATGTGCACCTAATTTAGATACCCAAACTAGATTTTGAATCTAATATGGGCATCGCTAGTCGCCCAACAAAATTGGACAATCCAATAAAATTGAATACAACAATTTTCATATAAATCAATCCAAAGGCCTAATTTGGCCCAAGAACTTATTTTTTTCTGCCACTCACCCGATCCCTCAAATAGAAATTGTCATTTTAATCCCTCAAATCCACTCTAATTAGTCTGGTTGATGAATTTTGTAGAAGAGCTTAGGAAAAAGAAGAAGTGTGGAGATTTTTTTGTAGGTTGTAGCAGGAGGTATTACTGTTAAATCATCACCCAAGGAGAATTCAGCGATGGCATCACTTTTAGTATACTCAGATATTGCTATTACTTAATCTTTATTGCATTTCCTCACTAGTTGTATGAAATAAGATGCATCCGATTTCATCACTGTTATATATGTTTTTGTTCTCTACTTTACAAAACTAGTCATTGCATTAAATCAGTTGTGTATGATTTTGTGCTTTGCATACGGTTTCATGCTTAGTGTATGATTTCATATCTGTGTCTCTCTGGGGATAAAATTATGTATCCTAGATATTTCATTTTACATTACTAGCATCATAGAACTATTAATTTCTGTAATTTCATATTTTAAACTTCTATCATTTATGATTATAATAATCAAATTTTTACTTTCTTTATAGTTTTCTAAAATAATCGAGGGGATTTGACTGCCACAGACCATGATCTATTGTGGCCTATGCAGATCCCCCTTTCCTAAATCCAAAATCTAGTGTGTTGTTGTGAAATATCGGGTTTTGAACAAAAACTTATGCATCCGGTTTCGTCAAATAAAATCGTACATCCGTTTTCATCCTATCTCCATCCGGTTTCATGTAGTGTAGCCAATTTCATCCATAATAAAACTTTCGGGTCATGTAAGTACTCAAAATTCATTCTTTCACTATCAGATTTACATTTTTTGTTTTGTAAGCATATGTATTAGATCAAAAAACAAAAAAAACCAAAAACATAGATTTATTATATCCTTTTTACAAAACACAAAAATAAAAAAAGAAAGCATGTCAACTTAGAAACCTTGCATCATAGTTAAATTTTATAAATGCTTCTTAGATAGACTTGTGTGCCTTGTCTTCATATGAAGTTGAATTGCATCTAGCTAGATAGAAACTACATTCTGGCCAAACCTAGGTTGTATGTGAGATAAAATAATCAAATCAAAACACTACCTCACCTAGGCGTGGAAACTACCATAGCAAGATTTTCCTAGTGAACCCCACCCTATTCATTGACAAACACCAAAGAGAGTGCAATAGAAGCACTTATTGTTCGAGATGTAGAGTCATTATTTTCCCTCCCCCTTTTAGACATGGGTCCATTAGCCTGGGAGAAAGGGGCACACAAATTTTTGGTCAACAATATTCTTCGTAGCTCTATGCAGAAAGCTTCTCAACTTTCTTTGAATCTTCTTTTTCTTGCAACAAAGTATTAGGACTGTAATGGAAGAAATTATAAATCTAGAGATAATAAATCTTCACTAGTTGATTTGTCAATCTAGTAGAATAAATTTTGAGTCCTAGTATTCATGAGTTTTTTTGCAACCCTATGGAAAGGATCTAGCCAAATAATCTCAAAAAATTGTAAATGAGGTTTTTGGATTTTTCTCAATCTCACTTATGGCTCTCCCTATTTCCTATCAATCTACCATGTGCTTAGATACCATTGTTAGCTTTTGATGAGTATATGGTATAGGAAATGCAACCATAAATTGTAACATAAGCAAGCTATGATAACTATATGATAATGATGCAGGAGCATCTAGTGGTGTAAGAGTGATCTTGCATCACCAAAAAAAATTGTAATTGTTTAATTTTGTAAAACTAGTAAAACTAGTTTAACTTGCTAGTGATTTTTGAAGGTATTAGAGGTCGATTTTTAAGATTTCCAGTTAGATACAAGCCTTGGCATGAATATTTCAAAGGCTTATTGTGCTTAGTTCATATCATGCCCTTTCCAAAAACATGTTGTAATAGTCAATCAAGTCAACAAGCACAAAGTTATGACCTCGGCAAGTTGCCCCCAAAATTTCAAATTTCAAACTCATAGTTTTAGGTGGGAAAGGAGAAAACAGGGTCAAAAGGGGGGAATTTTGAATTTGTAATCAGTTAGTCTCTGTAAGCTCTATCTTTGGGGAATAGAATGCAAGAAATATTTGGCTCATTTGGCATTTTCTCTATCTTTTTTGGATTGTATGTGCTTGTTTAATGCAACTCTACTTTAGATAATGACACTACAATATGCAAGAAAATGATAAGAGAAACTTTTGCAATAAATTAAAAATAGGAAATTTATAAAATCTTACAAAAATAGTACAATGTATTATAATGTAGGACATGAACATTCCATAAACTATTTTTGAGGAGCTACACTGTACCTCACTACCAAACTATATTATGCACTCTCTATATTATCTCCTCACTATAAGACCTATATGTAACCACCAAAAAGGCTCTTGCTATCTAATCTATCTATTGCAATTCATGAAATAAGCACAAATGGGAAAACATAAGTTGACAACAAGAAATGAAACAAATATAAAGAATCCCTTTATTAATTTCAATGAAGCCAAGTTACAGATTCATCCCTCTTAGGGATACCCATTTGATACATCAATTACAATAGAGTTTCAAATCCCTCTCAAGGGTAGATGCAATCAAAATGCCTTCCAGGGTGACACGAACTGCTCTAGGGTGTCGATGACCCTCTTCTCCATGATTAGAGGTATTTGTTGCCTTGCATCCCAAAACCATGTTAGTCCTACGTGCAATAAACAACAAGAAACATTAAAAGCAAAGGAGGCCTCTCTTGATGAGGCTTTAAAAGGATATTTGCACAAAAGATAACATGATAATCAAGAAATCAAGAAAGTGATTTAGTGCATGTAAATTGATCTAAAACATGATAATATACCATTAGAAACATGAAAGAAACTAAGATGAATCTATCTAAGCTCCTAATTAACCAATTGAAGACATGAAAGCATGAAAAAGATTCATTATGCCTACACTACAATAATGAAGGAAAATTGCAATTAACTCCTAATATATCGATCAAATATCTCTAGAATACTGAATTAAACCTACAAAATGATTAATCTAACCTAGTTAAACAAACTGCAAAATAGAGAACAAGGAAATCAGGGATTACCCTCTGACCGTGGGTCATTCAAGCGGTGGGCACTGTTCACCATGGTTGATAGCCATGGCAGAGACTGAAGTAAGTTTACCCTCCAAATCAGGGCCAATTCTCTGATTCTCCTTGCCAAATTGATGGTCAAGGGTCACCTCTGTGTCCTCTGATAGATTTGGTGGTTGAATTGCTCAGTGAGTGCATGGATTGCATGGATTAGCATTTCTTGGCTCTCCTATCCTCCTAGGACCTCCATGGCAATGTGATCTCCAATTGGGTAGCAAAAGTATTCCTATCAATGCATGTGAATGGTTATGCAATTTGATAGGGCTTCGCTGCTCAATTGATTATGCTTCTCTCTCTCTTTTCCCCAATTTGGAGGGGGATTATATAGCAATTGCCAAGGGCTAGGAGTAGCTTCATGAGGAAGCTAAGATCAATATTGGGTGGTTGAGCTTGTTGGATGGAAGGATCCAGAACCTTCCTCACTCAAACCACTCCAATCCACAACCAATTGGCCATTGCAACCGATTTTGGGTCGGATGAAGGCCAACTAATTTGAGTCCTGACCATGGATGATAGGCATGGTGAGCACTACTAACCATGGGTGTCAATAGTGGCTAGCACTGACTAGGCAAAGGTGCCCAAATTGAGTGGTAAAAACCACTACTATACCTTGGAATCTATCCAAGGTCTTCCATATGGTCTTCTAGCATGTCCCATATGAGTAGTCACCTTGACATGACGTGTTTTAGGTGTCTACAGATGCCCCTTTTGAGATGCATTGTGAGATCGAACAACGTTGAGCAAAAATAGACCTCCTAAAATGATGTCATAGGTTGGATGATGATCATTAGTCTGATCAACATTAGATGCCCAAGTCCTGCAAAGAGGATGCGCATCCTAGAATCATTGCTTCCAACTCGATGAAAGGCTTAATTTGAAAGGGTTTGCACTCATCATCAGGCATTCGGGTAGCTTTGGTGCTACAATAGGAGTTAGGCCTATATAACCGAAAGGAGGAGAGCTACAAACAAACTATCATATATGCTATTTTCCCCAGTAGAAGGGTAAGCTTATGATAGTCTTTGGCAATGATTCATAAGATGAACATAATTTTGACAAGATCTAGGGATCTATATATTGACTTTGATTATGATTTGATATTATGACTACCCCCTCAAGCGATGAGTCGATGAGGGTAATGACAATAAATGAAGCGACGAGGTCGCTTGACCACTATGAATGATCTTGAACAAATTAAGATTTAGCATTTGAATACTTGGCAAGGCCTAATCAGCTATGATTGCAACTATTAATAGTAATTGCCTATTTCTATCCCATGGAGTGGTCCAGCCATGAAGGCCTTCTTAGGGAATCAAAATGAAGACAATCCCGATTAGGCATGTGTTGAATCATATTGTTCGATGATATGCTAAAAATATCATAGGAGAATTGTGATGAATATCTCATTCCCTTGGAGCAGTCCGACCATCAAGGCCTTCTTGGGGATTGAAATGAAGCATACAATTCCACGATGATGAATTTGCCCCAAATTTCCTTATGGTAATTTACTCATCTTTTCGGATTGCATGGATCGCAAGTCGCTGCAACCGCCAAGTGTATAGGGTAAATGACTGAATACGAGGCACATTTGGCTTTTGATTTATTTGATTTTTTTGTTAATTTTGAATTGAATTTGTTTTATTGGTTGGGAGGTGCGGTGCTCAAAGAAAGGATTTCCATAGCGATGACCTCGGTTGAATGTACTTTATAATCTCAACCAGTTATTTTGTTTTACCTTATGATGACATTTTCCAATGTCGTTGTGCTTTGTTTGGCTCATTCTGCTTATTTTATATTTTTTATAGCAATTCTGGTCTGGTGAAAAATTTTAATTTGACCTTTTAAGGCTCTCCATGATGGGAATTGGGAGCATTTATTATAGTTTACTGACCGTGCCTATCAACTATGAGAAATTTCCTTGATCATGGCTCAAAGCCACGATCACAAAACCCTAATTTAGGGACCACGGTTGTCAACCATGGGCCGACCCAAATTCAAAAAATATATATAAGGTTTTGACATTTGAAAATTTCATTATTTACCTAACATTGATAAAAAACTTGAGAGCTCTGAGAGGTAAATAGTAAAATTTGACCCGAGATGCTACCAAAAACTTGACCCATTCCATATATTCCACACCGATGGTGGACCAACCGGAGGCTTCGACCAGTGGAGGAGCCGGTGCCTCCAAGGTAACTCAAAACCGAGACCACACTTGTAAATTACCAGATTTAAAATTAACCACACTAAGTAATGGGTAAATGAACCACATTAAACTATCGATAATGAACCTCACCCTAGTTAGATTTAGCATAGGTTAGTTTAGGGGGTGGGTTTTAATTTTTTAGGGTTTATTTTGGGGAGGACGGGGCCCAAAAAGGGTCTCGCTCCTTAGCCATGGGTGGCAGCCATGACTCCCAATTGGTAGATTGGGGCCGCAGTTATCATCCACGATGAGATTTAAATCCCAATGGTCATATTTTTGACCATTGCGTCGACCGTGGTTAGGACCCACGATGCGCAAACTTTAGAAAAATTTTTCAAATTTTTTAATTTTTTTGAATTTTCTTGGCAATTAATGCCATTTAATGCATTTTTGAAGTACTCTTTTGATTTTTTTTGAAATTTTTGATCATATTTTTGCATGTTTTTCCATTTTTATGAGATTTTATGATTTGTTTATCATTTTTTAGTTATTTTTAATTATTTTTCATTTTTACTTTATTGTTGTCACTCAAGCCTTGACTAACAGAGCGAGGGAGACCGATCTCCTTCACAACCTACATTACACTCTTACTGAGATGGAGCGGGATTGGTTTACTATCATGGGGTTTGGTTATATCTTGGACCTCCCCACCATCAGAGTTGACCAGTCCTACTTGACTACTTTGGCCCATCATTGGGATGCATGGACCAACACATTTCACCTATCGATGGGTGAAATGACAATGACTCTAGAGGATGTCTACCGCATATTCCACCTACCTATTGATGGTGAGGCCATCACCTCCTCTCCTACCATGGTGAGGAAGGCTATATTTGATGCTATATTTGGCCAGTGGAGCCATGATGCATAGGGTCACATCGACCATGGAGGCATCCATGTCCAGGAGTGGTTCCAAGTCAGCTTCTTCTCATAATGGGAGGTTGTGTTTATGCATCTGATCATTCAGATAGTCCTCCTAGACTCCTCAGGTGTGAGGTTCCCTTAGAACCTCTTAGCTAGGACCAGAGAGGTGATGGTGAGCTCGACCGAGTGACCTCTCATTCTAGCATGGGGGAGCACTCTACTAGCACAGCTCTACCATGAGCTATATTAGATCATGCACCATAGTAGAGTGGGCATCAACTGCAACATCCTTCTATAGATTTGGGGCTAGTAGCACATCCTGATAGAGCGCCCCATTGATTTACCCTTAGAGATCACTACCATTCCTAAGGAGCGATAGTGCTACATAGCCTACTAGCCCTAGGAGTAGGAGGGCTTCAAGAGTAGGTCTCATGTAGGAGACCTAGATCACTATATTGGTCACTTTACATAGCTTCACCTCAAGCAGATATGATGGTGACCCTACATGGACTACCCACCCTAGATAGAGGTAGATAGATACCTACATTGAGTACACAGAGATAGGTGGATCATCAATCGAAAGGTCGATATACATGAGTACCAGTTCTACTCTCACATCCTGAGGTAGTTTGGGATTCATTAGGATGTCCTAGATATGCCTACCATCTATAGATACCTAGTCCTAGAGAGGGACCTGACCTAGCCCCAGGTGACTCCACTAGGGGATGATGATGATGACTTTCAAGAGTCAAGCCTAGTAGATGTAGGCACTACTACAGATTATGATGGTTGGTGGTCAGACTTCTAGTGGCATAAAGAGGGTCCACTAGGCCGACCAACTGATGGGTTCACAATAGAGGGCATAGAGGGTGTAGAGGTAGATCCTCATGGGCGTAGGACCCACCAATAGATAGAGGGCACATGGGGCACAGGGGCCACAGTAGAGGAGGGCCCATAGGTAGAGGTAGAGGAGGAGGCCTCCAAGGAGGGTGAGGTACCTCTAGATAGTGAGGTAGGGTAGCTGAGAGCATAGGTTGCCAACCTCTAGATCTAGGTGGGGAGACTCCACACCCAACTCCTACACAGGGATACTTCTATCACCACTCTAGAGGTGAAGCTAGCTCATGGGTAGAGGTAGTGGTATGGATACGAGGAGGAGAGGGCAGCTCTCTAAGCATAGGTGACCACAGTAGACACTTAGATTAGGTAGCTCACTAGTGAGCATGATCTATCATAGGCATAGCTAAGTGTAGTGACCCTAGAGTGAGATCTACTCAAGGTGATGAGGGGAGATCCCTCATCCTCATAGGCTATCATGGCACCTCCTATAGTACCATCTACTTTAGTGCCAGTAGGTTTTGATCCTATGGTAGAGATCAAGAGGCTACATACCCTCATGGAGGAGGGTAATGATCGACACATAATGGATGTAGCCCATAATGCCCAGTTGGAGGGCATCATCAGGTTGCTAGGTGGGTAGGTTCCAGAGAGGACCACTACCATAGGGTCACACTAGACCAAGACCAGGGAGATAGGGTAGTCATTAGCTAGCTCTAGCCACAGGATGCACAGGTCTGATAGGACTCATGGTACCAGCTCATGGAGGAGCCACAGGGATGGTGGAGGTGATGATGGTGCCTCACAGACTAGGGGTGTAGGCCCTATCTAGTACTGATCTTAGAGATGTTATTGTACCATTTTTGAGTGTAAGGTCGAGGACCTACACATATGTAGCCTATGGGAATTTTGATTGTACCCCACTATGATGTACATTTAATATATATATATATGATATGATAGTTCATCTCATTACATGTGTACTTTATTTTTGGTATTTTATGTTTTATGTTATGCATATGGATGCAATGCGTTATTGATTAGATGCTATATGATGTGATGTATGGATGACATGCACTAGATAGCTATGCGATAGATGATTAGATGTTATGAGTTATGTATGCAGATGTACTACTTATGATGGATGCATTATGAATGCCATATTTTGATGTTACATGCATGTATACTTTGCTTTACTTGTATGCATTTATTTTATATTGCTATGACGTAATTTATGCCATGTATGTACTGCATGTATTTCTTTGTTTGAATGCTATGTAAATGAACATGTATGCTTTAATCACTTAAAACATAATGTATGCAATATGAGTTTTAATCAATCTAATGGATGACACCATAGAATGTATAACAATCATGGATTGTAGTTGCTTTATATTTATGAATGTTTGATAAATTGTACACCCATATGTGAGATGCAATGATATATGTTTTCTATTCATAAGATTTTGTAAATTAAAAGAATATGTATAATATAATCATTGGCCATCTAAATATCATTTCTGACATCCATCCGGTATCTAATTATATAGTACAAATAATTCTAATAAACAAACTCTCATAAAAGAAATTGATTTTTGATGATTGCATTAAAAATTGGTTGTTGCTATTTGGGAATTTTTGAGGTTTACCATGAGACTCAAACACCCTAGTTGACTTATCAAAAGTTGTATACTAACCATACTAGACTTCTAAAACATAAGGCTTTCGCTAGGATAGGCCCTAACTATTCATTACCCCTATGTGTGCAAGTGAGTATATTTGATAAGGCATAAGCATACCCCGATGTCAGGCAGGATTCTTTCAGCCCATTGCTAAGATTGGGGGTCCACAAATGTCTTACCCAATCCTAGGTTTAGATTTTAGTTGGACTAGACCACTAGGCGATACAGGACACCTGAAGCTAGCTCTTCCACATTCAAACATTGGTCTGCACACAAGAAAAATGCTAATGTATCAGACATATCATCATGCGTAAGGTACAGTAGTGCTGACAATTCCAGGGATTCAAGTTCACTCCCTTATTTTCTTCAATTTTTTAGGATACTTGCTCATATAAAGTGATAAAAATCACTATTTATTTTTGTACTATAGTGATAAGAATCACTATTTATTTTGTACTTTCTCTTTTTTCTTTTGAGCAAGGGATTTGATACTGATTTTTATTTTCTTTGTACAACTTGATCTTCATTTGATCTGAATTTCTAGGATTTACATTTGATAATTTGCTTCAAAAACTTCCTTTGGGGATTTTACTTTGTGGAACTATTTTTGGGATATCAATTTAGGATATCGATCTTATGATATCAATATGGGATATCAATATGGGATGTCGATCTATGATATCGATCTAGGGTATCAATATAGAGGATTGATCTAGGATATCACTCTAGGATATTGCTCATTTTAACGTAAGCAAGGGATTATGGGTAGGGAATAAACCTGTCCTTTTTCCAATTGCCAACATTTCCCATACCATCCACACAGAGGGATAAGCAAGAATAAATATTTTCACCTCAGGATACCTAGTCCTACTTCATGGATTTCATCTTCCCCTAGTCCTTATTAGGATTGTTTAATTTATTGATTAGTGATAGGATTCTGATATGCTAAGGGCTATACTAACTAGACCTCAACTACAAAAGCAAAGCAAGCTTTCTATCAACTCTTGAGAAGACCTCTAGGTATGGTTGAATGACCAGAAAACCCTAGTATATTCTTCATAGCAACAATTTGGGTTGTGTTGAAAAACACAATTACTCACAAGGGTGATAAATGGATGAAAAATATAGTGCATAGATGCATGATTGAAATACAAATGTGGTGTCATTTGTAAGATTGTAAACACAATTTATTCTAATGCAAGTGCGATGGATGAATATGCCTAATGCAATGCAAAGATGAAATGCATGTGGAAAATGAGATGCATGATGCAAATGCAATGCAATGATGCAAATGAAATGCAAATGTTTTTTATTTTTGATATTTTTCCAATTTTTTTATGGATTTTAACATTTTGACCAAGGGATTTTTGAAAACCCTTGGAGCCTTTTGGGATTGACCAAGTGGTTTTGAGAAACCCTTGGAGCCTTTTGGGATTGACCAAGTGGTTTTGAGAAACCCTTGGAGCCTTTTGGATTGACCAAGCAGTTTTAAGAAACCCTTTGAGCCTTTTGGGATTACAATTTTAAAAAGACTGGAGCCTTTTCTAAATGACCAAAGGGCTTATAGATGCCTTTGGAGCCTTTTTGGATTTAGGCATAGAACACTTTAAGATGAAGGATATTGAGAGGTTCAGGCTCTTCAACTCCTCCAAGCGATGTCAAGTGATATGTCCTAGGTCCAATCTTCTTCGAGATCATATAAGGACCTAACCAGTTAGCCATGAATTTGTCTCACATTTTTGGTAGTAAATTTGAGTTCTGTTGGTTCTCTTTCAGCACAAGATCACCAACCTCAAAGTCTCTCAGATGGACTTTGTTATTGTAAGCTCATTTTAAGTACTCTTGATAAACATGGAGGTGCTCAAGGGCATTCACATGATGTTCATCAAGTAGCATCAATTGATCTAGGTGAGCTTGCCACATAGTGTCATCATCAATGAACTCTTTCAATGTGATGCGCAACATTGGAATCTCCAACTCTAAGGGCATAATGGCCTCAATGCCATATACTAATGAAAATGGAGTTGCCCCAATGGGTGTCCGAATACTAGTCCTATAAGCCCATAATGCAAGGGGTAGCTGGATGTGCCAATATTTGTGGTGCTCTTGTACCATATTTTTCAAGATGGAGACCACTATCTTATTTGAAGCTTCAACCTATCCATTTGCTTATGGATAATATGGAGTCACAAAACTATGTTTGATTCTATACTTAGACGTCAAAGCTCTCACAATTTTGTTCTTAAATGATGTTCCATTATCCAAAATTATCTTGGATGGTATCCCAAAATGACTAATGATATTGGTGAGTATAAACTCAGCAATACACGCTCCAGTTGTCATTGTTAAGGGAATGGCTTCCACCCACTTAGTGAAATACTCAGTAGCCATGATAATAAAAGTATGTCAACCCGATGATGGAGGAGAGATCTTACCAATGAGATCAAGTCCCCACTGAGCAAATGGCCAAGCCGCTTGAATGGGTTGTAAGGCCTATGATGGCAGGTGCATAAGATTAGCATGATGCTGACATTTAATGCATTTCTTGACATACACATTGTAATCCTTCTCCATAGTGGGCCAATAATAACCCATATGAAGGATGCACTTGATGATAGCCATGCCACTGAAATGGCCACCACACGTACCATCATGAGCTTGCAAAATTGCCCAAGATGACTCTTGGGGCTCAAGACAATGAAGGAGAACTCCATCATAGCTTCTATGGTATAAGATGTCTACTAACAAGACATACTTTATCACTTTCTATTTAAATGTGCATTTTGTGGCATGCGAAAATCCTTGAGGGATTACACCAAGTCTAAGGAAGTCATGTATCTGTGATGTCCAGTTATGATAAGCTTTGACTTTGATCAACAAGACAACATGTTCCCCCTATGGTTCTACACTTGCAAATGTAGACTGGGAAACAACCCTATGGTGAATGGTAGTACCACTCCCCATCGGATCCTACGAGATCAAAGACCCCCAGGATGCTCTCTTGAGAAAGTCTTTAGCTTTGTAGAACCACTCATGGTTTGGTTCTACATGAATCATGTTGATTGAATCTTTGTTATCCAATGCTTCATGTTGTACAATAGAATGTGACAATATTTTTACATGGATGGTAGTGAAATCGGTAGATGGATTCTGAGGGATTAGAGATCCCAAAGATGCCATTGTGTCTACAAATCTATTGGATGAATGAGGGATTGCCTCGATGTCATACCATTCCAATCGAGCTAGATAAATGTCAACAAGATCCTTGTAAGCTTTCAATACCGGACATCGACATTGAAATAATCCCTTAACTTGGTTAACAATGAGAAGGGAATCACCAAAGATATTTAACCTTTTTATCTTCATGGTGATAGCTGTTTGGAGACCCAAAATTAGGGCTTCATATTCAGCATTATTTTTAGTGCAAGGAAAGTCCAACTTGAATGACAAGGGCATTGGAGCTCCTTGTGGCATGAACAACACTATTCCTGCACCACCCCCTTGCTCACACTTTGAACCATCGAAGAACAAGGTCATATCGACTTTGTTATCTAGTTCCTCGAGTTTGGGTGCTTCTGATAAGGCAAATACTGCATCATCAAGAAGCTCTATGGTGAGGGGCCTACTATTTTTGAGAGGTACCTCAGCCAGTTGATCAGCTATGACTTGTCCCTTAATGGAATTTTGGCTTATGAATTCTAAATCGAATTCTATCAGTAGCATGATCCACTTTATAGTACATGTATTATGATATGTCTTGCTCATCATATACTACAAAGGATTTTGTTTGGATATGACATACGTCATATGACTCAACATATAGTGTCATAATTTCTTTGTAGCGAACACTACTGCTAAACACAACTTTTCAACGTATGCATATCCGAGCTCATAACTCACCAAGGTTTGGCTAATATAATATATGGCCTGTTCTTTGTCTTGCACATTCTTTTGGGCTAACATGGTTCCTAATGCAAAGTCGATTGTCGATATATAGCAAAAATGGCACATCTGGCCTTGGTGGAGCTAGCACTAGCGAGCATTGTCAGGTATTGCTTAATCTCAGCAAAGGCTACTCGATAGTCCTCATCCCAATTGAATGGGACCCCCTTGTGTAGCAGTCAATTCATGGGTCGACATTTATCCGATAATTGTGTGATAAATCACTTTATGGATGCTACTTTGCCCTGAAGGCTTCTTAATTCTTTGATGTTTATGGGGGACGCATTTCTAAAATAGCCTTGACCTTTGTTGGGTCAACTTCGATGCCTCATTTTGAAATGATGAATCCTAAGAGCTTTCCTAAAGTTATGCCAAATACACACTTCTTAGGATTCAACCTGACATTATGCTCTATCAGGTGATCGAAGACCTTCCTCAGGACCTCCGCATGCTCAGAATGCAATAATGACTTTGCCAACAAGTCATCAATATAATCTTCTAAGATCTTATGCATATAGTCATGAAAGATATATGTCATAGCCCATTGATATGTGGCACCAACATTCTTAAGGCCGAATGGCATAACTTTATAGCAAAATGTCCCCCATGGCATTATAAACATGGTTTTATGCTGGTCTTCGGGCTTAATCTGAATTTGATTGTAACCAAAAAAACCATCCATTAAGGAGAGCATCTCATGACCTATAGTTGCATCTACAAGAGCATCAATATTCAGCAATGAAAATGAATCCTTTGGTGTTGCCTTATTTAGGTCTCTAAAATCCATACAGATATGGATCCTTCCATCAAGTTTTCCTATAGGCACCATATTGGATACCCATTCTGGATAGTCGATGGAGATGACAAACTCTACATCCAACAACTTTTGCAATTCATCCTTAACCATTAAGGCTACTATTGGATGCATCTTCCTGAGTTTCTGCTTGATTGGCTTCTTTGATAGATCTAGTGAAAGGTTATGAGTAACCAATTTTGGATCTAGACCCGACATATCCTTGTAAGTCCAAGCAAAGAGATCAGGTCTCTCTCTCAGTAGAGGGATGAGGTTGGCATGCTCATCAAGAGTCAAAGTCTCTCTAAATTTAACCTTCCTTGGATTGGTGGGATCATTACTGATATCCACTTCGAAGGTTTCCTCTACTGACATATGGGATCCCTCCTCAAGCTGATGAGGCATAGGGATCAAGTGGATGTCATCTACTGGGTTTATAGGTTCCTCATTGGAAGCATCCTCAACATGATAGACATCATGTGCATAGCCTAGCACAAAATGGAAAGGTTGCAACATTTCTTCATTAGGGAAGAAATATTTAGGCTCTAGAGGTGAATCAATGTGATCCCAATCAATAGCATCTACATTTAGATGCAATGGTTTGGATGGATCGGTTGGATTATGGAGTGGAGTGGTCAAATCAATGGAGATCATGTTGATGGAATGGATCATGTCTCCAGGACCACGTGCAAGTGACTCAACATTAGCAAAACTTCCATCCTCGAGATGTGGTTCTAGGGGTATGGGGATCTCTGGATCCGGTCTATGAATAGATTATCAGATGGGATCACTAGGCTCAAGGAGCTCCATGTACGTTGGTGGATCAGGAAACACCATATGATAAATCACATTAAGATTCGATGGTCTTCCCCTAAGGAGAGGATGGAGATTGATCTCTCTATGCAAATCCTCCATAGTGTAAGGTGCATTATGATAGCGTAAGTAGGGAGGTCCTAAATAGGCTCTCTCCATCTCATCCTCATCATCACTATCATAATAGAGACCTTCACCGCTACCAACTAGAATCGGGAGATTAGGAAGATGAGGTCCCATGTACGCCCACACCCGATAACTATTATCGCTCATGAAGGATTGATCATCTTTGATGATTATTTCCTCTAGTAATAGATGATATAAATTATGAGGGCCTAGATAGGCCACCTCAGTCTCATCCTCATATAGCTCACTATTTGAGGACTCATTGTCATCATCATTCTCATATATGCAACTTGGTCCACCTATCTCGTAGATGGACTCTACTGTATCCTCATCATAATGATCTTCTAACTCAGAATTTATCACTAAATTATCATTATGAACCTACATGCCTATATCATCGACTACCTCATAAATTTGTTGACCCAAGTTTTCTCTTGGTATATGATCTAGACCGGTCCCCACCAAGATATCCTCATGATATGTCTCGGGTGGTTCTATAGTGACATAAGACACTATCCGATTATCCCTCTAAAACATAGAAGGATTAGGGTGATAAGGATTGAAGTCAACTTCACCCCCTAGACTGAGGTACAAGTGGTCTAAATATGCCATGAGGAGTTCAGCCTATCCTCCACTATAAAATCCCAACCCAAACCTATCAGTAGGTAACTGATATTATGGTTCTATAGGCCTCTTACGCCCCTGCTCAAATAGTCCGAGACCGTAACCATGCCAATGGTAACGCTCAAAGTATCACATGGCATAGTCTAGGTTAGAAAGATAATGAACATTCATGATGAATGGTTCATTATCATCCTCATCCATGGGTATGGGAGATGCAATCTAGTCTAGCCCTCCATAGATGAAGTTGGTTTGGTTAGGTGGTACCCCTAATGGTTCCACCATCCCTATGGGAAGGTGATGGGCTCACGGTCAGCCCATGTCCTATGTAGTCTTGATAATAGGTGTGAACATCATATTCTACATAATATATTCCCCTAATCTAAGATTAACCAAATGGATGGTCACCTATGGTGCAGATGACCCTGCTGAAGATGCAGGTGAAGCAGGTTGAGGTGCCTCTTTGACTCCTCCTTGAACTTCCTCTACTTCCATGGGAGTAGGGGCTTCAATGATAACTAGCTTGGGCATTTTCTTTATCTTCTTTTCACCCACATTTTCTTTCAACTTCCTATCATCCCATTGTATCATGGATGCAGTCGGTCTAATAGAAGTAGCTATTGTGTGCTCCGATCATTGAGATACGGATATTGTAGGTCTAGCACACACTTATTTGATTTTACCTCCTAGATATTTGATTGGTGATACTAGTCACACATCTAGGTGCATTGAGGGGAGCACAAATTCCCTCGAAAAATCTACTAGATTCACATATTTAAAGGGTTCTTCATCCGAAGGCACCACGTGAACCTATCCCTCATGAATGTATTTGATACATTGGTGTAAAATAGAAGGGATACAATGCATTTCTCTAATCCAAGGCCTCCCTAGAAGTATATTATACTGCATAGCACCTTCGATTACGTGACACATCATCGGGATGGTCTTCAGTCCTACCTAGATAGGTAAAACTATAGTACCGACCATCGAGCATAATGCATCATTGAAAGCTCTCAACGTGAAGGTAGAAGGGATGATATGCATCTTGGGTAACTTCAAGTGAGTTAACACCTTGGTAGTTATGATATTGATTGATGACCCCATGTCAATAAAAACCCACTTGAATGGTTTATGATTCACACATGCAATAATATGCAATGGTGGGTCTACTATAATAGTG
Source organism: Wollemia nobilis (assembly GCA_028583015.1). NCBI lineage: Eukaryota > Viridiplantae > Streptophyta > Pinopsida > Araucariales > Araucariaceae > Wollemia > Wollemia nobilis. The sequence continues at coordinate 1,095,567 of JAQPPZ010005611.1, forward strand.
GAAACCATCTTGACTTCATGGTCATGAAATTGAATGACCGGTTCCTAAAACTATTGCACGTGCCCCACGAAGTGTGTAAATGCTTTGGGATCCTGAGGCTGCACTTCTATGGACCTTAAAATATCCATGAGCATCTCCCTATGCTTAGGAGACTACTGAATTAGCTCATAAATTGACAACTTTGTTGGAGTTGTCTGTAGGTTTTGAATCAACCTACTCTTGATGGTCACCACCGGTCTAGTTGGTGGGCCAGGCACATATTAGGATAGCCTTGGAGGAGGTGCAACTTGGACTCTAATAGGCACTAGAGGTTGATTCGGTCATTCATACCTCATATTTCTTGTGACAACGTTGACCATACCGATGAACCCCTGGGTTGGTGGTTCGATGCGTACTTGGTTGACTTGGCCAACATTATTCTTTGGTACCTCATGATTTGGTAGAGGATTTTTGTAAATCCCCATATTTTGATTATCAGGTGCTTGTGGGTTGTCGACAAGAAGCGTACCTCTCTCGATCATATTTTACACAAGATGTTTGAAAGACCAACATACCTCGATGTCATGGCCTTTCGATCGATGAAAGATGCAATAATGATCATCTTTATAGCCTTTAGGCTTAGGTTGATTAGGATCCATCATCTTGACTTTGGGTAAGTTTATAGCCTTCGCCTCGCATAACTGATGAAAAATCGAAGCCAACGACTCCGATAACTGAGTGAATACATGAGGTGGGCATTGTTCCTTATTTTTACCCTTATAATTGTTGTTGCACTGCTCATACTACATAGGCGGAGGTTGGGCTTGATAATTTTGCTTTTGCTACCCTTTTTCTCCTTTTTGAAGGTTCAACACCACCTGATTAACATGGGTCGGCTTGGCCTATTGTCTCTCAGTGCTTTTCTTGTGCCCTCCTCCTTATTCCTAAGCTTCAAGTTACCCTCCTATAACTTGATGTCCTCAATCACCTTGGCTTGCACCAAAGCCTCTTTGAATGTCTAGTATTGTTGCAATTGTAGCAATAATGAAATGTGCTTGGCACAACTCTTCATGAACATTCATATTAATTCAGAGGATGGGATGGAGAATGGTAGCTTTACCATCATATTCCTCCATAATTTTCCATAATCCATCACTGGCTCATCATCATGTTGTGTTAGAGTGGCCAGGTCGGATAAGTTTACCTTCTTCTTGACATCGAAGGAGAAGCATTCAAGAAATGCATCAACTAGTTGTTTGAAACTAGTGATGTTGTGCCTCTTTAATTGGTTGAACCACTCTCGAGCTGGGCCTGAGAGGGTCATGATGAAGGTGCATAGGAGCAAAGCATCATTGCTCTCAATATGAAAGCACATATCTAGGAAACTAGTCACGTGCTCCTGTGCATCTTCCTCTCCTTGAAACTTTTCTAGCCTAGGCATCTTGAAATGCTCAGGATATGCTGGAATAGGCACTGACGTGCATAGAGGTTCATTATGAATTTTGTTCAAGGTAGGCTTCTGATAAGTCATTCCTTGCTTCTCTATGGCTTGAACCTTCTCTGCTAAGGTCTTATAGGCTTACGAGGAAAGAAACTCCTCTTCTCGAGATTGCCTTGGAGGTACCTTCAGAGGTAGATTCTTCCTCGATCGAGGTGGTGGACTAGGCTCACCCTCCTCCTCAAATTGGGATATTTTTAGATATTCTTGTTCTAATTCCTCTTCCACTTCATTCTCATACTACCTATGCTCATGTTGTTTGGATGTTGGATACCGATCTCTATGTTGAGCTGCATGGTGAGTATGTGTGTCTATGTGCTCAAGGTGTAACTCAGGCTATGAAGCCACTCATCTATCGACATGCTCCCTAATCTCACTACGAGGAGGTAAACCGATGCTAGCCAATCGATCCTCTCTCTACACACTCCTTCTGATCAAGGATGCATTGTTCATCATGCATTTCTATTGTTCATATAATTTTTATCTTATGAACCTCTACCTCTGAGTATTCTCATTTTTGAGGTGCTCTTTCTCTACGTGAACATCCTCCAATTGATCTTGGAGAATCTATCATCTCTACTCTGACATCAGTCTATGAGCTCTATCAAGATGATCGGCCATCTGAGGCCTCTAGGGAGTGCACTCTATTCGAGCGACTTTATGGGTATGTCCTCCAATGGACTGATTTACCACACTCTTGCCTCGATCTATAAATATGGCATTCATGTTAGGCTATCTCCTATACTCAGTGCCTGCATGTGATGCAGGAGCACGCATGTCTCGAGAATGCTTGGAGCACTCTCCATGTTCTCGAGTAGTCCTAATGGTGCTTGCGCTACACACACTCATAGGTCGAGAGGGTGCAGGCATAGGCTTATATCCTAGATGCCCTAGGACTCTGTCTAGACCATCCAACTATTTGCTATGCCATGGCTCATGAGGTGGCATACCATTTTCTCCCACTTTGGATATATCTATGGTGAACTTGGTAGGTTCACCCCTATAGGGAGTCTGTGTGGGCCTATGCTCGAAAGTAGCCCTCTCTATTCACCCCTGAATGGGTGGATCTTGGACATGTCTATACTCTGATGGTGGAGGTCATGAGCCTCCCTTAGATACAGGTCGAAGGGGTACCAATCTGGATCCCTCGATGACATATTCTTTGGTAGAACCCATGGATCCATGTGGAATGTGGTCATGGTAAATGCTACCATATGTGGAACCCCCATGCTAGGAAGTCCCATGCTCTGATCTATGTCTAGAGGGATGTCTAGTACTTCCTCTAATCGGGGTATTCTCAATGGAATCCCCTCATGTAGAATTATCCCCTCTAATGCTCGTTGAATGATGTCCAGGAGGATTCTATAATTGAGGGTATTCTACATCATGTTGTGCACTAGGTGGAGCTTGGGCTTCGATCTCAGGTCTATGCCTGGATTGATCTCTCCGTGTTTGCACCATTATGTATCCTATGTCTAGATTTAACTTTTATTAGCACACAAAGAATACAATGATGATTATCTCCTTTTACAATTTTAAAATGAGCCCTAAACTATTTGATGTGTTTTCAATTTGTTGTATCAGTAAAGTAACTCTTATCATGTTTTGCAAAATGTTGATGATTTTCTCAATTTTTTAATGGCTTTCACCTATATGCTCATAGCTCGACAACCTGGCTATGAACTCTAGGTCATATAATCCCCCCAAAGTGTGGCAATGAAAGTCCACACCCAGGCAGGGAGCACAAGTCCTCCTAGATCCTCACCCAATCTCACCCAGTCAACGTCATACCCTCCGAAGAGGAGTATATGCAAATTTTCTAGGCTACGAAAGGTTCTTGGATCCGGTATTGGTCTAGAACATAGGGTACATGGGAGTTGGGCCAATGGATGGAAATCACCTCCACCATCATTGAAACCCTACTAGTGGTTGGATGTGACTCCCAACTCACTAGCGTTTACTATGAAATGTGGTGTGTGTGGTTATTTTTAATTTACATAAAGGAAATATGCATAATACAACATTAACATGATCATTTCCTACATGATATGCAATAAAGAATATTTGATATTCAGAGGTATATGCACACTACGCTACGTGATGTTCAGAGAATGCAACTAGTATGAGTAATTGGCCACTGATTGGGCCTCATGCAAGCAAAATCTAACATTCAGATGGCCTAGACCACTGGAGACTAGGGTGGGCTACACTCAGAGACCCGTTGTTCCTAGCAATGACTAGTAGAAGCATCAAATAAAAACCCCAAGGACCTAATTCATTTTACTATTCTTTTTATCCTTATCCTAGCTAGGTTTCATTTTTGATGTTCTAGAAAAATACAGAGATAGAAAATAGAAACAGAGGGTGTCAGAAGGGCCTACCTCAAGTCCTCATATGATTTAGATTTTTACTCCTACTCTATGGTTGGTCTATTTCTAACCATGGCTCTGATGCACGACTATGACTGTTGCCCATGCCTATCAACCATGGGCTAACTTTTTGACCATGGCTGTCAACCACGATGAGTACCTACCATAAAAACATAGACCATAGTCAGTAAATCATGGCTAAAAATATGGAGTTCCATCATGATCACCTTCTATAACCACCAAAAAGGCTCTTGCTATCTAATCTATCTATTGCAATTCATGAAATAAGCACAAATGGGAAAACATAAGTTGACAACAAGAAATGAAACAAATATAAAGAATCTCTTTATTAATTTCAATGAAGCCAAGTTACAGATTCATCCCTCTTAGGGATACCCATTTGATACATCAATTACAATAGAGTTTCAAATCCCTCTCAAGGGTAGATGTAATCAAAATGCCTTCCAGGGTGACATGAACTGCTCTAGGGTGTCGATGACCCTCTTCTCCATGATTAGAGGTATTTGTTGCCTTGCATCCCAAAACCCTGTTAGTCCTACATGCAATAAACAACAAGAAACATTAAAAGCAAAGGAGACCTCTCTTGATGAGGCTTTAAAAGGATATTTGCACAAAAGATAACATGATAATCAAGAAATCAAGAAAGTGATTTAGTGCATGTAAATTGATCTAAAACATGATAATATGCCATTAGAAACATGAAAGAAACTAAGATTAATCTATCTAAGCTCCTAATTAACCAATTGAAGACATGAAAGCATGAAAAATATTCATTATGCCTACACTACAATAATGAAGGAAAATTGCAATTAACTCCTAATATATCGGTCAAATATCTCTAGAATACTGAATTAAACCTACAAAATGATTAATCTAACCTAGTTAAACAAAATGCAAAATAGAGAACAAGGAAATCAGGGATTACCCTCTGACCATGGGTCATTCAAGTGGTGGGCACTGTTCACCATGGCTGATAGCCATGATGGAGACTGAAGTAAGTTTACCCTCCAAATCAAGGCCAATTCTCTGATTCTCCTTGCCAAATTGATGGTCAAGGGTCACCTCTATGTCCTCTGATAGATTTGGTGGTTGAATTGCTCAGTGAGTGCATGGATTGCATGGATTAGCATTTCTTGGCTCTCCTATCCTCCTAGGACCTCCATGGCAATGTGATCTCCAATTGGGTAGCAAAAGTATTCCTATCAATGCATGTGAGTGGTTATGCAATTCGATAGGGCTTCACTGCTCAATTGATTATGCTTCTCTCTCTCTTTTCCCCAATTTGGAGGGGGATTATATAGCAATTGCCAAGGGCTAGGAGTAGCTTCATGAGGAAGCTAAGATCAATATTGGGTGGTTGAGCTTGTTGGATGGAAGGATCCAGAACCTTCCTCACTCAAACCGCTCCAATCCACAACCAATTGGCCATTGCAACCGATTTTGGGTTGGATGAAGGCCAACTGATTCTGAGTGCTGACCATGGATGACAGGCATGGTGAGCATTGCTAACCATGGGTGTCAGAAGTGGCTAGCACTGACTAGGCAAAGGTGCCCAAATTGAGTGGTAAAAACCACTGCTATACCTTGGAATCTATCCAAGGTCTTCCATATGGTCTTCTAGCATGTCCCATATGAGTAGTCACCTCGACATGATGCATTTTAGGTGTCTACACTATATATAGGAAGATAAGTTCCTTGATCCTCACTCTACCTCTAACTCTATCCTATGACTCATGTACATGTGGACTACATGCACATTCTAAAACTTGTGCATTTATTATGTTGATTGAAGTAAATACTTAACATTAGTCTAATGTAAAATCCTACTCTAGTAATGTACCAAATGTGGTACATTGACATGTACCCAATAATGTAATATACTTTAACAATTTATACATAATTTATCCTGCCTACATATTATGTCATCCACCACAACCACCAAGTGTCTCAACTAAGAATATTATATTAGGGGTAATGGTATTGCAAGTATTCACCTTAATGACTGAGTTTGTATGTACTACCTAAGAATAGCACATCATTTTAGGACCAATCCTAACATATGTCTAGAAAATCACTAATGTAGTAGGATTTAGAGACACTAAAGAGGCATTGAACTCTCCACTAGATATAGAAAGGAAAATTAGATAGGATTTCACAAAAATAGAGAAGTAAAATCTAAAGGATCTAGTGGTCCTATAGTCACATGTAGCTAAAGGTAGAAAAAATATAATAATTATAGAAACTGTGAGAGTAGACTCAACAAAATATTCTATAGATTTGGCCAAATTTGTCACTAGAATTTTTGCATTAGGAATTGCATAGATAGATCCCTACCAAATTATTTAGTTAGAAGTCAAATTTTTCTTGGGGTAATTTTATAATAGAATAAAATAGTAAGGAGAATTAAACCAATAAAGAGAAGTTCTAATAGAATAGGTAGTGATCCAATACATATTAGAAAAGTACAATATTTAGTACAAGATTAAAACCCTTAAGAAATTTTCCACTAAGGGAGCCTAGTTTTGTAATAAATTCAAAAAACTATAAGGTAAACTGACTAAGATTAAGGAATAAATAAATAAATTAGAGGATATCTCTTTGTAGCTTACTCAAAGGTAGAATCAACTCAAAACATAGATGGAATAAGAGATGAAGAAAATATAGTTGTGTGTAGAATGGATTCGAGCTACACAATAAGAAAAATATTGAGAAACTATCCAAATTCAAAGGGAGAATGAAGACCTAAATAAATGAGTAATAGAAGATAAAGGATGGGCCTCAAATTTTGAGCAAGTTAAATCCTTATGGGATGAATTCAAGACTGAGGTTCTAAATATCGAAAGTTATTTTGAATGTCATTGGAGTTGAATCCATCCTAGATGAAAATGCAAATATCATTCAACAAATGGAGTATGAGCTCACTATAAGGACAAGTATCAATAAATTATCAAATAGTTAGCCATGATGATAGTAGCTTAAATAAAATTATTAGGTGTGGATGAAAAATATATAATCAAGTTACTAAAGGTAATTGTAAATGCCAAGTAAATACCACAAGTCTATAAAGATATATTTACCACCTTGAAAAACCAAATTTGAGACATGATAGGAAAAATTTATTGGTTAATATATTTTGGGATGCCATATGTATTTTATGATAAAAATAAGCTCCTCTATGAAGACCTATTTCAAAATTTAGTTAAGGAGAAGGCAAATATTGAGACTAATACCTCTCTAACACAAAGGAAAAGTTGAAGTTGTTGGTGGACAAATTGAAAAAGCTAGTGGAGCATTAGGAAGGGTTCTCAAAAAAATTGTATAAGCATTTTTTAGGGGAGGTCAAGTTTTTTAATGAATTGAAGCTATCGAAATATTACATATGGTAGGTTTTTCTAATGGTACTACCAAAGAAGGAGAACCAACAAAATTTTATAGTTGTATTTAGAGATAAGTATCAATTTTTGGAATTTGCACCCAAGGATAAAAGAAAGAACTAGGATGTCTATTTAATTGATCTTAGCACCCCATGAAGTCACCATAAAAATACTAACTCGATTACTGTCCTAGGATTCTAAACAACCAAGAAATTTAATATTTGAAGCCTCTACAAAATTCATTTTTCAAAGTGAATTCCATAGATGTAATCCATTCTATAAAAAAAATTGGCTCACATAGGAGAAATTTGTTGATATAATAGAAGCAAATCACTATTATAGTAAGAGCAAATTGTCACTATAGTAGGAGTGAATCAATATACTTTTCATACCAAATCACTCATTCATAGGACAAGAAGGATAAGTAGATATGGATGCTAAGGAAAATATCTTGAAAAGCGATATTTTGGATTTTTGTGGAGCTAGAACTCATTTACAAGGCTTCTAGGATAGTTAGTAAGGAATTTAGAGGTAAGTAACATTTGGAGGTATATCATTTTGCTAAAAATTTCTCAATTTGATAGAATTAGTATGAGTAGAAATTTTCACCCCATGTAATTTTGGGTGAATGATTCCTATAAATAGTAATCATGATATCCATTGTAAACATATTTTAGCCTTGAGAAAATAATATCTACACTATGTAAGATCCACATTGTATTTGATTTAATTTTAATAATAATAATGAGATTGTGAAAGACTTTATACTTTGTAATTGTGACATCACTATTTTGGATTGTGGAATGCATGGTGATTGTGACATTGACCTTTTACATACTTATCATTCCTTGTTATTTTCATTCTAGATGTATAGGGCCACATTTTCATTATTCAATTTATTCATATGGTTCATCATAGACACTCCTTGCTATAACTACCAAAATAGTTTAATTTAATATAATTTATTTTAATCATTCATACCCTTACTTTTAAAGCATTTATGTTTACATATTTATTTTATGTAGTTATTTTTTATACTTATATTATATTAGTTTATATTAACAGGTATAACGGGAAGTAGGCCTAAGCATAGAGGTTGAAGGGGTCATGATATTCCTTCTTCCAAATCTATTGATGAATTTATGAGATGCATAAGAAGTTAGATAATTCCTTAATCAATAAGAACTTAAAAAACTGTAATATCTAATAAACCATAAGTAACTCAAAGCAACTTGAAAAAATGTTTTAATAATCAAATTAAAGGAAGTATAAAAGCTTAATGAAGTAAATGTCCATAGTAGTTATTCATAAAATATATTTTTATAATAGATAATCACTCTCTTCAAGACTTACCTAGCCAATATACAATATCAAATGATGCATTTGGTCCATTCTAGCTACCCAAAAACACAACAAGATTAGGCACATAAACCTAGATTTGTAAAATTTAATATTAAATTTCATTTTTCTAGCATGAAAATATTAAAGCAAGAATTTTATCACAAAACTCACCTTTAGACTTCCAAACATTCATAATTACATAATGTTATATGTCTATTTCTCATTCAACCTAGGAGATAATGGGGAATGAAAAATCTATATAGAACTATGATAGATAAAGATGTTATACTTTATCTATCAACTTAATACTAATTCTTAAAATCACTAGAAATACAATATCTCAATTACTACCTTGGTATTTTCAACAACTAAGAAGTTAAACAATTGAATCCTCTAGGGAATATATATTTTTAAAGTGAAGACCATAGATGAAATCCGTTCTAGATAAATAATTGACTCATATAGGAGCAAATTATTACTATGGTAAGGACAAATCATTAACAGTAGGAACAAATAATTATTATAGTAGGAGCAAATTACTTTATTTTTCATATCAACACACAAATCAATGGACCAAGTGAGATAAGTATACATGGATGACAAGGAAGATCTCTTAAAAAATGAATTTATATCTTTTTGTGGTGCCAAAACTTATTTATAAGGCTTATACTCTAGTTTTTTTTTTTTTTTTTTTTGAGGAAAACATCCCAAAAGGGATGCCACTTTCGGGTAAGACCCAAGGAGGCAGGGGTATCCATTCCACAAAAAATGCCCAGGACTCGGACCTGGCCTACCACCTTTGACATACTCAAGGAGCAAACAAAAACACAAAACCAATTTAAAAATAAGTAAATAACAACAAAAATAATAATAATAAAAAAAAAACATGCTCCTTGAGTGTGTCAAAAACAAAAGCACAACCAAACACACACAATAAGATAAAAGAAACCACAATACAAACCACATAGAAAAACACAAGAACCACATAAAAAAACACAAATAAGACAAAAACAACATAACACTACAAAGACAACCCAAAAAAAACATGAAAAATAAACACAACCAAAACCTAAAAATTAAAAAAAAAAAAAATTAAAATAAAAATTAAAAACAACCAACAACAGAAAATAAAAAAAAACAAAAAACATAGAAAACACTCACACATAAAAACACAAAATAACACAAACAAAGAGAAACCCAAGAACAAGAACGAAAAAAACACAAGAACAATAAAAAAAAACATAAAAAAAAACAAAAACACAAGAACAACAAAAAACAACACAAAGAACACAAAAACAAAACAAAACAAAAGAACCCACCCACCTTAAAAAACTAAACAAAAATAAAAAACAAAAAACAAAAAAGAAAAAAAAATTGAACAAAACAATGACCTATCTAGACCAGAAGACTATTAAGGCAAGAATCAACAGAGGAAACAAAATAAAAAAAATAGAATGAGCTAGGGAACTAAAAAAAACTGAATTAACCAAAGAGAAGCAAAAAAAAAAAAACAAGAAACTAGGTACCTTCAGAACTGGAGCCATCCAAAGAAATTATAGAAAGAAGAGCTTCCCTAATTTGAGAAGCCCACCATATAGGAGGGTGGCCATAACAAGTAAGATCACCTTTTTCCAAAGCCCAATTAGCTAAAGCATCAAAACTCTTGTTTTGATCTCTGACCACATGATTGTAATCAAATTTTAAAAATCCCATCTGGATTAACTGAATCTTCTCAATAATTATTTTTATTCTCCAATCCACCTTATGATTCTTAGGAGTCTTCAAGAGATTAATCATAAGTTGAGAGTCAGACTCAACTAACACCTTTTACCATCCAACCTTAATAGCCTCCTGAAGGCCTCTGAGGATACCATATCCCTTAGCAAGGTTATTGGAAAGAATACCTGAAAGCCAAATGCAGAGTGATGACATACTAGATATGATGCAAACCAAATAGGTATGGTATAGATGCTAAGTACTACAAATGCATGAAGGAAAATGACGTAGAAATGAGATGTAAGCAAAAAAAAGTGGGGCCTATTTTATTAATGTTGCTTTTAATCTAGTTACAATATGTCTCCCCCCTTTAGGGCTCAGAATGTTTGATACAGTTTGTTACATCAATGGATGGTACGCTTCCAATGTCTTTCGCATGCCCACATTCGAAATGGGTGGGCCAAACATTGTCGTCGCTTGTGTCTATGTGTTCGTCATTCATTGATAACCCTTCGGTGTTCCTAGTAGTGGGATCATGCACATAGAAAAATAGCAAACAGTTAATAGCATATGCGGATGTAGGAAAACATGCAATCCCCAAAGCCTCCGGCTAGTAAGTACATAAAATAGTAAAACGATGCTCAGAACATGTCATAATGAACACAAAATTTTATATAAGCATCAAGACATCATCAGGGACCCATTGCAAAAAGAATAGTTAGGAAATAAAGCATGGATTTCTAATCGCTCCGGGGTGGGACGATTAGGACTGTCACAAAATGTGCAAGAGTGACCTTGCAAATGTCCTACCCATAGGCCTCAAAAACTCTTGAAAACTTATGTTTAGGCTAAAAGGGGAATTTTGAGATGACCCAGAAGGTCATATTTGGTAGATTCTTCCTATATTGTCCTATATCCAAATGTGCTCCCTGTAGGTTAGTAAACACATAAAATGATAAAAACAAGGTCAAATCAAGTCAGAATACCATGAAACTTGAATAGTACCATAAGTACATGAAATGTGATAAAATTTAAAAATAATAGTAGAGAAATCAAGCATAGATTTCTAATCGCTCTGGGGTGGGGCGATTTGGACTGCAGGAGTGCGAGGGGCACCCGGGGGCAGGACGCCCACCTTTTGGGGCCTAGTTTGGCACCAATCCAAGTGGGATGGGTCCAAGACCTCCTAGGGTGTTGTGTAAACAAATTTTATGTGGGATTGTGGCTAATTGCTTGGATTTTAGGTCTAGATTGCATTCCTAGTGTCCACCCGATAACCTCTCTTCCAAAAGGGAAATTAGGGATGTAGGAAGCACAAAGAGAAATGGGGATATAATTTGGCAGCACTCCATTGCTCCAAATGCTCCAGCTCTCTTCTCTTTTTGGGGTGAGGAGGATCACCTTTTTATAGACTTCAAGGTCTCCTTTGCATGTGCATGCGAGGGTGCCACTTGGCTCACTATGCCATTTTGGGGGAGAGAAGACTCCTCCCTAATTTAGGACCTCCATGATCAGGACATGCTTGACTGAAGTCCCTCTCTCTGATTTGAAACCGTTCCTCGCAATTGCATGACTTGAAGGTGAAGTTGGGTGGCATATCTGGGCTTCCATTTGTCAAGGCTTGACTTTTTTCCAGTCAAACCTACTAATCGTCCCACCCTAGAATGATTGCTACTAATCATCCCGGGGTGGAATGAATAGGATTCTAATCATCCCAGGGTGGGACGAATAGGGAGCAAAGTGCTTAAAAGGTGCAAAATTTACCTCTGACCTTCCAAAACTGATTTGGGAGTGGTTAGGACCACTTTTTAACCTCTAGAGGCTGCCATAGGGGGTATGTATGCCAATTTAGTCAGTTCTTCTAGTCACATAATCGGATTGGTGTTGTTTTGGTGTCTACAGATGCCCATTTTTGGGATGCGCTATGTGTGGTGCAGTGATGAGAAAAAATAGATGACTAAAGCACTTAATGATTAGGGTTTCTCAGTAACATAACAAAATTTTGATGCCCCAAGTATGGAACGAGTATGCATTCTTGAATCCTTGCTTTTGACGAGCTAAGGAGCTTAATTCAAGTGTAATCCTTTTCAGTGAGGTGTACTTGATCTTGGACATTGTTCAGTAATGAATAGGCAAAGGGCACAACCTTTTGTCCAGGGAACCTTGTCTTCATGCTTCCAAAATGCTAAGTGTTTGTTCAGCTTGTGATTAATGCTTATTTTCTACCCCAAGCAGGAGCATGATTGTCTTTGTCAATGATTCTTTGAATGCATGTCATTTCCTTGTTTGGGTGTGTATTTTTTGATTTGGTGCCTAAGTGTGACTACCCCCTCAAGCGTCAAATCGATGAAGGAATGACAAAAATGAGAAAAGCAATGAATCACTTGACCGAAGATGACGTTTTTAAGGGTGCCTTTAGTTGTTTTTCTTTGAACGTGTATTGCAACTTTCCAGCAATCAGACCTATTTTTGGTGGGTTTTGACCATTTTTGTGATGTCGATTGGGGTAGAAATTATCAAAAATCCTCCTTCCCGTGGAGCAGTCCGGCTATACTAGCATTCTTAGGGAGTAGGATAGTGATCATTTGTGACCTCGACGGTGGTTTTTCATGCCATGAATTTCAGGTGCAAAGGCACCTCTGTTTGGCAGATTTATTGTTGTTTTTGGTGCATTTTTTGGATGTAGTTTTTGTTGTATTTCTTGCTCTGTAATCGTCCCAGGATGGGATGAATAGAAATTTGGTAATCGTCCCAAGGTGGGATGAGCACTAACTAGAGCATTCATCCTAGGGTGGAATGATTACAGGACTAACAGCCTATATAAGGACCAAAACTAGGTTTTGGGCTCATTTGCAAAAAAAATTCTTGGTGATTTGGAGCAATGAGGAGTGCAAGTGTGCGTAGCAAAGCACTGCCAAAATTTTGCGGACACCATGAGTGCGAGAACTGGATCTTCGAGCAGAGGAGCCGAGGTGAGACTGGTATGATGTTCCTTCTTCCTTACTGTTATTCATTTTTTTTTTATATGCAGTTAAAAATTTACATATAAGTGCTTGTTTGTGGTATTTTGTTTTTGTTTTGCGTTAATATTAAGGTTGAAACCCTAGTATTAATTTTTTTGTTTTATTGTGTTTTTTGTTCACACTAAGGTTGAAACCCTAGGATGATTTTTCATTTTATTGTGTTTTTTTTTTTCACACTAAGGTTGAAACCCTAGGATGATTGTTTTTGTTTTATTGTTTTTGTGTTCACGCTAAGGTTGAAACCCTAGGATGATTTTTTTTTGTTTTATTTTATTTTTTCATGCTAAGGTTGAAACCCTAGTATGATTTATTTTGTTATTTTGTTTTTTTGTTCACGCTAAGGTTGAAACCCTAGGATGATTTTTTTTTGGTTTTATTTTATTTTTTATTTTTATACAATTATTTTTATGTCAGCGGTCATTGCTGTACAGTTTGTTTTGAATGTTTCTGTACTTTTGCCATACTTTTTTTTCTATACTTTTGCTATACTTTTGTTTGTCTATAATTTTAATGTACTTTGTTTTTCATCTGTATAGTTTTATTGTATTTTTTTTATTTATATTAAGTATGTACTTAATATCATTTGCTTTTTATTGTTTTCCAGGTTGTGAAGAGTCGGTACTGCCAACTGACTATTTTCTCTGATGCCCGGGATGCCTTGATAGTTGGGGATTGGGAGTGGTTTGATGCCCTTGGCTCAATAAGATGACACGTTTGGAGCCTATGGTGGGGGATCGGGCATATTTGACTACCCTGATCAATTCTATGGGATCCCTGCACTAATACTTTTCATCTCCCAATAGGGGAGATGACTGTGACTCTGGAGGATGTGAATCAAATTATGTGGATTCCGATAGATGGGCTTCCTATTCGAATGACTCACTGGGACCAGTGGACAACAATACTGACATAGTGTTTTGGTTTGATGATGGAGAGGGGGGTGGAGAGGGCTGTGGAGAGGGCTATGGAGAGGGCTGAGGCTGACTGCCAGATAGATGGTATTCTAGTGCGGTGGTGGCTGGAGAAGGGCGTATTAGGGGTGAGGCATGCTTTGCTCATGGCCCTCATTTCCAATATGCTGCTTCCTGACTCCTTAGGTGCGAGGTTCCCTTGGAACCTACTAGATTTGGTTTTCACTTTGGTAGAGTGTCCTACATCAGCTCCATTTATTATGAGATGGGGTCAGACATTGTTGGCACAGTTGTACGACGAGCTGTACGAGGTCCACTATCGAAGGCGAAAGGGGATCAGGTGTAGCTATCTCTTGCAGTGCTGGGGGTGGTAGCATATAGCTATGGAGTGGCCGTAGGGTTTGCCTTAGACCACCAGAGGTGAGATGGTGTATCGGTATATTGGGTATACCAATTTATTATGGTGGTTTAAGGAGCATGGACAGAGTCGGCGATGGGTAGGTGATGTAAGTCACTATACTAATGCATTCTCTCATCTAATTCTAAGGTAGGTGTTTTGGCAACCATATCGATACTGTCTAGCCTGGCCTGAGATTGGAGAGTGGTTCTGGTGGGTGCACAAGGGTAGGTGGTTGATTGTGTAGCATGGGATAGAGCAGGAGTACTTCTCGTATGTCCAGGTGACATGATAGTTTGGGGTGTGCTAGGGATTGCCTGGTGATCCCTTGATCTATCAACAGTGCGGTGACAAGAGGACCCTAGTTTGGCCTATCATTGAGCTATTGGTCAAGGGGTATGATGTAGTTATTTATGTTCCCAATGTGGATGATGTCAGGGTAACTACAGAGTATGACCAGTGGTGGACTATGCGGTGGTGGAGAGGTGAGGGGCCTCTAGGAGGTGCAAATACGACATCAGTAAGAGGTGGGGGTGTAGATGCACCGATGTAGGATTGGGGGGCTCCGTTTGATGATGCAAACATGGTGGAGGTAGATGACTTCACTGGTTATGGATATTATGCAAGGGTTTCGAAGCAGTTGAATGCATAGGACATCTCAGAGCAGTGGGTGCCGGAGTGGTAGGCCGTCCTGGAGGTGCCTATGCCTCAGGCTATCTTAGGGGATGTGGAGGCTGGGTTTCATACTAAGATAGAATTATTTGAGGATCTCTTACAAATATGGAAGGAGGAGCATCGGGACATTTTGCAGGAGAGGGATCTCCTACGGGCTCAGTTGGCACAATGGGATAGCGCATTTTCTGTGTATCACCGACGAGATGTGGAGTGGGGGCGATACCAGGTAGAGTTAGATATAGAGGTTGTCTACCTCGATGGACAGTTACCTAAGCTCGATGGCAATGGTTCATAGCATCGTACAAGAGGTAGTGAGACTAATTAGTCTACATCCTCTCATCATAGGCAGTTGGATGAGGGTAGCATTGGTGGGTAGGATGCGCGTGCTGGTAGCAGCCGACCTGAGAGGTCCCATAGGACCCATACTATTGGGGGTAGTTTTAGTCGCATCGATCTTGCGTGATCATGGTGGCTGAATCCCTAGGCTTTGGGGATTTTAAATTTTTGGTTTTTTTTTGTGAGGTTAGAGGACCTTCTTATTATATCTTGAGGGTATTTTGACTTGATATATACATGACTCATTTTTGGTTTGATGATATGCTTGTCATGGTTTATTGTTCTTTATGCATGTTTATTTATGTTGATGTATGCATATGCTATTATGACTGTGGATGATGTTAGCTATATGATATAGATGTATGCATATGGAATGGATGGAATTATTTGGTGGTATGCAAGCGGTGGCACCATAGACTATACAGGATTTACTGGTTTTCTGTACTATGTGATTGCTTTATGGAATAACTTTGCATTTGTAATTTTTTTTTTGTATTTTTTGATGGTGATGTAAGTAATGAAATGTATAACAATTGTTTTAAAATGTAGTTAAGGTTTTTTTGAGACTCAAATGCTTTAACTAACTAATCAAGACTGTACATTATCTTACAAGACTTTCAAACAAGGTATGAATCAGACTTGAGTTTGACCAAGTTATTTCACATCCCTGTGTGTGCGATTGAGTTTGTTTATGTGGTATTCGTAAGGATACCGCCAGTGCTAGGTAGGCTGGCCACCAAACTTGTACTGAGGATCACCTAATTAGCTCCATTGATTCCTTTTGTTGTATTTAGTAGGATTAATCTATGGTGCAGTATAGGATACCATCAGCTAGCTCATCCACATGCAAACATTGGTCTACTCACACACAAATCTAATGTGATAGACATATCTTCATGCATTTAGGATACCACCATTGCCAGGTAGGATATCCACCAAACCCATAATGAGGATCACCTAAATGGTTCTTCAAATGCTAAGAATTCTCAGGATTCAAGCTCAGGCGTCATTCGGTTGTTCAACTTGTTGGGATACTTGCTCTCATACATAGTGATGAAAATCACTGTTTATTTTTCCCTTTTGTTTTTTTTTTTTGAGCAAGGGATTTGAGTAGTGGTGATAACCACTGTTATTTTTTTATTGTTGCCTTTTGAGGATTTATATTTTGAATTTTGATTTCAAAGTTGAGCTCATGGGTTTTTGGCTTGTGAATGACATTGATCCTTTTGGCCTTGGGGATGACTACCCATCCTTTTCAGGGACGTGTAGTATAAATACTTACAACTTTGGGGATCAAAGGTGGTTGGGAATTTTTCTTTGGAATGGAATTGATCTTTTAGGCCTTGGGGATGACTACCCATCCTTCTCAGGGGCGTTTAGTATGAATCCTTATGACTTTGGGATCAAAGGTATTTTGGGATTTTTGATAGTGGTGAAAACCACTGTTTATTATGGGGAATTGGATGGGGAAGAGCTTGTCCTTTTGTCAATTCTCAGCATTCTTGAACCATTCACATAAGGGGATGAGCAGGATAACATTTCACCTATGGTACCCTAGACTGCTTTGTAGGTTTCATATTTCGTTCACACAACTTCAGAATTTTTATGTGTTTTAAGCTTGTGTTGGGATGCTATGTAATAAGGCATGATCCAAGTAAAACCCTACCTTGTAAAAATCGGTCTGACTTTGTACAATATTTGACTATAAATCTAATTACAACTGAATTATGAAAAACCCTAAAGACATTAGCAAACAACTAACTATGATATGGCAAAAATGTGAAGGGCATTATTTTTTATGGATCTTTTTACCAAATGGACTGAATTTGGAGAATGATGGAATTGCCGAGTAATTATAGTCTATGGTGATTTTGACACGTATGACCAACAAATATGCAATGTATGTATGCGATGCCTAATGCGGATTTTCTTTTCTTTTTTTGTGTTTGGATTTTTAATAATATGCATGAAAATGAGATGCAATTTTTTTTTTTTTTTTTTTTTTTTTTTTTATTATTCGTTGTTTTTGAATATTCGTTATGGTGTTTTAACCCAAATGGGTGTGGACCAAGTGATTCTTACGGATACTTGGAGGTTTTGACCAAAGATATTATGGATACCTTTGGGGCATTTTGGTTGACGAAGTGATTGTGGGAACCCTTGGAGCTTTTGGTTTGACCAAAGGGATTATAGACACCTTTGGGGCATTTTTGGTTGACCAAGCGATTGAGGGAATCCTTGGGGCATTTTAGGTTGACCAAGTGATTGCTAGAATCCTTGGAGCTTTTGGTTTGACCAAAGGGATTATAGACACCTTTGGGGAATTTTTGGTTGACCAAGTGATTGAGGGAATCCTTGGGGCCTTTGGTTTGACCAACGGAATTATGGATACCTTTGGGGCATTTTGGGTGACCAAGCAATTGCATGAATCCTTGGAGCTTTTGGTTTGACCAAAGGGATTATGGATACCTTTGGGGCGTTTGGTTTGACCAAAGGGATTATGGATACCTTTGGGGCATTTGGTTTGACCAAAGGGATTATGGATACCTTTGGGGCATTTTTGGGGTTGACCAAGCGATTGTGGGAATCCTTGGAGCTTTTGGTTTGACCAAAGGGCTTATGGATACCTTTGGGGCATTTTTGGGGTTGACCAAGCGATTGTGGGAACCCTTGGAGATTTTGGTTTGACCAAAGGGATTATGGACATCTTTGGGGTATTTTTGGTTGACCAAGAAATTGTGGGAACCCTTGGGGCTTTTAGGGTGGGCTATGGCTCTTTAAATGTTGAATGGCCTCAAGTGACTGATGTTCAAGGGTTCTAGTTCCTTGATTCCTTCAAGAGAGGCGAGTCGGTATGTTGTAGGTCCTATTTTACTATTGATTACATAAGGACCTACCCAATTTGCCACAAACTTGTCCCTTAAATGGGGCGGCAAGTTAGAATTTTTTTGGTTCTCTTTTAAGACCAGGTCACCAACCTAAAAGTCCCTCAGGTGAACTTTCATGGTGTATGCTTTCTTAAGTCACTCTTGATAGATATGTAAATGCTCAAGAGCATTGATGCGTCATTCATCGAGTAATGTAAGATGGTCTAACTAGGTCTACCACACAGTGTCATCATCGATGAACTCTTGCATTGATATGCATAGGGAGGGTATTTCCAACTCAAGAGGCATGACTGCCTCGGAGCCATACACTAGCAAAAATGGAGTTGCCCCAATGGGCGTCCGAATGCTAGTGCAATAAGCCCATAGGTCAAGTGGTATTTGGATGTGCCAATCCTTATGATTATCTGTGACCATATTTTTAAGGATGGAAACTACATTTTGTTTGACACCTCTGCTTTCCCATTTGCCTACGGATAATAGAGTGTCAAAAAACTATGCTAAATTTTGTACTTTGTTGTCAAAGCATGCATATATTTGTTCTTAAATGACGTCCCATTATTCGAGATGATCTTGGATGGAATACCAAAATGACATATGATGTTATGTAAAATAAACTCCGCAATGCGGGGCCAGTCGTAGAGGTAAGCGGAGTTGCTTCCACCCACTTAGTGAAGTACTCTATGGCCGTTATGATAAATGTGTGATGACCTGATGACACAGGGGAGATATTTTTGATGAGATATAAGCCCCACTACAAAAATGGCCAAGCTGATTGGATTGGCTGGAATGCCTAAGAAGGTACGTGTGTCAAGTTAGCATGGTGTTGACACTTCATGCACTTCCACACATAATAATATCGCTTTACATATGGCCAATAATAGCCCATGAAAAGAATGCACTTTGCGATGGCCATACTGCTGAAGTGGCCACTGCATATACCATTGTACACTTGAGTGATCGACCAAGTGGACTCATCCTAGTCCAAGCAATAGAGGAGGATCCCTTCATAGCTTCGACGGTACAAAATGTCTCCTAGCAAGACATGTTTTGTTGCTTTCTATTTGAATGATATTTTCACAACGTGCGATAATCCAAGTGGGAGGCTACCTAACTTGAGATAGTCTCTTATGGGTGTGTACCAATCCTTTTGATCAGAAACCTCGATGGTATGAACGACCGATCCCTCTTGAATTTCATCCCTAGCAAAAGTTGAGTGGGAAAGAACTTGTAAAAATAGCGTTGTGTTGCTATTAAGAGGGGTTGGAGAAAACAAAGACCCCCAATTGGCATGATTTAAACTATCATGGATTCGAGAGAACCTATCCTGATATGGTTCGATCTGGATCAGGTGGATTCCTAGTGTTATGTCAAAGCTTACACACTCCATCGTGGATTGTGATAATGTTTTGACTTGAATGGTTGTCATCTCACCAGAAGGGTCTTTCAGGATTAGTGACCCCAAAGAGGCCATAGTGTCTACAAAATGATTCGATGATCGAGGTAGTGCCTCGATGTCGTACCATTCAATATTTACTAGGAATTTATCCACAAGGGCTTTGTAGGCCTGCAAAATTGGGCATTTACATTGGAATACCCCTTGCACTTGGTTGACAATTAAAAATGAATCACCAAAGATATTCAAGTGTTTGATGTTCATGGTGAGGGTTGTCTGAAGACCTATGAGCAAGGATTCGTATTCATCATTGTTATTGGTGCATAGGAAATCAAGTTTAAATGATAAAGGCATTGGATCCCCTTGTGATGTGAAAAACATGATTCCTATGCCACCCCCTTTCTCACATTTAGAACCATCAAAAAATAAGGTTATGTCGGCCTGTGACTCAGGCTCATCAGAATTTGGTGATTTTGAGACATGGAAGACCCCATCATCGAGTAGCTCTATGGTCAGAGGCTGATCGTCTTTGAGAGGAGCCTATGCTAGTTGATCGGTGATGACTTGACCTTTGATGGAATTTTTCCCAATGAACTCGATTTCAAACTCTGTCAACAACATGATCCATTTTTTTGTATGACTAATATGATAAGTACGACTCATCATGTGTCGCAATGGATTATCCTTAGACACAACATACGTCGTATTGCTCAACATGTAATGGCATAGCTTTTTGGTGGCAAATACCACCGCCAAGCATAGCTTCTCAACATATGCATAGTTAATTTCATAGCTGACCAGGGTGCGGCTAAGATAATAATTAGCCTATTCTTTATGTAATTCATTTTTCTAGGCTAGCATGGCACCCAATGCCACCTTAGTAGTTGATATGTATAAGTAGAATGACACGCATGGTCTAGGTGGTGCCAATACTGGCGACAAAGCCAAGTATTGTTTGATTTCATTGAATGCTAACTGGCACTCATCATCCCAATGAAATGCTACCCCCTTGTGTAATAATTTATTCATGGGTCGGCTTGTTAGATAACTATGCCACGAAGCACTTGATCAACGTGACCTTACCCTACAAGCTTTTGAGCTGCCTGATGGTGGTTGGGGGAAGCATTTCAAGGATGGCCTTGAATTTATTTGGATCTACCTCGATGCCTCATTTTGAGACTATGAAACCCAAGAGTTTTCCAGATGTGATTCCAAATACGCACTTCTTGGGGTTTAGCCTAACCTTGTGTTCAATGAGGCGATCAAGGATCTTGCATAAGTCATCAAGATGATTTTGGCACAAAAGAGATTTGGCCAACAAATCATCCATATAATCTTCCAAATTTTTATGCATGTGATCATGGAAGATGTATGTCATAGAGTGTTGGTAGGTGGCACCAACATTTTTAAGGCCAAATGGCATGACCTTATAACAAAATGTCCCCCAAGGCATCATGAACGCCATTTTTAGTTGATCATCAAGATTGATACAAATATGGTTGTATCTCGAGAAACCATCCATGAGGGAAAGCATTTCGTGGCCTTCTATAGCATCTACCAATGCATCAATGCTAGGCAAGGGGAAATCATCCTTGGGACTCGCTTTGTTTAAATTTTGAAAATCGGTGCATATGCGAATCCTCCCGTCAAGCTTTTTGATGGGTACCATGTTGGACAACCATGGTGGGTAATCCATGCAGATGACAAAATTTGCATCCAATAGCTTTTGTAGCTCGTCTTTGACCATTAATGCCACTATTGGGTGCATCTTACGTAGCTTTTTCTTGACTAGCTTGACTATCAGATCAAGCATTAGATTATGCATGACTAGCTATGGGTCTAGCCCCGACATGTCAAGTGTTTAGATTATGCATGACTAGCTACTTCTTCTTCTCTTTAAGAAGGGTAATGTAATCGTATTGCTCTTCAGGGGATAAAATTACCCCCAATTTTATGACTTGCAGATTCATTGGATCAAAACTGATGTCTACGTCAATCATCTCTTCGATTGACATGTGGGATACATCCTCCAACTGGTGTGGATTTGGGATCAGGTGGATATCATTTGCTGAATTTAGATCTACGTTGGGAATGTCGGGTTCCTCTTCAACATGGAAGATATCCTGAGTCTATCCTAGGGTGAAATGGAACATCCCACCATAAAGCCAGTACTCTAATGGGGATGGTGGCGAGTCAGTGCGATCCCATTCTATGACATATAGGTCTAGATACAATGGTCATGTTGGATCAGCTGGATTGTAGATGGGGGTGGCTAAATCAATGGATATCATGTTGATGTACTGAGTTTGGTCTCTATTACCATGCAGGTGTTGATTCAGACATTCTTGGTGATCCTTATGCCTCGGATCTGGCTCTATGGGTACTGAAACAAAAGGATCGGCCCTATGCGTGGATAGAAGAATAGGGTCTGCCATTGGCACTGATGGCCCTATAGGATCTCTAAGTGGGGGGTTCTCTCTGTATGCCCGAAGTGGTGGGTGAAGCACTTGGTTTAACTGTACTTGGTTTAAATGCCACCTATGCCTTGGTCCCATATTTAGATGTTCAAACATACCATCGATGTCTATGGGGTATTCATGTTGCCTCATATGGTTGAGATATGCCATCTCAGTCTCATCCTCATAGTCACTATCGAAGATCCATAGGCCTTCATTGGCTTCGACAACTATGTGCCCCTTTGGCTGGTATAGCCTCCCACTAGGTGTTTCTTGATCACTTGGCCTTATGGCCAACATGGGAGGCTCATTTTGTTCGAGCATGTTGATTTGGTTCCTTCTGGATTGTTCCACTCTCTGTGGGAGGGCTGGATTCTCTAGAGGTGGCAATTGCCCGATTGGAACATTAAAGGGGAACATTACCATGAAGTCCTCTTGATAATCGTCGATGGGCATCACCTGCGAGTGATTGCTATCAGACTCAAACGGGTCCCAAGGTGCTACCTCATAATTTGAATCATCTTTTGAAGACCTCCCTTGATTTTGTTCATATCTTTCTTGGAGGTTACTTCTTGAAATTTCCCCTTCCTTGATCAAAGGGGAGGGGCTGTTGAGGTCAACAAGGTTTGTTGTTAACAATGGGAAATAATTCCTTAATGTATATGTAGTGTTGGGATTGGTATATGGATCTTGTGCCAACCCATCCCTATTGCCTAGACCTAAGCCTTGCATGGTCTCTACCAAGATGTCGAGGGGCAAAGGGTGGTTGAACCCTACTCTTGATTCATCATATGGCATCTGGTATCTTGGTTGACAAAGAGTACGCATTCCTTGTTTGTATCTACCCAATCCATATCCATGCAAATTACATTGGTCTAGGTATTTCAAGGCAAAGTCTGGGTTGGACAGATAATCACCATTCTCAGCAAATGGCTATTCATCCTCTTCCTCTTGTAGGTAGGGTTCCAAGCCATTCTTGATGTCCCCATATACAAAGTTGGTCTGATTTGGCAGGTAACCTAAAGGGACGACAGTGCCGATGGGGAGGCGAGGTCTCCCCATGTCTTGTATGGATTCTAGTGTGGGTGTTGCCACAATGTTCTACACTAGCTACTCCCCCAAGCCCGTATTGGCCATTTCAATGGTAATCATCAGTGGTTGAGGGGGAGGGAATGGGAGTTCTCCCTAAGTCCACTCCATATTTGATGAATCAAATGTCTCGAATTCCATTCGGTTGGGCACCTCCTTGATAGAGATGGTTGAGACTAATGGTGGTGCCTCCTCTAGGGGATTCTTCCCATTGTCCTTCGGTGTAGCCACCATAGGTGGCATTTTTGGTGAAGGTATAGATGATGAAGATGGGCTAGGTCAGTTAGTTGAGGGATTCAACAATAGGGATGTAGGCAAAATCAGACCCTGAGTGGATGGATTCAATTGAAAGTCCAAATGTGTCTATGGGAGGGTTGATTATGGCATCAACTGCATTGCATTGCAAAATTTAAAGGGCTCTAAGTCTGTTGGGACTATGTACTTGCCCTTTGTATGTGTATTTGAGGCATTGATGGGCTATCGAAGGGACACACTTCATGTCCCTGATCCAAGGCCAACCTAGCAAGATATTGTAGGCCATATCACCCTCAAGGATGTGACACAATGTAGGAATGGTATTTTGTCCTACTTGGATGGGTAGGAAAATTGTGCCAACCATCGAGCATAACACGTCGTTGAATGCTCAAAGAGTGTAGGTGGACGCCATAATGTGGGATGCTGGTAGCTTAAGGTGTTTTAATGCCGCTATCATGATTATGTTGTTGGATGAGCCAGTGTCCACCAACACCCTCTTGAATGGAATCTCGTTGACCCATGTAATGACATGTAGGGGTGGGTCCACCATATCACCAGTCACCAATTTCAATTCATCTTCCTTGAAGGTTATGACTAGTTTTATGCATTGTATCACATGTCCCACAAAGTTGTTGAAAGAATTGGGTCCATGGGGTTGTAGCTCAATGGCTTTGAGTATCTCCATCAGAGCCTCCCGATGGGGCGGTGATTGTTGGATGAGCTCATAAATGGAGAGCCTAGCCGAAGTGGTCCTCAAACTTTGAGTAATGTTAGTCCAAATCCTAGCCATCGATCTAGGTGGGGGAGGTTGTGTAGGGTGTTGTGGAGGTTGTGACATTGATGGAACATCTCCTATAGCTATAGCAGGTGCAGTCGTGTTTGGGTATCTTTTGTTCCGTGTCAAGATGCTTATCATCCCTACGTACCCTTGCATGGGGTAGTTTTGTGTTACCTCATTCACTTGTAAATTCTTTTCCTGTGCATCATGGGCAGGTAGGGGGTCTTTTAAGACTTCCATCTATTGGTTGCTCAGCACTATGGGATTATCTATCGCAAGCGTTTTGTTGTCTATCAAGTCTTGCACTAAGTTTTTGAATTTACAACAAGTGAGGATGTCATGTCCTTTCTACCGATGGAATCTACAATATAAATATTCCCTATAGCCCTTGTATTTTGGCATGTTGGGGTCTATGGGTCGAATTTTTGGCAAGTTGATCAGGTTTGTCACGAACAAGTGGTCAAACAAGGAGTCTCTAGACTCTGTGAACTGTGTGAATTGTCGCTTAGGGTGATGCTACTGATTTTGCTCTTATTTGTGATTTTCATTTTCATAGTTAGCAAGAGGAACTACCTGATAATTAGCATTTGGGGGTTGTGTCGTTTGTGCAGGCGGTGGTATAGTTATGGAAACCTGATTGACTGCAATGGGTTTCGATTGTGTGGGCCCAATTTTGGAATTTTTGGTCCACTCTTTCTTGCGTGGCTTGGCAATCTCATTGTCTTGAAATTTGATCTCTTCAATTATTCTAGCTTGTGCCAGGTCTTCTTCTAGTGTGGCATATTGCTATAGCTGCAATAGCATGGAGATCGACTTTATGCAACTCTTTGAAAACATCTGAGTCATGTCGGCCATGGGAGGGAGGTAAGGTAGCTTTGAAATCAATGTCCTCCATTGATTACCATAAGTGGCTATGGCCTCATCATCATACTACTTAAGGCTAGCTAGGTCACTTAAGGATGCCTTCTTCTTGGTTTTGAAGGCAAAACATTCAAGGAACGCATCCACTAGATGGTCTAGATTGTTGATGCTATGCTTCGATAATTGGGTAAACCAATCCGAGGAAGGGCCTACGAACGTGGTTATAAATGTTCTTAGAAGCAATGCATCATTATCCTAAATGCCAAAGCATTGAATTAGGAACCTTGTTATGTGCTCTTGGGCATCCTCATCCCCTCTAAAAATTTCCAAGTGAGGCATTTTGAAGTGGTCGGGGTATGGGGGTGCCAAAATTGAAGGATGCATAGGGTGATTGCGGAGCTGGCGTAAGGTGGGCTTTTGGGGCCCCAAAGTCTTAGTCTCCATAGAATCTAAGCATTCTAACAGTGCTTTGTATGCATCATAGGATTTTATTTCTTCTTCTTTGGTTTGTTCCCATTATGAATTATGAGGAACTTGAGGCCTATGGAGGGGTAGATGGGTAGCACCCCCCTACCTTGGTAGGGTGTTTCAGCCCACTCTTCTTCTCATTCAAAATCCTCATAGGCTTCTTGCGGAGTTTCTAGGTGTTACCTATAAACATGGATGGGTGCCTATGGAAGACACCCATCATTGGTTCTAGGGGTGGCCTTCCATTCAGGTCTCAGAGGTCTTGGAGGCAACACTTGATAAGGTCATGGAGACCTGTCCCGTACTAAGGGGTTATGCCTCTCATAAATTTCTATCCTATGCATGCGATGGGTTGGAATCCTATCATGAATAGTGTTCTAGAGTAACTCATCTATCTGGAGCTAAATGCGCTCTTTGTTAAGATGATACAGTTGCTCTAACTGCTGTTGATATTGCCTAAGCTGCATAATTTGTGCTTGGCAGATGACCTATTTTGCAAATGCCAAGTTGATTTGTTCCATCGTCCTAGGTCTAGGAGGCCTAGATGCCTCCCCTACATATCTATCTTAGTAATGGTGATCCAAGATCTCTATGGGTCATTTTCCTTTGTCGAGGTTAGCAACATTCACCTAAGGCTTTGGCCTCAATAGGTGATCTTGATAATTAGCAGGTGCGGAGGTGCATTGCTCCCATGTGGTGTATTGCTCTTGAGGAATATACTAGTTTTCCTCATGCTCCCTTTCCTACATGTGAAAGGTACAGGTGGAGTTGGCTCACCCTGTCTAAAGAGCCTTGCACTCTAGATTTGGCCTATTGGTTCTAATAGCAATGAGGGGTGGAGAAGGAATGATATAATCATGTGGTCCCACCTTATGAACCCTATGCTGCTATAGCACTTCATCACGTAATGGCCACTCATAATGAGTTTCTAAGGGAGCCTTCCCATGTGTGTACTCCTCCTAAGAGGGTCTGTGTTGAATGGGAGTGCCCCTCAAAGGGGTGCCTCTATAGTCCTTTTCTGTAGTGGCATAGTGTGGACTATGTTGTGGGCCAGGTTGCCAAGGTGGTATAACCAAGTCCTTGGGGCTATAATGGAGGTGACTTGTGCCCCCTTGTATACTTTCCATAGCTTCTGCCTGTGATTGGGCTTGGCTATGGGTATACACCATGGTGGTGGTATTTCTAGAAAGATATGTATATTTTTATCTCCTTTACAAAAAAATTATGCTATACCAAACAAAAGGGGACCACACAAACAAAGAAATGATTATCTCATTTACAGATTAAATGTGTGTCCTAGATCTAGTTTAGTGTGTTTGATTTTTGTTATGCAAATATTGTAAAGGAAACTTTGTTATACATGCATAATGAGGGCTCTTGTATCTCCAAAATGGTCATCCCTTCAATATACCATTGCTAGGCCATTATACCGAACCTCTTAATGTACCCGCACTTACATGAGGGAAACTATTGGTACACGAGAGCAGAACAGTACATGGAACATAGGCGGTACGAAAGGGGGTTCACTCTATTTTTGACACCTACCATAGAATACTTATCCTCATGCATGGGGAATCACCCCCATTACACTTGGTCAGCTTTCAATAGCATTTACATCTAGCAACAGTCGTGATCGGGGTATATGTATGCAAAATCCAAGCCAAGGTGGTGATGAAATGCATCGTTGGTCTTGGTCAAGTGTTGGGGTATTAAGACCAATTTTTTGATGTTAATTTTATTAGGTGGTGTGTGTGTGGGTCCTTTTAATCATGTAGAGAAAGAAAACATACAACAAAAGGAACTCACCAATCCTAACTAGAACTAAAACCTATGATGAGGACTTGCCATTGGTGCAAGTATCATGTAAGAAAACCAAAGAAGAATGCATTCCTAGTCAAGTTACTTCCATTTAATTTACTCTATGTTTTTTTATTTTATTTTTATTATTGAAAGAAGGAAAAAAAACTACTTAAATTTTCTATGCAAGAAAAGAAAACAAAAAATTGCAGAAACAGAAATCACAAAAACACATAGGATGTTTAGAAAACTTACCTCCTCTCTGTCTAAACCAGATGCCTTTGAGTTTCTACTTAGAAAATGCATAGAGCTCTAATAATCCTAGATTGGTATGAATAGAAGGTCTACATTCATAATAGTATGGGTTGAATACATATTTTTCCTGGGGTGGGACGAATAGTAGGTCTGTATTCGTCACAGGGTGGCACGAGTAGTAGTCCAGTGCCCGAAGGAGTAACACCTACAAGGAAAACCACAAAACTTGGATAAAAAACCTTATCTTAATAGTAGGGGATAGGTCCCACCATGATCACCACTAAAAGCCGAATTTAGAGTGACAGCGTACCATATATGATGCAAATCAAATAGGTATGTTATAGATGCTAAGTCCTACAAATGCGATGAAAAAATGCATGAAGCAAAATGATGCAAAAATGAGATGTAAGAAAAACAAAGTGGGGCCTCTTTTATTAATGTTTCTTTTAATCTAGTTACAATACATCTCCCCCCTCTAGGTCTCAGAACATTTGATACATTTTGTTACATCAATGGATGGTACGCTTCCAGTGTCTTTCGCATGCCCACATTCAAAATGGGTGGGCCAAACGTTGTCGTTGCTTGCATCCATGTTTTCATCATTCCTTTTTTACCCTATGGCATTCCTGGTAGTGGGATCCTATGCACAAAAAAATAGCAAATAGTTAATAGCATATGCGGATGTAGGAAAACATGCAATCCCCAAAGCCTCAGGCTAGTAAGTACATAAAATAGTAAAACTATGGTCAAAAAATTTCATAATGAACCCAAAATTTGATATAAGTATCAAGACATCATCAAGGACCCATTGCAAAAATAACAGTCAGGAAATCATGCATGTATTTCTAATCGCTCTGGGGTGGGATGATTAGGACTGTCACAAAATGTGTGAGAGCGACCTTGCAAATGTCCTACCCAGAGGCCTCAAAAGCTCCTGCAAAATTGGGGTTAGGCTAAAAGGGGAATTTTGAGATGACCCAGAAGGTCATATTTGGAATATTCTACCCATATTGTCCTATATATGAAGGTGCTCCCTGTAGGTTAGTAAACACATAAAATGATAAAAACAAGGTCAAATCAAGTCATAATACCATGAAACTTGAACAACAGCATAAGTACATGAAATATGACAAAATGCAAAAAAGGACAGTAAAAAAATCAAGCATATATTTCTAATCGCTCCGGGGTCGGGCTATTAGGACTATAGTAGTGCGGGGGGTGCCCGGGGGAAGGACGCCCACCGTTTGGGGCCTATTTTTGGCACCAATCCAAGTGGGATGGGTCCAAAACATCCTATGGGGTTGTGTCAACAATTTTGGTGTGGGATTATGGCTGATTTCTTGGGTTTTAGGTATAGATTGTGTTCCTAGTGTCCACCCGATAACCTCTCTTCCAAAAGAGAAATTAGGGATGTCGAAAGCATAAAGAGGAATGGGGATATAATTTGGCAGCACTCCATTGCTCCAAATGCTCTAGCTCTCTTATATTTTTTGGGTGAGGAGGCTCACATTTTTATAGGCCTCAAGGTCTCCTTTGCATGCGCATGCGAGGGCACCACTTGGCTCACTATGCCCTTTTGGGGGAGAGAAGATTCCTCCCTAATTTAGGACCTCCATGATCAGGGCATGCTTGACTAAAGTCCCTCTCTCTGATTTGAAACCGTTCCTTGCAATTGCATGCCTTGAAGGCAAATTTGGGTGGTGGATATGGGCTGCCATTTGTCGAG
This sequence comes from Wollemia nobilis, assembly GCA_028583015.1. NCBI lineage: Eukaryota > Viridiplantae > Streptophyta > Pinopsida > Araucariales > Araucariaceae > Wollemia > Wollemia nobilis. Next base: position 1,125,173 of record JAQPPZ010005611.1, read on the forward strand.
GCTTGACTTTTTGCTAGTGAAACCTGCTAATCATCCCATCTTGGAATGATTTCTGCTAATCATCTCGGGGTGGGACGAATAGTATTCTAATCATCCTAGGGTGGGATGAATAGGGATAAAAGTTCTTAAAAGGTTCCAAATTGTCGTATGACCTTCCAAAACTGATTTGGGAGTGGTTAGGACCACTGTTTAACCTCTTGAGGCTGCCCTAGGGGGTATGTATGCCAATTCGATCAGTGCTTGTAGTCACATAATCAGATTGGTGCTATTTTGGTGTCTACAAGTACCCAAATTCTTAGTAAAAGTAAAAACCAGGGAGCCATCTAAAAGTCTACCAATTCCTCCCACACTGGATTTTCCAGGGTTCCCTCTAGAGGCTCCATCAGTATTGACTTTTCCAAAATCCTTAGGAGGAGGTTGCCAATTTCTAGTCCTATCCATCTTACTAATACTCACATTCCCTTTAAGTTGGTTGCCCTTAGAAGATTTAATATTCAATATTTGCATCACTTGATCCCATCTTTGGTGGGAGTTTTGGGGGTGATTAAGGAGTTGATGGACTGATTCAACTAAGTTGGCTATGGTATTTTTCCAAATATAGTGAATATCCTTCCTATCTTGATTAAAAATTTGGCTTGTTCCTTTCATTCCAAATATTCCAAAGAAGAATGGTAGAACCCATCCAAACTAACTACCTAATAAAATGATCAACACCCTCTTGATTAGGCCAATCCCTCCAAAGTTGTTCAAAAGTAAAAAAATTGGACCACTATAAGCCAAGTAAAGTGGCCATTCTCCTCCATAGCTCAGAGGCTAAAGTACACTCAATAAAAATATGGTTGATATTTTCTACATTCTCTTCACACATTTCACATCTAAAAGGGCCATGAAAACCATGCTTCATAAGTTGCTCACCAATAAGCACCCTACGATGCAATAAAAGCCAATTAAAGAACCTCACCTTAGGCCAGAGCTTTTGAGCCCACAATCGAGAAAATATGTCGAAGAATGGTTGGGATTATTATGGCATAAGGTCAAATAACCTTGAGCAACTGAATACTCACCCTTAGTAGTGTTGTTCCATCCAAAACAATCTTTTTCATGGGACCAAGAGAGGGATCTCATATGAAGGATGCCTTGGATATCTTGTCTTTGCCTTTCTGGGATTTGAATAGGCCAGTCCTCAATAGGGATCCAATATCTACCAACATTTGAATTACCAATATGGTACCGATAGTAATTAGCCACCTTTATCCAATTAGCTCGATGAAGCTCCTCCATCCAAGGCCTCCAATCGGGAAACCGAGTTATCAAAGGCTTGTGACCATCCCAAGAATCTATCCAAAAATTTGCATGTTGACCATTATGAATGATCCAAAATAATTTTTTCTTTATCAAATCCTCACCAGTCTTAAGAACTACTAAAATGGGAGAACCTTTGGTAGGAAGTTGATAGCGAACAAGGTCTTCAAGACTTTTGTTCTCAACATATTTAGCACGGAGATTATTGGCCCAAAGAGCATTGGGGTTATGCAACATCCTCCAATATAATTTAGCAGCTAAAGCTTTGTTGTTATTAATTGAAGACCGAAATCCTAACCCCCCTTCACTCTTAGGAAGACATAAAGTATCCCATTTCACCAAGGCCCATTTTATTTTCTCCTTAGTACCACTCCAAAGGAAACGATGACTGATTTGATCCAATTCTTGAAGAACAACCTTTGGGATATTCAAAATGGAAGAAACATAAATAGGAATAGCTTGAAGGACTGATTTTACCAAGGTGATTCTACCCCCAGAAGAAAGCCACTTGTTGGTCCACTTTCCAATTTTCTTCTTGACTTTGTCCAACAACCAATTCCAATATTTATTTTTCTGCCTTTGAATATTTATGGGAATACCTAAATAAGTGATTGGAAGAGAGGTCTTCTTATATCTTAATTTATCCAAGACCATGGATTCTTGTCTAGCAGAGCAGTGAAAGAAAATAACTTTAGATTTGTCTTCATTGATCAACTGCCCAATAGCCTTAGAAAAATAGCTAATGATTTGCTTAATATTAGAAGCTTCCTTAACTGTAGCTTTACCTAAAAGAGTAGAGTCATCCACAAATTGAAGATGAGAGATAGGTCTAGCTCCATGAGCAATGGTAACTCCCTCAAGGGTTTTGTTTTCCCTCTTTTTGGTTATAGTCCTACCCAAGCATTCAACAAGAATGATGAATAAATAAGGGGATAGCGGGTCACCTTGCCTAATACCTCTGGAAGCTGGGAAATACTGAGAAGGCCTACCATTGATAAGAACTAAGTAGGAAACTAAAGAGATACATCCCATAATCCAATCCATCCAATCCTTAGAGAAACCAAATTGCCTCAAAACTTTGATAAGGAAGTGCCAATCCACTCTGTCATAAGCTTTGGATAAGTCTAACCGAATGAACATGGAAGGAGAATTTTGCATATCCATGGAATGGATGGCTTCCCGAGCAAGAACTATCTCATCTACTATTTGATGTCCTTCCACATAACCCCCTTGCTCTGGGGAAATAATCTTATGCAAAAGAGGCTTCAACCTTTCTCGCCATGATTTTAGTAATGATTTTGAGAAGAACATTACATAAAGCAATAGGTCTAAAAGCTGAGATATGATCAACCTCTTGAGCTTTTGGAACAAGAGTAATATAAGTTTTATTGATAACCTTCAAAATTTCTTTGGATTTCCTGGCTTCTTCCACCACCTCTAATAAATCAACATGAAGGATATCCCAAAACTCTTGGTAGAACTCAATAGGAAAACCATCAGGACCTGGGGTTTTCCCTTTTTGCATTTTAAAAACTACTTGTTGAAGCTCATTGATAGTAACAGGAGCAGTCAAAATAGAGTTCTCCTCAAAAGTGATAAGAGAAGGGATTGCTTGAAGAACATTATGTTGTGAAGCTGAGTCAAGAGGAGTAGCAACAAAAATATTGGAAAAGTAATCAACAACAATAGAGTTCATGCCATCCCAAGTATAAACAACATCTCCAGAATCTGATTTTAAGGAAGAAATAAAGTTGTGAGATCTTCGAGCTAGAAGAGATTTGTGGAAGAAATTTGTGTTTCGATCTCCTTCTTTGAGCCATTGAATTCTAGATTTTTGCTTCCATAAGATTTCTTCTCTTTTTTCCCATTCCTCTAACCGAGTTGTGAGTTTAATTTCATCTCGCACTTCTCTTCTCTCGTGAGGCCATCTAAATGGATTTTCTTATTCAAATTTTCAAGATGAGCAATAACTTCATGTTTTTTTTTATGAACATCCCCAAACTCTTTCCAGTTCCAAGTCTTGATTTTGGATTTAATGTATTGCAGTCTTTTGGCAAAATAGAACATCTTAGTCCCATGCCTAGGTTTACCTTCCTTCCACCATTGTTGCACATGAGGTCTGAAGGAAATGTCTCTAAGCCACATTAATTGAAAATAAAAAGGAGAGAAACTCACATTGGTTTTCCACATTTCCACCATGACTCGCCAATGATCCGAACCAACATTATTAAGAGTCTTCACTTTAGGAATGTGACCATGGATTAAGAAATTTTCAGAGAGCAAAAACCTATCCAATCTCTCCATTATACAAGCTAAGCCTTGCCTTCTATTAGACCAAGTCATAAGGCCATTATCTCAGTTGGATATCCACAAGATGGAGGTTTGCAATATATTCGCTCATGAGGTCATTGCTTTTGTCCAAATTTCTATTTCCCCCCATTTTCTCATCCAGAGAGAGGATGGTATTGAAATCTCCTCCGATCAAGATCCAAGCTTTAGGAAAATGAGAGATAATATGAGTAATATCCTTCCACTGTCTTCTTTTTTCCTCCAAAGAAGTCGGAGCATAAATAGTAATGCAGAGCATAATCTGGTTGGAATGTCTACTTTGAATAGCTATAGCCAACAAACCCCAACTGCCAACCATATGGTGAATAACTACCTCTTTTGGGTCCCAAAGACAAGCAATGCCACCCGAAGTCCCTTGGGAACTGAGGGAAACCACTTTTCCAGCTGGCCAAATTTTACCGGCAATTAAGTCCATATCCTCCATTGACATCTTTGTTTCTTGAAGGAAAACAAGATGTGGATGATTTATCTGAATCATTCTTCTAATTTCATTTTGTTTTGAAAGACTCCCTTTGAGTCCTCTAATATTCCAAGTGATGATCTTCATTAATACCAAGGCTAAAAAATTTGGGAAGGGCATTAATCTTACCTTCCTCTACAAGCTTTTCACCTTCTTTTACCATATGATATTGATTGGTCTTGCGACCTACTTTTTGATTAGAATCCATCTTCAATTTTTTTTCCCTGTTTCTTGACTTATTCCAATTGAATCTGAGATGGCTTCTAACCTTGAAGAATGCTCGTACACAACCAAAATTTTACTAGATGGTTCAACGGAGTCTATATTGGGACCTCGCATTATTTAAAGTTTTGACATTTGAAATATTGTTTTTCTTGTGTAAATTTTCTCCTTTTTTTTCTATTGAAAACCTTTGATTTGTTGGTTTGTCTCTCGAGTTCTTCCCTTCATATTTAAATTGTGTTTCTAAGATTTCAGTTTCCATTATTTCCTCTTCCTCACTTGGGACATCATTTGTGGAAAGGATTTCAAACATATTAGCAGATGACTTTGATTGATCCTTCATAACTGGTTTTTTCTGAGTGTTCTTCTTCTTAGGTATTTGGAAACCTCGTTGAGTTTATATCTTCTTTCTTTTGATCAGGAATTTTATTTGGGCAAGCACTGGCCAAATGACCATATTCATGGCAAATTCTACAATGAAAAGGAATGTTCTCATAGTCCACTACTTGCTCCCAAGTGTCTTCCCCAAATTGTAATGTGATATTTTTAGGTAGGGGTTTGTCAAAATCCATTAAAACACAAATCCGAGCATAAATAATATGTTCAAAATTTTGAGTACAATCAGCAATCATCATAAAAGTTCCTAAAGAGTTTCCAATTGAAGAAAAAATAGTAGGATTCCAAAATTCAATAGGGAGGCCAAAGAGTCTAACCCACATGGGAGCTATAGAAGGCATCTCTTCTTCGGCTTTAAATTTAGTATGCCAGGGCTTCATGAAAAGCCCCTGCCCTTCCAAAAAACCAAGGACCCCCTTGAAAAGTTTTCTCTCTATCTTCATTATTAGCAAATAAAACAAGAAAATAACCATTTGGATAAATAGAGATTTGTAACTCACCTTTAGTTTTCCAGATTTTTGCAGCCCAGACTTTGAAAGCAGATAGACTCGGACGAAAACCCATGAACCGACAAATTAGTCCTCTTTTTTCCAAATCTTCAATGCCAGTCTGAATGTTACCCATATCAAGCTTAACAATAGGAGTTCCATCAGCGCTTTAAGACATCCCGACTCCATTTTCCTGGGATCAATATTAGGCATTCTTAGAGGTTTATGGGAAGCCCTAATATTGATATTAGCATTGGGCTGAGGTTGTCCACCACGAAGGGCATCCCTAAAATTCATTTTTGGGACTGAGTCTTCAAAATTCTTACCCTTGATAGGGGTTTTCATAGTAGAATTATTTTGTGGGTGCACCTTAGCACCAGATTCACTTGAGATATGAGCCATTTTTTGATCAACTACTTGAAACTTGTTTCGTGATCTCTTTAATCCTTGCCCTAGACACCGTGGAAAGGTATGGTTTTCACTTTTCTTTTGTGCAGCAAATTGGAAGCCGTTGTCACTCAAGTTCACAGTATGATCTGTTGAAAGATAAATTTCTAACCCATATTGTATCCCCTGCAACATTTCCTGCTAAAATATTGAGCATAAACCACAAAAATATTGGCCGCTAGGGCCCGAAGGCCCTAAAAACCAACCTCTGGAGCTGCTTGCACTCAACCCAGATGAAACCCTCACATAGCCACTTGCCAAATATCTCGTTCACACATAGGGATGCGCTAGGATCTGTGTTGCTCCAAATGATATGAAAATTGGTGGAGACGTTCTAGGGTTTTTCAGGCATCTACCCTCAAAATTTTAGCTCAATCCGAGTCCGGATGAGTGAGATATGGCCAAAACGAGTTTGGCAGTTTGGGCAGTCCTACGAAAAACGTCTCGCTTATACTCTAGTTAGAGATACATTTAGAGGCATGAAAAATTTGGAGGTGTATCATTTTGCTAAAGATACCTCAAATTGATAAAATTACTAGGTGTAGAAATGTTTACCCTTGGTAAATATTAGGTGAATATTTTCTATAAATAAGAGCCATGGACTGCATTGTAAATATATTTTTACCTTGATGAAATCATATCCACACTATGTGAGGCCCACATTTGTGCAAGAATTTTTCTTTTCAATTGTGGTATCACTCTTTTATATTGTGGAATGCATGGTGATTGTGACACTTCCCCTTTTACTCCTTATCATTCCTTGTTATTTTCATTCCATACACATAGGATCAAGTTGTAATTATTCAATATCTTCATGTGTTTATTGATCACGCATTCACCTTGTTACAACTATGGCCATATTTTAATTTATATAATTTACTTTAATATCTTATTCCCTTACCCTTAAAGAATTTACTTTATATTTTTATTATTTGTACTTAGATTATATTTTTTTAGATTCATGAGCATAGTGGGAGTAGGTCTAAGAACATAGGTTGAAAGGGACATGATATCCCTTCTAAATATATTGATTAATTTATGAGGTGTATAATAAGTTAGGAAATTTTCCAATAAAAAAGAACTTAAAAATTTGTAATACCTAATAAGCCATGAGTAACTCAAAACAACTTGAAAAGTGTTTCAACAATTAAATTAAAGGAAGTAGAAAAACTTAATGAAGTAAATGCCTATAGTAGTTATAATAAAATGTGTATGGACAATCAATAATCACATTCTTCAACACTTACCTATATAATATACAATATCAAATGATGCATTTGATTCTTTTTGGTCACCCACAAGCACAACATGATTGGACACATAAACCTAGATTTTCCAAATTTACTCTTGAATTTTATTTCTAGCATTGAAATATTTAAGCAAGAATTTTATCAAAAGACTTAGATTTCTAAATATTCACACATACACAATGTTAAATTTCTATTTCTCATTCAACCTAGAAGCTAGTGGCAAATAAAAAAATTATATAAAACTATGATAGACAATGATGTTATAATTTCCTTATCAAGCCAATACCAATACTTAAAAAAATTATAGGCTAAAGTAGTAGATAATTTGGTTTACAATTATTTATTGGACTTTGCAATATAGATATTAAGTTAATTTGAGTAGAAAAATAATAAACTATTAAAATTAAGTTGAACATAATATTTCCATTTTTTATTTTCAATGTTTTATATAACTATAAATATTCTTATCCTTTTTTAAAGAGTGCCTTTATTTCTAGATTATATTGTAGAGCTAAATGACGTCTATTCATAAAAACCAATTTATCCAACCATATACAAGTAGTAGCACAACTAAATCCTACATTAATATTTATCCATCCAATGATAATTTACTAGCAATCATTTGATAAGCTTTCCATATGATTTTGGTAAGGATTAAGATGCTGAATTAAATGGACCATAAAATAATTTGTCATAAGAAGACAACTTTATATGATCCATTAGCTTGAGCTGATTGAATTCATTATCTTATTGATTGTTTCTATGGCTCATTATAGACTAAGGATTTTATCATCCATTTAGACATCAAACAAATAACTTTACCATGTATCTATCAATCATAAATGCTCTCTATGTTGAAAATGAGTACATTGGATCCAGTAGATTGTATCCTAAGATAGGTACTTTTTTCATTTAGAATAAATAAAAATCCTCATTACTTTGGTGAATCATTAATAGTGAGATTTTTTGGGAAGCCAACATGAATAATTTGATGTTTGTTTGACTATAAATATCCTTTTAAAATCTTGTATATGACTAACTAAAGATAGATACTATGTTAACATAGTACCTAGTTTCCTTGATAATTTATTCATGAACTAATTCCATAAATATTTTACATATTACACCCACAATGTAATGTAAATATAATGGGATAAACCTTGCCATGTCTAATTTATTTTGACATTATTTTGAAATAGAGGAAATTTTAGTCAGATCTTTATAATGCATTTGATTGTGAAAAATTTGATCTTAAAATTATATAAAATATATCAGTGACTATGAGGGCATTGTCTATTTACTTTATATCATGTCTCAAACACTATTTCATAATTAAAGTGGGAGTTTATCACACTCCCTTAATAGAGTAAAGAAATACCATGAAGCATGTGTACCTCACTCTTGCTCTTTAATAACTATCTAAGAGCATCCAAAAATATCATATATAAGAAGGTAACAAGAAAATATCCTTATAAAATAGACATCTATGATAGTACAAGAAAAAATAAGGATACATTAACAACTACTCTCATTAAGGTATTCTCAAACAAAAAATTCACTCTATTGGTAACCTTAGGATAAACTTGAACCAATTTAAAATATGAATTATAAAATTCCATATTATATGGTCATAGGATCCATAAAAATTGAACCTAATAAAGAAATTATATTTTCCTATTTTATCTACTTATTGTATTTCCTCCCCCAAAAAACCTCTTACAATAGTATTATTGTCTTTACTTAAACTCCTATATATATTTTTTATTTTTAAAATTCTCATATTTTTGTGCTTACACTTGAGACAATTGAATAAAATATTAGACACCTTATTCAATTTATTGATCAATTGAATTTTATCTTGACCAAATTATTACTCTTTTATTTTGAATTCCCTTAATTAAATTTCATGGTTAAGAACCTAATATTACCAAAAAAAAGAATCCAAGGAGCAATTCAATGCTTGCCTATATTATTCTAGTTTTACTCCATAGCTAGGACCTTTCCAAAGTCACATAATAAATCAATGCAATTATAAATAATTTCATTCCATTGTCCAATTCATTTATATTTGATATTAGGATAACCCCTTTCATAATTTTTAAACTAATTTTGGAACTGAGCCACCCGTCCTTTGATGATGATATGAAAAAAATTCTAAAGAAAAGGGGGGTGTTATCCTGCTTGGAGAAGTTCAATGACCATAACTTACAACTAGCTTGACACATTTCTTACACCTAGCATAATTGGGATGTCAAAGTGGGAAATTTGGAGTTTGAAATATCAATTCCCCTTATTACAGAGGTTACAAGTTTACTAGTTGATGGGGCCTACAATAATAGGGGGAAACATTCCCTAGTAAGGGAAGTTCAGAACTTCTTGAGTGAGGAAAAAAATTTGGAAAGGTATCAAACTAAGTTTGGGAGAGATTACTATAAGGATACCTTGATTATGATGCAATATTTACCTTGGATAAGAACATGGATTTGTTAAGGAGCTTTCATTTCATGTTTCTCAACCAATTCCACCAAAATAGACCCATGAGTACCCCCTCATTCCTATTTTAGTCTTTATAGAGGACTATTAACAAGGTCAAGAGAGGTAAGATGTCTGACCCCTTGCACCAAGGTTTAATTAAATTGATCTTTGATCATGTTTATAAAGGTAAAGGCTTTATAGGAGAAGAGATTCTAAAAAACCTATCCCTAATCCCATTGGTGGTGACTTCCCCTGATCCATTGGAGAACAATGAGTCTGATTTTCATGAAGTTTTCCTTTAACATGATTTCAACACGAGTGAGAAAATTAATTTTAACTTGGCTAAATACACCTAGCCTAGGCAAGGATGAGAAATACACTATCTGGTCCAAGCACCTAATATTAGTTTCTAAACATGGTAGGAAAGTCCCAATGACTATTGAGGATTCAAGCTTTGAGGAATCAACTCCAATTAGGAAAAAATGAAGCCAAAGGCTAGGCTGGTTGAAAGAGGCTTTAATGTTTAGGTTTTGAATGATGCTCTAAAGACCATTCTAAATGTTGTGATTAAGCTTTAGAATTCCCATATTGCATCCTTGAATGCAGTAATCTCTAGTGTAGAGGAAGTCAAAACCTTGTTGAGCTAAAGTCTAACTAAGCAAGTAGGGGGTCCAAATCAGGATAAATATAATGATAGAGATATTTAATTAGGCCTAGGGTCTTTTACTATTTTTGTTAGGGTTTTCTTTATTTTCTATTGGTTTAATTTATTTTCCCCTGTGTGGGTATTTTTTTGGGTTTGTGACTAGCCCGATGTGGGGGTTGGTTGTTGGAATTCTCTAATGCTTAATATGTATTATTATTATTTATATTATCTTTATTCAAATCATTTGTAGTTCTCCCCTTGAGGGGGAACTAATTTTTGTTTTTTTTGTGTGTATTTATCATCTTTAGTCCTTCTAAATGTTGGTTGTTGCTCCTTTTGCACAATGTTTGAGGATCCTTTCAAAACTCTTTCTTTCACCTTATAAAAAAATCATGACTAGAGTTCTTAAAGACATTAAAACTTCTTGAGGAGATACACTTTAAGTTTTGGTGGGATGACACTAAATTGATGTTATTCACTAGAAATTAATATTATGACAAGGATCATAAAATAACCCATAGATTTTTTAACCAATTACAATAACCATAAGGATAGAAATAATCCAAGCAATTTAGTTTAAACTCATTACAATTTCTACAATAAGATGAAGTGAACCAAAAAACTAAATCATGTTTCTTAGGAATATGAAGAGGATCAAACACTTCTAGTTTATTCTAGTAAGTAACCTAAGCACTAAACTCATTAGAGGATAGAGAGGGGTGAGACAAGATACTCCTTGTATTTGATATATTATCTTTCATGTTAAAACCACCTCCTAAAATACACTCGTTGTCTAGGAAATATTCTTCTCTTCAATTCCACAGCTTAATCTTGATTTGTGCTTCATTAAACCCATAGATTAAACATCATACCATATAAAATAATAGTGGCTAGAACACAACAATGGATAGTATCTTCATATCATCTATTCATTAAGTGTTCATATAATGACCTAGGACCAACACCATACCTCCACTATCCTTCATGTGAGAGAAGACAAACAATCCTTTTAGCCAAATGACCTGTATTACAAGGTCTAGACAAAATTCATTGCACTTTACTTACTAAAACATCATAATTTAAAATTAAATGTATATATGCACGAGAGAAAATAATTTCTTAATAAATGTATAAGCTAGAAATGATAGTGTGAAGTTCAAGTGGCTATGAGATTTTTTACGATTGATATATATATATTTATTGTAAACACATAAAAAGTGTCACATTTGCAATGGTTAATATTAATATTTAATAATGTATGCAATTATTTTAATTAATATATTGCAATCTTATAAATTATTAATGTTGACTATTCTAGCCCATTTGACCCACTTGAGCTCCTTCCTATGCCTAACCATGATCATCATGAGGCCACTAGGCTATGTTAAATCTAGTTCACCTAATTCCAATTGGAATTTAATTCACCTCTTTCCTCCACATTCCAAGATCATTAATGCATTTATGTGAGGATTCCCTCCACCCAAGCACATTAATGAGATATGTCATTTTAGTGGGTGAGGAATCTATCCAAAAAAATTCATTAGTGAGGTATATAATAATGCATAATGGTATGTCATAAGGTGTAGTGGCATGTCATAATACATCATAGGGTGTCATAGCCCAAATAGAGAAAGTTGCACATATGTCCATCCAAGTGAGTAAACCCTAAGATTTCTCCCTTACCTCACCAAATAAACTTGTATATTATTACCCCCCTCATAATTCTCTTACACCATTGGGAAATATTACAAATATACCCCAATTTCATTTCACTTAGGGAGGAGCACACAAAATACTAATGAAACTCTACCTAAATTTCTTTGGATATGCTACGTATGCTTTTGAATTTGTGATTGCAAGTACATAATTCATAGATCTCAAAGGCATAAATAATGGAGTCTTTTCAAAATGTTTACTAATATTTATTTTTGTATTTATGCTTACCTTAGATATCCAAACTAAAATGGATCTATATTAGAGGATTTGAAGCAAATCCATGAAGGTCCATATTCAAACCTGAAACCTCTATAAAAAACCAATAGCAACCACATTGAGTGCCTACATTCAAGCACAACCACCCTAGGAAGCTACACAAAATCACAACCATCCTAGGTAACTTCCAACCACCCTAGGTAAATGCACAAATCCAACCACCTTGGACAATCACCTAGGTGCCTGAAAACCACCCTAGGCAGTCACATAGGAGCCAGACCCACCCTAACTATTTTGGGTAGAACTTCCTCATCTAAAATTAGATTACCATGAAATTTTGAGGGTAGATTATTGACAACTATAGGAAGGTTCCCACAAATTTTCAGCCCATTTTAAGAAATATAATCTAACTAACCTATGCAGTTTCCAACCACCCTAGGAAGTTGAACCTTAGAGGTAAACATAGACCCAAAATCAATAGAATGCAACCAAGCAAGGTAAAATTAGGTATTTTATCAGGTTTTATAAGAATTTTACATAGTTTTGTAATTATTAAATTGATTTTATAAGGGTTTTTAATGGTTTTGTAAGCTTTTGTGACCCTTTCTCATGATTTTGGGCCTCATCTCAAAAGGCCCCACAAATACTGCTAATGCTTTTATTGTGGGATTGTGTGCAAGTATTGGGATCCACATAGTATCTTGGGAGGTCAAGCAATGAAATTTAAAAACCCTCCCACAACTTGTTGTATGATCAAGCAAATAATTTGTGACACCATAGATATTATTTATAAAGTAAAATCATTTGTTTTGGGAGGTTGATTGTAACTGAAAGGGCTAAATTGAAAAGTAAATTTTATTAATATCAATATCATATATTTTTGTCTATTTAATTATTATGGTACATTTCCTCTTTCACATAAATGGTGATCAAAGTGGGACCCTTTACCCTTAACACATTTGATGCTTGTTATTTTGCATGAGCTTTGGCACTTGCATTTGGCATAGCATGTCTTGTATGTTTTGGTTAGGGTTCTACTTGGATTGATTTGCTAACTTTATATTTCCTATTTCTACCATAGGCACCTAAAATTAGGAAAGACACAATAACATCATTCAAATTAGGTCTTGATCTTCCAATATCTACCCACCCACAACCACCCAAGATAGACTACAACTACCTAGGGAAGCTACCAGGATTAGACATTACCACCTAGGGTGATCGCTAGACAAAAAAAACTACCCAGGGTGGCTACATAGGATCATACACAACCACATAGACATAGAATCAGAGGCACAAAATTCTCAATTTCCTTTCTTTCCAGTATAGGATCATAGGTTAGTTTATCATAACACTTAGTTTTGAATAAAATATCATGGCATAGTTCATGTAGCACCCTAAAATTGGCGCATTTAAACCCTTAGTAAAAAGATAAAAATTTGAATTTTAACTACCCGTTAACCTCTCCCCCAATTTTTCATGCCATTTTTAGGAGTTGTTTTGACCGTTGGACGATATCATCACCGATCAGACGAAATCATCCCAGATCGGACGAATTCATCTAGAACAGAACGTCCAGACGATTTCATCCCAAAACTGAATTTTCATAATTAGTTTCTATTTCAACAGCCTCTCCAACTTGGGTAGAAGCGTGTCTACACAGTTGGAGATTCCTCCATTGGAGATCTCCCAGATTGGGATAATCCCCAACCTCCTAACCTCCCCCTAATCCTATATAAATTGGGTTTTTCTTAGTTTATCCCCTTGGCTCTTCTCCTAACTCTCCCTAATTGATTTTCCCTACCATTTAGCTTTTCTATGTTAATATGTCCTATCTACCATTGTTTGCACTCGTAGTTTTAAGTTTTCATTGTAGGTTTTCACTGTGCTTCAGCTGGAGGAAGCTCAGATTGTCACAGGCGATTCCACACGATTTTGGATGATCATTTCGAAGATCGATGAAAATCTTGTACGATTGGAGGCAATCTTGATTGTAGTTCATATTGGGGGAAATCAGAGCCCTGAGTTTGCATTTCTCATCTTTCTTCCTTATTTTATTATGCATTAGCTTGATTATTTTTCATTTTGCATCCTGGAGTTCACCTCATTTAGCATAAATACATGATAAAGTTAAAGTTATTAAAACAATGCATTTACTTTAATATGTTATCTATATTTATCATTTAAGCATTTATACTATCATTTTTATCATTCTGCATTATTCTTGCAGTCACATTTTTGGTTTTTGGTGTCTATTTTTGTGATTGTAGGTTTTTGATGAATTTGTCTAACAAATTTTTCAGATAGACGATGATATCTTCTGATCTCAGATGATCACCTATGATTTGGGATGATTTGGTACAATTTTAGGCGATCCTATCATATTCGGGATGATCTGGACTCCTACAAGATTTAGAATCTTCATCAGACATCCAAAATCAGGTGCATTCTTTCTCATTTAACATATTCCTAGTATTTAGGATTTATTCATGCTTTCTGTATTCATATAAATTGGCATTTTCATATAGAATAGCTTAGATTCATTTTTGCCAACCTAGGGATACGAATGATCGAGTATAAAATGAACACATCAAACCCATTCTAAACCTAGGCATGGAAACTACCACTCAAAGTTTCATGGTGAACCCCACCATCCATAAAAAATTCACCCTTATACCCCTCCCCCGAGAGGCGTGACCTTCAAAGGGCCTCTCAGTCCGAGGTATTGTCCCATCCTTCTCGCATCCCCCTTCCGGGCATGGATCCTATAGCCTGAAGGTAAGGGCACAAAAAATTTGGGTCAGTACATTTTGGTGAACCCGACGTGAAACTAAAATCCTTTTGAAAACAAAAAATAAATAAATAAAAACATAAATATAAATGCATTATTAAGAATTAGAAAATTGTTAAAATTACATATCAGACTTAGATGGTAGATTATAATAAAATATGAGTTGTCACCATAAATGTTGAAAATCAATTAACAGCCATAGAGATTACTTCTGTGCTTAGAGTACCTCAAAAAAATAGGGTCCAACCTTTGTGGGATGAACTTGATAGGAGATTGGATATTATTTCATCTATATCAATCGAACTTAGGCAAATTAAGAGTTTTTTCCTAGATAGAATCCTGGATCCTAATCAGGTGACTTTGTACCATGAACTTCAGAGAGATTGCCATAGGTGGTTAGCAGATAAAAGAGCACTTGTGTCTTCAAAATTGTACACCTTTGAGGAATACCTTGAGAACATATTTGTAGTATATAAGTTTCTATCTCGTGTAGAGGATCAAGAATTCATTCTTACGGATATAAAAATATGGAATAGAGTTCCTAGAGCTATGTTATATCAAGAGTATTGCCATGAAATTTATTTCTACAGGTCAGAGTCTGAAATAGATCATATTACCATAGCACACTTTGTCAAATTTTTGAAAAACCATTTCCAATTTGAAGAGGAGCATTTCATGACTCCTGATGAACTTGATTCTATTAATGATATCCATAAACTGTTTATAGAAAACTAAGTCATTATTTTTACTATTGTTATTCTTTTTGCAACTAGAATGTTATTTGTTATCTTTATAATAATATTATAAAACACAAAAAAAAAAAACAAAACAAAAACAAAAACATTTCCCTTTTAAGTATTATAGTAGGAATATAATTAAAATATATACCTCTCAAACCTATCGCATATATATAAGTATATATATTTGCTGAAATCTAAGTTTAAGCACAATGCCTAGACTTAGGAATGGAAAACAGACTGAAGAAGAAGAAGATTGGTTAGGAAAACCATTAAATAACCTAGATGTCCTTCCTGAAGATCAAGTTCAGGAAGAAGAAATCCTAGACCAGCAAGAAGAAGAGCTTGTTGTAAGAAATGAACATGAATAAAATGTTAGAGAGGAAGGATCCTCATCCCCTTAAATGTCTCCAGGAGGAGCTGTTACATTTGAAAACATGGAAAAATTCTGGAAGTTCATTAATACTAATATTGGTGTTCTTAATAGAGCAGTCCATATGGATAAGGATTGAATTAGTGACACTAAAGCAACTCTAGAATATGTATTTCACACACACACTAATCCCTTGTCCTTTATTGATCAATAAAGTGATCAAGTTGGACCATCCAATTTGGATATGGCTGCTATAATCCAAAAAATGCAACAACAACAGGTTATCCAACCATCTAAAGTGCCTGTTAGCAAGCCTAGGGTTATTCCTACATAAAATAAACCATCATTTACTGCTCTATTTTTCCAAGTTATTGAGCAACATACTTCAAATCAACAAAAGCCCAAAATAAAACCAAACACCAATTACCAACAATCTAGGATACAACATAATACTATTACAAATCTCCTTCATAATGCTCTTCCTAAAACTTTGCATAATAGCAATATAGCATCTAATCCTTATGTCACATCTTCATACACTCATAAATCCCATACCTATGTCCCACCGAACCAACATGGTGGACAAACTAGTAACCTTGAAACCATGGTGAAACAGTTAGTTTCTCGCATGGATCAGATAGATCCCTATCATCCCTCGTACAATTATCGAGAGATGTGTAGTC
Source organism: Wollemia nobilis (assembly GCA_028583015.1). Taxonomy (NCBI): domain Eukaryota; kingdom Viridiplantae; phylum Streptophyta; class Pinopsida; order Araucariales; family Araucariaceae; genus Wollemia; species Wollemia nobilis. The sequence goes on from JAQPPZ010005611.1 coordinate 1,141,724, forward strand.
AGCCTTTAGATCTTATAGTCGTAGCACAGCCATATCCTAAACATTTTCCTATGCCTATCCTACCCATATATAAAGGAACAAAAGATCCTATAGAGCATCTTCGTATGTTTATGATAGCATGTCATGATATATCACATGATGACTTATTATTGCCAAAAATGATCTTGAAAATTTTAGGAGGAATAGCATTAGAGTGGTATTATCAATTACCCACTAATTATTTGAGGAATTTCGAAGAAACAGTCAAGTCTTTTGTTCATCAATTTAGTGCCTATATCGAAATGCATGTGACCATTAAAGACTTGTACAACTTAAAACAAGACAAGGATGAATGCTTTGCTGATTTCCTAGCTAGGAGGAGATAGTTTATAGGAAAATTATACTTTGTGTTACCTTATAGGGAGATGTTGGACATCTTTATTAATAATTTGCAAGAGCAACTATCTTATGAATTATCAACTGCTACCTTGAACACCTTCGATCAGGCTATAGACTTAGCCAGACGAGTGGAAGATGATCTCATTAGGAGAGGTCAACTTAAAAAGAAAGACGATGAGAAAACATCTAGAAATAAATATAAAAATAAACAAGTTATGGGTGATGGAGTCACTGATAGTAGAAATATTACTACTGTAAATGCTGCGAAGACAATAGAGAAGTTTATACTGAAACCTCTCGATAAACCTCCTCAAGAATTTACTAGGTTAAATCAACCTTTATCAACCATTCTACCACAATTATTAGAATGAGGTTTTATTCAATTACCAAATATCCGGGAACCTGATCCAACGATACCCGGATACAGAGCATATTTATATTGTGACTTCCATAGAGGACCTAGACACACTACCAACTATTGTAAAAGATTAAAACATAAAATATAGGACTTGATTGATAACAATGAGATGGAGGTACAAGTATTTCAACCTAAGCAAAATACTCCTAATAATGCTCAAAATAACATCCCCCAAAACCAAAATTAGAACGCCAACCAGTCATTGGACATCTTTCAACATACTTTACCAAAACATGGTAAGGAGGTGGCTAATCAAATTGAACATCATAATGTTCCCCCTCCTACCCAATATGTAGGGACTATTAGTGGGCATTTCCCTGCTCATGAGCCAGAAATATTTGACACAACCTTATCCATGGTTACGACCAGGCCTCTACATAATATTTGGACACCTGATCTCAACGATACAAAATACGAGACTGAGAGTGATATGGAAATCACATAAAATCAATCGAATAGCTCTAAATATGAATCAGATCCTATTCTCCCTATAACAAGTTATATGGTTCCAGAAGAACCATTTCCAATAAGAGTCACTACTAGACCATCCTCTCACAAATTACTTTCTAATGAGCAAGACATAAATGCTAGACCGAGACCCATTCATCATCCAAAGAATAATATTATGGGTACCATCAGAGCTATTACTAGACAACAGGCTCAAAACGCTCAACAAGATCAAATACAAAATTATGGATCAGCTCCATTTGTTTTGAAAGTTACTAATAAAGGGAATCAGACACCTAATGTTCAACCTAAACCTCCTTACAATATTAATGAACAACTATCAAATATTATAGCTAGAATTTCTCTTTTGGACCTTTTAAGATCTTCTCCTACACATAGAGATGAATTAATGCTTACATTAAGCCAGATGATGGTACCATAAGACATTCAACCCGAAGCCATGGCCAATACTATAATAACTCATGAAGTTGATTGTATTGACTTTCGAGATAGAGACATACCGCAACATAGTTTACATAAGGATAAACCCTTATATATTATTGCCTTAATTGGAGATGTAGCAATTAAATGAGTCTTGATTGATATGGTTCATCTTTAAACATCTGCACTTTTGACTTCTACCAAATATTTGGGTTTAGAAGTGATGAAATGAAAAGAACTGATATGATCATAAAAGCCTTTAATGACGAAACAAAGAAACGTGTGGAGTTATTACCATCCCATTGCAATTTGGTCTGAGAACCTTGGATATGATCGTGTTTATTGTACATTGTCTTGCATTGTACAATATACTCTTGGGTCACCCTTGGATCAACGCGATGCGAGTTGTTCCCTCAACTTTGCATCAATGTGTTAAATTCGAATTTAAGAAACAGTTGGTTACCATTCATGGTGATCCTAGACCCTTTGATATGTGTGCTTTGGCAAAACCTGTTGGAGTTCAATTTTTCCCTACTCTGTCATCCACACATCCTAATTCTCATTATCCATATAAATGTGTGAAACACACACCCATAATGCCATCTACTTCTTCTCCATCAGTTCCACCCCTACATACAACTCAACCATCCTATAAACAAACCACATTAGGACCTCAAAAAGATCCTAATCCCACAACCAATGCCTCTTGTTCTCCTCCTATAACTTCTATACCTATAATAGACCCATCTATCGACATCTCTACAACATCTACATCCACCAAAGGTATAGTTTCCACATCAGAAGATGTAGGAGATGTTCCTTCTACCTCTTATGCTCTTACTGACGAGCTCTTACCCGATCTATCTCAAATTCTTATATCATAGAAAACAAATGTTTCTATGCAAACTTCCCTTATTTTAAATAATTTACCACCATCTCCTCATACCTTGGGCCTCCCACTGCCTATGGGAAGTATTTACCAAGTCGGGAGCTGTGCTTTTATTTATAAGGGATATGATTGGGGTAGAATACCCAGAAACATCAAGACTCATTATGATGGATATGCTCGATGTTATTTTACTAATGAGTATGTTAAAGCCAAAGCTATAATGCTTAAATTGGGATATAAAGGGAAAGGTTTAAGACCTTTCCAAAATGGTATGAAATAACCCTTTGAGGTAGAGCCATGGCCTGCTCGATGTGGTGTGGGCCTATTTCCTAGTAAGGTTCAACCCTTCCCATTTGAGGATGATGACCATCTCATATGTTACCAAGATTATTTGGATGACCGCGATACTTTGCATTTAACGAATAAGCCATTTACATGTAATATGATATCTATAGCTTACCCTAAGATGATCGCTAAATCCGGTGATGAGTTGGAGGGAGATATCTTCCATGATGTCTCCATCGAGGAATTATTACATAATGAGTTTTATTTTGATGGCTCTATACCTAGTATAGCCCAGCTTGAGGCCATGACTCCTCAAGATGAATTATCCAAGCTAACCTTGGCAGAATTACAAGAATTGGGCATTTCACCTACTCCACCTAATTTTGAGAAATATCTACACATGGAAGTAGAAAATATCATAAAAATTAACATTGGAACTGAGGATAATCCTCACATAATCAACATCAGATCAAAATTGAGTCAAGAAAAATAGGATAAATACATTGCATTTCTTAAACAATATGAAGATGTCTTTGTGTGGACATATGAATATATGCCAGGTTTAGACCCTTATGTAGTTATGTATCACCTAGTAGTCCATCCTGATGCTAAACCTGTTAAATAGAAACTTAGAAAAATGCATCCTAAAGTGGCCTTACAAGTCAAAGGGGAGTTAGAAAAACTCCTGAATGTCATTTTTATACAAGCCATTTATTATCTTTGAATGGATCTCGAATGTAGTTCCAGTAACTAAGAAATAAGATACTAAGGTTAGGGTTTGTACAAACTTTAGAGATGTTAATGTTGCATGCCCTAAACATGATTTTACTCTTCCCAATATGGATCAGATCATTGATTTTACTGCTGGAAGTGGAATGATATCTTTAATGGATGGATTTTCTGGTTATAATCAGATCAGGATAGCTCCTGAAGATCAGGCTAAAACAACCTTTATTACCCCTTGGGGGACCTTTTTTTGGAAAGTGATGCCATTTGGTTTGAAGAATTCAGGTGCAACCTATTAAGAAGCCATGACTTATATCTTTCATGATATGATGCATGATATACTACATGATTATGTAGATGACATTATAACTCGTTCTATTAATGAAGATGACCATTTAGATGACTTGAGAAAAGTATTTTATCGGTTAAGGGAATATCTTATCCGATTGAATCCAACCAAATGCATATTTAGAGTTAATTCCGATAAATTATTGGGGGTTATAGTTTCTTTATGTGGCATCAAAATTGACCCTCTCAAGATTACGACTATCACTAATATGCCTATGCCCACAAATATATCTGAATTACGGAGTTTATAAGGTAAGCTTCAAGCTCTCTGTCACTTCATCGTGGTGAATAAAACTGGACCCTTTCTTAAGCTTCTTAAGAAGGATGTCTCTTTCCATTGGGACGATGAATGTCAGGAAGCATTTGAACTCCTCAAACAATATCTTCTTAACCCACCTATGCTTTCACCGCCTAGTGCTGATCGCCCATTTATATTATATATTTTAGCTTTAGATTTTTCCTTAGGATCTATGTTAGCTCAACTGGATGATGAGAAAAGAGATCATGCCAATTATTACATTAGCAGAACATTAATCAGTTATGAAACCCACTACATAGCATTAGAAAAGTTATGTCTAGCAGTCATATTTTCTACACAAAAACTATGCCACTATATGCTCAGTCAAAAAACGTATGTTATTGCTAAATCTGATCCTTTGCGGTATCTCATGAGTCGACCTTATTTATCTGGTCGCACAGCAAAGTGGGTTCTTGCTCTAAGCGAGTTTGAACTCACATTTATAAGATAGAATTCTGTTAAGGGTCAAATCATAGCAAATCAATTAGCTATTGCACCCTTAGAGTCTACCCATCCCCTCATCATTGAGTTTCCTGATGAATGCCTTAAACTAGAGGCAGACCATCCAGAGCAATGGTCCTTATACTTTGATAGAGCCTGATGCATGAGTGGGGCTGGTGCAGGTATTATTGTAATATCTCCACAAAAAAATATTATACCTCTGTCCTTTAAATTAACGTTTGATTGTACTAATAACACTTCTGAATATGAGGCTCTAATCCTTGGCTTATGAGCTGCCTTGGCACTAAAAATTAAAAATCTATTAGTTTTCAGTGATTCTCAGCTTGTTATAAATCAAATTAATGATGTTTATTAGACTAGAGATGATAAATTGTGCCCATATAAAGTATATGTATTACAATTAATATCTTTATTTGATCAAGTTACCTTGGAAACTATTCCTAGAACTAATAATTGTGTGGCTGACGCTATGGCTCTAACTGCATCTCTTTTACCCTTGGAGTTAGATGACGAATATGCTACCATAATTATTCGTTGACTCCAGGAACCCGCTTCAAATAAATAATGCTTAGAACCTTTGGATGTGTTTCTAATCAACGAAACTACTCCTGAACTTTGGTACACTGATATATTCAATTTTCTTCAAAATGGGACCTTCCCTAAAGGTTTTAATAGAAACCAATGTCGGTTATTACGTAGATGAGCAAGTCGCTTCGTAATAATTGGAAATATGTTATATAGGAGATCTTTTGAAGGTATCCTATTAAGATGTTTGAATCTAGAAGAATCTAGATCAGCTTTGAGTGAAGCCCACAATGGATCTTGTGGGGGACACTTTAGTGGTAGCACCATTGCTAAGAAGCTCCTTAGGATAGGATAATTTTGGCCTACCATGGAGAATGATGCACATGATTACGTGTGCCATTGCGACAAGTGCCAAAAACATGCTGACCTTGTCCATGCGTCTGCACAAGAACTGCAGGCTATTGCATCTCCTTGGCCCTTTTCAAAATGGGGCTTAGACATCATTGGAAAAATCAATCCTGTGTCATCTGATGGACATAAATTCATCATAACCGCCATCGAGTATTTCACAAAGTGGGTTGAAGCTATGCCCTTAGCTTCTTACACTGGAACCCAAGTTTCCAAATTTATTTTTAATCAAATTATTTGTAGGTTCGGAATTCCTACAAATCTCATCTTGGATAATGGAACTTGTTTCAAAAATAAATATGTCAAGAAATTATGTCAAAAATATAAAATTCAACATCGTTGGTCCACTCCCTATTATCCTCACGGTAATAGCCAAGCAGAAGCATCTAATAAAATATTAATTAAAATCCTCAAAATACTGGTCAATAAATCTGGCCAAGATTGGCACATTCAATTATATCCTACTTTGTGGGCTTATCGAACTAGCGTTCATACCCCCACGGGCACTTCACATTTTTTTTTTGTTTATGGCACTAAAGCAGTTTTTACCTTTGAATTAGAAGTTCCTTCTTTGGCTCTACTACTTCAAGATTCTGAAGTAGGAGATGAATATCGTGCTAGCAGATTTAGTCAGCTAGAACTCCTATATGAGAAGCACATCAATGCTTTGGAACATCTTCGAGCCTACTAGAACAAGCTTAAACGAGCATACCTCAAGAAATTTCATCATCGATCCTTTGAGATCGACGACCTTGTCTTAAAAGAAAATCAAAAAAATACTAATGCAACTAAAGATCTTAAAGGTAAATTCAAGCCCAACTGGCTTGGACCATATATTATCACTGCCAAATTCTGCTCGGGAGCATAAATATTAGCTACCTTATATGGTAAAGATCTTAAAGAACCTATGAACATTATGCATCTTAAATGGTATTATGCATAAATCTGGTCATTTCATTATTGTATATATTGTTATTTTGCATATTGTTTCATTTTAGTAATTCATATAAAATTAAAAAAAAAAAATAGTAATATTATTTATTCTTTCAATATAACAAACATCAAAATCATCAAAATAATCAAAAACATTTTATCTTTTTGCACCTGTCAATTATTGAAGTATTGCAGTCATATTTTCAATTATTTTGGATAAATTAGCATTTATTTGGAATCCCACACTTTCACACTCACATGAATAAATATCTTGATTTTATTTGGTATGATTATTAATCTCTCTTATATCAAAGTCCACAGTTGAATTAAATAAAGTTTTGAGCATAGAGAATTGATCTTGTTATTTACTTGAACCAAGTATATCTTTTCACATTAAAATGATTTCATTGCAAATTCACAACGATGCTACATAGTAGACATGGTTTCTTGAGCGAAAAGTTTCCCTGCTATCCTATCATGCACATGGTCTAGAATCTTTGAGAATTGAAAAAAGGACAAGCTCAACCCTACCCAAAATAAAAATCCCTTGCTCTACAGCCAATATGAGAAAGTATCCCTAGTATAGGAAGAAAAATAAAAGTCAAAGAAAATGAGAAAAAGAAAAATATCATTTTGTACCATCGCAACAATATTTCAGCATTATCTCAGTTCCAAGAAAAAATGCAAAAAAAAAAAAAGAAAATAAGAGAAAGAGAAAATAAAAAGCAAAAAGCAATAAAATCCCTTCCCCTACCCCTTGAAAATAAAATAAGGGTGAATGAGCTTGAATCCCTGGAATTCTCAATTACTCAAAAACCGTGAGGTAAGCCCAATAATAGGTGGTTTGTGCCCAACCCGCTTGGCTTTGGGTAACTCCTAGCGTGGTGATATGTCTGTCACGTTAGTGACATTCTTTTGTACAGACCTATGTATGATTATGGATCAGCTAGCTCCTGATGACCTGACTTACATAGTAGTCTGGTACGGTTACATGCATATAAATCATGGTTAATGAACACTTATTTGGTTAATTCAAATTACTTGTATCAAATTATCTTGCTCAAAATTGGTAAATGAACAATACAATTGCACACACATTTGTATTTGAGAGATTTTGTATCATTATGATAAATCAAAATTGGCAATGAACTCACATATGGACATGAGGTTTCCTTATAAATCTATATTTTGTCTTTGAGATAATTCAAAATATTTATGCAAATATTTTGGAATAATTTCATCTTCTTATTTGAGAAACATCTGCTTAGCGTAAAAACAATTAAATACATTTTTTTTCAAAATCCAAATTTTCTTTCAAAACATGTTCAAAAATCTAGCAATAAAGTCACGTTTATATATACTTTCAACTTCCGCAATGATGGTATAGTTCCTAAAAACCTAAACTAGAATTTTATGCCTAGCGCAAGTCCTCATATTATATATTTTATGTTTATCTCAAAATCAAAAATCAATTATGCAAATTATTTTTGGATTTTGTGATGATGGTATAAGTCTATACCTATAATTCTATGCCTAGCAAAAACCATTGTTCTAATTTTATTTCCCATTTATTTAATTCATAAAAACATATGGCTTAAATCATTATGTTACACAATTGTGCTTTAAAAAGAACGAACACCTTTTTCTATTTCATTTCATTATGTCAACATTCAATTTTGTAATGATGGTATAATTCCTAGGGAATTGTTCAAAATATTATCACACTTAGGAATTTTATGCCTAGCAAGAATCATATTTTTTTATATATTTCATGCATAATATCTTCATGAAAATCTGAAAACAAATCATCACCATCATCATTTTTCATCATCACAACACAAAGTCTTAAGACAGTCTCTTAAGCACTCTTTTACTTTTAGCAATATTTCTATACTAGGATTAGCTTGACGATCTAGCGAGCGACAACTCCATGAAATGGTCATACAATAGCGACAATGTCCTTTGAAATTATTGTTAGAAGTCCCTTTATTTTTCATCAAATCATACCCCAACAACCAATTTTTTTACAGCAGATTATTTCATTTAAAATTTTATAGCATGACACAAAATTATACTATTTCCAATGACATAATTATATGAATAAAAAATCAACAATTCAAAATTTAAAGCATCATAAAACATATGGACAAGTCATATCACAAAAATATCTTATATATATCAAAATTATGTACATCATATTAAAACTAGATTGGTATGCCACAATATATACCCTAGCATACTCAATCCTCTCAAATATACAGTCTATATTCAAAAGCAGCTAGTCTCGAGAAGCCCTCGAGCTCTCAGCCTCATCTTCTCTCCCGCTCTGGCATGGAGGAGGTGGTCCCATCGATGTCTATGCTGTATCGTGGGTCCTCGACATCAATCATGAGAATGTCCTTGATGATCCCATCATGATTGGCTCCGTAATGCTATCTGGCAATGGTATCCTCTACCCCTCTAGAACCATGTGATAGTACAATCCTTGGTAGAACGTGGTCTGAGCAATAGCCCACACCAAATCCTAAGTGCTTGCCCCTCTGCTCTAAGCCCTAAGTCATGTAGCCTCATCCTACAATATCTACACCTGAGCCCAAATGCGGGCATTCTAAACCCAAAGAGCCACCATCTCATTGCTCTCCCCCACCTCGACACCCTTGCCCTTATCGGGTGATGGTGGCCTGTCCCTCTACTAAGAAGGAAGTCATTCCTCCCTCCTCTCTGGCTATTGTGGTCCCTCTGAAGCCTGTGGTGCTCTTCGATGTCTCTCCTGAGGAGGCCATCGTTACTCCCTCCCTCCATGACTCCTTGCTGCATCAATGGTAGCTTGGTATCACCTCCCCATCCATCGCACCACAACGTGCATCAGACCCTATACCCTCATCATTCGAGGAGGGCATATGCCTATGTACCAAGCATCGTATCCATCTGTTACCCCAACGTCATACCCATCCATCGGTTGAATGGGGGCATCATCAGTGTCCTCACTCTAGAATCACTATATATCTGGAGCTCCACTCAGTGTAGTATTATCCCAGATAGTCTGGGAGTACTCATAGTCTCTGAGAGAAGGGATCACCTGCTATATACCAAACTGCCTCAAAACTTGATCATAGCAATGGAGCTCTAACTCTCTCCGCTCCATCCTCAGCCAAAAGACTAACCTGATGTGAGCCAACTCTTCTCCATCCTCTCCCCACCCAAGATGCTCTCTCCATGGCCTCTAGGTTATCTGGTCAAGGATGAGGTCATCTAGCAACCTCTAGGACATCGATAGATCTATCCGTTGTTGTGACCCTCTCTGGAGTCACCAATAGAAAACTTGGGGTCTCTCTCGATCAACCCCTATCAATGGAATCCATACCACCCTCTGCACTGCAATGTGCTCCTAGCACCAAACCTGTAGCAGTGATGTCAGTACCAGACATCGACCTCCCTTGTATACGACCCCGTAGAGGATCCTATACAAGCAGCATAGTACAAAACTACCCCAAGCAAACCTATAGTTGTGGTCTCTCATATTTTAGACCACATCTGAGAGCAGCCATAGTAACCTGCATCCACTCTAGTGGCATAGCAGTAGGCCACCCACTACCCCTGCCAAAACTTGAGTCAATCAAGATGCCCTAGGCATCTGCCTCAATGTCTCGATGTTCACTCTGCCCTTCTCCAGGGCAAAGCTAGGGTCTCCACACAGTCACATCATGGCATGGACCTGATTGGTCGTAGGAGTCATCAACCACCCATGTATGGGGATCCCCAAGATCCTCCATATATACTCTAGAGTGGGAGCCATCTCCCCTGTCGATAACCGAAAGTAGGACAACCCCGAATACCACGTCTCTGCTAGGGCTGTCAGTAGCCCCATGTCTATAGGTATTTGTGTCATCTTTGCCACATGTTGTAGCCCAAACTTTGATAGTCGATCTCGCTCCGCCTAATCGAGCACGACTACATCATCTCTGAGCCCCCCATATTTCCACTCCTAACTTTTTAGTAATCCCCTCTACAAAATGAACAATAAAACAACAAAAATCATTAATAGATAATCATTAAAATCAGTTAAATCAATTTTGATGATATTGTAGCACCCTAAAATTGGTGCAGTAAAATTATAAAATTTACATTCACCTTAGTAAATAATTTTAAAATCAAATTTAACCTCCCAAACAGCCCGTTAATCACCGGGTATTCCATTTCCCCCTTTTTCGTGCCAATTTTAGAGGTTTTTTTGACCATTTGACGATATCGTCGCCGATCAGACGATATCGCCCTAGATTTGACGATTTCGTCTAGACTAGGACATCCAGACGATCTTGTCACAAAACTGAATTTGCATAGTTGGAATCTGTTCCAACGGGTCTCCAATCTGGGCAGAAGCTTGTTTGCATCGTTGGGACCCTCCCCCGTTGGAGATCTCCCAAATTGGGATGATCTCCAACCTCCTACCAACTCCCTCTAAGCCTATTTAACCTCTAGGATTTTCCCTCCCCAACCCCTGGCTAAAATTCTTGGTAAATTGATTCCCCCTATGTTGAAACATCCCTACTTTGCATTTGCATTAGTTTCATATTATTTTGTTGCAGGTACAACATTATTTTTCAATTGGAGCCAGCACCCATCGTCGCCAACGAACCTGTCCAGATCGGAGGCGATCCTGTCAAATACGAGACGATTTCGTACTGATGCGAGATGATATCGACTGCAATCCACATCGAGGCAATCGGTGCTCGGAGTTTGTTTTTCTCACCTTTTTCTCTGTCACCTTATGCTGCAAATTAGACAATTTATTCAGTTTTTACATTATTTTGCATCTGGAGTTCATCCATTTAGCCTAGATTGCATATTAAGATCATGTTTTGTCATTTAAGTATAGTAATTTGCTTTAATTTATATTCTTAAATATTGTTTAGTATTCATATTGCTATTTGGTGTAATTTGCCTCTATTTGCACAGTAGGATTTCTTGTATTTTGCATCTATTTTCTGTTTTGCAGGTTTCTGATGAATTCATCTAACGAATTCATTAGATATCGAACGATTCTGTCAGTCTCAGACGATTCTATCAGATTCTAGATGAATCTGTCAGTTTTCAAATGATTCTGTTAGATTTCAGGTGATTCTATCGAATTCCAGATGATCCAAACTGCCTCAAACGTCAAAATCTTCTTCAGACATCCGGATCAAGTATTCCCCGTTTTCCTCCTGTAAATTCTCTATTTTTTGCTTTCAAATTTGTTTGCTGTATTCATGAAAATTGCATTTTCATGTAGTTTAATTTAGATTCATTCGGCCAAACCTAGGATGAATGTTTAATATCAAAACGAACTCATCTAAACACATTCCAAAACCTATGCGTGGAAACTGCCATTAAATGTTTCCTGGTGAACCCACCATCCATCGAAAAATCACCAAAATACACCTCCCTTGAGATGCGGGACCTTCGTAAATTCCTCTCGTCCGAGGTACCGCATCATCCTTTTCCCATCCTCCTTTCGGGCATGGATCCAATAGCCTGAAGGTAGGGATGCGAAAAATTTGGAGCGATACATTTTGGTGAACCCGACGTGAATGCATCATAACCTTTTGAAAACAAAAACAAAAACAAAAAAAAAACAAAAAAAAATTAGAACAACTAAAACTTAGATGCATTTTAAAACATTTAAGGTTTAAATTCATGTTTAGATGGTAGCTCCTAAAAAGAGGTTAGCAGTTACTATAAACGTAGATAATCAATTGGCAGCTATAAAAGTTAATTCTGTCCTTAATATCCCTGAAACAAGTAGAAATCAATCCTTGTGGGACAAACTTGACAAGAGACTTAGTATCATCTCATCTAGGTGCACAACTTAAACAGATTAGGAGGCTAGTCTTGGATAGAATCCTGGATCCTCATCAATTAGTTTCTTATCATGAACTTTAGAGAGCCTGCCATAGATGGTTAGCCTATAGGAGAGCCTTAGTATCTTCAGAGTTGTTCACCTTCGAGGAATACCTCGAGAACGTAGCTATTGTGCACCAATTCCTAGGCCTTGTAGAAGACCAAGAGGTTGTTCTTATAGATAGGGAAATATGGAATAGAGTTCCTCATGATGTTTTATATCGAGAGTATTGCCACGAGCTTTATTTCTATCAACCAGCATCTGAAACAGATAATATTACCATAGCCCTTTTTATCAAATTATTAAAATAAAACTTTCAATTTGAAGAAGAACATTTCATGACCCCTGAACAACTCGAACCTATTAATGATATTCATAAGTTATTCATAGAAAACTAGCTCATTTACTTTCAGTATTATTATTGCATGCATCTATTGTTTTATTTGCTGTCTTTATTGTATTATTTCAAAAAAATTAAAGAAAAACTAAAAAAATAAAAAAACTTAGCAAAAACCTAAACATTTCATTTTTAAAATATTATAGTAGGTATATAATAAATATATACCTTTTAATTTGTTGCATATATATATATATATATAAATATATATATATATATATATATATATATATATATATATATATATATATATATATATATATATATTTGCTGAAATCAAAACTTAGCACCATGCCTAAACTTAGGAATGGTAAATAAACTCTAGGGGAAGGAGAAGATTGGTTACAAGATACAACTGAAAACCCAAATGTCCTTCTTGGAGAAACAAATCCAGAAGGAGAAACTCTAGGTCAATCATATGAAGACTTAGGGGAAGATAAAGAACAAGAAGCAAATGTTAAAGAGGATGGATCCTCATCCCCTAGAGTAGCTCCAAATGGAAATATTGCCTTTGACAATGCAGAGCATTTCAAGAGATTTCTCATGGAAAACATTGATGATCTTAATGTGGCAATTCGCCTTGATAAAGGGCAAATTAGTAAAACTCAAGCAGCCATGGAATATATGTGCAATATGCAGACTAATCCCTTGTCTTTCATTGATCAAGAAAGTGATAAGGGTGGACCATCCAATACAGATATGGTCACTATAGCCCAAAGCATGTCAAAACAACAGGTTACCCAACCTCCTAAGGAACCTGTTACTCAACCTAAAATCACTCCCGCACAAAATAAAATTCCCTTCACTACTTTATTCTGCCAAACTATTGAGCAAAATGCTTTAAATAAATAGAAACCTAAAACTAAACCAAATACAAACTTTCAACAATCTAGAATACAACATAATACAGCTTCAAAATCCCTCCATAATACTTTTCCTACCAATACTTTACACAACAGTAACATGGCATCTAATCTGCATATTCCTCCATCCTACGCTCATAACACTCATGTCAATGCCCTACCAAATCAATATGGGGGGCAAAATAGTAATCTAGAAGGCATGGTGAAACAATTAGCTTCACGTATGGACCAGATAGATCCCTATCGTCCCTCGTATAATTATCGAGAGATCTGTAGTCAACCTTTGGATCCCATAGTTGTAGCTTAACCATATCCTAAACATTTTCCCATGCCTGTTCTGCCTATATATAAAGGAACCAAAGATCCCATAGAACATCTTCACATGTTTAGGATAGCATGTCATGACATATCGCATGACGACTTGCTATTACTAAATTTGTTCCCTAAAAGTTTAGGTGGAATGGCATTAGAGTGGTACTATCAATTGCCCACTCATTCTTTGAGAAACTTTGAAGAAACAGCTGAATCATTTGTCCATCAATTTAGTGCCTACATCGAGAGGCATGTAACTATTAAAGACCTATACAATCTAAAACAAGATAAGGATGAGTGCTTTGTCGACTTCTTAGCTAGATGGAGGCAATTGACAGGAAAATTGCACTTTGTGCTACCTTATAGGGAAATGTTAGACATTTTCATCAAAAATTTACAAGAACAACTTTCTTATGAGCTATCAACAGCTACTTTGACTACCTTCGATCAAGCTATAGATTTAGCTCGAAGAGTAGAAGATGCCCTCATTAGAAGAGGCCAACTTAGGAAGAAGGATGATGATAAAACATCTAGAAATCAATATAAAAACAAACAGGTTGTCGGTGATGGAGTCACTGACAGCAAAAATGTTGCTAATATCAATGCAACAAAGACAACAGAAAAATTCATATTGAAACCTCCTGATAAGCCTCCTCGAGAGTTCACTAGATTAAACCAACCTTTGTCAACTATTTTACCTCAAGCTCGCTTGAAAGAGGTTTAATCCAATTACCGGCTATCCGGGAACCTGACCCAAGTATACCCGGATATAGAGCTGATTTGCACTATGATTTCCATAGAGGACCTGGACATTCTACCAATGCTTGTAAGATATTGAAACATAAAATACAAGATTTTATTGACAATAATGAAATGGAAGTGCAAGCCTTCCAACCTAAACAAAACCCTCCTAATAATACTCAAAAGACCATTCCCCAAAATCAAAATCAAAACGCCAATCAAACTTTAGACATATTTCAACACCCTTTACCAAGACATGGTAAAGATGTGGCCAATCAAATCGAACATCATAATGTTCCCCCTCCTACCCGATATGTAGGAACCATTAGTGGACAATTACCTATTTAGGATTCTCAAATATTTGACACAACCTTATCCATAGTTACAACCAAGCTCTTACATAATTTTCAAACTTCTGATTCTAGTGATATAGAGTCAGATAGTGAAAGTGAAGTAGACACTATTTGATCGAATAGTTTTGAAAACGAATCAGATCCTATTCAACCTGTCACAGATGCTAATGTTCCAGAAGAACCATTTCCCAGAAGAGTCACTACTCGACCTTCTTCTAATGTAGTCCTTCCCTATGAACAAGCCATAAATTCTCAACCGAGACCGTTTCAATGTCGTCACTATAACATTGTAGGTACCATCGGAGTCATCACCCGACAACAAGCTCAAAATTCCCAACAAGAACCAAACCAGAACGATGGATCAGCTCCATTCATTTTGAAAAACCCAAATAAAGGGAATCATGCTCCTATTGTTCAACCTAAACCCCCTTACAGCATTAATGAGCAATTGTCTAATACCATGGCTAGAATATCCCTCTTAGATTTATTAAGATCCTCTCCCACCCATAGGGATGAGTTGATGCTTACATTGAGCCAAATGATGGTGCCTCAAAACATTCAACCTGAAGCTATGGCCAATACTATCATCACTCGAGAGATTGATTGTATTGATTTTTGGGATAAAGATATCCCGCAACACAGTTTACATAAGGACAATCCCTTATACATTACTGCTTTAATTGGGGATGTAGCTATCAAATGAGTTTTGATTGATAATGGCTCATCTCTAAACATCTGCACCTTTGACTTCTACCAATGATTTGGTTTTAGAAGTGATGAAATGAAGAAAACTGATATGATTATCAAAGCTTTTAATGACGAAACACAAGAAACATGTGGAGTTAGCACCCTCCCATTGCAAGTTGGTCCTAGAACCCTAGAAACAACCGTGTTCATTTTACATTGCCCAACATCCTAAAATATACTTTTGGGTCACCCTTGGATCAACGCCATGCGAACGGTCCCATCAACTTTACACCAATGTGTTAAATTTGAGTTTAAAAATCAATTGGTCACTATTCACGGTGACCCTAGACCTTTTGATATGTGTGTTTTGGCAGAACTAGTTGGAGTGCAATTTTGCCCAGCTCTGTCATCCACACATCCTAGTTCTTCTTTTTCATCTAAAACTGTGAAACATAAACCCATAACTTCACCGAGTTCCCCTCCATTAACTTCATTCTCCTATATAGATCAACAACCCTCTAAACAAATTACTTTAGAACCTCAAAAAGATTTCAAATCTACAACCAATTCTTCAACTACTACCCCTACAAATTCAAAACCTCTAGACACATCTATCATCCCTTCCACATCTCAAGACATAGGTAATAAACCTTCTACATCTTATGCCCTTTTTGATGAACTTTTACCAGATTTATCTACAACCTTAATATTAGAAAAAATGAATGCTTTCATGCAAGATTCAAACCTTTTAAATAAATTGCCACCATCTCCTTGTACTTTGGGCCTCCCACAACCTATGGGAAGTACTTACCAAGTCGGGAGTTGTGCCTTCATTTATAAAGGATATGATTGGGGAAGAATCCCTTGAAATATCAAAACTCACCATGAAGGATACGCTCGGTGTTATTTTACCAATGATTATATTAAAGCTAAACCCATGATGCTTAAAATGGGATATGAAGGGAAAGGCTTAGGACCTTTCCAAAATGGCATGAAAGAACCTTTCAAGGTAGAACCGTGGCCCTGCCCGCTGTGGTGTGGGCCTATTTCCTAGTAAGGGACAACCCTGTCCTTTTGAAGAGGATGATCACCTCATATGCTATCAAGATTATTTGGATAGGCATGTTGATTTGCCTCTTAAAAATAAGTCATTTTCATGCAACATGCTATCCATAGCCTACCCTAAAATGATTGCTGACCCTAATGAAGAGTTGGAAAGAGATATCTTCCATGATGTCTCTATTGAAGAGATGTTGCACAATGGATTTTATTTTGATGGTTCTATACCAACCATAGCTCAGCTTGAGACCACTAATCCTCAATATGACTTATCTAAATTAACTTTACAATAATTAAAAGAGTTGGGTGTTTCACCCGCCCCACCTAATTTTGAAAGAGATCTACACATGGAGGTAGAAAATGTCATTAAAATTAATATTGGAACTGAGGACAATCCTCACATAATCAATATTGGAGCAAAACTAAGTCAAGAAAAACAAGAACAATACATTACATTCCTTAAAGAGTATGAAGATGTCTTCGCTTGGACATATGAAGATATGCCAGGTCTAGACCCTTATGTAGTCATGCATCATCTAGTGGTCCATCCGGATGCTAAACCGGTTAAACAAAAACTTAGAAAAATGCATCCCAAAGTGGCTTTGCTAGTCAAAGGGGAGTTAGAAAAACTCCTAAATGTTATCTTTATACAAGATATTGATTATGCTGAATGGATCTCAAATGTAGTTCCAGTCACCAAGAAAGAAGCTACCAAAGTTAGAGTTTGCACCGATTTTAGAGATATCAATGCTGCATGCCCTAAAGATGACTTTCCTCTTCCAAACATGGATCAAATTATTGACTTTACTGCCGGAAGTGGGATGATGTCCTTAATGGATGGATTCTCCGATTATAATCAAATTCGGATAGCTCCTAAAGACCAGGCTAAAACAACCTTTATTACCCCCTAGGGTACCTTTTTCTGGAAAGTGATGCCATTTGGCTTAAAGAACACAGGGGCAACTTATCAACGAGCTATGACCTACATTTTTCATGATATGATGCATGATATCCTACATGATTATGTAGATGATATTATAGCTCGCTCTCTTATTGAAGATCATCATTTGGATGATTTGCGAAAAGTCTTTAATCAATTACGAGAATATCTCATTCGATTAAATCTAGCAAAATGTATATTTGAAGTTAATTCTGGCAAACTATTGGGGGTTTTAGTTTCTTTACGTGGTATCGAAATTGACCCTCTCAAAATTGCAGCTATCACCGATATGCCCGCACCTACTAATATATATGAATTACAAAGTTTACAGGGTAAACTTCAAGCTATCCGTCGCTTCATTGATAAGCTGGTGGACAAAACTGGTCCTTTTCTCAAACTTCTTAAGAAGGATGTCCCTTTCAATTGGGACACAGAATGTAGAGAAGCTTTTGAACTTCTCAAACAATATCTCCTTAACCCACCGGTGCTTTCACCGCCTAAATCTGATTGCCCATTTCTCCTCTATATTTACGCTCGGATTCCGCCTTAGGAGCTATGTTAGCTCAACTCGATGATGAAAAATGAGAACGTGCTAATTATTACATTAGCCAAACCTTCGTCAGCTATGAAACCTGCTATACAGTGTTAGAGAAGCTATGTCTAGCAGTCATTTTTGCTACACAAAAATTACGACATTATATGCTTAGTCAAAAAATGTATGTCATTGCCAAATATGATCCCTTAAGATATCTCATGAGTCGACCTTATTTATCGGGTCGCACAGCCAAGTGGGTTCTTGCTCTAAGTGAGTTTGATCTCACATTCATAGGACATAAGTCTGTTAAGGGTCAAATCATAGTAGATCAATTAGCTGCTGCACCCTTAGAGTCTACTCATCCCCTCATTATCGAGTTTCCTGATGAATGCCTTCAATTAGAGGCAGACCATCCTGAACAATGGTCCTTATACTTTGATGGAGCCCGATGCATGAGTGGGGCTGGTGCGGGTGTTATTTTAATATCTTCGCAAAAACATCTTATTCCTCTATCCTTCAAACTGAACTTTGCTTACACCAACAATACTGCTGAGTATGAAGCTCTAATCCTTGGATTACGAGCTGCTTTAGCACTAAAAATTAAAAACCTCTTAGTTTTTGGGGATTCCCAATTAGTTATAAACCAAATTAATGAAGTTTATCAAACCAGAGATGATAAAATTTTCCCATATAAGGCCTATGTTTTACAACTAATGTCCTTGTTTGATCAAGTTACCTCGGAAGCCATTCCTCGGACTAGCAACCGTGCAACCGATGCTATGGTCGTTGTTGCATCTCTCTTGCCCTTGGAGTTAGATGACGAATATGCCACTATCATTATTCATCGACTCCAGGAACCTGCTTCAAATAAGTCATGCTTAGATCCTTTGGATGTGTTTCTAATCAATGAAACTACTCCTGAACCTTGGTATATCGACATATTTGATTTTCTCCAAAATGGGACTTTCCCTGCTAATTCTAATCGAAACCAGCGTCGGTTATTACGTCGACGAGAAAGTTGATTTGTAATAATTGGCAATACTTTATATAGGAGATCTTTTGAAGGTATCCTATTACGATGTTTAAATTTAGATGAGTCTAAATCAGCCTTGAGTGAAGCCCACGATGGATCTTGTGGAGGACACTTTAGTGGTAGTGTCATTTCTAAAAAGCTCCTTCGGATAGGATACTTTTGGCCTACCATGGAAACAGATGCACATGAGTATGTGCGCCATTGCGACAAGTGTCAAAAACATGTTGACCTTGTCCATGCACCTGCACAAGAGTTACAGGCTATTTCATCTCCTTGGCCCTTTTCTAAATGGGGCTTGGATATTATTGGAAAAATCAATCCTGTGTCATCTGATGGACACAAGTTCATCATAACTGCCACTGAGTATTTCACGAAGTGGGTTGAAGCTATGCCTTTAGCTTCCTGCACTGGCACACAAGTTTCTAAATTTATTTTTAATAAAATTATTTGTAGGTTCGAAATTCCTGCCAACCTCATCTCTGATAATGGAACTCCTTTCAAAAATAAATATGTTAAAAAATTATGTCAAAAATATAAGATTCAACATCGCTGGTCCACCCCCTATTATCCTCAGGGTAATGGTCAAGCAGAAGCATCTAACAAAAATTTAATCAAAATTCTCAAAAGATTAGTCAATAAAACTAGTCGTGACTGGCATATTCAATTATATCCAGCCTTTTGGGCTTATCGAACTAGTGTTCGAACCCCCACGGGAACTTCACCATTTGTTTTGGTATATGGTGCTGAAGCAGTTTTTCCATTTGAATTGGAAGTTCCTTCTTTGGCTCTGCTACTTCAAGATATCGAAGTAGGAGATTAATATCGTGCTGGCAAACTCAGTCAGCTGGAACTCCTCGATGAAAAACGCATCAATGCTTTGGAGCATCTCCATGCTTACCAAAACAAGCTTAAAAGATCATATGCTAAGAGAGTTCGTCATCGATCCTTTGAGATTGGCGACCTTGTTTTAAAAGAAAATAAAAAAAATACAAATGCAACCAAAGAACTTAAAGGTAAATTTGAGCCCAACTGGCTCGGACCATACATCATTACTGCTAAATTTGAATCAGGAGCATATAAATTATCTACCTTAGATGGTAAAGAACTTAAAGAACCCATGAATATTTTGCATCTTAAACGTTACTATGCATAAACTTGGTCTTTTCATTCATGTATATATTTGTTCAAAATTACTATCTTGTATTTCTTTCAATTTATTCAAAAACACCAAAAACATTCATAAATCTCCAAAAATCTTCAAAAACTATCTATTGCATTTATTTAAAGCACTAGTTAAGTTCCTTTTGCTCAAAAACTAAAATCAAAATAAAAATCTAAAAACAGCTATATGCTTGACTCTTTCGAAACCAAAATAAAACAATATACAGAAAGAAAGAGAGAGTCAACATTCTCAAAACTTCTCAAAAATGTTTATATATATTTTCTTACAATTATTGCAATTATATGTTTCAACTTATTTTGGATAAAATTAGCATTTATTTGGCATCCCTCACTAGCACACTCACAACAATAAATATCTTGATTTTATCTGGCATGATTACTAATCTCTCTTATATCAAAGTCCACAAAAGTCAATTAAATAAAGTTTGAGCATAGAGAATTGATCTTGTTATTTACTTAAACCAAGCACATCTTTTCACAATAAAATGATTATATTTGTCATTTCCATGTTTTGCTACATAGTAGAACTGATTTCTTGAGTGAAAAGTTTCCCCTGCTATCCTATCATGCACATGGTCTAGAATCTTTGAGAATTGGCAAAAGGACAAGCTCACCCCTACCCAAAATAAAAATCCCTTGCTCTACAGCTAATCTGAGCAAGTATCCCTAGCAAAGAAAAAGAAAAAGAAAAAGAAAAGAAAAATTCAAGAAAAAGAGAAAAGAGAAATGTTCTTTTATATCATTATAGCAATGTTCCAAGCATTATCAAGCAAAAGAAATACAAAAGAAAAATATGCAAAGTTCAAAAGAAATCAAGAAAGCAATAAAATCCCTTTCCCTACCCTTTGAAAAGAAAAGAAGGGTTGATGAGCTTGAATCCCTGGAATTCTCAATTATTCGAAAACTGTGAGGTAAGCCCCATAACAGGTGGTTTGTGCCCAACTTGCTTGGCCTTGGGTAACTCCTAGCGTGGCGATATGTCTGTCACATTAGCGACCTTATTTTGTACAGACCTATGTCTGCTTATGGATTAGCTAGCTCTTGATAATCCGATCTACATAGTAGTCTAATATGGTTATATGCATCTACATCATGGTTAATGAACATTTATTTGGTTTCTTCAAATCACTTGTATCATAGTATCTTACTCACAACTGGTAAATGAACAATGCAATTGCACACACATTTGTATTTGAGAGATTTTGTTTATCATTAGGATAAATCAAGATAAAAAATGAATGCACATATGCACATGGGATTCCTTATAAATCTAACTTTTGTCTTCAAAATACTTTGAAATATTATTTTTGCAACTTGTTTGGAATAATCAAGTACAGTTGTTTACCACAAAGACAACTATATAATAGAAAAATAAAAAATTTCTTTCAAAACATATCATATATATCGTGTCGACTTTCGCGACGATGGTATAGTTCCAAAACCAAAATTGGAATTGTATGCCTAGCGCAAGTCCTCATTTTCATATTTTCTGTTCATCAAAAAATCAACCATGCAATAAAACTATCTATTTTTCTTTGATTTTCGCGATGATGGTATAAGTCTATACCTACATATTCTATGCCTAGCGCAAACCATTGTACCAATTTTATTCTCCATTTATTCAAAAATCATGAAAACCATATGACTTAATTCATTATGTTACACAAATTATGCTTTTCAACAGCAAACACATTTTTATTATTTCATATCATTATGTCAACCTTTAAATTTTGCAATGATGGTATAATTCCTAGGGAATTATCCAAAAAATTTATCACACTTAGGAATTTATGCCTAGCAAAAATCATTTTAAAATATTTCATGCATAATATTTTCATGGAAATCTGAAAACAAATCATCATCATCATCATCATTTGCACTATTGCACCAAAGTCTTAAGACAGTCTCTTAAGCACTCTTTTTACTTTTAACAATATTTCTATAAATGGGACTAGCTTGACAACCGAGTGAGAAACGACTCCATGAAATGGTCTATAATAGCGATAATGTCCTTTGAAATTATTGTTAGAAGTCTCTTTTTATTTTTATCACATTTTCATTACAAACAACAAAATTGTTACATCAGATTATTTCATTTCAAATATTACAAGCATGACATTCCAATTATAATATATCCATCGACATAATCACATGAAATCAATCAATCAAAAATAAAAGCATCATAAGCATCACATAAGACAAGTCATATGATCAAAAATATCTTATCTATACATGTCACAAATATATGTACATCATCAAAACTGGATTGGTATGCCACAATCTATACCTCGGCATACTCAATCCTCTATCAAACAAAAAATATATATAATACAACATCAATGTGCAGCCCTCTAGCCTTGAGAGCACCTCAAGCTCTCTGCCTCATCTCCTCCCCCGCCCTAAGGTGGACGAGGTGGCCCCATCGCAGTCGATGTAGTCCTAGTCCTTGACCAGAACGTGGTCCTTGATGACCCGATCCTGATTGGATCTACGATGTTAGCTGGCAGGGGTAGTCTATCTACCTCTGGCACCAGTTGGAAGTACAGTGTCTGATAGAATGTCAACTGGGCAATAGCCTGTGTCAACTCTCCTGAGCTCGCCCCTCTACCCCGTGCCCTGAGGCATGCAATATCATCCTGTAGCTGTGACACCTCAGCATGGTGTCGTGCAGCCGCATCCTGTAGCGTCTGCACCTGAGCCTACAGATGATCTCTCTCCACCCGGAGAGTAGCCATCTCGCTACTCTCTCCTGTGTCCACACCCTTGCCCTTATCGGGTGATGGTGGCCTCTATGGATATGGGGGTATCTCCTCCCTCCTCTCCCGCTATCGTAGCCTCTCCTGTGCCTGTGGCCTCCTCTACTCTCTCCCGTCATGACCCTGGGATGCCTCTATCGCTTCCTGGCACCGCCTCCCTATCTGATGCACAATCGCATGAATCGGACCTTGAGCCCTCGTCATCCGAGGAGGGCGGATGCCTGCGTACCAGGCATCGTAGCCATCGGCTACCCCTGCGTCGTCCCCATCCACTAGCTAGATGGGGGCATCGTCTACGTCCTGACTCCAAAATCGTTGCATGTCAGGAGCCTCGCTAATAGTGGTGTTATCCCAAACAGTCCGAGAAAACTCGTAATCCCTGAGAGATGGGATCCCCTGCTGTAGACCGAACTACCTCAAAACTTGGTCATAGCGATGGAGCTCCACCTCTCCCCTCTCCATCCTCAACCAACAGACTCGCATAATGTGAGCCA
This sequence comes from Wollemia nobilis, assembly GCA_028583015.1. Taxonomy (NCBI): domain Eukaryota; kingdom Viridiplantae; phylum Streptophyta; class Pinopsida; order Araucariales; family Araucariaceae; genus Wollemia; species Wollemia nobilis. Next base: position 1,165,515 of record JAQPPZ010005611.1, read on the forward strand.
GCTCCTGTCCATCCTTGGCCCACCTTGGATGCTCCCTCCATGGCCTCCAGGTGATCTGGTCTGGGACTAGGTCATCCAGTAGCCTCCGGGACATCGATAGGTCGATCCGCCATTGTGACCCTCTTCGGAGCCACCAGTAGAAGACTCGGGGCCTCTCCCTGTCCACCCCTATCAGTGGAAGCCCTACCGACCTCCACACTGCAATGTGCTCCCAGCACCAAACCTGTAGGAGCAATGTCATGACCAGACATCGCCCGCCCTTGTACACGACCCCATACAGGATCCTGTACAATCGACATAGTACAAAGCTGCCCCAAGAAAACCTGTACCCATGGTCCCGCATATCATAGATCACATCTGTGAGCATCTATGGTACCCTACACCCACTCTGGTGGCATAGCAAAATTCCACCAACTACCCTAGCCAGAACTCGTGTGAGTGTAGATGCCCCAGGCATTTGGCGCAGTGCCTCGATGTTAACTCTGCCCTTCTCCAGGGCGAAGCTCGGGTCACCACATAACCGTCCCATAGCGCGGCCCTGATTGGCCGCAGGAGTGATCATCCGTCCTTGTATGGGGATTCTCAGAATCCTCCATACATCCTCTAGTGTGGGAGCCATCTCCTCTATCGGTAGCCAAAAATAGGAAGAACTCGGATACCACCTCTCTGCTAGGGCTGTTAGAAGCCCCATGTCCGTGAATGCTTGTGGCATCTTCGCCACATGCTGTAAGCCGGCCTGTGCCAGCTGATCTCGCTCTGCCTATGTCAGAGCGGCCAAGTCATCTCTCAAACCTCCATATTTCCACTCTCTACTCTTTAGTAATCCTCTCTGCAAACATAAACAAAAAAAACAATAAACAAATCATTAATCAATAATTCAAGTAATCAATAATGCAAGTTAAAAATTCAATTTTTTGCAATTGATGATATCGCCCACTATTGGACGATATCGTCCCAAATTTGAGCATAATCGTCTCCGATCTCGCGTGTCGAAATCGTCTCTAGATTGACGAAATCGTCCCCCTTTCGTCGATTTTTCCCTTGGGCGAAATTGCCGAAATTGAGATGATTTCGTTGAAATCGGGATGATTTCATCCCGATGACGTCGACGGCCCAAAAATGGCCGCGATGATCAAAATTCACCTAAAAATTATCTAAAAAGCATGTAAAAATTAAATTAAATCAGTTCTAGCTAAGCCTAGGCCCTTACCCGTAGACCGCGTCGGACCTCTGCAGATCTATGCCTTTGTCTCGACCATTTTTTGCTTCAGAGCTCTAAAACCAGAAAAATGAACAGTAACAATGAATTAGGGTTTTACCCTATTTTTCCTAATTTTATTCAACAATAATTTTGTGTTTTTTCGCGTTTTTACCTCAAACGTTCGATTTGGGTAAAAACACGGATGGGGCACCATAGTAAGCTGTCGTACGATTCGACCAAGAATCGTCGCCTAAAAATGGGTATAATTTTTTGCTTTCTCGTAGATCGAGAAAAACTCATCTTTAACGCATTTTCTTCGGAAAATTCGCTAAAGAGGGGGCAAAATGTAGCACCCTAAAATTGGCACAATAAAATTATAAAATTTACATTCACCTTAGTAAATAATTTTAAAATCAAATTTAACCTCCCAAACCGCCCGTTAACCATCGGGTATTCTGTTTCCCCCTTTTCCGCATCAATTTTAGAGGTTGTTTTGACCGTTTGACGATATCGTCGTCGATCAGACGATATCGCCCCAGATTTGACGATTTCGTCTAGACTAGGATGTCCAGACGATCTTGTCGCAAAACTGAATTTGCATAGTTGGAATCTGTTCCAACGGGTCTCCAATCTGTGCAGAAGCATGTCTGCATCATTGGGACCCTCCCCTATTGGAGATCTCCCAAATTGGGATGATCTCCAACCTCCTACCAACTCCCTCTAAGCCTATTTAACCTCTAGGATTTTCCCTCCCCAACCCTTGGCTGAAATTCTTGGTAAATTGATTCCCCCTATGTTGAAACATCCCTACTTTGCATTTGCATTAGTTTCATATTATTTTGTTGTAGGTACAACATTATTTTTCAACCGGAGCCAGCACCCATCATCGCCAACGAACCTGTCTAGATCGGAGGCGATCTTGTCAAATACGAGATGATTTCCTACTGATGCAAGATGATCTCGACTACAATCCACATCGAGGCAATCGGTGCCTGGAGTTTGTTTTTCTCACATTTTTCTTTGTCATCTTATGCTACAAATTAGACAATTTATTCATTTTTTACATTATTTTCCATCTAGAGTTCACCCATTTAACCTAGATTGCATATTAAGATCATGTTTTGTCATTTAAGTACAGTAATTTGCTTTAATTTTTGTTCTTAAATATTGTTCAATATTCATATTGCTATTTGGTGTAATTTGCCTCTGTTTGCACAGTAGGATTTCTTGTATTTTGCATCTATTTTCTGTTTTGCAGGTTTTTGACGAATTCGTCTGACGAATTCGTCAGATCTCGGACGATTCTGTCAGTCTCATACAATTCTGTCAGATTCCAGATGAATCTGTCAGTTTTTGGATGATTCTGTCAGATTGCAGGCGATTCTATCAAATTCCAGACAATCCAGACTGCCTCAAACATCAGAATCTTCTTCAGACATCCGGATCAGGTATTCCCCATTTTCCTCCTGTAAATTCTCTATTTTTTGCTTTCAAATTTGTTTGCTGTATTCATGAAAATTGCATTTTCATATAGTTTAATTTAGATTCATTCGGCCAAACCTAGGATGAATGTTTAATATCAAAATGAACTCATATAAACACATTCCAAAACCTAGGCATGGAAACTGCCATTAAATGTTTCCTGGTGAACCCACCATCCATCGAAAAATCACCAAAATACACCTCCCTTGAGATGTGGGACCTTCGTAAAGTCCTCTCGTCCGAGGTACGACATCATCCTTTTCCCATCCTCCTTTCGGGCACGGATCCAATAGCCTGAAGGTAGGGATGCGAAAAATTTGGAGCGATACAGATATCATCCATTATTGGATGATATTGTACTAAATTAGGTCAAATCATCCTTGGTAGGATGAAATCATCTCCTATTTCTCAACTTGGGGATCGCCCCTTGTTGGATGGGATCGCCCCTATTTTGCCAATTTTGCCTCTAGACAAAATCAGCGATCTAGGGACGATTTCATCTTGATGTCGTCGATGGCCTAAAAACAGCCGCGATACCCCAAAAAAAGTCAAAATTCAAATTAAAAATCACACAAATCAAATTAAAAACATAATTCATCAAGTTTAGATCCTTACCCATAACCCGCATCGGACCTCTGTCGATCTGTGTGTTGTTTCCACCATTTTTCCTGCAGAGCTCTGACGTAGAAAAAGTGAACAGTAACAATGAATTAGGGTTTTACCCTATTTTTTTAATTTTATTTAAAAACAACTTTTTTTTTAATTTTGCTTTTCCGTGCTTTTACCTCAAACATTCGATTTGGGTAAAAACTCGGAGGGGGCACCATAGCAAGCAGTTGTACGATTCGACCTAGAATCATCGTCTAAAAAATGGAATAAATTTTTGCTTTCTTGTAAAACGGGAAGAACTCATATTTAATGCATTTTCTTCAAAAAATTCGCTAAAGAGGGGGCAAAATGTAGCACCCTAAAATTGGCACAGTTAAACCCTTAGTAAAAATATAAAAATTTGAATTTTAATCGCCCGTTAACCGCTCCCCCCATTTTTCGCACCATTTTTAGGAGTTGTTTTGACCATTGGACGATATCATCGCCGATCAGACGAAATCGTCCCAGATCGGACGAATTCATCTGGAATAGAACATCCAAATGATTTTGTCCCAAAACCAAATTTTCATAATTAGCTTTTGTTTCAATAGCCTCTCCAACTTGGATAGAAGCATGTCTGTGCAGTTGGAGATTCCTCCATTGGAGATCTCCCAGATTGGGATAATCCCTAACCTCCTAACCTCCCCATAATCCTATATAAACTGGGATTTTCTCAGTTTATCCCCCTAGATCTTCTCCTAACTCTTTCCCTGATTGATTTTCCCTACCATTTAGTTTTGCTATGTTAAGACGTCCTATCTACCATTTTTTGCACTTGTAGTTTTAAGTTTTCATTGCAGGTTTTCACTGTGCTTCGGCTAGAGGAATCTCGGATTGTCGCAGGTGATTCCACATGATTTCAAATGATCCTATGAAGATTGGCAATGATATCATATGATTAGAGATGATCTCGACTATAGTTCAGATTGGGGGCAATCAGAGCCCTGAGTTTGCATTTCTCATCTTTCTTCCTTATTTTATTATGCATTAGCTTGATTATTTTTCATTCTGCATCTTGGAGTTCACCTCATTTAGCATAAATGCATGATAAAGTTAAAATAAGTTATTAAAACAATGCATTTCCTTTAATCTACTATCTAGATTTATCAGTTAAGCATTTATATTGTCATTTTTATCATTCTGCATTATTCTTGCAGTTACATTTTTAGTTTTTGGTGTCTATTTCTGTGATTGCAGGTTTTTGATGAATTCATCAGATATACGACAATATTGTCTGATATCAAATGATCACCTATGATCTGGGATGATTCTATACAATTGCAGATGATCTTGTCATATTCGGGATGATCTGGACTTCTACAAGCTTCAGAATCTTCATCAGACATCCGAAATCAGGTGCATTCTTTCTCATTTAACATATTCCTAGTATTTAGGATTTATTCATGCTTTATGTATTCATATAAATCAGAATTTTCATATAGAATAGCTTAGATTCATTTTTACCAACCTAGGGATATGAATGATCGAGTTTAAAATGAACACATCAAACTTATTCTCAACCTAGGCATGGAAACTGCCACTCAAATTTTTTTGGTGAACCCCACCATCCATAAAAAATTCACCCTTATACCCATCTCCCAAGAGGTGCAACCTTCAAAGGGCCTCTCAGTCCGAGGTATTGTCCCATACTTCTCGCATCCCCCTTTCGGGCACAGATCCTATAGCCTGAAGGTAAGGGCACAAAAAAATTGGGTCAATACAATTCATTTCATTGCTTGTTTGAATCTCCTTTCTTCATTTTATTCTTTAAATTTCCAAAAGCATTAGCATAGTTGTTTTATAATTTTTGCACAAAGACTCCAAGACTTAGTATCTTAGTTGTTATTAGTTTTTCAAAGACTCAATAGCTTAGTTGTTATTCAATTTTTCAAAGACTCAAAGACTTAGTAGCTTAGTTGTTATTTTCTTTACAAGATATTTAGATTAGTTGTGCATGCTTTCATGACTCATTAGATTAATATTTCTTTTCATAGCACATTATATTATTGTTTTCATTGCATCCTTAAGGTTAGTTTTAAATTTGCATGGTAAATAGGTATTCTTAGCATCAAAATCAAAATCAAAATAAAATATTAAAAATAAATCAAAAAGTGCATCAAATCACACACACTTGCACATTATATTCCACAAATAGTTTATGATAAAAACCTCTTGGTGATGTTGTATTTCATCACCAACCATCATTTGAGACCTTTAGACACCATATCTAGACCACATAGTTTCTTGGATTTCATCACTAGGAAGCTAGTTACCCTTGGGACTAGATCAAGATAATTTTGAGGCTAGAGACCATTTTGTTCACAAGGCTTAATAATTGTTGGACTTGTAGTTTTTTTTTATATCCAAGGTAAATCGAGGGTGAATAAAAACCCTGAATAGGCAAGTAGTAGGACTTAGACAACACATCCTCTCTTGAGAGATTTGTTTTATCCTCTTAGGATACCTAGAGTTGACCCACCATCCTAGGAATCCTTTTTAGGTTTTTGTGTCTCATTCCTTGCCATGGGAGTGAGAATAAATACACCTATCTAGATTTCATTCCATAAACCCTTCATAGTTCTTAGGCTAAGGAACATCAAACACACCAAAACCAAAATAAAAAATGGGGCAACATTACAAAAGTTTTAAAAATTAAATCAAAACAAAAACAACCATTGTTTATTTGATTTTTTGTTTGTATAGATAGTGCATTTTTATTTTTAAAAATAAATAGAGAGATAAAGAGAGCATCCACCAAAACCCATTCCATTATAGATAGCCTATGGTATTGACCCAAAATCAAGCCAAGTCCTAATCCCAAGAATAAGTCTCCACAGACCATTCAGGTAAATCCTCCCATCCAATCACTACCCCCCTAACTTATCAAGGGGATGCATGCAAAATACACAATGGTAGTCCATCTAGTGAAGCCCACCATTAGATTTTTCACCCACCTAAGACACATCATGTTGAATTAGATCAAGGTGTGAATCACCATGTCACCTATATCATCCCCCTGGATCACCTCATCCTGAGAGTCCCCTTTATTTTACCAATCTAAATATCACACCTATCAACCTAGATGCCATATGAATTATCTACATCAATCCACTCTACCATATCCAATTACCTTCTACTCACTAGAACCCTTCCTTATCACATCTTCCACCACCTAGCTCACCATGATTATATTTATCCCTACTACACATTCCTGCTAGCACTAACTCCACACTCACCCAACTACAATATTATAAGCCCTTTCATCCTCCATAACCTCCTACATATTCCACTATTTTTCACCACAATTTGAGTGTGCAAAAATTTGGAATATCCTTAGAGTCCTTCCCACTGGAGGAAACTAATTCCACCCCTCTAAATCTAGTTATCCTTGGGACTAGATCAAGGTAATTTTGACGTTAGAGACCCTTTTGTTCACAAGGCTCAATAATTTTTGGAATTGTAGTTATTTTTTATATCCAAGATTGATTTAGGGTGAAGCAAAAGCCTAATTGATAAATTAGTAGGACTTAGACAACACGTCCTCTATTGAGAGGTTTATTTTATTCCCTTAGGATACATAGAGCCAACTCACCATCCTAGGAAGCCTTTTTAGCCATTTGTGTCATTCCTTACCAAGGGAGTGGGATTAAACACACCTATATAGATTTCATTTCAATACCTTCATAGTTATTAGGTCTAGGGAACATCAAACACACTAAAACCAAATTAAAAAAAGAAGGAAATATTACAAACAAAATAAAAAATCAAAACATCGAAACAAAAACAACCATTGTTTTCTTGAATTTCTATTTGTATAGATAGTTCATTTTTTTCAAAAAGAGAGATAGAAAGAGAGCATACACCAACACCCATTCCATTTCATATATCCTATGTTATTGACCCAAAATCAATCCAATGCCCAATCCCAAGCCCAAGTCTCCATGTATAATTCAGATCAATCATCCCATCTGCCCATTTCTACTTCAAATTATCATAGGGATGCATCTAAAATACACCATGGTAGCCTATCATATGAAGCCCACCAATACATTTTTCACCCACCCAAGACACATCACACTAAATGTGATCAAGGTGTGAATCACCATGTCACCCATATCATCCCTCCTAGGTTACATCATCCTAAGACTCCCCTTTATTTTACCAATATAAATGGCACACCCATCAACCTAGATGCCATTCACATTCTCTAAAAAAACCTATCTACTATGTCCAATCACCTTCTGCTCACCAAGACCCTTCCTCATAACATCTCCCACCACCTAGATCACCATGACTATATTTATCCCAGATACACATTATTTCCTACACTAACTCCACACCCACTTAGCTGTAAGCTTATAAGCCTTTTCATACTCCATCACCTCCTACATATTCCACTAGTTTTCACCACACCTTGAGTATGCAAAATTTTGGAATATCCCTAGAGTCCTTCCCACAAAAGGGAACTAATTTTATGGGGGGAAAAATCGCTCACGCCAAATCTATGTTCTCATTCATTAATTCAGAAAAAGATTACAATGATGGCAATAGTCTGCCAAATAAATTCCTTTATCCTAAAAGATAGTTTCTATTACAACATATTTTGCCCTGGAAGAAAAATAGCCTAAACAGGTCCAGAATGGCCCTCTTGCCTTTACGTCTGCAACTCTGTCTCCACAGTTTTCTGACCCTTGTGTATGCCTTCACTTTCCCTTTTAAAATATTTGGTGTGACTCTTCGTTTCCCTTTCCTAACCCTTCATTTCATTTTCCATGGCTCTTCATTGTCTTGGCTTTTGAAACGTCCTCCTCTCTGACTCTTGATCTTTGTTTGCTTTCATTGCACCTTGGTCCCACGTGCTTGTCTAGTGCTACCATTGTAGACTCTGTCCACTTGTCATCCCATGATGACGTTCAAGATACCTATCGCTTGAAAATTTCTTCTGTAATGGCCCCTGTAACCGCCTGCCTTTCCTTTCCTTTTGTTTGGTCATGGAAACATGACATGTCGCGATATTGCAGCATTTTTGATTTACTGACTTCCTATCCCTCTTTGAGTCGTGAAAATGAGACATGTCACAATATCATGACACTTTTGCTTTTTCGGCCTTCCTACCCTTTGTGAGTCACGAAAATGCAACATGTCGCAATATCGCAATACTTTTTCTCTCCTATGCCTCCTCTCGCATTTTGGCCGCGATAATGCGACATGTCACGATATCATGACACTTTTCTCCTTTGCACTTTCTTTCATCCTTTGGTCACGAAAATGCGACATGTCGCGATATCCCAACATCTTTCCTCCTTTGCGCCTTCTCTCGTCCTTTGGTCGTGATAATGTGACATGTCGCGATATCACGACATTTTTCTCTCTTGAGCCTTCTCTTAGATTTTGGTCACGATAATGCGACATGTCATGATATCACGACATTTTTCTCTCTTGAGCCTTCTCTCGGATTTTGGTCGCGATAATGCGACATGTCATGATATCGTGACATTTTTCTCTCTTGAGCCTTCTCTCGGCTTTTGGTCATGATAATGCGACATGTCACGATATCATGACATTTTTCTCTCTTGAGCCTTCTCTCGGCTTTTGGTCGCGATAATGCGACATGTCGTGATATCACGACATCTTTCCTTGTTGCCTCCTCCTCGCCTCTCGGGTCGCAAAATCGTGACATGTCATGATATCGCAACATCTTTGCTCCCTGCTTTCTCTCTCTATTTTGGGTTGCGAAAACATGACATGTCATGATATCGCGACAGTTTCCTTCCTTGCTTTCTTTCTGCTCCTTCGGTCACAATTTCGCGACATGTCATGAAATCGTGATATTTTCTCCTCTGGCCTTTCTTGTCTTCTTTCGGTCATGATTTCATGACATGTCGTGAAATCATGACATTTTTGCTCCACGTATTCTCTCTCCTTCCTAAGTCACGAAAACACAACATGTCACGATATCACGACACTTTTCTCTATCACGATATCGTGACATTAAGGCTAACACTTAGATTTTTTTTTTTGTTGTTGATGCAATATTGCTCTGCTGCCACTGGATGCTCCTGCATCAGACAACCGGGGTGGATTGAGAAGTGTCCTTCACTTCTATACTATTGGAGGAAGACCCAGGCGGTCGACCTCTATTTTTGACAACCAAGTTGCATCTTTGATAGGCCTACCCTTCCACTTGACCAGATATTTAGAATATTGCCTATTCCTGGTACTTATTCCTGCTCGAGTGTCTAGTATTTCCTTGATCTCGCCTATTTCTAGAGTAGACATTGGAATACTCCATAATTTTGCACTTGGTGCCGTGCTACTGCCCCCTTCATGATATTCTACCAAATCTATAATGTTGAAAATAGGGGATATGTTAAGGCCACTGGGAAATTCTGCTTCATATGTATTGCCTGAATCTTGTTTTCCTAGAATTCGACATGGTCCAAACTTCTTCATATTCAGCTTGTTATAGGTTTTAGCAGGAAATCTTTCTTTTCTCAGATGGACCATGACCTCATCTCCCATAATGAATTCCTTGAATCGTCACTTCTGGTCTGCCCTTGTCTTATATTGGTTATTCATATTAGTAATGTGCTTCTTTACTTCTTCATGCATGCTCTTTAGATGCTCTGCAAAGTCCTCAACCTCGGCACTACACCTTTCCCCTGTGTCCATATTCCTCAACTCAGAAGCATTCCTTGGACTGCTCCCATATACTATCTAAAATGGAGATTTGTTAGTACTCCCATTGATAGAATTGTTATATGCAAATTTTGCCTGTGGCAAAACCAAATCCCATCCTGTGGGCTTATATCCTATCAAGCATCTCAATAGATTTTCTAGACTTCTATTCACCATCTCCGTTTGGCCATCAGTCTGTGGATGGTATGCAGAACTAAATTTCAAATCTATCTTCAGATTCTTCCACAAAGTTCTCCAGAAATACCCCATAAACTTGGTATCTCTGTCAGAAATGATAATATTTGGTAGACCATGAAGTCGTACCACCTCTTTGAAAAATAACCATGCAATGTGAACTGCGTCACTAATTTTTTGGCAGGGAATAAAATGTGCCATCTTGGAAAACCTGTCAACTACCACAAATATGGAGTAATTTCTCTGTTGTGTCCTTGGTAGACCAAGAATGAAATCCATGCTGACGTCCTCCCATGGTCTCTCTGGTATAGGTAATGGCTAATATAATCTAGTGTTCTGGTGCACACCTTTCGCCCTCTGGAATACTCTACAGCTTTGCACAAACTTCTTCACATCTTGCTGCAGTTGTGGCCAATAGTAGTTCTCACTAACTAGGGCAATGGTCTTATCCCGACCAAAATGTCTAGCCAGCCCTCCATTGTGTTTCTCCTTGACCATATTTTCCCTCATTGAACTCCTTGGGATGCACAATTGACTTCCTCTAAACAACATTCCATCTTGGATCAGAAAATCCAACCACTTGGTCCTATCTAAAGTGACAGGTGCCATGCAAGCCTTTCAGGCTTCTGCAAAATCAGGATCTTCAGGGTACAAACCCTTCAGTGCATCAAATCCTACCACTTCCACCTTAATTTATGTCAACAAACACTGCCTTCTACTTAAGGCATATGCAACTCTATTTGACCTTCCACTCCTATGCTTCAACACAAAGGTATAACTCTGTAGAAACTCAACCCAATTCAAGTGCCTCTGATTTAGCTTCCCTTGGCTATTAATATACTGTAAGGCTTGATGATCAGTAAATAGAACACACTCTTTTGGAAATAGGTAATGTCGCCACTTCTTTAGAGCCTAAACCATAGCATAAAACTCTTGATCATAAACCAAATACTTCTTCCTAGCATCATTGAGTTTCTCACAATAGGTTTACCTTCTTGACTCAAAACAGCTCCTATGGCACTGCCACTAGCATCACAATCTACTTGAAATACCTTATTAAAATCTGGAAGTGCCAAAATAGGTTGCTCTGTAACCTTCTTTTTCAATAGATCAAAGCTCTTATCTGCTCCTATGGTCCACTTAAATTCTTTCTTATCCCCTCTCATTATTTATGTAAGGGGTGCACAAATACTGCTAAAATTCCTAATGAATTTCTTGTAAAAACTTGCTAGACCATGAAATGATCTTACCTCAGTCATGCTTCTCGGAGTAGGCCATTCAATGATAGCTCTCACTTTTTTTGGGTCCATTTTTAGACCTTCGACTGAGATGACAAATCCCAGGTATACTAACTCCTTCACAAAATTACACTTCTTTAGATTAATTAACAACTGCTCCTCCCGCAGCTTCTCAAAAACTCTTCTGATATGCATCAGATGTTTGTCCAGGGTTCTTCTAAATATCAAGATATCATCCAAATAGACAATGATGAATTTGCCTAAAAATTCTTTCAATACCTCATTCATCAGTCGCATGAATGTGCTTGGTGCATTCGTTAGCCGAAATGGCATGACCAACCATTCATACAAACACTCTCTAGTCTTGAAGGCTATCTTCCACTCATCTCCTTCTTTGACACGAATATGATGATAACCACTCTTTAGATCAATCTTTGTGAAGTACTTGGCTCCACTCAAACAGTCCATAATGTCATCCATACTTGGAAATGGAAATTTATACTTTATGGTGATCTTGTTAATGGCTCAAGAGTCTATACACATTCTCCACTCTCCATATTTCTTTGGTGCTAGTACTGCAGGTACTACACATGGACTCAAGCTCTCCCGAATTAGTCCCTTCTCCAGTAACTCCTAGACTTACCTGTTCAGCTCTTCAGTTTTTGTAGGAGTCATTCTATGTGTTGCCTTATTAGGTAAACTAGATCTTGGTACCAAATCTATATGGTGACTGATCTTCCTCACTGGTGGTAAAACCTTAGGCACATTATCAGATACAATGTCTATAAATTCTTCTAATAGTCCTAGGACTTCTATAGGGGTATCCTTACATTCTTCCTTCCTAACTCTAGGAATTAATGCATAGCACATATGCTCATGCTTTAAACCATCCAAAAATCTTCCCCCTTCAACTAAACAGATTCTAGCGCTACCACATACCTTTTGCCCGCTTCCTTCAAGGGCTTCAGCTTATGGTGCACTCCATTCTTCGTCACTAAGTAAGTGTTGGTACGACCATCATGCACTACACATCGATCAAACTGCCATGGCCTTCCCAACAAAAAATGACAAGCATCCATAGGTAGGATGTCACACAGGACCTCATCACAGTAATTCCCAATATTGAATTTCACTAAGCATTGCTCACTGACCAAATCCCTATGGTCCTTCTATAACCACGCAATTTGATATGGATGCGGGTGGCTTCTCCTCTTTAACTGTAACTTAGTAACCATTTCTTCGGAGACCAAGTTATCAGTACTACCATTATCTATAATGATATTACAGACCTTACCCAAACTTTTGCACCTTGTGTGGAACAGGCTCCTCCTCTGGTCTAGTTCTTTCTCCTCATTCAACAGGGTCCTCATGGTGACCATAACTTCTCCCCCTTCTGCCTCCTTATAATTTTTTGATTTAGCACCTTCATCTGCCACAACAACTCTGGCAGGACCCTCAGGTCTCTTATTCATCCTTTCTTGGTGTTGTGGACACTCGTATGCTCGATGTCCTTCTTCACCACAGTGGAAAAAGGTTCCACGAAATCCTCCCCTTCCAAATCCACGTCTAGATCTACCTCTCCCTCTCGGGTAACCATTGTTCTAATTATGGGGTTGGTAGGTGTTCCCCTATTTCTGGTCCTGGGTATTACTGGTTCCACCAGCCTTCATTTGATCCTTATATTTTTCTCCACTGGTCCTTCCACCAGTTCTTCCACCATGAACTCTTCCTCTTTGCTTACCCTCAAACCGTCTGTTCATCTTCTCTTCAACTTTGAGGGAAAATTGGTAAGCATCCTCAATGGTGCTCATCCTAACCAGACTCAATTCTTCTTGAATACTAGTTCTCAACCCATTGATGTAACGGGCCACCTTCTCCTTATTAGCCTCTGAATGGCCAGTTCTGATTAAGATCTAAAAAAACTCCTCTGTGTATTCTTTGACAGAGTTGTTTGACTGTCTCAAACTCTGCATTTTTCTCAATAGGTCCAATTCATAATCTATAGGAATAAACAATCTCTTCAATTCTCCACCATTCGATCCCATATGGTTATCTTTTCCTCTTCACTTCTATTCCTTTCTAGTTGCACTTATTTCCACCATATGCAAGCATGGCCCTTCAACTTCATTTTTGCAAACTTGATTCGATCTAGATCTGCAACCTCCTCATACTCAAAATACTCCTCCATATAATTTATCCAATCAATCAACTCTTCTAGATTGAGATTCCTAGAATACGTGGAGACATCACACTTTGTCTTCTTCCCGATCTAAGATATGGCTTTAACCAATATGGCTTCTGCAAGATTCATTGCTTCTTCTTCTTCTGAGGGATTATCAACCTCCAAAGCTTCATCTTCACTATAATCTTCTCTTCTTGGTTCAATCCCTCTTCATAACTCCTCTTGCAGGGCTTGCACCTACCTCTACAAAGCTCTAAAATCTTCTTTAGGTACCACATTTCTCCCACCACCATAGTTTTTTCATGGAGGCATTCTTTCTCACTCTCTTATCACAACCCTTCCACAGATCCTAGTGAAAACTACCTCACTTTCGGTGATCTGCTCACACACTCAGGAAATATTGCTCTGATACCACTTGATGGAGAGCCAAATCGCTCATGCCAAATCTATGTTCTCATTCATTAATTCAAAAAAATATTACAATGATGGTAGCAGTCTACCAAATAAATTCATTTATCTCGAAATATAGTTTCTATTACATCTTTCACCCTGGAAGAAAAATAGCCTAAACAGGTCCAGAATGGCCCTCTTGCCTTTCCGTCTACAACTTTGTCTCCACAATTTTCTGACCCTTGTGCATGCCTTCGCTTCCCCTTTTAAAATCTCTGGCGTGACTCTCCATTTCCCTTTCCTGACCCTTCATTTCATTTTCCATGCCTCTTCATTGTCTTGGCTTCTGAAACGTCCTCTTCTTCGACTCTTGATCTTCATCTACTTTCATTGCACCTTGGTGCCACGTGCTTGTCCAGTGCTACCATTATAGACTTTGTCCACCTGTCAGCCCATGATGACATTCGAGATATCCATCGCTTGAAAATTTCTTCTGTTATGGCCCCTGTAACCACCTGCCTTTCCTTTCCTTTTGTTTTATCGTGAAAATGTGACATGTCACGATATCGCGACATTTTTGCTTTATTGACTTCTTGTCCCTCTTCGAGTCGTGAAAATGTGACATGTCACGATATCATGACACTTTTGCTTTTCTAGCCTTCCTGCCCTTTATGAGTCATGAAAATGCAACATGTCGCGATATCACGACACTTTTGCTTTTCGGCCTTCCTGCCCCTTATGAGTTGTAAAAATGTGACATGTCGCAATATCACGACACTTTTTCTCTCCTGCTCCTCCTCTTGCCTTTTGGCCTTGATAATGCGACATGTCATGATATCGTGACACTTTTCTCCTTTGCACTTTCTTTCGTCCTTTGGTCGTAAAAATGCGACATGTCACGATATCGCGACATCTTTCCTCCTTTGCACCTTCTCTCGTCCTTTGGTCGTGATAATGCGACATGTCACGATATCGTGACATTTTTCTCTCTTGAGCCTTCTCTCGGATTTTGGTCGCGATAATGCGACATGTCGCGATATCATGACATTTTTCTCTCTTGAGCCTTCTCTCGGCTTTTGGTCGCGATAATGCGACATGTCGTGATATCGCGACATTTTTCTCTCTTGAGCCTTCTCTCAACTTTTGGTCACGATAATGCGACATGTTGCGATATTGCGACATCTTTCCTTACTACCTCCTCCTCGCCTCTCAGGTCATGAAATCGCAACATGTCATGATATCATGACATCTTTGCTCCCTACTTTCTCTCTTTGTTTCGGGTCGCTAAATCATGACATGTCAAAATATCACGACAGTTTTCTTCCTTGCTTTCTTTTTGCTCCTTCGGTCACGATTTCGTGACATGTCACAAAATCGTGACATTTTCTCCTCTGGCCTTTCCTGTCTTCTTTCAGTCGTGATTTCGTGACATGTTGTGAAATCATGACATTTTTACTCCGTGTCTTCTCTCTCCTTCTTGAGTCGCGAAAACGTGACATGTCGCGATATCGCGACACTTTTCTCTGTCACGATATCGCGACATTAAGGCTAACACTTAGAATTTTTTTTTTTTTGTTGATGCAATATTGCTCTGCTGCCACCTGGATGCTCCTGCATCATAATTCCACCCCTCTGTAGTACATCACAGACCCAATATTAGTGGCCCTAAACCCTAAAAACCCATATTCCTCTAATCACATTCATTCATTAAAATGTCTACACATCTCTACATCACCCTCCTATAACATCCATAATTCTCGCCCACATCACCCAATCCAATTTTGTATCACTTCCCATATACACTCATTTAGTCTCTCTTCTTCTATTCAATTTTATAACCCACCTCACTAATCTATGGCTCTCACTACCGATCCTTCCACAACTTACCCTTCATTAACGACCATTCATATCATTGTTGCACATTCTTCTACTACATGTTTTACTTGTCCTCCATAATTCTATGATCCTATGAAATATTATAATTAGTTATATTCACAAGTGTCCCTTATCCATTGTCCATCATGTCACATAATTTCTTCTTACACTACCCATATTCCCCAAAAACCACCCCATATTCTCAATCCTCCATCTCATCCACATTTCTAGAGCAAATTATATACCCAATCTCCATCATGGACCTCCAATATACCCATGGTACCCATAATATATTATCACCCTCATGACTCTCATCAATAGCCTCCAATGTAATCACAACATCCACACCCTCATCAACCACCACCTCATCAATACCATTCTACCCTTGATCAATATCAACCCACCTCCCAATCATACCAATCACATCCCACCCAACACCCACATCATCTTACCAAAATATAATATCTTCATTCTTACTAGTCATTATATACCCTATCCCTACCACATACATATCATCAACATCACACTCAAAATATACCATCACACCCCATGCACACCCATAACCATTCTCATCAGCACCATAAATATCTACCCTTAGGTTCCCAAATCCCTCAAGTGCTTTATTTTGATCCCAAACACCACCATTACCCTCAACTCTACTCATGACAATCATATCCTCCCATTGAGTCATCCCATTTGACTCATCATGGTGCACACTACTCAACTCTCCAATCTGCTCTAGATGCATTCCAATAATTGGCCAATAAAATAAATAGTTTGGAATCACAAGTTATAGGCATGAGGTACCAAAAACCAACACTGAGTCAAATAAAAAATTATCCCATCCAGCTCTTGGTACTAGCACTAACCTATCCTCCCTTGTTTAAAATATATAAATTTGAAAAAATCAAGGGAAAATAAGATCCTTAGGATTATATGAGCACATTCATCAATGCTTGCTATCTCATCAATGAGATAGACCCTCTCAGGTCTCATACATTTTCACTATCCCTTATGGTATGAGCCTTGGATTGTTACAACTATTTTCTTAGATACAACCTAAATAATTTTGAACAACTAGCCAATTGCTTCCTTGAGCACTTTGCTCTAAATATCAAAAAGAAAACCACATTAACATATCACTAATTTTTATCAATTTGATGATGAGTCTATCCTTTATTATGATAATTTATGGAGAGTTGTACTAACTTAGATACCATTATCTATCCTCATTACTACGCTAACTTAGATTTTCACTCATAGTTATTACAAATCAATATCCCTCCTACTTCAAATTCAATAATATCAAACTTTTGAGGAAGCTCTAACCCAATTCAAGATCATCGAAGATATCAAAATCTAAGAAGGGGAGATAAAGATCTAGAAGAAATAATGGCTAGGTAAAAATCCTAAGGGTAATAACAATAGTAATCAATCCAAGCCTACCTAGGTCAACTAGGTAGTGTTGAGTAGTAGAAAAACTCAACCCCAACAACCTCAACACCAACAACAAAAACCTCAACATCCACAACAATAACATTTTTATCCATTGGAACAATCAACATACAACATTGTGCCACCTCCCACTCAACTTCAAAATCCCAATCAATCCACCTATCATTCTGCACACCCTCAATACCCCCATATAATTTCACACCTCTCTCAGATCCCTTGTCCACCATATTTCAAAAAATTATGGATGCACAGTTGATATTCTTACCCAAGATAAGACCTGAGGAACCTAACAAACCCAAATCAATAGGGTATAGAGAAGCTCATTATTATATTTTTCATCACCAAAAAGGTCATAATTTCTATGATTATCAATAATTTTAAAACTTGGTACAAGATATGATTGATTGAGGGGACATTATAATTGATAACCCTTTAGCCCCTCCTAACCAAAACCTTAGAATTTATCAAAATCCTTTACCACAACATGGGACCACACAACAACATAATGGTGCATCAACTTCTACAACCCATTCAAATCAAGTCAATCACATCAATAATGGCCCATCTTACCAAGGTTTTATAGGAACAATAAGTCATGATCACTTTACTCCTATTTTATCCATCATCTCCATCACTCCTCAAGAGCATCAATCTTGGGATTAGTGCACTATATAGTATGAATTTTAACCAATAAATTCCCTTTTATCTACTTACACATACATCATAACATAGGTTACTAAATCAAATTCCTCCTTAGCTTAATATTTTGCATCATCTACTCCAACTACTTCTTCTCTTCTTGATATTGCATCATCTTCTCAAACCACTCCATCCATATTCTCTTTTGATTTATCATCCTCAATCTACACCACCATCCTATTTCTCCATCCTATTTGAGATCTCATCCTCTGCTATTATTCCCTCCAAATCTTCCATGCCACCTCTCTTGGAGTCTCCCCTCCACTCATTCCATCAAGAGTTCCTTCCTATATTTATCCATACATCCAATCTTGGCTTAAGGGAGTGCTTTATCCATAAGGTCACTATCTCTCCCCCACTATGAAGTTAGTTATATATTTTGGTCACCCTTGTAACATCCCCTTAATTATCGACACTATCATCCACATTGGTTCTTTCACCAACTATACTAACTTTGTCTATGGGGATCTCGATGCTTCCTTTGAGCCACCTAGTTCTATCCAATTTATCCTTTGCTATGAAATAATTCCAACATTTCAATTGACATAGATTTGGCCTTGGTCAATATCAATAGGGTTTCCACTCTATTGTCAATCCTCCCTACTAGCTACCAAAGGATAAATCTATTCTAGGGTATCATAAAAACTCATTGGTACTCCTCCTTTCAAATGACCTCCAATGTCTTACTCTTGATCCTGAGGACAATGATTCTAGTAAATATATCAATCCTAAAAATGATCATTTATTTTCTCAAAAAAATTTCCAAGTTACATCCATCCATGCCCTTTCCCCTGATACCTTAGATAATAGGAAAATCTCCCATCCACCTAATATCCCTCCAACTTTTTTGAAGGAGACTCCTCTATCTTGCCACCTAGCCCATCCATACCTTGTCATTCTCCCTCCCATAATTTCATGGATTTTTTAGGGTCCCCATATTTATACCTAATGCATCAAGTCTCTCTAACCATGTCGTCCAAGAATTATTACAAGAAGACCATGAACAACTCCTTGCATAAATTACCTCATCTCTTCCACCTCTTCTTCCAAAACCATCTCTAGCACCTCTTCTTCCAGTATCTCATACTTTACCTTATATCCCCCATGTAGTCTATCCCCTACAACCTTATCATCCACCTCATACTTTGCCTTATACCCCTCATACAACCCAGTTTCCACAACCTTGCTACCAACCTTATCCTTTACCTCATATCCCTGATGTGGCCCAACCCCTACCATATTGTCACCAATCTCATCCTTTGACTCATATCCCCCATACAACCCAACTTATACAACCTTGTTTCTCACCTCATCCTTTGCCTCATACCCTTTATGTGCCTCAACACCCACGACCTTGCCCTCTACCTTATCCTTTTCTTCATACCCCTTACATGGTCCAACCCCAAAAACCTCACCACTCACCCTATCATCTTCATCCACCTTTGCTTCCTTCATTTCCTCATCTCTTCCAACTTAATCCTCACCATATTATCCAACCTATTGGATAATATATTACATTATTGGGTACATATCAATGTACCACCTTTGGTACATTACTAGTTTAGGAGCTTACTTTAGAGTAAAGTTAAGTAGTTACTTTAGCATGTAATAAATGCACAAGTGTTAAAATGTGCAATGATGTAAATGTGCATGTAGTCCACATGTACATGAGTCATAGGATAGAGTCAAAGGTATATTAAGGACCAAGGAATGTATCTTCCTATATAAAGACCTTATAGTGAGTGAGATTGGAGAGAAGAGAATATAGAGAGTGCATAGTATAGATTGGTAGTGTGGTACAATATAGTCCTTTTAAAAAAATTATGGAGTTTTCATGTCCTCCATTATACTGCATTGTACTATTTTTATGAGCTTTCATTAATGTTATGTTTTTGAGTTATTGCAGATGTTTATCTCTTTTTTGTTCTACATATTATAGTTCCATTATCAGATAGATAGCATAGCTTACTTATCTTGCATCTTGTGGTTGTATTTCCTCTATCATATACTCATAAAAATGTAATAGTGGTATCAGAGCACATGATAGATCGATAGGAAATAGGGAGAGCCACAAGTGAGATTGAGAGAAATCCAAAAATATCATTTATAGAATTTTTAAGATTACATTTGTCTAGAGTCTTTCCACAGGTTTGCAGAAAATATTGTGAAGACTAGGACTCAATATAAATTCCACTATATTAACAAAAAAAATAGTAAATATTGATTATCTCTATATTTATAATTTATTCCATTACAGTCCTAATAATTTACTATAGGAAAAAGGTGATTCAAATAAAATTTGGAAGCTTCCTACAAAATATCTAGGAATAATATCTTCTTTAGAATCAATCCAACACCAAAAGAAACAAATGAAAGAACAAATATTTGGGGGCCTGAATAAAAGGTCCCATTGCTAGAGATAGTAGACCTAAGAGTACAAAAGAAGAAAAGGCTATAGGAGCCTTTTTGTAGATTCAAGGAAGAGACTCCAGAGAAGAGCATAGGAGAAGTTTGAAGGTTGGTGATCTCCATTGAAGACTATAAGTAGCATATTGAAGAGACTCTAGAGAAGATTCTAGGTGAATATAGGAGATTGGTGATCTCCATTGAAGGCTACAAATAACATATTTGTGATATCCGTTAAATACTGCAAATACCATATTGAAGAGACTCTAGATAAGAGTCTTTGTGAATATATGATATTGGTGATCTCTATTGAATATTGAATAATTCATATTTAAGGAGTAGAAGAAATAACCCTAACAAGCTGAAGAGACCTATAAGAGATCCCATTGAAGAACTTTCAATTTTGGAAGAGATAGAGAAGGACTAGCAAAAGTCTTATTCTTAAAGAAAAATATTTTAGATATCCAAGAGGGAGATCTCATTGTTAAACTTCCATAGTAGAATTTTGAAGAAAATATGTCATTGAGAAAACCAAAGAAGTTGTGAGGGTGAAAACCCTAGAGAAGAGGTATCAAGGAGAAATAAGGGAAATATTTGAATAGCCTCATTGAAGGAGATTCAAATAAGGCCATTAAAGGAGTTCCTAGGAGAAATCATTGGAGAAATTTACCACCAAGGAGAAGTTCCTAAGAAAGGAAGAACTTGGTACAATTATCACCATATAACAATCATAAGGGAGAAGGATTTGGCAAGAAGTTTTCCAAAATTTGGAGGATATTTGTGAAGACCTCAAGACTCTTAGATTCTTGAGAAGAAGACCTTGATTTAAGTTAGAATTTTACAAGGAGGTTGAAGGAGAAAGGAGCCAAATATTACTACCAAACCTAAGAGGTTTGAAGATTACCTTTCAAGGATAGAAGGTTCATTTGGAGAAAGGAGATATGTTGGTTTCTATAGCAAAAAACTAAATGGTTCTTGAAGTAAAATCTTATCTGCAATTTGAAGGAGTTAGATACCAAATTTTTGAGATTCAAGGACAAAATTTTAGTGAAGAGATTGACTACTTTGCAATTTGAAATTTTTATATTTTATGATAGCAAGAAAGTAGCAACTTAGGCAGCATCAATAGTTTCTAAGTGTTATATTTCTAGGATACATCATTAAGGTTGGAGCCACCAAACTATAGTATCAGACAACAAGACATAAGGAGTTACCAAGCTACAAATTGGTGTGTTGTGAAGCTATTTTGGACAACAAAAGAAGAACTACAATTTCATCCAGTAAAAGGTAACAATAAGGTGAATCTAATCACCTTGCAATCCTTCATCTACAAATTTTGTTAAGGTAAGAAACTTTGGTGTAAAAGGTTCATTAGTTGAACTTTATAATTTTGGTTCATTATTAATATTTGTTAAGCACCATATTAGAGTTAAAAGTTGCAAAGAGAAGATTGCATATTATAGTCTTCAAGGGAGTGCAAAATATAGTTTTTTAATTTTAATACTTGCACATTAAAATAGGAGTTAGATATATTTTTATAGAAATAAAAATATCAACTTCATATTTTTGAAGTTGAAGAAAAGAATACATTACTCTTAAGTGAAAGTTACAGATATTATAGTGCATTTAAGAGTTATTATTGATACATCTTACTTTGAGAGTTCTTTTTTTTAGAAATAGATTATATTCCATCATTTGGGTCATGTAAATGTATCTTCCAAGGTACATACTTAGGACATTAGATTACTTTAGGGGGAATTTATCTAGTTACTTCATGCAATGTAATAAATGCACAAGTGTCAATGTGCAAGTTGTAAATGTGCAAGGTGTCCCTTGTACAACTAGATAGAGTGTTGGCCAAGTAACCTATTTTACCTATATAAGGAAGGCCTCATTGTTAGATAGATATATAGAGAGAGTCGAGGACATAGTAGCTTAGAGCATCTTCGTAGGTAGTATAGTTCTATGTGGATCACCATCCAGTGGTGATGGGTGCAATGTAGTCCAGTAGCTTTATTAATGGAGTGTTCACTTCCTCCATAGCTACATTGTATTCATTTATATCATTTCTATTTATTGCATGTCTCAGTCATCTAGCAGATTTACTTTCTTTCATATTATTCTGCATCTCGTGATTGTTATCTCCCTTTGCATATTATATCAAAAGCTAACAGTGGTATCAGAGCTACGGTAGATCTAGTCTATGTAGGTCTATAGGAAAACCACCATCATTATTGAGCCTGAGTATTTTGTCAACCTGATGCGCCATTGGACCAGTCACTATCAAAATATCTCAGAAGAATCTAGGTGGTAGAATTAGGGAGAGTCACAAGTGAGGACTGAAAGAAATCTTAGTTCCAAAAAATACTGAGATTGCATTTGACTAGAGTCTTTCCACAGAGTTATAGGAAAAACTTGTGAAGACCAAGACTCAACATTCAATCCACTAGATTGATAGATCATCTAGTGAAGATCTAAGATATCTAGAACTTGCTAACTATTACCCAAAGTTTATTTTATTGTAGATAATTAATTCTTAGAGGATTGGTACTCCTCCTACAATAGAAATCTAGGAGACTCCAACTTCATTGCCCGAAGGTCGATGTGCCCTCATAGTGTAGATATTAGTTCCTTGTGCAAGAGAAGAACACTATAGAAGAAGACTTATGGAGAAGAGGTATGGTGAAGTTAGGAGACTGAAGATATCCATTGCTAGATTGAAGAACTTCACAGTTGAATAACATGCCATAGAATCCTTGATACAAAAAGGCCATAGTAGCCTTGAAGAAAAGGCCATAGAATCCTTGATACAAAAATGCCATAGTAGCCTTGAAGAAAATGCCATAGAAGCCTTGAAGCAAAAGTCCATAAGTCTTGATACTAAAAAGGCCATAGAAGCCTTGATACTAAAAAGGCCATAGAAGCCTTGATACTTAAAATAGGCCATAGAAGCCTTGATATTGAAATAGGCCACATAAGCCTTGATCCTAAAGAAGAATTCAAAAGGAATATCTGATTCAGAAGCAGATTAATATTTTAATATTAATATTTTTTTGCAGGGAAAGAAGATTCAATGAGTTGGGAAACTTCCTACAAGAAAGTTAGGAAGAGTATCTTCTTTAGAATCAATTCAACACCTAAAGCAAAAGATATCAGGAGAATATCTCATTGAAGGACTTCTAGACTTGGAAGAAGAAGAAGGACTAGGAGAGTCATACTCAAATATAGAAGTAGCAGAATCAGAGATCTAGGAGTAGATCACACCACCAACACTTCCAAGAGTAGAAGGTTGAAGAGGTCTCAAGGGAAGACTAGCAGAAGTATGCAAGATCAAAGACCTTGGGAAGGTCTCATCGAGCATCTAAAAAATGCTAGGAAAGCCTTACTGAAGAAATCATCAAAGGAGAACTCACTAGAGAAATCCACTACCAAGGAGAAGCCCATGATAGTGAAGGACTTGGGACAATTATTGCCATATAACAACAAGCCCAAGAGAAGGAGAATTTGGAAAGGAGTGCCAAATATGAGAAGAATAATTTGGCAAGGAGTGCCAAATTTTAGAAGAAGAATCTAGTGAAAGACCTCAAGACATTCAAAATATTGAGAAGAAGATCCTACTTGAAGTCAGAATTTGATAAGAAGACTTGAAGATAAAAGAAGCTCATCAAATCTAGGAGATTTGAAGATTACCTCTCATAACAAGAAGGCACCACTTCAAAGATAGAGACTTCTCCAAATCTATAGCAGAAGGAGGAGACCACAAGAGGAGAACAAGCCACCAAATCTTAGGCTCATGAAAGAAAGTTTGAGACCATCATTTGGTGAAGAAGGAGTTGTTCAAGATAGTCTACAAAAAGCTGCAAGATCCTACTTGAAGCAGCAACTTGGTGATCTTAGACACCAAGATCCACATCCTCTATAGAAGTGGTAAAAGGAGCTACAATATTTTTTAAAAAGGTATGCAACTATTGGTGCTAACTAACTCATTAATTAGACTACTTATCAGATTCATTAGAGCACCTTATTTGGATTAAAGTTGCAAGAAGAAAAAGTAGATTATAGTCTTCAAAAGTGCAAAAAGGAAAAGGTTCTTTTTAAGGTTCATTTGCACATTAATTAGGAGTTGATTAGATTTCAGAATTATATCTATCAACTACCTATCATCTACTTTGGAAAAATAAAAGAAGACTAAGCCCTACAATATTAGTTGTAGTGAATTTGCAGAATAACTCTTGAAGATTCATTTCAGGTTATTCTTGATTAGTTGTAGTAAATTGATTAAGTGCATTATCTTGAGAGTTGATTGGAGTGATAAGGTGAAATTTTTAGTGCATTAAAAATAAAGTCTATTAGATTTATTTGCACTATTATACTACTCTCAAAAGAAATTAGTTTTGTGTTTTTGAAGGGCACAAAATCTGATTTGTATCAAGTGTCTAAAGACACTATTGAAGCACAAAAATCTGCAACTTGTAGTGGCCAAAAGAAGCCACCCAAAAAGGTTAGAATCCTCCAAAACTTGGAGAAGAACACAACTAACCAAAAATAGAAATAGAAGCTTCAAATATTGAGACTTGGTGAGTCTCAAATCCAAAGCATTACAAGATTGGATGCAAGAAAAGAAAGTGCAGAAAATTGCATAAATTAAAGAGCTTCTATCTACTGTTATCTAAGCTTGGATTTGTTATCAAAGTGTCCAAGAAAAAATGGGAAGGTGTCTACTCATAAAATACAACCTCAAAACCCTTGTATTGCAGGAGAAAAATCTGCCATAAAACCAGAATTTCAGATCTGAAATAAGAGTGCAAAAGAAGGTGCATCAAAGGAGGTTTATGTACAATTTATGGTACATTTTATTGCACTACTCTAATATGGTTTTTACAGCCCAAGAGCATATTTGAATGTGCCCCAAAAAGGCACAATAACTACAAGGAAAATCAGCCAAGAAAGGCCGAACATCAGCACTCTTCTTCCCAAGAAAAAGGAGCCACTCAAAGGGCTCATATTGGATGGATGAACCTACAAAAACAAAGCCCACAAGAGGCTATCATCAAGCTACATTTACGTAGATAAAAAGAGTGCACATCTACCAATGGAAAACATCCACATCTACCAACATGGGATGGACAACATCTACACTACAAAGAGAAGGCGTCTACTTCTACCAACGTGAGATGAACAACATAACAAGTGATTATCTACACTACAAAGAAGCACAAGAATTAGCACATTGGAGGCATAGAAGATAAAGAGAAAAGGAGCTACATTCAAAGTCTTAAACTTGGTGAAGATCATCCACCAAAGGAAGCACCAAAATTGCTATTCAAAGCTCCATAGCACCTCATCAATCCACCTACAAAAGATAAGTTTGCTTGCTGCTCAAGAAACATAGCAAAGCAAAGGAATGGTATACAAAAGGACTTAAGGAGTTATAATATTCTCCTTGGAAGGCATTACAGGGAAGGACTTCATGTAGAGAGCTTGAATGCCACTTGGCATCAATCTTCTAAGGTGCATACATTACAGGGATTTCATCTCTCAATGCTCATCAACCTCAAGCATACGTTACAAATGTGGTGACACTTGTTATCCTCCACAAGCCCCACACGAGTGAGCATACATTACAGAGTGACCAAGAGGTATTGAACAAGAAAGTGGTATGTTAAGAAAAGGAGAAGGAGCGCTCATACGTAATGGGTGTGACACGTGTCACAAAGCTCAAGATTATTCCTCCATAAAAGGTGCTCAAAGTCCAAAGTTCACAGCACAACAAAACATAGTCAAATCCAGTCAAGCACAACATGGAAGGAAGGAAGAAGGAGCATTAAAGCTCCGTCTGAAGCAAACCCCCATTCAACAACACCACACATAAAGGCTCCCGGTCTTGAAGCAAACCTTCCAATTAAAAACAACCACCCCATTGAAGATGAGCATCTCCATTGATTCCAGTGCCCAAGGGAACTTTAATATTGCTATTATATCCAATCGAAGGAAGCACCAAACAGTGAGGAGATTAGCATAAAAAAGGTAAGGTTTAAATCCCACTTTATTATTGCTTTCAATTTTGGAGATATAAGGGTTATAAGCTAAGGTTGAAATTTAGATTTTTGAAAGCAAAAGCTATAAGGGATAACTTACCAAATTAAAATAATATTTGCAACTCAACCTAGGAGAAATAAGGAATTCTACTTGGATTAAATTCTTTAATATTTTGCAAATATTATTAATTTTCTAATTTTCCAAATTTGGGAGTGATAAGGGTTACAACATCAAACTAGGTCTTTGGAAATTAGAAATTAAAACCTAAGGGTTATAAAAAGAGGTTATTAAATATTTTTTGTTAAGGTTGGAAATTTATAATTTTCTTGTCTCAAAATTTCTCAAAAAGGGACAAAAGGAATCCAACATTAAAACCTCTTCAAAAATTGGAAAAGTGCTTAGTTCAATTAGGAGA
This sequence comes from Wollemia nobilis, assembly GCA_028583015.1. NCBI lineage: Eukaryota > Viridiplantae > Streptophyta > Pinopsida > Araucariales > Araucariaceae > Wollemia > Wollemia nobilis. The sequence continues at coordinate 1,192,418 of JAQPPZ010005611.1, forward strand.
AATAAGGTGTTAGAAAAGTTGATTTTTGATCTTTACAAAATTGTACAAAATCAACCATAAATTGAACTATATTTTACAAAAGCACTATATCATACTCCAAAATCATTAGGGAGTCATAAGGCATTCTACAAAACTTGATCAAAGGTTGTCAAGTTGGGAAGATATAAGCTTTCTTCAAAACCTAAAATTAGGTGTTCATACTCTCATTACTAGGGAGACATAAGGAAGCCTACAAATCTAAAATATTACTAAAGGTTTCATCAAATCAAGCTTATATACTTCAATTAGGGTTCACATATCCTAATATAGGGAGCTATAAGAAAGACTACAATTCTATCTCATTTCTTCAAATTCAACCTCTTCAAATGGGTAAAGGAATGTCATACAATGAATGTAAAACTTGCTCCAATAGGAACCAACTCACAAAACATGAGCACATGTGGTATATTGACTCAGGAGCCAGTCATCATATGACAAGAAATATACATTGGTTTGACTGTCTTGAAGTTTCTAAAGGTTACAGACTAAGAATTGTAGACAACCAAACTTATCCTATACATGGATATGGATGTGTAACTCCCAAAAAATCATTTCCAAATATTCTACTACAAAAAGTATTGTATGTTCCTGGATTAACATTCAATCTCATCTCAGTAAGCAAGCTAGTAGAAAACAACTATATGATTAACTTTGGATATATGGATGGGATCAATACATGTCTCATTATGAATCAATATGGAATAAAAGCAATAGGTTCAATCCATGAAAATACATACATCCTAGACTCAATGGAAATCTCACAAGATATTGTGATGTTTCAAAATGATACTAACATATTTATAGAGGAATAGGTTGAAGAAAATGAAGAACCAATACACCAAAAAGGTAAGCTCAGAAGGATCAAAAACAAAAATATGAGAGGACAATTGCACCATGCCCTACTCATTCATCAGCAATAAGAACCAAATGAAGACACTTGCAAAGAGAACTATAAAGGTGGTTGGATAGAAGATAAGGAATATGAATATGGAAAAGCCAAAGATCATCCAGTGAAAGAAGAATCTTTAGATTTTTTTTGGTAAGTTAACAAAATTTCATTGATGAGGGCATTTGAAAGGTGCCCTAATGCCTTATTATAGTAGAAGGAAAAAGGATGCATCATCCACAAAAACCTCAAGGCATCCACATAAATCCTAAGCATTTTAGATAAACCAAAAATAGACCAAAAGGATGAAACAGGAAATAAAACATCCCAACAAAATAGAACCTAGAAATAGTAAAAAAATAACAAACAATTACACATTAGCAAAATCCTTGATATCATCCTTTTCTATATCCTTAGGAGTTTCATTGAACACTTCCTTGGTGATTTCCACCATGTCATCCTCCTTGACACCAGTGTTGGCTCCTGCGGTGTTCTTTTCTGGGTGATCCTCAGAGAAATTATCGTAGAAAAACCATTTCAGAGCATTTTTGTGCTCCTTCATTTGGAAAATGGCCACCATGCTCATAGTTATAGCACTTTCCATTTGGGCTATGGTAGAAGTAGTAGTATTTATAATGTATTATTGAAAAATATTTATCACAAGATCCTCGAACTCATCCTTAGTGAAACCATGCATTTTTCCTTGATTCTAAATAAATTTATCCTTTAAATATTGGGATATTCTCATCAAGGTGGGTCGATCCTCCATATTGACCTTCTTTCTTACTAATTTTTCTACATCTATAGATATTCCTTCCTATTTCCTCTTATTGGACCCACAAAAACTTGAGGATGGGGTGAAGGACTTATCCTCATCTGTAGTCTACTTGGAATAAGCTTGCTACTCATACGAAATCACGTTTCCATTGGGAAACTTCTTCAAAAAATGGTTGTAGATTACCTTAAATAGCCCTTGATGTGAGGGCCAAGCCTCATCCTTATTTGAGTGAGTTTCCTGGATGGATTAATCCATGTATAGAAATAGAAATTCAAGGATGTTAAGAGGTTTCATTTCCCTGAAGTGATTCACAAAAGTAATGTGAAAGCTCCTAAGTTGGGAATTTGGGTCATCAACTGTAATATATTCCATAACTAATTTCATGACCTTCTTCCAAGGGTAGGTAAATCTACTCTGATCAATCCTAATTTATCAACTTGCATAGGGTTGATCTCAGCTCCAACTCCTTTAGCTTCGTATCCCAGTTATGTTTGTCTCTGTAGATAATTCTTCCCACCAATGGTTGGTCTATTATTTTAGAAAGGATGTGCATGTCGACATAAAACTACAAATCATGAATGATAACACATTTTTCCTAGGTGGAAGCAAAGGAAGTATTCACATCCCAGTATATCCTAGAGAATTACTTTAGAAAAGGTAGGAAACCGTGTGTATTCATAATTGTTTCAGCCATTGGTTTGATCTCAAGTGTCTCTAGTTCAATGAAACCCATGGTGACCAGGATGCATAATTGCTTGAAGTAAGATAAAATAGAGAGATTTTGAACCCTTGGGATGCAAACAATGGGGATGATGATTCTTGCATGGAAGTGATATTTAGTAACAAAGGAAAAATTTGGGTTCTTATGGGAGCTTCTTTACCACCACCTCGGGTTGGGATAAATCCTTGAGAATAGCAAGTCCACCTAGAATTTGATAACAAAGTGATATGCCTTGGTGGACTAGAAAATCAAAAAGCTCCTAGAACTTCTATAAATACAAATGTGTGTTGTTCTTAGGAAATTTTGAAAAAAGGGTAAGAAAAATTTATGGAAGCGTGAGAAGAATCTTTAGCTTTAGCTACAACTTACTCTGCATCATATGAAGACACAGATTACCTACTAAAACTCTATACAAAGTATGTAGAAGAAGAGTACAAAGTTCAAAATGAAAATGAATATCCATATTGAAGACTAAAATTATTCAATAACCAAATAATGTAATAGAGGGGGGTGTTAGAAATAGATTATATTCCATAATTTGGGTCATGTAAATATATCTTCCATGGTACATACTTTAGACATGAGATTACTTTAGGGGGAAGTTATCTAGTTACTTCATGCAATGTAATAAATGCACAAGTGTCAATGTGCAAGTTGTAAATGTGCAAGGTGTCCCTTGTACAGCTAGATAGAGTGTTAGCCAAGTAACCTATTTTTCCTATATAAGGAAGGCCTCATTGTTAGATAGATATAGAGAGAGTCGGGGACATAGTAGCTTAGAGCATATTCATAGGTAGTATAGTTTTGTGTGGATCACCATCCAGTGGTGATGGGTGTAATGTAGTCCAATAGATTTATTAATGGAGTGTTCACTTCCTCCATAGCTACATTGTATTTATTTATATCATTTCTATTTATTGCATGTCTCAGTCATCTAGCATATTTACTTTCTTTCATATTATTCTACATCTTGTGAATGTTGTCTCCCTTTGCATATTATATCAAAAGCTAACACTTTTACATGAGTGATAAGGTGAGATCAATGTTGCACTATACTAATTATTCTCAAGAGTTTTTAATGTGCATTAAGTATTTTAGTTGTAGTGAAAAATAATCCAAATATAAACCTCTAAAATAGCATATTAGTTGTATGATTAAGATCTTGGATTCATTGTTACTAAGTTATCCAAGAAAATAAGTTAGAGGTTAGTGTTGTCTAGTAAGGAAGGTAATAATACATTACTATTTGCTCTCAAGGATTAGAGTAGAGAGTTGCTCTATCTAAGAAGTAAGTAATAGCTTCAAAAGGATACATACAAATTTAGTTCAAAATAAGGGATTTAACCCTATCTATTACAAAGGTGTTTGCATTACATTGGCACTAGTTTTTTCCTTTAAAATACAACAAATAAGAACAAAAGAAAGAGTGTCTTAAAGACACTATAATAGGTAGCACAGTGTAGTATCCAAGTGGCCATAATATTGAAGTTTGAGGAGCAAAATTTGAATAGGATAGAGAGCCAAAAAAGGGGCTCATAAATTTGGGTTTCAAGGTGTTAAAATACATCATTTTCATCATTATATCCAATGCCTATGATAGCATCAACCTACAATACAAGGTTTCTACATAAAGGAGATATCATAGCACAAGATATATACATCTATAGGTAATTATATCATAAGGTATCAATGTAGGAGATAGAACAAACTATCTACGTGCAGAGGCTATTGATATATACGTAAAAGATAAATCCAAGGACAACATATAACAAACATAAAAAAATAAGGTACAAGGGAGAAAATTAAGGTTCAATACCTTATATACTCTAGTTGAGTGGAAGCACCAAATCTACCATTGAAGCACCATATATTCTTCATTCCAATGCCCTAGAATCATCATAGTTGGAGCCAACCTTAAAATATATCATCATAATTTATAGAACAACTTGCAAGAATTAGAAATCATTCATTGTCGAAGGAGCCAAAAAAGCTTTCAAATATTTGGAAAGAATAGGCATTGAGAAAGCTTTAAGGTTATTTTTGGTACATTGGAGAGAGTGTGCATGCAAGGGAGATATCTAAATTTGTCCTAAATGTGATAGTAATATTATGTCACTTGGCACAAATGGTATCTTCACCCATTTATCTCTAATGACCAAAATAAATATGGTCAACTCAGTAATACCTTTCATCATAGCCATAATGCTAGCACTCAGAGATAGGCACTCATCAGAGTAACACTCATCCAAGAGAGCACAAGACATTAGAGTAACACTCATCTAGGACAACACCATCCATTAGAGTAACACTTGAGAGAAGTGCACCAGCAATCAAAGTAATGTTCATCCAAGAGAGCAAAGTATTGTAGTAATGCCTCATTTACCTAAGCACCACTCAAGGAGGAGGCTAAAGAATCTTGGTAATATTTCATGCCACTTGGCACACACATCAATAAGGTAGAAGCATATTTGTAACTACCATAAAAAGGAGTGCTCATAAAGGGAAGCATATATTCAACCAACATCAAAGCACTTATAGCCCAAAGAGGTCAAATTCCACTAAAAGAGGAGCATTGAATGTTCATCATCATTCAACAAATACAACACTCAAAGTATCCATTGGAAGAGCAAAAATAGATGTATCTCATGTGCAACATTATAAAGGTAATATTTCAAATTAATTACTTGCTTTTATTAAGGTTAAAAGGAGTTATAAGGTGAAACTTATAAGATTAAATTTACTATTGCATTGGAACAATATAAATTAACCAATAATTAGTGAATTATACAACAATTTTATACCTTCAAGTGATATTTCAAAGTATATTATTTGAAGTACATATATTATAATATTTGCAAATATTAATAGTAGGAGATATAAGGTTTTTCAACATTGGATAATTAAAATATTAGTTTGCAAATATTATTATCTTCTAAATTCTAAAATTAGAAAGATATAAGGAGTGCTACATAAAAATTTAATTAGTTGGAATTTAGAAAATTAAACCTTTGAAAATTTTAAGGATAGAGGAGGAAAATTATGAATCGATGAGTCGAAATTGATTAGACATTTTTCGTAGTACTGCCCAAACTACCGGACTCATTTCGGCCATATCTCACTCATCCAAACTCAGATTGAGCTGAAATTTTGAGGGTAGATGCCTGAAAAACCCTAGAACGTATCCACCAATTTTCATATCATTTGGAGCAACACAGATCCTAGTGCATCCCTATGTGTGAATGATATATTTGGCAAGTGGCTATGCGAGGGTTTCATCTAGGTTGAGTGCAAGCTACTCTAGAGGTTGGTTTTTAGGGCCTTTGGGCCCTAGAATCCAATATTTTTGTGGTTTATGTTCAATATTTTAGCAAGAAATGTTGCAGGGGATACAAAATGGGTTAGAAATTTGTCTTTCAACAGATCATACTATGAACTTGAGTGACAATGACTTTCAATTTGCTACACAAAAGAAAAGTGAAAACCATACCTTTCCATGATGTCTAGGGCAAGGATTAAAGAGATCACAAAACAAGTTTCAAGTAGTTGATCAAAAAATGGCTCATATCTCAAGTGAATCTGGTGCTAAGGTGCACCCACAAAATAATTCTATTGTGAAAACCCCTATCAAGGGTAATAATTTTAAAGACTCAGTCCCAAAAATGAATTTTAGGGATGCCATTCATGGTGGATAGCCTCAACCCAATGCTAATATCAATATTAGGGCTTCCCATAAACCTCTAAGAATGACTAAGATTGATCCCAAGAAAACAAAGTCAGGATATCTTGTATCGCTCCAAATTTTTCGCACCCCTACCTTCAGGCTATTGGATCCGCGCCCGGAAGGAGGATGGGAAAAAGATGGTGTGGTACCTCAGACGAGAGGACTTTGCGAAGGTCCCGCCTCTCAAGGGAGGTGCATTTTGGTGATTTTTCGACGGATGGTGGGTTCACCGGGGAAACATTTGACGGCGGTTTCCACGCCTAGGTTTTGGGAATGAGTTTTGATGAGTTCGTTTTATTTTTAAACATTCATCCTAGGTTTGGCCGAATGATTCTAACTTAAACTACATGAAAATGCAATTTAAATGCATACAACAAACGAGAAAGGAAAACAGAAACGAGAGAATTTGCGGGAGGCCAATGAAGATTACCGATCCGGAAGTCGATGGAGTTTACGAAGCTTGAAGCGATCTGGATCGTCCGCAATTCAACGAGAATCGCCTTCAATTTGATAAAATCGTCCGAACCGACAAGATCGTACGAAATACGACGAATTCGTCGGACGAATTCATCGAGAGACCCGCAAAACGAGCAAACGGATGCGAAATACGAGAAATTCTATTTTGCAAACGGGGGCAAACTATGTAAAACGAGTAATATGAGTGTTGAACAATATACAAGAACAGAAGTAAATGCAAATAACTGTGTTTAGATAGCAGAATATGATCTTAATCTGTAAACTTAGACAAAATGGGTGAACTCCAAATGCAATATAATATAAAAACTGAATAAACAATCTAATTTACAACATAAAATGACAGAGAAAAGAGACAGAAGAACAAACTCCAGGCACTGATTGCCTCGATGTGCGCTGCAGTCGAAATCGTCTCGCATCAGTACGAGATCGTCCCGAATTTGACGAGATCGCCTCCGATCTTGACAGGTTCATCGACTGCGATAGGTGCGGCTCCGGCTGAAAACCGGTGGTGTACCTGCAATGAAATGACTATAGGACTAATGCAAAATATGAATTACAATGTTTTAGAGCATAAGGGTTCAATTTGCATAAAAATTTAGCCGAGGGGTTGGGGAGGGAAAAGTCTTAGAGTTAAATAGGCATAGGATAGTTGTTGGGAGGTTGGAGATCATCCCAATTTGGGAGATCTCCAACGGGGGAAGGGTCCCAACGGCGCAGACACGCTTCTGCCCGGATTGGAGACCCGTTGGAGCGGATTCCAACTATGCAAATTCAGTTTTGCGACGAAATCGTACGGACGTTCTAGTCCAGACGAAATCATCAAATGCAGGGCGATATCGTACGATCGGAGACGATATCGTCAAGCGGTCAAAACAAACTGCTAAAAATGGCATGGAAAAGGAGGAAACGGGTTTCTCGGCGGTTAACGGGCGGTTTGGGAGGTTAAATTTGAATTTAAATTTATTTACTAAGGTGAATGTAATTATTCCAATTTCTTGCGCCAATTTTAGGGTGCTACATTTTGCCCCCTCTTTAGCGAATTTTTCGAAGAAAATGCGTTAAAGATGAGTTCTTCTCGATCTACGAGAAAGCAAAAAATTATTCCCATTTTTAGGCGACGATTCTTGGTCGAATCGTACGACAACTTACTATGGTGCCCCCTCCGTGTTTTTACCCAAATCGAACGTTTGAGGTAAAAACGCGGAAAAGCAAAAATTATTTGTTGAATAAAATTAAGAAAAATAGGGTAAAACCCTAATTCATTTGTTCTTGTTCATTTCTTTGTTTTGAGAGCTCCGGAGCAAAAATGGTAGAGACAGGCGCACGGATCTGCGAGAGGTCCGCCGCGGTCTACGGGTAAGGGTTTAAACGGATCTAGAATTGATTTAATTTGATTTTACATGCTTTTTAGATGGATTTTTAGGTGAATTTTGAGCATCGCGGCCGTTTTTGGCCATCGACGTCGTCCGGACGAAATCGTCCCTAGTTCGACGAAATCGTCTCAAGTTCGTCAATTTCGCCCAAGGGCGAAATCGGCGAAAAAGGGACGATTTCGTCAAATTAAAGACGATTTCGACACGCAAAATTGGAGACGATTTTGCTCAAATTTCGGACGATATCGGCCAATAGTGGGCGATATCATCAATTGCAAAATTTTGATCTTTAAGTTGCATTATTGATTGCTAAAATTGTTATTAATGATTGTTTGTTGTTTTGATGTTTATGCTTGCGAGAGAGGATTACTAAAGAGCGAGGGAGTGGAAATATGGAGGATTAAGAGATGACTTGGCCGCTCGACACGAGCAGAGCGAGATCGGTCGGCACGAGCCGGCTTACTACATGTGGCGAGAGATGCCACAAGTATCTACGAGACATGGGGCTGCGACGGCCCTAGCGAGAGAGGTGGTACCCGGGCTCTTCATGTTTTCGGTTACCGACAGGGAGATGACTCCCACACTAGAGGATGTATGGAGGATTCTTAGAATCCCCATACAAGGGAGGATGATCACACCTGCGGCCAATCAGGGCCACGCGATGGGACGACTCTGCGGTGACCCGAGCTTCGCCCTGGAGAAGGGCGGAGTGAACATCGAGGCACTGCGCCAGATGCCTGGGGCATCTACAGCGACACGAGTTTTGGCTGGGGTGGTTGGTGGACTTTTGCTGTGCCACCAGAGCGGTTGTAGGGTACCATGGATGCTGGCAGATGTGATCTGCGACATGCGCGATCATGGCTATAGATTTGCTTGGGGCAGCTTTGTTCTATGCCGATTGTATAGGATCCTGCATGGGGTCGTATACAAGGGCGGCCGATGTCTGGTTATGACATCGCTCCTACAGGTTTGGTGTTGGGAGCACATTGCGGTGCGGAGGCCGGTAGGGCTTCCACTGACAGGGGTTGACGGGGAGAGGCCCCGAGTCTTCTACTGGTGGCTCCGGAGAGGGGCACAGCGACGGATCGACCTGTCGGTGTCCCGGAGACTCTTTGGATGACTTGGTCCCAGACCGGATCACCCGGAGGCCATGGAGGCGGCATCCGGGGGTGGGCGAGAGGATGCACGGGAGCTGGCTCGCATCGAGGCGAGTCTGCGGCTACGGATGGAGAGGGTAGAGGTGGAGCTCCACCGCTATGATCGAGTTTTGCGACAGTTCGGTCTACAGCAGGGGATCCCATCTCTCAGGGATTACGAGTTTTCTCGGACTATCCGGGATAACACCACGGTTAGTGGGGCTCCTGACATGCAGCGCTTCTGGAGCCGGGACGGGACGATGCCCCCATCCGGCCGGTGGATGGGGACGACGCAGGGGTAGCCGATGGCTACGATGCCAGTACACGAGGCATCCGCCCTCCTCGGATGACGAGGGCACGGGGACCGATCCACGCGGTTGTGCGTCGGATAGGGAGGCGGCGCCGAGGCGGTGGTAGAGGCAGCCCGGGGTCGCGACGAGAGGAGAGCGAGAGGAGGCCACGAGGCACGGGGAGAGGCCGCGGAAGAGGGAGAGGGAGAGGAGGGAGGCGAGACCCCCATCTCCACGGAGGCCACCATCGCCCGATAAGGGCAAGGGTGTGGACATTGGAGAGAGTAGCGAGATGGCTACTCTCGGGGCGAGAGGGAGATCGTCTGCGAGCTCGGGTGCGGACGTTACGGGATGCGGTTGCACGGCACTGAGGTGAGGTGTCGCGGCTACGAGACGAGAATGCTCGTCTCGGGGCACGAGGCGGAGGGGTAAGCACTCGGGGAGCTGCTGCGGTCGGTTTCTCGGACCGCATTCTATCGGGCGCTATACTACCGGGGCGGTGCCGGAGGGCCGGAGGGTACAGCTGCCACCTGCCATAGCGGATCCTATCGGGACGGGGGTCGACGAGGAGCTCATCCCGGTCGATGACGAGGACTCGCAGTACCACACATACTGCGATGGGACCACCTCGTCCTCCGTAGGGCGGGGGGAGGAGATGAGGCCGAGAGCTCTAGAGGCTCTCGAGGCTAGAGGGCGGGATACTGCCACTGAGATTGTATTATACTTGTATTGATAGAGGATTGAGTATGCCGAGGTACAGATTGTGGCATACCAATCTAGTTTTGATGATGTATATATTCTGTTGATATATATAGATGAGATATTTTTTGATCATATGACTTGTCTTATGTGATGCTTATGATGCTTTTTATGTTTGATTGATTGATTGAGTTGATTGATGTAATGATTTTATTGATGATTCATGTAATTATGTCGTTTTGGAAAATATTATAACTTGGATGTCATGCTATAAATATTTTAAATGAAATAATCTGATGTAACAAATTGATTGGTTGTAATGAAATGTGATAAAATAAAAAGAGATTTCTAACAATAATTTCAAAGGACATTGTCGCTATTATAGACCATTTCATGGAGTCGTTGCTCACTCGGTCGTCAAGCTAGTCCCAGGATAGAAATATTGTTAAAAGAAAAGAGTGCTTAAGAGAGCTGTCTTAAGACTTTGTTGTGATGATGCAAATGATGATGATGATGGTTTGCTTTCAGATTTCCATAAAAATATTATGCATGAAATATTGTAAAATAATTTTTGCTAGGCATAAATTCCTAAGTGTGATAAAATTGTTGAATAATTCCTTAAGAATTATACCATCATTGCAAAATGCAAAGGTTGACATAATGATATGAAATAATAAAAATGTGTTTGCTTTTGAAAAGCATAATTTGTGTAATAGAATGAAGTCATATGGTTTTTATGAATTTTGATAAATTGGAGAAAATATTGTTACAATGGTTTTCGCTAGGTATAGAATATGTAGGTATAGACTTATACCATCATCGTGAAGATCAAAGAAAATAGTTTTATTGCATGGTTGATTTTTAATGAGAGAAAAGATGAAAATGAGGACTTGCGCTAAGCATAAAACTCCAATTTTGGTTTTGGAATTATACCATCGTCGTGAAAGTCGATAAGATATATATGATATGTTTTAATTGAAATTTTTGATTTCTTCTATTATATAGTTGTCTTTGTGGTAAATAATTGTACTTGATTATTCCAAACAAGTTGCAAAAATAATATTTCAAAGTATTTTGAAAAAATTAGATTTATAAGGAATCCCATGTGCATAAGTGAATTCATTGCCAATCTTGATTTATCATAATGATAGACAAAATCTCTCAAATACAAATGTGTGTGCAATTGTATGGTTCGAGTTACGATTTTGAGCAAGATACTATGATACAAGTGATTTGAATAAACCAACTAAGTGTTCATTAACCATGATGTAGATGCATATAACCATACTAGGCTACTATGTAGATCGGATTATCAAGAGCTAGCTAATCCATAAGCGAGACATTAGGTCCGTACAAAAGAAGGTCGCTAATGTGACGGACATATCGCCACGCTAGGAGTTACCCAAGGCCAAGCGGGTTGGGCACAAACCACTGTTATGGGGCTTACCTCACGGTTTTCGAATAATTGAGAATTCCAGGGATTCAAGCTCATCAACCCTTCTTTTTTTTTTCAAAGGGTAGGGAAAGGGATTTTATTGCTTTCTTGCTTTCTTTTGAACTTTGCTTATTTTTCTTTTGCTTGATTTTTGAGATAGTGCTTGAAATATTGCTGGAATGATATAGAATAACATTTTTCTTTTCTCTTTTCTTTTTCTTGAACTTTTCTTTTCTTTTTCTTTTTCTAGGGATACTTGCTCGGATTAGCTGTAGAGCAAGGGATTTTTATTCTAGGTAGGGGTGAGCTTGTCCTTTTGCCAATTCTCAAAGATTCTAGACCATGTGCATGATAGGATAGCAGGGGAAACTTTTCACTCAAGAAATCGGTTCTACTATGTAGCAAAACATGGAAATTACAAATATAATCATTTTATTGTGAAAAGATGTGCTTGGTTTAAGTAAATACCAAGATCAATTCTCTATGCTCAAACTTTATTTAATTGATTTTTGTGAACTTTGATATAAGAGAGATTAGTAATCATGCCAGATAAAATCAAGATATTTATTATGTGAGTGTGCAAGTGAGGGATGCCAAATAAATGCTAGTTTTATCCAAAATAAGTTGAAACATATAACTGCAGTAATTGTAAGAAAATAATGATTTTGAGAAAGTTTTGAGAATGTTGACTCTCTCTTTATTCTATATATTGTTTTGGTTTCGAAAGAGTCAAGCATATAGCTGTTTTTGGATTTTTTATGTTGATTTTTGTTTTAAAGCAAAAGAAACTTTACAAAATAAATGCGATAAATTTTTTTGAAGATTTTTGAAGATTTTATGAATGTTTTTGAGGGTTTTGAATGATTTTGAACAAATATATACATGGATGAAATAATCAAATTTATGCATAATAACGTTTGAGATGTAAAATATTCATGGGTTCTTTAAGTTCTTTACCATCTAAGGTAGATAATTTATATGCTCTTGATTCAAATTTTGCGGTAATGATGTATGGTCCAAGCCAGTTGGGCTCAAATTTACCTTTCAGTTCTTTGGTTGCATTTGTATTTTTTGATTTTCTTTTAGAACAAGATCGCCAATCTCAAAGGATCGATGACGAACTTTCTTATTATATGCTCTTTTAAGCTTGTTTTGGTATGCACGGAGATGCTCTAAAGCATTGATGCATTTTTCGTCTAGGAGTTCCAGTGGTGAGTGCACGGTGCGATATTCATCTCCTACTTCGGTGTCTTGAAGTAGCGAGAGCCAAAGAAGGAACTTATAATTCAAATGGAAAAACTGCTTCGGCACCATATACCAAAACAAATGGTGAAGTGCACGTGGGGGTTCGAACACTAGTTCGATAAGCCCACGAGGTGGATATAATTGAATATGCCGATCACGGCCGTTTTATTGACTAGTCTTTTGAGAATTTTGATTAGAGTTTTGTTAGAAGCTTACGCTTGACCATTACCACTGAGGATAATAGGGAGTAGACCGGCGATGTTGAATCTTATATTTTTGACATAATTTTTTAACATCTTTATTTTTGAATGGAGTTCCATTGTCGGGAGATGAGATTTGCGGGAATTTCGAACCTGCGAGATGATTTGATTAAAAATAAATTTAGAGACTTGTGAACCGGTGCAGGAAGCTAAAGGCATAGCTTCGACCCACTTCGTGAAATACTCGGTGGCGGTTATGATGAACTTATGTCCATCGGGAAGACACGGGGTTAATTTTACCAATAATATCCAAGCCCCATTTAGAAAAGGGCCAAGGAGAAGAAATAGCCTGCGGCTCTTGTGCGGGCGCATGGACAAGGTCGGCATGTTTTTGACACTTGTCGCAATGGCGCACATATTCATGTGCATCCGTTTCCATGGTAGGCCAAAAGTATCCTATCCGAAGGAGCTTTTTAGCAATGACGCTACCACTAAAGTGTCCTCCACAAGATCCATCGTGGGCTTCACTTAAGGCTGATTTAGACTCTTCTAAATTTAGACATCTTAATAGGATACCTTCAAAAGATCTCCTATATAAAGTATTGCCAATGATTACAAATCGACTTGCTCGTCGACGTAATAACCGATGCTGGTTGCGATTAGAATTAGCGGGGAAAGTCCCATTTTGGAGGAAATCAAATATGTCTGTATACGGAGTTCGGGGAGTGGTTTCCTTGATTAGAAACACATCCAAAGGCTCTAAGCATGACTTATGTGAAGCGGGTTCCTGGAGTCGACGAATGATGATAGTGGCATATTCGTCGTCTAACTCCAAGGGCAAGAGAGATGCAGCGGCGGCCATGGCGTCGGTTGCACGGTTGCTAGTTCGAGGAATGGCTTCCAAGGTAACTTGATCAAACAAGGCCATTAGTTGTAAAACATAGGCCTTATATGGGCGAAGTTTATCATCTCTGGTTTGATAAACTTCATTAATTTGGTTTATAACCAATTGGGAATCCCCAAAAACTAAGAGGTTTTTAATTTTAAGCGCTAAAGCAGCTCGTAATCCAAGGATTAGAGCTTCATACTCAACAATATTGTTGGTGCAAGCAAAGGTTAGTTTGAAGGACGGAGGAATAAGATGTTTTTGCGGAGATATTAAAATAATACCCCACTGACCCCACTCATGCATCGGGCTCCATCAAAGTATAAGGACCATTGTTCAACAAGGTCCGCCTCTAATTGAAGGCATTCATCAGGAAACTCGATAATGAGGGGATGAGTAGACTCTAAGGGTGCGATGACTAATTGATCTGCTATGATTTGACCCTTAACAGACTTTTGTCCTATGAAGGTGAGATCAAACTCGCTTAGAGCAAGAACCCACTTGGGTGTGCGACCCGATAAATAAGGTCGACTCATGAGATATCTTAAAGGATCATATTTGGCAATGACATACGTTTTTTGGCTAAGCATGTAATGTCGTAATTTTTGCGTAGCAAACACGATTGCTAGACATAACTTTTCTAACGCTGTATAGCGAGTTTCATAACTGACGAAAGTTCGGCTAATATAATAATTAGCGCGTTCTCGTTTTTCATCATCAAGCTGAGCTAACATAGCTCCTAAGGCGAGAATACGAAGCAGAAATATATAAAAGAAATGGGCGATCAGATTTAGGCGGTGAAAGCACCGGAGGGTTAAGGAGATATTGCTTGAGAAGTTCAAAAGCTTCTCTACATTATGTATCCCAATTAAAGGGGACGTCCTTCTTAAGGAGTTTAAGAAAGGGACCAGTTTTGTCCCTCGACTTATCAATGAAGCGACGGATAGCTTGAAGTTTACCTTGTAAACTTCGTAATTCAAATATATTAGTGGGTGCGGGCATATCAGTGATAGCCGCAATTTTGAGAGGGTCAATTTCGATACCACGTAAAGAAACTAAAACCCCTAATAACTTGCCGGATTTAACTCCGAATATACATTTTTTTGGATTTAATCGAATGAGATATTCTCGTAATCGATTAAAAACTTTTCTTAAATCGTCTAAATGATGATCTTCAATAAGAGAGCGAGCTATAATATCATCTACATAATCATGTAGGATATCATGCATCATATCATGAAAGATGTAGGTCATGGCCCGTTGATAAGTTGCCCCGGCATTCTTTAGGCCAAAGGGCATCACTTTCCAGCAAAAGGTACCCCAGGGGGTAATGAAGGCTGTTTTAGCCTGGTCTTCAGGAGCTATCCTGATCTGATTATAGCCGGAGAATCCATCCATTAAGGACATCATCCCACTTTCGGCAGTAAAATCAATAATTTGGTCCATATTTGGAAGAGGAAAGTCGTCTTTAGGGCATGCAGCGTTAATATCTCTGAAATCTGTGCAAACCCTAACTTTGGTGGCTTCTTTCTTGGTGACTGGAACTACATTGGAGATCCATTCAGCATAATCAATAGCTTGTATGAAGATAACATTCGGGAGTTTTTCTAACTCCCCTTTGACTAGCGAGGCCACTTTGGGATGCATTTTTCTAAGTTTTTGTTTAACGGGTTTAGCATCCGGATGGACCACTAGGTGGTGCATGACTACGAAGGGTCTAGACATGGCATATCTTCATATGTCCAAGCGAAGACATCTTCATACCCTTTAAGAAATGCAATGTATTGTTCTTGTTTTTCTTGACTTAGTTACTGCTCCAATGTTGATTATGTGAGGGTTGTCCTCAGTTCCAATATTAATTTTAAGGACATTTTCTACCTCCATGTGTAGATCTCTTTCAAAATTAGGTGGGGCGGGTGAAACGCCCAACTCTTGTAACTCTTGTAAAGTTAATTTAGATAATTCGTTATGAGGGTCGGTGGCCTCAAGTTGAGCTATGGTTGGTATAGAACCATCAAAATAAAACCCGTTATACAACATCTCTTCAACAGAGACATCATGGAAGATATCTCCTTCCAACTCTTCATCGGGGTCAGCAATCATTTTGGGGTATGCTATGGATAGCATGTTGCATGAAAATGACGGATTTTTAAGAGGTAAATCAACATGTCTATCCAAATAGTCTTGATAGCATATGAGATGATCATCATCCTCAAAAGGAAAGGGTTGACCCTTACTAGGTAATAGGCCCACACCACATCGGGCAGGCCATGGTTCTACCTCGAAAGGTTCTTTCATGCCATTTTGGAAAGGTCCTAAGCCTTTCCCTTTATATCCCATTTTAAGCATCATGGGTTTAGCTTTAATATAATCGTTGGTAAAATAGCACCGAGCATATCCATCATGATGGGTTTTGATATTCTGAGGGATTCTTCCCCAGTCATATCCTTTGTAAATGAAGGCGCAACTCCCGACTTGGTAAGTACTTCCCATAGGTTGTGGGAGGCCCAAAGTACGAGGAGATGGCGGCAATTGATTTAAAAGGTCTGAATCTTGCATGAAATCATTCATTTTTTCTGATATTAAGATTGTAGATAAATCATCAGAAAGGGCATAAGATGTAGAAGGCTTATTACCTATGTTTTGAGATGTGGAAGGTATGATAGATGTGTATGAAGGTTTTGAATTTATGGGATTAGAACTTGAAGAATTGGTTGTAGTGTTAAGAGCTTTTTGATGTTCTACGGTGATTTGTTTAGCGAGGTGGTTGATCTATATGGGAAGATGAAGTTAATGGAGGAGGAATAGATGAAATGATGGGTTTATATTTCACGAGTTTTAGATGAAGAAGAACTAGGATATGTGGATGACGGAGCGAGGGCAAAATTGCACTCCAAGCTGGTTACTGCCAATGCACACATATCAAAAGGTCTAGGGTCACCATGAATAGTGACCAAGCTGATTTTTAAACTCAAACTTAACACATTGGTGTAAAGTTGATGGGACTCACTCGCATGGCGTTAATCCAAGGGCGACCCAAAAGTATATTGTACGATCTTTGGGCAATGTACAATGAACACAATTGTCTCAAGGGTTCTAGGACCAACTTGCAATGGGAGGGTAATGACTCCACACGTTTCTTGTGTTTCGTCATTAAAGGCTTTGATAATCATATCAGTCTTCTTCATTTCATCACTTCTAAAACCAAATCGTTGGTAGAAGTCAAAGGTGCGAATGTTTAGAGATGAGCCATTATCAATCGGGACTCGTTTGATGACTACATCCCCAATTAAAGCTGTAATATACAAGGGATTATCCTTGTGTAAAGTGTGTTGTGGGATATCTTTATCCCGAAAGTCAATACAATCAATCTCTCGCGTGATGATAGTATTGGCCATAGCTTCGGGTTGGATGTTTTGAGGTACCATCATATGGCTCAAAGTAAGCATCAATTCATCCCTATGGGTGGGGGAGGATCTTAATAAATCTAAAAGGGAGATTATGGCGGTGGTATTAGACAATTGCTCATTAATGTTGTAAGGGGGTTTAGTTTGAACAATAGGAGCATGACTTCCTTTATTAGGATTTCTCAGAACAAATGGAGCTGATCCATCGTTCTGGTTTGGTTCTTGTTGGGGATTTTGAGCTTGTTGTCGGGTGACGACTCCGATGGTACCTACAATGTTATAGTGATGACGTTGAAAGGGTCTTGGTTGAGAGTTTATGGCTTGTTCATAAGGAAGGACTTCATTAGAAGAAGGTCGAGTAGTGACTCTTCTAGGAAATGGTTCTTTTGGAACATTAGCATCTGTGATAGGTTGAATAGGATCTGATTCGTTTTCAGAACTATTCGATTGAATGGTGTCTACTTCACTCTCACTATCTGACTCTATATTGCTAGAATCAGAAGTTTGAAAATTATGTAAGAGCCTGGTTGTAACCAGGGATAAGGTTGTGTCGAATGTGTGAGAGTCCTGAACAGGTAATTGCCCGCTAATGGTTCCTACATATCGGGTAGGAGGGGGAACATTGTGATGTTCAATTTGATTGGCTACCTCTTTACCATGTCTTGGTAAAGGGTGTTGAAATATGTCTAAAGTTTGATTGGCATTCTGATTTTGATTTTGGGGAGCAGTCTTTTGGGTATTATTAGGAGGGTTTTGTTTAGGTTGGAAGGCTTGCACTTCCATTTCATTATTGTCAATCAAATCTTGTATTTTATGTTTCAATCTCTTACAAGCGTTGGTAGAATGTCCGGGACCTCTATGAAAATCACAGTGCAAATCAGCTCTATATCCGGGTATGCTTGGGTCAGGTTCCCGGATAGCTGGCAATTGGATTAAACCTCTTTCAAGAAGTTGAGGTAAAATAGTTGATAAAGGTTGGTTTAATCTAGTGAACTCTCGAGGAGGCTTATCGGGAGGTTTCAAGATGAATTTTTCTGTTGTTTTTGTTGCATTGACATTAGCAACATTTCTGCTGTCAGTGACTCCATCACCGACAACTTTGTTTGTTTTTATATTGATTTCTAGATGTTTTCTCATCATCCTTCTTTCTAAGTTGGCCTCTCCTAATGAGGGCATCTTCTACCCTTCGAGCTAAGTCTATAGCTTGATCGAAGGTAGTCAAAGTAGCTGTTGATAGCTCATAAGAAAGTTGTTCTTGTAAATTGTTAATGAAAATGTCTAACATTTCCCTATAGGGTAGCACAAAGTGCAGTTTTCCTGTCAATTGTCTCCATCTTGCTAAGAAATCAGCAAAACATTCGTCTTTATCTTGTTTTAAATTGTATAGGTCTTTAATAGTTACATGCCTCTCGATGTAGGCACTAAATTGATGAACAAATGACTCGACTGTTTCTTCAAAGTTTCTTAAGGAATGAGTGGGCAATTGATAATACCACTCTAACGCCATTCCACCTAAACTTTTGGGGAACATTTTTAGTAATAGCAAGTCGTTATGCGATATGTCATGACATGCTATCCTAAACATGCGAAGATGTTCTATGGGATCTTCGGTTCCTTTATAGATAGGCGGGACGGGCATGGGAAAATGTTTAGGGTATGGTTGAGCTACCACTATGGGATCCAATGGTTGGCTACAAATCTCTCGATAATTATACGAGGGACGGTAGGGATCTATCTGGTCCATACGTGAAGCCAATTGTTTCACCATAGCTTCCAAACTACTAGTTTGCCCCCCATATTGATTTGGTGGGGCATTGCCATAAGTGTTATGGGCGTAGGATGGAGGAACATGCAGATTAGATGCCATGTTACTATTGTGTAAAACATTGGTAGGAAAGATATTATGGAGGAGTTTTGAAGTTGGATTGTGTTGTATTGTAGATTGTTGAAAGTTTGTATTTGGCTTTGTTTTAGATTTTTGTCTATTTAAAGCATTTTGCTCAAGCTGTTTGGAGGAAGGAAGTAGTGAAGGGAATTTTATTTTGTGCGGGAGTGATTTTAGGTTGAGTAACAGGTTGCTTAGGAGGTTGGGTGACCTGTTGTTTGGTCATGGCTTGGGCTATAGTGACCATATTCGCATTAGATGGTCCACCCTTATCACTTTCTTGATCAATGAAAGACAAAGGATTAGTTTGCATATCAATCGCCCGTTCTAAGACTGCTTGAGCATCACTAATTTCCCCTTTATCAATACGGACTGCCACATTAAGGATGTCGATATGTTGATTAAGAAATTTTTGAAAATGTTCTGCGTTGTCAAAAGTGATGCCTCCATTTGGAGCTATTCTAGGGGACGAAGATTCTTTAACACTTCCTTCTTGTTCCTTATCTTCACCTAAGTCTTCATCCGATTGACCTAGAGTTTCACCTTCCGGATTTGTATCTCCAAGAAGGACATTTGGGTTTTCGGTTGTATTTTGTAGCCAATCTTCTCCTTCTCCTAAAATTTCTTTACCATTCCTAAGTTTAGTCATGGTGCTAAGTTTTGATTTCAGCAAATATATATATATATATATATATATATATATATATATATATGCAACAAATTAAAAGGTATATATTTATATATACCTAATGCAATATTGTAAATGAAATGTTTAAGTTTTTTACTATGTTTTTTTTTTTTTTTTTTTTTGATTTTTAGTTTTTCTTTGAAACAATATAATAAAGACAGCAAATGAAACAAGAAATGCACACAATAATAATAAGGCTAAAAGTAGATGAACTAATCTTCTATGAATAATCTATGAATATCATTAATAGGTTCAAGTCTGTTCAGGGGTCATGAAATGTTCTTCTTCAAATTGAAAGTTTTCTTTTAAGAATTTGATGAAAAGGGCTATGGTGATATTGTCTGTCTCAGATCTTTGGTTGATAAAAGTAAAGCTCATGGCAATACTCTCGATATAGCATAGCTCACGGAACTCTGTTCCATCTTTCCCTATACTGTGAGAACAACTTCTTGGTCCTCTACAAGGCCTAGGAATCGGTGTACAATGTATGCATTCTCGAGGTATTCCTCGAAGGTGAACAACTTGCGAAGATACTAGAGCTCTCCTATAGGCTAACCACCTATGGCAAGCTCTCCGAAGTTCATGATAGAACACTAATTGATGAGGATCCGGGATTCTATCCAAGACTAGCCTCTTAATCTGTTTAAGTTGTGTGGACCTAGATGAAATGATACTAAGTCTCTCGATAAGCTCGTCCCACAAGGATTGATTTCTACTTGCTTTAGGGACACTAAGGACAGAATTAACTTCTATGGCCGCTAATTGGTTTACTACGTTTATAGTAACTGCTAACCTCTTTTTAGGAGCTACCATCTAAACATGATTTTGAACCTTAAATGTTTTAAAATGCATCTAAATTTTTTTTTTTTTTTGTCTTGTTTGTTTTTGTTCAAAAGGTTATGATGCATTCACGTCGGGTTCACCAAAATGTATCGCTCCAAATTTTTCGCACCCCTACCTTCAGGCTATTGGATCCGCGCCGGGAAGGAGGATGGGAAAAGGATGGTGCGGTACCTCGGACGAGAGGACTTTGCGAAGGTCCCGCCTCTCAAGGGAGGTGCATTTTGGTGATTTTTCGACGGATGGTGGGTTCACCGGGGAAACATTTGATGGCGGTTTCCACGCCTAGGTTTTGGGAATGAGTTTTGATGAGTTCGTTTTATTTTTAAACATTCATCCTAGGTTTGGCCGAATGATTCTAACTTAAACTACATGAAAATGCAATTTAAATGCATACGACAAACAGAAAGGAAAACAGAAACGAGAGAATTTGTAGGAGGCCAATGAAGATTACCTGATCCGGAAGTCTGATGGAGTTTCTGAAGCTTGAAGCAGTCTGGATCGTCCGCAATTCAACAGAATCGCCTTCAATTTGATAAAATCGTCTGAACTGACAAGATCGTCTGAAATCTGACGAATTCGTCAGACGAATTCATCAGAGACCTGCAAAACAGCAAACAGATGCGAAATACGAGAAATTCTATTTTGCAAACAGGGGCAAACTATGTAAAACAGTAATATGAGTGTTGAACAATATACAAGAACAGAAGTAAATGCAAATAACTGTGTTTAGATAGCAGAATATGATCTTAATCTGTAAACTTAGACAAAATGGGTGAACTCCAAATGCAATATAATATAAAAACTGAATAAACAATCTAATTTACAACATAAAATGACAGAGAAAAGAGACAGAAGAACAAACTCCGAGGCACTGATTGCCTCGATGTGCGCTGCAGTCGAAATCGTCTCGCATCGATACGAGATCGTCCCGAATTTGACGAGATCGCCTCCGATCTTGACAGGTTACGTCGGATGCGATAGGTGCGGCTCCGGCTGAAAACCGGTGGTGTACCTGCAATGAAATGACTATAGGACTAATGCAAAGTATGAATTACGATGTTTTAGAGCATAAGGGTTTAATTTGCATAAAAATTCAGCGAGGGGTTGGGGAGGGAAAAGTCTTAGAGTTAAATAGGCATAGGATAGTTGTTGGGAGGTTGGAGATCATCCCAATTTGGGAGATCTCCAACGGGGGAAGGGTCCCAACGGCGCAGACACGCTTCTGCCCGGATTGGAGACCCGTTGGAATGGATTCCAACTATGCAAATTCAGTTTTGCGACGAAATCGTACGGACGTTCTAGTCCAGACGAAATCGTCAAATGCAGGGCGATATCGTACGATCGGAGACGATATCGTCAAGCGGTCAAAACAACTGCTAAAAATGGCACGAAAAAGGAGGAAACGGGTTTCTCGGCGGTTAACGGGCGGTTTGGGAGGTTAAATTTGAATTTAAATTTATTTACTAAGGTGAATGTAATTATTCCAATTTCTTGCGCCAATTTTAGGGTGCTACATATCTTAAAGCAGTTGATGGAACTCCTATTGTTAAGCTTGATATGGGTAACATTCAGACTAGCATTGAAGATTTGGAAAAAAGAGGACTAATTTGTCGGTTCGTGGGTTTTCGTTCGAATCTATTTGTTTTCAAAGTCTGGGCTACAAAAATTTGGAAAACTAAAGGTGAGTTACAAATCTCTATTTATCCAAATGGTTATTTTCTTGTTTTATTTCCTAATAATGAAGATAGAGAGAAAAATTTTCAATGGGGTCCTTGGTTTTTTGGAAGGGCAAGGATTTTCATGAAACCCTGGCATACTAAATTTAAAGCCGAAGAAGAGATGCCTTCTATAGCTCCCATGTGGGTTAGACTCTTTGGCCTCCCTATTGAATTTTGGAATCCTAATGTTTTTTCTTCAATTGGAAACTCTTTAGGAAATTTTATGATGACTGTTGATTGTACTCAAAATTTTGAACATATTATTTATGCTCGGATTTGTGTTTTAATGGATTTTGACAAACCCCTACCTAAAAATATCACATTACAATTTGGGGAAGACACTTGGGAGCAAGTAGTGGACTATGAGAACATTCCTTTTCGTTGTAGAATTTGCCATGAATATGGTCATTTGGCAAGTGCTTTCCCAAATAAAATTCCTGATCAAAAGAAAGAAGATATAAACTCAGCAAGTTTCCAAATACCTAAGAAGAAGAACACTCAGAAAAAACCAGTTATGAAGGATCAATCAAAGTCATCTGCTAATATGTTTGAAATCCTTTCCACAAATGATGTCCCAAGTGAGGAAGAGGAAATAATGGAAACTGAAATCTTAGAAACACAATTTAAATATGAAGGGAAGAACTTAGAGACAAACCAACAAATCAAAGGTTTTCAACAGAAAAAAAAGGAGAAAATTTACACAAGAAAAACAATATTTCAAATGTCAAAACTTCAAATAATGCAGGTCCCAATATAGACTTCGTTGAACCATCTAGTAAAATTTTGGCTATGTACGAGCATTCTTCAAGGTTAGAAGCCATCTCAGATTCAATTGGAATAAGTCAAGAAATAGGGAAAAAAAATTGAAGATGGATTCTAATCAAAAGTAGGTCGCAAGACCAATCAATATCATATGGTAAAAGAAGGTGAAAATCTTGTAGAGGAAGGTAAGATTAATGCCCTTCCCAAATTTTTTAGCCCTGGTATTAATGAAGATCATCACTTGGAATATTAGAGGACTCAAAGGGAGTCTTTCAAAACAAAATGAAATTAGAAGAATGATTCGAATAAATCATCCACATCTTGTTTTCCTTCAAGAAACAAAGATGTCAATGGAGGATATGGACTTAATTGCCGATAAAATTTGGCCAGCTGGAAAAGTGGTTTCCCTCAGTTCCCAAGGGACTTCGGGTGGCATTGCTTGTCTTTGGGACCCAAAAGAGGTAGTTATTCACCATATGGTTGGTAGTTGGGGTTTGTTGGCTATAGCTATTCAAAGTAGACATTCCAACCAGATTATGCTCTGCATTACTATTTATGCTCCGACTTCTTTGGAGGAAAAAAGAAGACAGTGGAAGGATATTACTCATATTATCTCTCATTTTCCTAAAGCTTGGATCTTGATCGGAGGATATTTCAATACCATCCTCTCTCTGGATGAGAAAATGGGGGGAAATAGAAATTTGGACAAAAGCACTGACCTCATGAGCGAATATATTGCAAACCTCCATCTTGTGGATATCCAACCAGATAATGGCCTTATGACTTGGTCTAACAGAAGGCAAGGCTTAGCTTGTATAATGGAGATATTGGATAGGTTTTTGCTCTCTAAAAATTTCTTAATCCATGGTCACATTCCTAAAGTGAAGACTCTTAATAATGCTGGTTCGGATCATTGGCCAGTCATGGTGGAAATGTGGAAAACCAATGTGAGTTTCTCTCCTTTTCATTTTCAATTAATGTGGCTTAGAGACATTTCCTTCAGACCTCATGTGCAACAATGGTGGAAGGAAGGTAAACCTAGGCATGGGACTAAGATGTTCTGTTTTGCCAAAATACTGCAATACATTAAATCCAAAATCAAGACTTGGAGCTGGAAAGAGTTTGGGGATGTTCATAAAAAAAACATGAAGTTATTGCTCATCTTGAAAATTTGAATAAGAAAATCCGTTTAGATGGCCTCACGAGAGAAGAGAAGTGCGAGATGAAATTAAACTCACAACTCGAGTTAGAGGAATGGGAAAAAAGAGAAGAAATCTTATGGAAGCAAAAATCTAGAATTCAATGGCTCAAAGAAGGAGATCGAAACACAAATTTCTTCCACAAATCTCTTCTAGCTCGAAGATCTCACAACTTTATTTCTTCCTTAAAATCAGATTCTGGAGATGTTGTTTATACTTGGGATGGCATGAACTCTATTGTTGTTGATTACTTTTCCAATATTTTTGTTGCTACTCCTCTTGACTCGGCTTCTCAACATAATGTTCTTCAAGCAATCCCTTCTCTTATCACTTCTGAGGAGAACTCTATTTTTACTGCTCTTGTTACTATCAATGAGCTTCAACAAGTAGTTTTTAAAATGCAAAAATGGAAAAACCCAGGTCCTGATGGTTTTCCTATTGAGTTCTACCAAGAGTTCTGGGATATCCTTCATGTTGATTTATTAGAGGTGGTGGAAGAAGCCAGGAAAGCCAAAGAAATTTTGAAGGTTATCAATAAAACTTATATTACTCTTGTTCCAAAAGCTCAAGAGGTTGATCATATCTCATATTTTAGACCTATTGCTTTATGTAATGTTCTTCTCAAAATCATTACTAAAATCATGGCAGAAAGGTTGAAGCCTCTTTTGCATAAGATTATTTCCCCAGAGCAAGGGGGTTATGTGGAAGGACGTCAAATAGTAGATGAGATAGTTCTTGCTCAGGAAGCCATCCATTCCATGGATATGCAAAATTCTCCTTCCATGTTCATTCGGTTAGACTTATCCAAAGCTTATGACAGAGTGGATTGGCACTTCCTTATCAAAGTTTTGAGGCAATTTGGTTTCTCTAAGGATTGGATGGATTGGATTATGGGATGTATCTCTTTAGTTTCCTACTTAGTTCTTATCAATGGTAGGCCTTCTCAGTATTTCCCATATTCTAGAGGTATTAGGCAAGGTGACCCGCTATCCCCTTATTTATTCATCATTCTTGTTGAATGCTTGGGTAGGACTATAACCAAAAAGAGGGAAAACAAAACCCTTGAGGGAGTTACCATTGCTCATGGAGCTAGACCTATCTCTCATATTCAATTTGTGGATGACTCTACTCTTTTAGGTAAAGCTACAGTTAAGGAAGCTTCTAATATTAAGCAAATCATTAGCTATTTTTCTAAGGCTACTTGGGCGGTTGATCAATGAAGACAAATCTAAAGTTATTTTCTTTCACTGCTCTGCTAGACAGGAATCCATGGTCTTGGA
This sequence comes from Wollemia nobilis, assembly GCA_028583015.1. NCBI lineage: Eukaryota > Viridiplantae > Streptophyta > Pinopsida > Araucariales > Araucariaceae > Wollemia > Wollemia nobilis. The sequence continues at coordinate 1,218,086 of JAQPPZ010005611.1, forward strand.
TAAATTAAGATATAAGAAGACCTCTCTTCCAATCACTTATTTAGGTATTCCCATAAATATTCAAAGGCAGAAAAATAAATATTGGAATTGGTTGTTGGACAAAGTCAAGAAGAAAATTGGAAAGTGGACCAACAAGTGGCTTTCTTCTGGGGGTAGAATCACCTTGGTAAAATCAGTCCTTCAAGCTATTCCTATTTATGTTTCTTCCATTTTGAATATCCCAAAGGTTGTTCTTCGAGAATTGGATCAAATCAGTCATCGTTTCCTTTGGAGTGGTACTAAGGAGAAAATAAAATGGGCCTTGGTGAAATGGGATACTTTATGTCTTCCTAAGAGTGAAGGGGGGTTAGGATTCCGGTCTTCAATTAATAACAACAAAGCTTTAGCTACTAAATTATATTGGAGGATGTTGCATAACCCCAATGCTCTTTGGGCCAATAATCTTCGTGCTAAATATGCTGAGAACAAAAGTCCTGAAGACCTTGTTCGCTATCAACTTCCTACCAAAGGTTCTCCCATTTTAGCAGTTCTTAAGACTGGTGAGGATTTGATAAAGAAAAAATTATTTTGGATCATTCATAATGGTCAACATGCAAATTTTTGGACAGATTCTTGGGATGGTCACAAGCCTTTGATAACTCGGTTTCCCGATTGGAGGCCTTGGATGGAGGAGCTTCATCGAGCTAATTGGATAAAGGTGGCTAATTACTGTCGGTACCATACTTGGTAATTCAAAGGTTGGTAGATATTGGATCCCTATTGAGGACTGGCCTATTCAAATCCCAGAAAGGCAAAGACAAGATATCCAAGGCATCCTTCATATGAGATCCCTCTCTTGGTCCCATGAAAAAGATTGTTTTGGATGGAACAACACTACTAAGGGTGAGTATTCAGTTGCTCAAGGTTATTTGACCTTATGCCATAATAATCCCAACCATTCTTCTGACATATTTTCTCGATTGTGGGCTCAAAAGCTCTGGCCTAAGGTGAGGTTCTTTAATTGGCTTTTATTGCATCGTAGGGTGCTTACTTGGTGAGCAACTTATGAAGCATGGTTTTCATGGCCCTTTTAGATGTGAAATGTGTGAAGAGAATGTAGAAAATATCAACCATATTTTTATTGAGTGTACTTTAGCCTCTGAGCTATGGAGGAGAATGGCCACTTTACTTGGCTTACAGTGGTCCAATTTTTTTACTTTTGAACAACTTTGGAGGGATTGGCCTAATCAAGAGGGTGTTGATCATTTTATTAGGCGAGTAGTTTGGATGGGTTCTACCATTCTTCTTTGGAATATTTGGAATGAAAGGAACAACCAAATTTTTAATCAAGATAGGAAGGATATTCACTATATTTGGCAAAAGACCATAGCCAACTTAGTTGAATCAGTCCATCAACTCCTTAATCACCCCCAAAACTCCCACCAAATATGGGATCAAGTGATGCAAATATTGAATATTAAACCTTCTAAGGGCAACCAACTTAAAGGGAATGTGAGTATTAGTAATATGGATAGGACTAGAAATTGGCAACCTCCTCCTAAGGATTTTGGAAAAGTCAATACTGATGGAGCCTCTAGAGGGAACCCTAGAAAAGCTAGTGTGGGAGGAATTGGTAGACTTTCAGATGGCTCCCTGGTTTTTACTTTTGCTTGAGAATTTGGGTATTCTTTCCAATAACCTTGTTGAGGGGTATGGTATCCTCAGAGGTCTTCAGGAGGCTACTAAGGTTGGATGGGAAAAGGTGTTAGTTGAGTCTGACTCTCAACTCATGATTAATCACTTGAATAATCCTTCTAAGAATCATAAGGTGGATTGGAGAATAAAAATAATTATTGAGAAGATTCGAGTTAATCCAGATGGGATTTTTGAAAGTTGATTACAATCATGTGGTTAGAGATCAAAACAAGAGTGTTGATGCTTTAGCTAATTGGGCTTTGGACAAAGGTGATCTTACTTGTTATGGCCACCCTCCTATATGGTGGGCTTCTCAAATTAGGGAAGCTCTTCTTTCTATCATTTCTTTGGATGGCTCCGAGTTCGAAGGTACCTAGTTTCTTCTTGTTTTTTTTTTTTTGCTTCTCTTTGGTTCATTCAGTTTTTTTTAGTTCCCTAGCTCATTCTATTCTTTATTTTGTTTCCTCTATTGATTCTTGCCTTAATAGTCTTCTGGTCTAGATAGGTCATTGTTTTGTTCATTTTTTTTTCTTTTTTTTTTTTTTTTTGTTTAGTTTTTTAAGGTGGGTGGGTTCTTTTGTTTTGTTTTGTTTTTGTGTTCTTTGTGTTGTTTTTTGTTGTTCTTGTGTTTTTGTTGTTTTGTTTTTTTTTTATGTTTTTTGTTATTGTTCTTGTGTTTTTTTCATTCTTGTTCTTGGGTTTCTCTTTGTTTGTGTTATTTCGTGTTTTTATGTGTGAGTGTTTTCTATGTATTTTGTTTTTGTTTATTGTCTGTTGTTGGTTGTTTTTTATTTTTATTTTTATTTTATTTTTTTAATTTTTTAGGTTTTGGTTGTGTTTATTTTTCATGTTTTTTTGGGTTATGTCTTTGTAGTGTTTTGTTGTTTTTGTCTTGTTTGTGTTTTGTTATGTGGTTCTTGTGTTTTTCTATGTGGTTTGTGTTGTGGTTTCTTTTATCTTATTGTGCGTGTTTGGTTGTGCTTTTGTTTTTGACACACTCAAGGAGCATGTTTTTTATTTTATTTTATTATTTTTGTTGTTATTTACTTATTTTTAAATTGGTTTTGTGTGTTTGTTTGCTCCTTGAGTATGTCAAAGGTGGTAGGCCAGGTCCGAGTCCTGGGCATTTTTTGTGGAATGGATACCCCTGCCTCCTTGGGTCTTACCCGAAAGTGGCATCCCTTTTGGGATGTTTTCCACAAAAAAAAAAGGAGGAAAATTATTGCTTGGTTAATTGAGTTGGAATTTATTGTATATTCTTGTCTCATAGTTACATTAAAAGGACAAAAGAAATCCAACCATAGAGAACTCCATTAAATTGATAAGTGCATAGTTCATAGGAGAAATAAGGTGAAATAGGATTTGATAATTATCATTCCCAATTAAACTCAAAATGTGAACTATTTCCAATATTAGAGTATATTGTAATCACTAGGGAGACATAAGAATCCTACAAAACCTAAGACTTAGAAAGGTTTTATCAAATTAGTTCACATGCTCTAGACTAGGGAGTTATAAGGTAGCCTAGAAAGACCATCATGACAACAAACAAATTCTTCCTTACAAAATTCCAACTACTTAAAGGTCCAAATTACTCTTCATGGAAAAACAAAGTAAAAGCAGTTTTGATAGTTGAAAAGCTTTGGGAAATTTTCAAAGGAACAAAACCTAAACCTACTACAAGTGATACAAATATTTAGAAGTTTGACGAAATTTATGCAAAAGCATTAATGATAATAACTTTTATCATTACAAATGATATACAACTTTCCATTAGTTCAGTAGAAGCATCTACAGAAGTTTGGAAAACTTTATCCAAAATATTTTATGGGAAAAATAAATTCACTATCTTAAATCTTCAAACTCAGTTGCATTTGTTGAAAATGAATAGTGGCAAAAGTATATAACTATTCCTAAGGTAGCATATATAAATGGAAAATTTTCAACCTTAGGAGAAAATATTGAAGATAATTTTCTAGTTCAAGTAACTATGAGAGCTCTTCCAAATATCTACAAGCATTTGGTTACATATTTTGATGAGTTAGTCAATATTATTCAATAATATGATGTGGAAAATATAATTAAAGATGAAATTACTGATAATGTATTAGTTTCAAAAGATAATCCATAGGGAAACATTGCTTCATCCTCAAAAGGATGAAGACCATGGAATAATAGATATTTTCATGTATGCAAGAGAAAAGGACATAGCACTCATTATTGTAAAATTCAATCCTACAAACCAAAATCAATAAAATTAGATAAACTATGGAAGCAAACCAAAGAGGTCATTCCAACCAAGTCAATATCAAAATCAAAATAATCCTCATCAGTAATAGTTTTAGTGTTCATACAATTACCCTCAATTGGAATATCAAGAAGGAAATAAAAAAAGACATCTAGCTCAAAGAATTCAAGAAATTAAAGAAATGGAAGAACCAATTGATGAACATGAAGTAAAATACCTCACAACAAAGATATTATTTTATGAATACACTAACTACTTGCTTGTATAGGATACATAAAGCAGAGTAGGAGAACACAAACTCTAGAAACAGATTAAAGATCCATATTGAATATTAAAGTCTTCAATATCTAAACAATGTAATACAAGGGGGTGTTAGATAATATACTACATTATTGGGTACATATCAATGTACCACCTTTGGTACATTACTAGAGTAGGAGTTTACTTTAAAGTAAATTTAAGTAGTTACTTCAACATATAATAAATGCACAAGTGTTAGAATGTACAATGATTTAAATGTGCATGTAGTCCACATGTACATTAGTCATAGAATAGAGTCAAAGGTAGAGTAAGGGCCAAGGAACTTATTTTCTATATAAATACCTTATAGTGAGTGAAATGGGAGAGGAGAGAATATAGAGAGTACATAGTATAGATTGGTAGTGTGGTACAATGTAGTCCCTTTAAAAATGTTTATGGAGTGTTCATGTCCTCCATTATACTGCACTGTATTATTTTTGTGAGCTTTAATTAATGGCATATTTTTGAGTTATTGTAGATGTTTATCTCTTTGTTTTCCTACATATTATAGTTTCATTATAAAATAGATATCATAGCTTTCTTATATTGCATCTTGTGGTTGATTTTCCTATATCATATACTCATCAAAAGGTAACACAACCAACCCCACCTATCTTGCCCACTCTAAGTCTAACACTAGTTATCTTACAACAAATATTGGACCAAATCATCAACCTTAATCTCAAGTTAAGTCACCAAAGAGCTTCTACACCACACTCAAAAATCTCCCCAATACAATCCTTCTCCACCCCACCTTCTTCACCTCAACCCTCCAATCATCCTTAGCCTCCTTATTACCTACCTTGTCCCTGGATACCCTATCTGAGTCATTGTCTAGGATATTCCAATGATTGAATGATACAAAAGTGATCTCCTTACCTAACATCTATCTAGAATGAATAAAAAAGAAACTAAATGCTATAAATAATATCACTATTGCATATACCACCATAAAAAGGGTCGTGACATTAATTATTATCAATATTTTCAGCGTCTAGTCCAATATATACTAGATCATGGGGAATTAAATGCCTCATCCACATAATCCCCTCCCAACAAATCCTTCTTGCTTTGGTTTCCTCCTCTTCATCAATCTACTTGTTTTTTCCACCTCCATATCGCATACAATCACTAATCGAATTCATCCACCCAAATCAATCCCATCCCATACCAATCAAATTGAGGAACCCAAGCCTATAAATATCCTTCATTTGTGTGCATTTTATTCCTAGCTCATATTCCACTCTATCTTCTTGTACATAATCAATTTAAAATAAAAATAAAAAATAAAATGCAAAATAAAACAACCACAAGCTCATATCACACACACTCTTCATTTTCCAATCAATTCACTTTTTCTCTATGTTTCCATTCATATTTTTATTCTTTCTTTCTACTTCCAAACCCATTAATTCTAGTTGTATGATTTTGCTTTGAGCGGCTACATACCATGGACCAGTGTGTTTTCTCTCTTTCCTATTTTTCCTCTTTCTTCTCCCTCTCTTTATTATTTTCTCTTATTTCCTCTTCTTCTCTTTATCTCTTTCATTCTTTGTTATCTTTCGATCCATCACCATATAATTACTTTTTCCATGCTTTTTCTTATGTTCTCATTTTGTTTTACAATGCTACCTTCATCATTGTTCGATTAAGTTTGACATGCATCATTATGAAGGATTTTGTTTGGATTAATCAAGGGTGTCTTCATAGTCATAGTTTCCTAACTTCTTTACGTACACTTTTTCATAATATTCACTATTCACACATTCATAGATCACCATGGTTTGTCTCTTTTCTCTATTAGGTTTAGATAATATTTAGGTTCTTTCAGTCGCTTAGCCATACCTAGTGTCTCAATCAACCTTCATTGAAATTTATGTATCACTTGAGTGGTACTTTGTTACCTCAATTTTTCTCTTGGATCAGGCAAACATATCATATATTATTCATATTTTGAGTCTAGGAAAGGTGAAACCAAGCATCCATAAGAACATCAAGCGAATGGTTTCCCATGCTCATCATATCATGCCATAATCTAACCCTAAGAATACATCTTGCAAAAAAAAGAGAAGCAAAAAAAGGAGGTATCATAATTAATTATGTAAATTATCATGGATCCTAGAGATTTTTAGATGTCTCTACTGGGGCTATAGATGCCTAGTTAGTAGTGGAGCAATATCAAAGGATTATGCGTCATCCATTGGGGCTATAGATGCCTAACTTATATTGGATTATGCCCTCTACATGGTGATATTTTTGTCACATTATTGACCTTTTGTATAGACCTTTGTATACTCACATTTGAGCTAGATTATAATGGCTTAAGTCATAATTAATTAGTCCTACCTTGCTCAAAATTAGAAATGAATATCATTGCACACATTGGTCTTTGAGAAATTTTACTCCCTTGGTTGGTCTTAGTATCTTCAAGTACTTATTTAATTAGTAGATGAGTTTTATCAATGTAACTAGGGTGTTTGAACTTCCTAAAAGGACTTGTCAATCCTTCCTTCCTAAGATAGGTGAAATAACAAGTCATACCACCTTTGTACTTATATTTTATGCATTTCCTATATCCATAGTGTCACACTCACTCCATTATATTATGTAGTTATGTTAGTACCATTGTATTGATGTTCTTGATTAATCATTCAATTCATGAGTAACAATGCATTGTTAGCCCATTTTTGAGTGATAATCAAACATGCATTCATAACTTTCTAATAATTATATCTCTTATTACCTATATTTGTCATTTCATAATTTTCCAAAATTTATTATGAGTATCATCACATCATCACATTACAATCATTTTATCCAAACATACATACATCATCTTCATATAATTTCAGAAAAAAAAAATCTCACATTTTGAAAGCTTTCCTCACCATCATATCCCCTTTCTTTTGCTAGGAAAAAAGTAAAATCAAATCAAATCAAACCAAATTCAATCAATATAATCAAATCAATAAATCAATCAAACAATCAATCAAATTGGGGGTCTTTAAGGTATCATACCTTCCCATCACATCAATCATAAAACAACTTGGTATGTTTAAGGTATTGCACCTTCCCCACAAATCAATCAATCACATCACTCAATCAAGATTTTTGAGTGAACCTCATACATAGTGATCTACTATAGTACACTTGGTGGTTGCAACAACTAGTTATCCATACAATCTGGTTGTATGGGTATATTACCATAAGGGTACTCATAGTATCTAAAAAAACACACACCTCCACTAAAGCCATATCTCACTCTTCAACCATCCCATATTCATTCTTTAATTTTTTATTCCACCTTTTATCAATAGTTTCATCATTGTTGTTTGTTCCTTCCTCCATCAACTCATTTCTTGAGGTGGTAGATAATACTCATAAAACTTTATCTCTAATCAATTCAAAATTAAATTACCCAATTTTGAAGTTACATGTCTGATAATATTTGTTTGAGGTTATCATTAACCCTACCTCTACTGGAGGAAATAGTAGAACTCATATTCTTTTCTCAAAATCCTAATCAAAACTCTAATTCAAAGATTCAAAATTCTAATCAAATTGATCTCATAAATTCATAAAAGGAAAATATTCAAGGGCATTGGTCACTTCCATAACTGGGGTATCTTGCATTATCCTTGATTTGAGATAATCTTGTGTCACCATCCTCAAGGAAAAATTCATTTTCATCATTCACCAATCATTCTCATGTTGGACATTTTGAGTCCCTAAGTCAAAGTTGTCATTGATGTCACCTTTGATGCCACTAGATAGAGTCATTATTAATACCAAGATTTTAGTAGAAAATAAAGGAAACAAAGACGATCATTTGATATTCAGCAAGAAGGCAGAAGTTCAAGTGAAACAGTGCAAAAGACAAAAGTTAGAAAGGAGTGGTAATATTTATTTTATACATTATTTAAATTCAGGATGAATTTAAATTTTATAAATAAATATTAAAATGCTTAGAAGTGTCATAGTGAAAACCCAAATAAAATAATTGTAATTTTTATTACAATATTGCCAAAGTGGGTTTATAAAGTCTAAAAATATCTAAACCCAAAGGTTGGGTTTAAAGGTTTAAGACCAAATATTAATTTAATAAATCTAAAGGTTGGATTTAGAGTTTTAAAGAAGGGAAAGTTTATTTCCAAAGGGGAAGAGCCAACGTCATAAGCCAAAGGAAAGCACTGACGTCATTTGATTTAATTTAAATACATATTAATACCTTGCCAAAGTTGTTTCCAAAATTATCCTTGCTCATTTTGATAAATGCTGATATACGAATTAATGCAGATCTCATGAGATAAAGTTGCAAAAATCATGTTTGATTTGATGGTGAAATGGAAACAAACAAAAGGTATTAAAGTGATTAGTTGGAAGCCACCAAGGTGCTTTGGCCTAGTGGCAAGAGGGCTTACATTTTTGGTGTGCATGGTGGTTGGTGTTTGAACTTTGGCGGAAGCATTTCATGGACGTGTTGAAGGTGCCAAAACTTTAGGCACATCCATTTTGCAAGGCAAGAAAGGACAAGGGTGTTGAAGCACGTGGTGCTTCTTTGTTTCCAACGAGCATGTAGCTTGTGTGGTGGTTTGCACCATGGGTAAAGACATTTGTGTGGGCTTCATTGAGAGTTCAAAACTCTCCAAAGGCAAAGGTATATTTTGTGTTTTATTTTATTAATGCCTAAGTTGGAGGTATAAGGTATTTGGTGATTAAATTATTTGCATTGTGATAAAGGTTGGTAGTTGATAAATGTTGTGAAGAGGTATAAGGAGAATTATATTTTTAATTTCAAGTATTAAATTTTGCTATTGTGGAATATTGGAACGTTAAGATTTTGTGGGTGTATTTGAATAAAGGGTTTTTTATTATTGTGCAGATATTGCTTATTGTTAATAAAAGTCTTCATTAATTATCGGGTTTTGCAGGTTAACCCAAAACCTATTACAATATCTAGCCTTCTACTGAGATTGTAGATCCTAGTCATCCTTGAAACTTTATTACCATAAATTGTGTTGAATCCCCTACAACACCTTACTAACAAAGCACACCCATACCTAAACATAACTATAAACATTACTTACATTGATAGGAATTGAAGTTTGGAACTTTGCACTTGTGAAACCTGTTGCTTGCCCATTTCCTATTCTCTGTTGAAATATTCCAAGGCTTACACCCTGTTACCTTCATTTCCAATTTGGTATGATTTAGAGGGAAACCCCATAGTTATTACTAGCTCCATGGGGAAATAACACCCATTCATATTTCTCCTTAACGGGTAGGTTTCTTTTCATGACTAATAATGTTTTCCACTTCACGTGGCACACCTTGTGTCCATGTCACCAAACTACCAACATCAACACCTATGTTGGCTAATTTTTCAGCTAATCTATTGGCCTCATGGTAAACGTGATGAGCCCTCCTGTTTTGTCTTGCTACAAAAAGGACCCTCACTTCATTGATGACTCCCTCGATTCTCCATGGAGGTTTTTTGTCATTGGTTAATAGGTTGATGATGTTCATAGAATCACCTTCAATAATCAAGTTACCTTGAGTTGCTTGGGCTACTTGCAACCCTCTCAAAAGGGCTATGTCTTCTACTTCGTTATTAGTTCTGATTCCCAATGGTTCAACGAAGGCCTTGACCAGATTTCCTTGATGATCCCTGATTATTCCTCCAGCTCCAGCTCTTCTTGGAGCTCCATATTTCCTTGGATATTCCTTATTGTTAAGTTGGAGTGATAAGGTGTAATTGTGATATTTTTTTTGTGATATAAACATTACCCGATAACCCTTATTGAGTTTTTCAAAGAAGTAATTGTGAGTGTGGTAGATTTGTAAGGAAATTAATTTTGGAGTTGAAAAGTATTTTATTAGGGTTTCCTTTTCAAAAGTGGTTGAGTTAATGCTTCAAGGTTTTCTGGATTGTGAGTTGTGATTAAACCTTGTTTGATAAGCATTGTTGTTTAGAACATTGGTTGAGTGAAATACTTTGAGTTTATGCTTCAAGGTTTTCTGAATTGAGAGTTGTGATTAAAAGCTTATCTTATTACCATTGTTGTTGAATCCAATGGGTGATGCAAATAACTTGAACTTGATTTAGAAAATAACATGAGTATCATTTTTATGTGAGATTTGTTGTTGAGCATTATTGAAAATATTTTGAGTTTTTTGATACATGCTTGGACTAGGGTTTGTGAGAAAGGGTTGTTCCTTGAGGTGATTGGTTGAGTAGAGTTGATTAAGCCTAGTCAAGTGGATGCATGAAGTGGTTATTCAAGTTCCATGAACTATTCTATATCCTAATTTGAGTTGAGATTGAGTTTTGAGAATAGAACATATTGAGTCTCTAAAAATTATCTTTATGATTCTATGAGATTGGACAAGTTCTGTGTGATCTTGTTGAGCATATTAGAGCAAGTTCTGTGTGAGCTTGTTGAGCATATTTGAGAAAGTTCTAAGTGAGCTTGTTGAGCAGATTTGGACAAGTTCTATGTGGACCTGTTGAGCATATTTGAGCAGGTTTTGAGTGGACCTATTGAGCATATTTGGATAGGTTTTGTGTGGACATGTTGAGCAGATTAGGACAGGTTTTGAGTGGACCTGTTGAGTAGATTTGAGAAGGTTCTAAGTGAACCTATTGAGCAAAGCTTTTGAGGTGATAGAGTAGAGAGGACAAAGTCTCCAGTGGATAGATATCCATTAGCCAGGATATTAAGGACATGTTTTTTGATTGAGGACAAGAATATTCAAGTGGAGAGATATCCATAGTAAGTGTAGTGGAGGCAATATTCTAGAGGATCACCAGCCAGAGCATAGAAGGAGTTCTCCTATGGATAGATATCCACAAACCAGATTTAGGGGATCAACATCTCCTTTGGATAAAGGTCCATAAACATTGTAATTGGGAAGGATTCCCAAAATATTATTTGAGAAATATTTAGAAGAAATATTTTTCTATGGAGGTAGCCCACATTGGGTGAACCACATTAAAATGATGTCTCTCATGTGTGTGATGCTTTGTGTGATGTTTACTAGTTTATTAATGTTGATGCTACTATTTGGATTAAAAGGGAAAAATTTTTATTGTATACTGTTCACCCACCCCTCTCAGTATAAGCACATGTTCTTCATCTCATTGTCCATAATTAATCCAACAATTGGTGTCATTTAGTTTTGCACCATATTGTGTTTTCACACAATGTGGTACAAAAAGGGGCATCTATAGACACCTAAAAAGTGTCACATTTGCAATGGTTAATATTAATATTTAATAATGTGTGCAATTATTTTAATTAATATATTGCAACCTTATAAATTATTAATATTGACTATTATAGCCTCTTTGACCCACTTAAGCCCCTTCCTATGCCTAACCACGGTCATCATGAGACCACTCCACTATTTTAACTCTGGTTCACCTAACTCTAGTTGGCATTTAATTCCCCTCTTTCCTCCACATTCCAAGCTCATTAATGCATTTGGGTGAGGATTCCCTCCACCCAAGAACATTGATGAGAAATTCCATTTTGGTGGGTGAGGAATATCTCCACAAAAAGGCATTAGTGAGGCACATCATAATGCATCATGGCATGTCATAAGGAATAATGGCATGTCATAATGCATCATAGGGCATCATATCCCAAATAGAGAAAGTTGCACATTTGTCCATCCAAGTGGAAAAACCCTAAGATTCCACCCTTCCCTCACCCAAGCCACTTGTCACCCATAATATTCTTCTCCTTATAACTCTCTTCCACCATTGGGAAATATTACAAATATGCCCCAATTTCATTTCATTTAGGGAGCAGTGCACAAAATACTAATGAAATTTTACCCAATTTTTTTTGTATTTGATGTGTATACTTTTGACTTTGTGATTGCAAGTACTTAATTTAAAGAGCTCAAAGGCATTTATAATGGAGTCTTTTCAAAGTATTTACTAATATTTTTTTGTAGTTATGCTCACATTAGATATCCAAACTACACCAGATCTACATCAAAGGCTTCAAAATAAATCTAGGAAGGTTTGGATTCAAGCTTGAAACCTCTAAAATAAAATAATAGCAACCACCCTGGCCAACTACAAAGAAGAAAAACTTCCTTAGGTGGCTACATAGAAGCACAACTACCCTAGGAAACTACATAAATCTAGCCTCGTTGGGCAGTAACCCATGCTCTAAATAAGCTCCCTTGGTAGCCACATAGGATATAGACCCACCCTTACTATTTTGGACATAACCTCCTCATCCAAACTCAAATTTATATGAAATTTTGAGTGTAGGTTCTTGAAAACTAGAGGAAGATTTCCACAAATTTTTCACCCATTTGTAACAATATATTCCAACCATCATAGTTGGTTGATCCTATTAAGAAGATAGAGACCTAGAATCAACAACAAGCAGCCAAGCAAGGTAAATTTAGGTAGTTTATCATTTTTGTAAGCATTTTACATAGTTTTTAATTTTTTAAATTGATTTTATAAGGTTTTTTAATGGTTTTATAATATTTTTTGACCCTTTCTCATGATTTTGAACCTTATATAGAAGGGCCCCATATATGTTATTGATGCTTTAATTGTGATATTGTGTGCAAGTATTGGGATATACATAGTGGCTTGGGAGGTCAAGCAACATGACTTAAAAATCCTCTAACAAATTATTGTGTGATAGAGGATATAATTTGCAACACTATAAAACTTATTTGCAAATAAAATCCTCCATTTTAGGAGTTCGAATGTAACCGAAAGGGCTGATTTGAAAAGAATAAAGTTTATTAATATTAATGTAAAATCTCTTTTTATCTATTTTATTGTTATGGTGCATTCCCTATTTCACATAAATGATGAGCATGGTGGGACCCTTTGCCCTTAACACATTTGATGCTTGTTTTTTTGCATGACCTTTGGCACTTGCATTTGGTATAACATGTCTTGTGTGTTTTGGTTAAGGTTCTACATGATTGCATGATTTTTTGGCTTGCTTTGATAACTTTGTATTTTCTATTTTGCCATAGGCACCCAAGAGGATAAAATACACAGACACATCATTTAAATTAGGGTTTTATCTTACAAGATCTACCCACCTAGACTCAAATACAACCACCCAAGGTAGCTACCAAGATTAGAAACAGCCACCCAAGGGTCTACCAGATTCATACACAACCACCCAAGGTGGCTATATATGATCAAAAACAACCACATAGACACAAATGCAGAGGCACAACATGCTTTATTTCCTTTATTTCTAGTACAATATCATAGGTTAGTTGCACATATCCCTTACTTTTGCATAAAAGTTCATGATATAGTTCATTTTATTGCTTCTTTGAATCTCCTTTCCTCCTTTTCTTATCTAAATTTTCAAAAGCATTAGCATATTTGTTTTATGATTTTCTCACAAAGACTCAAATAATTATTAGCTTAGTTGTTATTCATTTTTCAAAGACTCAAAGACTCAGTAGCTTAGTTGTTATTCACTTTTTCAAAGACTCAAAGACTCATTAGCTTAGACGGTATTTGCTTTCCAAGCTCATAAGATTAGTTGTGCATGATTTCATGACTCATTAGATCAAGCTTTCTTTTCATAGCATATTAGGTCATTGTTTTCATTGCATCCTTAAGGTTAGATTTAAATTTGCATGGTAAATAGGAATTCTTAGCATAAAAATTAAAACAAAAAAAAAACATAAAAGTTAATAAAAATCAAAATCAAAAATAAAAAATCACATCAAATCTCACACACTTGCACATTACATTCCACAAATATTTTATGAGGAAAATCTCTTTGTGATGTTGGCTATCACATAGTTTCCTAGGTTTCATCATCATGAAGTTGATTACCCTTTGGACTAGGGTAATTTTGAGGTTAGACACATTTTTGTTCACAAGGTTCAATAATTTTTGAACTTGTAGTCATAATTTATATCCAAGCTCGATTTAGGGTGAAGTGAAAGATTGGTTGGGCAACTAGTAGGATTCAAATAGTACGTTCTCTCTTGAGATGTTTGTTTTATCCCCTTAGGATACCTAGATCCAACCCGCCATCCTAAGAAGCCTTTTTAGTCATTTGTGTCTCATTACTTGCCAAGTAAATGAGCATAAATACACCTTTATAAATTTCATTCCATCACCCCTTCATATTTATTAGGTCTAGGGAACATCAAAAAAACCAAAACTAAAAAAAAAAAGGGGTAACATTATGAAAAAATCAAAACACAAAAACTAAAACAACCATTGTTTGCTTGATTTTTTGTGTGTATATATAGTGCATTTATCTTTTCAAAGAGAGAGAGAGATAGAGCATCTACCAACACCCATTCCATTTTATATATCCTATGGTATTGACCCAAAATCAATCCAAATCCCAATCCCAAGTGCAAGTCTCTATGGACCATTCAGATAAATCCTCCCATCTGCACATTGCTCCCTTAACTTATCAGGGGTATGCATATAAAATACACAATGGTGGCCTATCTAATGAATCCCACAGTTATATTTTTCACCCACCCAAGATAGATCACATTTAATGTGATCAAGGTGTAAATCACCATATCACCTGTGTTGCTTATCTTGGGTCACCACGTCCTAAGACTTTCCTTTATTTTCTGAATATATATGGCACACCCATCAACCTAGATGCCATCCACCTTCTCTACACCAACCCTATATACCATTTCCAATAACTTGTTTCTCACCAAGATCTTTCCTCATCACATATTCCACCATCTAGATCACAATGACTATATTTACCCCAAATACATATTCTTACCCATACTAAAACCAAAATCACCCAACTACAATCTTATAATTCCTTTCATCCTCCACCTCCTACATCTTACACTATTTTTCACCACACCTTTAGTATGCAAAAGTTTAGAATATCCTTAGAGTCCCTCCCACTAAAGGAAACCAATTCCACCCCTCTGTAGCACACCATAGGCCCAATGTTAGTGGCCATCGATCCTAACCATCCATATTCCTCCAGTCACATTCATTCATTACAATGTCTACACATCTCTACATCACCCTCCTCTACCATCTACAATTCTCATGCATACCATCCAATCCAAGTTTGTGTCACTTCCAATATACACTCATACAACCCCTCTTCTTATTTTTAATTTCCTAACACACCTCACTAATCTATGATTCTCAATACCACTCCTTCCATAATTTACCCTTCATCCACCACCATTCATATCACTGGTACACATTCTTATACTACATGTTCTACTTGTCCTCCATAATTCTATGATCCTATGTCATCTTCTTATTAGTCATATGCACAATACATACCCCTTAGCCATTGTCCATCATATCACATACTTTCTTCTCTCACTACCCATATTCCCCAACACCCACCCTAGATTCTCAATCCTCCATCTCATCCACCTTCCTAGAGAAAATTATTTCTCCAATATCCATAATGGGCCTCCAATATACCCATGGTACCCATAATATGTTCTCACCCTCATGACTCTCATTAGTAGCTTGCAACACAGTCACAACACCCACACCCACATCAAACACCACCTTATTAATACCATTCTACCCCTGATTAGTATCAACCCACATACTAATCGTACCAATCACATTCCATCCAACACCTGCATCATCTAACCTCCATACAATCCCTTCATTCTTACTAGTCATTATATACCCAATCCCTACCACCTACATATCATCAACATCACACTCAAAACATACCATCACACCCTATGCATTCCCATAGCCATTATCATCAACACCATCAATATCTTTCCTCAGGGTCCCAAATCCCTCAAGTGCCATATTTTGACCCTAAACACCACGATTACCCTCAAATCTATTCATAAAAATCATATCCCTCCATTGATTCATTTTATTTGATTCAGCATGGTGCACACTACTCAACTCCTTAAGCTGCTTTGGATGCATTCCAACAATTGGCCAACCAGATCAATAGTTTAGAATCACAAGTTATATGCATGAGGTACCAAAATCAAACACTAAGTTAACTCCAAAATTACCCCATCCACCCCTCAATACTAGCACTACCATATCCTCCCTTGTTTAAAATACCTAAATTTAAAAATTCAAGGGAAACGAAGATACTCAATATCATGTGAGTAGATTCATAAATGCGTGCTATCTCATCAATGAGATAGACCCTCTCATGCTTCATACCTTTTCATTATCCCTTATGAGAGGAGCCTTGGATTGCTACAACCATTTACCTAGACATAACCTATATAATTTTGAACAACTAGCCAATATCTTCCTATAGCACTTTGCTTTAAACATAAAAAGGAAGACCATATTGACATATCTCACTAATCATCATCAATTTAACAATGAATCTATCATTTATTATGACAATCAATGGAGAGTGCTACTAAATCAGTTACCATTATCTATATTCATCACTAAGCAAAATCAGATGTTCATTCAAATTTATTCCAAATCAATATCCCTCCTACTTCAACTCCAATAATATCAAACTTTTGTGGAAGATCTAACCTAATCCAAGATCATCAAAGATATAAAAATCCAATAAAGGGAGATCAAGCTCTGGAAGAAAGAATTCCCAAGAAAAAATGCTAAGGGTAATAACAATAATAATCAATCCAAGCCTACCCAAGTCAACTAGGTAGTTTTAAGTAGTATAAACACTCAACCCCCACAAACTCAACACCAATAACAAAAACCTCAACATCTAGAACAACAACCTTCTTATCCACTACAATAATTGACATAAAATATTGTGCCACCTGATGAGGCCAGTAATTACCTCATTCATGACATGTTTTGGATTATCATAAAATACCTTATGAACCCTATGTTATTTTATTTATGTTAATTTATATGGTTTGAATGTATTATATATTAATTTTTGCATGATTAAAATGTTTAGGAGCATATTACCATGTTTTAACAGTTTTCTACATTTTTTGTATTATTTCTGTTTGAATACTTAGTGAATAAAATGTGTAATTTAAGTAGCAGAATGATGTATGTTAAAGTATATCCCTCAAAAATGGTATTTAAATGCATTTTTTCACTTTATAATTGGTTTTAATTGCAAAAGAGAGTATAATGTTTGACTATGCAATAAATTTAGAAAATGCAGAAATTAGCCATACAAATTCCAACCAACTGTCAATAAATGGCATGGCTTGGAATTTGTCAACCAAAGCATGTGAAACATATTGGAATCATATTCTGAGGGATAAGTCAGATATCCTATCCACTTTTTTGGCCATTTTTATCACACCTAAGCATAAAGAGGTTGCACAGCCGAACATTCCGAAGAAGCTTCAGAATGAGGGGAAAAGACACCAGTTTTAACCAAATGAATAATATAGCGCCCAATTAGGTAGGGAAAGGATATCTTGATATGGATACTGTAGAAACCTAAATCATGTTATGATTACGGGAGCTACTTACATAGACACACTCATAAGATCATGAGACATAATCTTAGACTTTCCAAGCATCAATAGTGGTTCTCACCACTTATTTGGGGCCTTTTCAAGCCATCCAAGTCTAGCCACTCAAGCCAAAAGTGGCCATATCCTAGCATCTCAAGCCTATAGTGGCTCGAACTTAGCTGCTATAGATGACAATGACCAGATCTTAGACACTACATATGACAATGGCTAAGCCATAAGAAGTAGTTTACAGACAAACAGGCCTAATCTCGGGTAGCAGTGGTAGTCTACATGCAATAAAGGTGAGTGGGAGTGACTTTGCATTCCTTTTCATGACCAATTCACATAGGAGGCTTGGGTTTGCATTTAAACTTTAGTTAATTGACCTCCAAGCATAAAAAAAGGACAAAATCTTCTCATGCTAACAATCAATTCACATAGGAGACTCAAGTGGGCAGTTAGATTTTAGTTAACGAGCCTTCAAACATAGAAAAAAGACATAAAACATCTCATGCTAACTCGCACTACGCATGAGAAATTCATTTCTAGGGCTTGGACATAGGCCTAGGGTTTCACACTATAAAAGGTGCAAGCCTAAGAGCACCAAAAGGAATCAGATATTCTAGCATCAAGATATATTTTATTGAGGAGAGCTTTCGAGACTTGGAGAATTCTCTTTGAGATCACGTGTACGATGAAGCCCTGAAGAATTGAAGAGAATAACACCTCTTATTTCAAAATCAAATACAGGCTTTGACCCATAGCTTTGGGGCAAAGAGAGCAAGGTTTACCTTAGCGGCCGTTGTCTTGGACAGTGGCTCGTAGGCTTAGTTTAGATTTTAGATAGCTTCTTTTATTCTGTTTCATCATGTTTCCATATCATTAGCATAGATTTACATGATTTCATGGTATAGTTTCAGTATATTTCCATTAAATTCTTTTATCACTAACAACCTCATCCAGGGAGGCAGTCCTAGACATCTAAGTGTGTATTTTTATTTTAGTGATCATAGAACTACAGGTTCATCAGATAGATTAGCAACATACACGAGCAAAGGGATCCCTCTAGGAAATAGACCTAGAGAAGGAGGCATATGTAAGCCCTCATACATTTATGTGTGTAGAACTAGGAAGCATTTTATAAGCACACCACCTCTTCATGAAAGGGGTAATATTTACATATTTTTAACTTATTGTATCGAAATGGGTATCCCTAAGAGGGACCAACATGTAGCTGGATTTCAATATTAATAAAAAGGATCTATATTTTGTGTTTTCTATGTTATATGCTTTCTATGGTCTTTTTATTTCATCTTCAATACAATACTGCAAGTAGAGTAGAGCGGTGCATGCATCATGGGGTCATTACAGATGGTGATCATGGTGGGACCACCACTAATTTTTCATTTGCTACTGGAATACTAACTTTATTTTGTGTTCAAGTCTAGCCGCTCTAAGCTACAGTGGCCAAAAATTAGCTGCTCTGAGCCACAGTGGCCAACAGAGACTTAGTTGCTCCTGCTAACAGCGGCCAGGAACTAGTCACTCTGGTCGATAGTGGCTAGTAGTGGAGTGCAACAGAGATCAAAACGATGACTCTCTAAGCTAGATCAGAGGTTGGTATAACTTCTCTGATATTTTACAACTTTTTGTTTGCTTTTGTGTGCTTAAAATAAAGAACTTAAAATACCTTTACATTTGGAAATTGAAAGAATAAAAGAAGGAATCAAGCATTTTGCATATCTTAGATATTCTTTTAAAAATTTTTACTAGGCATTGCTAGGAATAGTGGCTTATTCCTGAAAAGTTCACCCTAGAATCCAACGTGCTAGACATTGTATGTTGTTTGCTTGCCTTGAGGCCTTGCAAGGAGGCCATAGCTAAACAAAATAAAGTGTGTTCATAAAAATCATAGTAGTTTATGCATATTTCTAAAGTATTGAAACATAATTTTGCACTTAGGCATATAGGAAATATTCATTGCTACTATATGATGCACTTTATGTTATGCACGCTTAGAATGAACACCACACACGCACATCTCATTTAAACATTGGAGAGTTGGATTTCATTACCAACCTTAAATTCAGTCCGATGACATTGGAATTCATATCCTTCCACCATTTTTCCCCCTATATTCTCCTAGAAATGGATTGAATAACTCTTTCATAGTGTCACTAAGATACTTATGTTCAAATTGTCTCCCACCATTAGAACAATCCTGTTCAGGATGAAGAAGCTAGGAAAACCCCCCACTAGGATTTCAACGGTGTACCCTAGCTTATTTTGAGAAAAAATATGTTTGGCATGGGTGTTATTGATTTCCACTATGAATGAGTCTCCTCTTTCTAAATCCAATAAAAATGAGAAAGCAAAGAACAAAAAATCAAAATACAACAAACAATATAGGTCACACATAATTTGTTAATAAAGATAAACATTTGTGTGATATTGTTTGGATACCTCTAAAAGTGCAATTTAAAAAGACTAAGTCACAACAAAATGGTTAAAACATGAAGCAAAAACACTCGGTATGACACCGAAGGGAAATATAAGGCAACTCATACCCTTAGGTGAAGTCGTAGTAACATTGAAAGACATACCTGTAAGACCGTGAGATGCAGGTCCATGAGTCTAAGGGGTGATAACTCAACCATTGGGGCTTCTCCTCAAGAGACTCCAAGTAGGGAATTACACCATGGAACAAAGTCACACAAACAAAAAGAAACTTCACAACCATCCTCCTCAAGGAGACATGAGGAGACCTCAAGGGCATCCTCTAAACACACAAAAACATCTCAAATATGAGAGGAAGCTTCAAGGGCTTCCTCCTCACATAGACACAAAGAAGGCTCTAAAACACACTCTTCACATAGATATGAGGAGGTTTCTACATCTCCATATTCATGGAGAAAACATGACACCACAAAACCTTCATCATCAAGAAGGCAAACAAGAGTTGAAACATCTCAATTTTCACATGAAACACTTAGAATAGATCAGCCCACTGAGGGGCAAGAAACTAGAGGCACATCCAATAATAGGCATAAAATAGAAGATATCCTTTGAATAAGAGGAAGGATTCCATTAGACTATGACCTTATTAGAGTGAATGGAACCCCTAGGGATCAACCATGGAAAATAATACAATTGGATGAGTTGGATCGGTTGCATCCGAGGCCACCTCCCAAAACCATAGCCATAGAGAATTCTGCATCTGGAAGCTCACGAATTGTGACTTCTAAGCCTACTTCTTAGATTGGGGGTACCTCAATATGACCCCGCAACAAACACATAAAATATGATCACAGAGACACTCAACAATATACTGAACAAGTCACATTAGCTAGCGAGAGTGAAGAAATAGTATAAACCTTTGAGAGATATATGAATCAAAATAACTAGGACAAGGTCAGATAAGCAAAAGTCCTCTATGACCGTGCAAGTTAATCACATGTGATGGTTAGAGAATGCCTTGCATAGAGAGCAAGAGCTTGTATATGATCTTGAACAATATAAATAGAGAGAACGATTGTTGCACCAACATGAGTAACATTTAAGAGAGCAAGCTGAGTAGTTAGCTCACAAAAACCAACAGACAAGTGGAAGTGACCATCAAAGAAATCAATGTGTTAACTGACCAAGAGAGGAACACATTAGACAATAAAATGGCTCGCAACAAAGCCCCCCTCCAAATAATGAGAGGAACTAAACTGGGGAGGAAATGGAAAACTTAATAGATTTGGATCATACACGTCTTGAATCCCCTCATAGAAGGGAAGAAAGTAGAGTCAATCAAATGAATAGAGTGTTACCTCCACCGCCATCGCGAGTAGGCCTGCACAAGGAGGAAATCTGTGCATCAAAGGCATTTCAAGATCTTGCCAAAAAGATGAAAATATTTGAAAAATAAGAGGTAGCTAGGAACTTGCCAACATTGAGCAAAATACACAATCAACCATTGTGTCCATCAGTTCCTAGCCCTACCTATCCTAAGCACTTTGATATGCCTAGACTAGAGAAGTTTAAAGGTGAAGAAGATGCACAAGATCATGTCGCCAAATTCATCAATGCATGTTTTCATCTTGAAGAACATGATGCTCTTATGCTAATAACATTCATAATGACATTTTTAGGTGTTGCCACTCAATGGTTCAACCAAATACCTAAACATAGCATAACCAACTTTGAAAAACTAGTAAACGCATTCTTAAAGAATTTCTCCTTTGGTGCTAAGAAGAAGGTGAACCTTTCAAACTTGGCCAACTTGAAATAGTATGATGATGAGCCAGTACTGTATTATGGGAATAGATGGAGAAAATTCATGGTAAAATTATCATTCTCTATTCCCATAGAAGAGATCATTCCCATGTTCACCAAAATTTGTTCTAAATACATCTCCCTCTTGATACAACTTTAGTAGTATCCTTGAGGAAGCCTTGGCATAGGCCAAGCTCATCAAAGAAATAAAATTATATGACAGAACTATAAAACTCTGAACTAAGAAGGAGTGGAACAAGAATGACAAGTGCAAACAGAAGCAGGCAAACCCTGCTCCAATTAATCAAGTAGTGTTGGCTATGCCTAAGGATGGGGGTGCACAACAACCATAAAATTATCAAGCACATCCCCCACCGGCCAATTATGATCAAAAGTATAATCAGTACCAAAACAAATAATGCAAGCCCCCTCACTATTTTACACCATTGATAGAATCAATGTAATCAATCTTCAATCAATTGAGCAAGGCGAGAAAAATTAGATTCCCTGAAATACCTCTTATAGATCCCAACCATCCTAAGCCAAAAGGATATAGGGAAGATCAATTTTTCCCATACCATAGGATACCTGCGCATAACATTGAATTCTGTGTTGGATTTAAATATCAGGTCCAAAACATGATCAAGATGGGAGAACTAAAATTGGACAACCCACTAGCCCCAGACAACAGAGATATGGGCATCTACAAAAAATCGCTACCAAACCATGAAGCCCCTAGAGGGCAAGGAGCACAATTTAATCAAGTACAAATTGAGACACCGACCCATGGGTGTGTTGGGATGGTTGATATTGTCAATATAGCAACCAATACTAGAAAGTATGGTCAACCACAACCTCCTGTAGCTCCCATCAATGTCCCAACTACACCTAGATAGAGGCCGAGGCAAGACAACCTTTCAGGTCCACCAACCTGACCTATGGTAAAAATCTAGAGTATATTTGAGAAAAATTTACAAATGACTCTAGATAAGCTATCAATTTATGAGCTCATACAACAATCCCTAAAGCATAGGGAGAATTTTATGGATATATTAAGGCCAATTGAGCTTCAGCTGCAAGAACCAAATGCATTCACCCATTTTGTGGGGCAAGTACAAGAATACCAAGAACCTATAATTCAATTCTATGATTATGAGATAAATATAGTATCTACTACCTTACCAGACCCTCCATTGCACATTGTGGCATTAGTTAATGATTTACCATTTAAACAGGTCTTGATCGATACAGGTTCATCAATCAACATTATCACAACAACAACAATAGAACACCTGATAATCCCCAAGTCCAATATCATTTCAGGAGCCTACACATTAAGAGCTTTCAATGATGCTTTATGCAATACTATGGGAACAATAGTCCTAACCATCAAGTTGGTGCATAAGACCATCCCTGTGATGTGTCATATCTTGGAAGGGGCCATGCAATACAACATCCTCCTAGGGAGACCTTGGATCAGGGACATGAGATGTTTCCCTTCGATCTTACACCAATGTGTCAAGTATGTGCATGATAAAAAAGTCTACATGGTAATGGCCGATGAGGAGCCATTCAAGTATGTTCACTAGGTGTATTGCCTAGGAGAATTTTGTGATTCCATCAGCCCACCTATTGGTAGGGCCTTCATCTCTAAATTTTCAAATGGAGAGTAAAGACAAAGGGGCACAAAAGGACCCATCTGCATCAGTGCCACATTTTTCCCACAAAGCCATTAATGCTTCTAGTAAACCATTAACGCCTAAACCAAAGAATGATAAAAAGCTAAAGGCACCTATGGTTGAGAAAAATGAGCTCAAGGAAACACTAACAATAGATATTGAAGAGAGTCCAATTCCCATGGAAGAAGAATATCATCAAGACCAAGTCAAAGATGATGACTATTATCCTGCTTTTCCAGTGTCATCCGTGGGGCCATCCACCTCACATGCAACTATACACTTAGCAGGCATAGGGATAGGAGAGTATCTTGTGTAGAATATAACTTTTATGCCTATCATAGAGTCTGCACAAGACATGGGATGACTGAAATATCTAATACCACCAGTGGGAATAGTGTTTTTTCTTGGAATCCCTCCCAACCAGATAAAATTCATCTACGTTGTCCTAGATTTTGCCCACAAATATACGGACATAGACAAGGATGATGATGGGATATTTACTATCAATGTTCGATATCTCTCTAATCTTGAGTTTGCTCTAACCTATTTCAAGAATTTCCATTGGCATGGTTATGGTCTTGGTAGATATGAGCAGGCATGAAGGCAACCATTCGAGCTACAATACCAACTCTCATATGATATATTTGGGTTAGGATATCACATCAGAGGTCGATATGACCTTCTAGTAGTAGCATTAGATATATTGACCTTGGGGTTAGGAGAAGATATCAATTTTATTCCTTATCACCCACCAAGTATAAAATATCTGAGCAATAGATAGGTGGCCACAGTGAACATACCACCTTCCAAGACTTATCATCCAAGATCCATAATTGATGTCACCCCAATAGGTTACAATTCATGGGATGATGAGCAAGAAGAAAATGCAAATAAGGCAAATGATGATGAAGCACTAGAGGGCTTGTCCGATCATGGGCCTCACTATTTACAAAGATTTACCTGGTCCAACCATGATGAGAGTGGATACATATCAGATGAAAGTGACTATGAGTCATAAGACTCAACAGAGAGAGCCTACTTATGGGCAAGGCAATGGCCCCATGACTTGGGGCAGCATACTAACGTAAATGGATTTTTCATAAGTGACGAAGAATATGAAATAAAATAGAGATGGCCTACTTAGGGCCAATACATGAGATAGTAGGACCTGTTCCATACCGGTTTGGATCCTAAGACAATAGGACCTATAAATCCTACCGATGACATTCACTTGATACTCATGCCTCACTAGTTGGAGGATGGGTCACATATGGCTATAGAATCAACTTTCAAGGTGTACATCAATGATGATCCTACCCAACCAAAGAAAGTTAGGTTCAAAGAAAGTCTATCTCCATAGGATCAAGCCATATTGATTCCTCTCCTCAAAGAGAGGTCAAATATATTTGCTTGGACTTACAAAGACATGCCAAGGATAGATCCAAAGTTAGTTTTTCACAACCTTTCGTTGGATCCCACAAAGAAGCTAGTCAAGAAAAAATTGAGAAAAATGCATCCAATCGTTGCTATGATGGTGAAGAACAAATTGCAAAAAATACTTGAGGTAGTGTTCATAGTTCCTATCGACTACCCTAAATGGGTGTCAAACATGGTACCCATGGGAAAACCTGACGGAAGAGTCCGTATCTGTACAGATACAGATCTGAATAGGGCAACACCAAAGGATTCATTCCCATTGCCAAACATAGATGCTATTTTAGATGCAACTGCAGGTCATGAAATGCTCTCCCTAATGGATGGTTTTTCCAAATACAACCAAATTTGGATCAAGCCTGAAGATTAGCATAAAATTGCTTTCATTACTCCATGGGAAACATTTTGTTACAAAGTAATGCCATTGGTCTCAAAAATGTTGGTGCCACATATCAGCGGGCCATGGCATACATATTCCATGACTATATGCATAACATCTTAGAGGATTACATGGATGACCTTCTGGCCAAGTACGCCAAAGTCCTTAGACAAATATTTGACCACCTCATTGAGCACAATGTCTTATTGAATCCTAAGAAGTGTGTATTTGGTGTAACTTCTGGCAAGATTTTGGGATTCATCGTATCCAAGAGAGGCATTGAGGTCAATACTGTAAAGGTAAATGCTATACTATAAATGTCTACTCCTACTAATATTAGGGATTTAAGGAGCCTACAAGGCAATATAACATCCATAAAAATATTCATCATGCAATTATCAAACAAATGCAGACCTATGAATTGGTTGCTATGCAAAGAGGTTCCCTTTCTATTAGGATCCTCAATCCTAACATTATTAGTTAGTATTAGTTAGTACTATTAATCATTTAATTATTATATTATTAACTTATAAAGTGAACCATCACAACCCTTCATAATGTGAACCATCACGTCTCTTCATACGTGAACCATCATGTCTCTTCACCAACGTAGCTTTAGGGTAGATATATATATTAGGTTGGCCATCCATATCAAATCATCCAAGAAGAAGAATAATAAGCATATATTATAAGGAGGGAGCCCCCTATAGTGGCAAAGCAATTACAAGGGAG
The DNA here is from genome assembly GCA_028583015.1 of Wollemia nobilis. NCBI lineage: Eukaryota > Viridiplantae > Streptophyta > Pinopsida > Araucariales > Araucariaceae > Wollemia > Wollemia nobilis. The sequence continues at coordinate 1,244,205 of JAQPPZ010005611.1, forward strand.
CCCCATTTGAGTGGCCTGCGATTACATTTACATTAATTTGTTAATAATTTTATAGTAATACCTTGGGGTCTTACCATTTGGTATAAGAGCTATGTGGGACCTAGTCATGTGGGAATTGCTCAAAGATCTTCATAAAATCACTTCTATGCATGAGTATCAAACTTGGTTTGAGGATATCACCAAATACAACACAATATTGGATGAATAAATTCTCATAAATGGCTTCATTAGGGGATTAAAAGTGGAAATTAGAATGGAGGTGGCAAGGTTCAATCCCTATACCATGATATAGACCTATGGATTGGAAAAATTAGCTGAAGATAAAATCAATGCACAACAATGATTAGGGAAACCACTTATGGAAAAATTGTCAACCACTTACATCGCTCCCAAACCTATGCATAATGGAAGGGCACAAAGCACTTACACAACCCCCAAATCTAATCAAACTTTACAAATTAAACATCTTAGCTTTGAGGAGATGAAGGAACGACGAGTAAAAGGACTCTATGATAATTGTGATGAACAATTTGGACCCCACCATAAATGTGCTACACTAACATTGTATTTATTGAAGGAAGTTGATCCCTGTATCTCCATAGAGCAAGCATATGAGGTAGTTGTGTCCAAAGCGACCAGTGCACCTACTCACCGCAATGAAGACAATGAGGTTGATGTGCAAGAAGTGATTGATGTACCAAGCAAGGATGAGGTAGACATACCCAAAGTGATCAATGCTAGCCAAATATGCACTCTAAAATACCTACACATACATTCCTTACCAATAGTGAGTTCTTATCATATGACCAAACCTATTCGGAACCAATGCAGAGTTACTACACACTCCTTCTCCGTTGGCTCTACCAAGGAACCAAAAAAGGATATGAAATCATTACCATCACTTTTGATGCATCATTCTAAAGTATTTGAGGAACCCCAAGGGTTTCCCTCCCATCGTCATCATGATTTTCCTAAGGAAGATTCTACTATTTTTCTTGGCAACCCCCCGCTAATGCTTCATCCTTCTCGATATCCTTGCCTACGAAAGGATGCCATTAAAAGAGTCCAAGAACTTACACAAATCCTTCTTGGAAAACAAAGGACAAAGCTTCTCACTTTGAGCTTTGAGGACAAAGCTCTTTTTAAGGAGGGTGGCATGTTAGGATCCTTAATCCTAACATTATTAGTTAGTATTAGTTAGTACTATTAATCATTTAATTATTATATTATTAACTTATAAAGTGAACCATCACAACCCTTCATAACATGAACCATCATGTCTCTTCATATGTGAACCATCATGTCTCTTCACCAACGTAGCTTTAGGGTAGATATATATATATTAGGTTGGCCATCCATATCAAATAATCTACGAAGAAGAATAATAAGCATAGATTCTAAGGAGGGAGCCCCCTATAGTGGCAAAGCGATTAGAAGGGAGCCCCCTTTGAGTGGCCTACGATTACATTTACATTAATTTGTTAATAATTTTATAGTAAGACCTTGGGGTCTTACCACTTTCATTGGGATGAAGAATTCCATCAAGCCTTTGCAAAGATCAAAACTTATCTAGCAACACCACCGATTTTAGCTCCACCAAGGCTAGACAAACCATTTTTATTATATATATCGGCTATTGATTTCGTATTGGGCACCATGTTATCCCAAAATAATGAACAAGACAAAGATCAAGCCATATATTAAATTAGCCACACCTTGGTGAGTTATGAGCTAGGATATGCATATGTAGAAAAGTTGTGTTTAGCAGTGGTCTTTGCAACTTGAAAGTTGCAACACTACATGTTGAGCCATACAACCTATGTCATATAAAAAAAAAATCCTTTGTAGTACATGATGAGTAAGACATATCATAGTACATGTACCATAAAATGGATTATGCTATTGATAGAATTTGACCTAGATTTCATAAGCCAAAAGTCCATCAAGGGACAAGTCATAGCAGATCAATTGGTAGAGGTACCTCTTCAATATGACAAGCCTCTCACCATAGAATTACTCGATGATGTGGTCTTTGCATTATCAGATCTGCCAGAACTCGAAGAACCTAAGAAATAAAGAGACATGTCATTGTTCTTCGATGGTTCAAAGTGTGAACAAGGGGTGGAGCATGAATTGTATTTATCACACCACAAGGTGCTCCATTACCCTTATCATTCAAACTAGACTTCCCTTGCATAAACAACAACACAAAGTATGAAATCCTAATTTTGGGACTCCAAATAGCAGTTGCAATGGGAATTAAATATTAAGTATCTTGGGACTCCCAACAACAGTTGCAATGGTGACTCCTTACTCATAGTAAGCCAAGTCAAAGGACTATTTCAATGTAGGAGCCCACTCCTAAAGGCTTATAAGTAACTTGTTGACACCTACCTAGCCTAACTAGAATGGTATGACATCAAGTCAATCCCTCGTATGTCAAATAGATTTAAAGATACCATGTCCTCTTAGGGATTCTTAATCCCTTAGAATCCATTTGCTGATTTTATAACTGTCCATGTGAAAGTGCTTTCACACTTAGCAATACACTGTGAGGCTTTTGACAATCAATAATCAGTCAACATGGTCAACATCAAACAAAATCAGGATTGGTTCTTCGTAGCAAGATATTTCTTGCAAATAGCACCTTGGGGTATCTGATCTCCCAAGGGCATATAGATTTTGGTGCAACCATACACCATAGAGTTGTTCCTCAATCCATGTTTACTAGATCAAAAATATAGGAAAAGCAAGTTGTCTTTTCTATAGAAGTCGTAGCTTATTAGGATTGGCTTTCCCAACTGAGGGATTTCTTGAAACTTGGAATAATTCCTCAAGATCTATCACATAATGAAAGGTGAACATTGAAATATAAAGCAACAAGATACATCTTGTTAGGATAAATTCTCTACATACGAGGATATTATGGAGTGTTACTTCATTTTCTTGAGCCCCGGGAAGAATATTGGGTAATTTCGCAAGCTCATGATGGTACATATGGCAGTCACTTTAGTGGCATGGCCATCGTTAAGCACATCTCGAGAATGGGCTACTATTTTCCAACAATGGAAAAGTACTGTTGCAAGTATGTCAAGAAGTGCACTAAGTGCCAGTATCATGCAAACCTAACGCACTTACCATCGCAAGCCTTGCAACCCATCCAAGCAGCATGACAATTATCGCAATGGGGACTAGATTTGATTGGGAAGATCTCGCTCCCATCCTTAGGTTGACATACATTCATCATAACGACCATAGATTATTTCACTAAATAGGTCGATGTGATCCCCTTAACATCAATAACTGGACAAAGGATTACGGAGTTCATACTCCATAATATCATAAGTCATTTTGGGGTCCCTTCGAAGATAATAAATGATAATGGGCCATATTTCAAAAATAAAAATGTAAGTGCTTTGATGAAAAAATATCACATTTAGTACAACACCTTATTATCCTCAAGAAAATGGGCAAGCATAAGCCTCAAACAAAATAATAGTCTCCATATTGAGAAAGACAGTGCAAGATAATCACAAGGATTGGCATATTTAGTTGCCACTTGCACTATGGGTATATAGAACTAGTATATGGATGCCCACTAGGGAAAAACTATTTTCATTAGTATATGGTACTGATGCCATCATGTCGCTAGAGTTAGAAATTCCAACTCTATGCATAGCATTAAAAGACTTCATAGACGATGAGGTCGCACGGTAAGGCAACCTTGATCAGTTCACGCTTCTTGATGAACGTTGAGTCAATGCTTTAGATAATATTCACATTTACCAAGGTCACCTTGCATGAGATTACAATATTAAAGTCCATTTAAGGTAATTAAGGGTTGGAGATTTAGTGCTTAAGGAAAATCAGCAGAATTTGAATATGCTGCCACCTCTACGAGATAAATTCATGGTAAACTGGATATGTCCATACATTATTTCATAGAGAGTTGGGATGGAGCATATCACCTTATATCATTATATGGTTTTGAAGATCAAGAACCTCTCAATATCATTCACCTAAAGGCATTTCACACATAAAAATAAAAAACATTCAAATATGACAAAAAATAAAAAACATTCAAATATATCAAAAAAATCAAAAACATTCAAATATGTCAAAAAATCAAAAACATTCAAATATATCAAAAAAATCAAAAACATTCAAATATGCACAAAAATCAAATCACATAATGCTCCAAGGGTATACAATCCACTTGGTCAAAATCAAACAAAAGCTCCAAAGGCATCTTAAAGTCCTTTGGTCAAAAATCAAATCACAAAATGCTCCAAGGGTATCCAATCCGCTTGGTCAAAATAAAAATAAAAGCTCCAAAGGTATATTAAAGCCCTTTGGTCAAAAATAAAATCACAAAAGTACTCCAAGGGTATCCAAATCGCTTGGTAAAAATCAAACAAAAGCTCCAAAGGCATCTTAAAGACCTTTGGTCAAATTAAGAAAAAATACAAAAACAACATAAAAATAAAAAATATCAAAATAATTGCATCTCATAGCTTACATCCACATAATTACATTACATTTTCATATTCATTGCATTCACAAATGTCTTCAAATCATAAGGTGATACCATAGTTTGTTGCAATAATCATTCAAATCCATAACTCCATTAACACATGTGTGTAATTGTGTTTTTCAAAACAATCATTATTTCTTGATATACATAATATACTAAGGTTTTTCGGTTAGTCAACCACACCTAGTAATCTTATCAAATTTTGAGGAAAACAACTTTGATTAGTAGAAGGTAAGGTCTAGCTATGATAATTCCTTGGATATTCAAGATCCCGTCACTAATTGAAACACTAAAATCCTAGCTGGTACAAGGAAAAGATGAAAGTTGCAAAGCGGTCTAGGTTACCTTAAGCGAAAAGGATTTTCCTTGCTTATCCCACTGTGCAACCGGTTTAAAGGTGCTAATAATTGGCAAAAGGACAAGCTTTACCCTATCCAAATCCCTTGCTTACATAAAAATAAGAAAAATCCCAAAGCAAAGTACATATTCAAAAGGCCAAGCATACAGTCAATATTTCAAAGCAATAATCCGATACACAAATCATTTATTCAAAAAAAAAATCAATAAAAAATAAACAATGATTTTCATCACTACATATGAGCAAAATAAACAGTGATTATCATCACTACAAAAAACCCTGCTCAAAGAAAAAAAAAATGAACAGTGATTTTCATCACTACATATGAGCAAATATCCAAAGCCAACAAAAATCCAAAAAGAAGGGAATAAAGCTTGAATCCTTGGAATTCTTAGCATTGTACAAAACTGGAAGGATAAATCCTTACGCATGATGATATGTCTATTACAATTGCTTCATGCATTTGTGTAGACCAATATTTGAATGTGGATGAGCTAGCTTAGGTAACCCAAAATTTCCTAGTGGTATAGTCCAACTAAGTCCAACATAAGGATGCGATGAACACTTGAGAATCCTCGATATTAGCAATGGGCTAAAATAATTTTTCCTGACATTGGAGGAAATGCTTGAATTCTGTCTCAAAATATACAATCACATGCACACACAGAGATCATGAAAAACTAGGTCCATGGTAAAAGCCTTACTTTTCAAAATTCTAAGCGGTAAGTATACAACTATTGATAGGGGAACTAGAGTGTTGGAATCTTTGAAAACCCCCCCCCAAAAAAATCTTACATAGAAATAAATCATAACATCATTCACACCATCACTTTCTTTATAATATTCTATAAATTAGGGGGTATCAACATAGTAGGACAGATACCGCATATATTAGAAATAGTATATAGACGACCACTAACTACTTTATATATTTTAATTTATAGAAACTTATTAAGAAAATACATTGCACACCATTACATCTCATATATGAATACTTAATAAATTCTTATGATAAGAGTGATTATTTAAATTCATGATTATTTTTTTACTTTTTGTGGTATCACCCAAAAATTTTGTCAATGTCATATGCATTCCGTATGTTTTAAGTGATTAGAGCATACAGGTTCATTTATACGATTCCACCACATAAGTTAGATGCATACAATTAAAGCAAAGTTAAAATATGCATTCTATCAATAACATCACATCCACAAGCACAAATCATGAATCATCCATAAACCACATCATAAAACATGTAAGCCAATACACATTTGCATACAACCATAAATTCACCATTTACCACTTATCGAAATACATCACATTATATCATAAAATTATATAAACATATACACATCCATCTAAGAATATTCAATACCATCTATCATCTAACATATCCATCAAAACATCATAATACCATCATCACATCATATCATAAAATAAAATAACAACAAAAATATAAGCAATAAACGATACACACAATTATTCATAAAAAGCAAATATATCATAAGAGTGTGTGTCAAGTCCAATGGATATACAAAAATACCCATGGGCTAGAGTCATATAGGTCAGTTGATCTCAAAAATAGATCAAGGACCAAGTAGAGCATCAGTCAAAAATTGGGCCTGAGCCCCTTGCATCTCCTCCTCCAGTGCCACCTCCCCCTATGGTGGTGTCATGATTTGAATGATGCAAGCTTGTAGGTCTCTCTATCTGAGTTTGGATCCACTGATTAGGACATGAAAAAGACTACCCGAGGTGGAGCGCCCACTAACCTATGAACCACCCACACCTGCTAGCTCCTTAGGGATAATCCCATGCCTCATGAACTACATTTGAAGGATGGTGACATGATCCACAAGTCCCCAGATCTTCTCCTCACACTCATATAGCAAAGACTAAAGTTGTCCCACATATGCCCCTGAACCTACCACTGGAGCCTACTATGGTGTAGAAGGAGGAACAAAAAACTGCATCCTAACATCACCACCCTTAATAGTAGCTTGTAGAGCCTGAATCTGTGTTGAGAGCTACTAAATGGTAGCATCTCACCATTATACTTGGATCTTAGTGGATTTAAGCTTAGCCTTGACCTCATGTAGTTGTGCTCTCAGAGGATCCTCTACTGCCACCTGCTCTGTTGGTTGGCCCCATACCTCAGTCTTGGCTTGGACCCTGCATCCTACCGGATCTGCTCCATCACCCCCACCATCATCCTCGTGCCCTAGGCTATCGATGCCATGCCACATATGATCACCCTACCACTGAGAGTAGGCCTCTATAACTCCCCCAACCACTATGGGTTCAACAACTGGGGCATCTTCCTCATCTAAAAGCTTTGTGATCTATCATAAAGGTAAGTCCTTCTCTGCTGTGAGGTGCATGTATAAAAATTGTACCAAGGGCACATCCTACTACAACTCGTACTGACAAAGAACCCATGAGTAGAAGAACTACTCTTGGATGGTAATATTATGGCCAACAAGCCATCACTTGTGCCCTTTCTTAGTAGTAAATCTACCTAAATCATACCAAATAGGACACTCATAGTAAGACTACCATACAACATCTCTGGCCAATAATCTGGTAAAAGCATTAGTGTAGTGGGATAGCTCCCCTATGAAAGTGTAGCTCTTACGCTCATGCTCCTGAGTCCATCTAGTAGCATAGCACTGTGTCCAAGTGTCAATCACTATGATATCAGCTAGGAGCCCCTTAGGGTGATCTACTATAATGTGCTTCCATCCCCAAACCTGTAGGAGTAAGCTATAGGTAATGCTGACACGTCCTCACTGATGGATGTGGTACAACTCATCATAGCACTGAGCCAATATCGATCTACCCCATGCATAGATGATAGGATCCTCGCTATCCAATAGGTCCTACACCATCGTCATAAGGTTCCACGAGAACCTCAAACCCAAGTAGCCTGGGATAAGAACATTGTTGATCACCATTAGCAATATGACATGCCTCATCATGAAGACACCCTCCCCATGCTAGTGACTGATAGAAACTCCTTAGGACTTGGTGTCCTTTAGAGCATCCATAGAGTGCCCTCTAAACACCCAAGTGAAGATAGCCACCTGATAATTAGTGTCTGAGGAGGTAATGGCCACCCCATAAAATGGAATCTAAAAGATCCTATACACATCCTTCGACATGATGGTCATATCACCGATTGGGAGGTGGAAGGTATTAGTACATGGGTCCCAATGGTGGGACAGAGTCATAAGGTAGGCCTGATATACCATGATGTAAGGCAACATGATGACATACTACAACTCGTGGGCCTTAAACCAAGCCTAGTCCGTGTCATCAAAGCTAGGAAGCAATTCAAGCAAGAGCTTTGGGTCCCGATCTTGAGCAGTAAGGATCTAAGCAAAGTAGAAGAAAGACAAAATATAACTACAGTGCATCTAAGGCATAATTCACAATAAACATGAAAACGGTGCAAAAGAGTATGATTTACTCTAAATATAAGAAAAAGAAGAATAAGATTACACCTAATCAAACAAAGCAAAATTCCAAAATTCCAAAAAAGTAAAAAAATAAATAAAAAATTCAACAAAATACAAAAAAACAAGGCTTAAGCTTTAGCCACTATCGCCTATAGTGGTCGAAACCTGGTCATTGGAAGCAACAGTGGCCAAGACCCAACGGTCAAATTTTTTACTGTTGGGATTCAAGCTTGGCTGCTTTGAGTGACAGTGGCTCAGAGCTGGCTACTCTGAGTGACAGCGGCCAAGGGGCAGCATGACAAACCCATGAACCCTTGGCCAAAAATAAAAATAAAAATTGCAAAACTAACAAAATAATTAAAAAAAAATAACATAGGGAGTAAAAATAAATAAATTAGAAAGTAAAATTTCCTATACAATAATCAAAACTAAGCTAAGTTCAAAATGCCCAAAATGGTGGCAACAGGTGAATAATTGAAAAATTCAAAAAAAACCCTAAGCTAAAACCACTAGCAGAAAGCAAAATCGAGGACTAACCCACCATAGCAAAGGGGAACCTAAGCATAATTATAGATTTTTTTCATTGCCAACAGATTTAGTGAGGTTCATTTTACCCATTACTTAGTGAGGTTCAGTTTCACTTAGACAAAGAAAAGAGAGCTAGGGTTTTGACGAGAGAAATACCCAAGAATCTCTGGCTCCTCCAAAAACTGATGTCTCACCCTTTGCAACCATGTCCTCAACACCAGCAAGATCCAAATTTGCAACCATCTTCGTCACACCAAAGCTATGAAAATGAATATTTAATAGTGAAAATGAGAGGTCAAACCCTAGAAATTGCAAATTTTTTATTTCCTTAATTATGCGTTGGCCACTATTGACGTTAGCAGCCTAAACTTCTTGGCCGCTCAAGATGACAATGACCATAGGCAGGAACTCAGAGGCTGCTGGACCTGATAGCGGCCAGGTCCACAAATTAAATTAAAGTAGTTCCTTCCATAAGGGAGTAACAAAAACAACAAATAAACACACTTTGATGATTTAGGATCCTTAGAGTATTCAAAATAAAACAAAAATCACATAAAATCATAATCTTAGGTAGGCCTCGTATTCTGTCACCTAATCTATCCACTCGACAATTGTAGTGAGTTGCACTCTGTATTTTGATGAGCTGAGTAGATAAGCATAAGGCCACTTGGGGCAAAAAAAACTCATTTTGGAGTTACGATGTGCCACCCTTCAATTCTAAAGAAGACCAAGATGATCGGACTGCTCCATGAGTGTGAAAGTATCATCCTAATTCCCCTATGACATCAAAAACATTAAGTCAAAGTGATACAATCTAAACATAAATAGAATCACTCATCCTAACTCCCTAAGAAGGCTATTGATAGTCGGATCGCTCCTCGGGATAAGGATGGATGATCATCATAAGAAATTGGAATCACACTTGGATGTGGGATTGCCCATTAAAAGCAACAAATGCTAGAAAGGAACCAGATTAGTCATATTGGTTAAGCAACTTGTTGCTTCATTCATTGTCATTTCTTCACCAATTCATTGTGTAAAGAGGTAGTTCAAAACTTCAACTTAATCATAATCAAAATCAACAAAATATCACTTGATCATAACAAAATCGTGACCATCCTACGAATCATTGCATACAAAAATCACAAATTTCTCTTGTTTGCTAGGAACGTAAACAAACATGACATCTTCAATTGTAGCTCTCCTATTGGTCAAAATTGTTGTAGCAGTTGAAGCTACCCGATTGAGTTTGAGGAATGAGTGCAATTTAACATGAAAAATCCACTGAGCTATGTCCTCTAAACATTGAGGCAATGATTCAAGAGATGCATGCCATATTGCATGATTGGGCCATTTGGTGTTGATCAGACCATTGATCACCATACACCCTACAAATAGATTAGTCTATGTTTTTTCTTAGCGTTGTGTTTTCCACACAACGCATCACAAAAATGAGCATCTGTAGACACCTAAATCATGTCATGCTTAGGGGAGATACTTACATAGACACACTCATAAGATCATAAGACATAATATTGGACTTTCCAATCATCAATAGTGGTTCTCACCAATTATTTGGGGCCTTTTCAAGCTATCCAAGTATAGCCGCTCAATCCAAGAGCAGCCAGATCCTAACCGCTCAAGCCTAGAGCGGCCAGACCTTAGCCACTACAGATGACAGTGGCCAAATATTATCCACTGTAGATGAAAGTGGCTATGCCATAAGAAGTTTACGGACAAACATACCTAATATCGGGTGGAAGTGGTAGTCTGCATGCAATAAAGGTGAACGGGAGTGACTTTGCATTCCTTTTCATGACCAGTTCACATAGGAGACTTGAGTTTGCATTTAAACTTTAGTTAATTGACCTCCAAGCATAAAAAAAGGTCAAAAGCTTCTCGTGCTAACAATCAGTTCGCATGGAAGTCTCAAGTGGGCAGTTATATTTCAGTTAACGGGCCTTCAAACATAGATAAAAGACATAAAACATCTCATGCTAACTCACACTACGCATGATAAATTCATTTCTAGGGCTTGGACATAGAACTAGGGTTTCACACTATAAAAGGTGCAAGCCTAAGAGCACCAGGGGATCAGATCTTCTAGCATCAATATATATTTTAATGAGGAGGGCTTTCGAGACTTGGAGAGTTCTCTTTGAGATCACGTGTATGATGAAGCCCTGATGAATTGAAGACCATAACATCTCTTATTTCAACATCAACTATAGGCTTTGACCCATAGCTTTAGAGCAAAGAGAGCAAGGTTTACCTTAGTGGTCGTTGTCTTGGATAGTGGCCCACAGGCTTAGCTTAGATTTTAGACATAGCTTCTTTTATTCTTTTTCTTCATGTTTCCATATCATTAGCATAGATTTACATGATTTTATGGCATAGTTTCAGTATATTTTTTGTTAAATTATTTTATCACTAACAACATCATCCATGGAGGCAGTCCCAAAAATCTAAGTGTATTTTGTTATTTTAGTGATCATAGGACTATAGGTTCATTAGATAGATTAGCAACATACACGAGCAAAGGGATCCCTGTAGGAAACATACCTAGAGAAGGAGGCATCTGTAAGCCCTCATACATTTTTGTGTGTAGAATCGAGAAGCCTTTTATAAGAACACCACCCACCGTGATCGCCATCTATAGTGATCCCGGGAATGCACGCACCACTCTACTCTACTTGTAGTATTGTATTGAAGATGAAATAAAAAGACCACAGAAAGCATATAACATAGAAAACACAAAATATAGATCCTTTTTATTAATATTGAAATCCAGCTACATGTCGGTCCCTCTTAGGGATACCCATTTCGATAAAATAAGTTACAAATAGGCAGAGAGTGCCCTTTTCATGAAGAGGTGGTGTGCTTATAAAAGGCTTCCTGGTTCTACACATAGAAATTTATGAGGGCTTATAGATGCCTCCTTCTCTAAGTCTATTTCCTAGAGGGATCCCTTTGCTCGTGTATGTTGCTAATCTGTCTGATGAACCTGTAGTCCTGTGATCACTAAAATAACAATACACACTTAGATGTCCGAGACTACCTCCCCAGATGAGGTTGTTAGTGATAAAAGAATTTAACAAAAATATACTAAAACTATGCCATGAAATCATGTAAATCTATGCTAATGATATGGAAACATGAAGAAACATAATAAAAGAAGCTATGTCTAAAATATAAGCTAAGCCTACGGGCCACTGTCCAAGATAGCGGCCGCTAAGGTAAACCTTGCTCTCTTTGCCCCAAAGTTATAGGTCAAAGCCTATATTTAATGTTGAAATAAGAGGTGTTATGCTCTTCAATTCGTCAGGGCTTCGTCGTACACGTGATCTCAAAGAGAAATCTCCAAGTCTTGAAAGCTCTCCTCAATAAAAGATATCTTGATGCTAGAAGATCTAATTCCTTTGGTGCTCTTAGGCTTACAAATTTTATAGTGTGAAACCCTAGGCCTATGTCCAAGCCCTAGAAATGAATTTCTCATGCGTAGTGCGAGTTAGCATGAGAGGTTTTATGTCTTTTATCTATGTTTGAAGGCCCGTTAACTAAAATCTAACTGCTCACTTGAATCTCCTATGTGAAATAATTGTTAGCATGAGAAGCTTTTGTCCTTTGTTTATGCTTGGAGGTCAGTTAACTAAAGTTTAAATGCAAACCCAAGCCTCCTATGTGAACTGGTCATGAAAAGGAATGCAAAGTCACTCCCACTCACCTTTATTGCATGCAAACTGCCACTTCCACCCAATATTAGGCCTATTTTTTAGCAAAATACTTCTTATGGCTTAGCCACTATCATCTACAGTGGCTAAGATCTGGTCACTATCATCTACAGTGACTAAGGTCTAGCCACTCTAGGCTTGAGCGGCTAGGATTTGGCCTCTTTTGGCTTCAACGGCTAGACTTGGATGGCTTGAAAAGGCCCCAAATAAGTGGTGAGAACCACTATTGATGCTTGGAAAGTCTAATATTATGTCTCATGATCTTATGAGTGTGTCTATGTAAGTAGATCCCCTAAGCATGACACAATTTAGGTGTCTACAGATGCCCCTTTTCGTGATGCGTTGTGTGGAAAACACAACGTTGAGCAAAAACATATACTGATCTGTTTGTAGGGTGTATGGTGATCAATGGTCTGATCAATGCTGGATGGCCCAATCATGCAATATGGCATGCATCGCTTGAATCATTTCCTCAACATTCAGAGGACTTAGCTCAGTGGCTTTTGCATGTAATATTACACTCATTCCTCAAACTCGATTGGGTAGCTTCAACTACTACAACAATTCTGACCAGTAGGAGAGCTACAATTGAAGATGTTATGTCTGCTTACGTTCCCAATAAATAAGAGAAATTTGTGATTGTTGTATGAAATTATTCATAGGACAAACACAATTTTTTTATGATCAAGTGATCTTTTGTTGATTTTTATTATGATAAAGTTGAAGTTTTGAACTACCTCTTCAAACAATGAATTGGTGAAGAAATAACAATGAATGAAGCGACAAGTCACTTAACCAATATGAATAATCTAGTTCCTTTCTAGCATTTGTTGCTTTTAATGGACAATCTCACATCCAAGTTGTAGCACCCTAAAATTGGCGCAGTAAAATCGGAATAATTACATTCACCTTAGTAAATAAATTTAAATTCAAATTTAACCTCCCAAACCGCCCGTTAACCGTCGAGAAACCCGTTTCCTCCTTTTCCGTGCCATTTTTAGCAGTTGTTTTGACCGTTTGACGATATCGTCTCCGATCAGACGATATCGCCCCAGATTTGACGATTTCGTCTGGACTAGAACGTCCAGACGATTTCGTCGCAAAACTGAATTTGCATAGTTGGAATCCGTTCCAACGGGTCTCCAATCCGGGCAGAAGCGTGTCTGCACCGTTGGGACCCTTCCCCCATTGGAGATCTCCCAAATTGGGATGATCTCCAACCTCCCAACAACTATCCTATGCCTATTTAACTCTAAGACTTTTCCCTCCCCAACCCCTGGCTGAATTTTTATGCAAATTGAACCCTTATGCTCTAAAACATCGTAATTCATATTTTGCATTAGTCCTATAGTCATTTCATTGCAGGTACACCACTGGTTTTCAGCCGGAGCCAGTACCTATCACAGTCGACGAACCTGTCAAGATCGGAGGCGATCTCGTCAAATTCGGGACGATCTCGTACTGATGCGAGACGATTTCGACTGCAGCGCACATCGAGGCAATCAGTGCCTGGAGTTTGTTCTTCTGTCTCTTTTCTCTGTCATTTTATGTTGTAAATTAGATTGTTTATTCAGTTTTTATATTATATTGCATTTGGAGTTCACCCATTTTGTCTAAGTTTACAGATTAAGATCATATTCTGCTATCTAAACACGGTTATTTGCATTTACTTCTGTTCTTGTATATTGTTCAACACTCATATTACTTGTTTTACATAGTTTGCCCCTGTTTGCAAAATAGAATTTCTCGTATTTCGCATCTGTTTGCTATTTTGCAGGTCTCTGATGAATTCGTCTGACGAATTCGTCAGATTTCAGACGATCTTGTCAGTTCAGATGATTTTATCAAATTGAAGGCGATTCTGTTGAATTGCGGACGATCCAGACTGCTTCAAGCTTCAGAAACTCCATCAGACTTTCGGATCAGGTAATCTTCATTGGCCTCCTGCAAATTCTCTATTTTTGTTTTCCTTTCTGTTTGCTGTATGCATTTAAATTGCATTTTCATGTAGTTTAAGTTAGAATCATTCGGCCAAACCTAGGATGAATGTTTAAAAATAAAACGAACTCATCAAAACTCATTCCCAAAACCTAGGCGTGGAAACTATCGTCAAATGTTTCCTGGTGAACCCACCATCCGTCGAAAAATCACCAAAATGCACCTCCCTTGAGAGGCGGGACCTTCGCAAAGTCCTCTCGTCCGAGGTACCGCACCATCCTTTTCCCATCCTCCTTCCGGGCGCGGATCCAATAGCCTGAAGGTAGGGGTGTGAAAAATTTGGAGCGATACATTTTGGTGAACCCGACGTGAATGCATCATAACCTTTTGAACAAAAACAAACAAGACAAAAAAAAAAAAATTTAGATGCATTTTAAAACATTTAAGGTTCAAAATCATGTTTAGATGGTAGCTCCTAAAAAGAGGTTAGCAGTTACTATAAACGTAGTAAACCAATTAGCGGCCATAGAAGTTAATTCTGTCCTTAGTGTCCCTGAAGCAAGTAGAAATCAATCCTTGTGGGACGAGCTTATCAGGAGACTTAGTATCATTTCATCTAGGTCCACACAACTTAAACAGATTAAGAGGCTAGTCTTGGATAGAATCCTGGATCCTCATCAATTAGTGTTCTATCATGAACTTCAGAGAGCTTGCCATAGGTGGTTAGCCTATAGGAGAGCTCTTGTATCTGCAAAAGTTTTAACTTTCAGGGAAGATCTTGAAAGCACCGTTATAGTGCGCCCATTTTTAGTTCATATAGATTCCTTAGAAGATGATCTTATAGTTAGGAGAAGATGGAACAAAACTCCTAGAGCTATGTTATATTGTAAATATTGTCGTGAGAATTATTATTTCCAACCAGAGATCTGAGACAGACAATATCACCATAGCCCTTTTCATCAAATTCTTAAAAGAAAACTTTCAATTTGAAGAAGAACATTTCATGACCCCTGAACAGCTTGAACCTATTAATGATATTCATAGATTATTCATAGAAGATTAGTTCATCTACTTTTAGCCTTATTATTATTGTGTGCATTTCTTGTTTCATTTGCTGTCTTTATTATATTGTTTCAAAGAAAAACTAAAAATCAAAATAAAATAAAAAAAATCAAAAAAAAAAAAAACATAGTAAAAAACTTAAACATTTCATTTACAATATTGCATTAGGTATATATAAATATATACCTTTTAATTTGTTGCATATATATATATATATATATATATATAAAAATATATATATATTTTCTGAAATCAAAACTTAGCACCATGACTAAACTTAGGAATGGTAAAGAAATTTTAGGAGAAGGAGAAGATTGGCTACAAAATACAACTGAAAACCCAAATGTCCTTCTTGGAGATACAAATCCGGAAGGTGAAACTCTAGGTCAATCAGATGAAGACTTAGGTGAAGATAAGGAACAAGAAGGAAGTGTTAAAGAATCTTCGTCCCCTAGAATAGCTCCAAATGGAGGCATCACTTTTGACAACGCAGAACATTTTCAAAAATTTCTTAATCAACATATCGACATCCTTAATGTGGCAGTCCGTATTGATAAAGGGGAAATTAGTGATGCTCAAGCAGTCTTAGAATGGGCGATTGATATGCAAACTAATCCTTTGTCTTTCATTGATCAAGAAAGTGATAAGGGTGGACCATCTAATGCGAATATGGTCACTATAGCCCAAGCCATGACCAAACAATAGGTCACCCAACCTCCTAAGCAACCTGTTACTCAACCTAAAATCACTCCCGCACAAAATAAAATTCCCTTCACTACTTCCTTCCTCCAAACAGTTGAGCAAAATGCTTTAAATAGACAAAAATCTAAAACAAAGCCAAATACAAACTTTCAACAATCTACAATACAACACAATCCAACTTCAAAACTCCTCCATAATATCTTTCCTACCAATGTTTTACACAATAGTAACATGGCATCTAATCTGCATGTTCCTCCATCCTACGCCCATAACACTTATGGCAATGCCCCACCAAATCAATATGGGGGGCAAACTAGTAGTTTGGAAGCTATGGTGAAACAATTGGCTTCACGTATGGACCCAGATAGATCCCTACCGCCCCTCGTATAATTATCGAGAGATTTGTAGCCAACCATTGGATCCCATAGTGGTAGCTCAACCATACCCTAAACATTTTCCCATGCCCGTCCCGCCTATCTATAAAGGAACCGAAGATCCCATAGAACATCTTCGCATGTTTAGGATAGCATGTCATGACATATCGCATAACGACTTGCTATTACTAAAAATGTTCCCCAAAAGTTTAGGTGGAATGGCGTTAGAGTGGTATTATCAATTGCCCACTCATTCCTTAAGAAACTTTGAAGAAACAATTGAGTCATTTGTTCATCAATTTAGTGCCTACATCGAGAGGCATGTAACTATTAAAGACCTATACAATTTAAAACAAGATAAAGATGAATGTTTTGCTGATTTCTTAGCAAGATGGAGACAATTGACAGGAAAACCGCACTTTGTGCTACCCTATAGGGAAATGTTAGACATTTTCATTAACAATTTACAAGAACAACTTTCTTATGAGCTATCAACAACTACTTTGACTACCTTCGATCAAGCTATAGACTTAGCTCGAAGGGTAGAAGATGCCCTCATTAGGAGAGGCCAACTTAGAAAGAAGGATGATGAGAAAACATCTAGAAATCAATATAAAAACAAACAGGTTGTCGGTGATGGAGTCACTGACAGCAAAAATGTTGCTAATGTCAATGCAACAAAAACAACAGAAAAATTCATCTTGAAACCTCCCGATAAGCCTCCTCGAGAGTTCACTAGATTAAACCAACCTTTATCAACTATTTTACCTCAACTTCTTGAAAGAGGTTTAATCCAATCGCCGACTATCCGGGAACCCGACCCAAGCATACCCGGATATAGAGCTGATTTGCACTCGTGATTTTCATAGAGGTCCTGGACATTCTACCAACGCTTGTAAGAGATTGAAACATAAAATACAAGATTTGATTGACAATAATGAAATGGAAGTGCAAGCCTTCCAACCTAAACAAAACCCTCCTAATAATACCCAAAAGACTGCTCCCCAAAATCAAAATCGAATGCCAATCAAACTTTAGACATATTTCAACACCCTTTACCAAGACATGGTAAAGAGGTAGCCAATCAAATTGAACATCACAATGTTCCCCCTCCTACCCGATATGTAGGAACCATTAGCGGGCAATTACCTGTTCAGGACTCTCACACATTCGACACAACCTTATCCCTGGTTACAACCAGGCTCTTACATAATTTTCAAACTTCGATTCTAGCAATATAGAGTCAGATAGTGAGAGTGAAGTAGACACCATTCAATCGAATAGTTCTGAAAACGAATCAGATCCTATTCAACCTATCACAGATGCTAATGTTCCAGAAGAACCATTTCCTAGAAGAGTCACTACTCGACCTTCTTCTAATGAAGTCCTTCCTTATGAACAAGCCATAAACTCTCAACCAAGACCCTTTCAACGTCATCACTATAACATTGTAGGTACCATCGGAGTCGTCACTCGACAACAAGCTCAAAATCCCCAACAAGAACCAAACCAGAACGATGGATCAGCTCCATTTGTTCTGAAAAATCCTAATAAAGGAAGTCATGCTCCTATTGTTCAAACTAAACCCCCTTACAGCATTAATGAGCAATTGTCTAATACCACCGCCATAATCTCCCTTTTAGATTTATTAAGATCCTCCCCCACCCATAGGGATGAATTGATGCTTACTTTGAGCCAGATGATGGTACCTCAAAACATCCAACCCGAAGCTATGGCCAATACTATCATCACGCGAGAGATTGATTGTATTGACTTTTGGGATAAAGATATCCCACAACACAGTTTACACAAGGATAATCCCTTGTATATTACAGCTTTAATTGGGGATGTAGCTGTCAAACGAGTCCTGATTGATAATGGCTCATCTCTAAACATCTGCACCTTTGACTTCTACCAACGATTTGGTTTTAGAAGTGATGAAATGAAGAAGACTGATATGATTATCAAAGCCTTTAATGACGAAACACAAGAAACGTGTGGAGTCATTACCCTCCCATTGCAAGTTGGTCCTAGAACCCTTGAGACAATCTGTGTTCATTGTACATTGCCCAAGATCGTACAATATACTTTTGGGTCGCCCTTGGATTAACGCCATGCGAGCAGTCCCATCAACTTTACACCAATGTGTTAAGTTTGAGTTTAAAAATCAGTTGGTCACTATTCATGGTGACCCTAGACCTTTTGATATGTGTGCATTGGCGGAATCCAGTTGGAGTGCAATTTTGCCCTGCTCTGTCATCCACATATCCTAGTTCTTCTTCATCTAAAACTCGTGAAATATAAACCCATCATTTCATCTATTCCTCCTCCATTAACTTCATCTTCCCATATAGATCAACCACCTGCTAAACAAATCACTGTAGAACATCAAAAAGCTCTTAAAACTACAACCAATTCTTCAAGTTCTAATCCCATAAATTCAAAACCTTCAGACACATCTATCATACCTTCCACATCTCAAAACATAGGTAATAAGCCTTCTACATCTTATGCCCTTTCTGATGATCTTTTACTAGATTTATCTACAACCTTAATATCAAAAAAAATGAATGATTTCATGCAAGATTCAGACCTTTTAAATCAATTGCCGCCATCTCCTCGTACTTTGGGCCTCCCACAACCTATGGGAAGTACTTACCAAGTCGGGAGTTGTGCCTTCATTTACAAAGGATATGACTGGGGAAGAATTCCTCGTAATATCAAAACCCATCATGATGGATATGCTCGGTGCTATTTTACCAACGATTATATTAAAGCTAAACCCATGATGCTTAAAATGGGATATAAAGGGAAAGGCTTAGGACCTTTCCAAAATGGCATGAAAGAACCTTTCGAGGTAGAACCATGGCCTCCGCCCTATGTGGTGTGGGCCTATTACCTAGTAAGGGTCAACCCTTTCCTTTTGAGGATGATGATCATCTCATATGCTATCAAGACTATTTGGATAGACATGTTGATTTACCTCTTAAAAATCTGTCATTTTCATGCAACATGCTATCCATAGCATACCCTGAAATGATTGTTGACCCCGATGAAGAGTTGGAAGGAGATATCTTCCATGATGTCTCTGTTGAAGAGATGTTGTATAACGGGTTTTATTTTGATGGTTCTATACCAACCATAGCTCAACTTGAGGCCACCGACCCTCAGAACGAATTATCTAAATTAACTTTACAAGAGTTACAAGAGTTGGGCGTTTCACCCGCCCCACCTAATTTTGAAAGAGATCTACACATGGAGGTAGAAAATGTCCTTAAAATTAATATTGGAACTGAGGACAACCCTCACATAATCAACATTGGAGCAGAACTAAGTCAAGAAAAACAAGAACAATACATTGCATTTCTTAAAGGGTATGAAGATGTCTTCGCTTGGACATATGAAGATATGCCAGGTCTAGACCCTTCTATAGTCATGCACCACCTAGTGGTCCATCCGGATGCTAAACCTCGTTAAACAAAAACTTAGAAAAATGCATCCCAAAGTGGCTCTGCTAGTCAAAGGGGAGTTAGAAAAACTCCTGAATGTTATCTTCATACAAGCTATTGATTATGCTGAATGGATCTCCAATGTAGTTCCAGTCACCAAGAAAGAAGCCACCAAAGTTAGGGTTTGCACAGATTTCAGAGATATTAATGCTGCATGCCCTAAAGACGACTTTCCTCTTCCAAATATGGACCAAATTATTGATTTTACTATCGAAAGTGGGATGATGTCCTTAATGGACGGATTCTCTGGCTATAATCAGATCAGGATAGCTCCTGAAGACCAGGCTAAAACAACCTTCATTACCCCCTGGGGTACCTTTTGCTGGAAAGTGATGCCCTTTGGCCTAAAGAATGCCGGGGCAACTTATCAACGGGCCATGACCTACATCTTTCATGATATGATGCATGATATCCTACATGATTATGTAGATGATATTATAGCTCGCTCTCTTATTGAAGATCATCATTTAGACGATTTAAGAAAAGTTTTTAATCGATTACGAGAATATCTCATTCGATTAAATCCAAAAAAATGTATATTCGGAGTTAAATCCGGCAAGTTATTAGGGGTTTTAGTTTCTTTACGTGGTATCGAAATTGACCCTCTCAAAATTGTGGCTATCACTGATATGCCCGCACCCACTAATATATCTGAATTACGAAGTTTACAAGGTAAACTTCAAGCTATCCGTCGCTTCATTGATAAGTCGGCGGACAAAACTGGTCCCTTTCTTAAACTCCTTAAGAAGGACGTCCCCTTTAATTGGGATACAGAATGTAGAGAAGCTTTTGAACTTCTCAAGCAATATCTCCTTAACCCTCCGGTGCTTTCACCGCCTAAATCTGATCGCCCATTTCTTTTATATATTTCTGCTTCAGATTCTGCCTTAGGAGCTATGTTAGCTCAGCTTGATGATGAAAAATGAGAACGCGCTAATTATTATATTAGCCAAACTTTCGTCAGTTATGAAACTCGCTATACAGCGTTAGAAAAGTTATGTCTAGCAGTCGTGTTTGCTACGCAAAAATTATGACATTACATGCTTAGCCAAAAAACGTATGTCATTGCCAAATATGATCCTTTAAGATATCTCATGAGTCGACCTTATTTATCGGGTCGCACGACCAAGTGGGTTCTTGCTCTAAGCGAGTTTGATCTCACCTTCATAGGACAGAAGTCCGTTAAGGGTCAAATCATAGCAGATCAATTAGCTGCTGCACCCTTAGAGTCTACTCATCCCCTCATTATCGAGTTTCCTGATGAATGCCTTCAATTAGAGGCAGACCTTGTTGAACAATGGTCCTTATACTTTGATGGAGCCCGATGCATGAGTGGGGCTGATGCGGGTATTATTTTAATATCTCCGCAAAAACATCTTATTCCTCTGTCCTCCAAACTAACCTTTGCTTGCACCAACAATACTGCTGAGTATGAAGCTCTAATCCTTGGATTACGAGCTGCTTTAGCGCTTAAAATTAAAAACCTCTTAGTTTTTGGGGATTCCCAATTGGTTATAAACCAAATTAATGAAGTTTATCAAACCAGAGATGATAAAATTCGCCCATATAAGGCCTATGTTTTACAACTAATGGCCTTGTTTGATCAAGTTACCTTGGAAGCCATTCCTCGAACTAGCAACCGTGCAGCCGACGCCATGGCCGCCGCTGCATCTCTCTTGCCCTTGGAGTTAGACGACGAATATGCCACTATCATCATTCGTCGACTCCAGGAACCCGCTTCACATAAGTCATGCTTAGAGCCTTTGGATGTGTTTCTAATCAAGGAAACCACTCCTGAACTCTGGTATACAGACATATTTGATCTCCTCCAAAATGGGACTTTCCCTGCTAATTCTAATCGCAACCAGTGTCGGTTATTACGTCGACGAGCAAGTCGATTTGTAATCATTGGCAATACTTTATATAGGAGATCTTTTGAAGGTATCCTATTAAGATGTCTAAATTTAGAAGAGTCTAAATCAGCCTTAAGTGAAGCCCACGATGGATCTTGTGGAGGACACTTTAGTGGTAGCGTCATTGCTAAAAAGCTCCTTCGGATAGGATACTTTTGGCCTACCATGGAAACGGATGCACATGAATATGTGCGCCATTGCGACAAGTGTCAAAAACATGTTGACCTTGTCCATGCGCCTGCACAAGAGCTGCAAGCTATTTCTTCTCCTTGGCCCTTTTCTAAATGGGGCTTGGATATTATTGGTAAAATTAACCCTGTGTCTTCTGATGGACATAAGTTCATCATAACCGCCACTGAGTATTTCACGAAGTGGGTCGAAGCTATGCCTTTAGCTTCCTGCACTGGTTCACAAGTCTCTAAATTTATTTTTAATCAAATCATCTGCAGGTTCGAAATTCCTGCAAATCTCATCTCTGACAATGGAACTCCATTCAAAAATAAAGATGTTAAAAAATTATGTCAAAAATATAAGATTCAACATCGCTGGTCTACTCCCTATTATCCTCAGGGTAATGGTCAAGCAGAAGCTTCTAACAAAACTCTAATCAAAATTCTCAAAAGACTAGTCAATAAAACTGGCCGTGACTGGCATATTCAATTATATCCAGCCCTGTGGGCTTATCGAACTAGTGTTCGAACCCCCATAGGCACTTCACCATTTGTTTTGGTATATGGTGCCGAAGCAGTTTTTCCATTTGAATTAGAAGTTCCTTCTTTGGCTCTGCTACTTCAAGACACCGAAGTAGGAGATGAATATCGCACTGGTAGACTCGACCGCTGGAACTCCTAGACGAAAAATGCATCAATGCTTTAGAGCATCTCCGTGCATACCAAAACAAGCTTAAAAGAGCATATAATAAGAAAGTTCGTCATCGATCCTTTGAGATTGGCGATCTTGTTCTAAAAGAAAATCAAAAAAATACAAATGCAACCAAAGAACTGAAAGGTAAATTTGAGCCCAACTGGCTTGGACCATACATCATTACCGCAAAATTTGAATCAGGAGCATATAAATTATCTACCTTAGATGGTAAAGAACTTAAAGAACCCATGAATATTTTACATCTCAAACGTTATTATGCATAAATTTGATTATTTCATCCATGTATATATTTGTTCAAAATCATTCAAAACCCTCAAAAACATTCATAAAATCTTCAAAAATCTTCAAAAATATTTATCGTATTTATTTTGTAAAGTTTCTTTTGCTTTAAAACAAAAATCAACATAAAAATCCAAAAACAGCTATATGCTTGACTCTTTCGAAACCAAAACAATATACAGAATAAAGAGAGAGTCAACATTCTCAAAACTTTCTCAAAATCATTATTTTCTTACAATTATTGCAGTTATATGTTTCAACTTATTTTGGATAAAACTAGCATTTATTTGGCATCCCTCACTTGCACACTCACATAATAAATATCTTGATTTTATCTGGCATGATTACTAATCTCTCTTATATCAAAGTTCACAAAAATCAATTAAATAAAGTTTGAGCATAGAGAATTGATCTTGGTATTTACTTAAACCAAGCACATCTTTTCACAATAAAATGATTATATTTGTAATTTCCATGTTTTGCTACATAGTAGAACCGATTTCTTGAGTGAAAAGTTTCCCCTGCTATCCTATCATGCACATGGTCTAGAATCTTTGAGAATTGGCAAAAGGACAAGCTCACCCCTACCCGAATAAAAATCCCTTGCTCTACAAACTAATCCGAGCAAGTATCCCTAGAAAAAGAAAAAGAAAAGAAAAGTTCAAGAAAAAGAAAAGAGAAAAGAAAAATGTTATTCTATATCATTCCAACAATATTTCAAGCACTATCTCAAAAATCAAGCAAAAGAAAAATAAGCAAAGTTCAAAAGAAAGCAAGAAAGCAATAAAATCCCTTTCCCTACCCTTTGAAAAAAAAAAAGAAGGGTTGATGAGCTTGAATCCCTGGAATTCTCAATTATTCGAAAACTGTGAGGTAAGCCCCATAACAGGTGGTTTGTGCCCAACCTGCTTGGCCTTGGGTAACTCCTAGCATGGTGATATGTCTGTCACATTAGCGACCTTCTTTTGTACAGACCTATGTCTGCTTATGGATTAGCTAGCTCTTGATAATCCGATCTACATAGTAGCCTAGTATGGTTATATGCATCTACATCATGGTTAATGAACACTTAGTTGGTTTATTCAAATCACTTGTATCATAGTATCTTGCTCAAAATCGGTAACTCGAACCATACAATTGCACACACATTTGTATTTGAGAGATTTTGTCTATCATTATGATAAATCAAGATTGGCAATGAATTCACTTATGCACATGGGATTCCTTATAAATCTAATTTTTTCAAAATACTTTGAAATATTATTTTTGCAACTTGTTTGGAATAATCAAGTACAATTATTTACCACAAAGACAACTATATAATAGAAGAAATCAAAAATTTCAATTAAAACATATCATATATATCTTATCGACTTTCGCGACGATGGTATAATTCCAAAACCAAAATTGGAGTTTTATGCTTAGCGCAAGTCCTCATTTTCATCTTTTCTGTTCATTAAAAATCAACCATGCAATAAAACTATTTTCTTTGATCTTCGCGATGATGGTATAAGTCTATACCTACATATTCTATACCTAGCGAAAACCATTGTAACAATATTTTCTCCAATTTATCAAAATTCATAAAAACCATATGACTTCATTCTATTACACAAATTATGCTTTTCAAAAGCAAACACATTTTTATTATTTCATATCATTATGTCAACCTTTGCATTTTGCAATGATGGTATAATTCTTAAGGAAATATTCAACAATTTTATCACACTTAGGAATTTATGCCTAGCAAAAATTATTTTACAATATTTCATGCATAATATTTTTATGGAAATCTGAAAAGCAAACCATCATCATCATCATTTGCATCATCACAACAAAGTCTTAAGACAGTCTCTTAAGCACTTTTTTCTTTTAACAATATTTCTATCCTGGGACTAGCTTGACGACCGAGTGAGCAGTGACTCCATGAAATGGTCTATAATAGCGACAATGTCCTTTGAAATTATTGTTAGAAATCTCTTTTTATTTTATCACATTTCATTACAACCAATCAATTTGTTACATCAGATTATTTCATTTAAAATATTTATAGCATGACATCCAAGTTATAATATTTTCCAAAACGACATAATTACATGAATCATCAATAAAATCATTACATCAATCAACTCAATCAATCAATCAAACATAAAAAGCATCATAAGCATCACATAAGACAAGTCATATGATCAAAAAATATCTCATCTATATATATCAACATAATATATACATCATCAAAACTAGATTGGTATGCCACAATCTGCACCTCGGCATACTCAATCCTCTATCAATACAAGTATAATACAATCTCAGTGGCAGTATCCCGCCCTCTAGCCTCGAGAGCCTCTAGAGCTCTCGGCCTCATCTCCTCCCCCGCCCTGTGGAGGACGAGGTGGTCCCATCGCAGTATGTGTGGTACTGCGAGTCCTCGTCATCGACCGGGATGAGCTCCTCGTCGACCCTGTCCTGATAGGATCTGCTATGGCAGGTGGCAGCTGTACCCTCTGGCCCTCTGGCACCGCCTGGTAGTATAGCGCCTGATAGAATGCGGTCTGAGAAACCGACCGCAGCAGCTCCTAAGTGCTTACCCCTCCGCCTCGTGCCCTGAGACGAGCATTCTCGTCTCGTAGCTGCGACACCTTAGCCTGGTGCTGTGCGACCGCATCCCCGTAACGTCTCGCACCCGAGCTCGCAGACGATCTCCTCTCGCCCGGAGAGTAGCCATCTCGCTACTCTCTCCAATGTCCACACCCTTGCCCTTATCGAGCGATGGTGGCCTCTATGGAGATGGGGGTCTCGCCTCCCTCCTCTCCCTCTCCCTCTCGTCGTGGCCTCTCCTGTGCCTGTGCCCTCCTCTCCCTCTCCTCCTGTCGTGACCCCGAGCTGCCTCTACCATCGCCTGGCATCGCCTCCCTATCCGACGCACAACCGCGTGGATCGGTCCCTGTGCCCTCGTCATCCGAGGAGGGCGGATGCCTATGTACTAGGCATCGTAGCCATCGGCTACCCTTGCGTCGTCCCCATCCACTGGCTGGATGGGGGCATCGTCTACGTCCTGGCTCTAGAAGCGCTACATGTCAGGAGCCCCGCTAACCGTGGTGTTATCCCGGACAGTCCGAGAAAACTCGTAATCCCTGAGAGATGGGATCCCTCGTCGTAGACCGAACCGTCGCAAAACTCGGTCATAGCGGTGGAGCTCCACCTCTCCCCTCTCCATCCATAGCCGCGAGACTCGCCCGATGCGAGCCAGCCTCCGTGCATCCTCTCGCCCACCCCGGATGCCGCCTCCATGGCCTCCAGGTGATCTGGTCCGGGACCAAGTCATCCAAGGAGTCTCCGGGACACCGGCAGGTCGATCCGTCACTGTGCCCCTCTCCGGAGCCACCAAGAGAAGACTCGGGGCCTCTCCCCGTCAACCCCTGTCAGTGGAAGCCCTATCGGCCTTCGCACCGCAATGTGCTCCCAGCACCAAACCTGTAGGAGCGATGTCATAACCAGACATCGGCCGCCCTTGTATACGACCCCATGCAGGATCCTATACAATCGGCATAGAACAAAGCTGCCCCAAGCAAATCTGTAGCCATGGTCGCGCATGTCGCAGATCACATCTGCCAGCATCCATGGTACCCTGCATCCGCTCTGGTGGCACAGAAGAAGTCCACCAACCACCCCAGCCAAAACTCGTGTCAATGTAGATGCCCCAGGCATCTGGCGAAGTGCCTCGATGTTCACTCCGCCCTTCTCCAGGGCGAAGCTCGGGTCACCGCAGAGTCGTCCCATCGCGTGGCCCTGATTGGCCGTAGGTGTGATCATCCTCCCTTGTATGGGGATTCTAAGAATCCTCCATACATCCTCTAGTGTGGGAGTCATCTCCCCGTCGATAACCGAAAACATGAAGAGCCCGGTACCACCTCTCTCGCTAGGGCCGTCGGTAGCCCCATGTCTCATAGATACTTGTGGCATCTCTCGCCACATGTAGTAAGCCGGCTCGTGCCAGCTGATCTCGCTCTGCTCGTGTCGGAGCGGCCAAGTCATCTCTTAATCCTCCATATTTCCACTCCCTGCTCTTTAGTAATCCTCTTTGCAAGCATAAACATCAAAACAACAAACAATCATTAATAACAATTTTAGCAATCAATAATGCAACTTAAAGATCAAAATTTTGCAATTGATGATATCGCCCACTATTGGCCGATATCGTCCGAAATTTGAGCAAAATCGTCTCCAATTTCGCGTGTCGAAATCGTCTTTAATTTGACGAAATCGTCCCTTTTTCATCGATTTCGCCCTTGGGCGAAATTGACGAACTTGAGACGATTTCGTCGAACTAAGGACGATTTCGTCCGGACGACGTCGATGGCCAAAAACGGCCGCGATGCTCAAAATTCACCTAAAAATCCATCTAAAAAGCATGTAAAATCAAATTAAATCAATTCTAGATCAGTTTAAACCCTTACCCGTAGACCGCGGTGGACCTCTGCAGATCTGTGCGCTGTCTCTACCATTTTTGCTCCAGAGCTCTCAAAACAATAAAATGAACAGTAACAAATGAATTAGGGTTTTACCCTATTTTTCTTAATTTTATTCAACAAATAATTTTTGCTTTTCCATGTTTTTACCTCAAACGTTCGATTTGGGTAAAAACACGGAGGGGGCACCATAGTAAGTTGTCGTACGATTCGACCAAGAATCGTCGCCTAAAAATGGGAATAATTTTTTGCTTTCTCGTAGATCGAGAAGAACTCATCTTTAACGCATTTTCTTCGGAAAATTCGCTAAAGAGGGGGCAAAATGTAGCACCCTAAAATTGGCACAGTCAAATTGGAATAATTACATTCACCTTAGTAAATAAATTTAAATTCAAATTTAACCTCCCAAACCGCCCGTTAACCGCCGAGAAACCCGTTTCCTCCTTTTTCGTGCCATTTTTAGCAGCTTGTTTTGACCGTTTGACGATATCGTCTCCGATCGTACGATATCGCCCTGCATTTGACGATTTCGTCTCGGACTAGAACGTCCAGATGATTTCGTCGCAAAACTGAATTTGCATAGTTGGAATCCATTCCAACGGGTCTCCAATCCGGGCAGAAGCGTGTCTGCGCCGTTGGGACCCTTCCCCCGTTGGAGATCTCCCAAATTGGGATGATCTCCAACCTCCCAACAACTATCCTATGCCTATTTAACTCTAAGACTTTTCCCTCCCCAACCCCTGGCTGAATTTTTATGCAAATTGAACCCTTATGCTCTAAAACATCGTAATTCATATTTTGCATTAGTCCTATAGTCATTTCATTGCAGGTACACCACTGGTTTTCAGCCGGAGCTAGTACCTATCGCAGCCGATGAACCTGTCAAGATCGGAGGCGATCTCGTCAAATTCGGGACGATCTCGTACTGATGCGAGACGATTTCGACTACAGCGCACATCGAGGCAATCAGTGCCTGGAGTTTGTTCTTCTGTCTCTTTTCTCTGTCATTTTATGTTGTAAATTAGATTGTTTATTCAGTTTTTATATTATATTGCATTTGGAGTTCACCCATTTTGTCTAAGTTTACAGATTAAGATCATATTCTGCTATCTAAACACAGTTATTTGCATTTACTTCTGTTCTTGTATATTGTTCAACACTCATATTACTGTTTTACATAGTTTGCCCCTGTTTGCAAAATAGAATTTCTCGTATTTCGCATCTGGTTTGTTGTTTTGCAGGTCTCTGATGAATTCGTCTGACGAATTCGTCAGATTTCAGATGATCTTGTCAGTTCAGATGATTTTATCAAATTGAAGGTGATTCTGTTGAATTGCGGATGATCCAGACTGCTTCAAGCTTCAGAAACTCCATCAGACTTCCGGATTAGGTAATCTTCATTGGCCTCCTACAAATTCTCTGTTTCTGTTTTCCTTTCTGTTTGTTGTATGCATTTAAATTGCATTTTCATGTAGTTTAAGTTAGAATCATTCGGCCAAACCTAGGATGAATGTTTAAAAATAAAACGAACTCATCAAAACTCATTCCCAAAACCTAGGCGTGGAAACTGTCATCAAATGTTTCCCTGGTGAACCCACCATCCGTCGAAAAATCACCAAAATGCACCTCCCTTGAGAGGCGGGACCTTCGCAAAGTCCTCTCGTCCGAGGTACCGCACCATCCTTTTCCCATCCTCCTTCCGGGCACGGATCCAATAGCCTGAAGGTAGGGGTGCGAAAAATTTGGAGCGATACACAAGTGTGATTCCAATTACTTATTATGATCATCCATCCTTATCTCAAGGAGCGGTCCGAATATCAATAGCCTTCTTAGGGAGTTAGGATGAGTGATTCTATTTATGTTTAGATTGTATCACTTTGAATTAATGTTTTTGGTATCATAGGGGAATTAGGATGACCCCTTCACACCTATGGAGTAGTCCGACCATCTTGATCTTCTTCGGGTTTGAAGGGTGGCACATCGTAATTCCAAAATGAAATTATTTTTTCCCCAAGTGGCCTTATGGTTATCTACTCATCTCACCGAAATACATGGAGTGCTTATATATGCCTATTTGTAATTTATTGTATCGAAATGGGTATCCCTAAGAGGGACCGACTTGTAGCTAGATTTCAATATTAATAAAAGGATCTATCTTTTGTGATTTCTACATTATATGCTTTCTATGGTCTTTTATTTCATTTTCAATACAATACTACAAGTAGAGTAGAGCGGTGCGTGTGTCCCGGGGTCGCTGCAGAGACATGTGTACAATACTATTTCTAACATTTTCCAACTCACTCCCACCACTAGAGATGCATCCCAAGGACCAATGAACGTCACTGCAGTAGTTTCTATCCTGATTTGGAATAAGTCAGTTTTAGAACTGTTAGCAAATCACTGTTAAGCAACAACACAACTGATATTGAGCAGGAGATAAATGTAATAGAGTAGTATAAATAATAGATATCCCTTATTGGTTGAGCTAGTAGATGTTAAATAGGTGATAGCTAATAGGAAATAGATGTTGTAACACATTTGCAGCCAATAGCAGGATTTTCCTGTAGTATTGTAATGTATTGTTTTAGTCAATAAAAGTGCAGTATTTTCAGTCAAACTTCTATTCATGAGCGAGTGTGAATTCTAAGTAGTTAGCAGAACTTTCCCACCTTCTTCTGGATCAGGAAGCAAGGGCCACTTTTAGGCCTGGAAGGAGGACTAACTGGTGATAGGTTCTTCTGATAAACTTTGTTGCAGTAGATTTAGCAGGATGCTTGTCCATTGTCATTTCTTGTTGATTACTAACCCCTGTTTTGAATCAATGTGATGTCTTCATGTTTTCAGTTATGTTTTTATGTAGCAATTGTGTGTGTTAGTGATTAAGTAGCATAAACCAGTGATTCCTCTATTTTTCCCTATTTTTCATGTTTTAGCAATTTTTATCAAGTCTTTTAGCAGCTTTCATTTTATTGTCAGCCACTACAGTAGAAGCCTGACAACCTCCTACAATAAGAACTGATAGTTGTTTTTAGCATGTGTGTTTCCTTTTCAAGCAGCATTTCAATTCTGTCATTTCAATTCTGCAAGTGTAAACTAGGTTTCAATTCAGCAACATTTACATTCCTGCAATTTCATTTCTTGCAACTGTAGTTAGGTTTCAATTTTAGGTCTTAGAAGTAGTTTTCAATTCTTGCAAGTAATTAGTTTCATTTCATGCAAAATAGGATTAGAAGTGACCTAAAACCCCCAAAAAAACCTATTTCACCAATAAAATCTTATTGTCTAAATGAGCTGATCTCCAACCTGCTTAAACCTTCTCTCATATATAGCCTTGGACACCGCCCTGGATTGACAAATCATAAATATTAAATGATGTTATTAATGACATGCATCATTTTTGGCACCATTGCTAGGGAAAGGTGTTGTTAGAAGATGAAAGCAGCCCAATAATTGTTAAGTGTGTTAAGTTGTGAACTTCAGAGTGAAATCTAGATAAATGACTGATACAAGTAACAATTTTTGGTAAAGTTGTATTTCAGTCCATCTAGATACAAGCATGAATGAATAGGCTAAGGGATGAAAAAGGTAGATTTATCTGAACTACCCCTTTGTCTACCATAGGAAGGTGATCTTCATGCTCAGGAGGTGAATTGCCTATGTTTGAAATTCCTGATAGACTTAAACAAAAACAATCATCTTCATCATCAAGAAGTGTAGGATCTCCTGAACAAGAAATTTTAGAGGAACTATCTACTAGTACTCCTCCATCTACTCCTATTGAAACCATACCACCAGGGCAATTTGGACATATCTACACCAAGGTTTGGAACAATATTATGGTAGATTTACCAGAAAATCCATATGGGGATAGTAATGTCCACAATCGAGTAGATAATCCTCATTCTTCTAGGACTTTCGAATATCCCATTCGATTAAATCCTACGCAAAATTCTCCTATGAAAACAATCTCACCTTCAGTACTTCCAAATTTTTGAGGGGTTGTATCTGAAGATCTTGATCAATTCTTGTTTGAATTTAAGGTGGTATGTCAGACTTATGACTATGTGAATGACAATCAGAAGCTTAAAGTATTTCCTTCCACACTTAAATATGCAGCTCTACGCTGGTTTATGAGTCTAGAACTAGAATCTATTCAAACTTGGGAACATATGGAGAGCATATTCTTGGATAAATACCAAGAATATTGTAGGGTAAGAAACAGAAAAGATGAATTATTCTGAATTAAACAAGAAGAGGATGAGACCTTGGAGGATTATCTTGATAGGTTTACCTTTATTCAAAAAATATGTGGACCTGTAGAGCCAGAAATGTGTAAGGCTATCTTTTTGAGGGGATTACAAGATGATTCCAGGGAGGTATTAGACTTAATGGGTAAAGGGGATGTAAATACCCTTGACATTGATGAAATTTTGGACTTATGCAAAAATTACTCCTGCACTAGGCAAAGAAGATGAAAGTGGAGTACTAATGGCAATGATGTGAAAGATTTAATGGAAGAATTGGCAAACATGAAAACTGACATTCTTGTGCAGTTAAATACAACTCTAGGGGAGATAAATGCAAAATCAAAATCTATGGAACCCCTAGCTATTTACTGCCCAAGATGCAGAAATAAACATGCTTTGCAAGACTATCCCTTGAATAAAACTTCAATTTCAGCTATTTGTAGCATCTGTACAAAGGAACATCCTACTGATAAATGCCATCTGCTTCCACAACTCAGAAATATTTTGGAAACACAAACTGAAGAACTCAATTTTATTAGGCAAAAACAAGGGGAAAACTTTTCACAATATCAAAATGCCCCTCATTTTCCTACAAATTGGGGATAAAATCCTTGGAATATGCCATGGGGTTATTTAGAATCACCCCAACAATCTTGGAGTCACCCTACTTGGACATCTCCTCAATATTGGTCACAATATGGGTGGAGTAATCCATATTGGAATCAATTCAATCCACCTTGGATGCAAAATCAGTCCTATGGATCAAGTTGGGGATAACAATATCCACCTTATCCAAGGCAGCAAAGATATCAAGGTCAAACTCAAAATTTTTTGCCTACCCCTAATCAAAATTTTTAAGGAAGATCCAACCAACCACAACAACAACCATCACAATAGGTGAAGCAACCTCCACTTCCAGCCCAACCTGTGACTAACCCAAATAACACAAGATAGGCAACCCCTGTCTATGTGGCTGAATCTAAAGAAAATATTGTAGTTCATGTTCTTGATTATAGTAATATCCAATTATGTTCAGGAAAGATTCTACCTAAACCTGTTCCACCTACCATTGAAGAACTTGATGGAACACAAGAACCTTCTCATCCAGACCAACTAAAACCAGCCCTAGAGAAAGAAGAAGGAAACATAGAAAAAGTACAAGTAGAGAATTTGCCTTCCTCAAGGATAGTTCCATACCCTAAAAGATTCAAAAACTCTATAGAAAATCCTGAATCAGACCTAGTTAAAGAGCTTAAATGGTTAACCATATCACTTCCCTTATTGCAAGCAATTAAGGATATGCCCTTGATTAACAAAATTATCCAAGATTTATGTATCAAGAGACCAGGCAAAAAGAAGAAATCATTTCCTAAGACTGTTCAAGTTGAAGGGAAGCTAGTTGATCTCCTATAAGGGAAACTAGTACCCCCAAAGTATAGTGACCCAGGGAGCCCAGTTATTACAGTCACCATAAGGTCAATAACAATTTCAAATATCTTGGTTGATTTAGGAGCTACAATAAATGTTATGACTAAAGAAACAATGGAAAAATTGTAGCTCAAACATCTAAATCCTACATCTACAATTTTAGAAATGGCAGATAGGTCAGTTGCAAAACTTGAAGGGATCATAGAAGACATCCCCATAGAAGTTTCTTCTTGGGAATACCTTATAGATTTCCTAGTTTTACAGCCCAAAAATTCAGAAAATGGCTACCCCATCATCTTGGGAAGACCTTGGCTGGCAACTGCAGCTGCATTTATAAACTGTAGGTCAGGAGAAATGACAATTTCCAATGGCATTGACTTAAAGCAGATTTCTCTTTACCTACCTGCAAAACCTTCAACCAAATTCTTAGGTCAGTTATGGTTTTCTGATTCAGATGAAGAGCAAGAAGAGACCATTTCCACACTAGCTACTTTAGTAGTGAAGGAACACATAGAAGAAATAGACTCCCAGGAAAGAGAATTTTTTGAGGATGAAACCATCCTAGTGAGTGCTCTGCATGAGCAAGGAATGGAAGATGAACCAGTAGTTGTTCATCACCTATTATGGAATGATGAGGGCCAAAGTTCTAAAAATATGTCATCTACTCCACTATAGGATAGTTCTTTTACACTACCACATGGATGGCACCATCACCTCCTCTCCTCTTTCCACTATCCCATGCAAGACATGCTTCCACTAGGAATCACTATTGATAAGGAGACAAGAGTCTTTCATTCTCTCAAACCACACCATTGTCCACTAAACTCCTTGATAACCAAGTATGAAGGAGTAAACTCTATCCTCCTAGGGACAAAGCATATTGAAGTGCAGCTAGGCAAATTCTTGAATATTAATAGTTGGTTGACTAAAGGAGAAGAAGCAAAATTATTTGTTGTTCTACAGAAACATGTTCATGCCTTTGCTTGGGACTACAAGGATATGTCAAGGATCCACCCTGATGTATGCACTCACAAAATTTATACTGAGGATGTTAAACCTATGAGGCAGCCCCAAAGAAGACTGAATCCTACCTTGAGAGATATTGTTAAAGAAGAGATTGAAAAACTCTTAGAGGTAGGGTTCATCTATCCAATTTTTGATAGCCGATGGGTCTCTCCATTGGTTATAGTTCCAAATAAAAATGGGAAAATGTGAGTGTGTGTAGATTACAGGGAATTAAACAAAGTCACACACAAGGACCACTTCCCATTACCATTTATAGATCAAGTGTTAGACACTCTTGCTGGAAAAAATGTTTCTATTTTCTTGATGGTTTTAGTGGGTACAACCAGATTCGGGTTGCACCTGAAGACCAAGAGAAAACTACTTTTACATGCCCTTGGGGAACATTTGCTTACAGGGTATTACCCTTTGGTTTATGTAATGCCCCAACAACTTTTCAGTGGGTTGTTTTAGCAATATTTTCTGATCTAACTAATGAAAGTGTAGAGATTTACATGGATGATTTCATAGTGTGTGGAGAAACCTTTGACTTTACATTGGAACATCTTGATAAGGTCCTAACACATGGTGAAACCTACCATTTATCCTTAAATCCTGAAAAATATTTTATGATGATGGAGGAAGGCATTGTTCTTGGTCACCACATCTCTTCTCATGGGATCAAAGTTGATCCCAAGAAGGTTGAGATCATCAAGAACCTTCCACCTCCAAAAACTCAAACTGATGTTAGGAGTTTCTTAGGACATATTGGCTTTTATCGTAGGTTTATTCTGAATTTCAGCACAATAGCCAACCCCATGTTTGCACTATTGACTAAATATTCTGAATTTATCTGGTCTACAAAGTGCCAAGAGTCTTTTGAGGCTTTGAAGGAAAAATTGACAATCCCACCTATGTTAAGAGGACCTAATTGGAAGCTGCCATTTCACATCCAAACTGATGCTTCCAATACTGCAATTGGAGCAACATTAGGGCAGATTGAAAATGGTGAGCATTATGCCATATACTACATTAGCAAGAATCTAACAGGAGTAGAAAATAACTATACCACTATTGAGAAAGAATTCTTGGTAGTAGTATATGCTATCAACAAGTTCAGACATTATATCACAGGATATCAAGTATTCATCCATACAGACCATGCAACCATTAAATATTTGATGAATAAACCTATGGTAAGTGCAAGAATTATATGCTGGTTACTGTTGTTGTAGGAATTTGACATCACTATAATCAACAAACCAGGAAAGGCTAATGTAGTGGCAGATTTTTTGTCAAGATTACAAAACATAGGGGAGGAAGAGTTGGTTGAGGATACTTTTCCTGATGAACAATTGTTTGCTATATCTATCCAATCACCATGGTTTGTAGATATAGCTAACTACTTGGTAACAGGGAAAATTCCTCTACATTTCACTCCTAAACAAAAGAAATAGTTAATAAAATAGAGTTCCTCTTTTAAATGGATTAAGGGTCTACTTTTTAAATGCAGTCCTGACCATGTTTTACGTAGGTGCATCCAAAAGGATGAGGTGTATGATGTCCTCCGAGCTTGCCATGATGAACCATCAGGTGGACATTATTCGATAAAAAGTACAATTAGGAAAATTCTAGGTGCAGGTTATTATTGGCCATCTCTTCACAAGGATGTAAAAAATACATCAGACATTGTGATGAATGTCAAAGGATGGGGAAACCCACCCACACAAATGAAATTTCATTGCAGCCTCAAGTGGTTTTAGAACCATTTGAGAGGTGGGGGCTCGATTTTGTGGGACCTATTGACCCACCATCTCAAGGAAAGGTGCATATCTTGGTATGCACTGACTATGTGACTAAGTGGGCAGAGGTGCATGCTTTCAAACATGCTCGTGAAGAGAAGGTTGCTGATTTCCTATATACTCAGATTTTTTAGAGGTTTGGTGCTCCATGGTCTATTACCATAGATCATGGACCCCAATTTGCATCCAAAGTCATTGAAGCTTTTACTAAATTATATGAGATTAAGCATAGGAAATCATCACCCTACCACCCACAAGCAAATGGTCAGGTTGAAGTAACAAATAGGGAGTTAGAAAATATCCTGACTAAAATAGTAGCTTCTCATAGGAGAAATTGGCTTGATAAATTACCTGAAGTAGTTTGGGCTTATAACACTACATGGAAATCCACCATAGGTTTCACACCTTACGAACTGGTTTATGGTAAGAAGCCTCTTTTGCCTATTGAGTTTGAGCTACTAACACTTTGGATGACTTTGGAAATTGGAATTGATTTGTCACAGGCACAGATGGATAGGATTCTATAGCTGAATGTATTGGATGAACTCCGATTGGATGCATTGCATCAAACTGAGGTGATTCAAGAGCAACGAAAGTTGTGGCATGACAACCACATTCAGTAGAGAAAATTTTAGCAAGGATATTGGGCTTTATTGTTTGATTCTCGTTATGAGGATTTTCCTAGGAAGTTGTAGACTAGGTGGCTTGGACCTTATCAGATTGAAGAAGTGTTCAAAAATGGGGTAGTTCATCTTTCTCCCATCGATGACTCATGGAGGAAGTTGGTAGTGAATGGGCATCACCTTTGGGTATACCATGCACCACTAACTAAAGAAGAGTTCTTACAGAAAATTGACAACTTGGACATATGCATGATGGAAGAGATTCCCTCTTCCATCACAGATTCAATAGATTCAGTACAACAATGAAGAGTTTCAAGAAAAAATGAAAAACAAAAAGAGGAATAAATCTTGGTTGTGAACTTCCTTCATGGGCATAATTTTAGGGAAATTGTGAAATTCCTTCATGGGCACAACCAATATTAGAAAAATTGAAAAGAGAGAAATTAAAAAAAAAAAGATAAAAAAATGAATGAAAAAAAAGAGAAAAATGAATAATTCAGAAAGTGAAAACCTTCTAGGAGGTACTTCTGAATTGGTTGGCATGAAAACTAATTTTCCAATATGCTTTACCTTGAATTGACCTACCCATTCATATCCCACCATTGTATAAATCTCATCAGAATGCACCTGTTTTGTTTGATTGCAGAAAAATCAGCTAGTAATCAGTAGAAACAACCATCTGTAAAAGTGTGAAATACTTGTTCAAATTAGGTATGTGTTTCTTGCATTTTGATCATTGTAGGCATTTAGTATGTAGTGTATAAAAATCACTAGTTAGCATAGAAACATTCATAGGGTTTGGCAAAACCAAAAACATCCAACTTGTCCAGAAGAAAACAAAAGGAATTCCTTGTTCTAAAAATTGTAGGTTTGAGGGGTAGAAAAGGGAGAATGGATGAAAAATTGCAAACCCATGGAAATAAGTGTAGTTTTGATAGCATGAATACCTAGAGATTGCATAGAGCTTTAGAATGATACCAAGCTCTAAAACAAAAATGTTGTTCTATTTGTTTTATAGCAAAAAATGCAGAGCTTCGAAATGAGAAACTGTTTGAGCTTCGAATGAAAAATAACTTTGAAATGAAAAAGGGTAGATTTGAAATTCAGGTTTCATGAAATTTGAAATTTGAATTTCCACGTGGCATGTGCATAAAGGAAATAAGAAAATTTATTTCTTTTTTCCACATCATCTGACACCAACGTAAGGTCAAGGTACGAGTAACTAAGGTCACATGTTTGCATTTAACCGCGTGATGTTGAATCAAGTTTTTATGGAAAATATGTGCCTTGATTTCTTTTACAAATATTCAGGCCATTCGATCAAGATGCCTTGACAAATGAGGGTATGACAACCAAGATAATCTACATTCTCTTTCCATGGAACAAGCCAAGTCATCACCAATAACAAACTTCCAATTCAGCTAACCCATAACCAACAATAGGTAATCAGCACCTGAGCACTCCCATC
Source organism: Wollemia nobilis (assembly GCA_028583015.1). NCBI lineage: Eukaryota > Viridiplantae > Streptophyta > Pinopsida > Araucariales > Araucariaceae > Wollemia > Wollemia nobilis. The sequence goes on from JAQPPZ010005611.1 coordinate 1,282,515, forward strand.
ACCCAAGATGCACATTCTAAAATTGAAAATTTGGAAAAACAATGTGTTGGACATTTTGAGTAGATGAGTTGTCATTGATGTCAAGAGTGAGTGGTCATTGATGTCAAGCTTTCAGCACCAGTCAATGGCAGTTTTAGTGGGCAGCATCAGTTTTAGGTTCTCCAATAAGTGCAAAAGGATAGTCCACCTTCAGTTGATCAAGACCCAGTTCCAGGAAGTCAGATGAGGTCCAAAGGGCAAAGAAGAGGCCCAGGAAAATAATATTATAATAGTTTATTATAATATTAAAAAGGAAATTTAAATTAATTATAAATTAATTAATATAATTTTATTATAAATTAATTTAATTAACTTTCATGTTACTTAAGTTAATTATAAGTTAATTTTAATTTAATTATAAATTAATTTTTATTAATTTAAATAAACCCTAAAAAGGGTTATAAAGCAAAGTTTATAAATCAAATTTTAAATTTGATTTGAAGCATCGACATGTTATAACAATAAGGCATCATGTATAAATAAAGGTAAAACCTTTGCCTTAGAACTCCCCATGCTTTTATTCGAATGCCTATGTTCTAGATTATGCATAGAAAGGATGCAACAATTTTCATGTTGAAAAGTCTTCGATGGTAGAAGAACGAAGAAATAGGAGCAAGGCTCCTCTCACCCTGCACAAGCATTGCATAGCATAGTTGGTGATGATGGAAGGTGTTAAGACATGTTGTTGGCAGGGAGGACGCAGGTTCGAATCCCGTGGGGTTCATGTTTTGCAAGGAAGGAAGGTCTTCATTTTGTGAATAGTGCCTAACATAGGGAACAAAGGGAGGCTAGCACCTTCCCCTCCTCATGGGAGCGCCTAGCCCATGTGGTGGGCTAGCGCCTTGGTAAGGCACTCGATGGAGAGGTTTCAGGGTTAAAACCCATCGAGGCCTTTTAGTAGTTGAGACAAAGGTATGCGTTGATGATTGTTATGTTGGTCGCTTAATTTGGGATGTGCTAAGGTTGAAGGAAAATAAAAATATTTTTATGTGCCTAAGGTTGAAAAATAAATATTTGATGGTTTATAAGATTTAATTTTTGCCTAAATTTATATTGGTTATTAAGTGTTTTGAGGGAGATAAAAGGGTAGGCAATTATTATTTCTGAAGGGTTATTTTTGAAAGATTGATTTATTAAATTGGAGATTATAAGGAGCAATTTGAGTGATTATTTTTATGTGTGATTTGATGATTGCTAATTTCAAGGAGTAATAAGGTGTATTTGGGATTGATTATTTTTGTGTTTGAGAAATATTTTGAAAGAGAGTTAGTGTGATATTTTATCATCTAACTATTAAAATTGGCAAAGGAGAAAATTGTGATTGAGACAGGTTTTCTAAGGGCACTTCTACATCAAACAAAAGGTATGGGCACATCTTCCTAGTGAGTGATTGTTGAATGTTGTGAATGCAAAGTTGGAGTGAAAAGGATTGTTTGGTAAGCATTGTTGAGTGTGTTTTGAATTAATGCTTCAAGGTTTTCTGGAATAAAGAGTTGTTGATAAAACCTTGTTTTATAAGCATTGTTGTTGAAGTGATTAGTTGAGTGAAGAACTTGAACTAGGGTTTGCAAAGATCATGAGTATCATTGTTATGTGAGATTGATTGATAAGCATTGTTGGAAACATTTGAGTGAGTGTTCATATGCTTGGACTAGGGTTTGTGAGCAAGGATTATTTCATTGAGTGATTGGTTGAGTAGAGTTGGTTGAGCCTAGTCAAGTGGATGTGTTGAAGTGATAGTTCAAGTTCTATGAAACAAATTATTCTATATTCTGAATTGATTTGAGAAAGAGATTGAGTGTTGATGAATGTGAAACATATTGAGTCTCTAACAATTTTCTATATTTTTTTTTGGTAAAAAAAATTTTTTAAAGTTTTTTGTTTTTTGTGGGGGAAGCATATTGAGTCTCTAACAATTCTCTTTATGTTTCTATGATATTGGACAAGTTCTAGTGAGGACTTGTTGAGCAGATTTGAGGTAAGTCTTAGAGAAGACTTGTGGATAGATTTGTGTGAGATTTTATGGAAGCTTACAATATATTTGAGGATAGATATTGAGGATAGATTTGAGGACAAATTTTGAGGATAGATATTTGAGGACAAATATTGAGGATAGATTTTGGTGCAGATTTGAGGATAGGTTTGTGCCAGACCAGAAATAGAGATTGAGAAGATTTGTGCTAGATCGAAGGACTATGTTTAGTACAGATTTGAGATAGAGCTTTGAAGGTGATAGAGTATAGAGGATGACAGTCTCTAGTGGATAGAGATCCATTAGCCAGGGTAGTGAGGATAGGTGTCTTTAGTGGATAGAGATCCATTAGCTAGAGTAGTGGGGGAAGTAGTTCTTCTAGAAGATCACTAGTCAGAGCTAAGGAGAAAGGAGTTCTCCTATGGATAGAGATCCACAAAATTGATTAGGGGATTGGTGTCTCCTTTGGATAGAGGTCCATAAACATTGTAGGGAAAGGATTCCCAAGAGAATTTATTTGAGAAAAATTTATAAGGAATATTTTCTCCATGGAGTAGCCCACATTGGGTGAACCATGTTAAATCATGTCTCTCATGTGTGTGATGCTTTGTGTGATGTTTACTACTTTAATATTGTTGATGTTATCATTTGGATTAAAAAGCAAAAAGTTTTATCTTATACTATTCACCCCCTCTCAGTATAAGCACATGTTCTTCAATTGGTATCAGAGTGGGTCTCTCCATGAAAAGACTAACAACTTGGAGGAGGATCCATCAAAAACACACATGAATTCAAAAAATGAAGAAGAGACCATGTTTGATATAAAAGAGGAATTATTTGCTACTCTCAAAAAGTTGGAAAGAATTAGAGAGAAGAACTCAAGCTTGAAGGAACAAATTCAAGAGGATGAAGAAGCAAGGATGGAACTTCTACAAAATCTCACAGAACTCAAGATAAAGGTAGAAGAAGGAAAGAAAATTGAGTAGGATATGATAGATCTATTAAGAGCAAGAGAAACAGAATGTGAAATATTGGAAGCAAAAATTGTTTATCTAAGGAATGAAGTTGAAAGGACCAAGGTACTACAAGATGTAGAGTATGAGAAACAGAAAGAGGAGTCAAGTCTTCAAGAAGTAGAAACTTCAAACAAATATAGGCAAGCAAAGGATATCAGAAAGGAAGAAAGCAAAGAAGAACCTTGGATGAGAGTTAATCACAAGAGGAGAAGCACTCCACCACAATCTCAAAGGCATCCAAATAGGTTACATAATTTCTTCCATGGTCATTGCTTTTCTTGTAATAAATATGGTCATAGAGTTATACACTGTATTGGTCATGCAAGAAACAATGTCAATAGAAATTTCAATTCTTTTGCACCTCTTATGGATAATGATATTATATGTTACAAATGCAATAATTTTGGGCACAAGGCTAGATGGTGTAAAATGATACTTCCTGAGTCTAGTAAAAGAAAAACAATTTCAACAACTAGGAAAGATGAAAGGGAAAATGTAAAGGCTAGATCAATGTTAGTTCAAATAGCCCTTCATGCTCAGGATAAAGAAGAACAATGGTATCTTGATAGTGGTTGCTCTAGTCACATGATAGGAGACAAAGACAAATTCATTGTACTAAAAGAAACCAATAGAGGATCAATAAGTTTTGGTGATAATGGATCAGCAAAGATTGGTGGAAGAGGAACTCTGAGTTTAGATAATGGGAAAACAAGAACAGAAAATGTGTTGTATGTTAAGGGGTTAAAACATAATATGCTAAGTGTAAGTCAACTTTGTGATCAAGGGCATATGGTTACATTCCACCCAGATAGATGTGAGATAAGAAAATTAGAAACTAGAAAAGTCATTGCAAATGCAAGAAGAACTCCAAACAATCTATACATGCTTAGTGAGATCAAAGGGGAAAAGTGCTTTCTATCACAAGAATATGAGATTTGGTTGTGGCATAGAATATTGGGTCACTTGAATTTTGACAACATAGTCAACATAAGCAATAAGTAGGTTGTCAGAGATTTACCCAAAATAAAAAGGCCACAAAACACAATCTGTGCACCTTGTCAACATGGAAAGCAAACTAGAACAAGCTTTAAGTCAAAAGGATATATGTCATATGAGCCATTAATTCTAATACATACTGATCTATGTGGTCCTACCAGAACATAGAGTATTCAGGGTGAGAGTTACTTTATATTGTTTATAGATGATTACTCCAGAATGGTTTGGGTAGCTTTCCTGAAAGAGAAGTCAGATGCATTTGAAAAATTCAAAGCATTTAAGGAACTGGTTGAAAATGAAACCAGAAAGAGGATTAAGTGTTTGAGATCTGATAGAGGAGGAGAATTTACCTCAAATGAATTTGTAGAGTTTTGTGAACAACATGGGATCAAGAGAGAATACTCAACAACAAGAACTCCTCAACAAAATGGAGTAGTTGAAAGGAAAAATAGGACTATTGAGAATATGGCTAGAGCTATGTTAAATGAGTCTAAACTCTCAGATGGATTTTGGAGGGAAGAAGTCAACACAGTAGTATACATAATCACTAGGGCTCAAATGAGGGTAAACCATCACAAGACTCCATATGAGCTTTGGAAAGGAAGACCGACCACTATAAAACACTTCAAGGTTTTTGGAAGCAAGTGCTACATAAGACGAGAAGATCAAAACTTAGGCAAGTTTGACCCAAGATGTGATGAGGGAATTTTCCTTGGTTATTCCTCTAAGAGTAAAGCCTATAGATGCTTCAACAAGAGAACACACACTATTGTAGAAAGTATAAATGTAACAATTGATGAGAAGATAGATTCAAGAGAACCAGTTCAACAAACTATGTATCAGGAAGATGGAAGTTGTCAAGAAGAGTTTCATGAGGAATCAGATGAAGAAGAAGAAGAAACACAAAGACTTCTTCCTAAAACTCCATCCAGATATGTACAGAAGCATCATCCAAAATATCTAATCATTGGGAATCCAGATGAAAGGTAGACAAGGAGAAGGATAATAACACCATCTCAACAAGCAAATTTTTCTTTGCTATCTAAGATTGAGCCAAAGGACTTCAATCAGGCAAGTGGAGATGAGTTTTGGATTAAGGCAATGGATGAGGAATTAGATCAGATAGAGAAAAGCAAGACTTGGGAACTTGTTCCATGACCAAAGGACAAAAATGTGATCGACACAAAATGGGTATTCAAAAATAAGCTAAATGAAGATGGACAGGTAGTAAGGAATAAAGCAAGGTTAGTGTGCAAAGGTTATGCACAGGTAGAGGGAATTGAATTTGATGAGACATTTGCTCCAGTTGCATGACTTGAAGCCATAAGAATATTTTTAGCCTTCTCAAGTTTTAAAAACTTCAAGGTATATCAGATGGATGTTAAGTCAACATTTCTAAATGGTGTTCTAGAAGAAGAAGTCTACATTGAACAGCCAGAGGGATTCATATTAATAGATAAACCAGATCATGTATGCAGATTGAAAAAGGTATTGTATGGTCTAAAGCAGGCTCCTAGAGCATGGTACTCAAGATTGGATAAGTATCTTCAGGAACAGGGATTCAGAAAAGGAATAGTAGACAACAACTTATACATAAAAAATGAAGGGAATGATCTACTAATTGTGGTTGTTTATGTTGATGACATCATTTTTGGGGGAAACAATGATAAGATGTGTAAAGAATTTGCTAAGAACATGCAAAATGAATTTGAGATGTCTATGCTTGGTGAGTTGTCCTTCTTTCTTGGACTTCAGATTTCACAATCAGAGAAAGGAGTATTTCTCTCACAAACCAAGTATATAAAAGAGATGCTAAAGAAATTTAGATTAGAAGATTGCAAACCAGTAAGTACCCCCATGGTCACAGGATGCAAGTTAAGTAAGGATGATGAATCTCCAGAGGTAGATCAGAGATTATACAGATCTATGATTGGCAGCTTGTTGTATGTTACAGCTACAAGACCAGACATAGTACAGTCAATGGGATTAGTGGTAAGGTTTTAGGCAACACCTAAGGAAACACATGTGGTAGCAATAAAGAGAATTCTTAGGTATCTAAAAGGGACTATGGATTTTGGGCTCTAGTATCCCAAAAGTGATAGTTTCACACTCACAACATATACAAATGCAGATTGGGCTGGCAACATTGATGATAGAAAGAGCACAAGTGGAGGAGCATTCTTTCTTGGAGACTATTTAGTCTCTTGGCTAAGTAAGAAGCAGGTTTCAGTATCCTTATCTACAGCAGAAGCAGAATATATTGCAGTAGTAGCCAGTTGTACATAGGTATTATGGATGAAGTGAACTCTAGAAGACTTCAAGATAAAACATGATCATCCTATTCCCATATTATGTGATAATACAAGTGCTATAAGTATCTCAAAGAATCTAGTGATGCACTCCAGGACAAAGCACATTTCGATCAAGTATCATTTTCTGAGAGAACAGGTGATAGATAAATAGGTCAGGTTGGAATATGTTACTACAAAGGAACAGATAGCAGATATTTTCACTAAGCCACTTTCGAAGGAAACCTTTGAGTATCTTCGAGAAAAACTAGGAGTAATACTCCCACCCCAGAATTAACCACCTCAAGAGGAGGTGGGGGAGGGGCTAAGCTAAGAGACTCATTCTTAGCCCCGAGCCCCAAAGGTGACCCTTTGCCATTGATGTCAAAGGGGGAGATATTTGAGTAAGGGGGAGAGATTTGGTTTAAGGAGAGAGCATTGAGTCAGGGGAGCAATTTCCCAAGGGGAGCAGAACAGGAAAAAGGTCAAGTTTTGGTAAAAATAATTTGGGTTGCCATCAATGACAAAGGGGGATATTGTTGGACATTTTGAGTAGATGAGTTGTCATTGATGTCAAGAGTGAGTGGTCATTGATGTCAAGCTTTCAACACTAGTCAATGGCAGTTTTAGTGGGCAACATCAATTTTAGGTTCTCCAATAAGTGCAAAAGGATAGTCCACCTTCAGTTGATCAAGACCCGATTCCAGGAAGTCAGATGAGGTCCAAAGGGCAAAGAAGAGGCCCAGGAAAATAATATTATAATATTTTATTATAATATTAAAAAGGAAATTTAAATTAATTATAAATTAATTAATATAATTTTATTATAAATTAATTTATTAATTAATTTAATTAACTTTCATGTTACTTAAGTTAATTATAAGTTAATTTTAATTTAATTATAAATTAATTTTTATTAATTTAAATAAACCCTAAAAAGGGTTATAAAGCTAAGTTTATAAATCGAATTTTAAATTTGATTTGAGCATCGACGTGTTATGGCAATAAGGCATCATGTATAAATAAAGGCAAAACCTTTGCCTTAGAACCCCCATGCTTTTATTCGAATGCCTATGTTCTAGATTATGCGCAGAAAGGATGCAGCAATTTTGTGTTGAAAAGTCTTCGAGGCAGAAGAACGAAGAAATAGGAGCAAGGCTCCTCTCACCCTGCACAAGCACCACGTAGCATTGGCGATGACGGAAGGTGTTAAGACGTTTGTTGGTAGGAAGGATGCATGGTTCGAATCCCATGAGGTTCATGTTTTGCAAGGAAGGAAGGTCTTCATTTTGTAAATAGTGCCTAACATAGGGAACAAAGGGAGGCTAGCACCTTCCCCTCCTCATGGGAGCACCTAGCCCACGTGGTGGGCTAGCACCTTGGTAAGGCGCTCAATGGAGAGGTCTCTGGTTCAAAACCCATCGAGGCCTTTTAGTGGTTGAGACAAAGGTATGCATTGATATTGTTATGTTGGTCGCTTAATTTGGGATGTGCTAAGGTTGAAGGAAAATAAAAATATTTTTGTGTGCCTAAGGTTGAAAAATAAATTTTTGATGGTTTATAAGATTTAATTTTTGCCTAAATTTATATTGGTTATTAAGTGTTTTGAGGGAGATAAAAGGGTAGGCAATTATTATTTCTGAAGGGTTATTTTTGAAAGATTGATTTATTAAATTGGAGATTATAAGGAGCAATTTGAGTGATTATTTTTATGTGTGATTTGATGATTGCTAATTTCAAAGGAGTAATAAGGTGTATTTGGGATTGATTATTTTTGTGTTTGAGAAATATTTTGAAAGAGAGTTAGTGTGATATTTTGTCATCTAATTATTGAAATTGGCAAAGAAGAAAATTGTGATTGAGACAGGTTTTCTAAGGGCACTTCTACATCAAACAAAAGGTATGGGCACATCTTCCTAGTGAGTGATTGTTGAATGTTGTGAATGCAAAGTTGGAGTGAAAAGGATTGTTTGGTAAGCATTGTTGAGTGTGTTTTGAATTAATGCTTCAAGGTTTTCTGGAATAAAGAGTTGTTGATAAAACCTTGTTTTATAAGCATTGTTGTTGAAGTGATTAGTTGAGTGAAGAACTTGAACTAGGGTTTGCAAAGATCATGAGTATCATTGTTATGTGAGATTGATTGATAAGCATTGTTGGAAACATTTGAGTGAGTGTTCATATGCTTGGACTAGGGTTTGTGAGAAAGGATTATTTCATTGAGTGATTGGTTGAGTAGAGTTGGTTGAGCCTAGTCAAGTGGATGTGTTGAAGTGATAGTTCAAGTTCTATGAAACAAATTATTCTATATTCTAAATTGATTTGAGAAAGAGGTTGAGTGTTGATGAATGTGAAGCATATTGAGTCTCTAACAATTATCTATATGTTTCTATGTAAAAAGTGATTGAAAGTGATTGAGCATTGTGGTGAATGTGAAGCATATTGAGTCTCTAACAATTATCTTTATGTTTCTATGATATTGGACAAGTTCTAGTGAGGACTTGTTGAGCAGATTTGAGGTAAGTCTTAGAGAAGACTTGTGGACAGATTTGTGTGAGCTTTTGTGGAAGCTTACATTTTTTAATAAATTTGGTGTAGATTTGAGGATAGGTTTGTGCCAGGACAGAGATAGATATTGAGAAGATTTGTGCTAGATCGAAGGACTATGTTTAGTATAGATTTGAGATAGAGCTTTGAAGGTGATAGAGTATAGAGGATGATAGTCTCCAGTGGATAGAGATCCATTAGCCAGGGTAGTGAGGATAGGTGTCTTCAGTGGATAGAGATCCATTAGCCAGAGTAGTGGGGGTAGTAGTTCTTCTAGAAGATCACCAGTTAGAGCTAAGGAGAAAGAGTTCTCCTATGGATAGAGATCCATGAAATTGATTAGGGGATTGGTGTCTCCTTTGGACAGAGGTCCATAAACATTGTAGGGAAAGGATTCCCAAGAGAATTTATTTGAGAAAAAATTATAAGGAATATTTTCTCCGTGGAGTAGCCCACATTGGGTGAACCACGTTAAATCATGTCTCTCATGTGTGTGATGCTTTGTGTGATGTTTACTACTTTAATATTGTTGATGTTATCATTTGTATTAAAAAGCAAAAAATTTTATCTTATATTGTTCACCCCCCCCTCTCAGTATAAGCACATGTTCTTCACAATGAATAACAATCTACCACACATTCAATCAAAACATATTAAAGGTTTCTAGTATTTTGCACCACCTTCTACAGCTAATTCAAGTGCCTCTAAAATTCAATATCATATCTTGTAATTACTATAGTTTTGAATCATAAAAATCATATGCATGGGTTTCAAATCATAATATTTTGTAGAACTAAAGTTATAGCAAAATTAGACGAAGAAGGTAAATACAACAAAAACTACAGTACGAGAAGTGCAGAAGTGAGGTTGTAGCAAAAATGGGTGAAGGCAGACAATGGAGTGAAAGAACAAAATAAAATTAAAAAATATAGAGTGCCCATCAGATAGGCCACCACAGTAGGAAGGAAAAACACCACCTAAGAAGGAGGTCATAGATGTTCAGGAGGATAGACTACTAGTAAATCCAATTCCACACCAGTTCCTTGAACAATTTTTTCCATTAAATTTGCATAAAATGAAAACAACAAAAATTGGGGTGCAATTTGATCTGTTACCAAAGAACCAACCGATAGTTAGGCCCCCACAAATAGTTCCCTTGGTTAAGTACAATGAGGATATTGCATACTAGGCATTGAAGTGTCAAAAATTAGAATCCCATACTGTAACACTCAAGCCATTAGAACAATAGGTTGAAGCCAAAACCATAGAAGTGAATAGGTTATAGGAATAGGTACAGTATCTTTTCCAGGATGCAGATTACTTGGTCCAATGTAGGAGGCCAACTAGGTTTTATAGTTTGATCTTGAAGGAGAAATACCTTCACTAGAATATAATGAGAATTCATTCTAATGTTACCTACAAACTGGACACTGCTAAAGAATTTTTGGATTATTACCTGCATAGCCTAAAAGAATAGAAAATTTTGATGTGTGAATTGTTCCTTCACAAAATTTTCATGGTAGAATATGTGGAGTTCTTGCCTCATATTTTCATAGGGGATGTGCAAATAAGGTCTTTTATGTCCACATTACAAAATCAAATATACTAGGACAAAGAAGAGAGGCATAATAAGAATATTAAATTGAAATTTGAGCTGGTGATAAGACATATGTAGCAAAATCATAAGATCCCCACCAGTAAACATTTTACAATGATAAATAGACCAAAAATTAGAGTTGTTTACCTAAACAATCTTAAGAATTGCATGATTGGTTTCCAAATGTTCTTTGCAGGACAATTTACAAATGCTTTATCAACCTATAAGACCAGATGGGCAGAATTAACAATATCACTGCACCAAACAACCTATTATGGTCTAGAAGAAGATTAGAGGGTGTAATGCAGGTCATACTAACACTAAAAAATCAATGGATAGGCCTAAGGTACATATTGCCTACCATCATAACCCCTATCCCTTACTATTTTGACAATGATCCTCAATCGGATGAGCAGTTCTAGGATTGGCTTAGGCAGCTACAGAAGAGTAGAGGATACTATATAGGGGATGTATTATTTTGGGAGAGCAAAAATAAATAAATAGATCTATGTGCCTCTATAGCCCTATAGAATGCATGAGAGCATGCATTAGATTAGGTTGGGGGGAAATGACGAGGCTAGTAATTACCTCATTCATGACAAGTTTTGGATTATCATAAACTGCATTATGAACCCTATGTTATGTTATTTATGTTAATTTATATGGTTTTATTTCATTATATATTAATGTTTTCATGATTAAAATAATTAGGAGCATATTACCATGTTTTAATAGTTTTCTACATTTTTTGCATTGTTTTTGTTTGAATACTTAGTGAATAAAATATGTAATTTAAGTAGAAAAATGATATATTTTAAATTATATCCCTCCATAATGGTATTTAAATGCCTTGTCCACATTATAATTGGTTTTAATTGCAAAAGAGTGCCAAATTCCTATGATTGTGCAACAAATCTAGAAAATGCAAAAATTAGCCATACAAATTCTAGCCAGTTGCCAATAAATGGCATGGCTTGGAATTTGTCAACCAAAGTGTGTCAAACCTATTGGAATAATATTTTGAGGGATATGGAAAACATACTATCCACTTTATTGGCAATTTTTATCACACCTGAGCATAAAGAGGTTGCACAGCTAGACATTCCAAAGAAGCTTTAGAATGAGTGGAAAAGATGCCAATTTTAACCAAATGGAGAATATAGCGCCTAATTCAATAGGGAAAGGATATATTGATATGGATATAGGTGTAAAATACTATTTATAATATTTTATAACTCACTCCCACCATTGAATATGCATCCCAATGGAAAATGAACATCACTGCAGTAGTTTCTATCCTAATTTGGAATAAGTCAGTTTCAAAATTGTTAGCAAATCATTGTTAAGTAGCAACACAGTGGATATTTAGTAGGAGATAGATTTAATAGAGTAGTATACATAATAGATCTCCCTTATTTTTTTAGCTAGTATATTTTAAACGGGTCATAGCTAATAGGAATAAATGTTGTAACACATTTGTAGTCAATAGCGGGATTTTCTTATAGTATTATAATGTATTATTTCAGTCAATAAAAGTGTAGTATATTCAGTCAAACTTCCATTTATGAGCAAGTATGAATTCTAAGTAGTTATAAAAACTTTCCCACATTCTTCTATATCATTAATCAAGGGCCACTTTCATTCCTAGAAGGAGGACTAATTGGTGATAGGTTCTTCTGATAAACTTTGCTGCAATAGATTTAAAAAAATGCTTGTCTGTTGTCATTTCTTGTTATTACTAACCCCTATTTTGAATCAATATGATGTTTTTATGTTTTTAGTTATTTTTTTTGTGTATAAATTATGTGTGTTAGTGATTAAGTAGCATCAACCAGTGATTCCTCTATTTTTTCCTATTTTTCATGTTTTAGCAATTTTTTATCAAGTCTTTTAGCACCTTTCATTTTATTGTCGGCCATTGTAGTAGAAGCCTGACAACCTCCTACAAAAGGAACTGACAATTTTTTTTAACATGTGTGTTTCTTTTCCAAGCAACACTTCAATTTTTTTATTTTAATTCTGCAAGTGTAAACTAGGTTTCAATTCAGTAACATTTACATTCTTGCAATTTCATTTCTTGCAACAACAGTTAGGTTTCAATTTTAGGTATTAGAAGTAGTTTTTAATTCTTGCAAGTATTTAGTTTAATTTTATGCAAAATAGGATTATAAGTGACCTAAAAACCCCCAAAAAACATATTTTACTAATAAAATCCTACTCTCCAAATGAGTTGATCTCCAACCTACTTAAACCTTCTCTCATATATAGCCTTGGACACCGCTCTAGATTGAAAAATCATAAATATTAAATAATGCTATTAACGACATGCATCACCACATATCGATCAAATTCAAAATTCTAATCAATCCACATATCATTATGCACACCCTCAATGACCCCCATATAATTTCACACCTCTCTCAAATCCCTTGTCCACCATCTTTCAAAAACTTATGATTGCATAGTTGATCTCCTTACCTGAGATAAGACCTGAGGATTTAAATGAACCCCAAAAAAAGGGTATAGAGAAGCCCATTACTATATTTTCCATCACCAAAGGGGTCATGATCTCCATGATTATCAACAATTCTAAAACCTGGTACAAGATATGATTGATCAAGGGGATATTATCATTGATAATCCTTTAGCCCCTCCTAACCAAAACCTTAGAATTTATCAAAATACTTTACCACAATATGGGACCATACAACATAATGGTGCATAAAATTCTACAATACATTCAAGGACCACTTTACTCTTGCTTCATCCATCATATCCATCACTCCTCAAGAGCATCAATCTTGGGAGTAATGCACTATCTAGTATGACTTTAAACCAACAAATCCCCCTCCATATAATTCCAAATCCACCATAACATAGGTTATATAATAAAATTCCTCCTTATATTCATATTCTATATTATCTACTCCAACTACTTCTTCTTGGTATCACATCATCTTCCCAAACCACTTCATACATCTCCACTTCTGATTTGTCATCCTCAATCTATACCACCATCCTCTTCCTCCACATTCTTTGATCTCTCATACACTACTATTATGCACTCTATATCTTCCAATCCATATCTTATGGAATCTCCCCTCTGATTATTCCATCAATATTCCTCTCCTATATTTATCTAGACACCTAATATTGGATTGAGGGAGTGCTTTATCCATAAGGTCACTAGCTCTCCCCACTATCAATTTAGTTAAGTATTTTGGTCACCCCTATGACATTACCTTAACTATTTGCATTATCATACTCATTGGTTTTTTCACCAATTATACCAAATTTGTCTATGGTAATATCAATGCTTCCTCTGAGCCACCTATTTCTATCGAGTCTACAATGTCATTTTGTGGTAACATCAATTATCTATCCAATTTATCCTTTGCTATGAAATATTTCCAACATTTCAATTAACATAAATTTTGCCTTGGTCAATATGAATAGGGTCCATGCTCTATTGTCAACCCTCCCTACTAGCTACCAAAGGACAAATCTAGTTTAGGGTATCATAAAAACTCATTGGTACTCCTCCTTGGGAATGACCTCCAATGTCTTACTATTGATCCTAATGACATTGATTCTAATAAATATATTGATCCTAAAAATGATCATCTATTTCCTCCAAAAAATTCCAAGTCACATCCATCCATGCCCTTTCTCCTAACACCTTAGATAATAGTAAAATCTCTCATCCACTTAACATCCCTCTAACTTGTTCAAAGGAGACTCACCCTATCTTATCACCTAGCCCATCCATACCTTGTCATGATCTCTCCCCTCATTCCATGGAATTTTTAGAACCCCCATATTTAAGCCTAATGCATCAGGTCCCTCTAACCTTGTCATCCAAGCATTATCACAAGAAGACCATGAAAAACTCCTCGCATTGATCCCCTTTATCTCTTCCACATATTCTTCCAACACCATCTATAGCACCCCTTCTTCCAACATCTCATCCTTTACATCATATACCGCATGCAACCTAGCCCTTGCAACCTTGTTGCCCATTTCATCCTTTGCCTCATACCTCTCATATGGCCCAACCCCCACAACCTTACAACCAACATTATCCTTTACCTAGTACCTCATGTGGCCCAACCCATGCCATCTTGTTGTCAACCTTATCCTTTGAATCATATCCCACATGCGACCCAACCCCTACAACCTTATCGTCTACCTCATACTTTGACTCATACCCCTTATGCAGCCCAATGCCTACCACATTGCCATATATCTTATCCTTTGCTTTGTACCCCTTACATGGTCCAACCCCAAAAACCTTGTCACTCACCCTATCATCTTCATCCTTATTTTCTTACTTCATTTCCTCATCCCTCCTAACTTAATCCTCACCATCTCATCCAACCATCCCCATCTATCTTACCTACTCTAAGTCTACCACCAATTATATTACAACAAATATTGGATCAACTCACCAATATTAATCTCAAGTTAAGTCATCAAAGAGCCTCTATGCCACACTCCAAATCCTCCCCAATTTAAGCCTTCTTCACTCCACCTTCTTCACCCCAATCCTCCAATCGATCTTAGCCTCGTCATCACCTACCTTATCTCTAGATACACCTATATGAGTCATTGTCTAGGATCTTCCAATGATTGAAGGATACAAAAGTGGTCTCCTTACTTGACATCTATCCAGAGTGAATCAACAAGACCAAATATAAATGCTATAAATAAGACCACTATTGCATCTACCATCATCAAAAGGGTCATGACATTGAGGATTATCGATATTTTTAGTGTCTAGTACAAGATCTACTAGATCATGGGGAATTAAATACCTCATCAATAATCTCCTCCCAATGGCTCCTTCTTGCTTTGGTTTTCTCCTCTTCATCAATCTGCTTGTTTTATCCACCTCCATATCGCATACAATAACCAATTGAATTCATCCACCCAAATCAACCCCATCCCATACCAATAACATTGAGGAACCCAAGCCTATCAATATCCTTTATTTGCATGCATTTAACGCATACTTCATATTCCACTTTATGTTCTTATACATAATCAATTTCAAAAAAATAAAAAACAAAATACAAAATCAAACAACCACAAGCTCATGTCACACGCACTCTTCATTTTCCAATAACTTTACTTTTTCTCCATGTTCCCATTCATATTTTTATTATTTCTCTACTTACTTGCACATTACTCCTAGTTGTACGATCACACTTCGAGTGGCTACATACCATGGACCAATGTGTTTTCTCTCTTTCCACTTTTCCCTCTTTCTTCTCTCCCATCTTTATTCTTTTCTCTTATTTCCTTTTCTCTCTATCTCTTTTATTATTTGTTATCTTTCTATCTATCACCATCTAATTAATTTTTTCATGTTTTGTTTTGTGTTCTCATTTTGTTTTACAATTCTAGCTTCATCATTTTTTGATTAATTTTGACATGCATTGTTACAAAGGATTTTGGTTGCATTAATCAAGGGCGTCTTCATAGTCATAGTTGCCTAACGTCTTTACTTGCACTTTTACATAATATTTACTATTCACACATTTATAGTTCACCATGCTTTGCCTCTTTCCTCTCTTAGGTTTAGATAATATTTGGGTTCTTTCAGTATCTCCACCATACCTAGTGTCTTAGTCAACCTTCATTAAAATTTATTTATCACTTGAGTGCTATAGGCCTTCCTAGTTACCTCAAATTTTCTCTTGGACCATGTGCACATCTCATATATTATTCATATTTTGAGTCTAATAAATATGAAACCAAGCATCCCTCTAGCCATAAATTGAGCTATTTTCTCTTCTCATCCTATCATGCCATAATCTAACCCCAAGGTTCCATATTACAAAAAAAAAAGAAAAAAAAATAGGAGGCATCATCATCAATTGTATAAATTATCATGGATCCTAGGGATTTGTAGAAATCTCCACCGAGGCTATAGATTCCTAGCTAGCAATGGAGTAATATTAAAGGATTGTGTGGCCTCCATTAGGGCTATATATACCTAACTAATAGTGGAGTATACCCTTTGTATGGTGATATATTTATCACATTAGTAACCTTATTTTGTATAGACCTTTGTATACTCATAGATGAGCTAGCTTATAATGGATTAAATAACAATTGATTAGTCCTACTTTGCTTAAAATTAGAAATTAACATCATTGCACATACATTGGTCTTTGAGAAACTTGACTCCCTTGGTTGGTCTTAGTATCTTCAAGCACTTATTTGATTAGTAGATGATTTTGATCAATGTCACTAGGGTGTTTGAACTTCCTAAAAGGGCTTGTCAATCCTTTCTTCCTAGGATAAGCAAAATGGCAAATCATACCCCCTTTGTCCTCATAGTTTATGCATTTCCTATATCCATAGTGTCACATTCACTCCATTCCATTATATAGTTATGTTAGTACCATTGTGTTGATGCCCTTGATTAATTAGTCAATTCATGAGTAGCAATGCATCATTAGGCATTTTTTAATGATAATCAAACATGCTTTCATTATTTTCTAATTACGACATCTCTCATTACCTATATTTATCATTTCATACTTTTCAATAATTTATTATGAGTATCATCACATGCATCTCATTACAATAATTTTATCCACACATACATACATCATATTCATATCATTTCAAAAATAAAAAAAGAAAAGAAAAAAGTGAAACTACAAAAAAGACACTAAGACATTCATTCAATATCAAAGAATCTACTGCATTTGTATTGATAATCATAAAATGGGTTACAATAATTGATATACTTTTATAATCTTTCCCTGAAGGATACAATGGGGTATTCCCTAAGGAAGCCCTCTCATATGTGGTACAAAGACAATATGATTTATCTTTTGGGTTCCTTGATGTAGGTGGGCTTCTTGCTCATGAGACACTGCTTGTTGGAGATGTTTCCTTGTGCTTTGCTGGACCTGTGAAACCTATGAAATCCTATTACTACATTGGAGGTCTGCCTCAATTAAACCCCATATTTATGAAGACAAAAGACTCATGAAAAGTATTCAAAACATGAAATAAACTACTAAAAACAAAATAAGTAAACTATGCTATTCTTACCTATCCGGGTGATTCTGGTGCTTGTTGTAGAGGTTTGCACTCCTAGGGTGTGAATTGGGTGGTTCGTACGTGTGAAGTGTGAAGCAATCCATTTTCAACCATATTTCTTAGATAGCCTCTCTGGATGCTCAGGATTGGTTTTTGACTTGAAATTTGTCCGGTTCAACTTTTGAAAGTGCACTCTTGGTAGGATTATCAACCTATCTCATTCACCAAATAATATTATGAATGAGACAAATTGATTGTAATGTTTGTATGATGGTTTTTTAATGGATGCATGATGGATGCAATGGAAGTAGTGATTTCGGTAGAGTTTTGGTATACAAAAGTGAGTTGTTTTTAAAAGGTTAAAATGACCTTCTATTTATAGAGTGGGCCAAGGTGAGAGAAAGGGGATAAGGTGTCCCCTGTGAGGTGGCAGTGGTGAGGTGTCCACCAAAAATGTGTCCTCTGAGGTATCCTGGGTCATAAGTGAGGTTGGGTGAGAGAATCCCTCACCCATCCACAAGTAATGATGATTTTAAAATTAACTTGATTTATCATTAATAATCACCTTTATTGAAATATCTTCGGATTAAAATTAACTTTTTAAGTGCAAAATTCTCCATCTTGCATTTATGACCCAGGGGGTGTGATGTGGAGAAATATCTGAGTGAAAGGTGGCAGGGCTAGACTAGGCTAGGTGAGGTGGAAGGCTAGGCTAGTCAAAGTAGACTAGGTAAGGTGGAGCCTTTAATTAAATCAATATTAGATCTAATTAAGTATGTAATTAACCATAAAGCATATTTAGAACAAAATATTGACTTTTTTACCATAAAGTGCTTTTTGACCATGGTGAAAGTTTTCAACCTTAGTTGAGTTTGCATGAGGTTACATGAGGATCCATGGTTAAGCGTAGGAAGGGGCTTAGCTAGCCCAAAGGGGCTAATGAAGATGAATAGTATTTTTAGCCAATTTATGAAATTTTCAAGGGTTTTGCAAATTGATTGACAGTGGAAATGGGAAGAGGGACAATGTATGACTTTTTGGTGTCTATATTTCTCCCCTTTTTGTATTGGATTGTGTGAAACATGATTTAGTACACAAATTGATAATGTGAATTGGTGGGATGATTTGGAAGGCAAAGAATTTGTGATTGATGAATTTTGGATGATTGTGAGAGAGGTGCATTGATAAAAATTGTTTGTGGATGATTGCTTTTGGGAGAAGGTATACGATTACCTTGCATTATGATCAAATATAAATGCTTCAATTTGGAAGGAACAAATGTCTTTGTTTATATTTGATTTTGATTGATTGATGAGCTCTTTTGAAAAAAATTGATAGATTGTTGGAGCTATGGGGTAGAACTTTTAGGAGCTTCATTCATGAGTGGTATTACGACTACCACTATGAATATTGGAATCCATGAGGTGTCTACAATCAGAGGCATTTTGAAGCCTATCAAAAATTGATCTATTTTTGGATTGGAGTTTGATTGAGAAGAGAAATTTCATTATTTTGTATATGTCCTAACATAAGGACTTGAGATAATATTCAGCAAAATTTTCTTAGGCATTTGTTATATCCATGATTGGATGTTTGGTTACTTTACCATGTGCAAGGTATATTTTGATGTGTTGAGTGATTACCCCCTCAAGCGATGAATTGGTAATGGAAGAAATGACAATCGGTGATGAGACGATTGGTGAAGAAAAATGATGGAATTTACAAAATGGGGCATGAAAATGGCTGAAAATGGTGACTATGTAGATTGGTGGATGCAATTTCATGCAAATGATAAAATTTAGGGGTCATACGGTAGGTTTGCATGGCTGGCATACAAACCTGCGTGAGCGAGGATTTTTAAGGGAAAAGTGACGTTTTTGACATCATTCACGTGTGAAAATGGATTTGGAGAGGTGGAGGAGAGAATAAATGGAACAGAGTGTTGTTGGATTGTAGGGTTGGTGATATGAGATGGTGAGTGCATCACCAAGTACCAGCATGGGGGCGGTAGTGGTAGATGTAAGAGTTTTATCCTTTCTTGGAAAATGTGCTTTTTAGGGAGGGTTTGTAAATGAAAATTTTTGCTTTAAATAGTGTGAAATGAGGGTGGGGGTAGGAACCGGTTAATGTTTATGCACAACATGTAAAAAGGGCCAAATGGGTATCCCAATGTGCTTTTTTTTTTGCACCTGTATTTTTTATGTGTAGGGAAGCGTGTAATTGACATGATGTGGAAAATGGGGGGTGAAACATGAATGCATGTGAAAACCGATGCATGGGACCACTTAATGAGTGAAATGGGTATCCATATTTATTGTTGCTTTTGTGTTTTGACTTCATTTTGACTACTTCATGTTGCATTCCAATGTGGGGGGTTTATCTTATTTTTCATGTTTTTTGACATGTGTTTGATTTTTTTTGCATGAGTCAGTGGTACGGCGAGAACGTGCATGAAATTTCAAATAAGGTCATGTAATTTATTTTGGGTTCCAAGATTTCGCATGTGTGGGGTGTGAAACAATTTTTTTTTTAATGTTTGTTTTCGGTTTGTGTGCATGTGGAATAAAAATGGATACAATGAAATTTAAGCATTTATGTACAAAAATAAAATGATTTCCTAGTGATGGTAAAAACTTGCAAAAAATGAATGTTTTTGTTTTGTTTTGTTATGTACAATGATTATGTATAAGACCCTGAAGGATTTCTGACATGTGATGTGTATGTGATGGTAGGTGAAGAAGATATTTACATGCCATCACCTTCGAAGGTGCAGGAAGGCCTTGGAGGATGAGTGGACAACGGATGATGTGGCTTGGTTGAGGGCGGTTGGATTGTATGGAGTATGGGTTATGCGCGAGGTTCATGTGAACCATACCTATATAGCGGCATTGTGTGAGAGGTGGTATCCAGATAGGAACACCTTTCATTTACCGATAAAGGAGATAACAGTGACCCTGGAGGATATCTACTGCATCTATCGATTTCCAATAGATGAGATTATAGTGATGACTATAGAGGAGGTATGTGAGGGTATCCTAGAGAGGATATTTGGGTAGCTATAGTGGTAGGTAGACACGAGGAAGGATGTAGACTACATGACATATTGGAAGAAGGGGTGGCTTTCTATTCATCATGCAATGGTGATGCTATTGATAGCAATCCATGCATTACCAGATGCTTCAGGGGTTAAGTTCCCTTGGAATATGATGGGAGTGGTATGTATATGGTAGAGTGTCAGTGATGGTATGGATGGGCACATACATTTTTAGCACAAGTATATCGGGAGTTGCATGGGGTGGTGAGGACTGATAGGACATGGCTCAGTATTAGTCCATTGTTGTAGATATGGGCTTGGGAGCATATGACCATTTTGAGACCTGTGCAGTTACCATATGAGGTGCATGTGCATGAGGGGGATGAGGTGCCTTATGTGATGATGTGGAGAGTGAACAAGGAGAAGAAGAAGAGGATTCACACAGGTGAGTTGATGTATCACCAAGAGAAGCTTGGGTGACTGACAATGGATCAGGTCAGGTGGAGGCCATGGCATGGAGGGCCTGAGTGGGGTGAGGATGTAGTACACTTGGCATAAATTTGGTATGGTCGATGGGTAAGTATTCATAATAGGTTAAGTATTTTTCATTTTACAAAGTACAACAATAGTTTGGATTGGTGCATGGGTGGCCTAAACCACTTGTATCAATTTATAGGGTAGAGGGTGACACAAGGTAACAACCCATAGTGCCATCTCTAGATTTTATTATGGATGAGCCTATTGTTGTCTCAGATGTGTAAAATATGGGGACCACACTAGAATATTTTGTGTGGTGGTCTAGGTAGAGTTGGTAGCCAAGGTGGGATGTAGTGGATGAGTGGGTGGAGGTTGCAAGAGCTCTACCCTATGTAGGTCTACCTGGAGGGGTGAGATTAGGGTCACCAAGGTGGATTATGGAGGAGCAGGAGGATGTGGGATCACCCGAGCTGGGTGAGGAGGATGAGGAGGAGTTATATTAGTTGACCAAGATAGACTGGTGAGCGATAGTGGTGCAGGACCATCATATGAGGGGGATGAGGGGATGAGATTTGATGGAGAGGAGAGGGAGGATGTTCCCTTGATGGATGTGTATGAGGAGGCAGATGATTGGTTGGTTAGGTTGGAGATTCCTTTCACAGATGTGGATGAGGAGTCAAATTATTATGGCTTTGGAGGATATTTGGAAGTGAAGATCGAGGTAGAGGGTGAGGTGGTGGTTTTGAGGAGGGAGGTGAAGAAACTTAGAAATAAGCTTCTTAACACCGAGATATATTGAGGGGTGGATCACTCCATGATAGAAGCAAAGAAAAATGAGGTGGAGGCAGACCTAAGGACTATGTTAGAGGAGCATGATGAGTCCAGGGTTCACATGGAGCAGATGGCGAAGGAGATGGAGGTACTCAATATTGAGCGGGATGATCTTAGGTGTGAGTGTGATATCATCTGGGGAGAGCGGGATGAGATGATTGAGACCATAGGTTTATTTCAAAGGTTGTTATATGAGGCAAGGGTAGAGATAGAGGTTGTTAGGGTGAGTCATGTTGTGAGAGTGGCAGAGCTATAGTAGATCGTCTAAGAGGTATTAGCCTTGAAGGCGTGTGTGGAGCATGATATTTATAGCTTGGGGGATGTAGTGCCATGACTAGAGGCATTACAAAATTATGTGGTATGATTATAGATGGGGCATAAGTGGTTTATGATAGCCAACATAAAAGAGTCTGCTAGGAGGATGAGAGTGGAGAGCAAGTTGATGGTCAATGGCCTTTTGGTTCTAATATACAATGGTTCTTTCTCTTTTTCATAGACTTAGGTGGAGTGGAGTATCCCCTTAGTTGATGGAGTGGTTTAGTAGGTGGTGGAACCTACGATGTCATATGTACCGATGATGATGGCACCACCAACTTCAGTGGGGGAAGTGCAGAGGGTAGATGTTGTAGAGGATGGGTCATCATAAGTAGTGATAGGACGAGTGCCAACGGATGAAGGGGAGGGTGAGACTTTGGGAGGGTAGCAGGCATGATGGGACTATGGAGGTGTATCAGCTATCATTTGATTCTTTTTGTATTTTTGTAGGTGATCATGATAAGCAGATTATTTTTGGGGAGATGTGCTTATGAGGGTACACTCCTTATTGTAGTTGTATGGCATTTTTGATGGTGATGTATGTACATGGAGATGTGATGATATACCCGTAAGGGCCCACACATTTTATTGTAGCTTGATGGCATCAATTTTTGACAGATATATATATATATATACATATACATATGAGATTCTGTGGCACTTGTGTCGATTGCATTTGTGTGTTTGCTTGTTTATGCTTATGGTGGTTTATGATTAGCATAGATGTGGTAGTAGATAATTATATTTAAATGGAATGATGATATGCTTAAATAAATATGAACTAACATGAGGTGTGAGATAAAAAGTAAAATGGTATGCATTAAATTTAAAAGATATAAACACATTGCTTAGGGATAACATTTTCATCGCTACAGTATTCAGGTGATGTAATCCATTCTGTTATTCCAAGGATGTTGGATACAAAAATTGTAATGAAGAAATTTGAAAACTACAGTTTGTAAGTAATCAAACCCTTTGACTAACTGAGCACACTTCTTGAGCAGGTTCTAGCCTATCTTGGTAAACAAGACCTCAATCCTAGATTTGTGTGTATAAAGTGATGTTCATTGTACCATGTTGAAAAATGATGGTTTATAACTGCATGGTAACTTAGCCGATAAGCTAGCTCATTGGTAAATACCTGAGGAATGCAAGGATTCAAGCTGGAGGTACTCTCAAGGCTTTTCCTTTTTTTTTTCTACCCCTGTATTATGATTTTCTTGTGGTGCTCTTTTTTTTTTTTTGTGGGCGTTGGTTTTTGTTTTTTGCCATTTTTCTCTCTTTTTATTGTTTTTGTAACTTGTCCTTTTGTCAATCCTTAGGCTCGAGAGAAATCATGTGAATGATGTAATGAGTGGAGTGATTTTTGCTAAGCATCAATCATAATGCAACGTAGCTAGTACAATTTCCAACATGTATTTAGTGTGTAGGACATGTGGGTAAATCTAGGAATGAGAGTAAGGTAACCAAGGAAATCCTGGAAATGTTTTTGAAATGTGCCAACTTTGGATGGTGGTTGATTATGTAATTATTAATGGGTAAATAACTCAGAACATTTCAATAATCCTATTTCCTGAAAAGGGGTTTGGGCATCACATTGGTGTGCTAGCATGTGCATGTTTAATTCTCTTCGCATGGTATTTACAATGATGATGTATAGATGCCTATATGGATGCAAAAAGACAAGAATTTATGTGCAAGGTTGCCCTAGTTTTATGTACAATGGGTTGGGGCGTAAGTTAAATTGGTGTGAAAATAGAGAGAGATAAATATGAAAAGAGGAGAAAAATGAAAATAAACTTATCAAAGTTATGTAGCTGCTCAAAGCATGACCATACAACAGTGATGAGTATCTTAGAAGAATAAGAATAGAATATTAAGAAGAAAATAAACCTATCAAAGGTATGTATCCACTCGAAGCATGACCATACAACAGTGATGACTATCTTAGAAGAACAAGAATAGAGGAGAAAGAAGAAAATAAATCTATCAAAGGTATGTAGCCGCTCGAAGTGTAACCATACAACAATGATGGGTATATTAGAAGAAATAGAAGAGATGAATGTAGTAGTTTTGAATGTACATGCAAATGGGAGTAGTGTCGTAGAACATCAAAAAATGGTGATGTTTGCTTTTTTTTTGTTTATTTTATTTTATTTTGGAATTATATACATAGATACAAGTGGTGATGAGCTAGAAAATCTAAAATTAGGTGTAGAATGCTCACATATGAATAATTTTAATGGGATCAAGTTTGGAAATACCTTCCAATGTGGCCAAATGATATTCCCCAAAGCCAAACGTGTGAGTAACCATGTAAGGCCCTAGCCAATTCGGTGCAAATTTATCACAAAGATGGCACAGTTGGCTAGTAATTTTCTTGTTTTCTTTGAGGACTGTCTCCAGTTTTAAATTCACATTTGTGTACCTTGGAATTGTAGGCACATCAGAGATGGTCTTGATAAACTTGTGTGTGTTCAATAACATGAATGCAATGTTCATCTAATAAGGTCAATTAGATAATTTGGGCCTGATGAGTTGTATCATCATCAATGAATTCTTGCATGGAGACTCGCAAGGATGGTATGATGGCCTTAGTGCCATATACCAAATAAAATGGGGTTGTCCCAGTTGGGATACAAATATTGGTATGGTAGGCCCATAGTGCTAGTGGCATTTAATTGTGCCAATCATGATGTGAGTCTGCAATGGTTTTGTGAAGAATAGCACAAATGGTTTTATTCATAGCTTCTACTTGGACATTACCCTGTGGGTAGTATGGAGTAGATAAACTATGTTGGATGTTGAATTTTACACATAGTGCATGAACATTCTTATTCTTAAATGGATTTCCATTGTTTGTGATGATTTTGGATGCGATTCCAAAATGACAAATGATATGTTGAGTAATGAAATCAATAATTTTAGGACCGATCATTTGAAATAGATGGATGACCTCAACCCATTTTTTGAAATATTTGATTGCAGTAATGATAAAATTATGATTGGAAGATGAGGCAGGTGTGATTTTGCCAGTGATATCCAAGACCCATTGTGAAAAGGGCCACATTGACTGAATAGATTGTAGAGCTTGCTATGGCAAATGTGTAATATTGGCATGATGTTGGTATTTAACACACTTTTTGATATAGGTACAACAGTCATGCTCCATTATGGGCTAGTAATGACCCATTCATAAAATACACTTAGTGATGGCCATGCCATTGAAATGACCACCACAAGTACCATCATGAGCCTCTTGAGTGATTCATTGGGATTATAATGGTTCTATATAGTGCAATAAGATGTTGTCATGAATTCGCTTATAAAGGATATCACCTAGCAATGTATAGAAAATGGTGCACAATTTGAAAGCTCATTTGTGAGTATGATTGATATCAAGTGGGAGAATACCACGCTTAATGTAGTCTTTGACTTAGGAAAACCATGGGTCATGTGGGTGAGCTTCAATGATATTGATGTCATCATCACGGGTAGGTAGATTGGTGGAAATGGCAAAATGGAAAAGGGTGTGGATGGAAACATGAGTTGTGTCAAAAAGTGGGTTTTGTGGAATGAGTGAGCCTAGTGAGGCCATGGTATTGACAAAATGATTTGTGTATCATGGATTAGTAGTGATGTCATACCATTAAAATTGGGCCAATAAATCTTTAGTGACTTGTTTGTATTGTTGTAATACTGGGAAACGACATTACCATTCTCCCTTGATTTAATTCACAATGAGGAGGGAGTCATCAAATATGTCCAAGAAATTAATGTGCATGGATAGCACTTGGTATAGGCCAAGAATAAAAGCTTCATACTCAACATTGTTGTTTGTGCAGTGAAAGCCTAACTTGAAGGAAAATGGGAGAGGCTCCCCTTGTGGTGTGAAAAATATTGTTCTTGCATCCCCAACATGTGTGCAACGAGAGACATACAAGAACAAGGTTAATTCAAAAGTTTATTCATGCTCGACAGGTTCTTTAGTTTCACTTATATGAAAGACAAAGTCATCTGGAAGTTGGATAAGCAATGGTGCATCACTTGGTAATGGGGCCTCAACCAACTAATTAGCAATGACTTGGTCTTTAATGGATTTTTTACTGATAAATTCAAGATCAAATTCTGTAAGGAGCATGATCCATTTTGTCATTTTACTGTTGTGGTAGCTCTTACCCATCATGTAGCAAAGTGGGTTATCGCAGGAAATGATGTAGGTAGTGTGATTAATCATGTAGTATCACAACTTTTGGGTGGTAAATAAAATGACAAGGTAAAGTTTCTACATGCAAGCATACCGCATATCATAATCAATCAATGTGTGACTGATATAGTATATAGCTTGCTCTTGGTCTCGTTCATTATTTTGAGCAAGAAGTGTGCCCAATGCGACATCAGTGGTGGAAATGTATAGGTGGAATGGGTGATCTGAATGGGGTGGAATGAGGATGGGTGGAGATGTGAGGTATGATTTGATGTCATCAAAGGTGGCTTGGCATTTACTATCCCATTTAAATAGGACCTCCTTTTATAAAATATGATTAAACGGTTGACACTTATCTGAAAGTTGGGAAATGAATTGCTATATGGATTGAATCCTTTCTTGCAAGCTGCGTAGCTGCTTGAGGTTCGTAGGGGGAGGCATGTCAATAATATATTGTACTTTAGTGGGATCTACTTAAATGTCATTCTATGAAATGTTGAAACCCAAGATTTTTCCATTGGTGACACCAAAGACACATTTCTTCAGATTTAATCAAACATTATGTTCCAAAGGGTGATCAAATATTTGATGTAGGTCCTCAAGATGCTGACCATGGGTTTTGGATTTAGATATGAGTTCATCAACATAGTATTCAATAGTTTTGTGTATCATATCATGGAATATGTAGGTCATGGAATGTTAGTAAGTTGCCCCAATATTTTGGAGGCCAAAGGGCATGACTTTGTAACAAAATGTCCCCCAAGAGGTCATGCAAGAGGTCTTGTGCTGGTCTTCTAGATTGACATGAATTTGATTATAACCTGAAAAACCATCCATGAATGACAATATTTCATGTCTGGATATAGCATTGACCTACGTGTCAATGTTAGGGAGTGGGAAATTTTCCTTGAGATGAGCTTTGTTAAGATTCCTAAAATCGATGCAAATGCAGATACCCACCTTGGGTTTTTCGATAGGAACCATGTTTGAAACCCACTCAGGGTAATCGATAGGCTGGATAAAATTGACATAAAATATTTTTTGCAACTCCTCCTTGAAAACCAGTATGACGGTGGGATGCATGCGGTACAACTTTTGGCAAACAAGTTTAGCATTGTCATATAGGACAAGGTTGTGCACAACTAACAATGGGTCAAGGCCAGGCATATCTGTGTAGGACCATGCAAATACCTTAATGTAGTATCTAAGGAAATTAGTATAAAGGATGCGCTCTTCTGCAGATAAGCTGGTGATGAGGGAGATGATATAAGGATGTTCCAGATCATTACCAATGTCAACTTCAATAGTGTTCTCAACAAGCATGTGAGAACCATCATGAAGTTGTGCAAGTATGGGGATGAGGTGAACATCATCGATGGAATCTAGAAGCTACAATTCATCATCTAGATAAAGATATGTATTATTAATCCATGGTATGTGAGGTGGGATGGAGGGTAATGGTACATTGGTGGATCACAATATGTGTGATGTTGGAAGGAATTTAGTAGTGATGGGGGTTGCATAGATGTCATCTAGAGCAATAAAATCAGGAACAGGCGGGGGGGACATAATGAGGTTGGTATAGATATCATAGCAGGGCATACAAGTCAAAAAATATCATGTTTTCTGAAGTGCTAGATATGGGAGAGGTAGGCGGTGAGGGTTGTGATGAATCAAATGAGGATAGTAATGAATTTGGAAAAGGTTGGTTGCAATTGGGATTTAACACCACAGGTGGGGAAGGGGATCAATAACATGGGCCAATAGGTGGTGGTAATTATTGAGTGGGAAACAATGGAATAGCGGGTGGGGGTGAAGGAGTTTCTATAGGTAAATATGGATCAACTACGAAAGGTGGGTCAAGAGATAGGTTGGTGAAGTAGTGAGCAAGGATTTTGACTTCATGGGGTGAGAGAGGATCATGCGACAGGGATGGTGGAAATAATGTAGAGGGAAGGTCAATTATGGAATGTGGGGAAGAACTGTGTATCAATAGATTAAGCTCAAATTCCTCATTAGAAATAAGGTTGATAGGATAAAGATCCAGGTTTTGCAACTCATGCTCGAGTGTGCTGATTATGGGGGGATGGTAACCAATGCCATATCGGTCAGTGGTTTTACATGAGGGAGGTTGCATATAGATGTGGCACTCTTGTTCATATCTTCTTAGGCCATATCCATGCTAGTTATACATATGTAAATAATTCTAGGTAAAATTTGGGTTGGACATGTGGTCAATATTATCGTAGAATCTGGTTTGTGGTTATGGATGTGTTTGAGGTTCTATATGAGTCAAGTCCCCCATATACAAAATTTGTGCTATTATTGGGAGGACCTAAAGGAACTACCGCCCCAATAGTCATGGGCATATAATGAGGTTAGCCAAATTCATGGATGGATTGGATGTTATATGGAAGGACTTGAGCATTGCTTATGTTATACTCAATAGGACCTAGTGTGGTCATGAGTATTGAGATATGAGGAGGGGTCGTATGCTCAGGTGGAGGGGAGGACCCCCTGGATGGTGTAGAATATGGTGGTATTTGTGTAGATGGAGTAGTAGGTGAAGGGGTGGAATTGTAAATATCAACTTGAGCTAACTGGTCATCAAGTTAGGAGGCGTGTTGTGTCCACTCATAGCACTCAATAGGTGTTCTAGTAATAGGATGGTTGGCATGGGTGAATTGATAAGTTAGGATGGAAGTAGTGGTGAGTGAGCTGGATATAAATCAAGTCTACGCCATACAAGACATAAAGTAGTGTGAAGATGTAGGAGGTGTGGGAAGGATTGGTGGGTTGCTATATAAATATGAGTGGAAGGTGTAGTAGAAAAGGTAAATGGAGGAGGTGGTGTGAAGTGGGAGGAGGGTTGATGAGATAATATGGGTGTATCTTGCATAGTGGGAGGTTGATGTGGATTGGAGGAGGTGGATGCGATATTACTTGTATTATGTGTTGGAGGGTGATATTGTGAAGTTGATGGATATGTGTTATCAATATACTGACATGGAGTAGGGGCAAATTGGGTGGATGATAAGGGTGGACCAGGTGGAAGAGTGATGATATTATAGAATTTGAATGGATCACTATCGAAAGGGATGTAGTGGACTAATCTATTATGTACATTTTTTATATAATGATGAAGCGTGGTGAGGACGTATTGCATGTCCCAGATCCAAGGACATACTAATAGGATGTTATACTACATCTCACCTTCAATAACATGAAAGAGAGTGGAAATGATTTTGGCACCCACCTTGATGTGCAAGGCAATGGTACCAAGGGTAGGATGCATGGAGCCATCAAAGGCTCAAAGGTCTATGGATGGAGTGGCAATATGGTAAGGGGAAGACGAATATGGCCTAGGGCAGTAGTATAAATGATGTTTATGGATGAATCGATATCTATGAGAACACACTTATAGGTGACGGTATTGATGAAGGCTTGAATATGTAATGGGGGATCCGCTTCTTTGCCTACAAATTTTGTAATTTCATGGTCATGGAAGTTGATATAAGGTTGTAGGAATCTCTAAAAATTGTTAAAAAATTTGGCAAATGCATCTGCACCATGGGTATCGAGATCAAGAGAGCAAAGGATAGAATCAAGGGCTTCACGATGAGGTGGATATTGCTGTAGAAAGGTCATAAATGGATAACCTTACTAGGATAGTGTGGAGATGGTGGAAAATACTACCATGGATGGTGATGATATTCCATGGAAGAGGTGGAGGAATTGGTGGTGTGATGATGGAAGTGGTGAGTGGTGGTTGCTGATATATGAAAGGTGATGACTTTTTGGTGTCTATAGAAAGCTCACATTTTGAAAGCTTTGCTCACCATCATATCCCTTTTATTTTGTTGGGATAAAATTGAAATAAAATAAAATCAAATTCAATTAATCAATTCAATCAATCCAATCAAATAAATAAATCAATCAAATAATCAATCAACTTGGGGGTTGGTCAACAAAAAATGGTATTTTTGAAAACAATTATTTTACTTGCATTTAATTTATCAATATGGGAGTTCATAAACTTGTTGAGTACCTGTGCAAAATATATGCCTATAGTATTTGGGATATGAGTCCTATGTGTCACTTGGTTTAGTGGGGTGTGTGTTGTTCATGTAGTTCAATTCATCCAAACCAACAATAATTAAGTGCAAGAAAATAAATACTAATTGAAACTATAGGAAAAAAAAATTAAATTATCAATTATAAAACACATGACTGAAAGGAAAATTACAAAAAATTAACACACAATTCAAAGGAATTTATAGGAACTAAACATATTGTAAAAATGAATAAAGCCAAAAATAAACACACTTGTGGAATTAAATTAAAGGGTAAATAAGCACACTTGCAAAAATAAATAAAATAGGACAGAAACACACAACATGAATAAATGAAAGTAGAACAGGGGAGGATTACTGCCTAAAGTGGGCCCAAGCTTCTACAAATGTCTACCCAACTAGTTCACTCAATCACTCTTCCAAACATGCAAATAAAAAGAATACTCAATATTTTATTTACAATGCAGTATATAATAACATTCGGGTTTAAGATCCTTCACGTCAGGGGTGGCCTATATTTTATACATAATGTAGTTATCCCCTATTACAAAATTATACTATTCTAATTTAATTATTTCATGCAATTTGCTATGGCTGGTTCGTGTGCAGTTTTAGTTGGTATCTAATAAAAGATTAGATATGCTAAAATTAATATTTTTAAATTAGCAATAGAACTCCCTAAGTTTGTACAATAATATATTTCTAAACTTACGCATGGTATTCAAGTTAAATAGTCAACACATACTTTATTCCACTGGATATAAGCACCTATTGGCTTGTGACTAGAATACAAGCACCTTTTCGGCCTATCACTTGTATGAAGACACTGCTTATAGGCCCTTTCTATTTATGTAAGAGTTGTCACATTTTTTCTTCACCAAAATATAGGCACTTGCTCTATCATCTGAATACAAGTACATTCCAACCTATTGTTGGAAGATATACACTTGTTCTATCACTAGAATACAAGCGCTTGTTCTATCACTAGAAGATAGGTGCTTGTTATATCACTAGAAGATAGGTGTATTCTGACCTGTGACCGAGATACAGGCCATACCTTAGTGAATTGGGATGATTTTTCCAATGTTGTTATCTCTATTAAATTACCCATTGTTCCTCAAATGAATTACAAGTCTTATCCAATGCTAGGTCCATGTGGGATCTTGACTAAATGGTGCAAAAAATCAATAAAATACTACATCTACACACATTTCCTACTAAAAACACCATTCAAGCATAATACATCAATTTCTATTAAATGTATGCAATAATTACACAAAAAGACAATTCTAATGTTAATAATGTCACACAAAAGCTCATTAAAACATGCACAAAAAATGAGAAATTATATTGCACATCATCCCCCCATGTCCTCGTGGAACCTTTTGTTTATAATCCCCTATTTTAGCAACAACCTTCCAATAATCCTTATTCCAACATTTTCTTTCTTGAGTTATGGATTTTTCCTTCTCTTTTTCTTGTTTACGCTTGCCATGTTGTTTGGCCTGATTGGGACCTTCCTCTATTTCAAGTGTTTTCTTACACTGATTCCATCGTGTGGGTTGGTAGGAAGTTACCCCTATTTTGGGGTTTCTTTTACGTCGATCCTTCCTATCTATGTTGTCTTCCACCAGTAGTCTAGTACATATGGTTGCATCCTTTTGTAAAGTTGGTTTAGACTACATCCAAAAGAAATGATTTTTAGGTAGTCATTCTACTATTGTGAGTTTTGGTATATCCCATACTGGAAACCATGATGTATCAAATATTTGATCTTTTAGAAAATATGTTAGGGTTATGCATAGCGGCTATTTTTAGCCAATTGGCTAAAATTAGGATTTTCAAAATTTGGAATTGGCTAATATTTGAGACCCTTGACCAAGGCCCATTAGCCAAAAATTTCTAGGTGCAATTTTTTTGGGGGGGTCAATTCGCCCCAATTTTATAATAATTTGACCATTTTAAGTTTAAATTTCCAACATTACCCCTAATAATAGTTAACCTTCTACAT
Source organism: Wollemia nobilis (assembly GCA_028583015.1). Taxonomy (NCBI): domain Eukaryota; kingdom Viridiplantae; phylum Streptophyta; class Pinopsida; order Araucariales; family Araucariaceae; genus Wollemia; species Wollemia nobilis. The sequence goes on from JAQPPZ010005611.1 coordinate 1,314,974, forward strand.
GTGTTTTGACACTATTCACCTAGATTTTGAAATTGATTCGTCAAATTTTTATAAATACATTTTGGAGCTGACCCCTTATGCATAACCTTGAAATATGTTATCTGTGGGTCAAGCATTACATCATCTATATCATCCTTGTCATCATCATATGACAAAGGTTTAGGTGCTCTTAATAGTTGTGGTGTTGGAATATGTAATGCAACATTGTGTAAATTATTCTTAGACTAAAATATAAATTCTAAATAATAATATTTGAATTAGAAAATAATTATATTTTATGTAAAAATATTCCCACCCAATTAATAAATAAAATAAGGGTGCTAGGAATATTTAATTTGTGGGAAAAAGTTATTTCTCCTTTTCTAAAAAATATTAAAAAGTAACCAATCACTTTTTAATATTTTATAGATGCCACTTATCACACATCTCAAGATAAGATTGTGATAATATTAGGGCAATTTTAGGATTGTAGTAGAAAAGCTTCTCTTTAAATATGGGTGTTCTCTACTACATCTTTTCATATCATGTTGATGCATATTGTTGCATAACATTGAAGCATTCTTGTATTGTTGAATCATTGAATAATATAGTGAGCTTCATAGTGGATGTTTCCCTTCTTCATTTGAAGTAGGATTTTACCACTTAATATTGGTGTTGTGGGTTTTCCTCTTTTGTGTGCAATTGATCTTGTGGAGCATTCTTCGATCTTGGGGAGACTTTGCTTGTCTCACATTTGGTATTAGAGCGGTTGGGATCTTCATCAAGTGTCTTCAATCCTTTGAGGTGAAAAACCCATTAAGGTATTTTTTTTTGTTTTAATGCATGCATTTGATATTTGGGTATTTTATGCATTTGATATTTGGGTAAACTTATTTTGCAAATCTGCCATTAGGGTTTATAGATTTATTGTGTTTTTTTATCTAGTTGTTAGATATTTTGCAAATGGTGTTTTCATTTTAAATCTATAAATTTTTGGCATTGAGCTTTTGCTGGAAGGGTTTTGGAGCCAAACGGACCCCATGGTTGCGTCCGGAAGACCCAAAAACCCTATTTCCATGTATTATTTGCCCTATTTTGGTGAAAAATAAATCAGAGGCAATTTTTTTTTTTATTTGGGGGCCAAATGGCCCCCTACCCATTTTGTTGTACAGTCTGATTTTTTTTTATTATTCTATTTTTTAATAAAAAAATAGTCATTTAATAAAAAAACAATCATTTTTTTATTCTATTTTTTAATAAAAAAAATAGTCATTTAATTAAAAAAACAGTAATTTATTATTCATTTTTTTAATAAAAAACCGTCATTTATTTTATTTTAAGACCTAATAGTCATTTTTTTTGCATAAATTGAAATGAATTTTTTATTATTGTATAATGAAACTAGAATCCTTTTATGAAATTTTTGGCAAATTTTTAGTCAAATTGTCAAATAATTTAGACCTTATAGTCATTTTTTCTCACATTAACAATGGTTTTTTGTGAGTTTGCTTGTTTTGCAAGGTTATCCAAGTATGTTTTGGAGTATACAAGGCAATTTCGGATCAACTTTTTCACTCTCTTCCCCCTATTTTTATTAATTTCTTCTAATCTCTCTCAAGCATTTGCTTGAAGCATAATGTAAATTAATGTAACTTGTATCTCTCATAATGAAAGTAAAATAGAATGAAAGTGAGAGAGAGAAAGAGAGAGAGAGTGTATTTGTATTTTGCCTATTTTGCATCTCAACTAATCTAACTACTAACTTACTAACTTGCTACTAAACAATCTACTAATCAACTAACTTGCAATTTATTAATTTTCATATTAATCAAGAAAATTAAAAATGAATCAACTTACTAACCACAACTTTAGTATTTGATTAAAATTTATTTAGTATTGAAACACAGTTTATATTTTCTAAACACCTATTGAATCCAAAATAATCCACTCTTATATCCGAAGTGTTCCATCGATGGCCTCAACCCTTTGTTAGCCTAAAACTTAAGTACCTATGGAAAATCTATTGGCATCATTTTATCTGGAATATTTGGCTAGAAAGGTACCATAGAGCCTTTAAGGATACCATTCACAACCCAAAAACCATCCTCAACAGGATTATTGTCTCTGTGAAAGAAAACCTTAGCACCTTAGTTGATGAGAACCACTCAATCATTCCCCAAGAAAAACAATTAGCTCGGGCCTTAGGTATTAAGGACAAACCTTCCATTCCTTTTCCCAATCCCAAAAATGGGATTTCTTGGGAGCCACCCCCCCAGGGTTGGTTTAAACTAAATTTTGATGGTGCAGCCAAGGAGAACCTGGGAAGAGCTAGAGCTGGAGGAATAATCAAGGATCATCAAGGAAATCTGGTCAAGGCCTTCGCTGAACCATTGGGAATCAGAACTAATAATGAAGCAGAAGCTAGAGCCCTTTGGAGAGGGTTGCAAGTAGCCCAAGCAACTCAAGGTAACTTGATGATTGAATGTGGCTCTATGAATATCATCAACCGGTTAACCAATGGCAAAAAACCTCCATGGAGAATCGATGGAGTCATCCATGAATTGAGGATCCTTTTTGCGGCAAGACAGAATAGGAGGGCTCATCATGTGTACCATGAGGCCAACAGGTCAGCTGAAAAATTAGCCAACATAGGTGTTGATGTTGGTAGTTTGGTTACATGGACACAAGGTGTGCCACATGAAGTGGAAAACATTATTAGTCATAAAAATAAACCTACCCGTTAAGGAGAAATATGAATGGGTGTTCTTTCCCCATGGAGCTGGTAATAACTATGGGGTTTCCCTCTAAATCATACCAAATTGGAAATGAAGGTAACAGGGTGTAAGCCTTGGAATATTTTGACAGAGAATAGGAAATGGGCAAGCAACAGGGTTCAGAAGTGCAAAGTTCCAAACTTCAATTCCTGTCAATGTAAGTAATGTTTACAGTTATTTTTAGGTATGGGTGTGCTTTGTTAGTAAGGTTTTGTAGGGGATTCAACACAATTTATGGTAAGAAAGTTTCAAGGATGACTAGGATCTACAATCTCAGCAGAAGGCTAGATATTGTAATAGGTTTTGGGTTAACCTGCAAAACTCAGTAATTAATGAAGACTTTTATTTACCAAAAAAAAAAAGAATCTGCTCTATCGATAGCAAGTCCTTTTCGGGTCCTCGTACCCGTACCATTTTGGGTAGCTTGGTTGACCTTGGGTGAGATGAATTGGCAATTCATTAGGCTATAGCAAAACCTTAAAATGAATACTAACTTACTAACTTATTGACTATCTAACATTTAACAAATATTTTATAGTTCAATTCAAGTTAATTTATTTTGTTGCAAGATGATTGTTATGGTTAGTTACCTTCTTATTGCAAGTTAATCTATTGCAATTTAATCTTGGTTTATTTCCTTTATTCAATTACAATATGGTTATATTTTTTTATTGCAATATGGTTATAGTAGTTCATGATGATGTTGATTATATTTCATGATGATGCTTATCTCTCTTGATGATGCTTAATTTTGATTATCTTTCATGATGATTATCTTTGATGATTGAAAAGTAGATTACTTGAAAGTTATGTTTTTTTTTATATATGCAAGTATGTTTATCTACTTTCTTATTGCATCATTTATTTCCTTTCTCAATGCATCTTATGTTTTGATTATGTTCACTTTCTAGAATGGCTGATCATGGAATCTCCTTCACACCTAAGCACATCCTTGATGGATCAAATTTTGGAATATGGGAACCAAGGATGAGGGCTGAGTTTCAAGCAAGAAAGTTATGGCCCATTGTGAATGTAGATGAAATAATCCCAACCCAGGAAAGGACACTTGAGACATACAACAACAAGAGTCACCTTGCACTTTACATTATTATTAATAGTGTGAGTGATGAGATATTTCTCACTATAAACCATTGTGAGCATGCTAAAGATGCATGGGATTTGCTAAAACAAGTCCATATAGGGTCTAACACATCAAGGAAATTCACTTTATTGTCCAAAATTCTTAGCATTATGCAAGGTGAAGAATAAAGTGCCTTGATCTTCCTATCAAAGATGAAAGACATGAGAACTCAAATATTGGCTTGTAATTGTGATTGGATAAGTGATAAGCTCTTAAGATTTATCATTTTGAGGAACTTGTCAAGCAAGTTCAAGAATTTTTTCACCATTATTGAGACTAGGCTAGAGCAAGAAGAAGATGGCATTCCTCTCAACACTATTTCACAATTATTGATTCAACATGAAGAGTCTCTTAATAGAGACAAAGTGAATGGTCAAGTTTTCAAGGAGAAGAATTTTGCCTTGAGTGCCACTAAGGCTTCCTTCAAGAATAAATACAAGGTAAGGAAAAATAAAAATTTCCAACCCAACAAGCCTAGAGTTGATTTCACTTGCAAATTTTGTGGCAAGAAAGGACACAAGGAATAAAATTGTTTCAATAAGAAGAATATTTTAGAAAAGGAAGAGCAAGAAAATCCTAACGAACAAGGCCCTAAGAAATGGTTTGGCAAGGAAAAGAAAAATAACAACAATATAAAGAAAAATTCAAATAAAAATGTCTTTGTTTGTGCCCTCTACTTCATTCACTCATCTACTTATAATGAATGGGTGTTAGATTATGGATGCACTAACCATATGTGTTTTTAAAAGGATAAGTTTGTGGACTTTCATAAGCACTCTTCAGATTCAATTGTCATTGGTGATAATACTATACTTCAAGTAGAAGGTGTTGGCAATGTTTTAATTGAAGGAAAATTACTTGATAATGTCCTATATGTGCCTAAGCTTAGGAGAAATTTAATTTCAGTTTTGCAAGTTGCTAGAAGTGGTCACACTATTGAGTTCAATGCAACTTCATGGAGCATTAGTAAAGGCATGCTACCAATCATTACAGGTTATGTGAAGAATAATATTTATGTGTTATGTGATGCTCCTCCTAAAGTATGTTTAGCAACTAATGTTTCTCCTAGTAGCAAGCTTTGGAACTTAAGGTTAGGACATACAAACTATCAAAATATTCAAATGATGAAGTCCAAAAATTTGGTTGAAGTCTTGCATAACATTTCACCTATTCATGGTTTGTGTGAAACATGCATCTTAGGCAAGATGAGCAAACAAAAGTTTGCAAAGGAAAAGTCAACAAGGGCCACACAAATTCTTCAACTCATTCATACGGATATTATGGGTCCATTACATGTTATATAACTTGGTGGTGCATCCTGTATTCTCAAATTTATAGATGATTATTCAAGAATGATATTTGGGTATCTACTTAAGAATAAATCAGATTGTTTTGAGACATTCAAGGAGTTCAAAGCTTTGGTAGAAAATCAAAAGGGAGCAAAGATCAAAATTATTAGAAGTGACAATGGAGGGGAGTACAATAGAAATTATTTCAATGAGTTTTGTTCTTCTCATGGGATCAAAAGACAGTTTACTTGTCCATACACTCCTCAACAAAATGGTGTTGCAGAGAGGAAAAATAGGACAATCATGGAGATGGTAATATGTATGCTTGGTGACCACTTACCTCAATTTCTTTGGGGTGAAGTAGCCAGTACAACAATATACATTCTTAACAGGTGTCCTTCAAAATTAGTTGAGGGGAAGACTCCTTATGAGGTTTGGAATGGTAAGAATCTGAATTTGTCACACTTAAGAGTGTTTGGATGTGATGCATTTTCATATATTCCTTTAGAAAAGAGGAAGAAATTGGACAAAAAGTCTCAAAAATGCATCTTTGTTGGCTATGATGCATAACATAGGGGCTACAGGTTATACTCACCTTCTTCACACATTGTATTTGTTTCAAGAGATGTTAAATTCAATGAAGACCTTATTGAGTTATAAAAGGGTGGGCCTTGTATCAAAAGGACCAGGTGGTTGGATCATTCTAGGGGTCCTAAAGAGTAGAATTCAATTAGCCAAATGATAACTAGAAGTATGACCCTTAACATGTCTCTTCTAGCTAATATAGAGAATGATCATGAGCCTACTTCTTACCAAGAAGCTTCACAACACTCTTGTTGGGTTGATGCCATGAAGGTTGATATGGATTCTCTTCTAAAGAATAAAACTTGGGATCTAGTGCCTTATCCTAATAAGAGAAATGTTATTGGGAAAAAGTGGGTCTATAGAATCAAGTACAATTCTAATGGAGAGATATAAAAGTATAAGGCTATATTGGTTGCTAAGGGTTATGCTCAAAAATATGGCATTGACTATGATGAAACCTTTGTACTAGTTGCCAAAATGCCCACCATTTGGCTTCTCGTTGCTATTGCTACTGCTCAAGGTTGGCAGATTTTTTAGCTTGATGTGAAAAGTGCCTTTCTAAATTGTGATTTGGATGTGGATATCTACATGAGTCAACCACAAGGATTTTTTGTACAAGGTAAGGAAACACTTGTGTGTAAACTAAAGAAAACCTTGTACGGTCTGAAGCAAGCACCTAGAGCATGGTACATGAAGATTTCATGTTACTTCTTATCTCTTGGTTTTGATAAATGCTATTCAGATATAGATCTCTATGTGCTTAGGAAGGATAACTTGGTCATTTTAATTGATCTATTTGTTGATGAGCTTATTATGACTGGAAATGAGAATGAGGTTATTTTTGATTTCATCTCCAAATTAAAGTGAAAGTATGAAATGACTGAACTTGGTCTTCTACACTACTATCTTAGCATGCAAGTTTATCAGCATGAGGATTGTACCTTTTTGAGTCAATCCAAGTATATTGAAGATCTTCTTAAGATTTTTGATTTTGAGGATGGCAATCCTACTTCCATTCCTATTTCTACAGGGGTTAAGTTAAAAGTAAGTACAAAATCTCAATTGGCTGATGCTACATTGTATAGGCAGCTCATTGGTAGTCTTCTTTATGTTACCATCACAAGGCCATATATTGCTTTTGTAGTTGGTATGATGGCTAGGTTCATGCAGAAACCTTATATTGAGCACTTAAAAGCTACCAAGAAGATTTTGAAGTACCTTTTAGGTACTAGATATTTGGCACTCAAGTATTCTAGGCTTCCTTCCTTTGTTCTTTTTGGCTATGTTGATTCTAATTTTATAGGGGATAGAATAGACAAAAAGTCTACCACAACATATGTTTTTAGTATTGGGTCTACAACTATCTCATGGTCTTCCAAGAATCAATATACAATTGCTCTTTCTACAATGGAAGTGGAGTATAATGCTACGACAACAGATGACTAGGAAGCGGTTTGGCTTCGTACCCTCAAGAAGGAAATTGGATTTGAGCAATTTGGTACTTCATGTTTGCTCTCTGATAATCAATAAACTATTGCCTTGGCTAAAAATATTGTAATGCATCAAAGGAAAAAACATGTGGAAATCCAAGCCCACTTATCAGAGAGAAGGTATTGGATGGGACTATTCAGTTGGAGTATTGCCCATCATCTACTAATTCTTCTAATTTGTTCACCAAACCTCTTCCAAAGGAGTAGTTTTGTAAGCTAAGGGACTCACTTGGTTTGGTGAAGTTTTCCTCAAGGGGGAATGAAGTGTAGTTACACTTGTGTAATGACAAATTCATCCTTATGAGGTGTTTTTTGCTATATATATGATTTGATCTTTCATGGTATAATTTATTTTTGTATCTCTTTCGAACATGGTACTTTATTGTTTGCCTTGTGCAACTTTTGTACATGTTACTTTATAGATGGCATTATGCAATTATGGTATATGATACAATTGCTTTATGCGACTCTTTTACATGGTACTTTCTTGTTTCCTTGTGCAACTTTGTACATGTTTTTATGTAGTTGGCATTATGCAATTGGGTTATCATGGTACTTTTTTGTTAGCATTTATGCTACATTTGTACATGATATTTTATGGTTAGCTTTATGCAACCAGTGTGCACACTTTATTATTTTCATATACCTTATGCAACTCTTGTACATGGTACTTTGAACGTGGTACTTTAGAGTTTACATTATCATGGTACTCCTTGTTTGTTTTATGCAACTCTATACATGATATTTTTTTATCAACTATATAGCACGTGACTATAAGTATGGCTTGGCATATTTTTGTGATGACTTATAGTTCACTATTTGTTAGATCAATTTTGTTATCATATTTGGATATTTATATATGTCGTGGTGAATATATTTATGATGATGTATCTAAGTGATATTATGTTGAGTTGCTTGTAGCTTGCAGGTACTTCCATTTGGGGTTTTGTAGGATTACTAAATACACCCTTGTGATGTTTTATTCTTGTCATTTGCAATCACTTGTGGTTGATGGATGTCTTTGTAAGTTGCTTGTATCTGAAGCTACTCCATTGGGGGCTTGCAGTCTCATTTTGGCCCATTTTGTATTGGTGCCTTATTGTAGACCATTCTTGGTCATAGAAGCTCATTGTAACTATATTACTCATTTGATTCTCATCCTCGTTTGTATCTTTAGGGGGATAATGTTTCTTTATTTCATAATTTCTTTCCCCAATATTGCATTAAGGGGGAGTGTTGGAATATGTAATGCAACATTGTGTAAATTATTCTTAGACTAAAATATAAAGTCTAAAGAATAATATTTGAATTATAAAATAATTCTATTTTATGTAAAAATATTCCCACCCAATTAATAAATAAAATAAGGGTGCTAGGAATATTTAATTTGTGGGAAAAAGTTATTTCCCCTTTTCTAGCAAATATTAAAAAGTAACCAATTATTTTTTAATATTTGATAGATGCCACTTGTCACACATCTCAAGATAATATTGTGATAATATTAGGGCAATTTTAGGGTTGTAGTAGAAAAGCTTCTCTTTAAATAGGGGTGTTGTCTACTACATCTTGTCATATCATGTTGATGCATATTGTTGCATAACATTGAAGCATTTTTGTATTGTTGAATCATTGAGTAATATAGTGAGCTTCATAGTGGATGTTTTCGTTCTTCATTTGAAGTAGGGTTTTACCACTTAATATTGGTGTTGTGGATTTTAATCTTTTGTGTGTGATTGATCTTGTGGAGCATTTTTCGATCTTGGGGAGACTTTGCTTGTCTTATAGGTGGCATCATGGGCTCCTTTTCATACATCCCCACTTATTGATAAAACTTCATCATATTTGATGGATGTCCATCATAAAAAACATACAGGACCTAGAATTATTTTTTCCTGGTAGGATTAATGTGGATTCCCAACTCCCTAGTCATCTATTTATGGGATTTGCATTATTTTTTTATCTTTTTCAAGTCTATTTGAGATTTTCCATTTTTTTTTCATGGATTGTGAAGGCTTCCATTGATGCATATCATTCGTAATCAGATTTGGGGTCCTACTACACATTTGTTCTTCATTGCAGTGGCCTCTTGATCTTAACCTTCAATATCCTCTAGGTGGTTTCTTTGACTTAGAATTTGTTTGGGGTTTATTTGTAGGTTTGGGGGCTCCTACATCCATTTGTAGCATCAAGAGACCAATCACAACTTTCCTCTATGGAGGTGGTATTTCCTAGATATTTGATTACTTTTCTTCTTGCGTGCCTTGATCTAGTAGCATGTTGACAAGAGGCTCAGTCTCTAGCTATGCGTTAGATTGACCAACCATGGTTTGGTAAACTGGTGGCTGACTAGTTGACTATGCATCTATAGATGAATCAATCAATTATTTTTATTGACCCACATTATTTGGCTCCTCTAGCTTCTTAGTTGAATGGATAATTGTATCTTGTGCAAGTGATTTTCTAGCTAATTGGATAATGTCCATATGTGGTGTAGACTACCTATTTGGGTAGTATTTGAATGGTCAAATACTAGCTGACCAATTATTGGATAGCCATAGTGTTTTTGGCTAACTCAATAGCCTCACTATCCATAATTTTGATCATAGGGAGCCCATGCTACAAAATAGGACTCCCCTATTCCTAGGAAGCATATACCACAGGGGCTTCTTATTGGTCTTTTGCATCAAACATCTAGAGTTTTATGCCCTCCTGAATTAGAATGGAATACATCTATAGATGCCACCTTATCTTCTGAATCAATAAAGGAAATCCTTGGGTTGATGCCCCAATCCATCTATACAATAGTGTTAACTCAATCTACTTTGGTGGTCAACACTTGCTACAATTGCTAGACCATGTTCTTCAATTGTTGCACTATCTCTTAAAAATACCATATATTATTAATATATTCTTGCTACTTTATTGTGGTAGCTCATAAAGACTCCTATAATTCATATTAATATGCTTTAATTTCTCCTCCCATTTGGAGGCTTGCTCTTTATGGATTTCAATTGGTCCTAGAGGTCTTCCTAAAAATAATTACTATGAGGCACTTCAACAAAGGCCATGCCCTGCAACACATGAGTGACCAATTTGTCTTCTGTCATGTGTTATTCATCATCATTTGATGAACTTTAATTGACCAAAGATTCCATTTTTTCTCTACTCTTCACTAGTGGTGATTTTATCCAAAATGGGATTGAGCTAGCCCGTTCTACCTTCTAGTTTGAGTGTTGGGAGATAAGAGATGCCATTGCCTATGATGGTCTTGTTTTAGCCTACTCTGCCTCCCTTATAGAGTGGTTGTATTGGGAGATAGGTGATGACATTGCCTATAAGGGGATAAAATTTACCTACTCTACCTTCTCTTCAAATTGGATGTGGTGGAAGATAGGAACTTTTTTCTCTTCATCCTCTTTATCTTCCTATCACCCACTAGTCAATTTTGATGCAAAAATATCCTCTTCAGCTACTGGTGTAGCCCTCTACATCTCAACATATCGAATTAGGGTTGAAATCAGCTTGTGATACCCTAATTTTATTACATTACCCACATGGTATCGAATGGACTCATCCTTTAGGGCACACATTAGATAATAGGGAATATTAATGTGATCCCCATGCAATAGGTGATTTATAAACTAACGGTGGTTAGCATTCAACCATGAGTATTTTCTTGTACAAGTAAAAAACCTTACCACTTTCTTGAATACCTGATGTCATAATTCAAGTACATACTATTTTGGCAATCCATACCATGTCAACTACATAGTGGGTTGCTCAAAAAAAAATTTAGCATAACACCCAATATTATCATCTTTGTATGTCCAATCTCTTATGCATGGGAGGTCGATAACTTATGCAATGTACTCCTCTATTATTGGTATGATCAGATCATGCATCCTCACAATACCATCATCCATGGAGGTTGTAAATTCTCACACCACTACAATATACTCATATTGGTTGACTAGGAAGCAGTAATCCATCCACCTGCTAGCCTCAAAATATTCCCAAATGAAACATGTTATGCCTAAGATATCTCTAGGCTCATACTTCTTCAGTGCGTGATTGCTCAAAGCACTCACATGGTGTCGTATGCTCTATTCTTTTGATATTTCTCTGGTTGTAAAAATTTACTTTGATCTATTTTTTTTAAACATGTTGAAGCATGCAATTGTATCTATGCATATAGGGCACCTATCTTCCTATAATAAATAGTAATTATGGTATCTACATAATTAACTCTTAAATCATATGCTAGATTTAGCTGGATAAAGTTACAACCTCCTCCCTTACACTTTATTGGTGCCACATGGCACATTGTAGACCTTAGGGTTGCATGATTGAACAATAGAACTTTGGGGCATGTGTTGGCATGTTACACAAAAATGTGTTTTTATGATAACTATGCATATATATAATAGAAAAATTAGTACATACCTAGGTGGTTTTTCATGAATCATGTTATGTTAATTCTTGATGGTGCAATATTTATTGATCAAAGTGTGACAACAGTGGAGTGGGGTGAATCAATGACATGTATTTTTCTATGCATGGTGATCTTGTTAAAATAATATTATTGGGTACTGCATTATTATTAGTCTTGAGGTATTATGCAAAAAAAAAATTAAAAAATGATTATTTTATTCTACTATGAGATGACACACATCCCCTTTGGAATTTGATATGCATGTATTCGAAGTATGTGGTTTTTCTAGTGGGAATATGTGGACTCTAATGGTAAAATATCGGGATGCAAATAGATTCCATCATCGATAATGGTAAAAATAGGTATACTCAGTTCAATGAAAAGTTTGACTTCATTTACTGTGCATGGATATATGCACCACCACTACTCTAAATATAGGCACCTACTACTTCTATAATATAGGCACTTGTTGCTTTTATAAATATAGGCACCATATCTACTTTGGAATATAGGAACCCCTATTTTTGTTCTATGCATATAGGCACCCTATGTTGGGAATACACACCTTTTATTTGTTCTTCTAGATACAAGCACCCACTGGTTTTGGGATATAGGTACATTTTCTCTGTTTTGTGGATATAGGCACCCTGTGTTTGGAATACAAGAACCCATTGATTTAGGAATATAGGCAATGACTACCTTTTAATTTTTTTACTTAAATATATGTGCATTATTCCCAATAGGAAATAAACACATGTAAACAAGTTTGATCATAGACAATGCACTTCTAATTAAAAATTGGCACCTTATCTACATTGCTACAATTCTTAAAAATAGAAAATGTGGGGAAACATGGCTTCGTTCCTGATAGGCCTAGTTTGATCTGACTACCTACATATTGCATCTAAGTACATGTCCTACAAAAATAAACACATAAAAAGTAAAATAAAAATAGGGATCATGGCTTTGTGCATGATAGACCTAGTTGCCCAGATGCCTACAAATTACATCTAAGTCCACATAACCCTACAAAAAAATAAAAATAAAAGAAAGAAAATCCTATGCTAATATTAGAAAAAAAATATAAATAATAATAATATTTTTTCATGAATTCATAAGTGTTCATCAAATTGCTAAAATATTTTTATCAAATGGGGTCTCCCCCATGCATACATTTGAGCCAATTGCATGGATTGAAGGTGCATGATACAGACATAAGTGGTGGCCATTTACTATTAAAATAATACCACTATCATTGATGGTTTTGATGTGGACAACACCATTATTAATTATCTCAACCACTTCATATGGGCCCATCCACCTTTGCATGAGTTTTCCCTTGTTCTATTAGAATATGAAATCATAAAGTAATGCCCAAATATCCTTCCTTAAACTATTTGAGCCATATATTGCAGCCATACCACATGGCCCTCTACTTCTACATAATTTCTATGCACGATAGTGCATATTTTCAATATTCATCCAACTGGTTCAGTTGGTGAATCCATTATTGTTGCATTAAATCTAGATTTAAGTTTAGCTTCATTGTATTTTGTAGGGTTTTAATTTCAAACTCGATTGCCATCATAGCATTTTTTCCATACACCAACTAAAATGGTGTAAATATTGTAGTGGTTTTGCAGGAAGTGTGATATGCTCATACTGCTTCTTATAGGTGAATTGTCCAGTCCTTTTGTTGTTGTTGCACTATTTTGGTGAAAATGTTCTCTAACTCTCTATTTGTGACCTTCACCTACCCATTTGCTTGTGGATGATAGGGGGTGGTATTATTGTTCTATATTTGATACTGCTTCATCAAATCCCATTTCATCTTTGAGGTGAATTAGATCTCTTGGTCAGTGGTAATCTCCCTAGGAACACCAAACCTAATAAAAATAAATTCATACAATAACTGTGTTACAATATATTCTTTTCCATTTCAAATTTCTTACACTTTAACCCACTTAACCACATAGTCAGTACATACCAAAATATATCTTTTACCATTAGACTATGGATTAATTGGTCCAAAAAAATCATTCCTTATTTATCTATTGGTTCAATATACACATGGGATTTAAGTGGTATTTCATCACTTGGATTTGGTCTACCCATTCTCTAGCATTGGTCACACTGGTGAACATATTTGATTGCATATTTAAATAAGGAGAGTCAATAATACCCAACCTACAAAATTTTAAATGTAGTTCTCTTACCTACAAAGTGTTCATTGAATGGTTCATTATGATAGGCTTTTAGAATTTTGGGGTTTCATTTTCTGCAATACATCTACGCATGAGTTGATCGGTCCTAGTTTTATATAGGAAACCATCAATCCATGAAAATTTTACACTCTTCTCAATCAAATTTTGAGCTTTTCGAGGTGAGAGTCCAGGAGATATTTTACCAATGGCTAAGTAATTAGCTATATCTATGTATTAAAGTATTTGTTCATCAAGAGCAAAGAGATGCTCATCTAATAATCGGTCTTTAGTGGTAGTGTTGGCATGAGAGATTAACCTAGAGAGAAAATTTACAACATTATCCCTATTGAGTTTATCAACAATGGTTACATCAAATTTCTATAGAAGTAAAAGCCACCTGACAATTCTAACACTCATCATAGTCTTATTCATAAGATATATGATGGTTGTATGATATGTGTGCACAAATATTTTATAACCTATGATATAGTGGTGAAATTTATTTATAGCATGAAATAATGCAAGGAAATATTTCTCCATGATAGTGTATTTGACCTCAGCATCCGTAAGATGTTTATTGACATAATACATGGCATTAAATTCATCTCCATCCTTCTATCCTAGTGATACCCCTATATCATAATTGAATGCATCAGTATAAATATGGAAGGGGAGGTTCCAATTTGGACATATTAGTATAGTAGCAGTTGTCAAATTTTCCTTCAAAATTTGGAATGCTTGCTCACACTCACTAGTCCAGACAAACTCAACATTTTTTGTTAATAGTGTATGTAGTGGTTTAGTGGTTTTGCTAAAATATTGGATAAACCACATATAATATCTAGTAGAGCCTAAAAAACTATGGATATCTTGTTGGAAATTTGAGTTAATTTGAGGCATTTTATATTTTCATTGATGTCACATGGATCATTGATGTCACATGGATCATATTTGGTTTTGGTGGAAAAAGCACTTCATAGATAATCATCTATGATATTTTGGAGAGCATGGATATATACAAGGTTTTTATGAAAACCAAGGCAGGAAAAATAAAAGGTTTTATTTAAAACCATGGTGGGCTTATGTGGAAAGGGATTTTCTTAAAATCCAAGGTGGAATTTTGTTTCATCAAAAAAGGACCTCCGGTGATGAAGATATTAAAGTTTAAAGTTTAAGTTTAAATTAATGGAGGGCCGACCTATGTGCAATTAATGGAGGTTGGCATATATATATATGTAAAGGTTTCAATTTATTTTGAAAAGTGGGCATATTATATATCGTTGAAAATATTATTTCGAGGGCTATTTGACTAACTTATTTAGAAGGAGAAATAAGGTGTGTGTAAAGAGATATTTTTGATTTTACAAAGGGGTTCCAAAAGTGAAGTTTGCCTTGTTCTTTTTCAAGAGGATTAATTCTTTCATGAGGTGACAAGGTATGCAATATTGTGATTTATTTTATTTTATGGTATAAGTGGTTTTGGGAGTGAAAAGGTTATGCAATTTTTTGATTTATTTTATTTTATGGTACAAGTGGTTTTAGGAGAGATAAGGAAGTTGTGCAATTAAAGGCCTTGGTGATGATTATTGAAAAGTGGAGTAATGTTGATTATTTTGTGATCTACTAACCCTTGTGAATATTGGCAAAAGAATTTTGTGATTGTGGCAGATTTACAAAGAGGTTTTTTCATCTTCATAAAAAGTATGGGCACATTCTCCTATTTATTGTTTATGGTGGTTGATTTTTGAAATATCATTGGAGGGAAAAGGATTGTTTGTGGTTTCCTTTTTGAAAGTGGTTGGTTGAATGCTTCAAGGTTTTATGAATTGAGAGTTGTGTCTAAAACTTGTTTTATAAGCATAGTTGTTGAAGCCCATTTGTTGTGAAAGAACTTGAGTTAGAAAAGAACATGAGTATCATTGTTATGTGATATTTGTGGTTGAGCATTGTTGGAAACATTTGAGTTGGTTGATACATACTTGGACTAGGGTTGTGTGAGAGAGAGTTGTCCCTTGTGGTGATTGGTTGAGTTGAGTTGATTGAGCCTAGTCAAGTGATGTGTGAAGTGATTGTTCAAAACCTATGAAACAAACTATTCCATTATTCTGATTTGAGTTGAGAGTAATATTAGAACATATTGAGTCTCTAACAATTCTCTTTATGCTTCTATGAGATTGACTTGAGTTGATTTGAGATTGATTGTTTAGTAAAATTTGGGTTGAGAGTGAGATTAGAACATATTGAGTCTATAAAAATTCTCTTTATGCTTCTATGAGATTGACTTGAGTTGAGTTGAGATTGATTTGAGTTGAGTTGAGTTGAGATTGATTTGGGTTGAGAGTGAGATTAGAACATATTGAGTCTCTAACAATTCTCTTTATGCTTCTATGAAGTTAATTTGAGTTGATATTACCATTCATTGTTGAGTTCATTTTGAGTACTACTTGAGCATGATTGATTGAGCCTTTGAGAAGGCCTTTGGGACAGATTTGAGGATAGTTTTGGGACAACTTTGTGGATAGCTTTGTGGAAATATTTTTAGAGCATATTTGGGCAAGTTCTTGGTGAGCTTGCTAGAGCATATTTGGGCAAGTTCTTGGTGAGATTGCTAGAGTAGATTTGGGCAAGTTCTTGGTGAGCTTGCTAGAGTATATTTGGGCAAGTTCTTGGTGAGCTTGCTAGAGGAGAATTAGGCAAGTTCATGGTGAGCTTGCTTGAGAAAATTTGAAAAGTTTTGTGTGAGCTTGTTAAGCAGGTTCTATGTGAGCCTATTGTGCAGGTTTTATGTGAGCCTATTGAGTAGGTTCTTAGTGAGCCTATTGATAGATCTTTGGAGGTGACAAAGTATAGAGGATAGAGTCTCAATGGATAGAGATCCAGTAGCCAGTATAGTTGAAGACAAATATGAGTGAGGATTCTTCAAGTGGAGAGAGGTCCACCAGTCAGTGCAGTAGAGAGATAGAGTCTTATAGAAGATCACATAGCTAGAGCAGAAGGAGAAAGAGTTCTCTTATGGAAGAGATCCATGAACTTGAGATTAGGGAATAAACATCTCCTTTAGACAGAGATCCATAAACATTGTAATTGGGAGTGATTCCAAAAGAGATTGATTGAGAAAGTTTTAGTAAAATATTTTCTCCGTGGAGTAGCCCACATTGGGTGAGCCACGTAAATTGTGGTGTCTCTATTATGTATGGTTTTTTGTGCATTGCTTTGATTACTGTTATTGATACTGCTATCTTTACACAACATAATATTGAATTGGAAGAAAAAGTAAAAAGTGGTCTTATACTGTTCACCCCCCCTCTCAGTATAAGCTTGTGTTCTTCAATTGGTATCAGAGCAAGTTCCTTCAAAAAGGCTAACAACTTGAGGGAAGATTCTACAAGAACACAAATGGCTTCATAGAATGGATTATCTACAAATAAGGCTCCATTGTTTGATGGTAACAATTATGCTTTCTAGAGCATGAGGATGAAGAACTACTTGATATCACAAGGATATGAGGTATGGAAAATGGTTGAAAAATAGTATAGGATTGAAGGTGATCCCGAGGAAGATAAGACTACCAGGAAATTGGTTGAGATAAATGCAAGAGCAATGAATTGTATTTTGAGTGGGCTACGTGAGATAGATTTTGCAAAGGTCATGGTATGTACTTTAGCTAATGAGATGTGGACCAAGTTGAGGAATACTTATGAAGGATATTCCAAGGTAAAGTTGGCAAAGAAATCTTACTACATTGTAGAAGCAAGTGATAATTCAGATTACAGTGATAAAGATCAGTCAGATGAAGAAGAATGTACATTCTTTGGAATAAGTGAAGAAAAGCAAGAACACCTATTCCTAGGTATTGAAGTTAAAGAAGAGGATGTGCCTATTGAAGAAATACATGAAGAGCTTGCCATAGCCATTGAGCAAGTAGATAGGTACAAGAAAGGTCTAAGGATACTAAAATGCTTCATATGTGGATATTTTGGGCATATAGATGATGATTGCACATACTACAACAATTACAACAAGGAAAGTGTATTTGAAAAAGAAAGCAACAATTCTAGTGACAATTCCAGTAGCATTGAAAACAAAGAAGTCTCATTTTTTGTAATAGAAAAGGAAGAGGATGAGCCAAGTAAACAAAAATCAGAAATCAAAAGGTTAAAAGAAGAATACAGGAATCTTGAAAACAAGATTCAAACGGATGTTAAAATCAGAGAAGAACTATTTCAAACAATTAATAATCTCAGAGAAGAGCTTCAAAATGCAAAAAGGATAGAAGAGAGGATGAATGAATAACTAAGGGTAACAATGGCAAGACATGATACATTAGATGAAAAGATTAAAAAAGGAGTGGAAACTTATTTTTAAGGTTGTATCTTACTTCCAAGAAAAGTCACACTCAAAAGGAAAGGAAGTTCTAAAATATGAAAGAAAGGAAGCACCTAATATTTGTGAGGAAAGTTCCAAAGTTCCTATGGCTCCAAATATTTAGTTTGGTTCTTGTTTTGAGATAGGTGAATCAAGTTCAAAAGGAAAAGAAATTCTTGAAGAGAAAGGCAAGGAAGAGGTTTTAGATGCTACAAAGAAGGTTCAAGAATGCAATGCACAAGTTGAAGATGATCATAAGGATAATGGTCAAGAAAGGTATGAGGAACCAAGGCATGAACAAAGGGCTTTTCAAGGATATTGTTTTTATTGTAATGGATTTGGACACAGAGCTATACATTGCAGGATCCATGGATCAAAGAAGTTTGATTTTTCTAGAAGAAACTTCAAGGGAAGAAGGTATGGTTTTTAGGGACATTGCTTCTCATGCAACAGGATTGGTCATAGAGCTTTTCAGTGCAAATGAAATGAGCAACATGGTTTTGGTTTTAGAGCTACACAATTCAGAAGTCATGGTTATAATGGTCATGAAAATAGAGCTTCACAATATAGGGTTCAAGAAAGGAATGGATATGGAAATTATTTTAAGAATAATTTCAGGACATGGGCACCAACCAAAGGCTATAATATCAAGTGTTTTAATTGCAATAACTTTGGGCATATTGCAATATGGTGTAGGACTCAATTCCAAACAGGTTCAAGGCAAGAAGGTCAAAAAGGTTCAAGACAAGAAGATCAAGTAATTCATCAAGAGAAGGATATCAGAAAAACATGGAAGGAAGTTGATAGAGGAAAGAATCAATGTAATATGGGAGTAAAGGTACTCCCACCCCAAAATTAATCACCTCAAGAGAGAAGGTGGTGAGGGGGCTATGCTTAAGAGTCATATTTTTTAGCCCCATAGGTGTCCCTTTTGCCATTGATGTCAAAGGGGGAGATATTTGAGTAATGGGGAGAGATTTGAGTTAGGGGGAGTAGCCTCCAAAGAGAGTATTGAGTTAGGGTGAGCAGCCTCCATAGAGAGTATTGAGTCAGGGGGAGCAAATTTGATTCTCAGAGATGGTTTTTAGAGTGATTGTGGTGTTTGCATTAGAGGTGTTGCCATCAATGACAAAGGGGGAGATTGTTGGAAATTTGAGTTAATTTGAGGTATTTTATGTTTTCATTGATGTCACATGGATCATATTTGGTTTTGGTGGCAAAAGCACTTCATAGATAATCATCTATGATATTTTGGAGAGCATGGATATTTACAAGGTTTTTATGAAAACCAAGGCAGGAAAAATAAAAGGTTTTATTTAAAACCATGGTGGGCTTATGTGGAAAGGGCTTTTCTTAAAATCCAAGGTGGAATTTTGTTTCATCGAAAAAGGACCTCTGGTGATGAAGATATTAAAGTTTAAAGTTTAAGTTTAAATTAATGGAGGGCCAACCTATGTGCAATTAATGGAGGTTGGCATATATATATATATATATATGTATGTAAAGGTTTCAATTTATTTCATAAAGTGGGCATATTATATATCGTCGAAAAGCTTATTTTGAGGGCTATTTGACTAACTTATTTAGAAGGAGAAATAAGATGTGTGTAAAGAGATATTTCTGATTTTGCAAAGGGTTCCAAAAGTGAAGTTTGCCTTGTTCTTTTTCAAGAGGATTAATTCTTTCATGAGGTGACAAGGTATGCAATATTGTGATTTATTTTATTTTATGGTATAAGTGGTTTTGGGAGTGAAAAGGTTATGCAATGTTTTGATTTATTTTATTTTATGGTACAAGTGGTTTTAGGAGAGATAAGGAAGTTGTGCAATTAAAGGCCTTGGTGATGATTATTGAAAAGTGGAGTAATGTTGATTATTTTGTGATCTACTAACCCTTGTGAAGATTGGCAAAAGAATTTTGTGATTGTGGCAGATTTACAAAGAGGTTTTTTCATCTTCATAAAAGGTATGGGCACATTCTCCTATTGATTGTTTATGGTGGTTGATTTATGAAATATCATTGGAGGGAAAATGATTGTTTGTGGTTTCTTTTTCTAAAGTGGTTTCTTGAATGCCAAGGTTTTCTGAACTGAGAGTTGTGTCTAAAACTTGTTTGATAAGCATAGTTGTTGAAGCCCATTGGTTATGAAAGAACTTGAGTTAGAAAAGAACATGAGTATCATTGTTATGTGAGATTTGTGGTTGAGAATTATTGGAAACATTTGAGTTGGTTGATACATACTTGGACTAGGGTTGTGTGAGAGAGAGTTGTCCCTTGTGGTGATTGGTTGAGTTGAGTTGATTGAGCCTAGTCAAGTGATGTGTGAAGTGATTTTTCAAATCCTATGAAACAAACTATTCCATTATTCTAATTTGAGTTGAGAGTAAGATTAGAACATATTGAGTCTCTAACAATTCTCTTTATGCTTCTATGATATTGACTTGAGTTGAGTTGAGATTGATTTGATTTGAGTTGAGTTGAGATTGATTTGGGTTGAGAGTGAGATTAGAACATATTGAGTCTCTAACAATTATCTTTATGCTTCTATGAGATTGACTTGAGTTGAGTTGAGATTGATTTGAGTTGAGTTGAGTTGAGATTGATTTGGGTTGAGAGTGAGATTAGAACATATTGAGTCTCTAACAATTCTCTTTATGCTTCTATGAAGTTAATTTGAGTTGAGATTGCCATTCATTGTTGAGTTTATTTTGAGTACTAATTGAGCATGATTTATTGAGCCTTTGAGAAGGCCTTTGGGACATATTTGAGGATAATTTTGGGACAGCTTTGTGGACAGCTTTGTGGAAATATTTTTAGAGTAGATTTGGGTAAGTTCTTGGTGAGCTTGCTAGAGCAGATTTGGGCAAGTTCTTGGTGAGCTTGCTAGAGTATATTTGGGCAAGTTCTTGGTGAGCTTGCTAGAGTAGAATTGGGCAAGTTCTTGGTGAGCTTGCTTGAGCAAATTTGACAAGTTCTATGTGATATTGTTAAGAAGGTTCTGTGTGAGCCTATTGTGTAGGTTCTATGTGATCCTATTAAGCAAGTTCTTAGTGAGCCTATTTACATAGCTTTGGAGGTGATAGAGTATAGAGGATAGAGTCTTAGTGGATAGAGATCCAGTAGCCAACATAGTTGAATACATATCTGAGTGAGGAGTCTTCAAGTGGAGATAGGTCCACCAGTCAGTGCAGTAGAGAGTTAGAGTCTTCTAGAATATCACATAGCTAGAGCAAAATGGGAAAGAGTTATCCTATGGAAGAGATCTGCAAACATGAGATTACGGGATCAACATCTCCTTTCAACAAAGATCCATAAACATTGTAATTAGGAGTGATTCCAAAATAGATTGATTGAGAAAGTTTATTAAAATATTTTCTCTGTAGAGTAGCCCATATTGGGTGAACCACATAAATTGTGGTGTCTTTATTGTGTATGGTTTTTTGTGCATTGCTTTTATTACTGTTATTGATAATGTTGTCTTTACACAACATAATATTGAATTGGAAGAAAAAGTAAAAAGTGGTCTTATATTGTTCAACCCCCCTCTCAGTATAAGCTTGTGTTCTTCACATCTCTCTGTGTTTATGGAGTGGGTAGATTTTTAATCACTTCAATTTTTTTTTAACCTACTTTAATCCCTTTAGTAGATATATGGTGTCCTAAAACTATCCCTTCTTGCATTAACATGAAATAATTTTCATTACTAAGGGACAAGTTTGTTTCTTGACAATGTTGGAGTACTTTCTCTAGATTAGTTGTAGCTTCTTCAAAAGTTTCACTATAAATAATGAAATCATCCATATAGACTTCTATAGTCTCTTTGACCATATCTAAAAATATGCTAAGCACCACCCTTTGCAAAGTGGTAGGTGCATTATATAACCCAAATGGTAAGACTCAATAATAAAAAGTACCCAAAGGATACGTAAAAGTGGTTTTATCTTGGTCGTCATTCCCTATTTGAATTTTATTATATCCACTAAACCCATCAAGGAATGAAAAATAGTTTTTGTCTTGCCAAGATGTTGAGGACTTGGTCAATGAATGGTAGGGGGCAATTATTTTTCCTTGTGGCTTTATTTAACATTTTGTAATATACAAAAATTCACAACTTATAATTTTTATTAGGCACTACCACTAAAGGTGATACCCATTGACAATATGATATAGGATAAATAAATCTACCTGATAAAAGCTTTTGTAATTCAACTTTAACTATTTCTTTCATTGCTGGATTCATTCTCCTTTGAGGTTGTCTTATCAATCTTATATTATCTTCCAAATAAATTTTGTGCATTCAATCTTCGGGTGCAATCCCCCTCATGTCTTTATAGTCCCACACAAAATAAATTTGATAATTGACTAGTATTTATTTCAACTTGTCCTCTTGAACAATTGATAATGTATGGTCAATGTTTAGCATTCTACCAGTGCTACCTCTATCTATTTGACATGATTTTAGTTGCTACCTACAAGTGGATATTCTATAGGAGGATTTAAGGATACTCCTTGGAAAAAGTGTGTTAAAACTCGATCTTATCAGTTTCATCCTCTACCTTATCTAGATCCATTACTTGTTGAAGCATTATGAAGGAATCAATATATTGGATTTTGAAATTTAGGTCTCCCAAGTCATCAATGGATTGTGTAGGAGGGTAAATCACTAATTGTTTGATATTCTATCCATATGATATTGAAATTTGTCCTATCCTACAAATTATGTAATCGTTAGCTATGGCTATCCAAGGATGGCCTACTATAAGTGGATAACCACCCAATCTAGATCTAGATTACAAGAGTAGAAATTATGCTAGATACTCCCATGCATCTACTATTATAATCACATATTCTAGCATTTCCTTTGGGAGTATTGTAGATTTATCAGCCAATTGTAGAACTATTTTGGTTGGCCACATATTTTTGAGTTGCAATTTTTTCATGGTTTCTTGGGACATGATATTTATAGCAGCTCCTATATCTACTATTGTGTTGGGTAACTTTAAGCCTATAGTTTGAACTATTAAAACTGGGCTTCCTAGATAATATTACTTTGGGTGGTAGGTGATTCCCAACATTAAATCATCTAACTAACCTAACATATTAATTTATTTTAATGGTTTCTTTCTTTTTTTCTTAATACATAACTCTCTAATGGCCTGATAGAGGGGAATCATGACTATAAGGTTTTTCAACCCTTCCATGATGTCAAATTATAGATAAATTGGCTTTATGTATTCTTGTAATCTCTTGGGGAAGGGTGTAACCCCTTCATTTTTGTTTTGTTCAATATTTGCATTTTCTTCCACCTCCTCTACCGAAGGTGGTTTCTCTTCTACCTCTACTTCTACATATTCTTCCTCCATTAATAGAGGTGTTGTATCTATTCCTAATTGCATACCTGATCTAAGTTGTACATGATTACAATCTACTCTAATATGATACATAGGGAATATATATTTATGTCTACCTGATATATGGGTTGATTTATATTATTGTTTGGATTTGTATTTGGTTGTGTAGGTAGTTGATTTGGATTGGAAATAGGAGGTGCCAATAAAATAGGTTGTAGTAGGGTTTATGTTATGGTTTGTGGAGGTAAATTCCATGTATTGTAATTCTACCACTATGGTCCAGCTTGTTGGTATGACATCCATATATGTGATTTGAAAGGAGTAGACCCTTGGATGGCATTCATCCAAGGTGATGGACCCCACCATCCCATGTTGTATGGTTGAGTTTGCCCTTGCTTCATAAAATTGGATCCCCCACAAGGTGGTACTCCTCCTGGCATATTATTTCTCATAGGAAACTGTTTCTAGTTTCTTTTATTACCCATAAAATAAGTTTATTTTTCTATTTCATGTTCCTCTTTTGTGTATGCTATTTTTAGGTACAACATCATTTTGTGATCCTTTTTACAAATGGTACACACTCTTACTTTATTTTTTGAACACTCATTCTTGGGATGTTTTCTTCTACATATTGGGTTAACAAAGGCTACTGTTGCTTCATTTTTCTACTTATTTATCTAAAGTAGGAGTGTGTCTAATTAAAGTGCAAGAGATGATAGCATATTACTTTTCATTTCTTCTAGAAATTTTTCAATCTCTACCTTATTTACATAGGTTGTGGGTTTTGTTACTTAGTTCATGGGTTTACCCTTTCTTCTTGAATAATTTTGACACAACTATTGAATATTTGGAATTTAGTGTTGGTAAATTTTACCTCTTGATAACAAATTTAGGGCTTCTAAGGATTCATTTGTGATCCCCATTAAGAATATGCTTCTCAAGTATTTCTAATCCAGTTTTGCATGGGGTGATTATTGAAGATTGAAATTAAATCTATCCCAATAATCTTCCAATGACTCTTCCTCTATTTGGGACATATCTAGGAATTCTTCCCTTACATATCATGCCCTACCAAAATCTTGGTAGTATTCTAGGAATATTTTTTTCATGTCCTTCCAAGTGGCAATGTGTTTTTTACCTAAATCGATAAACTAGTGTAATGCTGAATCATCTAGTGTAGAGAAAAATAGTTTTAGTTTTTGGGAATCAGATTTATAATCCACTGATCTGCAAAGTACATCATATTTGAAATGGAATATATTAGGTTCCTCATTTGGTAGTCCTATAAAAGTAGGAATATTTGTAGGAGAGATGTGTTTCATTTTTTAATATCCTCTTTATTCCTCAATGGAAAAATCAAAATTGGTTAGACTCTTCATTTTTAGCCATAGTTTTAGGTGATGTAGGGTCTACTCTAATTGCTTCTAAGGTAACTAACAAGGTTTCACACTTGTTTTCTTGCCTTCTAATAATATTCCTAAATTTGAATGTGAAATGGTTCTATATTCAACTGCCTTCCATCGTTGGGTATTCAATAAATCTCCCTTGGTTCTTATATTTTCAAGCAAAGATCCTAAATTGAAACTTAAAGCAAATTCCTTTGGTGGATTTTTTTTAGAGGAAGTTTATCTATATATTGGATTAATATTCTAAGGTGTCTCATGTGGAGATAAAGGTGCAGCTTCAGGAAGTGTTTGATATGCTTCAGAAGAAATATCAGAAGATATTTAGGTGGTTATGAGGTGACCTCTACCATTTTTAGAAAACACCCATCTAGTCCTCTTGGTCTTGGAGGACTCATGCACTCTCAGGTAGGGGATCTATGGGTGAGGTAGTATAAATAGTTATTTTTAGGCTAACCTATAGATTCTAGAATACTATAGTTGGCACTTCTAGATAATGGTGCTAAAATGGTGACCAAAAAATGTTGTCTATAAAAATAGTTATTTTGCCTCCATTTAATTTATCAATTTGTAAATTAATAAATTTTTTGAGTACCTATGCAAAATATATATTTGTAGTATTTATAATATGATTCCTATGTATCACTTGGTTTGGTGGGGTATGTGTTGGTCATATAGTTCAATTCATCCAAACCAACAATAATTAAGTGTAGGAAAATAAATACTAATTGAAACTACAATAAAAGTAAATTAATTATCATTATCAAACACATGACTGAAAGGAAAATTATAGAAAATAAACAAACAATTCAAATTAAATTGTAGGTGTGCGACCCCAAGAAGCGCACACTACAACCGAACCTACTTGCAATGTTATTATTATATCAAATGTAGAAATAAAGAAAGCACACAAGCACATATAATGCGAAAGTAAAAAGCAAAGAAATATTCTTTTATTAATGCTTCCAAATCTCGATTACATGTATGTCCTTCTGAGGGATACTCATTTTTTATACAATATATTAATGGTGTGATGGTGAATGTATCCCTCGCAAAGGGATAGTGCACCTTCACAGACCTCTTGATCTCGTACAAAAACTATTTGAGGGCTTACTAATACCTTCTTCTCCCTATTTCATCCTGGAGAGATATCATGCTCTGGATACTTTGAATTGATCCTGTGAACCTGTATCTATGAGCATGGAAACAATAAAGAACAATTAGTAATTTGGGTTGCCTCCTCGAATGAGGCTGTTATTATCAAATATGATAAGCAAGGTAAACAAGCCTAATAGGATTAAATGTAATGAAACTAATGAAAAATGTGTGCATATCTCAAGGAAAAATAATGTAAATTCATAAATAAATTAGATCTATATTAGAAATAAATACTTAAATAGAAAGCAATCGGATATAATGCTAGAACAAAGGAAACTAATATCTAAACCCTAGGTTACGCCTATAGGCCACTATCCAAGATAACGGCCATAAAATAAACCTCTCTCCTCTCGATCCAAGGGTTGTAGTACTAAGTTCCTTGCTCCAATTTATTTTCAAGGATTATCAATTGTGTCTTAATACATTGGTTGGTGATGAATAATAATAGATATGAATAGCAAGTATGTAGTCTCTTCTCAGTAGGATAGCACTTCATTGCTCCTCAAGGGTGCATTGATTTGCTCTCCAATCTAACAGGGCTTCGCTATAAAAACTTTGAAAATCATGGATTCCCTTGCTCTTTTGTGGGAGATTCCATATGTAGACTATCTCCCTTTTAGATCTTGACCTTGGATTCTTGGAGAAGATTCAATTCAAATTGCATGTGACTAACCATCCTGGGTGGAAAGTATCAGTCACAAACTAGAATTGAAGGGGTTGTTAGGAGGAACTCAGGGAGTTCCTCACCAAAATCCACCCGTAAATAATGTAATGTAAAGTCAAACTATGTGATCTAAGATTGTATTCATTACTAAACTATGTATGGTTCTAGCTACTATCAGGTCCAGTGACTAGGTGTGACCGTTGTAACCTTCAACAACTATATGTGGTGGCCACTCTACTTGAGAGCGACCAGTCCTAGATGGGCTAGAACTGCCCTTTTTGAGTGGTTAGGACCACTTATAACTCTTAGATATGTCTAAGAGTATTCATATGGTCTAAAAATATATCCATATAGATAGTCTCCTAAACATGACACATTTTAGGTGTCTATAAATACCTCTTTTTGGGATGCACTATGCGAAAGCATAGCACAAAGAAAAAATAGACCACCTAGGGTCACATTGTAGGTTGTGTGATGATCATTTATCTAATCAACTTTGGATGCCCTAGTCATGTAGAAGGTGTGCATCCTAGAATCATTTTTTCCAATGGATGGAAGGCTTAAATTTATAAAAACTTGCACTCATTCATTAGACAATCGGGTAGCTCGATTGCTACTATAGGCTTCAGTGCAACTATAGATCTGAAAGGAGAAGAGCTACAAAATTAAATCTCATGTTTGATTTTTTCCCTAGAAAAAGGTAATATTATGATAGTTGTTGGAAATTATTTGTAATATGAACACAATTTGGCATGATCGAGTGATTTTTTGTTGTCTTTGATTATGATTGTTTGAAAATTTTGACTACCCCTTCAGGCGATGAGTCGATGAGGAAAGGACAATTAATAAAGTGATGAGTTGCTTGACCAAGATAAATTATTTGGACCTCTTTAGAGGGTTGCTTTGTTATTATAGGGTAGTTCCCATCTAGGTGTGATTTCAACCATTTTTGGTAATTGTACACTTCTATCCCATGGGGCGGTCTAGCTATAATGGCCTTCTTAGGGAATCAAGGTGATAGAAATTCTATTGTAGCTTGTGTTGAATCACTATTTTTTATAGGAGAAATGAGATGAATCCTCACTCCAGTAGGGCAGTCCAACTATCCTAGCCTTCTTCGGTTTTGAAATGAAGCATCTCAATTTGACCATAACTATTTTGCCCCAAGTGGCCTTATGGTAATTTAATCATCTTGCTAAATTGCATGGAGCGCTAGTCACTGCAATCACCAAGTGTATAGAAAAAATAACTAATTACGAAGCTCACTTGAGATTTTTTTATTTGACTTTTTTTGTGTTTATTTGAATTTTATGTTTGTTTTTTATTTTGATGTTTGTAATTGTTTTGTACTTGTGCACATTTCGGTTGTTTTGGATTGATATATGTGCTTATTGACCCATTTTGAGGTGCTTTATGGTGAGAATTTAATTTAATTTCTCATTTTTTCTTAGTCATTGTCACGTATAATGACCCCCAATTGCTACTGCGTGATTGTTGTTAGGTCCATCATCCAGAAAGTGCAGGTTGCTGACACTAGCAATGGTCGAGGTATGACTTGAAAATACAAAAGTAAATTCTAGGGTTTTACCTTTCATTATTTCTAGTTGTCAATTGTACTTTTGAGCTCTGAGGTGAGAAAGTGTAATTGTGACATGGAGTGCTATTATATTTACTAGTGACTATATGTGATAGCCGACCAGGGGGAGGCATCTATGAGTGGAGGAGTTGGAGCTTCACGGGTACTCTACCAACCCTAACTTGTGTATTTAATTCAGTAAAATGAACCTAATTAATTAATTTGGTAAATGAACCTCACTAAACCTATTGTGAATTAACTGAAGCCATCAATATGTCCAGGATAGGGTTAGTTTTAGTGGGTCTAGGCTAGTTTTAGGACTTGTTGTGGCTGATCCACAACGTACCCCAAAATTGGGGACCCACCTTTTTTGCATGTGTTCCAAGAAGACCGAAGTGGCCCATAGGCTAAAGATCAAGGAAAAAAGCAAAATATCACAAGGAGGAAAAGTGTCGCGATATCGCGACATGTTGCTCCATCACGGCCAAAAAATGAAAAAGTGTCGCGATATCGCGACATGTTGCTCCATCGCGGCCAAAAATGAAAAAGTGTCGCGATATCGCGACATGTTGCTCCATCGCGGCCAAAAATGAAAATGTGTTGCGATATCGTGACATGTAGCTCCATCGCGGCAGAAAATGAAAAAGTGTCGTGATATCGCGACATGTTGCTCCATCGCGGCCAAAAATGAAAAAGTGTCGCGATATCGCGACATGTTGCTCCATCGTGGAAAAAAATGAAAAAGTGTCACGATATCGCGACATGTTGCTCCATCACGGCCAAAAATGAAAAAGTGTCGCGATATCGCGACATGTTGCTCCATCGCGGCCAAAAAATGAAAAAGTGTCGCGATATCGCGACATGTTGCTCCATCGCGGCAGAAAATGAAAAAGTGTCGCGATATCGCGACATGTTGCTCCATCGCGGCCAAAAATGAAAAAGTGTCGCGATATCGCGACATGTTGCTCCATCGCGGCAGAAAATGAAAAAGTGTCGCGATATCGTGACATGTTGCTCCATCGCGGCAGAAAATGAAAAAGTGTCGCGATATCGCGACATGTTGCTCCATCGCGGCCAAAAATGAAAAAGTGTCGCGATATCGCGACATGTTGCTCCATCGCGACGGAAAATGAAAAAGTGTCGCGATATCGTGACATGTTGCTCCATCATGGAAACGAGAAAGATGAAAAAGTGTCGCGATATCGCGACATGTTGCTCCATCATGGCCAAAAGCAAAGGAAAAGAGGAGAAAGAAAAAGTGTCGTGATATCGCGACATGTTGCATTTTCGTGATTCAAAATGGGCAGACAAGCAGAGAAAGAAAAAGTGTCGCGATATCGCGACATGTTGCATTTTCGTGATTCAAAGCAACAAAATACGGAAGGGGCCAAAAGTGTCGCGATATCGCGACATGTTCCATTTTCGCGATTCAAAGCAACAAAATATGGAAGGGGCCAAAAGTGTCGCGATATCGCGACATGTTCCATTTTCGTGATTCAAAGCAACAAAGGAGAGCAAGGAGGCAAAAGTGTCACGATATCGCGACATGTTCCATTTTCGCCAAGGTAACGGACCTGCATAGTGACGTGGACATAAGGACAAAATCCAGTGATTAAGACAAGCATTACATAAGGGATATTTAATGATTCGAAATCATCCAAGATGGTCGTTACACGCGGAGGGAAACAGACGCAAGCCTATGTGGAGAAAATGCAGCAAAGGGCCACAAAATGGAAACCGAAGCACACGCATGCAGGGAAGGTGAAACAAACAATCAGGGAAGGTGAAACGAACAGCCATCGGAAAACGAAAATGAACCGTCATGGAGGGAAAAAAAATTCTTTCAAAAAGTTTAAATACGCCATTCAAAGAGGCCAAAGAGGGGGAAATTTTCAGAGAAGATTGCAGTAATGAAGGCAAGGCCTTAGCACTGGGTTTCTCTGGATATTTTCTTCCACATCGGACTGGTTTTTCTTCTTCCACAGAAAGGGTTGGAAACTGCTGCGAGCAGAGTTGCAGAGCTGAAGGCGAAAAGGCCATTCTGGACCTGTTTGAGTTGTTTTCCTTCTACAGATTGGTTTGGGAAAACCAAAAATTTTGCTATTGTAAAAGGACATATTTTTAATGCAGAAGTTTTTCAGAAATTTGCATCTTGTGGGCAAGAAAGAAGGAGACTTTCTTTGCATGCTATGGATTTAATGTTTATTTTTTTTCATTCTTTCAGATTTTGAATTTATAGATAATGTTAATGCCATGTTTTTTTGGGTTACATTAGGCGAATATTTGAAATCTGAATTTTATTTCATACCCTAGGAACCAACACTTAGCTTATCCAGATTGTGCTTGTTTGCAGGTCCAATAGGTTAGGTTGCATGCACGGAAATCTCACATCTTCGGTTTTGTCGTAATAGGATTGCATCATACTGAAAGCATTTTATTTTCAGTTTTCTGCATTTAATTTTCATTCTTTCTGCATTTTTTTATTTTCTTTTATTTTCCAGAAGTTTTAACTTTTCAAGGCATTAAAATAAACAATTAAAAAATATCAAAATCTAAAAAAACAATGAACAATCGCTAAAGTTTCATGATGAAATAAACCAACATTGCCCCTTGTTTACAGTTACTTGCAATCACTAAGGTGTTCCAAGCATTTAAATTGAATATCTTTATTTGAGATTATTAATACACACATGTAAATGCTAATACAACGGAGACCTTGGAGAAGTTGTTTGTTTAACTTCTTTGCAAGAGAGGATTTGGAACCCAAATCCTAAAGGAGAGTGTACTTTCACAACCGGGTGAAAATACCACTCAACAGATTGGCGCTAGAAGGAGGGCCTGAATTGTTTTATTTCAGAGTGATTTAAATGCTATAGGGATTTAAATTTTGAATATTTCATGCCCTATTGGTTATTATCTTTAGCCCTCTTTTAACAATACAACCTTGTACTGTTAAAAGGAGGACATGAATTGCTATGCATCGTCCTAACGCTTTTTGATTGTTCACACAGGAATAAGATGTTTAAATAAGGTGTTTTGATTGTACATTGTTTTAGAATATTGCTTTGTCGTGGTTCCTTCTTTCATTCTCGAATAATAAATTGGTTTTGGAGCTATTCTTTGAATTTCGCTAATTACGGGATTTTCTCTGTGTCGCAGGTTTTCTTTGAGGCATTGAGGGTTGTGGCTGATCTTGCAGGGTAGTTTCATTTACAAGCTGGACCCACTGCATCACATCATGACTAGGTCCAATTCAACCGAGGAAACCATATTCCAAAGCCTCCCACTCACTCGTAGGAATCCAAGGAACAAAACCAAACAAATTGTGGTCCCGCCAGATATTCCTATTACAAAGGAGCCTTCAATTTTAGGCACACCTAGCGGACTTGCACCGGTGGTGTCATTTGCCACTAGTGTACCCATTATTAGTACCATTTCCACGGCTCTTGTAGGGTTATCATCGTCGATTTTGAATCAAATGGCCCAACCTCCACCACCTCCTTGGTACGGAGCCAATAACATTCCTTTGAACATTGCAGGGGATATTCACGAGATCCCTAAGAATATAGAGAGATTTTTGCCCAAATACAAGCCGGATGGCCCAAGGACCGCAGAAGAGCATATTCAGGCCTATAGGGATGTTTTGATAAGATTGCAAGTTCAGCATGAAGATGTGGCTTGTAGACTCTTCCCCATGAGCCTAGACCCAGCGGCCTATGAATGGTACATTTGCTTACCTACTGGTTCCATTACGTCATGGACACAAATGGAGGATGCTTTTGTCAACCAATTCAGGTCACCATTAGATCCCACCATCATCTATAATCAGTTCATTACATGCAAAAGAGGCCAGGGTGAGCCAATCCGAACTTTTAATCAAAGATTTCAGAAATGCTATAATAGAGCAATTCGACATTTTACCATTGATCCCGTAGTAGCTTTGCAAATATATTTTGGGGCATTGGATCCTATGACGACAATGTTTGCAAGGCAAAATCCTCAAGTTACCACACTGGCTCTAGCTTACAATGAAGCTATGACCATTGAACAACAAATGACACCACAGAGTTATGGGTTTTCCCAGATGCCTATGGTAGGACAATATGGTCCTTACGGTCAAACCCCTATGATGAATCAGATCATGGCACCGCAAATGTCAGGCATAAATGCTTTGCCTTATCAACAACCATACTCATCAGCACCCGCTTACGCACCCATTCCAATTCAACCAATCACATCCATTCCTCCATTTTTGCAAAATAGTCAACAGACTATGCAAGGAGCTAGTCTGGTTAATTCTCAGGCTATGGTTCCTTTACCCAATCCAATTCCGATTCAAAGTGTGAATCCCTACGCAAATCAAGTGGCTCAAAATCCAACTCTAGTATTGAGTCAAGATCTCACCAATCATGCAAATCCTATTGGAACTAGCAATAACATAGCTCAACCAAAAGAGATTTATTCAGAGGTTGAAGAACTCAAAAGGATAGTTCACAAACTGAGTAATGATCTGGTTCAAAAATAGAAGTACGAATCCCATGCCTCTCACCCAAATCAAAATTTCAACAATAGAGGGAGACAGTGGAATACGAAGCCAAACAATGGGGGTGTGCCTTCCCCCATTGCTAATCAGATAGATACTTCTGCAGGACCAGGTCACTCTAGTTCCATTCTCAATATTTCTGATTTTGCATGGGAAAAGGGGTGTAGATTGCATAATACAAAGGAGCATAATGAAAGGAGTTGTCCCAAAATTGCTAGGTATACCCATTGTCTCCAAGCTCAAGTGGATGATTTGGAACTTGTGCCAAATGAGGGTCCACCCCAACATCAACAAGGAGAGGACAACATTTTGGTGGTGGAAACTCTATATCATCAAGAGAGTGGGAATGAGGAAGAAGAGGATGAAATCTTGGAACAGGAAGTGCAAGCTTTTAGAGAATTTAGAAAGGGGAACCATGGATACCATTTGAGGAGTAAACTCAAATCCCCTAAAACATCCTCAACTCCACCAAACAATTCTATTATTCCTCCCGATGCTAAGGCTGATAATAATCCCCCTCCTCCATCTGGAAGAGAAACGTCTAAGGACACGCAAAAAACATTGAAGCCTGAGAAGTCAACTTATGACATAGTGGAGGATTTAAGGAAGTCCAAGTCTAGCCTTTCATTTTTAGAGGCGGCTAGGTTGCCCGGCCAAAAGGAAGCATTGATAAAGGCTTTGGGCTCATCTAGTCAAATACAGGAAGGAAAAGAAGTTGAATCTCACATGGTTTTACGAAAGGAAAGACGGGATGTCCCTCCTTTTTTATTGATTGTGAGGATTGCTGGCAAAAATTTGCACAATTGTTTGGTGGACACAGGTGCCACAAGTAACCTCATGCCTACAGAAATTTGTCAAATGCTAGGCCTAAAGCCTATTTCTGCCAAATGCAGGGTTTTGCAACTGGACCGGTCTAAGGTAAATGTGGTAGGGACCCTCTACGATGTTAAGATCCAGCTCAATTCTGAACCTAGGGTCCAACAGGTGGTTGATATTTTGGTTGTCAATATCCCAAGTCGATATGGAATGTTACTTGCTAGGGATTGGATGAAAAGTTTGAATGGTTATTTTGCCACTGACTGCTCGCACATGTGGCTACCCTGGAGAGGGATTGCTAATCAAATTAGAGTGGAAAATGAGCCAAGGCTTAAGGAAATCATCACAGAATTCAACAAGCCAAATGAAGTTCAATTTTTTGAACCTGAGTTAGGGGTCTATGCTTTTGATGTTGAAAGAGCTACCGAAGAACCTCAAAAAGAAGCAGTTTCCTGTAGCTCTTCTGAAGAAGATAATCTTGTGTGGTCACTCAAGTTTGATGGATCTAAGTCAAAACAAGGGGCAGGAGCTGGAGTGGAACTCACTTGTCCGGGAAGTAAACCAATGGTTGCTGCCTATAGATTGCAATTTCCTTGCACTAACAACGTGGCAGAATATGAAGCTCTTATCTTTGGATTACATTTGGCTTTGAGCAAGAAGGTTAAGTGTTTGAAAGTATTGGGAGATTCGGAATTGGTTGTCAAACAAGTTAAAGGACAATATACCTATCGCGACAAAAGATTGAGCCTTTATAAAAATAGGGTGAGGGACCTCATTGAGGAATTTGATGCTTTTAATATATCCCTTATTTCTAGGAAAGGAAATCATACAGCTGATTCTCTGGCGGTCACTGCAGGCATGTTAAATCCAGTTGACATAAAAAAATGCAAGAAGTTTTCCATTGAGTTGGTTCCTTGCCCATCGATACCTGATAACGTCAAAAACTGGCAAGTTTTTGAGAATGATAGACACATTTTCGAATTTGTCACCAATTCAGGTATTTTTGAGAACCAAGTGATTGATGAAGATCAAAGGTGGCAAGAAGAAACAGAAGGAGAGAGCGAAGTTACCTTTCAATCCAACAAGATACCTAAGAACATTGTTTCATTGGAGAAGGTGTTTGATATGGGATATAAAACTAGAAAAGGAAAAAGGGTTCCACCTCCTAAAGATGCTTGTGACCTGATCAATATAGGGAGTGTGGATAATCCACGTGAAGTGTACATCGCAAAGGCATGTACAGCTGATGAGAGAGAAAATATAATATGTGCACTAAAGGATTACAGGGATTGCATTGCTTGGAATTACAATGAGTTGAAAACGTATGATCAGAACGTTATTATGCATACTATCCCTCTAAAACCAGATTCCAAACCCTTCAGACAAAGACAATGACCTGTTAACCCATTACTTGAGCCCTTGATTGAAAAAGAGGTCAAGCGGTTGTTGGACGCAAAGATAATATTTCCCGTTAGGCACTCAACTTGGGTCGCTAATCTTGTTCCAGTAAGAAAGAAGAATGGGGAGATAAGGCTATGCATAGATTTTAGAAATCTCAACAAAGCCTCTCAAAAGGATAATTACCCACTGCCATCAATTGATGAAATCTTGCAAGCGGTGAATGGGTCTGAAATTATGTCTTTTCTCGATGGGTATTCTGGATACAATCAGGTTCTTATTCATCCCAATGACAGGATGAAGACGGCCTTCACAACCAAATGGGGAACCTTTGCCTATAGAAGAATGCCTTTCGGATTATTAAATGCAGGCGCAACATTTTAGCGTGCCATGGATTATGCGTTCAAAGGGCTCATAGGTAAATGTATCATTGTGTATGTGGATGACATTCCTGTGTTTTCAAAGGAAAGAAAAGATCATGTGAAAGATTTGAGGAAGGTTCTCCAAAGATGTAAAGAGCACGAAATTTCTTTAAATCCAAAAAAATGCATCTTTGGAGTGACAGAAGGAAGATTACTTGGCCATATCATTTCAAAAGAAGGTATCTCCATTGACCCGGAAAGGATAGAAGCTATCCAGAGCTTGCCTCTCCCAGCTAGCAAAAAGGAATTGAGATCTTTCTTTGGGAAAATCAATTTCGTGAGGAAGTTTATTTCTGGCTTCGCTGAGATAGCTAAACCACTGAATGAGATGCTCAAAAAGGATGTGAATGTCATATGGGACGAAGAAAGTAGGATTGCCTTCCAAAGCATCAAGGATGCTATTTCTAGAGCCCCAGTCCTTATAAGTCCAAATTATTCTAAGCCTTTCTTTATTTATGCTTTCGCATCTGAACACTCTTTTGCGAGTGTCTTGACTCAGAAAGGTGAAGATAACATAGAAAATCCCATAGCTTTTCTAAGCGCTCCTTTGAAGGATGCTCAATTGAGGTATTCCATCCTCGATAAGCAAATGTATGCACTTTTCAAAATAGTAAAAAAATTCAGACATTACATCATGCATAGTAGGGTCTTTGCCATTGTGTCGGATCCTGCTGTTAAAACCATGTTTGTGCAAAACGAGCTAGGTGAGAGAAGAGGTAAATGGATTTCTACCATCCAGGAATTTGACCTTGAAATTCAACCCATGAAGTTAGTTCATGGACAAGGACTTGTGAAAACAATTGCTGAGAACAATCCCCAGGCCACATGCCAATATTCAGATGGAGAGCGCGTTTCTAAATATGGTTGGTATGTTGATATTGTGTATTTTCTATTAAATGGTAAGTGTCCATCACATCTTAATTCTACCCAAAGAAGAGCCGTGAGACTTAAATCTTCTAATTTTCATATTTGGTCTGGTGTTCTTTATAGGAAAAATCACGAGGGAATTTACTTACGATGCTTAAATCAAGAAGAAGCTACCAGTGTTTTGCAGGAGTTTCATGGTAAATACGGAACCGGCCATGGTTTGGAAAATTCAACAACACATCAAATCCTGAGAGTGGGATATTATTGGCCCCACATTTTTAAAGATACACATGCACACGTGCGATCTTGCCATATTTGTCAAATGGCTGCCAATAGAGAAAGGAATGCAGCTATGCCATTGCAACTTGTAGTTGAGATGAGACCATTTGCACAATGGGGATTAGACTTCATCGGGGTTATTAACCCAAATTCTTTAGATTCCCATAAATTCATACTCACAGCTACAGATTATTGCACTAGATGGACAGAAGCAATTCCTACGAAGCATGCTACTACGGATGTGGTAATAAGATTCCTCGAAGATCATATCGTAACAAGGTTTGGAATGCCCAATTCTATTGTAAGTGATAATGGTAAGGCTTTTGTTTCCACTCAATTTGCAAATTGGGCATATGATAATAAGGTGAGTTTAAAGTTTTCGTCTAACTATTACCCTCAAGGCAACGGTTTGGCAGAATCTTCAAATAAAAATTTGTTGACCATCATTAAGAAGTTATTGGAAAAGAATCCTCGGGATTGGCACAACCAATTAAAATTTGCTCTTTGGGCAGATAGGACTAGAGAAAAAGAATCAATAGGAAATACACCTTATCATCTAGTTTATGGGCAAGATCCAATTTTTCCTGCAAATTTGAAGCTTCAAACCCTTCGTTTCACACAAGAATACCTCGGAACTGACAATCACATTGAGGCTAGATTAAGTCATCTAATGCACCTTGATGAAAAAAGAGAAGAAGCCATGCTCCACATGAACAAACATCAAGGTGTGGTCAAGAGATGGTTTGATAAAAGAGCCAAAATTAAGTCTTTCAGGATCTCAGACTTGGTCTTATTGTGGGATAAAAAACATGAGGAGAAAGGGGATCACAAAAAGTTTGATTGTCTTTGGCTAGGCCCTTATCAAATTTCTGAAATCTTAGGGGAGAATACTTTCAGACTAAGAACTTTGGATGGGAAATATTTGACGTTACCGGTTAACGGGCAAGTTCTAAAACATTATTTTAGCCCTTAAATCATGTGAGATTTGTATCATATTGTACATTCGTTTTTAATTTTTTTTGGTTTTGATGTTGGTTTTGCATTTCTGTTTTAGTTTCAAGTTGTGAGTTGGTCCTTTGGACATGTTTGGGTTTTAAAAAAAAAAATTATAATAAAGCGAGATGTTAGCGTATATCCTTATGAATGCTGCCTAAGACTAGAAGAATATGAAATATTGGAATTGTATTGCGAAAGCTCCACGAATATCACAAAAACATTAAAGAATATCGTTTGGAGCTTGTGATGCAGGAATTTGTCAGTTTTATAAATTATGGCAAAGTAGGTGGTATACTTCATCCGCATTTCAAAAGGAGCAATGCATTCATATCTCATGTACATTCCGCATTGCATATACATGCCATCTCAATTGCATCTTCATTTCATGTGCAATCATTGAAAAGGTGTCGAATCCTCTTAGGGTCATTACATAACATATATTAAAAGGATCCTAAGGTTGGGAACTGATGCCCGAACTATCTTGAGCCAAGCACGTTCTACGCATATTAAAGAGAATCTTGAGCAAAATGGTCAAAACCATACTTGGAAGAAAAGGTGAGGCGAAAGGAGTATTTCGTGCCTGTCCTATTATGCAACATAATCCTTAAAATAGTGGTTTTCACCACTCCCATAGTGCTTAAAGCCTAAAATCAGAGTAGTAAGGATAGGGTCTAATTCTCATCTCGCTTAGGTTGAGAATCCGATTCCCCAAAGCTCTGATTTGACCTTCATGGAGTAGTAAGGATAGGGTCTAATTCTCATCTCGCTTAGGTTGAGAATCCGATTCCCCAAAGCTCTGATTTGACCTTCATGGAGTAGTAAGGATAGGGTCTAATTCTCATCTCGCTTAGGTTGAGAATCCGATTCCCCAAAGCTTCCATTTTTCCCACTCAAGAACTTGAAATTCAAAAGAAAATATTTTTCATTTCTTTATTAATACTGGACTGGAAGGATCGTACTACATGTCCCTTGCAAGGATGGGTAGTCATCACCAAGGTCCAAGAAATCATAGTAAAGTCAAATCCTAGATTATGGGGTTAATCTCCACCGGGGCTATAGACGCCTGGTTGGCGAGTGGAGTATGCTCATGCGTGGCAACATGTCTTGTCTAAAAGCAAGACCACTTACTGCTCAAATGGACAGGCTAGCCTGATAGTTTCATCCATAACAGGTTAAATCATTTTGTTCAAGATAAGGTAATGAACTCCAGATCAGAGTAGTAAGGATAGGGTCAAATTCCCATCTCGCTTAGGTTGGGAATCCGATTCCCCAAAGCTCTGATTTCACTTACACCTGCACACGGGTTCAAGATGGTAGTGACACATAACCAACTTTGGGATCTAGTAAATTAACTCAGTATACATATATTTGGTCCTAAGAGGGTTTGACAGTTTTAATATGTTTGTTCATGATACTAGAAGGTCTGAGTCTTTGCAAAGCAGGTTGTTATATCTC
Organism: Wollemia nobilis; assembly: GCA_028583015.1. Classification (NCBI taxonomy): domain Eukaryota; kingdom Viridiplantae; phylum Streptophyta; class Pinopsida; order Araucariales; family Araucariaceae; genus Wollemia; species Wollemia nobilis. The sequence continues at coordinate 1,354,161 of JAQPPZ010005611.1, forward strand.
TAGCATCTTCATCATACATCAAATCCTGCACAAATCATTCATAGCATTGCATACGAATCATAAGTGAAACTGACAATGGAATGTTGATCAATTTCAAACGATAGGGAATGAAGCACATTACACACACCGAGCTGATGCTTAATAATTCTAATGTTTCATGTATTTCTCGTCTAGTTTCATTCTTGGGATATTTGCTAATGCTTGTATTTGAGTTTTTGTGTTTTCAGGTTGAGTTCTCACCGAAATGCTCAGGAGCATTTCCCAGCAGAGTCGCCATTTGTTGTGGCTGATCCACAACGTACCCCAAAATTGGGGACCCACCTTTTTTGCATGTGTTCCAAGAAGACCGAAGTGGCCCATAGGCTAAAGATCAAGGAAAAAAGCAAAATATCACAAGGAGGAAAAGTGTCGCGATATCGCGACATGTTGCTCCATCGCGAAAAATGAAAAAGTGTCGCGATATCGCGACATGTTGCTCCATCGGCCAAAAAAAAAAGTGGCGAATCGGACATGTTGCCCATCGCGCCAAAAGAAAAGCGAATCGCGACATGGTCATCCAGTTGCCCATCAAAAAATGAAAAAGTGTCGCGATATCGCGACATGTTGCTCCATCGCGGCCAAAAATGAAAAAGTGTCGCGATATCGCGACATGTTGCTCCATCGCGGCCAAAAATGAAAAAGTGTCGCGATATCGCGACATGTTGCTCCATCGCGGCCAAAAAAGAAAAAGAGAGAAAGGCGCGAACGACATGGCATCAGCAAAAAGAAAAAGTGTCGCGATATCGCGACATGTTGCTCCATCAGCAAAAAGAAAAACCAGAAAATGAAAAAGTGTCGCGATATCGCGACATGTTGCTCCATCGCGGCAAAAAATGAAAAAGTGTCGCGATATCGCGACATGTTGCTCCATCACGAAAAAATGAAAAAGTGTCACGATATCGCGACATGTTGCTCCATAGAAAATGAAAAAGTGTCACGATATCGCGACATGTTGCTCCATCGCAGCCAAAAGCAAAGGAAAAGAGGAGAAAGAAAAAGTGTCGCGATATCGCGACATGTTGCATTTTCGCGATTCAAAATGGGCAGACAAGCAGAGAAAGAAAAAGTGTCGCGATATCGCGACATGTTCCATTTTCACGATTCAAAGCAACAAAAGACGGAAGGGGCCAAAAGTGTCGTGATATCGCGACATGTTCCATTTTCGCGATTCAAAGCAACAAAAGACGGAAGGGGCCAAAAGTGTCGCGATATCGCGACATGTTCCATTTTCGCGATTCAAAGCAACAAAGGAGAGCAAGGAGGCAAAAGTGTCGCGATATCGCGACATGTTCCATTTTCGCCAAGGTAACGGACCTGCATAGTGACGTGGACATAAGGACAAAATCCAGTGATTAAGACAAGCATTACATAAGGGATCTTTAATGATTCGAAATCATCCAAGATGGTCGTTACGCGCAGAGGGAAACGGACGCAAGCCTATGTGGAGAAAATGCAGCAAAGGGCCACAAAATGGAAACCGAAGCACACGCATGCAGGGAAGGTGAAACAAACAATCAGGGAAGGTGAAACGAACAACCATCGAAAAATGAAAACGAACCGTCATGGAGGGAAAAACAATTCTTTCGAAAAGTTTAAATACGCCATTCAAAGAGGCCAGAAGGGGGGAAATTTTTAGAGAAGATTGCAGTAATGAAGGCAAGGCCTTAGCACTGGGTTTCTCTGGATATTTTCTTCCACATTAGACTGGTTTTTCTTCTTCCACAGAAAGGGTTGGAAACTGCTGCGAGCAGAGTTGTAGAGCTGAAGGCGGAAAGGTCATTCTGGACCTGTTTGAGTTGTTTTCCTTCTACAGATTGGTTTGGGAAAACCAGAAATTCTGCTATTGTAAAAGGACATATTTTTAATGCAGAAGTTTTTCAGAAATTTGCATCTTGTGGGCAAGAAAGAAGGAGACTTTCTTTGCATGCTATGGATTTAATGTTTATTTTTTTCATTCTTTCAGATTTTGAATTTATAGATAATGTTAATGCCATGTTTTTTTGGGTTACATTAGGCGAATATTTGAAATCTGAATTTTATTTCGTACCCTAGGAACCAGCACTTAGCTTATCCAGATTGTGCTTGTTTGCAGGTCCAATAGGTTAGGTTGCATGCACGGAAATCTCACATCTTCGGTTTTGTCGTAATAGGATTGCATCATACTGAAAGCATTTTATTTTCAGTTTTCTGCATTTAATTTTCATTCTTTCTGCATTTTTTTTATTTTCTTTTATTTTCCAGAAGTTTTAACTTTTCAAGGCATTAAAATAAACAATTAAAAAAATATCAAAATCTAAAAAAAACAATGAACAATCGCTAAAGTTTCATGATGAAATAAACCAACATTGCCCCTTGTTTACAGTTACTTGCAATCACTAAGGTGTTCCAAGCATTTAAATTGAATATCTTTATTTGAGATTATTAATACACACATGTAAATGCTAATACAGTGGAGACCTTGGAGAAGTTGTTTGTTTAACTTCTTTGCAAGAGAGGATTTGGAACCCAAATCCTAAAGGAAAGTGTACTTTCACAACCGGGTGAAAATACCACTCAACAAGACTTTTTCATTTTTTTGTGTTTTTTGGCCAAAGGGAGAATGTTGTTGGCATGTCGACCGTTGGCCGCTGCCACTCAGAGCGACTTACCTAGCCCAAGGCTGGCCTCTATTGCAATCAGCAACCAGTTTAAAATTTCCAACGATTAAAGTTTTGACTGTTGGAAACTGGCCATTGTTAGCTTTAGTGGCTGCTTCGTGGCCGCCCTTGGTGTGAGCGACTACTAGGCCTTAGATTTATTTCTCAAATTTTTGAAATTTTGAAGCAATTTAATTGATTTTTTTGTAATTTTGAAGTGTATTTTTTTATTTTTAGGTGCATTTAGTTACTGTTCTAATAGCCTTAAGCTCATCTTAGATTATCTTGCACCATTTTTATTTTATGCATTTATTAGTTTATTAGTGCATTTGATTTAGGTATTTATTTTGCACTTCTAGATTTTTTCTGCATGGGCTCGAGATCCAAAATTGCTTGTGGACATCTTGCCCCACATGTATGACACTTACTAGCATTGGCTCAATGATCGTGGCCTCTAGTATGTCACTAGACTTTCGACGATCATGTTTTATTAGGCTTATATTATGACCCTGGCCCATAGGTGGGACTCTAGGACTAACACATTCCACCTCCCTACTGGCGAGATGACCATTACACCGAAGGATGTGTACATGATCTTTAGGATCCCATTTTATGGATTCCCCATTGTGTCTTCCCCCACTAATGCCAAAGAGGTAGTCTTCATGAGATTCTTTGGGAGACATTTCACTGCTGTGTTTCAAGATACTCGATCTTGTGGGATTTTTGTTGTTTGGTGGTATCGATAGCGTATCTTCTCTCATAGACATGTTTTCTTGCTAATGGTTATCTATAACATCCTTCTACCTGATTGCTCTAGATTGAGGTTCCCATGGAACCTCTTGGTGATGGTTTAGGATCTGATTGATAGTGAGGCACCTATCATCTATGCTTGGGGGAGTGCTTTGCTAGTGTGGTACTATGATAAGATGTATTGTATCCAGTAGTGGGGATGAGATAGAATCACTTGCAGCCTACTCCTATAGATATGGGGTTGGGATTATATCATGGTGGACCATACAAGAGGTCTACCTATCAAGTTAATTGACATAGCAGAGGTTGCTGAGTGCTATGGATCTAGATAGATCCGAGAGTGTGAGGGGTGCAAAAGTCAATGCTTCGTAGGGGAGCTTTCCCACTACATGACTACTATGAATGACTTGCAAGCCTAGGACATCATTTGGAGGATCTATCACACTTGCCCCATCTAGAATGAGGTAGATAGGTTCACATCTTAGAGTCAACATAATCAATGGGTTATTGGTTGCAAGGATGACATCAGAGAGTTCTTCTACTATTCCAAGGTGCTCCATTATTTTTACATATAGTAGGATGTTCCTCTTTAACCAGTTGTATACAGACGGACTGACATAGAGAAGAACATTCTACCACCTCAAGTTATAGTAGTTTCAGAGGAGGATGATCCTCTCATAGTTGATGTGAGTGTTTATGATATTGAGGTGACTGGGGTATATACCCAATGGTGGTTTACATAATTATCATAGGGTTGCAACTGCCTGAGATGATATTTGGATGAGTTAGATATTGAGGATCCTGATGGGTGCTGAGTTTAGTATTGGATAGAGGACTAGGGGTAGGTAGAGAAATAGGTGGTAGAGGAGTAGGTCACCCTTGAGGAGGAGGAGGAGTTAGCTCCCAAGGAGTAGGATTCCCCTCTCTACGATTAGCTACACTAGGTAGAGTCTAAGCTTTAGTCAGCTCATATTTAGGTACAGTAGCGAGATTCTACTATTTCCATGCTTTAGGCATAGGTTGCATAGGTCACTGCCAAGCGATATGTCACTCAAAACCAGCTTGCAGTAGCTACTCATACTATGCAAGGTCCTATAGGTTTGGATGCAGGGGCCAAGGTGAGGTGGCTAAAGGGGATCATAAAGGAGAACGAGGATTAGGTAGCATAAAACACTATCTACATCGTTACTCTGAGGTATTAGATTCAGCTACTAGGTGTCACTCCTAGGGAGAGACCCACAGTAGGGGGGTCATAACATAGCATGCAGACCACATCAAGGCAATATTTGGTCTGGCCTAGCAAGAGGACCAGGACCCATATAGAGAGGACTACGAGGACTAGCTCTCATTGTTTGCATAGGGATAGAGCCAAGGGCGGAGGTGAGGCAAGGGACGTAGGCCCATGTTGATGGTTTTATTGTACTAGCTTCATTTTTTAGTGTAAGGTCAGGTGACCTACACAGTTGTAGTCTTATTGTGATTTTGTATCTACATGTACTCATTTGACACACATATATATGATATCTAGAATTTGATACTCATTATGTGTATCTTTTATGATTATGTTTATGTTTTTATGTTTATGTGATGCATTATCATGATCTTATGTGATATGATGTGATGTGATGCTTTAGATGTTATGATGTGGATGTGTAGGTGGACTACTTTATGATTTTATGCTACATGGTGTGGATGCTTAGATGGCATGATCTAGATGTGTAGATGCATGCATATATGGATGCAATGCTTATTGTTAAATGCATGTTTAATTTTGGTCTATTGTATGCATCTAACTTATGTTGTTATGATATGGTAAATGAAATATGTGTAATGCATTATGTTGATGATCTAATTCCAATGAACCTGTATTATTTAATCACTTTAAAAAATATGGTATGATGTGACATGGGTTTTAAAAATATAATAGATGACACCACAGAATGTATAAAAATAATGAATAAATAATAACTCTTGTCATTATAATTAATCATTTAAACATCCAAATGTGATATGATATGATGTGATATGTATGTACTTTCTTTATAAGCTTCTATAAGTTAAAAGATATCCCAAAAATAGTCAATGGCCATCTGAATGTCATTGGTAACATTCATCCGGTATCTATCCTATTTCATGCACACCTTTTTCTGAAACAAACCTCCTGAAGATATTTGATGATGCGAGTGATGATATGAATTATTTCTATGAGGGTATTTTTGAGGTTTTCCATGAGAATCAAACACCCTAGTTGCTCCATAAAAAGTTGTATATTGATCATACAGGGTTTCTAAAGGATAAAGCTATGTTATGAAGACCTAGATAATCATTATCCCTATGTGTGCAAATAAATATATTAGATAAAACATAAGCATACCCCAAGGTATTACTATAAAATTATTAACAAATTAATGTAAATGTAATCGCAGGCCACTCAAAGGGGGCTCCCTTGTAATCGCTTTGCCGCTATAGGGGGCTCCCTCCTTTAGAATTTATGATTCTTATTCTTATTCTTCTTCTTGGATGATTTGATATGGATGGCCAACCTAATATATATATCTACCCTAAAGCTACGTTGGTGAAGAGACATGATGGTTCACGTATGAAGAGACGTGATGGTTCATGTTATGAAGGGTTGTGATGGTTCACTTTATAAGTTAATAATATAATAATTAAATGATTAATAATACTAACTAATAATGTTAGGATTGAGGATCCTAACATGCCACCCTCCTTAAAAAGAGCTTTGTCCTCAAATATCAAAGTGAGAAGCTTTGTCCTTTGTTTTCCAAGAAGGATTTGTGTAAGTTCTTGGACTCTTTTAATGGCATCCTTTCGTAGGCAGGGATATCGAGAAGGATGAAGCATTAGCGAGGGGTTTCCAAGAACAATAGTAGAATCTCCCTTAGGAAAATCATGATGACGATGGGAGGGCAACCCTTGGGGTTCCTCAAATACTTCAGAATGATGCATCAAAAGTGATGGTAATGATTTCATATCCTTTTTTGGTTCCTTGGTAAATCCAACGAAGGAGTTTGCATTCACTCTATGTTGGTTCTGAATAGGTTTGGTCATATGGAAATAACTCACTATTGGTTAGGAAGGTATATGTAGGTCTTGTAGAGTGCATGTTTGGCTAGCATTGATCACTTTGGGTATGTCTACTTCATCCTTGATTGGTACATCAATCACTTCTTGCACATCGACCTCATTGTCTTCATTGCGGTGAGTAGATGCACTGGTCGCTTCAGACACAACTACCTCATCTACTTGCTCTATGGAGAGACAAGGATCAACTTCCTTCAATAAATACAATGGTAGTGTGACACATTTATGGTGGGGTCCAAATTGTTCATCACAATTATCACAGAGTCCTTTTGCTCGTCGTTCCTTCATCTCCTCAAAGCTAAGATGTTTAATTCATAAAGTTCGGTTAGATTTTGGGGTTGTGTAAGTGCTTTGTGCCCTTCCATTATGCATAGGTTTGGGAGCGATGTAAGTGGTCAAATTTTTTTCCATAAGTGGTTTCCCTAATTGTTGTTGTGCATTGATTTTATCTTCAGCTAATTTTTCCAATCCATAGGTTTGCATCATGGTATAGGGATTGAACCTTGTCACCTCCATTCTAATTTCCTCTTTCAATCCACTAATGAATCTATTAATGAGAATTGATTCATCCAACCTTGTGTTGTGTTTGGTGATATCCTCAAACCGAGTTTGATACTCACGGACGAAAGTGATTTGACGAAGTTCCTTGAGCAAATCCCACATGGTTGGGTCCCACATGGCTCTGATACCAAATGGTAAGACCCCAAGGTCTTACTATAAAATTATTAACAAATTAATGTAAATGTAATCGCAGGCCACTCAAAGGGGGCTCCCTTGTAATCGCTTTGCCGCTATAGGGGGCTCCCTCCTTTAGAATCTATGATTCTTATTCTTATTCTTCTTCTTGGATGATTTTATATGGATGGCCAACCTAATATATATATCTACCCTAAAGCTACGTTGGTGAAGAGACATGATGGTTCACGTATGAAGAGACATGATGGTTCATGTTATGAAGGGTTATGATGGTTCACTTTATAAGTTAAATAATAAAATAATTAAATGATTAATAATACTAACTAATAATGTTAGGATTGAGGATCCTAACACCCTAGTTGCTCCATAAAAAGTTGTATATTGATCATATAGGGTTTCTAAAGGATAAAGCTATGTTATGAAGACCTAGATACTCATTATCCCTATGTGTGCAAATAAATATATTAGATAAAACATAAGCATACCCAAGTTCCAGTCAGGATTCATTCAGACCATTTTTGTATTGGGTACCTTTAAATTTTTATCCTGATCCTAAGTTTGACTCAGTTGGATTAGACCACTAGGCGGTACAAGACACCTAAAGCTATCTCTTCCACATGCAAACATTAGTTTATACAAAATCAAGATGCTAATGTGACAAACATATCTTCATGTGTAAGGATACCTTACGATTCGTTCATGCTAAGAATTCCAGGGTTTCAATTTCAATACTCCCTTATTTTCTTCATATTTATTTGGGGTACTTGCTCATGCTTAGTGATGAAAATCACTGTTTATTTTGAATTTTTGTTTTTCCTTTGAGCAATGGATTTATGTAGTGATGATAATCACTATTTTTTTTTTGTATTTTTCTTTGTTCAAGATTTTTTTTTGTTTTGATTAAAGAAAAGGATTTCTGTGGGTAGGGGTGAACTTTTTCTTTTGCCAATTCTTAGCATTTTTGAACTAATTGCATAGGGGGATGAGAAAGATAGAATTTTCACCTTAGTATACCTAGTACCGCTTCATAGCATTCATATTTCCATTGTTCCAACTATGATTTTGATGTTTTTATTAATGATAGGATTTTTAAATATACCAGGTGCTATCAAAACTAAACCTCACCTATTAAAAGCCAAGATAAGTTTCTACAAAGTTTGATAAAAATACTAGGTATGGCTGAGTGATCAAAAAACCCTAGTATATTCTTTATATAAATAGGAGGGGTTGTGTTGAAAAACATAGTTACACACATGGGTTATGGATGATGATGAATTTTGAAGATGCATGATTGAGGTACAAACATGGTGTCATTTGTAAGATTGCAAACATGACCTATTAAATGTAAATGTAATAGATGCAACGTGCCTAATGCAATGCAACTATATGGATGCAAGTGTTGATGCAAAATGCAAATATTTTTGTGTTTTTGATGTTTTCCATTATTTTTTAGTTTTTATTATTCTTAATAATTTTGAACTTTTGATTTCAATTTTTTTTTGTGATTTTATGTTTTTCTTTCAACCAAAGGACTTATGGTGCCTTTGGGGATTTTTGTGATTTGAATAAAGGACATTAAGATGCCTTTGGAGCCTTTTTTGAGTTGACCAAAGGGCTTTAAGATGCCTTTGGGGCTTTTGTGAGTTGACCAAAGGGCTTTAAGATACCTTTGGGGCTTTTGTGAGTTGACCAAAGGGCTTTAATATAACTTTGGAGCTTTTTGTGAGTTGTCCAAAGGGCTTTAATATACCTTTGGAGCTTTTGTGAGTTGTCCAAAGGGTTTTAATATGCCTTTGGAGCTTTTGTTTTTAAAGTTTTCTACTATTTTTATGATTTTAAAATGTATTTGAATGTTTTTGATATTTTGTTGATTTATGTTGAAACACCTTTAGATGAATAATTTTGAGAGGCTCTGCTCCTCAACACCCTCTAACATCATTAGGCAATATGCCCCAGGTCCAATTTTCTCAGAGATGATATAGGGCCCTATCCAATTGGCCATAAATTTGTCTCATAGATGCGGTGGTATATTTGAGTTCTATTGGTTTTCTTTGAGAACAAGATCCCAAATTTAAAGTTTCTCAAGTGGACTTTATTGTTATAAGCTCATGTTAGACAGTACTAGTAAATGCAAAGATGCTCAAGGGTATTGATGTGACGTTCATCCAAAAGGGTCAACTGATCCAAGTGAGCTTACTACACAGTGTCATCATTGATGAACTCTTTCAATGTGATGCGCAATGTCAAAATTTACAACTCTAAGGGAATAATGGCCCCAGTGCCATATAAAAGTAAAAATAGTGTTGCCCTAGTGGGAATCCATATGCTAGTCCTGTAAGCCCATAATTCCATGGATATTGCATATGCCAATCCTCATGATTTTATTTCATTGTCTTCTTTATATGGCTACTATTGTCTTATTAGAGGCTTCTGCTTGCTCATTTTCTTGAAGATAGTATGACATCACAAAACTATGTTGAATGTTGTATTTGGTCATTAAATATCACACTTTTTTTATTTTTGAATGATGGACCATTATCCAAGATTATATTTAAGGGTACCCCAAAATGATAGATGATGTTGTGAAGTATGAACTATACAATCCGTGGTCCAATTATTGAGATTAAGGGGACTACTTCCACCCATTTGGTGAATTATTCAATGGTCATTAAGATGAACATGTGTCACCTTGAATATGGGGGAGAAATATTTTTGATAAAATCAAAACCCCATTGATAAAATGTCCAAGCCACCAGAATTAGTTGTAAGGCTTGAGATAGCAAGTGTGTCATATTTGCATTATGTTGACCTTTAATGTATTTCTTGACATACTCGCAACAATCCTTCTCCATGGTGATCCAATAATAACCCATTCAAAGGATGCGCTTGATAATGGCCATGTTGCTAAAGTGGTTACTACATGTACCATCATGAGCTTGCAAAATCACCCAAGCTAATTCTTGGGTTTCTAAGAAATGAAGGAGAACTCTATCGTAGCTTCGACAATACAATATAACTCCTAGAAAGATATATCTTGTCATATTTTACTTGAATGCTCATCTTTCAACATGTGAAAGTCCTTATGGGATGATTCCAAGTCTAAGGAAATCTTGTAACTGGGATAGCCAATCCTAATAGGCTATAGCCTCGATAGATAAGATGACTTGTTCCTCCTATAATTCAATTTGCACAAATGTAGATTGAGAAATAACCTTGTGGTGAATAGTGGTACCATTCTCCATAGGATCCTACAAGATAAAGGACCCCTAAGGTGCCTTCTTTAAAAAGTCTTTGGATTTACAGAACCAGATATGGTCTGGTTCTATATGAATCATGTTGACTAATTCTTTATTACTCGAAAGCCTCACACTACATCATTGTGTGCAAGAGAATTTTCACATGAATGGTAGTGAAATTAGTAGATGAATTCTGAGGTATCAAGGATACAAGAGATGCCATGGTGTCTATGAATATATTTGATGAATGAGGGATTACCTCGATGTTGTACCATTCTAGTTTGGCTATATAGGTGTCAACAAGATCCTTGTAAGCTTTCAGGATTGGATCCCTACATTGAAATATTCCCTTGACTTGGTTGACTATGAGGAGGGAGTCATCGAAGATATTTAACCTCTTGATTTTCATGGTGATGGCTATTTTGAGACCTAATATTAGGGCCTCATATTCAGTGTTGTTATTGGTACAAGGGAAGTCCATCTTGAATGAAAAAGGCATTGGAGCACCTTGTGGCATGAAAAATAAAATCCTTGCATTGCCTCCTTGCTCACACTTTGAACCATCAAATAAAAAAGTCATATTAGGTTTGTTTTCCTGCTCTTTAGGATTGGGTGCTGTAGCACCCTAAAATTGGCACAGTGAAACCTTAGTAAAAAGATAAAAATTTGAATTTTAACCCCAAAACCGCCCGTTACCCACTCCCCTTATTTTCTATGCCATTTTTAGGATTTGTTTTGACCGTTGGATGATATCATTGACGATCAGACGAGATCGTCCCAGATCTGAAGAATTCATCCAGAACAGAATATCCAGATGATTTCATCCCAAAACTAATTTTCATAATTAGCTTCTATTTCAACAGCTTCTCTAACTTGGGAAAAAAGTGTGTCTGTGCGGTTAGATTCTCCCCCGTTGGAGATCTCCCAAATTAGGATGATCTCCAACCTCCTAACCTCCCCCTAATCCTATATAAATTGGGATTTTCTCATTTTATCCCCCTCGATGACTGATTTATCTACAAATTTAACTTTTCATGCATTAGAACACCTTCGTACCATCGTTTGCATTGTGTATTTCAAGTTTTCTTGCAGGAATTTTATTTTTTTTTAGCCGAAGTAAGCTCGGATCGTCGTTGGTGATTCCAGACAATTTCAAAAAATCCTGTCATAGATCTACGATGATATCATATGATTGGAAGTTATCTCAACTGCAGTCTAGATTGGGAGCAATCAGAGCCTAGAGTTTGCATTTCTTTATCTTCTCTCTTAATTTATTTATGAATTAACTTAGTTTATTATATTTCTGCATTCTGGAGTTCACCTCATTTAGCATAAATGCATGATAAAGTTAAACTAAATTATTAAATTAATGCATTTCCTTTAATTGTTATCTGGATTTATCATTTAGTCAAGTTTACTGTTATTTCTACCATTTCCCCTTGCTTTTGTAGTTGTATTTTGGTTTTTGGTATCTTTTTCTGTGATTGTAGGTTTCTAATGAATTCGTCATGTTGATGATGATCTCGCCTGATCTCAGATGACCGACTATGATATGAGATGATTCTGTGCAATTGTAGATGATTATGTAATATTTGAGACGATCTAGACTTCTACAAACCTCATAATCTTCATCAAACATCTAGAACTAGGTACATTCTATATTATTTAGCACATTTTTTTGTGTTTAGCACTTATTCATGTTTTTTGTATCCATATAAATCAGCATTGGCATATAGAATAGCTTAGATTCATCTTGGCCAAACCTAGGATATGAATTATTAAAGTACAAAATGAACACATCAAACCCATTTTCAACCTAGGCATGGAAACTGCCACTCAAAAGTTTCCTGGTGAACCCACCATCCATAAAAAATTCACCCTTATACCCCCTCCTTGAGAGGCGTGACCTTCAAAGGGCCTCTAAGTTCGAGGTATTGTCCCATCCTTCTCGCATCCCCCTTCCGGGTGCGGATCCTATAGCCTGAAGGTAAGGATGCAAAAAATTTGGAGCGATACATTTTGGTGAACCCGACATGAAAACTAAAACCTTTTGAAAACAATTAAAAATAAATAAAAAATAAAAAAAATAAATGCATTTAGAATCATTAGACAAACAATTAAAGTTGCATATTATATTTAGATGGTAGATAATAATAAAGGATGAGCTATCACCATTAATTTTGAAAATCAATTAGCAGCCATAGATATTACTTTTGTGCTTAGAGTACCTCAAACAAATAGGGTTCAACCTTTGTGGGATGAACTTGATAGGATATTGAGTATCATTGAATCTAGATCAACCAAACTTAGGCAAATTAAGAGGTTTGTCCTAGATAGAATCCTGGATCCTGATCAGGTGATATTATATCATGAACTGTAGAGAGCTTGCCATAGGTGGTTAGCAGATAAAAGAGCCCTTGTGTCTTCCGAATTGTACACCTTTGAGGAATACCTCGACAATGTAGTTGTAGTACATAAATTTCTATCTCGTATAGAGGATCAAGAGGTCATTCTTATGGATAGAAAGATATGGAATAGAGTTCCTAGAGCTATGTTATATCGAGAGTATTACCATGAACTTTATTTCTATAGGTCAGAGTCTAAGACAGATAATATCACCATAGCACACTTTGTCAATTTTTTTGAAAAACCATTTCTAATTTTAAGAGGAACATTTTATGACTCTTGATGAACTTGATCCTATTAATGATATCCATAAACTATTTATAGAAAACTAAGCCATTCTTTTATTATTATTATTTCTTGCATTTAGTGTGTTGTTTGTTGTCTTTATAATATTATCATAAAAAAAAAACAAACAAAACAAAAATTAAAACTTTTTCTTTTAAGTTTTATAGTAGGTATATAATTAAAATATATACCTCCCAAACTTGTCACAAATATATATATATATATATATATATATATATATATATATATATATATATATTTGCTAAAATCTAAGTTTAAGCATAATGACTAGACTTAGGAATGGAAAACAGACTGAAGTAGAAGAAGATTGGTTAGGAAAACTAGTAAATAAACTAGATGTCCTTCCTAAAGACCCAATTCAGGAAGAAGGAACCCTAGACCAACAAGAATAAGAGTTTGTTGAAGGAAATGAACAAAGATAAACTGTTAGAGAGGAAGGATCCTCATCCCCTAAAGTGTCTCCAAAAGGAGCTATTACTTTTGAGAACATGGAACATTTTTGGAAGTTCCTCAATACTAATATTGGTGCTCTTAATAGAGTAGTCCATATGGACAAGGATCAAATTAGTGACACTCAAGAAACCCCAGAAGAAATATATCACACACACACTAATCCCTTGTCCTTCGTTGATCAAGAAAGTAATCAAGATGGACCATCCAATTTGGATATGGCCGCTATAATCCAGAACATGCAACAAAAACAGGTTACCCAACCACCTAGAGTGCCTGTTACCAAGCCTAGAGTTATTCCCACACAAAATAAACCTTCATTCACTACTCTATTTCACCAAGTTATTGATCAACATACCTCAAATCAACAAAATCCCAAAACAAAACCAAACACCAATTTCCAACAATCTAGGATACAACATAATGTTACTATAAATCTTCTTCATAATACTCTCTCTACCAACCATTTGCATAATAACAATATAGAATCTAATCCTTACGTCATGCCATCATACGCTCACATACCACCGAACTAATATGGTGGACAAACTAGTAATCTAGAAGCCATGGTGAAACAGTTAGTTTCCCGCATGGACCAGATAGATCCCTGCCGTCCCTCGTACAATTATCAAGAGATGTGTAGTCAGCCTTTAGATCCTATAGTTGTAGCACAACCATATCCTAAACACTTTCCTATGCCTATCCTACCTATATACAAAGGAATCGAAGATCCCATAGAGCATATTCGTATGTTTAGGATAGCATGTCATGATATATCACATGATGACTTGTTATTACTAAAAATTTTCCCGAAAAGTTTAGGAGGGATGGCATTGGAGTGGTATTATCAACTACCCACTCATTCTTTGAGGAATTTCAAAGAAACAGCCGAGTCTTTTGTTCATAAATTTAGCACCTACATCAAAAGGCATGTAACTATTAAATATGTGTACAACTTAAAACAAGACAAAGATGAATATTTTGCTGATTTCCTAGTTCGGTGGAGACAGTTGATAGGAAAATTACACTTTGTGTTACCTTATCGGGAAATGCTAGATATCTTTATCAATAATTTACAAGAACAACTATCCTATGAGTTATCAACTGCTACCTTGACCAACTTCGATCAAGCTATAGACTTAGCTCGAAGAGTGGAAGATGCTCTCATTAGGAGAGGTCAGCTTAAAAATAAAGATGATGAGAAAAAATCTAGAAATCAATATAAGAATAAACAAGTTGTGGGTGATGGAGTCACTGATAGTAGAAACATTGCTAATGTTAATACTATGAAAACAACGGAGAAGTTTATACTGAAACCTCCTGATAAACCACCTCAAGAATTTACTAGGTTAAATAAACCTCTATCAACCATTCTCCCACAATTATTAGCATGAGGTTTGATCCAATTACCAAATATCCGGGAACCTGATCCAACTATACCCGGATATAGAGCTTATTTACACTATGATTTCCATAGAGGACCTAGACACGCTACCAACTCTTGTAAAATATTAAAACATAAAATACAAGACTTAATTGATAATAATGAGATGGAGGTGCAAGACTTTCAACCTAAACAAAATCCTCTTAATAATGCTCAAAAGAACATCCAAATTAGAATCAGAATGCCAATCAATCATTGGACATATTTCAACATTCTTTACCAAAGCATGGTAAAGAAGTGGCTAATCAAATTGAACATCATAATGTTCCCCCTCGTACCCGATATGTAGGAACTATTAGTGGGCATTTACCTACTCATGATTTGGAAATATTTGACAAAACTTTATCCATGGTTACGACTAGACCTCTATATAACATTCAGACACCTGATATTATTGATGTAGAAAATGAGATTGAAAGTGACATGGAAATCACCTCAAATCAATTGAATAGCTCTGAAGATGAATCGGATCCTATTCAACCTATAACAAGTTCTATGGTTCCAGAAGAACCATTTCCAAGAAGAGTCACTACTCGAACATCGTCTCACCAATTACTTTCTAATGAACAAGCCATAAATGCTAGACCAAGACCCATTCATTATCTACAAAATAATATTGTAGGTACCATCGGAGCTGTTACTCGACAACAGGCTCAAAATCCTCAACAAGACCAAACTCAAAATGATGGATCAGCTCCATTTGTTTTGAAAGTTCCTAATAAAGGAAATCAGGCACCTAATGTTCAACCTAAACCTCCTTATAATATTAATGAACAATTATCAAATACTACAACTAGAATTTCCCTTTTGGACCTTTTAAGATCTTCTCCTACACATAGGGATGAATTAATGCTCACATTAAGCCAAATGATGGTACCATAAAATATTCAACCTAAAGCCATGGCCAATACTATCATAACTCAAGAAGTTGATTGTATTGAATTTCGGGATAGAGATATACCACAACATAGTTTACATAAGGATAACCCCTTATATATTACTGCCCTAATAGGAGTTGTAGCAGTTAAACGAGTCTTGATTTACAACGGTTCATCTTTAAACATTTGCACTTTTGAATTCTACCAAATATTTGGATTTAGATGTGACGAAATGAAAATAATTGATATGATCATAAAAGCATTCAATGACAAAACACAAGAAACGTGTGGAGTTATTACTATCCCATTGCAAGTTGGTCCAAGAACCTTAGACATGACCATGTTTATTGTACATTTCTTTGCATCGTACAATATACTCTTGGGTCACCCTTGGATCAACGCGATGCAAGTTGTTCCCTCAACTTTACATCAATGTGTTAAATTCAAATTTAAAAATTAGTTGGTTACCATTCATGGTGATCCTAGACCCTTTGATATGTGTGCTTTGGCAGAACCTATTGGAGTTCAATTTTGCCTTGCTCTGTCATCCACACATCCTAATTCTCATTATTCATCTAAAAATGTGAAACACACACCCATAACATCATCTACTTTTTCTCCATAAACTCCACCTCTACATATAGTTCAACCATATTCTGAACAAACTACATTAGGACCTCAAAAAGATTCTAAAACCACAACCAATGCTTCTTGTTTTACTCCCATACCTATAGAATCATCCATCAACATCTCTACACCATATACATCCACCAAAGGCATAGTTTCCACATCAAAGGATATGGGAAACATTCCTTCTACTTCTTATGCTCTTACTGACGAGCTCTTACCCGATTTATCTAAAATTCTTATATCAGAGCAATCGAACGCTGCTATGCAATATTCCCTTATCTTAAATAATTTGCCACCCTCTCCTCATACCTTGAGCCTCCCACAGCCTATGGGAAGTATTTACCAAGTAATGAGTTGCACTTTTATTTATAAGGGATATGACTAGGGAAGAATACCTAGAAACATTAAGACACATTATGATGGATATGCTCGATGTTATTTGACTAATGAGTATATTAAAGCTAATCCTATAATGCTTAAATTGGGATATAAAGGGAAATGTTTGGGACCTTTCTAGAATGGTATGGAAGAACATTTTGAGGTAGAACCATGGCCTGCCCGATGTGGTGTGGGCCTATTTCCTAGTAAAGGTCAGCCCTTCCCATTTGAGGATGATAACCATCTCATATGTTACCAAGATTATTTGGATAAATGTGATGCCTTGTGTTTAATGAATAAGCCATTTACATGTAATATGCTATCTATAGCCTACCTTGAGATGATCGCCAAATCCGACGATGAGTTGGAGGGAGACATCTTCCATGATGTCTCCATTGAGGAACTATTACATCATGAATTTTATTTTGATGGATCTATACCTAGTATAGCCCAGCTTGAGGCCACGACTCCTCAAGATGAATTATCCAAGATAACCTTGTAATAATTACAATAATTGGGCGTTTCACCCACCCCACCTAATTTTGAGAGATATCTACACATGGAAGTAGAAAACATCATAAAAATTAACATTGGAACCAAAGATAATCCTCACATAATCAACATTGGATCAGAATTGAGTCAAGAAAAATAGGATAAATACATTGCATTTCTTAAGGAATATGAAGATATATTTACTTGGACATATGAATATATGCCAGGATTAGACCCTTCTGTAGTTATGCATCACCTAGTAGTCCATTTGGATCCTAAACCTGTTAAACAAAAACTTAGAAAAATGCATCCTAAAGTAGCCTTACTAGTCAAAGGGGAATTAGAAAAAAATTTGAAGGTTATTTTTATACAAGCCATTGATTATGCTGAATGGATCTCGAATGTAGTTCCAGTAACTAAGAAAGAAGCTACCAAAGTTAGGGTTTGCACAGACTTTAGAGATATTAATGTGGCATGCCCTAAATATGATTTTCCTCTTCCCAACATGGATCAGATCATTGATTTTACTGTTGGGAGTGGAATGATATCATTAATGGATGGATTTTTTGGTTATAATCAGATCAGGATAGCTCCTGAAGATTAGGCTAAAACAACATTTATTACCCCTTGGGGGACCTTTTGTTGGAAAGTGATGCCATTCGGTTTGAAGAATGCAGGTGCAACATATCAACCAGCCATGACTTATATCTTTCATGATATGATGTATGATATTCTACATGATTATGTAGATGATATTATAGCTCGTTCCATCAAATAAGATGATCATTTAGCTGACTTGAGAAAAGTATTTGATCGGTTAAGGGAATATCTTATCCGACTAAATCTAGCCAAATGTATATTCAGAGTTAAGTACGATAAATTATTGGGGGTTATAGTTTCTTTACGCGGCATTGAAATTGACCCTCTCAAGATCGCGGCTATCACTGATATGCCTACACCCACAAATATATCTAAATTACAGAGTCTACAAGGTAAGCTTCAAGCTATTCATCACTTCATCGATAAGTTAGCAGACAAAACAAGACCCTTTCTTAATATTCTTAAGAAAGATGTCTCTTTTCATTGGGATGACAAATGTCAGGAAGCATTTGAACTCCTCAAACAATATCTTATTAACCCACCTGTGCTTTCACCACCTAGATTTGATCACCCATTTATCTTGTATATTTTTGCTTTAGATATTGCCTTAGGAGCTATGTTAGCTCAACTTGATGATGAGAAGAAAGAATGTGCTAATTATTATATCAGTAGCACCTTAATTAGTTATGAAACCCGCTACACAGCATTAGAGAAGTTATGTCTAGAAGTCATATTTTCTACATAGAAACTATGCCATTATATGCTCAGTCAAAAAATGTATGTTATTGCCAAATTCGATCCTTTGAGGTATCTCATGGGTCGACCTTATTTATCTGGTCACACAGCAAAATGGGTTCTTGCGCTAAGCGAGTTTGAACTCATGTTTATAGTACAAAAGTATGTTAAGGGTCAAATAATAGTAGATCAATTAGCTATTGCACCCTTAGAGTCCATCCATCCCCTCATCATTGAGTTTCTTGTTGAATGCCTTAAATTAGAGGCAGACCATCCAGAGCAATGGTCCATATACTTTGACGAAGCCTGATGCATGAGTGGGGCTGGTGCAGGTATTATTTTAATATCTTCACAGAAACATCTTATACCTCTGTCCTTAAAATTAAAATTTGCTTGTACTAATAACACTATTGGATATGAGGCTCTAATCCTTGGATTACGAGCTGTCTTGGCACTAAAAATTAAAAATCTATTAGTTTTTGGTGATTCTCAACTTGTTATAAATCCAATCAATGATGTTTATCATACCAAAGATGATAAATTACGTCCATATAAAGCATATGTCTTACAATTATTATCTCTATTTGATCAAGTTACCTTGGAAGCTATTCCTTGAACTAGCAACCGTGCGGCTGGCGCTATGGCTGTAGCTGCATCTCTTTTGCCCTTGGAGTTAGATGACAAATATGTTACCATCATTATTCATCAACTCTAGGAACCCACTTCAAATAAATCATGCTTAGAAACTTTGGATGTGTTTCTAACCAACGAAACTACTCCTGAAACTTGGTACACTGATATATTTAATTTTCTCCAAAATGGGACCTTCCCTGAAAGTTGTCATAGCAACTAGCATCGGTTATTACGTACACAAGCAAGTCACTTCGTAATTATTGGCAATACGTTGTATAGGAGATATTTTGAAGGCATCTTACTAAGATGTTTGAATCTAGAAGAATCTAGATTAGCTTTGAGTGAAGCCCATGATGGATCTTGTGGGGGACACTTTAGTGGTAGAGCCATTGCTAAGGAGCTCCTTAGGATAGGATATTTTTTGCCTACCATGGATAATTATGCACATGATTACATGTGCCATTGCGACAAGTGCCAAAAACATGCTGACCTTGTCCATGCGTCGACACAAGAACTACATGCTATTTCATCTCCTTGGCCCTTTTCAAAATGGGGCTTAGACATCATTGGAAAAATAAATCTTGTTTCATCTGATGGACACAAATTTATCATAACCACCACCGAGTATTTCACGAAGTGGGTTGGAGCTATACCCTTAGCTTCTTGCACTGGAACCCAAGTTTCCAAGTTTATTTTTAATCAAATTATTTGTAGGTTTGGAATTCTTGCAAATCTCATCTCAGATAATGGAACTTGTTTAAAAAATAAAGATGTCAAAAAATTATGTCAAAAATATAAAATCCAACATCATTGGTCCACTCCCTATTATCCTCAGGGTAATGGCCAATCAGAAGCATCTAATAAAACATTAATCAAAATCCTCAAAATACTGGTCAATAAATTTGGTTGATATTGGCACATTCAACTATATCCTACTTTGTGCACTTATCGAACTAGCATTCGCACTCCCACAGGCACTTCACCTTTTGTTTTTGTTTATGGCGCTGAAGCAGTTTTTCCATTTGAATTAGAAGTTCCTTATTTGTATCTACTACTTCAAGATACGGAAGTAGGAGATGAATATCATGCTGGTAGATTTAGTCAGTTGGAACTCCTAGATGAGAAGCACATCAATGCTTTGGAACATCTTTGAGCCTACCAAAACAAGCTCAAGCGAGCATACCTCAAGAAAGTTCATCATCGATCCTTTGATATCGACAACCTTGTCTTGAAAGAAAATAAAAAAAAACTAATGCAACTAAAGATCTTAAAGGTAAATTCGAGCCCAACTAGCTTGGATCGTATATCATCACTACTAAATTTGGATCGGGAGCATACCGATTAGCTACCTTAGATGGTAAATATATTAAAGAACCTATGAACATTATGCATATTAAACGCTATTATGCATAAAATCTGGGCATTTCATCATTGTATATATTGTTGTTATTTTGCATATTGTTTCATTTTAGTCATCCATATAAAAATTTCAAAAAATAGTAATAGGATTTACTCTTTCCATTCATAAATTAAAATCAAAATATAAAAACTTCAAAATTATCAAAATCTTCAAAAACATCCTTTTCATACCTGTCAATTCTCGAAGTAATGTAGTTATATTTTCAATTATTTTGGATAAATTAGCATTTATTTGGCATCCCGCACTTTCACACTCACATGAATAAATATCTTGATTTTATTTTGTATGATTATTAATCTCTCTTATATCAAAGTTCACAGTTGAATTAAATAAATTTTTGAGCATAGAGAATTGATCTTGTTATTTACTTGAACCAAGTATATCTCTTCACATTAAAATGATTTCATTGCAAATTCAATATGATGCTACATAGTAGAAATGGTTTCTTGAGCGAAAAGTTTCCCCTGCTATCCTATCATGCACATGGTCTAGAATCTTTGAGAATTGACAAAAGGACAAGCTCACCCCTGCCTAGAATAAAAATCCCTTGCTCTACAACCAATCCGATCAAGTATCCCTAGTATAGGAAGAAAAAGAAAAAGAAAATTCAAAGAAAATGAGAAAAAAAATATATTATTTTGTACCATCACAACAATATTTCAGTATTATCTCCGTTCCAAGAAAAAATAAAATAAAAATAAAGAAAGAAAGAAAAAGCAAAAAGCAATAAAAATCCCTTTCCCTACCCTTTGAAAATAAAATAAGGGTGAATGAGCTTGAATCCCTGGAATTCTCAGTTATTCAAAAACTGTGAGGTAAGCCCCATAACAAGTGGTTTGTGCCCAACCCACTTGGCCTTGGGTAATCCCTAGCATGGTGATATTTTTGTCACATTAGCGACCTTCTTTTGTACATACCTATGTCGGCTTATGGATTAGCTAGCACTTGATGACCCAAATTACATAGTAGTCTGGTACGATTACATGCATAAAAATCATGATCAACGAACACTTATTTGGTTAATTCAAATTACTTGTATCAAATTATCTTGCTCAAAATTGGTAAATGAACAATACAATTGCACACACATTTGTATTTGAGAGATTTTTTGTATCATTATGATAAATCAAGATCGGCAAATGAACTCACATATGCACATGAGGGTTTCTTATAAATCTACATTTTGTCTTTGAGATAATTTAAAATATTTTTGCGCCTCTTTTTGGAATAATTTCATCTTCTTATTTAAAAGAACATCTATTTAGTAGAAAAACAATTACATACATATTTCTTTTCAAAATCCAAAACTTCTTTCAAAACATGCAATAAAGTCACATTTCTTTATATATTCGACTTTCGCAATGATGGTATAGTTCCAAAACCTAAACTGGAATTTTATGCCTAGCGCAAGTCCTTATCTTATATTTTGTTTATTTTAAAAAATCAAAAATCAATCATGCAATAAAACTATTATATCAATTTCTTTTTTGGATTTCGTGATGATGGTATAAGTCTATACCTAAAATTCTATGCCTAGCGCAAACCATTGTTCTAATTTTATTCCCCATTCATTATAATTTATAAAACATATGGCTTACATAATTATGTCACGCAATTGTGCTTTCAAAAGAACAAACACATTTTTTCTATTTCATTTCATTATGTCAACATTCCCTTTTGCAACCATGGTATAATTCCTAAGGAATTATTCAAAAATTTTATCACACTTAGGAATTTTATGCCTAGAAAAAATCATATTTTTAATATTTCATGCATATTTTTTATGAAAATCTAAAAAAAAATCATCACCATCATCATTTTTTATCATCACAACACAAAGTATTAAGACAGTCTCTTAAGCACTCTTTTACTTTTAGCAATATTTCTATATTGGGATTAGCTTGACGACCTAGTGAGTGGCGACTCCATGAAATGGTCTATAACAACGACAATGTCCTTTGAAATTATTGTTTGAAGTCCCTTTATTTTTCATCACATCACACCACAAAAACAACCAATTTGTTTACATCATATTATTTCATTTAAATTTTATGGCATGACATAAAATTATAATTTATTTCAAATGACATAATTACATGAATAATCAATCAACAATTCAAAACTTAAAGCATCATAAAACATGTGGACAAGTCATATCATCAAAAATATCATATATATATCAAAAATATATGTACATCATATCAAAATAGATTGGTATGCCACAATATATACCCTGGCATACTCAATCCTCCCAAAAATATATTGTCCAACCAAAAAGCAGCTAGTCTCGAGAAGCCCTTGAGCTCTCAGCCTCATATCCTCTCCCACCCTGGCGTGGAGGAGGTGGTCCCATCAAGATTCATGTTGTATCATGGGTCCTTGACATTGATCATGATGATGTCCTCGACGACCCCATCATGACCATCTTTGTAATGCTAGCTGGCATCAGTATCCTCTGTCCCTCTGGAACCATGTGATAGTATAATCCCTTGTAGAATGTGGCCTGAGCAATAGACCATGTCAGATCCTGAGTGATCGACCCTCCACTTTGAGCCCTAAGCCATGTAGCCTCATACTGTAGTGTCTGCACCTTAGCCTGGAGGCCAGCAACCTCAGCTCGAAGAGCTATCATCTCGTTGCTCTCTCCTACCTTGACACCCTTGCCCTTATCAGGTGATGGTGGCCTCCCCCCTGCTGAGAAGGGAATCCCTCCTCCCTCCTCCTTGTCTACTATGGTCTCTATGGAGCCTATGGCATCCTATAGCATCTCTACTATAGAGACCATCATTGCTCTCTCCCTTCATGACCCTGTGCTGCCTCAATGGCATCCTTGCATCGCATCCCCATTCATTGCACAACCACATGCATCGAACCCTATGCCCTTGTCATCCGAGGAGGGCGAATGCCTACATACCAGGAATCGTATCCATCCGCAATCCCAACATTATCCCCATCCACTGGTTATATTGGGGTATCATTCATGTCCTAGCTCCAGAATCATTGCATATATGGAGCCCCACTCAGTGTAGTACTATCCTGAATAGTATGGGAGTACTCATAGTCCCTAAGAGAAGGGATCCCCTACTGTAGACCAAAATGTCATAGAACTCGATGATAGAGGTGGAGCTCTACCTCTCCCTACTCCATCCTTAGCCAATAGACTTGCCTGATGCGAGCCAACTCCTGTCTATCCTCTCCCCACCCTAGGTGCTCTATCCATGACCTCCAGGTGATCTGGTCTAGGATGAGGTTGTCTAGCAACATTCATGACATCAAAAGATCTATCCACCACTGTGACCCTCTCTGGATCCACCAATAGAAAACTCAGGGTCTCTCCTGGTCAACCCCTATCAGTGGGAGTCCTACCGGCCTCCACATCATGATGTGATCCCAGTACCAAACATATAGTAGCAATGTCAAAACTAGACATTGGCCTCCCTTGTATACAACCCCATGCAAGATTCTATACAAACGGCACAGTGCAAAGCTATGCCATGCAAATATATACCCGTGGTCTCTCATGTTGCAGACCACATCTGACAGGAGCCATGGTAATCTGCACCCACTCTGGTGGCACAGTAGTAGGCCACCCACTATCCCTGCCAAAACCTGAGTCAACCTAGATGTCCCAGGAATCTGCCTCAAAGAATCAATGTTCACTTCGCCCTTCTCCAGGGTGAAGCTCGGGTCTCCGCATAGCCTCATCATAGCCTGGCCCTAATTGGCCGTAGGAGTCATAAATTGTCCCTATATTGGGATCCTCAAGATCCTCCATACATCCTCTAGTGTGGGAGCCATCTCCCCTATCGGTAACTAGAAGCAGGACAACCCCAGATACCACATCTCTACTAGGGTTGTCAGTAGCTCCATGTCCGTCAGTATTTATGGCATCTCTGCCACATGCTGTAAGCCAACCTGTGTCAATCGGTCTCACTTTGCTTGGTTGAGCACAACCACGTCATCCCTCAGCCCCATGTATTTCCACTCCTGACTCTTTAGTAATCCCCTCTGCAAAATAAACAATAAAACAACAAAATTCATTAATAAAACAATTATTACAGTCAATTAAATGCAATTCAAACAAACTTAATTTCATAAAAATGATGATATCGTCCACCATTGGATGATATCGTCCTAAATTGGGTAAAATCATCCTTTACAGGATGAAATCATCTTTGATTTCTCAACTTTGGAATCACCCCTTATTGGACGGGATCACCCCTATTTCGCTGATTTTGCCCTCAGATGAAATCGACAATCTAGGGATGATTTCGACGAAATTGGGACGATTTCGATGAAATTGGGACGATTTCATCCCGAAATCATTGACGTCCTAAAAATGTCCGCGATGCCCCAAAACAGTCAAAATTTCAATCAAAAATTACACAAATCAAATTACAAACATAATTCACTAGGTTTAGATCCTTACCCATAGCCCACATCGGACCTCTGTCGATCTGTGCACTGTCTCGACCATTTTGTCTACAGAACTCTAAAAACAGTGAAAATGAATTAGGGTTTTACCCTATTTTTCTTAATTTTATTTAAAAACAACATTTTTAATTTTGCTTTTTCGTACTTTTACCTCAAACGTTCGATTTGGGTAAAAACACGGAGGAGGCACCATAGTAAGCAGTCGTACGATTCGACCTAGAATCGTCATCTAAAGAATTGAGTAAAATTTTGCTTTCTCGTACAATGAAAAGAACTCGTCTTTAACGTATTTTCTTTGGAAAATTAACTAAAGAGGGGGAAAAATGTAGCACCCTAAAATTGGCATAGTTAAACCTTTGTAAAAAGATAAAAATTTGAATTTTAACCCCAAAACCGCCCGTTACCCACTCCCCTTGTTTTCCACGCAATTTTTAGGATTTGTTTTGACCGTTGGACAATATTGTTGACGATTAGATGAGATCATCCTAGATCTGACAAATTCATCTTGAACATAACGTCCAGACGATTTCGTCCCAAAACCAATTTTCATAATTAGCTTCTATTTCAACAGCTTCTCTAACTTGGGCAGAAAGCGTGTCTGCACGGTTAGAGTCTCCCCCATTGGAGATCTCCCAAATTGGGATGATCTCTAACCTCCTAACCTCCCCCTAATCCTATATAAACTAGGATTTTCTTAGTTTATCCCGTTGGATGACTGATTTCTCTACAACTTTAACTTTTCATGCATTAGAACACCTTCGTACCATCGTTTGCATTGTGTATTTCAAGTTTTCTTGTAGGAATTTTATTGTTTTTCAGTCAGATCAAGCTCGGATCATCGCTGGCGATTCTAGATGATTTCGAATGATCCTATCTCATATCAGCGATGATCTCGTATGATTGGAGGTGATATCTACTACAGTCCAGATTGGGGGAAATCAGAGCCCAGAGTTTGCATTTCTTTATCTTCTCTCTTCATTTCTTTATGAATTAACTTAGTTTATTCTATTTTTGCATTCTGGAGTTCAGCTCATTTAGCATAGATGCATGATAAAGTTAAACTAAATTATTAAATTAATGCATTTCCTTTAATTGTTATCTGGATTTATCATTTAGTCAAGTTTACTATTATTTCTACCAGTTCCCCTTGCTTTTGCAGTTGTATTTTGGTTTTTGGTATCTGTTTCTGTGATTGTAGGTTTCTGAGGAATTCATCAGGTCAATGATGATCTCGTTTGATCTAAGACGACCGACTATGATCTGAGATGATTTTGTGCAATTATAGATGATTATGTAAGATTTGAGATGATTTGGACTTCTACAAACCTCAGAATCTTCATCAGACATCCAAAACCAGGTACATTCTGTCTTATTTAGCACATTTTTCTATGTTTAGCACTTATTCATGTTTTTTGTATCCATATAAATCAGCATTGGCATATAGAATAGCTTAGATTAATCTTGGCCAAACCTAGGATATGAATGATTAAAGTACAAAATGAACACATCAAACCCATTTTCAACCTAGGCATGGAAACTGCCACTCAAAATTTTCTTGGTGAACCCACCATCCGTCGAAAATTCACCCTTATGCCCCCTCCCTGAGAGGCGCGACCTCCAAAGGGCCTCTCAGTCTGAGGTATTGTCCCATCCTTCTCGCATCCCCCTTTCGAGCGTAGATCCTATAGCCTGAAGGTAAGGATGCAAAAAATTTAGAGCGATACAGGTGCTTATGATAATGCAAATACTACATAATTAGGAAGTTCTATGGTGCAGGACCTACTATTTTGAAGAGGCACCCAAGCCAGTTGATTAGCTATGACCTATCCCTTGATGGAATTTTGGCTTATGAATTCTAAATCAAATTCTATAAATAGCATGATCCACTTTGCAGTATGTGTATTATGATATGTCTTGCTCATCATATACTACAAAGGATTTTGTTTGGATATGATATATATCATATGGCTCAGCATGTAGTGGTATAATTTCTTGGTTTCAAAGACCACAACTAGGCACAAATTTTCTATGTATGCATATCCTATCTCGTAGCTCACCAAGGTTAACGGGCGACACTTCTGCTTTCATACTTTACTCTTTTGCTTTTGTCATGAAATCGTGACACTTCTGCTTCTGAAGTCTTGCTTTCTGCCTTTGTCATGAAATCGCGATAGTTCTGCTTCCGTACGCTTCCTCTCTTTCTTTTGTCGTGAAAATGCGACATGTCGCGAAATCGTGACACTTTTCAAACTTGCTTTCTCTCTCCTATTTTAGTCATGAAAATGCGACATGTCACGAAATCGTGACACTTTTCCAACTTACTTTCTCTCTCCTATTTTAGTCACGAAAATGCGACATGTCGCGAAATCGTGACACTTTTCTTACTTGTTCTCTTTCTTCGAACTTGTCGTGAAATCGTGACACTTCTTCCTGCTTTCTCTTTTTCTACCAACATGTCATGAAATCGTGACAGTTTTTCCACTTGCCTTTTTCTCTTCCAACATGTCACGAAATCGTGACAATTTTTCCTGCTTTCTCTTTCTCTTCCAACATGTCGCGAAATCATGACAATTTTTCCACTTGTCTTTTTCTCTTCCAACATGTCACGAAATCGCGACAGTTTTTCCTGCTTTCTCTTTCTCTTCCAACATGTCGCGAAATCGTGACAATTTTTCCACTTGCCTTTTTCTCTTCCAACATGTCACAAAATCGTGACAGTTTTTCCTGCTTTCTCTTTCTCTTCCAACATGTCGCAAAATCGTGACAGTTTTTCCTGCTTCTTCTCTCTCTTCCAACATGTCACGAAATCATGATAGTTTTTCTTGCTTTTTCTCTCTCTTCCAACATGTCGTGAAATCGTGACAGTTTTTCTTGCTTGTTGTATATGTCGCGATATCGTGACACTTTTCTTACTTGTCTTTTTCTTTGATCTTTTGCAAATGGGGCACTTCGGTCTTCTTGGAAAATCACTGTACATCCTCTGAATAACCTTTGAACTCCTGTCTTCTGCATCTGAATAGCTTTTGAACTTCCTGTCCATTGCATCAATAGATCTATCTGACTGTGTTGACAACAATGACAATACTGTTGTTGCACCTTGCTCAACAATCTCCCCCTTTGGAATTGTTGGCAACACATGTGCAATTTCCTGTAACTCTTCTCCCCCTTTGACAATAATACCAAAGGGCTACTGCAAACTCCCCACGAGTCCATGCACAACATTCTCGGGAAAAATTTATTACACTTAGCAAAAATCATGAACATGAGCAAAAAGATAATCAAATACTTAAATGCTCCCCCTGAGAATGTGATCCCTGTAGCTAGTCAATTCTTGGGAAGTGTGACCACTCCCAATTTATTGCGAAGGTACTCAAAAACTTCCTTGGGCAATGGTTTTGTGAAGATATCTACTACTTGCTCTGTAGTTGGAACAAAATCCAACTTAACCTCACCTTCCACAACTTTCTCCTTCAAAAAGTGATACTTGATAGCAATGTGTTTTGTGCGTGAATGCATAACTGGATTCTTGGAGATGTTAATGGCATTGGTGTTATCACACTTAACTGATATTGGCTCACTAAAGCTAATACCAAGATATTTCAGGGTTTGTTTCATCCACAATACCTGCGTACAACATGTTGTCGCTGCAATATATTTTGCCTCTGTTGTCGATAAAGAAACTGACTCTTGTTTCTTATTGTGCCACGTGACCAATCTGTCTCCAAGATAGAATGCACCTCCACTGGTACTCTTTCTGTCATCTACACATCCTGCCCAATCTGCATCTTTTGGATACCATAACCCATACTCCATAGTACCCTTGTGATATTATAGAAGACTCTGTCTCTCTGTTGCACTGACTGGTGGACCTCTCTCCACTTGAAGAATCCTCACTCAGATCTATCTTCAACTGTGTTGGCTGTTGGATCTCTATCCATTGAGACTCTGTCCTCTATACTCTATCACCTCCAAAGCTCTATCAATAGGCTCACTAAGAACCTGCTCAATAGGCTCACACAGAACCTGCTTAACAAGCTCACATAGAACTTGTCCAATGTTGAATAACAAGCTCATACAAAACTTGTCCAAATCTTCTCCAACAAGCTCACTAAGAACTTGTCCAAATCTACTCTAGAAATCTCACCAAGAACTTGCCCAAATATGCTCTAGAAATCTGTCCCAACATTGTCCTCAAATATTTCCCAAAGGCCTTCTCAAAGGCTCAATCAATCATGCTCAAGTAGTACTCAAAATGAACTCAACAATGAATGGCAATCTCAAATCAAATCCACTTCATAGAAGCATAAAGAGAATTGTTAGAGACTCAATATGTTCTAAACTCAATCTCAACTCAACATAGAATGATGGAATAATTTATTTCATAGAACTTTTAAAAATCACTTCACACATAACTTGACTAGGC
The DNA here is from genome assembly GCA_028583015.1 of Wollemia nobilis. Taxonomy (NCBI): domain Eukaryota; kingdom Viridiplantae; phylum Streptophyta; class Pinopsida; order Araucariales; family Araucariaceae; genus Wollemia; species Wollemia nobilis. Next base: position 1,383,852 of record JAQPPZ010005611.1, read on the forward strand.
TCAATCAAATCAACTCAACCAATCATCACAAGGGACAACTCTCTCTCACACAACCCTAGTCCAAGTATGTATCAACCAACTCAAATATTTCCAACAATGCTCAACCACAAATATCACATAACAATGATACTCATGTTCTTTTCTAACTCAAGTTCTTTCACAACCAATGGGCTTCAACCACTATGCTTATAACACAAGGTTTAAACACAACTCTCAATTCAGAAAACCTTGATGCATTCAACCAACCACTTTCAAAAAGGAAACCACAAACAATCATTTTCCCTCCAATGATATTTTAGAAATCAACCACCATAATGTTGTCACATGAGTCTCCTTGGGATTAGCCTGAAATCGTGCTACCATGCATACTGCCTGCAAAATATCTAGTCTAGTAGCTATCAGGTACAGTAAGCTTCCAATCATAGATCTGTACATGGTTTGATCAATAGGTGGAGATTTGTCATTCTTGCTCAACTTGCACCCTGTCATCATGGGAGTGCTAACTGGCTTACAATCCTCCATTGTGAACTTTTTAACATCTCTTTCACATATTTAACTTGAGAAATAAATATGCCCTTCTTATTTTGATTAACTTGCAACCCGAGGAAATACGAAAGTTCACCAATCATTGACATTTCAAATTCTTTTTGCATCTTATTTGCTAAATATTTACACGACTCATCTTTGCTTGCTACCAAATATGATATCATCTACGTATACAACAAGAACAATAAGATGCCCATTTTCTATTTTGACATACAAATTACTATCCACCATACCTTTCTTAAACCTTTGTTGAGTGAGATAGTTGTCTAGCCTTGCATATCATGCTCGGGGTGCCTGTTTCAAGCCATATATCTTCAACTTACAAACCAAGTTGGGATCATCACCAAGCTGGAAACCATTTGGCTGCTCAATATAAACCTCTTCTTCAAGCTTCCCATTCAAAAACATTGATTTCACATCTGTCAACAAAATTGACAAGTGACTCACACTTGTACCAACTTTTGTCCAACACTGTATCGACACTGCAATTTTACTGCCAACTCTGTGCAAGCATCAAACACTGTACCACAACACCAACCAAATCCCTTTTTACATTTTCAACTTGGTCTATGTTTTCTACAGTCACCGCTGGTCACACCTTACTTTCAAGCTGTTCGAATCAGGAGACAATATTTTGTTAAACACTTCACTGCCAACTATAGTGCACCTTACTCAAACTCATACTTCGGACCTCGGATAGGTATGATTCACAAAGCAAAGTTGCTCATCTTGATGAGCTAAACATGAATCAATGATCAGACTTCAATATTTTTCACCACAACGTCATAATAGATCTAACAATCTTCACGTCAATGTGTAGTTCAAATACACATTGCTTTTATCAAAACACATATATGTGGCTAGAGCAACATTCTTTCACTAACCAAATTATCTGAACTGTTATAATCCTTAACTTTGGACAGTGGCAGTAAGAACCATCACCAGTACAACAATGACATATAGCAATACTACCAATAATGACAACTCTCAATTTAATCACCACCCTTCATGGCACTTCCACAAACTACATGAACTGAAAACACACTTCGACAACTATACGACAACTTCCCTGACTACTTGCCTTTCATCCTCGGGTAATCAAACAAATACATAGGAGCATTAAAATGAAACTTCAAGATTGCTCCCCCTAGGATGTGCTACCTGGAGTTGCTTAGTGCAATAGCGGAGTAGTCTCCTTCAGTCCAAGGAGACACAATTTCCTTTCTTCTATCTTTCTCCAAACTTTCTTGAACTCGGGCTTGGATTTTTCAACTACATCCCTGTTTTGCACCTTTTCATGAACTCGAACATTTCTCTTGTGTGGTTGTCTCTTGTGCATCCTTGATGAATGATTATTTTCCTTTCTTTTATGTACATGATTTATTCCCTGTCTATGTTGCGTTCTTTACGTTTGATGAAATCTACTGTTTTGCCTTAGATTAGATACAAAAGTGCTTGGACAAAACCTTGCTATGTGCCCATGACCATTACATTGAAAACATTGTACATAGTGTTCACTCGAAAACGCAGATGTATTTCTACCAGCATAACTCTTTGATTTATTATTCAATCCATAATAAGTTGCCTTGTGACCATATTGTTTGCATCTGAAACAATAGCCATTAAAAGTATTATTATGAATAGAGTGAGAGTGATAGAACCTCTTTTGTTGTGGTTGCTTTGTTGTAGATCTCCTTTGATATTTTCTTCCTTTTGAAGATTCAGCTTCAAACTTTTCTTGCTTCGATCCTTCAACAGTGAACTTCTTCTTCTCTACAGAGTTGGAAGATGAAGGTTGTTCAACTTCATATCCAAGACCATGCTTATCCGTGGAGCTTCTTTGTTGGCTTATCATTTTATCTAGCAACTCTGTGCTCTTCTCGAATTTGAGATTTGTATTGGCCTCTTCTAGTTGTTTCTTCAATAAAACAATCTCTTCCTCTTGTTTGCAACAACCAATCTCTTTCTCATTGATCTGTGACCTGAGAGTTTCTTCAATCCTTTTGAATTCTTCTACCTGTACTTTCAAACTGGTTATTATTTCATTTGCATCCTCAAGCTTTCTTGAGATTTCCTTATTCCTTTTTCTTTCTATCTTCAATTCATCCAGAGTTGCAATTAGTTCCTCTTTCAAATTTATTTTTGCATCAATTTCTTCTTCATCACATTCCTGTTCTTTTTCTGTTTCTTCTTTGAGTGTCATGAAAATACCTCCACCTATTTCTTTCTTAGAATCATCCTCTAGGACTTCATTAACTCTCAGCATATATGCCTCTATGTTCTCATCGTCATTCAACTTTAAAGCTTCGAACTGAGCTTGATGTGTTTGTAACTTAGCCTCCTTGATCTCATCATCTCCTTCATGAATACTCCTCAGTTTGTCCCATATTTCTTTTGCCATTTTACAACTCATGATCTTTACCAGTTCACTATCTACTAATCCACACCTGATAGCATTCTTTGCTTTTGAGTCATTCTCAAACAGATTCTTATCGGCAACATCGGTTGGAGGAGTGATGGGTATTGTGTATTCACTGTCTACTGAATCCCAGATGTCGTATCCCAAAGCACAAAGATATGTCTGCATCCTGATTCTCCAGACCACGTAATTAGTTCCATCAAACAAAGGTGCTTTGTTTGATGAGAAGTCTTCAACCTTTTTTGGTTCAATTTTCTCTTCCACAGGAACTGAAACTGACTGAGATGCCCTTTTGGAGGAGGATCTATTCTTCTTACCCATTGCGTACTAATCCAAGATCAACCCTGACTGATTTAGCCTGAGAAGGGAACTTGGATCTGATACCAATTGTTAGTCTTACAATGGCACTGAGAGGGGGGGTGAATCAGTGTAGTTCTTTAAACTTAAATTCATAGCTCTTAAAACTGAAATAATGAAACCTTAAAACCAGATAAAGCAAGTATCACAAGAGAACATCACACAACACAAGATTTAACGAGGTTCACCAATTTGGCTACTCCTCAAGAATGACTGCTTGGACTACCATCCAAATCTAGCCTTTGCAAAGCACCAACTTTACAATCAATTTACCAACATCCACTGGAAGGAGCACCAACCCTTGATTTATCTGTACCAACAGAAAGGAGCACCAACCCCTGATTTACCAGCACCAACTGGAAGGAGCACCAACCCCTTATTTATCTGCACCAACAAAAGGAGCACCAACCCATGATGCCAAGCTGCAACCTGGACTTCAATTTGAATCTATAAGTTTGATAGTAAGATACCTTTGCTTTTGCATGACCCTAACTGGTCTTCTTCACCTTTGCGTTCTCTGCGCACTCTGCTCTTTCTACGCAAACACTTCGCACACTCTGCTTCGCTGCAGTCCAACTTCACGATCGTCTTCTCCCTTTTGTGCACTCTGCTCCTTCTGCTTTCTCTACGTAATCATAGATGCACTTAGGACAATTTGACATGACTTCTTCACTCACTTTGTGCACTTCACCATCATCTCATCGCTTCTGTGCTTTCTACGCTCTTACGACCACATTTCACACTTTGACACATATTCGATGACACATTCATCAACACTCCAATTCTCCAAACAACCCTCCTTTTATAACAAAATTTTTGTGATGAAAACCCTAATCTTAGTCAACTGTAAACCCTAATCTTAGTCGGCTTTCATGACAACTATAAACCCTAATTTTAGTCGGTTGTCATCGGTCTTCATTGGCTTCAACTCAACCGTGAAAATACAACATGTCACGATATCATGACACTTTCGCTTTCTCTCTCTTTCTCCTTGCTTTGGCCCCCAAAAATACATGTCATGATATCGCGACACTTTCACCTCCATACGCTTTCTCTATTCTTTTGTCACAATAATGCGACATGTCACGATATCACGACACTTTTGTTACTCTGCCTGCCTGCCCTTCTTGAGTCACAAAAATGCGACATGTCGTGATATCATGACACTTTTGCTTCTCTGCATTCCTGTCCTTTTTTGAGTCGCGAAAATGCGACATGTCACGAAATCGTGACACTTCTACTTTCGAAGTCTTACTTTCTGCTTTTGTCATGAAATCGTGACACTTCTGCCTTCGAAGTCTTCTTCTCTACTTTTGTCACAAAATCATGACACTTCTGCTTCCGTACTTCACTTCTTTGCTTTTGTCACGAAATCACGACACTTTTGCCTTCGAAGTCTTGCTTTCTGCTTTTGTCATGAAATCGTGACACTTCTGCCTTTGAAGTCTTCTCTACTTTTGTCATGAAATCTTGACACTTCTGCTTTCTTACTTCACTTCTTTGCTTTTGTCATGAAATCATGACACTTCTGCCTTTGAAGTCTTCTTCTTTGCTTTTGTCACGAAATCGTGACACTTCTGCTTCTGTACTTTACTCTTTTGCTTTTGTCATGAAATCATGACACTTCTGCTTCCGAAGTCTTGCTTTCTGCCTTTGTCACGAAATCGTGACAGTTCTGCTTTCGTACACTTCCTCTCTTTCTTTTGTCGTGAAAATGCGACATGTCACGAAATCGTGACACTTTTCAAACTTGCTTTCTCTCTCCTATTTTAGTCACAAAAATGCGACATGTCGCAAAATCATGACACTTTTCCAACTTACTTTCTCTCTCCTATTTTAGTCATGAAAATGCGACATGTCGCGAAATCGTGACACTTTTCTTACTTGTTCTCTTTCTTCGAACTTGTCGTGAAATCGCGACACTTCTTCCTACTTTCTCTTTTTCTTCCAACATGTCACGAAATCATGACAGTTTTTCCACTTGCCTTTTTCTCTTCCAACATGTCATGAAATCGTGACAGTTTTTCCTACTTTCTCTTCCAACATGTCGCGAAATCGTGACAGTTTTTCCACTTGTCTTTTTCTCTTCCAACATGTCACGAAATTGTGACAATTTTTCCTGCTTTCTCTTTCTCTTCCAACATGTCATGAAATCGCGACAGTTTTTCCACTTGCCTTTTTCTCTTCCAACATGTCACAAAATCGTGACAGTTTTTCTTGCTTTCTCTTTCTCTTCCAACATGTCACGAAATCGTGATAGTTTTTCCTACTTCTTCTCTCTCTTCCAACATGTCGCGAAATCGTGATAGTTTTTCTTGCTTTTTCTCTCTCTTCCAACATGTCACGAAATCGCGATAGTTTTTCTTGCCTGCTGTATATGTCATGATATCGCGACACTTTTCTTACTTGTCTTTTTCTTTGATCTTTTGCATATGGGGCACTTCGGTCTTCTTGGAAAATCACTGTACATCCTCTGAGTAACCTTTGAACTCCTATCTTCTACATCTGAATATCTTTTGAACTTCCTGTCCATTGCATCAACAGATCTATCTGACTGTGTTGAAAACAATGACAATACTGTTGCTACACCTTGCTCAACAACTTCCCCCTTTCGGGCGTGGATCCTATAGCCTGAAGGTAAAGATGCAAAAAATTTGGAGCGATACAAGTACTTATGATAATGCAAATACTACATAATTAGGAAGTTCTATGGTGTGGGACCTACTATTTTGAAGAGGCACCCCATCCAGTTGATTAGCTATGACCTATCCCTTGATGGAATTTTGGCTTATGAATTCCAAATCAAATTCTATCAATAGCATGATCCACTTTGTAGTATGTGTATTATGATATGTCTTGCTCATCATATACTACAAAGGATTTTGTTTGGATATGATATATATCATATGGCTCAGCATGTAGTGGTATAATTTCATTGTTTCAAAGACCACAACTAGGCACAAATTTTTTGTGTATGCATTTTCTATCTTGTAGCTCACCAAGGTGTGGCTGATGTAATATATCACTTGTTATTTTTCTTACACATTCTTTTGAGCTAGCATGATGCCCAAAGTAAAATCAGTGGTGGATATATAACAATAATGGCACATCTAGCCTTGGTGGAGCTAGGATTGGCAGTGTTGCTAGGTACTCCTTGATTTTAGCAAAGGCTTGTTGACGTTCTTCATCCCACTAAAATGGGATCCCCTTGTGTAACAGTTGATATATGGATCGATATTTATCTGATAGTTGTGTGATAAATCGCTTTATGGACACTATTTTACCTTGTAATATTATTAGTTATTTGATGTTCATGGGAGGGGCCATTTCTAGGCTAGCATTTACCTTTTCTAGGTCTACCTCGATGTCTCATTTGGAAACGATGAACCCTAAGAGTTTTCCAAAAATTATGCCAAAGATGCATTTCTTGGGATTCAACCTAACATTATGATAAATTAGGTGATCAAAGACCTTATGAGGGTCTCAATATGCTCTTATCATAGCAATGAATTGGCTAGTAATTAATCGAAGTAGTCTTCCAAGATCTTATGCATGTAGTCATGGAAAATGTATGTCATTGCTTGCTGATATGTGGCACTAGTATTTTTAAGACCAAATGACATAATTTTGTATTGGAATGTTTTCCATGGAGTGGTGAACATGGTTTTATGCTAATATTTAGGTTTAATCTGAATCTGATTGTAACTAGAAAAACCATCCATTAGGGGGAGCATATCATGACCTATAATTGCATCTATAGGAGCATATATGTTGGGCAACAGGAATGAATCCTTTAATGTTACTTTATTGAGATCCTTGAAATTTGTGCAAATGCAGATTCTTCTATCTAGTTTTACTACGGGTACCATGTTTGATACCCATTTTGGATAGTCAATGGGAACAATAAAGACTACATCCAACAATTTTTGCAACTCATTTTTTACCATCAGAGCGATGGTTGGATGCATCTTCCTGAGCTTATGCTTGACTGGTTTCTTCATGGGGTCTACTGAAAGGTTGTGGACAACCAATTTTGGGTTGAGTCCCAGCATATATTTTTAGGTCCAAGCAAAGATATTTGGTCTCTATTTCAATAGAGGAATTATGATGGTATGTTCTTCTAGAGATAAGCTTTCTTCGAACTTGACTTTCTTTGGTTGAGAAGGATCATCACTCAAAAGTATCCTCTATTGCCACATGTGACTCCTTATCAATCTGGTGAGGAGTGAGGATTAAATGGATGTCATCTACTATATTTATAGTTCCCACTAACTCAGGGTCAAGACTAGTGTGATAGACATCATGTGCATAGCCCGATGCAAAATGGAATGGTTGTAGCATCTCTTCATTAGGGAAGAAAAATTCAAGCTCTACAGGTGAGTCAACACAATTCCAATAAATTGCATCTAAGTTAAGACACAATGGTTTTGCAAGATCTACTGGGTTTTGAAGTGGAGTGGTCAAATCAATGGATATCATGTTGATGGATGAAATAAAATCTCCAGGACTACATGGGTGAAGCTCTATATCAAAGGTGTGCCCTTCATACTCATGATGGGGCTTTGGGGGCATAGGAATATTAGGATCCAGTATATGGATAGATGAGATGATGGGATCATTAGGCAATAGATACTCTCTAAATTGTGGTGGGTCTGAGAAGACCATATGATATATGACATCCATATTTGGTGGTCTTCCTAGGAAGCAAAGGTTAGAACATATGGCACGAAGCACCACTTATCTCTCAACAATCAAATTGATTGGACACAATTGATGAGGTTCAAGATAAGCCATCTAAATCTCATCCTTAAATTCATCATCACTTATGAAGAAACCATTAGCATTTGTATCTAGCCCTAATATGGGGTAGTGACTTATCTGTTGATGCCTAAGATAAGCCATCTCAATTTCATCTTCACAATCATCATCAATTATGAAGAATTCATTGGCATTTACTTTCATCCTAATGATGTGGCTTGCATGTCTAGGCCCTCGATAGGCTAGCTCTATTGAGTCCTTTGACTCATAGCCACTCTCATTTGACATGTATCCACATTCATACGAGATGTACTCACTCTCATCTGCGATGTATCCACTCTCTGTGTGGCCTATCAAAGCAAGTTTTTATACATACCAAGGCCTACGGTAGGCCAAGACAACTTCTCCTTCACCCTCACTTGGGACATAATCATACTCCTCTCACTCATATCTATGCATTGTATCTTCCTCCCACAGGATGGCTCTTGACGGGGGTGCTTCAAGAGAGGATTCAAGGTGATACTCATCAGGTGGTGTGATATTGACCATAGACATCCATTTTTCACCCAAGTAGTTTATGCTAGGGGATTTATAGGGATTCCAGTCAACGTCCTTCTCGAACCCTATGCTTAGCTTATCTAGAGCTATTACCAAAGAATCATCGTGGCTTTGTATTTGGTATCCTAGACTGCACCTATCAGTAGGCAACTACTAATATGACTGGAATGGTATTCATCACCCTTGCTCATGCAAGCCTAGGCGATAGCCATGCCAATGAGACTACTCAAAGTACCTTAGAGTGAACTCAAGATTTTACAAGTAATGGATATTCATGGTGAAAGGATCATCCTCAACTTCTTAAATGTCAGAAGTAGTATGGGCATAGTCCAAACCAGCATAGATGAAGTTGGTTTGGTTAGGGGGAACCCCCAATGGAACTACTATACCCACTCACAAATTTAGGACTCTTGGTCATACCATGTCTTGCGTAGACACAACAATAAGTGTGAAATTCATGTTCTGCATAAGATATTCACCTAACCCTATGTTGGATAAGTGGACTATCACCTATGGTTCAGATGATATTTTTGATGATGCAGGAAAGGTAGGTTGAGGTACCTCCTTGGCTATATCCTAGGAATCTTCCTCCTCCATGGGATTCAAAATTTTCATAGCTGCTATAGTTGGATGCTCCTTAGGTCCTTCCTTCACTAGGGCTACTTTTAGATTTCGATTATCTTTTGCCTTAGATGTTGAATGGTTTTCATAAGTGCCAGTAGTCTTAGGTGTAGGAGGTGTTGCCAATGTGTATGGGTCACCTCACACTAATTTTCTCTTGTTATCTAGCTATGTGTTTGGGGATGAAGACCTTATGTACAGGTGAATTTATGGCAGGAAAAATTCCCCTAGCAAGTTGACCTGATGCACGTACTTAAACAACTCTTCATCATATGAAACCATATAAACTTATCCCTCATGCACATACTTAAAGCATTGGCGCAGGATTGAGGGCACACGCTACATGTCCCTTATCCATGGATGCCCTAGAAGGATGTTTTATTGCATCACCCCTTACAACATATGACACACTACGGGGATGGTCTTATGTACTACCTTTATAGGTAAAATTACTGTATCTATTGTGGAGCACAATGTATCGTTGAAAGCCCTTAACATGTAGGAAGTTGAGATAATATTGGACTTAGCGATATTCAGGTGACCTATAGCCTTTATAGTTATGATGTTGATCGATGAGCTCATATCGATCAGAACCTACTTGAAGGGTATGTTATTTACTAATGCAATAATATGTAGCAATGGGTCTGCTAGGGTAGTAGGAACTACCTTTATTTTATGATCATATAAATAGATCATAGGCTCTTGGCACTGCTGCACCTGCCCCACAAAGTATGTGAACACATCTAGGTTCTAGATCTGGAGCTTGATTGATATTAAAATATCCCTATGCCTAGGATATTGTTGTATGAGCTCATATATTGAAAACTTGGCTGGAGTTATTTGTAGATTTTATTCTAGCCTACTCTGAATAGTTACCACAAGTTACGTTGGTGGACCTAGAAGATTTTTTTGCACCTGTCTCTATTGAGGTGCAACCGAGATATGGATAGGCATTGATGGAGGCTGTGGTTGACCATATCTCCAACTCCTAGTTGCCACGTTGACTATCTCAACCATTTTTATGCATCATTGAATGGGTGGCTTGACTCAAACTTGGTTGACTTGGGTGCCCTGATCTCTATGGGATTCATGATTTGGCAATGGGTTCCTGAATATACCCATGTCTCTATTATCATGAGATAGCGGGTTGTCAACTTTAGCTCTCCCTTTTCAATCATATTTTTCACAACATTCTTAAATCTGATACATGTATCGATGTCATACCACTATATTATGTGATATGGATAGTATTGATCTTCCCTATATCCCTTTGGCTTGGGATGATTAGGATCAAGAAGTTGTACATTAGGAAACCTAATTCTCTATGCATCGCTCAACTAATTAAATATCGATTGCATTGATTCAGTCAAAGGCATGTAATAGTGAGGTGACCGATGCTCCTAATTTTGCCCATGGTTGTTATTTGGGTTGTAACTAACCAACATGGGATGATATTTATAGTTCTTAGGTTTCTATAGATTCCCTTCCTTTGGCATGGCCAATACAACCTAATTAACCTAAGTAGGCTTAGCCTGCTTCTGTTTATTCTTGTCATTTTAGTTGTTCATGCTCCACTCTTTCTTGTTCTAGAGCTTGAGGTCTCCCTCATAGATATTTATTTCCTCAATAAGCTTGGATTGATCCATGGCTTATTTTAATTATTCATACTGCTATATTTGTAATAATAGAGAGATGTGCTTTGCACAACTCTTTGTGAACATTCAGATTAGTTCCTAAGTGGGGATAGAGAATAATACTTTTGCCATGATTTTTCTCCACATGTCCCCATAGTCCATCACTAGATCATCGTCATACTACTTTGAATTAGCTAGATCAGATAGTTTCACCTTCTTATTGGCACTAAAGGAGAAGTGTTCAAGGAACGCATTTATCAGTTGCTAAAAACTAGCAATGCTACATTTAGGCAACTGATTAAACCATTGATTTGTTGCACCTGAGAACACCATGATGATGGTTCTCAACATCATGGCATCATTCTATTCAATATTGAAGCACGCGTTCATGAAGTTAGTAACGTGTTCTTGCACATCTTCCTCTCCCTTAAAATTGTCTAGCCTAGGAATCTCAAAGTGCTTAGGATATGCAAGACTTAAGACTAAGGGGCACAAAGGCTATTTGTGTATCTTGCTCAATGTTGGATTTTTCCCACCCGTGTCCTATTTCTTGATATATTTGACTCTCTCAATGAGTATCTAATACGTCTTCAAAGAAATAATCTCTTGTTCTTGAAGGTTCGCTCATGGTGGTAAGGGGGGTAACCCTGTGTTTACCCTATTTGGGCATCTTTACTCATCCCCCATAACTACATATAGAGGTTCAAGATATGTCTATTCCTGACCTTCCATCCCTATCGGTTCCTCATTGAATTATTTTTGTTCTAGATCTAGGTGTTGTTAATGTTGTAAAGCATGGTGAATACACTCATTTATTTATCAAGTGCTTCTTTTCTACTAAGAATCAACACGTCTCTCATGTTGGTATTTCTCACCACCTATGTGTGTGTCAGCTCAAGTCAACCTCTCTGCTAGCTCTTCATGCTTAGCTATTTTTTCTCTCAACCATTGTTCTTGTAGGTAGAGGTACCTCTTCCTTAGCTCTTCTTGATCAAGAGTTTCTACACACTATTGCTCAATGCACAATGCTTCCTCTAGCCTACATATACGGTCAGATCGACTTGCTACTAAAGGTTCATGCCTTTCTAACTCCATGCAGGTTCTAATGTTTAGTCCCCTTGGGGAGGCTCCTACTGTGTTCTTTACCTTGTCCAATAGGATGAATTGTTCCATGTACTATGTTATGTGTTGAGTATCCCCATTGTTGGAAGCAATATATGTGCTACGAGATCACTTTGAAGCTTCCCCTAGTTCATTGGTGTGTCTAGTAGTTATGCTACATGAACTTCTTGAAGTAGAATTTTTGGTAGCAATGCTTCTTGGAGCTGGTCTTGAGGGAACTCATTCCAACTCATCAAGTTTTTGGGTTCTCTACAGTTGATCCAATGAAGCTCCATTAACACCAATGAGCTCATAATCCAAGTTTATACTCCCATTTGTAGGGAGGTTGTAGGATGTCTTGGGTTTATGACTAGATGCAGCCTAGTGTCTTGCCACTCAGTGGGTTTATCTATCATATGTGTATCATATGAAGATTTGGGTTTTGTAACCCCTACATGCCTATGAAATGATGGAGGTCTTGATGCCTCCTCATGCTGGCGTGATGATGAAGACCTTGAGGCTTTCACATGTTTGTATGATGAGGAAGGTAATGATGCCTCCACATGTTGATGTTATGAGGGAGATCTTGATGACTTTGCATATTGATGTGATGAGGGAGGTCATGATGCCTCTACATGTTTAGGGGATGAGGAAGGCCTTGAGGCCTCCTTATATCTATGTGATGAGGGAGGTTGTGATGCCTCTGCATTTCAATGTGATAAGGGAGGTTGTGATGCCTCATCATGTCTATATGATGAATGAGGCCATGAGGCCTCCTCATGTCTATGTGATGGAGAACCAGGATGTGACTCTCTCACTAGGGGTTCTCAAGGAGTGCCCCCAAGGGTTGATTTGTCATCCCTAAGACTTTTTGAACTTCATCCAGTAAAATTATGGGTGGGCAACTCAATGCTAGTGTGATTGTGAGTGTGTGGAGCATCCATTTCCACCTCGATGGTGGACCAAGGGTGGTTGCTCCGAGTGTATACCATGGTGACTTATGAGTTATATTCTTAAATAAATTCTAGACCACACAAACACAACAAGCATATATTTATCTCATTTAAGGATTTATGTATGTGTTCCCTAAACTATTTGGTGTGTTTTGATTCATTGGATATATAAGCTAACTCTCATCATGTTTTTTCACTTTTATTGGATGGTATACTTAATTTTTTTAAGGCATTTTACCTATATACTCGCACAAGCTGAATATGGTAGTAAATTCCATACTCAATGAGGTAGCATAGGTCCTACAAACCCTCACCCAACACCCCGTGCATAGTGATACACCCCTCAAGGAGGAGTGTATGCTATTTTACACAGTTAGGATAGTTCTTGGGTTAGCCTTGGCCATGGATGGGTCTTGATGATACTCTTTCTCATGAGCCAACCAAGTGGTAATGACCTCCACTATTGGTCTCATTCAATGGGTTGGATGTGAGAGCCCAACATTGCTAATGTTAAAAATAAGATGTGATGTGTGTGGGGTTATTTTTAACCTTACATGTAAACAAAATGCATCACCAAGAAAACATGATATTTCCTATATGCCTAAGATAAAAGATATTTTATTTTAGAAAGATGTATGTATTCATATTATATGAACTTCAAAGAATGCATTCTATTTTAAGAATCAATGGCCACTGGCTGGGCCACATGCAAGCAAACTAAACATATAGAAGCCTAGCATGCTGGAGACTAGGGTAGACCTTGTAGGAAGCAAATCCACCTCCCAGAAGAAGAAAAAGTGATTAAAAGGGATTTGCTCAGTTTTTATAGTTTTGGCATAAGTGACAATTTGCTCAAGTTTTGTAAATCATACAGGCATGAGAAAATCGTACAGTGAAGGGAAAAACTGTACAACTGGAATGGCAAATTGTACAAGGTAGTGGAAAATTGTATAAGGCACATTGAAATGCATCCAAATGCAAGGGAAATGTAATTTCAAGGTGAAATGGCATATAAATTTTCTAATTAATATGTTTTTTTTTTTGAATTTACATGGTGGAATCGGTAGCCGCCACGAATCTGGGCAGGTTGTCCTGCTTTTATGGCCGCCATAGTATTCTGTGTTTTCTGCCCTAGAAGTCGCCACATAGATCTTCATGCATTCCGCCCATATAAAATCCATGCCACAATCATTTTAAACCTTTTATGTCATTGAAATCATCAGGAAAGGGACAAGCGTTCAGTACAGTGAGGCCCACGATTTGAACCTTGGACCTCCACCCCCATTATGGAGTTTGGATGAACCGATTGGTCTACACCTTGGACCTTTCTAATTAATATGTTAGACTTAGTAAAAGGTCAAATTAATGTATTCAATTTTACACGGGTAGTTGTAAGTAATGAATTGTCTTAGGAACTACTTTGGAATGGCCTGGGAAACGTTATATAAGGCCCCATTTTCAAAATTGTAGGTTTGGTTACTAAGAGGTAGAATAAAGTATTGTTGGTTGTAATAGTTGATTACTCTAATTTATTGCAAGTATATTGATATATTTTCCACACTGTAATTGAATCCATGATACATAAATGAGCATAACAATGTTTGTGGACTATTGTGTATAATTCTGGTGATTTGTGGATGAATCCTATTGCATGTGTTCTCCAATGAATGTTTTATGTTATTTTTATACATTGTTTCAACTTGTTGATTTAATCTGACATTGGTGGGATTTGAGGAAGGATATGGAAGAATGAATGCATTTTGGAAGATGTATTGGATAGTGTTGTATGATTTTTGGGTGTAATTAGTTGTTAGGAATCTCTCCCAAGCCTGATTAAGATGAATTGCATGTTATGGAGAATGGATTGATTGGCACATCAAATCATTACCAAACTGAGTAGAGAGAGATTGAGGTGTTAGAGAAACTAATTTGGCCCTTGGATGTACCTTTATTTTATACATATCGTACACCAAAAACTATACAAATCATATAGAGAAAACTTACCCGATTTGGTAAAATAAGCAATTAGATAAAACTTACCCAATTTGGAAGTTTTGGAGAATCGACTTGTACGATTACAAAAATATGTACAAAAGCCCCCAAAAATGATTTTTTCAGCCTTGTTGAGTGTAGGATCGTACAATCTATGTCACTGTGTGATTTTGGATCTTACAGTGTGTGCCTTGAGGATCATACCAGCTAACCATTGGATGGCAGGGGATAGTTTCAAGGACTATACGGTTGTACGAATTGGCAACCAAGTTGGATTTGGTATTTTTATCATTACTAGATCTAGAAAACACCTCCCTACTGGGAATACTCCACCATCATGCTATATACCTTACAATAAGAGGCTTGATGTTCCTAGAAGCACCTAGAGAAAACTAAAGAAAATCCTAGGAAACATCAAATGCATTTTCTTTTTCCATTTTCTTTATATTTTCCTTAGTAAAAAATGTGATTTAAGTTGCTATTTTTCTAGAAAAAGTTGCAGATAGAAAAACATAGAGAAACAAAGAATGCTACCAACCTCAAATATTGATATGATGATGGAAATTCTACCTCTAATACACTTTTTTGCTAGTCGTTGTTGACCAGAGTGGTTGTTGTTGGTCGCTGACTGTAGGAGCGGCTAAGATCTACTGGTTGTTGTTGACCAGAATGGACAAAACCTGTTGGTCATTGTCAACCAGAGAGGCTAAACCTGCACATATAAAAACCTATGAATATTAGTAAATTGACAAAAATAAAAAACCTGGTGGGAGTCCCACCATGATCACCATTTGTGCAACCCCGGGAAGTTCATGCCACAACTGAACCTACTTGTAATGCTATTATTATATCAAATGTAGAAATAAAGACAAAATATAAGCACATATAACATAAAAGCAAAAAGCAAAGAAATATTCTTTTATTAATGTTTTCAGATCTTGGTTACATGTGCATCCATTGGAGGGATACTCATTTTTGATACAATATATTACAAGTGGGGCAATGGTGAATGTATCCCCTATAATGGGATAATGCACCTTCATAGGCCTCTCGATCTTGCACACCAAATTTTCTGAGGGCTTACTGATGCCTCCTTATCCCGATTTCATCCTGTAGGGAGCTCATGCTCTAGATACTTTAACCGATCCTATGAAATTGTATCTACAAGCATAGAAACAATAGAGCACAATTAGTAGTCTGGGATACCTCCTCGGATGATGTTGTTAGTATAAAACCTCATAAGCAAGGTAAACAAGTATAATATGATTAAATGCAATGAAAATAATGAAAAACATGTGCATATCTCAAGTAACTATAATGTAAATGCATAAATAAATCAGATCTATACTAGAAATAAATACTAAAATATAAATAAATCAGATCTAATGCTATAACAAATGAAATTAATGTCTAAACCCTAGGTTATGGCTAAGGGCCACTGTCCAGGATAATGACCACAAAATAAACCTCTCTCTTCATGATCCAAGGGCTATAGTACTAATTTACTCACTCTAATTGATATTCAAGGATCACTGATTATGTCTTGGTACACTGGTTGGGAATGAATAATAAAGTATCTAAACATCGAGTGCGTAGTCTCTTCTCAATCGAATAGCACTTCATTGATCCTCAAGGGTGCACAGATTCATTCTCCAATCTAATAGGACTTTGTTGTAGAAAATCTTAAAATCATGGATCTCCTTGATCTTTTGTGGGAGAGTCCATATGTAGACTCTCACTTTTAGATCTAGAACTTGGCTTCTTGGAGAAGCTTCAATCCAAATTGCATGTGACTTACCATCCCAGATGGAAAGCATCAGTCACAAGCTGGCATTGAAGTGGCAGTTAGGAGGAACTCAAGGAGTTCCTCATTAAAATATGCCTATAAACAGTGTAAGGTGTAGTCATACTACATGATCTGGACCTATATTCATGGCTATACTATGCATAGTGCTAGTAACTATCAAGTCCAATGGCTAGGTATGGTTGTTGTAAGCTTCAGCGGCCAGATGTGGCGATCACTTTGCTTGAGAGCGGTCAGACCTGTATGGGCTAGAACTGCCCTTTTTGAGTGGTTAGGACCACTTCAAATTCTTGGAGAGGTACAAGAGGATTAAAATGGTCTATGAATGTGTCCATATGGGTAGTCTCCTAAACATGATGTGTTTTGAGTGTCTACAACAGGAATTAAACATATTGTAGAAATTAATAAAGAAGGAAATAAACACACTTCCATAATTAAATTAAGCAAGAAATAAACAGACTTGCAAAAATAAATAAAATAGGATAGAAATAAAAAACATAAATTAAAGTAGAACGTGGTAGGATTAGTTCTTGGAGTAGGCCCAAGATCCTACAACGTCTTCCTAGCTAGTTCATTCAATCACTCTTTTGAACATGCAAATAAAAGAACACTCAAGATTTTATTAATAATGCAGTACAAAATAACGTTTGGTTTTAGGATCCTTCACTTCATGGGTGGCCTACATTTTATATAGAAAGTGGTCATCACCTATTACAAAATTAGTCTATTCTAAATTAATTATTTCACACGATTTGTTATGGTTGGTTTGTGCACAGTTTTAGTTGGTGTCTAATAAAAGAGCAACTATGATAAAATTAATCTTTTTAAGTTAACAATAGTGCTCCCTAAGTTTGTAAAACAATATATTTCTAAACTTATGCATGATATTCAAGTCAAACAGTCAATGTGCACTTTATTCCACCAGATATAAGTGCCTATTGGCCTATCATTGGAATATAGGTATATTTTTTACCAATCACGAGGATAAAGGCATTGCTTATAAGCCCTTTTTATTTTTGTGAGAGTTATCATTTTTTTGTCACTAAAAGATAGGAACTTGCTCTATCATTGGAATACAAACACCATCTAACCTATTTTCAAAAGATAAGCACTTATTTTATCACTTGAAGACAAGCACATGTTCTATCATTAGAAGATATGTACTTGTTATATCACACTAAAATATAAGCACCTTTTGACCTGTAATCGGGATACAAGTTCCATACCTTAGTAATTTTGGATGACTTTTTCCAATGCCACTATCTTTTTTAAATCACCAATTGTTCCTCAAATGCATTACAAGTGTTATCCAATGTCAGGTCCATGTGGGACCTTCACTAAAAGGTGAAAAAAAACAAAAAAATACAACATCTACACACATTTCCCACTAAAAATACCATTCAAGCATAATACATCAATTTTTATTAAATTCATGCAATAATTACATAAAAAATACAATTCTAATATCAATAATGTTGCAAAAAACCTCATTAAAACATGCACAAAATATGAGCAATTTTAGCGTTCATCAGGGGTTTTTAAGGTATCGTACATTCCCCATGAGTCACATCAATCATTAAACAACTTGGTACTTTCAAGGTATTGCACCTTCCCCACCAATAAATCAATCACATCACTCAATCAAGGTTTTTTGAGTGAACCTCATACCCAGTGATCTACTCTAGTACACCTAGTGGTTGTAGCAACTAATTATCCATGCAATCCAGTTGGAAGGGTAGATTACCATAAGGGCACTAATAGTATATAAAATACACACACACACCTTCACTCAAGACATGTATCACTCTTCAACCATCCCATCTTCATTCTTTGATTTCCTATTCCATATTTTATCAATATTTTCATCGTTGTCATTTGTTCCTTCCTCTATCAACTCATTTCTTGAGGGGGTAGACAATACATATAACAATTTTTCTCAAATCAATTCAATAATCAAAAACCTAATTTTGAAGTTACATGTGCCTAAGAGTATTTGACTAAAGTTATCATTAACCCTCCCTCTATTGGGGAGGGTTAATGATAACTTACTCATACAAACTCATATTTCCATGAAATTTTGAGGGCAGTTTCTTGGAAAATAGATGAAGGTTCCTACAAATTTTTAGACCACTTGGAGCAATATATCCAACCACCCTAGGTATTTTATCCTCATAGGATGATAGAGACCTAGAATCAACAACAAGCAGCCAAGCAAGGTAAATTTAGGTAGTTTATCATTTTTTGTAAGAATTTTACATAGTTTTATAATTTTTTCAATTGATTTTATAAGGTTTTGTAATGGTTTTGTAATATTTTGTAATCCTTTCTCATGATTTTTGATCTCATATTGAAAGGCCTTGTAAATGCTATTGAAGCTTTTATTGTGATTTTGTGTGTAGGTATTGGGATCTACATAGTGGCTTGGGAGGTCAAGCAACACAACTTAAAAAAAATCCCACAACTTGTTGTGTGATAGAGGATATAATTTTTGACACCATAGAATTTATTTGAAAATGAAACCCCTTCATTTTGGGAGTTTGATAGTAACTAAAAGGGTTGATTTGCAAAGAATAAAGTTTATTAATATCAATATCAAATCTTTTTTTTTTGTTTCATTGTTATGGTGCATTTCCTCTTTCACATAAATGATGAGCATGGTGGGACCATTTTCCCTTAACACATTTGATGATTGTTGTTTGCATCTAGTATAGCATGTCTTATATGTTTTGGTTAGGGTTATACATTCTTGCATGCTTTTTTGACTTGATTTTCTAACTTTCTATTTCCTATTTCTACCACAAGCACCTAAGAGCATAAAATATAGTCACATCATTCGAATCAGGGATTTATCTTGCAATATCTACCCACCTAGACTCAAACACAACCACCCAACGTAGTTACCAAGATTAGACACAACCACCCAGGGTGTCTACCAGACTCAAACACAACCTCACAAGGTGGCTACATAAAATTAGATATAACCACATAGACACATATTCAGATGCACAACATGCTCAGTTTGCTTTTTTTCTAGTACAGGCTCATAGGTTCGTTGCTCATATCACTTAGTTTTGCACAAAATTTCATGGCATAGTTCATTTCATTACTTCTTTGAATCTCCTTTCCCCCTTTTCTTATTTAAATTTCCAAAAGCATTAGCATAGTTGTTTTATAATTTTTGCATAGACTCAAAGAATCAGTAGCTTAGTTTTTATTCATTTGTCAAAGACACAAAGACTAGGTAGCTTAGTTGTTATTCATTTTTTCAAATACTCAAAGACTTAGTAGCTTAGTTGTTATTTTCTTTCTAAGCTCATTAGATTAGTTGTCCATTATTTCATGACTCATTAGATATATTTCTTTTCATAACATATTAGATTGTTGTTTTCATTGCATCCTTAAGGTTAGTTTTAATTTTGCATGGTAAATAGACATTTTTAGTATAAAAATAAAAACAAAAATAAAACATCAACATAAATAAAAAATCAAAATCAAAAATAAAAAATCACATCAAATCACACACACTTGCACATTACATTCCACAAAAATTTTATGAGTAAAACCTCTCTATGATGTTGGATATCACCACCAACCATTGATTGAGCCCTTTAGACACCATAGCTAGATCACATAGTTTCCTATATTTCATCATCATGAAGTTGGTTACCCTTGGGACTAGCTTAGGGTAATTTTGAGGTTAGACAACCTTTTATTCACAAGGCTCAATAATTTTTGAACTCATCGTTTATATCCAAGACCAATCAAGGGTGAAGCAAAATCTTGGTTGGAAAAGTAGTAGGACTTAAATAGTATGACCTCTCTTGACATGTTTGTTTTATCCCCTTAGGACACCCAAAGCCAACCCACCATCCTAGGAAGCCTTTTTAGTCATTTGTGTCTCATTACATGCCAAGGGAGTGAGTATAAAAAAACCTTTATAAATTTCATTCCATCACACATTCATAGTTTTTAGGTCTAGGTAAAATTAAAAACACTAAAACCAAAATAAAAATTAAAAAAAAGGGGCAGAATTATGAAAAAATCAAAACATAAAAACAAAAACAACCATTGTTTTCTAAATTTTATGTTTGTATAAATACTGTATTTTTATTTTCAAAGAGAGAGAGATAAAAAGAGCATACACCAACACCCATTCCATTTTAAATAGCCTATGGTATTTATCCACAATTGATCCAAGGCCCAATCCCAAGACCAAGTATCCATGGTCCATTTAGGTCAATCATCCCATCTACCCATTGCTCCCCTAACTTATAAGGGGATGCATATCAAATACACCATGGTAGCCTATTCAATGAATCCTACCATTATATTTTTCACCTACCTAAGATACATAACACTAAATGTGATCAAGGTGTGAATCACCATGTCACCCATGCCACCTCTCCTTGGTCACCTCATCGTAAGACTTCTCTTTATTTTCCCAATCTAAATGGCACACCCATTGACGTAGATGCCATATACCTTCTCTAAACCAACCCTATATACCATGTCCAATAAAATTCTACTCACCAAGACCCTTCCTCATCGCATCTCCCGCTACCTAGCTCACTGTGACTATATTTACCCCATATACACATTCTTACCTGGATTGACTCCACACTCACCTAGCTACAAGCCTATAAGCCATTTCATCCTCCATCACATACTACATATTCCACTAGTTTTCACCACATATTGAGTATGCAAAATTTTGGAATATCCCTAGAGTCATTCCCACCAAAGGAAACTAATTCCACCCCTACACTATACACCACATGCCCAATATTAGTGGCCACCAATCTTAACCACCCATCTTCCTCCAATCATATTCGTTCGTTACAATGCTCACATAGCTCTCCATAACCCTCCTATACCATGCACAATTCTCACTCACATCACTCGATGCAAGTTATTATCACTTCCAACCTACACTCATCCAACTCCTCTTCTTAATTTAAATTTCCTAACCCACATCACTAATTTGTGGCTCTCAATGTCACTCCTTACACAACTTACCCTTCATCAACCACCATGCATATCATTGGTGCATATTCTTCTACTGTATGTTCTACTTGTCCTCCATAATTATATGATCCTATGAAATCTTCTCATCAGTCATATTCACAATAAGTTCCCCTTATCCATTGTCCATCATGACACATCCATTCTTCTCATATTGCCCATATCACCCAACAACCACCCTAGATTCTCAATCCTCCATCTCATTTGGATACCTAGGAAAACTTCATTTCCCGATATCCATCATGGGTATCCTATCCACCCATGATACCCATGATATATTATCATCCTCATGAATATCATAAATGGCCTACGACATAGTCACAACACCTACACCCACATCAACCACCACCTCATCAATACCATTCCACCATTGATTAGTATCAACCTACCTCACAACCCTACCAATCACATCTTACCCAACACCTACATCATATGACCTCTATACAATCCCTTCATTATTACTAGTCATTATATCCCCAATACCTACCACCTACATATCATCAACATCACACTAAAAAATACCATCACACCCCATGCACACCCACAACCATTCTCATAAGAACCATAAATATCCATACTTAGGGTCCCAAATCCCTAAAGCACCATATTATAACCCTAAATACCACCATTACCTTAAATTATATTCACTTAAATCATATCCCTCCATTGAGCCATCTCATTTCACTCATCATGGTGCACACTACTCGACTCCTCCACTATGGATGCATTCCAACAATTGAGCAACAAGATCAATAATTTGGAATCATAAGTTACAAGTAGGGGGTACCAAAATCCAACACTGAGTAAAATCCCAAATTACCCCATCCACCCCTCGGTACCAACACTACCCTATCCTCCCTTGTTCAAAATATCTAAATTTGAAAAATTCAATGGAAAAGAAGATCCTCAGGATCATGTGAGCACATTCATCAATACCCATTATCTCATTAATTAGATAGACCCTCTCATTATTTGTATTTTTTTTTATCTCTTATGAGAGGAGCCTTGGATTGTTCAAATTTTTAGCCAAAATATAGTCTGTATAAGTTTAAACAACTAGCTAATCTCTTCCTAGAGCACTTTTCCCTAAACATAAAAAATAAGACTGCATTGATGGATCTCAGTAATATTTGTTAGTTTGATGATGGATCTATCCTTGATTATGTCAATAAATGGATGATTGGATAGTGGTACTAACTGAGTTATCATTCTATATCCCCATCACTAAGCTAAATTAGATATTCACTCAAAGTTATTCTAAATTAATATTCCTCTTGGTTCAATTCCAACAATATCAAACTCTTGAGGAAGCTTTGACCCAAGCCAAGATCATAAAAGATATCAAAATATAAGAATATGAGATCAAGATATAGAATAAATAATGGCCTTGCATAAATGCTAACAAAAATAACAAAAAAATATCAATCCAAGTCTACCTAGGTCAACTAGGTAGTGTTGAGTAGAAAAACCACTCAACCCCCGCAATATTAACACCCACAACAACAACCTCAACATCCACAACAACAACCTTATTATCCACCATAATAGTTGACATACAACACCATGTCACCTTCCAATCAAATTAAAATTCCCAATCAATCCATATATCATTCTACATACCCTCAATGGCCCCCATGCAATTTCACACCTCTCAAAGCCCTTGCCCACCATCTTTCCAAAACTTATGGATGCACAGTTGATCTCCTTACCTGATATAAGACCTTAAAATCCAAACAAACCCAAAGGAAGAGGGTATAAAAAATCTCATTACTATATTTCCCATCACCAAAGGGTCATGTAGACACCCAAAATTCACACACTGTATCTTTCCTCATTTTCGTGATCAATCAATTTGCAAAACCCTCGATAATTTCATAAATTAACTAAAAACACTACTCATTTATCAAATACACTATTCATCACCCTTATCCCCTTTTGGATAGCTAAGCCCCTTCCTACGCTTAATCCTAGGTCTTCATGTGACTTCATTATAACTAAACCAAGGTTGAATTCTCCACCATGGTCAAAAAGCACTTTATGGTTTGGTCAAAAACATGCTTTAAGACTAATCACATGCTTAATTTAAATCTAATATTGATTTAATTTAAGCCTTCCACCTCACCTAGTCTACTTTGACTAGCCTAGCCTTCTACCTCACCTATTCTAGCCTATACTAGCCTTACCACCTCTCACCCACATATTTCTTCACCTCACATTCCTCTAGGTCATAAATTAAAGATGGAGACTTTTGCACAAAAGAAGCAATTTTTAATTTGGAGATATTTTCAAAAAGATCTTCATTAATGCCAAATGGATATTTTTGGTAAATTTATCATTATTTGTGGATGGGTGAGGGATTCTCTCACCCAACCTCATTTATGAACTACCTCTTAGGTGGACACCTCACAGGGGACACCTCATCCCCTCCCTCTCACCTTGACCAAGTCTATAAATAAAAGGCCATTTCCACCATTTCAAAAAAAACCAACTTTTACTTATTGAAACTCTCCCAAAATCACTACAACCATAACATCCATTACACATCCATAAAATAGCCATCATCAATACACCACAATAGTAGTTTAGTTGCTTTCTTGACACTCCTTATGATTGAGAGAGGCCAACGACATAAAAAACATATTTTTTAAGGTAACCCATCAAAAAGGTGAAGATGCAACAGTACCTGAATAGTCAAAAAATCGATCTTGCAGATTCTATAACAAAAATGTAGGTTCACACAACCCCATGCGAATCTCTACAACAGACACCAGAATCATCAGATCAAGTAAGTATGGCCTAGTTTAGTGTTTTTATACTATTTTTATTATATTTTAAGCTTGTTTAAAAGTATTTTTGTCTTCATAACCATGGGGTTTCATTGAGGTATACCCCTTAACGCATTAACAAGATTTTGTAGGTTTAATAGGTACACAGAACAAATCCAACCAGTAGTGGCACATGAATAAGAATCCCATCAACACTGAGTAATGTAAAGAAGATAGATCTTGTTGCCTTTGTACACATCTGAAAAGTCTTCCTTAGGGAAGACCCCATTGTAGGCTTCAAGGAATTTGTTTTTAAAAGGATATCAAATTGTAACCTCCTATTATAATTTTAATAGTAAAAAGCAGTGGATTCTATAATTTTGAATGAGAATTGTAGTGTCAATTTTGTTGGTTTCATTCTAGCACACCCGATGGGACCCCCACCAAACATTAGCTTAATCGCATTTAACACAAATTATAGCCCATTTATATATGGTAGGTAATTGTCATATTTGAAGAAACCCCAAACCAAAATTCCCTAAAATCCCTCTCAGGCCAGACCATAAAGGGTTTTTTGGTGCACCGATGAGCATCAAAAGAGGGTAGAGAGTACACACGTAGGCGTGTGAATTTCCTAATTTATCTCAAAATTGATCCCTGAATGCAGGTATTGGTTTCAAACATCCACAACCATCGGTAAGGTAAGTTAGGGGAGGTTAAGAGCCTCATGTTACTAGGGATTGCATGCCCCCATACCTAGACCAAAAATCATCTCTCACCATGGTGTATGCAAGGTTAAAGCATCCTTGTATTTTTGTGGGGCAATAGTTAGCTTAATTTCTTGTAATTTGCTTTCCTCAAGCATATGCAAAATATCTTAGAGTTTTATGTTGGCTTGTCGCATTCATAATTGAATTTTGGATATTTTATGTGCATACCTATCTCATAACCCTCAAGGAGATTCAAAATTATTACCAATACCATAAAACCAGTTGGCCCAATCTTTAGAAATAGATACACATAGGCCCGTGCGAACATCTTGATAGAGGGCATATTTGCACCTTAGGGTGTGAACTTACAGAACACACACATATTCAAACCAAAAGGTAAATCAAAAGGTTTTACATGCACCTGAACATAGGTATTGTGTGAAATTTATGTTTTTACTTCATTTTGGGGCTAATATTTCCTATTGGGATTGCATTCATTAAGTCACACTTCCTTTATTGTTCTAGATAGATTTGCACTTGCTTTCTAGCCTCGTTTCTATTCTTGTCATTTCCCTTCCAAAGAATCTAATTAGCTTCCCTTTGAAAATCATCTAGCTATACTTTTCTTTCCAAAAGCACCCTTAATTAGATTTCATTCAAAAAGCATTTAACTAGATTTATTCCTTGCCATTTCCCTTCAAAAGCACTTAATTAGATTTTCATTCCAAAAACCATTAGACTAAATTTATTTTTGTGAGGATGCAATTAATTACATTTATTTTTAAAAAGGTCTCTAGATCATAGATTTCATTTGAAAAGGCAATTAGCATAGTTTTATTCTAAAATAGTATCGCACAACAAACACCACACTCATGTTCCACTTTAAACGGTGTAAGGATTGACTTTCATCTCCAATATGAATTTGATTTCATCACCAATTCACCACCAGAGTTTGGTGAGGTCTGTATTTTACTCTCCACTGGCTCACCCCCAATTTTAGTCACCATAGTATCCCCCCAAGTGGATCATTTCAACATTAATATCAGCTGGTCCATCCACTTTTAGGTGTTTTTTATCCAAATTTAATCACAGGAAGGTACCTTCGAAAGTGGGTTAGTCTTAGAAAGCCCCTTTACCACAAGGCTTTTCAAAATAATTAGTGGGCACAACTAATCATTACTGTGTATGCCTTAAATGTGAGGGTTAAGTGAAAGCATGGGTATATCGATAACACCACATTGACAGCGTGACCTCTCTTTGTGAGAGTATATTGACTCATTAGAGCATTTTGAGTCTCCTCCCTTTGGATACCATTTTACTATACCAAAATCCATCTAGGTTACCACTCGTCCATTGGAAACATCATTCTATTTTGTGCACCTTTGGGTGTTGCAGGAGGTTTTATGCTACGACATACCTAATTCAAAGTAGAGTTCACCCACTCTCATGATTAGTTCCTAGGATGGATACAGTACTCTCATCAAAACACACAAAAATAAAGAGAAAACTATTTACTTATTATTGAGTCCCATGAAAGTGGTTAAAACAACATGTTAAATTTGCTATAACTCACTGACCAATTTTTCCATAGTTTCACTTCCATGCAAAGCACTACACTATATTTTTTTATGTTATTTGCACCCCCTTGTACGAATTTCTTGCACTTAGGTACATTCACACCATCCCATGTGAACCTAGCTTCTAGGCTACAAAACCTCACAAAATAGGTCCACACAACACACAAAGGGTATCCACAGCAAAAATCCATCCTTTATCATTGTTTCTCAAGGTTTGCATGATCCCATGTGAATATCTAGTTGTAGGAGTGGTTCACACCCCCTATGTGAACCTATTTTTTAGGTCACAAATTTCTCACACAGCACATAGACACCTTCCAAAGCACTTATCCATCATCTATTTTTTATTTTTGTGGTTCGTACGATCCTATGCAAGTCTCTTATTTTAGGAGTGGTTCACACATCCCCATGCAAACCTATGTTTTTGAGAATAGAAAGTGTCCCACTTAGCCACAGATATTCCTAGATTCAATATTTCATATATTTTAGCTATTACTGCAGTACTACACATATCACCATACTGGTTACATGTAGTCAGATGCATGAAGTTGTTTATTATGCCACCAATGTTGCTCAACAAAATATCATGATTGCAGGCACCTCTTCTTCTCAATTCATTGATACACCTTTCAAGTCTAAGAATGTTACTTCCATCATCCCACCTGATCTATTGATGGGTACCTCAACCACTAGTACTAGTCCTATGTCCCATGTCACATCCTCTGCTCCATCTCACCTCTTGGATGAGATCTTCAAGGAGACCCTCCTCAAAAATATCTCTACTCTCCTAATCCCCCATCCACTTATTGCCAACATGTCATATATACCCCTATTTATCGCCCCATACCTGTTATGGTGTCGGATGAGTTCACTCCACCTCCTTCATCTGCCATCTCTCCTTTCCTAGAGCACTCCTCTCATCCACTTTTGGAAGATGAATCTGATGTTGTCATTTCCAAAATCATGCCTAAGGTCATTACTATTATCTATATGATAGGTATGATTTCTACACCTCCTTCTTCTATGCCACCTACTTCTACATCCTCCTCGTAAATCTTGATTTCATAGCAAATCTCATCGAGTTCCCAACCTTCATCCCAACCACCATCATCACTCCCACCATAGTATTTTTCACATCCATATTAGTACTACCAGCTCTCATCACCATATTTTATCACATCCCTCATTGCAATTTCATTAGTAACATGTATCTTCATCCCTACATCCACCTCCATTTACACCCTATTTTGCTACCCATACACCTACTAGTTATCCCTTATTTTCTTCATATGGACCCTCATAGATGCCCTCCTCATCATTTTTCCTATCGCCCCCACCTTCATTTTGACCTCCACTATGGAATCCCACTTATCAAGCTAATCCACCTTGCTATTCATTTTAGCTTGAATCTCTACTCGCTATTCTATCTGCACCATCCTAGTTCTCATTAGTTTTACCCCCATATTCAAACAAATTCTCTTTCACCACATCTTCATCCATTCCCACCACCATATTCTATACCACTCACCTTATTTACCTCACCACCTACATGGTCCACTACAACCACTACTTAGGTGCAACTAACTTTCCAATATGTGTAGCAGTAGTAAGAGCCCATGCCTCGCTAACATATTTCTAGATATTATGATCAGCACCAACTGTAAACTGCCACCCAATATTCATATATTTCACCACATTTATGTCAAGTTCCGGTTCCAAAATATCAAGCTATATCAGTGCCTAATCCATAATAGGTTGCTTACTATCATTAGTGGGATGAATAGCAGTTGCAATATCCATAATATTTGGATTATTCATAGGTATTTTCACAACCACTGCCTACATATACACCATCACCCCCATTTCTTGCTCCACCAAACACTACCATGATGCTCTTTAGTGAATTTTAAGCCATGCAGGAGCAAATTTGTACATTGGATTTGCACACGACTGTTTATGGACATCAAAAACCCATATATGATCAATTTTGCAATGAACCAATTCACCCTTATGTACCTATACATCCATATCCTTACCATTTTGAGATCCCTAAATTTGAAAAATTCAAAATAAAGGAAGATCCGAGAGAGCACCTTAATAATTATTGTTTTACCTATTACCAATTCCATGGTAGTGATCCCATTATGCTCTGAAATTTTACACTTTCTCTTGGGGGACAAGAATTAGATCGGTATAATCATCTACCTCACCATAGTTTATTCACATTCAAACAATTGTCCAATCATTTTATTGAGCATTTCTCGATCAATATCAAAACTAAGACTACCTTATCTTATGTCTATGCTTTACACCAGTTTGAAGATGAGCCCATTATTGATTTTATCTCTCATTGGAGAGTGGTCATTCATGATATTTTTTTTCTCTCCCACCTTCAAAGCTTGTTAAACTATTTACCAAGAGTTGTCAAAAAAAAATCTCTCAAACATTGCAGATTCATCAGAGCCACACATTTGAAGAAGCCATTGCCCAAGCTAAGGTTCAGGGTTATGCATAGTGGCAAATATTCTCAAATTGGGTGAATATTAGTATTTCTAAAATTATAAATTGGCAAATATGAGGATCCTCGACATTGGCCCATTCACCTAACCTTTTTTTTTTAACATGGTGGAATCGGTAGCCACCATGAATCTGGATAGGCTATCTAGATTTTATGGCCGCCATAGTATTCTGCATTGTTCGCCCTGAAAGCCACCACATAGATCTTCATGTAGTCCACCCCTATAACCACCATGCCACAATAATTTTAAACCTTTTACACCACTGAAAGCACCAAGAAAGGGACAAGCATTTAGTCCGAAGAATTTGCCTAATATTTTTAGGATCAAAATTTTCTTAGGTTCAATTCACCACAATATATATCCAAACATAGACATATTTATACTCGTTTGAAAGATATTTTTGATACTGATCTAATGGTGGTGTTTTCATGAAGTTATAAGGTGATTTAATAGGTCAAAATGCATCCCAAATATGTCCTTACTTTTTAGGGCTTCAAATACCCTAATTGTGGTGTGAAGATTATTGATTTGATTTGCTTAGGATTTACCTTGATTTCAATTAAGATTTACTATTTTTTTACAAGTGCATTTTGAGTCCAACCCCTTATGCATAAACCTACTAAGGTTACGAGGACATCAAGGTCCACATAGGAGAAATCAATATTTAGACAAAATAGTCCTACCCATCCAATTACAGCTATAATCGCAATCCATATGTACCACCCACTTCAAAACCACCTCAAACCAATTAGGTGTTCCTCACTTATTCATCCCCACCACCTCAAGTTGTATCCTCTCAATATCCGCAATTCACACCACCATGACCTACCCAAAATGCATACCAAGTCAACCCTCCACCACCTCCCCATGCATACCAATTCAACCCTTCACCACCTCCCAATGCATACCAGGTAAATCCTCCAACCCCTCCCAATCCATACCAAGGTCGTAATCCTCACCCTCCTCATCACCACATAATTGGATGCCTTTTTTTGAGCCTATATCTGCCTTATTTTGCTTACTATATGATTGATACCTCATCACTTTGCCTAACATATAGTCTCTTGATCCAAACTGTCCACTCCCCGCAGGACCACAATCCATAGGCATTTTGTGATTTCCATCACCAACATGGCCACACTCTTAATTCATATTGCATTTTTTGCCATACCATGCAAGATATTATAGATATTGGCACCATACAAGTTTCTAATCCCCTTGCACCCCAAAATTAAAACTTAGGGATATATCAAAATCCATTACCTGAGCATGGGAGTAATCCACCTCAATCTAATCCATGCCATATCAATCATATCAATATTGCAACTTGTAATCAACACTATTGCAACTTGTAATAAACACTACCCATCCCCTATCAAAGCCCAACATCCTTCAACCTCTCATCCACCACCTAATTCAAATTCATTAGCTCCTCCACATGTTCTTCCACCTATACTATGAAATATCATTACAGGTGCATTTATGGTAGGACAAAGTCCCCTATAAAGTCGACTTGATGCATGCACTTAAACAAATCTTCATCATAAAGAACCATATGAACTTATCCCTCATGCACATACTTAATGCATTGGTGTAGGATTGAGGGCACACACTACATTTCCCTTATCCATGGATGCCCTAGAAGGATGTTGTATTGCATAACCCCTTCCAACACGTGGCACATCATGGGTATGGTATTATGTAGTACCTTTATAGGAAAAATGATTGTACCCACTAAGGAGCAAAGTGTATCATTGAAAGACGTTAATGTGTAGGAAGTTGGGATAATGTTGGACTTAGGGATATTTAGGTGTCCTATAGCCTTTATAGTGATGATGTTGATCGATGAGCTTGTATCGATAAGAACCCGCTTGAAGGGTATGTCATTTATTGATGCAATAATATGCAGCAACAGGTCTGCTAGGGAAGTAATAACTACCTTGATTTTGTGATCATAGAAATGGATCACAGGCTATTGGCACTACTACACTTGCCCCACAATGTGTGTGAATGCATCTAAATTCTAGATATGGAGCTTGATTGATCTCAAAATATCCATCAAAGTCTTCCTATGCCTAGGAGATTGTTGTATGAGCTCATAGATTTACAACTTGGCTGGATTTGTTTGTATATTTTGTTCTAGCCTACTACGAATAGTACCACAGGTCATGCTAGTGGACCTAGGGGATTTTTTTTCACATTTCTCTATTGAAGTGCAGCTAGGATATGGATAGGCACTGCTAGATGCTATGGTTGACCATATCTCCAACTCTTATTTTGCATGTTGACTATCTCAACCATTTTGATGCATACTTGAATGGGTGGCTTGACTCAAACCTGGTTGACTTGGATGCCATGATCTCTAGGGACTTCATGATTTGGCAATGGGTTCCTGAATATACCCATGTCTCTATTATCATAAGCTAGTGGGTTTTCAACTTTAGCTCTCCATTTTCAATCATATTTTGCACAATATTTTTAAATATGATACATGTCTCAATTTCATACCCCTATATTCTATGATATAGGTATTATTGATCTTCCCTATATCCCTTTTGCTTGGGATGATTAGGGTCAAGAAGTTGTACATCAAGAAACCTGATTCTCTATGCCTTGCTCGACTGATTAAATATTGATTGCATTGATTTAGTCAAATGCATGTAATAGCGAGGTGACTGATGCTCCTAATTTTGGTTGTGGTTGTTCTTTGGGTTGTAACTAACCAATAGGGGATGAGCTTGATAGTTCTTGGATTGCTATCCATTCCCCTACTTTGGTGTAGCCAATACAACCTGATTAACCTGACTAGGCTTAGCCTTCTTCTGTTTATTCTTATCATTTCAATTGTTCTTGCTCCACTCTTTCTTGTTTTAGAGCTTGAGGTCTCCCTCATAGATATTTATGTCCTTAATAATCTTGGCTTGAGCCAAGGCTTATTTGAATGATTCATACTACTATAGTTGTAATAATAGAGAGATGTGTTTTACATAACTCTTTGTGAACATTCGGATGAGTTCCTAAGTGGGGATAGAGAATGATACTTTTGCCATAATTTTTCTCCACCTGTCTACATAGTCCATCACTGGCTCATCATCATACTAATTTAAATTAGCCAAATCATATAGGTTCACCTACTTCTTGGAACTGAAGGAGAAGTGTTCAAGGAACACATTTAATAGTTGTTCAAAACTAGAGATGCTATGCTTAGGCAACTAATTGAACCATTGAGTTGTTGCACCCGATAATGCCATGATGAATATTCTTAGAATCAAGGCATCATTCTACTCAAGATGGAAGCATGCATTCATGAAGTTGACAACATGTTATTGCACGTCTTCCTCTCCCTTAAACTTGTCTAGCCTAGGCATATCAAAGTGCCTAGGATATGTAGGACTCGAGACTAAGGAGTACAGATGTTGGTTGTGTATCTTTCTCAATGTTGGATTTTTCCCACCTGTGTCCCATTTATTGAGATATTTGACTCTCTCAATGAGTATCTAATACACCTTCAAAGAATAATATCTTGTTCTTAAAGTTTCACTCATGGTGGTAAGGTGGGTAGCCCTGTGTTTACCCAATTTGGGCATCTATAATCATCCCCTATAACCACATATGGAGGTTTAGGATATTTTTATTCCTGACCTTCCATACCTATCAGTTCCTCATTGAATTATGTGTGTTCAAGGTCCAGGTGTTTTTGATGTTGTAAAGTGTGGTGAGTGTGCTCATTTATTTTTCGAGTTCTTCTTTTCTAATGAGAATCGACACGTCTCTCATGTTGGTATTTCTCACCACCTATGTGTGTGTCAACTCAAACCAACCTCTCTACTAGCTCTTCATGCTTAGCTCTTTTTTCTCTAAAGCATTGTTATTGTAGGTAGAGGTACCTCTTCCTTCACTCTTCTTGATCAAGAGTTTCTACACACTCTTGCTCAATGCACAATGCTTCCTCTAACCTACGTATACGGTTAGACCAACTTGCTACTAAAGGTTCATGCCTTTATAACTCCATGCAAGGAGTTCTAATATTTAGGCCCCTTGGGGAGGCTCCTACTGTGTTCTTTCCCTTATACACCAGGGTGACTTGTTCCATGTATTGTGTTATTGGTTAAGTACCCCCATGGTTGGAAGTAGTGTATGTGCTACGAGATCACTTTGAAGCTTCCCCTAGTTCATTGGTGTGTCTAGTAGTTATGCTACATGAACTTTCTAAAGTAGAATGTTGGGTAGTAATGCTTCTTGGAGATGGTCTTGATGGAATTCATTCCAACTCATCAAGTTGTTGGGTTCTCTACGGTTGATACTGTGGAGTTTCATTGGCACTAATAAGGTCATAATCCAAGGGTACCCTCCCATATACAAGGAGGCTATGGTATATCTTGGATCTATGACTAGGTTCAGCCCTAGTATCTTGACACTCAGTGGGTTGATATATCTTATGTGTATCATATGAATCTTGGAGTTTTGCAACCCTTGGATACCTATGCAATGATGGAGGCCTTGATGCCTCGTCATACTAGCATGATGATAGAGACCTTGAGGCTTCCACATGTCTGTGTGATGAGGGAGGTAATGATACCTCCACATGTTGATGTGATGAGAGAGATTGTGATGCCTTTTTTATGTTGATATGATGAGGGAGGTCATGATGCCTCTGCATGTTTATGCAATGAGGAAGGCCTTGAGGTCTCCTTATATCTATTTCATGAGGGAGGTTGTGATACCTCTACATATCAATGTGATGAGGGAGGTTGTGATACCTCTGCATATCAATGTGATGAGGGAGGTTGTGATGCGTCCTCATGTATATATGATGAATGAGGCCTTGAGGCCTCCTCATGTCTACGTGATGGAGATCCAATATGTGACTCTCTCATTGGGGTTTCTCAAGGAGTCCCCCCAAGGATTGATTTGTCACCCCTAAGAGTTTCCAAACTTCATCCGGTGACACTATGGATGGGCATCTCAATACTAGTGTGACTGTGAGTGTGTGGAGGATCTATTTCCACCTTGATGGTGGATCAAGGGTGGTTTCTATGAGTGTATACCATGGTGACTTATGATTTATCTTCTTAGGTAAATTATAGACTACACAAACACAACAAGAAGATATTTATCTCATTCAAGTATTTATGTGTGTGTTCCCTAAATTTTTTGGTGTGTTTTGATTTGTTGGATATATAAGCTAACTGTCATCATGTTTTTTACTTTTATTGGATGGTATACTTAAATTGTTTAAGGCATTTCACCTATATACTCGTACAAGATAAATATGGTAGTGAATTCCATACTCAACGAGATAGCATAGGTACTACCAACCCTCACCCAACACCCTGTGCATAGTGATACACCCCTCAAGGAGGAGTGCATGCTATTTTACATGGTTAGGATAGTTCTTGGGTTAGCCTTGGCCATGGGCAGGTCTTGATGATACTCTTTCTCATGAGCCAACCAAGTGGTAATAACCTCCACTGTTGGTCTCATTCAATGGGTTAGATGTGATATCCCAACGTTGCTAATGTTAAAAATAAGTCATGATGTGTGTGGGGTTATTTTTAACCTTACATGTAAACAAAGTGCATCACCAAGAAAATGTGATCTTTCCTATATGCCTAAGATAAAAGATGTTTTATTTTAGAAAGATGCATGTATTCAGCTTATATGAAATTCAATGAATGCATTCTATTTTAAGAATCAATTGCCACTGGCTAGGCCACATGCAAGAAAACTAAACACATAGAAGCCTAGCATGCTATATACTAGGGTAGACCTTGTAGGTAGAAAATCCACCTCCTAGAAGAAGAAGAAGTGATCAAAAGGGATTTGCTAAATTTTGATAGTTTTGGTATAAGTGACAATTTGCTCAAGTTTTGTAAATTGTACAGGCAGGAGCAAATTGTACAGTGAAGGGAAAAACCATACAACTGGAATGGAAAATCATACAAGGTAGTGGCAAATCATACAAGGCACACTAAAATGCATCCAAATACAAGGGAAATGTAATTTCAAGGTGAAATGGTGCATAGATTTGCTAATTAAGATGTTAGACTTAGTAAAAGGTCAAATTAATGTATTCAATTGTACACGGGTAGTTGTAAGTAATGAATTGTCTTAGAAACTACTTTGGAATGGCTTGGGTGAAGTAATATAAGGCCCCATTTTTAAAATTGTAGGTTTGGTTGCTAAGAGGTAGAATAGAGTATTGTTGGTTGTAATAGTTGATTACTCCAAGTTATTACAAGTATATTGATATATTTTCCACACTTTAATTAAATACATGATAATGAGCATAACAATGTTTGTGGACTATTGTGTATGATTATGGTGATTTGTGGATGAATCCTGTTGCATGTGTTCTCTAATAAATGTTTTATATTAGTTTTATGCATTGTTGCAACTTGTTGATCTAATAT
Organism: Wollemia nobilis; assembly: GCA_028583015.1. Classification (NCBI taxonomy): domain Eukaryota; kingdom Viridiplantae; phylum Streptophyta; class Pinopsida; order Araucariales; family Araucariaceae; genus Wollemia; species Wollemia nobilis. The sequence goes on from JAQPPZ010005611.1 coordinate 1,419,601, forward strand.
AAAACTCATGGTATTTGAGGAAGGATATGTAATAATGAATGCATTCTGGAAGATTTTTTGGATAGTGTTGTATTATTTTTAGGTGTAATTAGTTGTTAGGAATCTCTCCCAAGGCTGATTAAGATGAATTGCATGTTATGGAGGATGGATTGATTGGCACATAAAATAATTACCAAACTGAGTAGGGAGATATTGAGGTGTTGGAGAAACTAATTTATCCCTTGGTTGTACCTTCATTTTGTACATATCGTACACCATAAACCATACAAATTGTACATAGAAAACTTACCCGATTTGGTAAAATAGATTATTAGAGAAAACTTACCCGATTTTGCCATTTTGGGGAATCAACTTGTACGATTACAAAACCGTATACAGAATCCCTTAAAACTATTTTTTTCAGCCTTCCTGAGTGTAGGATCATATAATCAAGGTCACTATATGATTTTGGATCATATAGTGTGTGTCTTGAGGACCGTACAAGCTGACCATTGGGTGTCAGGGGATAGTTTCAGGGACTGTACGGTTGTACAAATTGGTAACCAAGTTGGATTTGGTATTTTGATCATTACTAGCCCTATAAAACACCTCCCTACTAGTAATACTCCACCATCATGCTATAGACCTTACAATGAGAGGCCCATTGTTCCTATAAGCACTTAGAGAAAACAAAATAAAATCCTAGGAAACATCAAATGCATTTTCTTTTTCCATTTTATTTATATTTTCCTTAGTAAAAAATGTGATTTTTTTTTTTGAATGTACATGGTGGAATTGGTATCCACCATGAATCTAGGCAGGCTGTCCAACTTTTATGGTCGCCACAGTATTATGCATTGTCCTCCCCAGAAGCTGCCACATGGATCTTCGTGCAGTCCGCCCCTATAACCACCATGCCATAATCATTTTAAACCTTTTACACCGCTGAAAGCTCTAGGAAAGGGACAAGCATTCAGTCCGATGAGGCTTGAGATTTGAACCTTGGACCTCCATCCCCCTTATGGGGTTTGGATGAACCAATTGGTCTACACCTCGGACCTTAAAAATGTGATTTAAGTTGTTATTTTTTTGGAAAAAGTTGTAGAATAGAAAACATAGATAAATAAAGAATACTACCAACATAAAATATCAATATGATGATGGAAATTCTGCCCCCTACTATAATTTTCTACTAGTCATTGTTTACTAGAGCGGTTGTTGATGGTCATTGACTACAGGAGCAGCTAAGATCTACTAATTTTTGTTGACCAGAATGACCAAAACCTGTTGGTCATTTTCAACTAGAGATGCCAAACCTGCACATAGAAAAACCTGTGAATATTAGTAAATTGAAAAAAAATAAAAACCTGGTTAGGGTCCCATCGTGATCACCATTTGTACGACCCCAGGAAGTGCACACCACAACTAACCCTACTTGCAATGTTATTATTATATCAAATGTATAAATAAAGATAAAACATAAGCATATATAACACAAAAGTAAAAAGCAAATAAATATTCTTTTATTAATGCTTTCAGATCTTGGTTACATGTACGTCCCTCAAAGGGATACTCATTTTTGATACAATATATTACAATTGGGGAAACGGTGAATGTATCCCTTGTAAGGGGACAATGCGCACTCGTAGGCCTCCCGATATTGCACACCAAATTTTTTGAGGGCTTACTGATGCCTTCTTCTCTCATTTTCATCCTGGAGGGATCTCATGCTCTAGATACTTTGAACTGGTCCTGTGAACCTGTATCTACAAGCATAGAAATAATAGAGCACAATCGATAGTCTGGGCTACCTCTCTATATGAGGTTGTTAGTATCAAATATGATAAGCAAGGTAAACAAGTATAATATGATTAAATGTAATGAAACTAATGAAAATGTGTGCATATCTCAAGTAAAAATAATGTAAATGCATAAATAAATTAGATCTATACTAGAAATAAATACTAAAATAGAAATCAATCAGATATAATGCTATAACAAAGGAAACTAATGTCTAAACCCTAGGTTACACCTATGGGCCACTATCTAGGATAGCGACCATGAAATAAACCTCTCTCTTCTTGATCCAAGGGTTGTAGTACTAAGTTTCTTAATCCAATTGATATTCAAGGATCACTTATTGTGTCTTGGTACATTGGTTTGTGGTGAATAATAATGGATCTGAACATCAGGTGCGTAGTCTCTTCTCAATCGAATAGCAGTTCATTGCTCCTCAAGGGTGCACAGATTCATTCTCCAATATGACAAGGCTTCCCTATAGAAACTCTAAAAATCATGGATCTCCTTACTATTTTATGGGAGAGTCCATATGTAGACTATCCCCCTTTTATATTTGGACCTTGGCTTCTTGGAGAAGCTTCAATCCAAATTGCATGCGACTGGCCATCTCGGGTGGAAACCATCAGTCACAAACTAGCATTGAAGGGGTAGTTAGGAGGAACTCAGGAAGTTCCTCACCAAAATTTGCCTATAAAAAATGTAAGGTGTAGTCAGACTGCATGATTTGGTTTTGTATTCATGGATATACTATGCATGGTGTTAGTATCTATTGGGTCAAAATTATAGGTGTGGTTTTTGTAAGCTTCAACGGCCAGATGTGGTGGTCACTCTGCTTGAGAGCAACCGGGCCTGGATGGGCTAGAACTGCCCTTTTTGAGTGGTTAGGACCACTTCTAAATCTTGGACAGGTCCAAGAGGATTCATATGGTATGTTAATGTGTCCATATGGGTAGTATCCTAAACATGATGTATTTTAGGTGTCTACAACAGGAATTAAACATATTGTAGAAATGAATAAAGAAGGAAATAAACACACTTCCAAATTAAATTAAGCAAGAAATAAATAGACTTGAAAAAATAAATAAAATAGGATAGAAATAAACAACATAAATGAAAGTAGAACATGGGAGGATTACTTCTTGGAGTGGGACCAAGCTCCTACAGATGTCTTCCTAGCTAGTTCATTTAATCACTCTTTTGAAAACGTAAATAAAAGAACACTCAAGATTTTATTAATAATGTAGTACAAAATAACATTTGGTTTTAGGATCCTTCACTTCATGGGTGGCCTACATTTTATATAGAAAGTGGTCATCACCGATTAAAAAATTAGACTATTCTAAATTAATTATTTCACATGATTTGTTATGCTTGGTTTGTGCAAAGTTTTAGTTGGTGTCTAATAAAAGAGTGACTATGCTAAAATAATCTTTTTAAGTTAACAATAGTGCTCCATATGTTTGTAAAACAATATATTTCTAAACTTATGCATGATATTCAAGTCAAGAAGTCAATATGCACTTTATTCCACTAGATATAAGTGACTATTGGCCTATCACTAGAATATAGATGTCTTTTTGACCAATCACCAGGATAAAGGCACTGCTTATAAGCCCTTTTTGTTTTTGTGAGAGTTATCACTTTTTTGTCACTAACAGATAGGAACTTGCTCTATCATTGGAATACAAACACCTTTTGACCTATTTTCAAAATATAAGCACTTATTCTATCACTTGAAGACATACACTTTTTATATCATTAGAAGATAGGTACTTGTTCTATCACTAGAAGATAAGCGCCTTTTGACTTGTGGTCAGGATACAAGTGCCATACCTTAGTAAATTTGGATGACTTTTTCCAATGTGACTATCTCTGTTAAATCACCCATTGTTCCTCAAATGCATTATAAGTGTTATCCAATGTCAGGTCCATGTGGTACCTTGACTAAAAGGTGCAAACAAATAACAAAATACAACATCTATACACATTTCCCATTAAAAACACCATTCAAGCATAATACATAAATTTCTATTAAATGCATGTAATAATTACATAAAAAATACAATACTAATGTTAATAATGTTGCACAAACCCTCATTAAATCATGCACAAAAGATGAACAATTTTAGTGCTCATAAGGGGTGTTTAAGGTATCGTACCTTCCCCATGAGTCACATCAAACAAGTTGGTATTTTCAATGTATTGCACCTTCCCCAACAATAAATCAATCACATCACTCAATCAAGGTTTTTTGAGTGAACCTCATACCGAGTGATCTACTCTAGTACACCTAGTGGTTGTAGCAACTAATTATCCATGCAATCTGGTGGGAAGGGTAGAATACCATAAGGGCACTCATAGTATATAAAACACACACACACACACACACCTCCACTCAAGACATGTATCACTATTCAACCATCCCATATTCATTCTTTTATTTCCTATTCCATATTTTATCAATATTTTCATCGTTGTCGTTTGTTCCTTCCTCTATCAACTCATTTCTTGAGGGGGTAGACAATACATATAACACTTTATCTCAAATCAATTCAATACTCAAAAACCTAATTTTGAAGTTACATGTGTCTAAGAGTATTTTACTAAAGTTATCATTAACCCTCCCTCTACTAGGGAAAATAGTATAACTCTTGTTCTTTTCTCAAAATTCTAATCAAAATGATCTCATCAATTCATCAAAGTAAAATATTCAAGGGCATTGGTTGATTTCATAATTGGACAACTACATAGAAGCACAATTGCCTTGGGTGGCTACATAGAAGCACAAATACCCAAGGAAACTACACAAATACAACCACCCTGGGTAGTCGTCCATGCACCAGATAACCTCCCTTGACAACCACATAGGAGCTAGACCCACCCTCATTGTTTTGAATATAACTTACTCATCCAAACTCAGATTTCCATGAAATTTTGAGGGTAGTTTTTTGGCTATAGATGAAGGTTCTTACAAATTTTTAGATCACTTTGAGAAATATTTCCAACCACCCTAGGTATTTTATCCTCATAGGATGATAGAGACCTAGAATCAACAACAAGCAGCCAATAAAGGTAAATTTAGGTAGTTTATCATTTTTGTAAGCATTTTACATAGTTTTATAATTTTTGCAATTGATTTTATAAGGTTTTGTAATGTTTTTGTAAGATTTTGTAATCCTTTCTCATGATTTTGGATATCATATTGAAAGGCCCTGTAAATGCTATTGATGCTTTGATTGTGAGTTTGTGTGTAGGTATTGGGATCTACATAGTGGTTTGGGAGTTCAAGCAACACAACTTAAAAAACCTCCCACAACTTGTTATGTGATAGAGGAGATAAGTTGCGACACCATAGAACTTATTTGAAAAGGAAACCCCTTAATTTTGGGAGTTTTATAGTAAACAAAAGGGTTGATTTGAAAAGAATAAATTTTATTAATATAAATATCAAATATATATTTTTTTTTTTTTCATTGTTATGGTACATTTCCTCTTTCACATAAATGATGAGCATGGTGGGACCATTTTCCTTTAACACATTCAATGCTTATTGTTTGCATATAGTATAGCATGTCTTATGTGTTTTGGTTAGGGTTATACATGCTTGCATCCTTGTTTGGCTTGATTTGCTAACTTTTTATTTCCTATTTCTACCGCAAGCACCCAAGAGCAGAAAATATAGTCACATCATTCGAATCAGGGATTTATCTTGCAATATATACCCACATAGACTCAAACACAACCACCCAAGGTAGTTACCAATATTAGACACAACCACCCAGGGTGTCTACCATACTCAAACACAACCTCACAAGGTGGCTACATAAAAATAGATATAACCACATAGACACAAACTCAGATGCACAACATGCTTAGTTTACCTTTTTTCTAGTACAGGCTCATAGGTTCATTTCTCATATCACTTAGTTTTGCATAAAATTTCATGGCATAGTTCATTTCATTGCTTCTTTGAATCTCCTTTCCCCATTTTATTATTTAAATTTCCAAAAGCATTAGCATAGTTGTTTTATAATTTTTGCATAGACTCAAAGAATCAGTAGCTTAGTTGTTATTCATCTTTCAAAGACTCAAAGACTAGGTAGCTTAGTTGTTATTCATTTTTTCAAATACTCAAAGACTTAGTAGCTTAGTTGTTATTTTCTTTCCAAGCTCATTAGATTAGTTGTGCATTCTTTCATGACTCTTTAGATAAATATTTCTTTTCATAACACATTAGATTGTTGTTTTCATTGCATCCTTAAGGTTAGTTTTAATTTTTCATGGTAAATAGGCATTTTTTGTATAAAAATCAAAACCAAAATAAAACATCAACATAAATAAAAAATAAAAATCAAAAATAAAAAATTACATCAAATCACACACACTTGCACATTACATTCCACAAATATTTTATGAGTAAAACCTCTCTGTGATGTTGGATATCACCACCAACCATTTATTGAACCATTTAAACACCATAGCTATATCACATAGTTTCCTAGATTTCATCATCATGAAGTTGGTTACCCTTGGGACTAGGTTAGGGTAATTTTGAGGGTAGACACCCTTTTATTCACAAGGCTCAATAATTTTTGAACTCATAGTTTATATCCAAGACCAATCAAGGGTGAAGCAAAATCCTGGTTGGAAAAGTAGTAGGACTTAAATAGTATGACCTCTCTTGACATGTTTGTTTTATCCCCTTAGGACACCCAAAGCCAACCCACCATCCTAGAAAGCCTTTTTAGTCATTTGTGTCTCATTACTTGCCAAGGAAGTGAGCATAAACACACCTCTCTAAATTTAATTCCATCACCCCTTCATATTTCTTAGGTCTAGGTAACATTAAACACACTAAAACCAAAATAAAAATTAAAAAAGGGGGCAGAATTACGAAAAAATCAAAACATAAAAACAAAAACAACCATTGTTTTCTAAATTTTATGTTTGTATAGATATTGTATTTTTCTTTTGAAAGAGATAGAGATAAAGATAGCATACACCAAAACCCATTCCATTTTAAATAGCCTATGGTATTTATCCACAATTGATCCAAGGCCCAATCCCAAGACCAAGTATCCATGGTCCATTTATGTCAATCATCCCATATACCCATTGCTCCCCTGACTTATCAGGGGATGCATATCAAATACACCATGGTAGCATATTCAATGAATCCTACCATTATATTTTTCACCCACCTAAGATACATCACACTGAATGTTATTAAGGTGTGAATCACCATGTCACCCATGCCACCTCTCCTTGGTCACCTCATCGTAAGACTCCCCTTTATTTTCCCAATCTAAATGGCACACCCATTGATGTAGATGCCATATACCTTCTCTAAACCAATCCTATATACCATGTACAATAACCTTCTACTCACCAAGAACCTTCCTCATCACATATCCCACCACCTAGCTCACCATGACTATATTTACCTCATATACACATCCTTACCTTTATTGAATCCACACTCACCCAGCTACAAGATTATAAGCCATTTCGTCTTCCATCACATACTATGTATTCCACTATTTTTCACCACATATTGAGTATGCAAAATTTTGGAATATCCCTAGAGTCATTCCCACCAAAGGAAACTAATTCCACACCTACACAATACACCACAATCCCAATATCAGTGGCCATCAATCCTAACCACCCATCTTCCTCCAATCATGTTCATTCCTTACAATGCTCATATAGCTCTCCATCACCCTCCTATACCATGCACAATTCTCACTCACATCACTCGACCCAAGTTATTATCGCTTCCCCCCTACACTCATCCAACCCCTCTTCTTATTTTCAATTTCCTAACCCACCTCACTAATTTATGGCTCTCAATGTCACTCCTTACACAACTTACCCTTCATCAACCACCAGGCATATCATTGGTGCAAATACTTCTACCATATTTTCTACTTGTCCTCCATAATTCTATGATCCTATGGAATATTCTCATCATTCATATTCACAATAATTTCCCCTTAGCCATTGTCCATCATGCCACATCCATTATTCTCATATTGCCCATATTCCCCAACAACCACCCTAGATTCTCAATCCTCCATCTCATTTGGCTACCTAGGAAAACTTCTTTTCCCAATATCCATCATGGGTATCCTATCCACCCATCATACCCATGATATATTATCATCCTCATGAATATCATAAATGGCCTACGACCTAGTCACAACACCCACACCCACATCAACCACCACCTCATCAATACCATTCCACCATTGATTAGTATCAACCCACCTCCCAATCCTACCAATCACATCTTACCCACCACCTGCATCATATGACCTCCATACAATCCCTTCATTCTTACTAGTCATCATATCCCTAATCCATACCACCTACATATCATCAATATCACACTAAAAAATGACCATCACACCCCATGCACACCCACAACCATTATCATAAATACCATCACACCCCATGCACACCCACAACCATTATCATAAATACCATCAATATCCATCCTTAGGGTCCCAAATAACTCAAGCACCATATTCTAACCCCAAATACCACCATTACCTTCAATTATATTCACTTCAATCATATCTCCCATTGAGCCATCTCATTTCACTCATCATGGTGCACACTACTCAGCTCCCCCACTATGGATGCATTCCAACAATTGGGCAAAAAGATCAATAGTTTGGAATCATAAGTTACAAGTAGGGGGTACCAAAATCCAACACTAAGTCAAATCCCAAATTACCCCATCCACCCATTTGTACCAACACTACCCTATCCTCCCTTGTTCAAAATATCCAAATTTGAAAAATTCAAGGGAAAAGAAGATCCTCAAGATCATGTGAGCACATTCATCAATACCCATTATCTCATCAATTAGATAGACCCTCTCATGATTTGTATTTTTTTTAATCTCTTATGAGAGGATCCTTGGATTGTTCAAATTTTTAGCCCAAATATAGTCTGTATAAGTTTAAACAACTAGCTAATCTCTTACTAGAGCACTTTTCCCTAAACATCAAAAATAAGACTGCATTGATGGATCTTAGTAATATTTGTTAGTTTGACGATGGATCTATCCTTGATTATGGCAATAAATGGATGATTGGAGAATGGTACTAACTGAGTTACCATTCTATATCCCCATCACTAAGCTAACTTAGATATTCACTCAAAGTTATTCTAAATTAATATATCTCTTGGTTCAATTCCAATAATATCAAACTCTTGAGGAAGCTTTGACCCAAGCCAAGATCATAAAAGATATCAAAATATAAGAAGAGGAGATCAATATCTAGAATAAATAATGGCCAATCATAAATGATAACAAAAATAACAAAAAAAAATCAATCCAAGTCTACCCAGGTCAACTAGGTAGTGTTGAGTAGAACAACCACTCAACCCCCACAATATTAACACCCATAACAACAACCTCAACATGCACAACAACAACCTTATTATACACCATAATAGCTGACATACAACACCATGTCACCTCCCAATCAACTTAAAATTCCCAATAAATCCATCTATCATTCTACATGTCCTCAATGGCCCCCATGCAATTTCACACCTCTCAGAGCCCTTGTCTGCCATATTTCAAAAACTTATGGATGCACAGTTGATCTCCTTACCTGATATAAGACCTTAAAATCCAAAAAAACCCAAAGGAAGAGGGTATATAGAATCTCATTACTATATTTCCCATCACCAAAGGGTCATGTAGACACCCAAAATTCACACATTGTATCTTTCCTCATTTTTGTGATCAATCAATTTGCAAAACCCTCGATAATTGCATAAATTAACTAAAAACACTATGCATTTATCAAATACACTATTCATAACCCTTATCCCTTTTTGGATAGCTAATCCCCTTCCTACGCTTAACCCTAGGTCTTCATGTGACTTTATTATAACTAAACCAAGGTTGAATTCTCCAGCATGGTCAAAAAGCACTTTATGGTAAAAAAATCAACATTTTGGTCAAAAACATGCTTTAAGACTAATCACATGCTTAATTTAAATCTAATATTGATTTAATTTAAGCCTTCCACCTCACCTAGTCTACTTTGACTAGCCTAGCCTTCTACCTCACCTATTCTAGCCTATCCTAGCCTTGCCACCTCTCACCCACATATTTCTTCACCTCACATTCCTCTAGGTCATAAATAAAAGATGGAGACTTTTGCACAAAAGAAGAAATTTTTAATTTGGAGATATTTTTAAAAAGATCTTCATAAATGCCAAATGGATATTTTTGGCAAATTTATCATTATTTGTGGATGGGTGAGGGATTCTCTCACCCAACCTCATTTATGAACCACCTCTTAGGTGGACACCTCACCATTGATACCTCACAGGGGACACCTCATCCCCTCCCTCTCACCTTGACCAAGTCTATAAATAAAAGGCCATTTCCACCATTTCAACAAAAACCAACTTTTACTTATTGAAACTCTCTCGAAATAACTACAACCATAACATCCATTACACATCCATAAAATAGCCATCATCAATACACCACAATAGTAGTTTAGTTGCTTTCTTGACATTCCTTGTGATTGAGAGAGGTCAACAACATAAAAAACATATTTTTTGAAGGTAACCCATCAAAAAGGTGAAGATGCAACAGTACCTGAATAGTCAAAAAATTGATCTTGCAAATTCTATCGCAAAAAGTTAGGTTCACACAACCCCATGTGAATCTCTACAACAAACACCAAAATCATCAGATCAAGTAAGTATGGCCTAGTTTAGTGTTTTTATACTATTTTTATTATATTTTAAGCTTGTTTAAAAGTCTTTTTGTCTTCGTAACCATGGGGTTTCATTGAGGCAGACCCCTTAATGCATTAACAAGATTTTGGAGGTTTAATAGGTACACATAACACATCCAAGGCACATGAGTAAGAAGCCCATCAAAATTGAGGAATGTAAAGAAGATAGATCTTGTTGCCTTTGTACACATCTGAAACAACTTCCTTAGGGAAGACCCCATTGTAGGCTTCAGGGATTTTTTTTTTAAATTATATCAACTTGTAACCTCCTATTATAATTTTAATAGTAAAAAGCAGTGGATTATATAATTTTGAATGAGAATTGTAGTGTCAATTTTGTTGGTTTCATTCTAGCAAACCCGGTGGGGCCCCCACCAAACATTAGCTTAATCGCCTTCATTCTAGCAAACCCGGTGGGGCACCTGAACATAGGTATTGTGTGAAATTTATGTTTTTACTTCATTTTGGGGCTAATATTTCCTATTGGGATTGCATTCATTAAGTCACACTTCCTTTATTTTTATATATATATTTGCACTCGCTTTCTAGCCTCGTTTCCAGTCTTGTCATTTCCCTTCCAAAGAATATAATTAGCCTCCATTTAAAAAAAATCTAGTTAGACTTTTCTTTCCAAAAGCACCCCTAATTAGATTTCATTCAAAAAGCATTTAACTAGATTTATTCTTTGCCATTTCACTTCAAAAGCACTTAATTAGATTTTCATTCCAAAAACCATTAGACTAAATTTATTTTTGTGAGGATGCAATTAATTAAATTTATTTTTAAAAATATCTCTAGATCATAGATTTCATTTGAAAAGGCAATTAGCATAGTTTACTTCTAAAATAGTATCGCACAACAAACACCACACTCATGTTCCACTTTAAACTATGTAAGGATTGACTTTCATCTCCAATCTGAATTGGATTTCATCACCAATTCACCACCAGAGTTTGGTGAGGTCTGTATTTTACTCTCCACTGGCTCACCCCCAATTTTAATCACCTTAGTATCCCCCTAGGTGGATCATTCTAATATTAATACCGGTCAGTCCATCCACTTTCAAGTGTTTTTTATCCAAATTTAATCACAGGAAGGTACCTTTGAAAGTGGTTTAGTCTTAGAAATCCCCTTTAACACAAGGCTTTTCAAAATAATTAATGGGCACAACTAATCATTACTGTGGATGCCTTAAATTTGAGGGTTAAGCAAAAGCATGGGTATATCGATAGCACCACATTGATAGCCTGACCTCTCTTCATGAGAGTATATTTACTCATTAGAGAATTTTGAGTCACCCCCATTTGGATACCATTTTACTGTACCAAAATCCATCTAGGTTACCACTCGTCCATTGGAAAAATCATTCTATTTTGTGCACCTTTGGGTGTTTTAGGATGTTCTATGCTACGACATACCTAATTCAAAGTAGATTTCACCCACTCTCATGATTTTTTCCTAGGATGGATACAATACTCTCATCAAAACACATGAAAATAAAGATAAAACTATTTGCTTATTATTGAGTCTCATGAAAGTGGTTACAACAACATATTAAATTTGCTATAACTCACTGACCAATTGTTCCATAGTTTCAATTCCATGCAAAGCACTGCACTATCATTTTTAGGTTATTTGCACCCTCTCGCACAAAATTCTTGCACTCAGGTAAATTCGTACCATCCCGTGTGAACCTATCTTCTAGGCTACAAAACCTCACAAAATAGTTCCACACAACACACAAAGGGTCTCCATAGCAAAAATCCATCCTTTATCATTGTTTCTCAAGGTTTGCATGAACCCATGTGAATATATGGTTGTAGGAGTGGTTCACACCCTCCTATGTGAACCTATTTTTTAGGTCACAAATTTCTCACATAGCACACAGACACCTTTTAGAGCACTTAACCATCATCTATTTTTGATTTATGTGGTTCGTACGATCCTATGCGAATCTCTAATTTTAGGAGTGGTTCACACCTCCCCATGAAAACCTATATTTTTGAGAATAGAAAGTATCCCACTTAGCCATAGATATTCCTAGATTCAATATTTCACATATTTTAGCTATTACTGCACTACTGCACATATCACCATACTAGTTACATGTAGTCAGATGCATGAAGCACTTTATTATGCCACCAATGTTGCTCAACAAAATATCATGATTGTAGGCACCTCTTCTTCTCAAATCATTGATACAAATTTCAAGTCTGAGAATATTACTTCCATCATCCCACCTGATCTATTGATAGGTACCTCAACCACTAGCACTAGTCCTATGTCCCATGTCACATCCTCTGCTCCATCTCACCTCTTGGATGAGATATTCGAGGATACCCCTCCTCAAAAATATCTCTACTCTCCTAATCCCCCATCCACTTATTGCCAACATGTCATATATACCCCTCTTGGTCACCCCATACCTGTTATGGTGTCGGATGAGTTCACTCCACCTCCTTCACCATATACCATCTATATTTTCCTATATAACTCCTCTCATCCACTTCTGGAAGATGAATCTGATGTTTTCATTTCCAAAATCATGCCTAAGATCATTACTACTATCTATATGATAGGTATGATTTCTACACCTCCTTCTTCTATGCCACCTACTTCTGCATCCTCCTCGTAAATCCTGATGTCATAGCAGGCCTCATCGAGTTCCCAGCCTTCATCCCAACCACCATCATCACTCCCACCATAGTATTTTTCACATCCATATTAGTACTACCAACTCTCATCACCATATTTTATCACATCCCTCATTGCAATTTCATTAGTAACATGTATCTTCATCCCTACATCCACCTCCATTTACACCCTATTTTGCTACCCATACACCTACTAGTTATCCCTTATTTTCTTCATATGGACCCTCATCGATGCCCTCGTCATCATTTTTCCTATCGCCCCCACCTTAATTTTGACCTCCACTATCGAATACCACTTATCAAGCTAATCCACCCTGTTATTCGGTTTAGCTTGAATCTCTACTTGCCATTCTATCCGCACCACCCCAGTTCTCATCAGTTTTACTCCCATCTTCAAACCAATTCTCTTTCACCACATCTTCATCCACTCCCACCCCATGTTCTACACCACTCACCTTCTTTACCTAACCACCTACATGGTCCTCTACCACCACTACTCAAGTGCAACTAACTTTCCAATATGTGTAGCAGTAGTAAGCACCCATGCCTAGCTAACATATTTCCAGATATTATGATCAGCACCAACTGTAAACTACCACCCAATATTCATATATCTCATCACATTTATCTCAAGTTTTGGTTCCACAATATCAAGATATATCAGTGCCTAATCCATAATAGGTTGCTTACTATCATCAGTGGGAGGAATAGCACTTGCAATATCTATCACATTTGGATTATTCGCAAGTATTTTCACAACCACTGCCTACATATACACCATCACCCTGATTTCTTACTCCACAAAACACTACCATGATGCTCTTTAGTGAATTTCAAGCCATGCAGGAGCAGATTTGTACATTGGATTTACACACGACTGGTTATGGACCTCAAAAACCCACATATGACAAATTTTACAATGAACCAATTCACCCTTCTGTACCTATACATCCATATCCTTACCATTTTGAGATCCCTAAATTTAACAAATTCAAAAGTAAGGAAGATCCGAGAGAGCACCTTAATAATTATCATTTTGGCTATTACCAACTCCATGGTAGTGATCCCCTTATGCTATGAAATTTCACACTTTCTCTTGGGGGACAAGAATTATATTGGTACAATCATCTACCTCACCATAGTTTATTCACATTCAAACAATTTTTCAATCCTTTTCTTGAGAATTTCTCGATCAATATCAAAACTAATACTACTTTATATTATGTCTATGCTTTACACTAGTTTGACGATGAGCCCATTATTGATTTCATCTCTCGTTGGAGAGTGGTCATTCATGATCTTGTTTTTTCTCTCCCACATTCAAAGCTCGTTAAACTATTTACCAAGAGTTGTCACAAAAAAATCTCTCAAACATTGTAGATTCATCAGAGCCACACATTTGAAGAAGCCATTGCCCAATCTAAGGTTCAGGGTTATGCATAGTGGTGAATATTCTCAAATTGGGTGAATATTAGTATTTCTAAAATTATAAATTGGAAAATATGAGGACCCTCAACATCAGCCCATTCACCTAACCTTTTTTTTTTTAACATGGTGGAATCGGTAGCCACCACAAATCCGAATAGTCTATCCAACTTTTATGGCCACCATAGTATTCTGCGTTGTTCACCCCAGAAGCTTCCACATAGATCTTCATGCATTTCACCCCTATATCCACCATGCCACAATAATTTTAAACCTTTTACACTACTAAAAGCACCAAGAAAAGGACAAGCATTTAGTCCAGCAAATTCACATAACATTTTTAGGATCAAATTTTTCTTAAGTTCAATTCACCACAATATATATCCAAACATAGGCATATTTATACTTGTTGGAAAGATCTTTTTGATACTGATATAATGGTGGTGTTTTTATGAAGTTATAAGGTTATTTAATAGGTCAAAATGTATCCCAAATATGACCTTACTTTTTAGGGCTTCAAATACCCTAAATTTTGGTGTGAATATGATTGATTTGATTTGCTTAGGATTAACCTTGATTTCAATTAAGATTCACCATTTTTTTACAAGTGCATTTTGAGTCCAACCCATTATGCATAACCTTACTAAGGTTATCGAGGACATCAAGGTCCACACAGGTAAATTCAAGCTTTAGATAAAATAGTCCTACCCATCCAATTATAGCTATAATCACAATCCATATGTACCACCCACTTCAAAACCACCTCAAACCAATTAGGTGTTCCTCACTTATTCATCCCCACCTCAAGTTGCATCCTCTCAATCTCCGCAATTCACACCACCATGACATACCCAAAATGCATACCAAGTCAACCCTTCACCACCTCTCCATGCATACCAATTCAACCCTTCACCACCTCCCAATGCATACCAAATCAATCCTCCAACCCCTCCCGATCCATACCAAGGTTGTAATACTCACCCTCCTCATCCACCATGTAATTGGATGCCTTTTTTTGAGCCCATATCTACCTTATTTTTCTTATTCTATGATGGAGACCTCATCACTTTGCCTAACATCTAGCCTCTTGATCTAAACTATCCACTCCCACAAGACCACAATCCATAGGCATTTTGTGATTTCCATCACCAACATGGCCACAATCTTAATTCATATTGCATTTTTTGCCATACCGTGCAAGATCTTATTGATCTTGGAACCATACAAGTTTCTAATCCCCTTGCACCCCAAAATTAAAACTTAGGGATCTATCAAAATCCATTACCTGAGCATGGGGGTAATCCACCTCAATCTAATCCATGCCATATCAATCATATCAATTTAGGTCTTTCTTAGTAGGGATTTGTGGGTATGATCAATATTACAACTTGTAATCAACACTATCCACCCCCTATCAAAGCCCAACATCCTTCAACTTCTCAGCCACTACCTACTTCAAATTCATTAGCTCCTCCACTTGTTCCTCCACATATACCATAAAATATCATTATAGGTGCATTTATGGTAGGACAAAGTCCCCTATAAATTCGACTTGATGCATGTACTTGAACAAATCTTTATCATATGGAACCATATGAACTTATCCCTCATGCATATACTTAATGCATTGGTGTAGGATTGAGGGCACACACTACATTTCCCTTATCCATGGATTACCTAGAAGGATGTTTTATTGCATCACCCCTTCCAACACGTGACACATCATGGGGATGGTATTATGTACTACCTTTATAGGAAAAATGATTGTACCCACTATGGAGCACAATTTATCCTTGAAAGCCCTTAACATGTAGGAAGTTGGGACAATGTTGGACTTAGGGATATTCAGGTGTCCTATAGCCTTTATAGTGATGGTGTTGATAGATGAGCTCATATTGATCAAAAACCGCTTGAAGGGTATGTCATTTATTGATGCAATAATATGCAGTGACGGGTCTTCTAGGGTAGTAAGAACTACCTTGATTTTGTGATCATAGAAATGGATCACAGGCTCTTGGCACTGCTGCACTTACCCCACAAAGTGTGTGAACGCATATAGGTTCTAGATATGGAGATTGATTGATCTTAAAATATCCATCAAAGTCTTCCTATGCCTAGGAGATTGTTGTATGAGCTCATGTATTGACAACTTGGTTGGATTTGTTTGTATATTTTGTTCTAGTCTACTTCAAATAGTTACCACATGTCATGTTGGTGGACCTAGAGGATTGTTTTGCACCTGTCTCTATTGAGGTGCAACTGGGATATGGATAGGCACTACTAGAGGCTATGGTTGACCATATCTCCAAATACTATTTGCCACATTGACTATCTCAACCATTTTGATGCATCCTTGAATGGGTGGCTTGACTCAAACCTAGTTGACTTGGGTGCCCTGATCTCTAGGGACTTCATGATTTGGCAATGGGTTCCTGAATATACCCATGTCTCTATTATCAGGAGCTAGCGGGTTGTCAACTTTAGCTCTCCATTTTCAATCATATTTTGCACAATATTTTTAAATATGATACATGTCTCAATGTCATACCCCTATATTCTATGATATGGGTAGTATTTATCTTCCTTATATTCATTTTGCTTTGGATGATTAGGGTCAAGAAGTTGTACATCAAGAAACCTAATTCTCTATGCCTCACTCAACTGATTAAATATTGATTGCATTGATTTAGTCAAATACATGTAACAACGAGGTGACCGATGCTCCTAATTTTGGATGTGGTTGTTATTTGGGTTGTAACTACCCAACACGGGATGAGATTGATAGTTCTTGGGTTGCTATCCATTCCCCTCCTTTGGTGTGGCCAATACAACCTGATTAACCTGAGTAGGCTTAGCTTGCTTCTGTTTATTCTTATCATTTCAATTGTTCTTGCTCCACTAATTCTTGTTCTAGATCTTGAGGTCTCCCTCATAGGTATTTATGTCCTTAATAATATTTGCTTGAGCCAAGGATTCTTTGAATGATTCATACTGCTATAGTTGTAATAATAGAGAGATGTGTTTTGCACAACTCTTTGTGAAAATTCGGATGAGTTCTTTAGTGGGGATAGAGAATGATAGTTTTGCCATGATTTTTCTCCATCTATCCCCATAGTCCATCACTGGCTCATCATCATACTACTTTAAATTAGAAAAATTATATAGGTTTACCTTATTGGCACTGAAGGAGAAGTGTTCAAGGAACGCATTTAACAGTTGTTCAAAACTAGTGATGCTATGCTTAGGCAACTGATTGAACCATTGAGTTGTTGCACCTGAGAATGCCATGATGAATATTCTTAGCAAAAAGGCATCATTCTACTCAATATGAAAGCATGTATTCATGAAGTTGATAACATGTTCTTGCACATCTTACTCTCCCTTAAACTTGTCTAGCCTAGGCATATCAAAGTGCCTAGGATATGTAGGACTCGATACTGAGGAGTACAAATGATGGTTGTGTATCTTGCTCAATATTGGGTTTTGCCCACCTATGTCCTATTTCTTGATATATTTGACTCTCTCAATGAGTATCTAATACATCTTCAAAGAAATAATATCTTATTATTGAAGTTTCACTTGTGGTGGTAAGGGGGGTAGCCCTGTGTTTACCCAATTTGGGCATCTATACTCAACCCCCATAACCACATATGGAGGTTCAGGATATGTCTATTATTGACCTTCCATCCCTACCGGTTCCTCATTGAATTATGTTTGTTCAAGGTCTAGGTGTTTTTGATTTTGTAAAGCATGGTGAGTGTGCTCATTTCTTTGTCGAGTTCTTCTTTTCTAATGAGAATTGACACGTCTTTCATGTTGGTATTTCTCACCACCTATGTGTGTGTCAACTCAAGCCAACCTCTCTACTAGCTCTTTGTTCTTAGCTCTTTTTTCTCTCAAGCATTTTTCTTGTAGGTAGAGGCACATCTTACTTCTCTCTTCTTGATAAAGAGTTTCTACACACTCTTGCTCAATGCACAATACTTCTTCTAACCTACGTATACGGTCAGACCAATTTGCTACTAAAGGTTCATGCCTTTCTAACTTCATGCAAGGAGTTCTAATATTTAGGCCCCTTGGTGAGGCTCCTACTATGTTATTTACCTTGTACACTATGGTGACTTGTTCCATGTATTGTGTTATGTGTTGAGTACCCCTATGGTTGGAAGTAGTGTATGTGCTACGAGATCACTTTGAAGCTTTCCCTAGTTCATTGGTGTGTCTAGTAGTTATGCTACATGAACTTCCTAAAGTAGAATGTTCGGTAGAAATGCTTCTTGGAGCTGGTCTTGAGGGAAATCATTCCAACTCATCAATTTGTCAGGTTCTCTACGGTTGATCTAGCGGAGTCCCATTGGCACTAATGAGCTCATAATCCAAGGGTACCCTCCCATATATAGGGAGGTTGTAGGATGTCTTGGGTCTATGAATAGGTTCATCCCTAGTGTCTTGCCACTCAGTGGGTTGGTATATCCTGTGTGTATCATATGAATATTGTAGTTTTGCAACCCTTGGATACCTATGTAATGATGGAGGCTTTGATGCCTCCTTATGCTAGCTTGATGATAGAGTACTTGAGGCTTCCACATGTCTGTGTGATGAGGGAGGTAATGATGCCTCCACATGTTGATGTGATAAGAGATATTATGATGCCTTTTTATGTTGATGTGATGAAGGAGATCATGATGCCTCCGCATGTTTATATGATGAGGAAGGCCTTGAGGTCTCCTTATATCTATGTGATGAGGGAGGTTGTGATGCCTCTACATGTCAATGTGATGAGGGAGATTGTGATGCCTCCTCATGTATATATGATGAATGAGGCCTTGAGGCCTCCTCATGTATTAGTGATGGAGATCCAATATGTGACTCTCTCATTGGCATTTCTCAAGGAGTCTCCCCAAGGGTTGATTTTTCACCCTTAATACTTGCCAAAATTCATTTGGTGACACTATAGGTGGGCATATCAATGCTAGTGTAACTGTGAGTGTGTGGAGCATATATTTCCACCTTGATGGTGGATAGAGGGTGGTTGCTCTGAGTGTATAGCATGGTGACTTATGAGTTATCTTCTTAGGTAAATTCTAGACCACACAAACACAACAAGTAGATATTTATCTCATTCAAGTATTTATGTGTGTGTTCCCTAAATTGTTTGCTGTGTTTTGATTCATTGGATATATAAGCTAACTCTCATCATGTTTTTCACTTTTATTGGATGGTATACTTAAATTGTTTAAGGCATTTCACCTATATACTCGTACAAGCTGAATATGGTAGTGGAGTCCATACTCAATGAGGTAGCATAGGTACTACCAACCCTCACCCAGCACCACGTGCATTGTGATACACCCCTCAAGGAGGAGTGTATGCTATTTTACATGGTTATGATAGTTCTTGGGTTAGCCTTGGCCACAAACAGGTCTTGATGATACTCTTTCTCATGAGCCAACCAAGTGGTAATGACTTCCACTATTGGTCTCATTCAAGGGGTTGTATGTGATAGCCCAACGTTGCTAATGTTAAAAATAATTCATGATGTGTGTGGGGTTATTTTTAACCTTACATGTAAACAAAGTGCATAACTAAGAAAACATGATGTTTCCTAAATGCCTAAGATAAAAGATGTTTTATTTTAGAAAGATGCATGTATTCAGCTTATATGAAATTCAACGAATGCATTCTATTTTAAGAATCAATTGCCACTGGCTGGGCCACATGCAAGCAAACTAAACACACAGAAGCCTAGCATACTAGATACTAGGGTAAACCTTGTAGGTAGCAAATCCACCTCCTAGAATAAGAAGTGATCAAAAGGGATTTGCTAAATTTTGATAGTTTTGGTATAAGTGAAAATTTTCTCAAGTTTTTTAAATCGTACAGGCAGGAGTAAATCGTATAGTGAAGGGAAAAACCGTACAACTAGAATGGTAAATCATACAAGGTAGTGGTAAATCATACAAGGTGCACTGAAATGCATCCAAATGCAAGGGAAATGTAATTTCAAGGTGAAATGGTGCATAGATTTGCTAATTAAGATGTTAGACTTAGTAAAAGGTCAAATTAATGTATTCAGTTGTACACGAGTAGTTGTAAGTAATGAATTATCTTAGGAACTACTTTGGAATGGCCTAGGCAACACTATATAAGGCCCCATTTTCAAAATTGTAGGTTTGGTTGCTAAGAGGTAGAATAGAGTACTATTGTTGTAATAGTTTATTACTCCGAGTTATTACAAGTATATTGATATATTTTCCACACTGTAATTGAATACATGATACATAAATGAGCATAACAATATTTGTGGACTATTGTGTATGATTCTGGTTATTTGTGGATGAATCCTGTTGCATGTGTTCTCTAATAAATGTTTTATATAAGTTTTATGCATTGTTGTAACTTTATTGATCTAATATAACACTGGTGGGATTTGAGGAAGGATATGGAATAATGGATGCATTCTAGAAGACATCTTGGATAGTGTTGTATGATTTTTGGGTTTAATTAGTTGTTAGGAATCTCTCCCAAGCCTGATTAAGATGAATTGCATGTTATGGAGAATGGATTGATTGGCACATCAAATAATTACCAAACTAAGTAGAGAGATATTGAGGTGTTAGAGCAACTAATTTGGCCCTTGTTTGTACCTTCATTTTGTACATATCATACACTAGAAATCATACAAATTGTAAAGAGAAAACTTACCCAATTTCGTAAAATAGACGATTAGAGAAAAATTACCCGATTTGGCTATTTTGGGGAATCGACTTGTATGATTACAAAACTATGTATGGAAGCCCCAAAAACTAATTTTTTCATCCTTACTAAGTTTAGTATCGTATAATAAAGGTCACTATATGATTTTTGTTCTTATAGTGTGTGCCTTGAGGATCGTACAAGCTGACCATTGGGTGTCAGGGGATAGTTTCAGGGACTGTACGATTGTACGAATTGGTAACCAAGTTGGATTTGGTATTTTGATCATTACTAGCCCTGTAAAACACCTCCCTACTAGGAATAATCCATCGTAATGCTACAAAACTTACAATCAGAGGCCCGTTGTTCCTATAATAGAGAAAACAAAAGAAAATCCTAGGAAACATCAAATACATTTTCTTTATATTTTCCTTTGTAGAAAATGTGATTTTTTTTTTTTGAATTTACATGGTGGAATCAATAGACACCATGAATCTAGGTAGGCTATCCAGCTTTTATGTCCGCCATAGTATTTTGTGTTGTCTACCCCGGAAGCCGCCACACAGATATTTGTGTAGTCCGCCCCTATAACCACCATGCCATAATCATTTTAAACCTTTTATGCCACTATAAGAAGCATTAAAGGGACAAGCATTCGGTTCAATGAGACCCGATATTTGAAACTTGGACCTCCACCCCCCTTATGGGCTTTGGATGAACCAATTGGTCTACACATTGGACCTTAAAAAATGTGATTTAAGTTGCCATTTTTTTGGAAAAAGTTGCAAAATAGAAAACGTAGAGAAATTGAGAATGCTACCAACATAAAATATCAATATGATGATGGAAATTATACCCCCTAATACACTTTTCTACTAGTATTTGTTGACCAGAGCAGTTGTTGATGGTCGCTGACTACAGGAGTGGCTAAGATCTACTAGTTTTTTTTTACCAGAATGGCCAAAACCTATTGGTCATTGTCAACTAGAGAGGCTAAACCTGCACATAGAAAAACCTATGAATATTAGTAAATTGATAAAAAATAAAAACTTGGTGGGGGTCCCACCATGATCACCATTTGTGCAACCCTAGGAAGTGCACACAACAACTAACCCTACTTGCAATGTTGTTATTATATCAAATGTATAAATAAAAAAAACATAAGCATATATAACACAAAAGTAAAAAGCAAAGAAATGTTCTTTTATTAATGCTTTCAGATCTTGGTTACGTGTACGTACATCAAAGGTATACTCATTTTTGATACAATATATTACAAGTGGGGCAACGATGAATGTATCCCCTGTAAGGAGACAATGCACCTTCGTAGGCCTCTTGATCTTGCACACCAAATTTTTTGAGGGCTTACTGATGCCTCCTCTCATTTTCATCTTGGAGGGATCTCATGCTCCAGATACTTTGAACTGATCCTGTGAACCTATATCTACAGGCATAGAAACAATAGAGCACAATCAGTAGTCTGGGTTGCCTCCCTAGATGAGGTTGTTAGTATCAAATCTTAAAAGCAATGTAAACAAATCTAATATGATTAAATGCAATGAAACTAATGAAAAATGTTTTCATATATCAAGGAACGATAATGTAAATGCATAAATAAATGAGATATATACTAGAAATAAATACTAAAATATAAAGCAATCATATATAATGCTAGAACAAAGGAAACTAAAGTCTAAACGCCAAGTTATGCCTACGGGCCACTGTCCAGGATAGCGACCATGAAATAAATCTCTCTCTTCTTGATCCAAGGGTTGTAGTACTAAGTTCCTTGATCCAATTGATATTCAAGGATCACTTATTATGTCTTGGTACACTGGTTGGTGGTGAATAATAATGGATCTGAACATCGGGTGCATAGTATCTTCTCAATTGAATAGCACTTCATTTCTCCTCAAGGGTGCATAGATTCATTCTCCAATTTGACAGGTCTTCGCTATAGAAAATCTAAAAATCATGGATCTCCTTGCTATTTTATGGGAGAGTCCATATGTAGACTATCCCCCTTTTAGATATGGACCTTGGCTTCTTGGAGAATCTTCAATCCAAATTGTATACGAATGACCATCCCGGGTGGAAAGCCTCAGTCACAAACTGGCATTAAAGGGGTAGTTAGGAAGAACTCAAAGAGTTTCTCATCAAAATTTGCCTATAAACAATGTAAGGTGCATTCATACTGCATGATATGGGCTAGTATTCATGGACAGACTATGCATGGTGCTACTTTCTATTAGGTCTAATGGCTAGGTGTGGTTGTTATAAGCTTCAGCGGCCAAATGTGGTGGTCACTCTGCTTGAGAGCAGCCAGGCCTGGATGGGCTAGAACTACACTTTTTGAGTGGTTAGGACCACTTCTAACTCTTAGAGAGGTCCAAGAGGATTCATATGGTATGTGAATGTGTCCATATGGGTAGCATCCTAAACATGATGTATTTTAGGTGTCTACAGCAGGAATTAAACATATTGTAAAAATTAATACAGAAGGAAATAAACACACTTCCAAAATTAAATTAAGCAAGAAATAAATAGAATTGCAAAAATAAATAAAATAGGATAGAAATAAACAACATAAATGAAAGTAGAACATGGGAGGATTACTTCTTGGAGTGGGACCAAGCTCCTACAGATGTCTTCCTAGCTAGTTCATTTAATCACTCTTTTGAAAACGTAAATAAAAGAACACTCAAGATTTTATTAATAATGTAGTACAAAATAACATTTGGTTTTAGGATCCTTCACTTCATGGGTGGCCTACATTTTATATAGAAAGTGGTCATCACCTATTAAAAAATTAGACTATTCTAAATTAATTATTTCACATGATTTGTTATGCTTGGTTTGTGCAAAGTTTTAGTTGGTGTCTAATAAAAGAGCGACTATGCTAAAATAATCTTTTAAAGTTAACAATAGTGCTCCATATGTTTGTAAAACAATATATTTCTAAACTTATGCATGATATTCAAGTCAAGAAGTCAATATGCACTTTATTCCACTAGATATAAGTGACTATTGGCCTATCACTAGAATATAGATGTCTTTTTGACCAATCACCAGGATAAAGGCACTGCTTATAAGCCCTTTTTGTTTTTGTGAGAGTTATCACTTTTTTGTCACTAACAGATAGGAACTTGCTCTATCATTGGAATACAAACACCTTTTGACCTGTTTTCAAAAGAAAAGCACTTATTCTATCACTTGAAGATAGACACTTGTTATATTATTATAAGATAGGTACTTGTTCGATCACTGGAAGATGAGCGCATTTTGACTTGTGGTTGGGATACAAGTGCCATACCTTAGTAAATTTGGATGACTTTTTCCAATGTCACTATCTCTATTAAATCACCCATTGTTCCTCAAATGCATTATAACAAAATACATCTACACACATTTCCCACTAAAAACACCATTCAAGAATAATACATAAATTTCTATTAAATGCATGTAATAATTACATAAAAAATACAATACTAATGTTAATAATGTTGCACAAAACCTCATTAAATCATGCACAAAATATGAGAAATTTTAGTGCTCATAAGGGGTTTTTAAGGTATCGTACCTTCCCCATGAGTGACATAAAACATAAAACAACTTGGTATTTTCAAGGTATTGCATCTTCTCCACCAATAAATCAATCACATCACTCAATCAAGGTTTTTTGAGTGAACCTCATACCCAGTGATCTACTCTAGTACACTTGGTGGTTGTAGCAACTAATTATCCATGCAATCCGGTGGGAAGGGTATAATACCATAAGGGCACTCATAGTATATAAAAAACACACACACACACCTCCACTCAATACATGTATCACTTTTCAACCATCCCATCTCCATTATTTTATTTCCTATTCCATATTTTATCAATATTTTCATCGTTGTCATTTGTTCCTTCCTCTATCAACTCATTTCTTGAGGGGGTTTACAATACATATAACACTTTATCTCAAATCAATTCAATACTCAAACACCTAATTTTGAAGTTAAATGTGTCTAAGATTATTTCACTAAGGTTATCATTAACCCTCCCTCTATTGGGGAAAATAGTATAACTCTTCTTATTTTCTCAAAATTCTAATCAAATTGATCTCATCAATTCATCAAAGAAAAATATTCAAGGGCATTGGTCGCTTTCATAATTGGACAACTACATAGAAGCACAATTGCCTTGGGTGGCTACATATAAGCACAAATACCCTAGGAAACTACAAAAATACAACCACCTTGGGTAGTCACCCATGCACCAGATAACCTCCCTTGACAAACACATAGGAGCCAGACCCACCCTCATTGTTTTGGATATAACTTACTCATCCAAACTCAAATTTCCATGAAATTTTGAGGGTAGTTTTTTGGCTATAGATGAAGGTTCCTACAAGTTTTTAGACCGCTTGGATCAATATATCCAACCACCCTAGGTATTTTATCCTCATAGTATGATAGAGACCTAGAATCAACAAGCAACAACCAAGAAAGGTAAATTTAGGTAGTTTATCATTTTTTGTAAGCATTTTACATAGTTTTATAATTTTTACAGTTGATTTTATAAGGTTTTGTAATGTTTTTGTAAGATTTTGTAATAATTTCTCATGATTTTGGATCTCATATTGAAATGCCCTATAAATGCTATTGATGCTTTTATTGTGAGTTTGTGTGTAGGTATTGGTATCTACATAGTGGCTTGGGAGGTCAAGCAAAACAACTTAAAAAACCTCCCACAACTTTTTGTGTAATAGAGGAGATAATTTACGACACCATAGAACTTATTTGAAAAGGAAACCCCTTCATTTTGGGAGTTTGATAGTAAACAAAAGGGTTTATTTGAAAAGAATAAAGTTTATTAATATCAATATCAAATATCTTTTTATCTGTTTTATTGTTATGGTACATTTCTTCTTTCACATAAATGATGCGCATGGTGGGACCTTTTTCCCTTAACACATTCGATGCTTGTTTTTTGAATCTAGTATAGCATACCTTATGTGTTTTGGTTAGGGTTATACATGCTTGCATGCTTGTTTGGCTTGATTTTTTAACTTTCTATTTCCTATTTCTATCGTAAACACCCAGGAGTAGAAAATATAGTCACATCATTTGAATCAGAGATTTATCTTGCAATATCTACCCACCTAGACTCAAACACAACCACCTAAGGTAGTTACAAGGATTAGACACAACCACCCAGGGTGTCTACCAGACTCAAAACAACCTCACAAGGTGGCTACATAAAATCAGATATAACCACATAGACACAGACTCAGATGTACAACATTCTTAGTTTGCTTTTTTTCTAGTATAGGATCATAGATTAGTTGCTCATATCACTAGTCTTGCACAAAATTTCATGTTATAGTTCATTTCATTGCCTCTTTGAACCTCCTTTCCCCCCTTTCTTCTTTAAATTTCCAAAAGTATTAGCATAGTTGTTTTATGATTTTTGAATAGACTCAAAGAGTCAGTAGCTTAGTTGTTATTCATTTTTCAAAGAATCAAAGACTAGGTATCTTAGTTTTTATTCATTTTTTCAAAGACTCAAATACTTAGTAGTTTAGTTGTTATTTGCTTTCCAAGCTCATTAGATTAGTTTTGCATTCTTTCATGACTCATTAGATCAATATTTATTTTCATAACACATTATATTGTTGTTTTCATTGCATCCTTAAGGTTAGTTTTAATTTTGCATGATAAATAAGTATTTTTAGCATAAAAATCAAAACCAAAATAAAACATCAACATAAATAAAAAATACATGGTCCTAGGTCAATCATCCCATCTATCCATTGCTCCCCTAATTTATTAGGGGATGCATATCAAATACACCATGGTAGCCTATTCAATGAAGACTACCATTATATTTTTCACCCACCCAAGATACATCACACTGAATTTGATCAAGGTGTGAATCACCATGTCACCCATGCCACCCCTCCTTGGTCACCTCATCGTAAGAGTCCCCTTTATTTTCCCAATCTAAGTGGCACACCCATCGACGTAGATGCCATATACCTTCTCTACACCAACCCTATATACCATGTCCAATCACCTTCTACTCACTAAGACCATTCCTCATAACATCTCCCACCACCTAACTCACCATGACTATCTTTACCCTAGGTACATATTCTTACCTAGATTGACTCCACACTCACCCAACTACAAGCTTATAAGTCATTTCATCCTCCATCACATACTACATATACCACTAGTTTTCACCACATATTGAGTATGCAAAATTTTGTAATATCCCTAGAGTCATTCCCACCAAATAAAACTAATTCCACCCCTAAAAAATACACCATGGGCCCAATATCAGTGGCCATAGACCCTAACCACCCATATTCCTCCAATCATGTTCATTCATTACAATGCTCACACATCTCTCCATCACCCTCCTATACCATGCATAATTCTCACTCACACTCGACCCAAGTTATTATCACTTCCCACCTACACTGATCCAAAACCTCTTCTTATTTTCAATTTTCTAACCCACCTCACTAATTTATGGCTCTCAATTTCACTCCTTACACAAATTACCCTTCACCCACCACCATGAATATCATTGGTGCATATTCTTCTACCGTATGTTCTACTTGTCCTCCATAATTATATGATCCTATGGAATATTCTCATCAATCATCTTCACAATAAGTGTCCCTTAGCCATTGTCCGTCATGCCACATCCATTATTCTCATATTGCCCATATTCCCCAACAACCACCCTAGATTCTCAATCATCCATCTCATTTGGCTACCTAGGAAAAATTCATTTCCCAATATCCATCATGGGTATCCTATCCACCCATCATACCCATGATATATTATCATCCTCATGAATATAATAAATATTCTATGACATAGTCACAACACCCACACCCACATAAACCACCACCTTATCAATACCATTCCACCATTTATTAGTATCAACTCACCTCCCAACCCTACTAATCATATCTTACCCAACACCTGCATCATATGACCTCCATACAATACCTTCATTCTTACTAGTTATCATATCCCCAATCCCTACCACTTACATATCATCAACATCACACTCAAAAAATACCATCACACCCCATGCACACCCACAACCATTCTCATAAACACAATCAATATCCATCCTTAGGGTCCCAAATCCCTCAAGCACCATATTCTAACCCCAAATACCACCATTACCCCCACTATGGATGTTTTCAGCAATTGGGCAACAAGATAAATAGTTTGTAATCATAAGTTACAAGTAGGGGGTACCAAAATACAACACTGAGTCAACTCCCAAATTACTCCATCCACCCCTCGGTACCAACACTACCCTATCCTCCCTTGTTCAAAATTTGAAAAATTCGAGGGAAAAGAAATCCTCAGGATCATGTGAGCACATTCATCAATACCCATTATCTCATCAATTATATAGACCCTTTCATGCTTGTATTTTTTTCTATATCTTGTGAGAGGAGCCTTGGATTGTTCAGATTTTTAGCCCAAATATAGTCTGTATAATTTTAAACAAATAGCTAATCTCTTCCTAGAGCACTTTGCTCTAAGCATAAAAAATAAGACTGCATTGATGAATCTCATTAATATTTGTTAGTTTGACGATGAACCTATCCTTTATTATGGAAATAAATGGATGAATGGAGAGTGGTACTAACTAAGTTACCATTCTCTATCCCCATAACTAAGATAACTTAGATATTCACTCAAATTTATTCCAAATTAATATTCCTCCTGGTTAAATTCCAACAATATCAAACTCTTGAGGAAGCTTTGACACAAGCCAAGATCATAAAAGATATCAAAATATAATAAGAGGATGTCAATATCTATAAGAAATAATGGCCAAGCATAAATGCTAACAAAAATAACATAAAAAATCAATCCAAGTCTACCGAGATCAACTAGTTAGTGTTGAGTAGCACAACCACTCAACCCCCACAATCTTAACATCCATAACAACAACCTCAACATCCACAACAACAACCTTCTTATCCAGAATAATATTTGACATACAAAACCATGTCATCTCCCACTCAAATTAAAATTCCCAATCAATATACCTATCATTCTACATACCCTCAATGTCCCCCATGCAATTTCACACCTCTCAGAGCCCTTGTCCACCATCTTTCAAAAACTTATGGATGAATAGTTGATCTCCTTACCTAATATAAGACCTCATGATCCAAAAAAACCCAAAGGAAAAGGGTATAGAGAAGCTCATTACTATATTTCACATCACCAAAGGATCATGTAGACACCCAAGATTCACACATTGTTTATTTCCTCATTTTCGTGATCAATCAATTTGCAAAACCCTCGATAATTACATAAATTAACTAAAAACAATATTCATTTATCAAATATACTATTCATCACCCTTAGCCCCTTTTGGATAGCTCAGCCCCTTCCTACTCTTAACCCTAGGCCCTCATGTGACTTTATTACAACTCAACCAAGGTTGAATTCTCCACCATGGTCAAAAAGCACTTTATGGTCAAAAAGTCAATATTTTGGTCAAAAACATGCTTTAAGACTAATCACATGCTTAATTAAATCTAATATTGATTTAATATAAGCCTTCCACCTCACCTAGTATACTTTGACTAGCCTTGCCTTCTACCTCACCTCTTATAGCCTATCCTAGCCTTGCCACCTCTCACCCACATATTTCTTCACCTCACATTCCCTTGGGTCATAAATGAAATATGGAGACTTTTGCACAAAAGAAGCAATTTTTAATTTGGAGATATTTTTAAAAAGGTCTTCATAAATGTCAAATGGATATTTTTGGCAAAGTCATCATTATTTATGGATGGTTGAGGGATTCTCTCACCCAACCTCATTTATGAACCAACTCTTAGGTGGAAACCTCAACATTGACACCTCACAGGGGACACCTCATCCCCTCCCCCTCACCTTGGCAAAGTCTATAAATAAAATGCCATTTCTACCATTTCAAAAACAACCAAATTTACTTATCCAAACTCTTCAAAAATCACTACAACCATAACATCCATTACACATCCATCAAACAGCCATCATCAAAACACCACAATAGTATTTTAGTTGCTTTCTTGAAATTCCTTGTGATTGAGA
Organism: Wollemia nobilis; assembly: GCA_028583015.1. NCBI lineage: Eukaryota > Viridiplantae > Streptophyta > Pinopsida > Araucariales > Araucariaceae > Wollemia > Wollemia nobilis. The sequence goes on from JAQPPZ010005611.1 coordinate 1,450,048, forward strand.
TAGGTCAACAACATCAAAAACACATTTTTTGAAGGTGACCCATCAAAAAGGTGAAGATGCAATAGTACCAGAATACTCCAAATATCGATCTTGCATATTCTATCGCAAAAAGGCAAGTTCACACAACCCCATGTGAATCTCTACAACAGACACCAGAATCATCGGATCAAGTAAGTATGGCCTAGTTTAGTGTTTTTATGTTGTTTTTATTAGTTTTTATTATATTTTAATCTTGTTTAAGAGTCTTTTTGTATTCATAACCATGGGGTTTGATTGAGGCAAACCCCTTAATGCATTGTTAATATTTTTTAGGTTTAATAGGTACATAGAACACATCCAACCAATAGTGGCACACAAGTAAGAAGCCCATAAAATGTAAGGAATGTAAAGAAGATAGATCATGTTGCCTTTGTACACATCTGAAAGGGCTTCCTTAGGGAAGACCGCATTGTAGGCTTTAGGGAATTTTTTTTAAAATGATATCAACTTGTAACCTTCTTTTTTTAAATTTAATAGCAAAAAGCAATGAATTCTATAATTTTGAATGAGAATTGTAGTGTTAATTCTATTGGTTTCATTCTGGCACACCCGATGGGACCCCCAAAAAATATTAGCTTAATCATCTTTAACACAAATTATAACTCGTTTCTATATGGTAGGTAATATTCATCTTTGAAGAAACTCCAAAGAAAAATTCCCTAAAATCCATCTTAGGCCAAACCACAAAAGGTTTAAGGGTGCATCGGTGCATCGATGAACCTCCAAAGAGGGTAGAGAGTACACACTTAGGCATGTAAATTCCCTAATCTACCTCAAAATTGAACCCTAAAGAACAGGTATTGGTTTCAAACACCCAAAACCATTGGTAAGGTAAGTTAGGGGAGGTTAAGAGCCTCATGTTCCTGGGGATTGCGTTCCCCCATACCTAGACCACAAATCATCTCTCGCCATGGTGTATGCAAGGTTAAATCATCCTTGTATTTTTGTGGGGCAATAGTTAGCTTAATTTTTTGTAATTTGCTTTCCTCAAGCATATGCAAAATATATTAGGGTTTTATGTTGGCTTATCGCATTCACAATTTACTTTTGGACCTTTTGTGTAGATACTTATCTCAAAACCCTCCAGGAGCTTCAAAATAATTACCAAGAACACAAAACCAATTGGTCCAATCTTTGGAAATAGATACACACAGGCTCGTGCAAACATCTAGAACACACACAACTTCAAATAAAAAGGTAAATCATAAGGTTTTACATGCACTTGAACATAGGTATTGTGTTAATTTTATGTTTTTCCTTAATTTTTGGGCTAATATTTCCTATTGGTATTGCATTCATTAAGTCACACTTCCTTGATTATTCTAGATAGATTTGCACTCACTTTCTAGCCTAGTTTCCATTCTTGTCATTTCCCTTCCAAAGCATCTAATTAGCTTCCCTTTGAAAAGCATCTAGCTAGAATTTTCTTTCCAAAAGCACCCTTAATTAGATTTCATTCGAAAAGCATTTAACTAGATTCATTCCTTGTCATTTCCCTTCAAAAGCACTTAATTATATTTTCATTCCAAAAATCATTAGACTAAATTTATTTTTGTGAGGTCTCAATTAATTAAATTTATTTTTAAAAAGGTATCTAGAAAATATATTTCATTTGAAAAGACAATTAGCATAGTTTGCTTCTAAAACAATATCGCACAACAAACACCACACTCATGTTCCACTTTAAACGGTGTAAGGATTAGCTTTCATATCCAATCTGAATTGGATTTTATCACCAATTCACCACCAGAGTTTGGTGAGGTCTGTATTTTACTCCCCACTGGCTCACCCCCACTTTTAGTCACCACAGTATCCCCCCAGGTGGATCATTTTGACATTAATATTGGTTGGTCCATCCACTTTCAAGTGTTCTTTATCCAAATATACTCATAGGAAGGTACCTTCAAAAGTGGGTTAGTCTTAGAAATCCCCTTTACCTCAAGGATTTTCAAAATAATTAGTGGGTACAACTAATAATTACTATGGATGCCTTAAATGTGAGGGTTAACCGAAAGCATGGGTATACCAGTAGCACCACATTGACAACATGACCTCTCTTCGTGAGAGTATATTGACTCATTAGAGCATTTTGAGTCTCCCCATTTGGATACCATTTTACTATACCAAAATCCATCTAGGTTACCACTAATCCATTGGAAACATCATTCTATTTTGTGCACCTTAGGGTGTTGTAGGAGGTTCTATGCTATGACATACCTGATTCAAAGTAGAGTTCACCCACTCTCGTGATTTTTTCCTAGGGTGGATACAATACTCTCATCAAAATACATTAAAATAAAGAGAAAAATATTTTCTTATTATTGATTCTCATGAAAGTGGTTACAATAGCATATAAAATTTGCTATAACTCACTGACTAGTTGTTCCATAGTTTCACTTCTATCCAAAGCACTACACTAGTTTTTTTTAGGTGATTTACACCCTCTCATACAAATTTATTAAACTTAGGTACATTTGCACCATCCCATGTGAACCTAGCTTCCAAGCTACAAAACCTCACAAAATAGGTCCACACAACACACAAAGGGTCTCCACAGCAAAAATCCATCCTTTATCATTATTTCTTGAGGTTTACATGACCCCATGTGAATATCTAGTTGTAGGAGTGGTTCACACCCCCATATGTCAACCTATTTTTTAGGTCACAAATTTCTCACATAGCACACAAACACCTTTCAGAGCACTTATCCATCATCTATTTTTTATTTCTGTAGTTCACACGATCCTATGCAAATCTTTAATTTTAAGAGTGGTTTGCACCTCCCCATGCAAACCTATGTTTTTGAGAACAAAAAGTATCCCACTCAACCACATATATTCCTAGATTCAATATTTCACATATTTTGGCTATTACTACACTATTGCACATATCACCATACTAGTTACATGTAGTCAGATGTGTGAAGCCCTTTATTGTGCCATCGATGTTGCTCAAAAAAATGTCATGACTGCAAGCACATATTCTTCTCAAATCATTGATCAACATTTCAAGTCTGAGAAGGTTACTTCCATCATCCCACCTAATATATTGATAGGTACCTCAACCACTAGCACTAGTCCTATGTCCCATATCACATCCTCCACTTCATCTCACCTCTTGGATGAGATCTTCGAGGAGACCCCTCCTCAAAAATATCTCTACTCTCCTAATCCCCCATCCACTTATTTCCAATATGTCATCTATAAACCTCTTGGTCACCCCATACCTATTATGGTGGCAGATGAGTTCACTCCACCTCCTTCACCATCTACCATCCATCCTTTCCTAGAGCACTTCTCTCATCCACTTTTGGAAGATGAATATGTTGTTTTCATTTCCAAAATCATGCCTAAGGTCATTACTACTATCCAAATTATAGGTATGATTTCTACACCTCCTTCTATGCCACCTAATTTTGCATCCTCCTCCTAAATCTTGATGTCGTAGTAGGCCTCATCGAGTTCCCAACCTTCATCCCAACCACCATCATCACTCACACCATAGTTTTTTTTTACATCCATATTAGTACTACCAACTCTCATCACCATATTTATCACATCCCTCATTGCAATTTCATTAGTAGCATGTATCTTCATCCCCGTAGCCACCTCCATTTACACCCTAGTTTTCTACCCATACACCTACTAGCTATCCCCCATTTTCTTCATATGGACCCTCATTGATTCCCTCATCATCATTTTTCCTATCGCCCCCACCTTAATTTTGACCTCCATTATCGAATCCCACTTATCAAGCTAATACATCTCGCTATTCAGTTTATCTTGAATCTCTACTCACCATTCTATTCGCACCACCCCAATTCTCATCAGTTGTACCCCCATATTCAAACCAATTATCTTTCACCACATCTTCATCCATTCCCTCCCCCATATTCTACACCACTCGCCTTCTTTACCTCACCACCTACATGGTCCTCTACCACCACTACTCAGGTGCAACTAACTTTCCAATATGTGTAGCAGTAGTAAGTGCCCATGCCTAGCTAATAGATTTCTAGATATTATGATCAGCACCAACCACAAACTGCCACCCAATCTTCATATATTTCACCACATCCATATCAAGTTTTGTTACCATGATATCAAGCTATATCAGTGTCTAATCCATAATAGGCTACTTACTATCATCAATGGGAGGAATAGCAACTACAATATCCACCACATTTGGATTATTCATAGGCATTTTCAAAACCACTGCCTACATCTACACCATCACCCCCATTTCTTGCTCCACCAAAAACTACCACGATGCTCTCTAGTGAATTTCAAGCCATGCAGGAGCATATTTGTACATTGGATTTGCACACGACTGGTTATGGGCCTCAAAAACCCACATATGATAAATTGTACAATGAACCAATTCACCCTTCTATACCTATACATCCATATCCTTACCGGTTTGAGATCCCTAAATTTAACAAATTCAAAAGTAAGGAAGATCCCAGAGAGCACCTTAATAATTACCATTTTTCCTGTTACCAACTCCATGGTAGTGATCCCCTTATGCTCTAAAATTTTGCACTTTATCTTGGGGAACAAGCATTAGATTGGAACAATCATCTACCTCACCACAATTTATTCGCATTCAAACAATTGCCCAATATTTTTCTTGAGCATTTCTCGATCAATATCAAAACTAAGACTACCTTATCTTATGTCTATGCTTTAAACCAGTTTGACGATGAGACTATTATTGATTTCATATCTTTTTGGAGAGTGGTCATTCATGATCTTGCTTTTTCTCTAACACCTTCAAAGCTCGTTAAACTATTTACCAATATTTTTTACAAGCAAATCTCTCAAACATTGCAGATTCATTAAAGCCACACATTTGAAGAAGCCATTGCCCAAGATAAGGTTCAGGGTTATGCATAGTGGAAAATATTTGCAAATTGGGTGAATATTAGTATTTCTAAAATTAGAAATTGGCAAATATGAGGACCCTCAACATCGGCCCATTCGCCTAAAATTTTTAGGATCAAATTTTTCTTAGGGTCAATTCACCACAATATATATCCAAACATATGCATATTTATACTCGTTGGAAAGCTCTTTTTGATCCTGATCTAATGGTGGTGTTTTTATAAAGTTATAATATGATTTAATAGGTCAAAATGTATCCCAAATATAACCTTACTTTTTAGGGCTTCAAATACCCTAAATTTTGGTGTGAAGATGATTGATTTGATTTGCTTAGAATTCACCTTGATTTCAATTAAGATTCACCATTTTTTACAAGTGCATTTTGAGTCCAACCCCTTATGCATAACCCTACTAAGATTATCAAGGACATCAAGGTCCACATGGGCAAAATCAAGCTTTATATAAAATAATCCTACCCATCCAATTACAGCTATAATCATAATCCATATGTACCACCCACTTCAAAACCACCTCATACCAATTAGGTGTTCCTCGCTTCTTCATACCCACCACCTCAAGTTGCATCCTCTCAACCTCCAAAATTCACACCACCATGACCTACCAAAAATGAATACCAATTCAACCCTCCACCACCTCCCCATGCATACAAATTCAACCCCTTCACCACCTCCCAATGTATACCAAGTCAATCCTCTAGCCCCGCCCAATCCACACCAAGGTCATAATCCTTGCCCTTCTCATCCACCACATAATTGGATTCCTTTTTCTAAGCCCATGTATGCCTTATTCTACTTATTATATGATGGAGGCCTCATCAATTTGCCTAAGATATAGCCTCTTGATCCAAATTTTCCACTCCAAAAAGACCACAATCCATAGGCATTTTATGATTTCCATCACAGACATGGCCACACTCTTAATTCATATAGCATGTTTCCATAATGTGCAATATCTTATCGATCGAGGAATGATACAAGTTTCTAATCCCCTTGCACCCCAAAATTAAGACATAGGGATCTATCAAAATCTATTACCTGAGCATGGGGGTAATCCACATCAATATAATCCATGTCAGGTCAATCATGTCAATTGAGGTCCTTATTAGTAGGGATTTTAAGGTATGATCAATATTTTAACTTGTAATCAACACTATCCACCCCCTATCGAATCCCAACATCCTTCAACCTCTCAGACACCACCTACTTCAAATTTATTAGCTCCTCCACCCGTTCCTCCACCTATACCACGGAATACCATTACTATCCATGGTAGTATTTACCATCAAATCTGCACTGCCCTTACAAGGTTATCCATCTATGACCTTTTGTAGAAATACCAACCACATAATGAATCCCTCAATTATTTCCTTCGCTCTCTCGATATTGATACTCATGATACATATTGTATGACCATAAAGGCGTGCACCCGATATTGCAATTGCGTAAAATGAAGTAAAAAGTGATATTCAAACACAAATTGACAAAGACTAAACAATTAAGTAAAATGCATCTTTATTTCCTTTTGGAACCAATTCATGTATTACAAATGAATCCCTCTTAGGGATACCCCTTTTGATACGCAATTACAATGTTGTAATCCCCTTGGGGATACAATGCACTTTTCAAGCCTTTAAGGTGACACGAACTGCTCTAGGGTGGAGTGAACCCTCTTCTTCGCATTGAGGAAGGAATTGGATGGTTGAATCTCCTTTGAATCTGATTCCCTACGGTCAAGAAACAACATAAAAGCATTAAAAGCATATGAAGCCTCTCATGATGAGGCCCTTTAAAGGAAATATACACAAAGATAGCATAGCAACACGAAATCAAGAAAGTGGATAAACCATGCTAAACATAAGCAATTCTTATAAATATTGATAGAAATATGTAAATAAGGACTACAACTACCAATCTAATGGATCAAATGTATGAAATGAAGCATTATAGCATAGAAAGAAACTAATTATGCCCTACTTGCTAAAATGGAGTAAATCTAATCAAATCCTTAATCCAATCAGTCAGAGTCTTTAAACTACCAAATCAAGTACTAAAATGATTAATCTAACCTAGCTAAGCATACTGTAGAAGGGACAGTAAGGGGATCTTATACCTATTGCAAACCGTAGCTCGGATGAGCGGTCTGCACTATAAACCATGGCTTTCAGCCATGATGAGCAATCAAATGGTTTTGCCCTCCAATTCTAGGGTTGTGGTCTTGATCCTCCTTGTCAAATTGATGATCAAGGGTCGCCTCAATGTCCTCTGATAGGTTTGGTGGTTGAATTGCTCGATAGGGCCTCCATTTGCCCAAATTAGCATTTCTTGGCATTCTAGCTCCTTAGGGCATCCATGGCACAATTTGTCATGATGCTTGGGTTGGAAAAGTGATAGCAACAAATCTCTCTCTTAGTGCACTCAAGTGAGTCCACAATCCGATAGGGCTTCACTGCTCTAATCTCCAATGCTTGCTTGATTCACTATCGATAGCACTTCACTATCAAAAATACACTATATCATTGCCCTAATTTGAAGGGGTACTTATAGGACTACCCAAGGGCTAGGGGTGGCTTCATGGAGAAGCCAAGAACAAGAAGGGGTGGTTAGGATAGTTGGATTGGAAGCTTCCATCCTTTAACCACCTTCTTCTAGAACAAAAGGTCATTCAAACCGATTTGGCTTGGATGAAGGCCAACTGAACTTCAGTTTAGACCGCAGGTGACAGCTATGGTTCAGACTGTAGACCATAGGTCTCAACCATGGTTCAGACTGTAGACCATAGGTCTCAACTATGGTTCAGACTGATTAGGCCAAGGAGCCCAAATTGAGTGGTTAGAACCACTACTCTATCTTGGAGTCTATCCAAGATCTTCCATATGGTCTTGTAGCATGTCCATATGAGTAGTCACCATCGACATGATGTATTTTAGGTGTCTACAGATGCCCCTTTTGAGATGCATTGTGAGATCGAACAACGCTGAGAAAAAATAGACCTCCTAAAATGATGTCGAAGGTTCTATGATGATCATTAGTCGGATCAACATTAGATGCCCTAGGTCCAGCAAAAGGATGCGCATCCTAGAATCATTGCTTCCAACTAGGTGAAAGGCTTAAATTTGAAAGAGTTTGCACTCATCATCAGGCATTCGGGTAGCTTTGGTGCTACAATAGGAGTTAGGCCTATATAACCGAAAGGAGGAGAGCTACAAACTAACTATCATATTTGCTATTTACCCCAAGCAAAGGGGTAAGCTTATGATAGTTGTTGACAATGATTCGTAAGGATGAACGCAATTTTGACAAGATCAAGGGATCTACGATTTTAGGGATCTTCTATTGACTTTGATTATGATTATGATATTATGACTACCCCCTCAAGTGACGAGTCGATGAGGGTAATGACAATGTATGAAGTGACGAGGTCGCTTGACCATAATGAATGATCTGCACAAACTTAGAATTGAGCATTTAATTACTTGGCTAAGCCTAGTTCAGCGTATGATTGCAACTATTAATAGTAATTGCACATTCCTATCCCATGGAGCAGTCGGGCTGCAATAGCCTTCTTAGGGAATCAAAATGATACAATTCCAATTAGATTTATGTTGAATCAATTTTGTCGATGATTTGCTAAAGAAAGGTGTCATAAGAGAAATGACATGAAATGCCTCATTCTCGTGGAGCAGTCCAGCCTTGAAGGCCTTCTTCGGGATTGAAAAGAAGCATATCAAATCAATGATGACAATTTTACCCCAAATGTCCTTATGGTTATTTACTCATCTCATCAGATTGCATGGAGCGTCAGTCGCTGCAACCATCGAGTGTATAGGGTAAATGACTGAATACGAGGTGCATTTGGTTTTTGATTATTTGAATTTTTTTGTTAATTATTTGAATTTTTTAATTGATCCTGGTGCTTGAACATCACCAAATTTGCAAAATTGATTGCTTTTATTGAGATTTGATCTATTAGGAGTCATTGATTTATCATTTAAGATCTTCCCACGATGGGATTTTAGTGCATTTAATGCTAGTTACGAACCACAGGTACAGTCTACGATTGAAACTTTCAAAATTTGGGAATCGTAGATCAGACCTATGGGTGAAAAACCCTAATTTTAGGACCGCAGGTGTTAACTACGGTCCATAAAAATTAGGGAAACCTATAAATAGTTTTTCCATTTGAAAATTTCATTATTGTCTTGAAAGCGACTGCAATTTAGAGAGCTTCTGAGAGGTGAGAAGCATTTCCTGATCCGGAACACTGCTAAACCTCTACCCGATATCGCACTCACACCCTGATGGTAGACCCTGGACAACCCTCCACTAGCAGAGGCCTCGGTGCGGGCAAGGTAACTCAAAACTGAGTCCTCACACTCATTACCAATTTAAAAATGAACCTCATTAATTAATGGGTAAATCAATTTTCACTAAACTATTGGCAATGAACCTCACCTTAGACTAGGCTAGTTTAGGATTTAATTTTTGGCTAGCTAGGCTAGGAAGTGACCCAGAATGGGTCTCGCTCCTAGACCATAGTTGGAAGATGTGGTTCCCAATTGTCATATTGGGGACCATAGCTATCAACTATGGTTGGAATTCAAATTCCAACGATCAATTTTTGACCGCATGCGGACTGCAGGGTTGACCCATGGTTCCACGACTTTAGAAAAATTTATCAAATTTTTTTATTTTTCTAAGGTTTTCTGACAATTAATGCCATTTATTGCACTTCTGAGATGCCTTTTTGATTTTTTTGATTTTTATTGATCACTTTTGACATGTTTTTGTCATTTTTAGCAATTTTTAGATTTGTTTGACATTTTTAAGGTCATTTTTTAGCTATTTTTGGTTGTTTTTAGTTAGCTTTTTCCTTATGCCATGTTTCTTTGTAGAGGTTGACCTCTAGAGCTAGGGAGCCAGAACTCTTGAACACTCTCCGCCCACTTCTGACTGCCCTAGAGTGGGAGTGGTTTAGAGTCATTGGCTTTGGCTACATTTTGGATCTACCCACTATCAGGGTAGATCAGGCCTACCTGACTGCATTGGCCCGATGTTGGAATGTGCGGACCAACACATTTCACCTATCGATAGGTGAGATGACCATTACACTAGAGGATATCTATAGGATCTTTAGGATCCCTATTGATGGTGAGGCCATCACCTCCACTCCATTTACCCATAGAGGAGCTATTTTTGATTCTATCTTCGATGATCGAAGCTAGGATGCCCAGGGTAAGATCGACCATGGAGGCATCCACATCGAGTATTGGTAGGGAAGGGCATCTTCTCAATTAGAGAGGTAGTATTCATGCACTTGGTCATGCAGATTGTCCTTCCAGACTCCTCGAGCATGAGGATCCCCTAGAACCTTCTAGCCAGTGTCAGGAGGGTCACACAGAGCTCTATCAATCATCCACTACTCCTAGCCTAGGGGAGCACTCTATTATGCTAGTTATACCAGGAGCTCTACCAGATCACCAGTAGGAGCTAGGTAGGGATCAACTACAACTTACTTCTCTAGATCTGGGGTTGGCAGCACATCAAGATCGAGCATCCTATGGAGCTACCCCTTCCTATCACTTCTATTGATGATGCCCATCAGTGCTACATGCATGCTAGCCTCATGAGGAGGAGGGGTTCTAGAGTAGGTCCCATGTAGGGGACATAGAGCACTACATTGGTAGATTTATAGTGCTCCGACTAGATGACATTGAGTGGCACCCATATATGGATTACCCTACATGGGAGGAGGTTAACGAGTGACTACGCCAGGCTCATCAAGATAGGTGGCTACTTGGCCACAAGGATGATATCAATGAGTATCAGTTCTACTCTCATGTCTTATGGTAGTTTGGTCTAGTCCAGGACATCCCAAAGCTACCCATCATCTACAGGCATCTAGTATTGGAGATAGATTTACAGTGGGTACAACCTACACCACTTGGGGATGTTGTAGATGACTTTCAAGAGTCAAGGATTTCTAGGGCTGGGACCACCCCAACATATGATACTTGGTGGTCCCTACTACAGTGGTAGGGATCAAGGCCCCTCGACTGGATAGACGATGGGACAGAGGTTGATCCATAGGGGCATAATGTGCGCCAATGGATAGAGGGTGGATGGGGCATAGAGGCCTCTATAGAGGAGGCTCCATAGGTAGAGGTAGAGGAGGATGGATCAGAGGAGGGTGAGGTACCTCTAGATAGTGAGGTGGGGTAGCTACTAGCTTAGATTGTTGATCTATAGAGTTAGGTTGGGAGGCTATAGACCCAATAGTTATAATGGGATACTTCTATCACCACTCTAGAGGTGAAGCTAGCTGACAGGGAGAGGTAGCTATAGTAGGCCTAGGAGGAGATCACATATATGATAGTGCATGCTACAATGATGGAGGGGCAGGTCTAGGAGCTCACTAGTGCACTTGATTTGGTAGAGGCATGATTAGGCACAGCTATAGCAGAGAGGGATTTAGCCCTGGCTCAGAGGGGAGATCCTTCATCTTCCCATACTATCATGGCACCACCCGCAACACCATCATCCACACTACTAGGAGGTCATGACCCCATGACAGATATTAGGTGGCTCACTTCCCTCATAGATAAGGGGAATGATCTATGTGATGTGAGGGTAGCTCACATATCCCAGCTAGAGGGGTATATCAGATTGATAGGTGGGGAGGTTCTAGAGGATCCTCATGCTTTAGGGAGTCATCAGAGTAGATCCAAGACTAGGACTATGAGGCAGTCATATGCAAGCTCGAGCCATAGGACTCATAGGACTGAGAGGACACATAGGTCCTCTAGCACTCATGGAGCTAGCTCGCATAGGAGCCATAGGGATGGTAGAGGTGATGGTGGTGACTCTCAAGCTAGGGGTGCAGGCCCTCCATAGTACATATCTATTGAGATATTTATTGTACCAGTTTTGAGTGTAAGGTCGAGGACCTACATAGTTGTAGCCTATGAGTATTTTTGATGTACCCCCATGTACTCTTTTGACACACACACACACACACACACACACACACACATATATATATGATATTTTGATCATTTTGGCTCATTATGTGTACTTGTATATTTTTAATTTTTATGTTTATGTTATGCACATGGATGCAGATGTTTATATTGATGCTATGCTTATGTAATGTGATGTATGGATGACATGCACTAGATAGCTATTTTAATTTATATGATGATGATGGTATGCAGTGATCTAGATGTTTAGATATGCTATTTATGATGGATGCATATGGATGCGATGTTTTACTTTTAAATGCATATTTAATTTTGCTTTATTGTATGCATTTAATTTATGATGATATCGTGATATGTTGATGCAATGTATGTAATGCATTATTTACATGATGGTAATCTAATGTAAATGAACCTGTATGCTTTAATCACTTAAAACATAAGGAATGAATGTGATATAAGTTTAACAATCTAATGGATGACACCATAGAATGTGTAAAAATCATGAATGTAATTGAAAATCCTCATTACAAGAATTTAATCAATTAATCACCCATATATGAAATGCAATGGTATGAAGTGGTATGATGCGAATGATATAATATGTCATTCTATTTTCTTTTTGCAAGTTTGAAAAATATGCACAATATAGTCAGTGGTCATCTAGATATCATTTCTGATATCCATCCGGTATCTATCCTATATCTTGATTGTGCTTTATGTAATGATGTATCATGGATTCGATACTTTGCAGTTTGATGATTTGAATGACTTTATTCTATATGGTTTGTGTATTTGGTATTGTGTTGCTATTAGAGAAATTTTTGAGGTTTTCCATGAGACTCAAACACCCTAGTAGACTTCTCAAACATCACATACTAATTGTACAAGGATTTTGTTGGACAAGGCTTTCATCACGAATGACCCAACTGTTCATTACCCCTGTGTGTGCATGTGAGTATTTTTAGATAGACCATAGGCATACCCCAGATGTCAGTCGGGACTCTTCCAACCCATATGTGAGATCGGGTTCCTCCTATGTTCGTATCATCCTTGTTTCAGACTTGATTGGACTATACTTCTAGACAACCCCAGGCACCTAGAGCTAGCTCATATCGCAAATTGATCAGGACTACCCCTCCAAAAATAGTCGAGACTCTTTCAACCCATTGTTACATTTGGGGATCACCCAATAAAACTACTACTTCGGAAGTAGGCGAGACTCTTTCAACCCATTGCTGCAATCGGGGTTCATTCTATGGATTTGAATAGTGAACAATCTAGGGATTCAAGTTCTCACCCCATTTTGATATTTTCTCATATGTAGTGATAAAAATCACTATTTTTTACGTTTTACTCTGAGTGATAAAAATCATTGTTTATTCCCATTTTTCTTGAGAAAGGGATTTGTATAGTGCTTTTGATTCACTATATCATTTTAGATTTGAACTTTGAACTTTGGGTTTGAAATTTAAACTATGTATCTATGTACGAGTAGGGGAAATTCTTGTCCTTTTGCCAAGGTTCACCACTCTAGACCGAACTATTTGCAAGATAAGCAGGTAATAAAACCCATCTCTCTAAATACCCAAGACCACTTTCATAACTTTCATCCTCCCTTATCTTAGCAAGATTTTAAATGTGTCAATTAGTGATGGGATCCTGATATGCCAAGCACTATCACAACTAATGACCTCATCTACAAAAGCAAAAACAGCTTTCTATGACATCTGAGAAACCCACTAGGTATGGCTGAGTGACTAGAAAACTTTGGTATACACACATATCTCATAGCAATAGGTGTTGTGTATGAATGCAATAGATTATGATAAATGCAAAGGTGCATGATTAAAACACAAACATGGCATCATTTGTAAGACTGACAAACACAATCCCTTCTACAGAATGCAATGGATGACGAATGCCTATATGCAATGCAATAATGAAATGAATGCATGTTTAAATGAAAATGCATAATGCAAATGCAAATGTTTTTGGATTTTATGCTTTACCAATTTTTTTGGATTTTATTGATTTTATAATTTTTATTGATTTTGAGCCTTTATATTTGACCAAATGGTGAGTACATGCCTTTGGAGCCTTTTGATTGACCAAACTACTTGCAAGAGATCTTGGAGCCTTTTAGGATGACCAAGTGATTTTAAGAAAACCCTTGAAGCCTTTTGGGATGACCGAGCAGTTATAAGCAAACCCTCGAGGCCTTTGACTGACATGACCAAGAGGTTTTAGGAACCCTTGGAGCTTTTTGGGGTTGACCGAGTAGTTTTAAGCAAACTCTTAGAGCCTTTTACTATGCTCTCAAGCATAAAATACCTTAATATGGATGATGTTGAGAGGTTCAGGCTCTTCAACACCTCCTAGCGATGTTAGGTGATAGGTACCCAGACCAATATTTTTAGATATGATATAGGGTCCTAGCCAATTAGCCATGAATTTGTCTCGCATATCTAGTGGTAAATTAGAGTTTTGTTGGTTCTCTTTCAAGACAAGATCCCCAACTTCAAAGTCTCTCTGGTGGACTTTGATATTATAAGCTCATTTTAGTCACTCTTGATAAACGTGGAGATGCTCAAGGGCATTCACGTGATGTTCATCAAGCAGCATCAGTTGATCTAGTCGAGCTTGCCATGCGGTGTCATCATCGATGAACTCTTTCAATGCGATGTGCAACATTGGAATTTCTAATTCCAAGGGCATAATGGCCTCAATGCCATATACTAGTGAAAATGGTGTTGCCCCAGTGGGCATCCGAATGCTAGTCCTGTAAGCCCATAATGCAAGGGGCAGCTGGATATGCCAATATTTGTGGTTTTCTTGGACCATCTTTTTCAAGATAGCCACCACTATCTTATTTGAGGCCTCAACTTGCCCATTTGCTTGTGGATAATAAGGAGTTGCAAAACTATGTTTGATTCTATATTTAGACGTCAAAGCTCTCATAGTTTTGTTCTTAAATGATGTTCCATTATCCAAAATTATTTTGGATGGAATCCCAAAATGACTTATGATATGCTCCAGTATAAACTCTGCTATACGAGCTCCAGTTGTCATTGTTAAGGGTATTGCTTCCACCCACTTTGTGAAATACTCAATAGCCATGATAATAAATGTATGTCGGCCCGATGATAGAGGAGAGATCTTGCCTATAAGATCTAATCCCCACTGAGAAAATGGCCAAGCCGCTTGGATGGGCTGTAAGGCCTATGATGGCAAGTGCGTAAGATTAGCATGATGTTGACATTTGATGCATTTCTTGACATACACATTGCACTCCTTCTCCATAGTGGGCCAATAGTAACCCATTCGAAGGATGCGCTTGATGATGGCCATGTCGCTAAAATGGCCACCACACGTACCATCATGAGCTTGTGAAATTACCCAAGATGACTCTTGGGGCTCTAGACAATGAAGGAGAACTCCATCGTAGCCTCGTCGGTACAAAATATCTCCTATCAAGACATATTTAGTCACTTTCTGCTTGAATGTGCATTTTGTGGCATGCGACAATCCCTCTAGGATTATACCAAGTTTTAAGAAGTCTTGGATTTGTGACATCCAGCTCTGACAAGCCTCAACTTCGACTGCCAAGATGACTTGCTCCCCCTACGTATTTACTTTTGCAAATGCAGACTAGGAAACAACCTTGTGGTGAATGGTAGTACCACTCCCCATCGGACTCTGAGAGGTTAATGCCCCCTAGGGTGCCTTCTTTAGAAAGTCTTCAGCTCTACAGAACCATTCAGATTTTGGTTCCATGCTAATCATGTTGATTGACATTTTATTATCAAAGGCTTCGTGCTCTGCTATAGGATGCGAGAGCATCTTGACATGGATGGTAGTGAAATCCATAGATGGATTCTGAGGGATTAAGGATCCCAAATATGCCATGGTGTCTATAAACCTATTTGATGAATGAGGGATTGCCTTGATGTCATACCATTCCAATTTAGCCAAATATGTAGCAACAAGATCTTTATAAGCTTTCAGTATGGGACATCGACATTGAAAGAGCCCCTTAACTTGGTTTACTATGAGCAAGGAGTCACCAAAGATGTTTAATCTTTTAATGTTCATGGTGATGGCTATGTGGAGGCCCAGTAGTAGGGCTTCATACTCAACATTGTTGTTGGTGCAAGAAAAGTCTAATTTAAATGACAAGGGCATTGGAGCTCCTTATGGCATGAAAAACACTATTCCTGCACCACCTCCTTGCTCGCACTTCGAACCATCAAAGAACAGAGTCATATCAACATTATTCTCTAGTTCTTCAGGTTTGGGAGCTTCGGATACGATGAAGACTGCATCATTCGAAAGCTCAATGGTCAGAGGCCTACTATTTGATAGTGGTGCCTCAACCAGCTGATCAGCTATGACTTGTCCCTTAATGGAATTTTGGCTTATGAATTCTAGATCAAATTTTATCAGTAGCATGATCCACTTTGTAGTACGCGTATTATGATACGTCTTACTCATCATGTATTGCAAAGGATTTTGTTTGGATATAACATATGTCGTATGACTTAGCATATAGTGTCACAATTTCTTGGTAGTGAACACTATTGCTAAACATAGTTTCTCCACATATGCATACCCGAGCTCATAACTCACCAAGGTTTGACTAATATAATATATGGCTTGTTCTTTGCCTTGCACATTCTTTTGGGCTAACATGGTTCCTAATGCAAAGTTCGATTATCGATATATATAGTAGAAAAGGCACATCTGGCCTTGGTGGAGCTAGCACTAGCGGCGTCGCCAGGTATTGCTTTATTTCAGTGAAAGTTGCTTGACAGTCCTCATCCCAATTGAATGGGACCCCCTTATGTAGAAATCGATTCATGGGTCGACATTTATTCGATAACTGAGTGATGAATCACTTTATCGATGCTACTTTGCCCTGAAGGCTCCTTAACTCTTTAATATTGGAGGGAGGATGCATCTCTAAGATAGCCTTGACCTTCGTTGGGTCGACTTCGATGCCTCATTTAGAAATGATGAATCCTAAGAGTTTACCAGAAGTTATGCCAAATACGCACTTCTTAGGATTCAACCTGACATTATGCTCTATCAGGTGATCGAAGACCTTCCTTAAGACCTCTGCATGCTCTTCTCATAGTAATGACTTGGCCAACAAGTCATCGATATAATCTTCTAGAATCTTATGCATGTAGTCATGAAAATATGTATGTCATGGCCCGTTGATATGTGGCACCAACATTTTTGAGACCAAATGGCATAACTTTATAGCAAAATGTTCCCCATGGCATTATAAACATGGTTTTATGTTGGTCTTCGGGTTTAATCTGAATTTGATTGTAACCAAAAAAATCATCCATTAAGGAGAGCATTTCGTGACCTACAGTTGCATCTACAAGAGCATCAATATTGGGCAATGAAAATGAATCTTTGGGTGTTGCCTTATTTAGGTCTCTAAAATCCATACAAATACGGATTCTTCCATCAAGTTTTCCTACGGGCACCATATTGGATACCCATTCCAGATAGTCGATGGAGATTACAAATTCTACGTCCAACAACTTTTGTAACTCATATTTCACCATTAAGGCTACTATTGGATGCATCTTTCTAAGCTTCTGCTTGATCGGCTTCTTTGTTAGATCTAGTGAAAGGTTATGGGTAACCAATTTTGGGTCTAGACCTGGCATATCTTTGTATGTCCAAGTGAAAATATTAGGTCTCTCTTTCAGTAGAGGGATGAGTGTGGCATGCTCATCGAGAGTGAGACTCTCTCCAAATTTAACCTTCCTTGGATTAGTGGGATCATTACTGATATCCACATCGAAGGTTTCCTCTACTGACATGTGTGATCCCTCCTCAAGCTGATGAGGCATAGGGATCAAATGGATGTCATCAACTAGGTTGATAGGTTCCATGTTGGAAGTATTTTTAGCATGATAGACATCATAAGCATAACCTAGTGCAAAATGAAATGGTTGTAACATTTCTTCATTAGGGAAGAAATCTTCAAGCTCAACAGGTGAGTCAGCGTGATCCCAGTCGATAGCATCTACATTGAGATACAATGGTTTGGATGGATCTATTGGATTATGGAGTGGAGTGGTCAAATCAATGGAGACCATATTGATGGAATGGAATTGATCTCCAGGACCACATGGATAAACCTCTACATCATCGATGTAGCTCTCATACCCGAGATCTGGCTCTAATGGCATGGGCACAAATGGGTCCTCTCTATGAGAACTGTGAACTATTGGATCCTCTCTATGCACTGGTTGCAATATGGGATCATTCGGCTCATGGAGCTCCATGTAGGTAGGTGGATAGGGAAACAACATGTGATAAATCACATTAAAGTTTGGTGGTATTCCCCTAAGGTGAGGGTTGAGATTGATTTCTCTTCGCATGTCCTCAATCGTATAAGGTGCATGGCGGTGACGTAGGTAGGGAGGTCCTAGATAGGCTCTCTCCATTTCATCCTCTTCATCACTATCGTAATACAATCCTTCATTTACCCCTACAGGTGGGGGACGTTCTGGTAGGTGCGGTCCCATGAATCTCACTTCCTGGTCGCTATCATCCATGTCTAGAAAAATTAGATAATAAGTCCGTATGTATGACATTGATAAGAAAACTGGCTCTGCTTCTTCCCCAAAATGATCAATGTTGGGAAGAATCTCCTCGATAACATGTACGACTCTATAGGCAATAGGTGATGCACATACAAAGGCCTTAAATAACCCTCCTCAACTTCATCCTCAGATTGATCATTGTTTGAGGATTCACTATCAACATCATAACTTGGTCCACTTATCTCGGAGGTGGACTCCTCTCCATCATCATTGTAGAGATCTCCTGACTTGAGATCACCTAAAACTATGGGGTTATACCCCTACACACCTATGTCATTGGTTGCATTATAGATTTGATGACCCAAGTTGCCTCTAGGGTTCTACTCTATGTCAATCTACTCTAAGAGCCCTTCATGATCTTCTTCAAGTGGCTCAGAAGTGATGATAGATACCATCGGGTTAGTCCTCCAGAAGCTAGAAGGATTAGGATGATATGGGTTGAAGTCCACATCATCCCCCAGACTAAGGTACAAGTGATCTAAGGATACTATGAGCAAGTCATCTTGTCCTTGTATCTATAACCCCAACCCAAACCTATCAATTGCTAGCTGATAACGTGGCTCAAGCGGAGTCCTACATCCTTGTTCAAATAGACCAAGTTCATACCCATGCCAGTGATATAACTCAAAAATATGCATGGAGTACTATGGGTTGGATAAATAATGAACATTTACTATGAAAGGTTCATCACCATCTTCATCCATGGGCGTTCACATTGGAAGCTGATCCAACCCAACATAGATGAAGTTAGTCTGATTGGGTGGCTCTCCCAATGGCACCACCGATCCAACCAAAAAATGATGAGCATGCGGTCGGCCCATCTCTTGTGTAGTCTCCAGAATCGGTTCGAAGGTTACATTCTGCACAATATACTCACCTAACCCTATGTTGGTGAGATGTACAGTCACCCATAGTGTGGATGACCCTACTGATGATGCAGGTGAGGCAAGCTGAGGTACCTCCTCGACTATATCTTGGGCTTCCTCCACTTCCATGGGGATGGGAGCCTCATCGATGACTAGTTTGGGCACATGCTTCTTCTCTTTTTCATCCATTTTTACCTTTAACTTCCTATCATCCCGAAGCATCACTGATGCAGTCGATTTCAGCGAAGTAGCAGTAGTGCACTCAGATCTGTGCGATACAGATATCGATGGTTGAGCACATACTATTGGTTTACCTCCTAGATTTTTAATCGATGATGTAGGCCGGACATCCAGGTGCATTGATGGGAGTATGAAACCCCTAGGAAAATCCACTAGGTTCACAAACTTGAAAGGTTCTTCATCTGATGACACTACGTGAACCCGTCCCTCATGCAGATATTTTACACATTGGTGTAATATAGAGGGAATGCAATGCATTTCATGAATCCAAGGCCTCCCGAGTAGGATGTTATATTGCATAGCACCCTCGATCACATGACACATCATAGAGATGGTCTTTAGGCCTACCTGAATAGGTAGGATGATTGTGCCAACCATCGAGCATAGGGCATCGTTAAACGCTCTCAACGTGAAGGTGGTGGGCACAATATGTGACTTTGGTAGCTTTAGATGATTCAATGCCTTGGTCATTATTATATTGATCGATGAACTAGTGTCGATCAAGACCCTCTTGAATGGCACATGATTGACGCATGTGATGATATGCAATGGTGGGTCAGCCATATCTATAGGAACCATCCTGATTTCATGATCATAAAATTGGATCATGGGCTCCTGGCACTGTTGTACATGTCCCACAAAATTGGTAAATGCTTGAGCATCTTGAGATTGTACTTCGATGGACCTTAGAATGTCCATAAGAGTCTCCCTATGCCTAGGGGACTATTGTATCAGTTCATATATAGACAACTTCATAGGAGTTGTCTACAGGTTTTGGACTAACCTGCTCTGTATGGTCACCATCGGTCTCGTTGGTGGGCCTAGAATATTTTGAGTTGGTCATTGATTCGGTATAGCTTGTATCCTAATGGGAGCATGAGGTTGATTTGGTTGCTCATATCTCCCATGTCTAGTAACAACATTCACCATACCTACGAACCCCTAGGTAGGTGGTTCAACACGCACTTGGTTGACCTGGCCAACGTTGTTGCATGGTGCCTCATGGTTTGGTAATGGATTTTTGTAAATCCCCATGTTTTGGTTGTCAAGCGCCAGTGGATTACTTGGTACTACAAGCTCACCCTTTTCAATCATGTTTTGCACAATATGCTTGAAGGACCAACATACTTCGATGTCATGGCCCTTCATGCGATGGTAGATGCAAAATAAGTCATCCTGATACCCCTTTGACTTGGGCTGATTCGGATCGACCAACTTAACCTCGGGTAATCTGATTGCCTTAGCCTCACATAACTGATGGAATATTGATGTCAATGATTTCATTAGAGGCATGAATTGGTGAGGTGGGCGTTGTTCTTTATTTTTGCCCTTATAATTATTATTGTACTTTTCATACTACATAAGAGGAGGTTGGGCTTGATAATTCTGCTTTTGTTGCCCTTTATCCTCTCTCTGGAGGTTTAGCACCACCTGGTTGACATGGGCCTGCTTGCCCTTATATTTTGTGGAGCTCTTCTTAGGCCCCTCTTTCCTATTCTTAAGCTTCAAGTTGCCTTCTTGCAACTTGATATCTTCAATTACTTTGGCTTGCGCCAAAGCTTCCTCGAATGTTGGATATTACTATAGTTGCAACAATAACGAGATGTGCTTGGCACAACTCTTGGTAAACATTCAGGTCAATTCCATAGCAGGAATAGGGAATGGTAGCTTTGCCATCAATCTTCTCCACCTCTTTCCATATTGTTCAATTGGCTCATCATCGCATTGAGCTAGCATAGCCAAATCAGAAAGGTTAGCCTATTTCTTGATGCCAAAAGAAAAGTGTTCAAGGAAAGTGTCATCCAATTGCTCAAAGCTGGTGATACTATGCTTCTTTTGCTGATTGAACCACTCTTAGGTTGGGCCTAAGAGGGTTGTGATGAATGTGTGCAAAAGCAAGGCATTATTTCTCACAATTTGGAAATAGGCATCCAAAAATCTTGTGACATGCTCTTGCGCATCTTCGTCACCTTTAAATTTGTCTAGCCTAGGCATAACAAAATGCTCAAGGTATGCTGGAGTAGGTATCGAGGGGTCCAAAGGCTCATTATGAATCTTTCTTAATGTTGGCTTTTGAAGAGTCGTGCCTTGCCTCTCAATTGCTTTTACCTTCTCAGCTAAGGCTTTATAGGCCTACGAGGATAGAAAGTCCTCCTCCCTAAGCTGACGTGAGGGTGGTCTTGGAGGTACATTCTTCCTCTATCGAGGTGGAGGACGTTGCTCTTCCTCCTCCTCAACTTGGGAGTCTTCAGGATACTCTTGATTGTTTCCTTCTCCCTCTTCTTCCTCATATTGTTGTTGCCTCTCATATTCGAATGGTGGTGGTCATTCTCTTTGTAGGGCACTAATATGAGTGTGAGTGTCTCTGTGCTCCTATTGCACATCGGCTTGTGAAAAAGCCTTTCTATGTATGCGCTCTCTATTCTCCACGTGAGTGTATAGACCAGCCCTGGCTAGCCTATCTTCCTGCTCTATGCACTCCTTTTGGGTAAGGATGCATTCCTCATGCATGCACTACTCATATAGTCTTTGTCTGATGAGCCTCTATGCCTGAAGATTCTCATCTTCAATGCGTTGCCTCTCTAGGTGAGTATCCTCCAATTGATCTTGGAGGAGTTATCATCATTACTCGGATACTAGTCTATGTGATCTATCAAGTTGATCGGTCGTAACAGGCCTCTGGTATGCATGCTCCATGTGAGCGACCTTATGGGTTCTGTACCCATATGACTGATTTGTGATGCTTTTGCCTTTGTCCATAAAGATGACATTGGCATCCTACTGAGCTCTATGCTCTATACCATCATGCATGGATGGTGGATGTGTCACATGAGGGTGCTTGGAAGCCTCTCCATGCTCTCTAGCAGTCCTAATAGAACCCCCACTATGCTCACTCGGAGCATGAGTGGGTGGAGCCAAAGGCTTATAGCCTAGCTGCTCAAGGATGCTACCTAAGCCATCCAACTATCTAGATCTCCATCACTCATGTGGTGGTGTGCCATTGGCTCCCACCTTAGCCATATCAATAGTGATATTTTGAGGTTCACTACATGTGGGAGTCTACATAGGCCTATGCTCAATGGTGGCCCTATCTGCATGCCCCTGAATGGGTGGATCTCGATCTCATATATACTTTGAAGGTGGAGCCATGGATCCTCCTATAGACCTATGACGTAGGGGTACCAACTTGGACCCCTGTATAACATACTCTTTGGTTGATCCTGTGGATGCACGTGCAATGCGATCCTAGTAATGGCTTTCGAGTGGAACACCCTCATGTTGAGAGGCTCCATGCTCTATTCTATATCTAGAGGAATGCACAGAAGCTCCTCTATTAGGGGTACGCTCAATAGGTTCCCCTCATGTCGAATTGTCTCCTCTAATGCTCATCGAACGACATTCGAGAAGTGCATGTGGGTGAGGATTCGACATATGTTGTTGTGAATCTATTGAGGTTTGGTCATTGGCATCAGGCTTATGCCTTTTCTGACCACCCCGTGTCTCCACCATGGTGTACCTAGTGTCTAGATTTATTCTTTATTAAGCAAACAAGGTATACAATGGTGATTATCTCGTATTAACTTTTAAAAGTGAGCCCTAAACTATTTGATGTTGTTTCAAATTTGTTGTATCAGTAAAGAAACTCCTTATCATGTTTTTTAAAACTTGTTGGATGATATTCTTAGTTTAAATTGGCTTTCACCGATATACTCATAGCTCGACAACCTGGGTGTGAATCCAGGCCACGTAAATCCCCTGTGTGGCAATGAAACTCCACACCCAGACAAGGAGCACCAGTCCTACCAGTCCCTCACCCATTTTCCCCCAGTCAATGTTATACCCTTCGAAGAGAATACATGCAAATTTTCTAGGGTACGAAAGGTTCTTGGGCCCGACATTGGTCTAGAACAATAGGTACATAGGATTTGGGCCAATGGATGGAAATTACGCGCCACCATCATTGAACCCTACTAGTGGTTGGATGTGACTCCCAACTCACTAGCATTTAAGTGCAACGTGGTGTGTGTGGTTCATTTTATTATTTTGCATAAAAGGAAAATGCATAATATAGCATAAATGATTGTTTCCTACATGATATGCAAAAATAAATGTTTCATTTCAGAAAATGCATGCTATATCCTAAATGATTTTTGACAATGCAATTACGATGATATAGCCTCTGATTGGGCTTCAAGCATGCAAACCAACACACAATTTTTATCAAGCACATTGTATTCTAGGGTGGACTACACTCAGAGGTCCGTTGTTCCTAGCAATGCCTTTCTAATGATGCAAACACGAATACAAATCTAGGACTTAGTTCATTTCCCTTTTTTAGTTTTCCTAGTTGTATTGCAAATTTGGCATTCTAGAAAAACATAGAGACAGAAAAAGTTATAGAGGGTGAAAAGTGGGACCTACCTCAGGTCCACATCCGGTCTGTGTTTTGTCCTCTGCTATCTGATCTGTCTACTATAAACCGTAGGTCTGATTCATGGTTTTGACTGTAGGTCGCGTCTTGAAGCCATGGGCCAACAATGAGACCACAGTTGGAAGCTATGGTTTGCACCTGCAATCCAAAAAACATAGAAGATGTCATATTAGGTGCTTAAAATGTGGAGTCCCACCGTGATCACCTTCTGTATGACCATAAAGGCGTGCACCCGATATTGCAATTGCGTAAAATGAAGTAAAAAGCGATATTCAAACACAAATTGACAAAGACTAAACAATTAAGTAAAATGCATCTTTATTTCCTTTTGGAACCAATTCATGTGTTACAAATGAATCCCTCTTAGGGATACCCCTTTTTGATACGCAATTACAATGTTGTAATCCCCTTGGGGATACAATGCACTTTTCAAGCCTTTAAGGTGACACGAACTGCTCTAGGGTGGAGTGAACCCTCTTCTTCGCGTTGAGGAAGGAATTGGATGGTTGAATCTCCTTTGAATCTGATTCCCTGCGGTCAAGAAACAACAGAAAAGCATTAAAAGCATATGAAGCCTCTCATGATGAGGCCCTTTAAAGGAAATATACACAAAGATAGCATAGCAACACGAAATCAAGAAAGCGGATAAACCATGCTAAACATAAGCAATTCTTATAAATATTGATAGAAATATGTAAATAAGGACTACAACTACCAATCTAATGGATCAAATGTATGAAATGAAGCATTATAGCATAGAAAGAAACTAATTATGCCCTACTTGCTAAAATGGAGTAAATCTAATCAAATCCTTAATCCAGTCAATCAGAGTCTTTAAACTACCAAATCAAGTACTAAACTGATTAATCTAACCTAGCTAAGCATACTATAAAAGGGATAGTAAGGGGATCTTATACCTGTTGCAAACCATAGCTCGGATGAGCGGTCTGCACTATAAACCGTGGCTGTCAGCCACGATGAGCAATCAAATGGTTTTGCCCTCCAATTCTAGGGTTGTGGTCTTGATCCTCCTTGTCAAATTGATGATCAAGGGTCGCCTCAGTGTCCTCTGATAGGTTTGGTGGTTGAATTGCTCGATAGGGCCTCCGTTTGCCCGAATTAGTGTTTCTTGGCATTCTAGCTCCTTAGGGCATCCATGGCACAATTTGTCATGATGCTTGGGTTGGCAAAGTGATAGCAACAAATCTCTCTCTTAGTGCACTCAAGTGAGTCCACAATCCGATAGGGCTTCGCTGCTCTAATCTCCAATGCTTGCTTCATTCACTATTTTGATAGTGCTTCGCTATCAAAAATGCACTATATCATTGCCCTAATTTGAAGGGGTACTTATAGGACTACCCAAGGGCTAGGGGTGGCTTCATGGAGAAGCCAAGATCAAGAAGGGGTGGTTAGGATAGTTGGATTGGAAGCTTCCATCCTTTAACCACCTTCTTCTAGAACAAAAGGTCGTTCCAACCGATTTGGCTCGGATGAAGGCCAACTAAACTTCAGTTTAGACCATAGGTGATAGCTATGGTTTAGACTGTAGACCATAGGTCTCAACCATGGTTCAGACTGTAGACCGTAGGTCTCAGCTACGGTTCAGACTGATTAGGCCAAGGAGCCCAAATTGAGTGGTTAGAACCACTGCTCTATCTTGGAGTCTATCCAAGATCTTCCATATGGTCTTGTAGCATGTCCATATGAGTAGTCACCATCGACATGACGCGTTTTAGGTGTCTACACATATATATTTTCTATATTTTTTGGCAATGTTTAGAGATACTTATAACCTTCTATCAAATTTTATGACCATGAAATTATAGAAATTGTAGGCAAGGGAGCAGATCCCCCATTGCATATTCAAGCCTCCATCAACACCATCACCTATAAGCATGTTATCATAAACATAGGCTCATCCATTAGTATCATTTCTACCATTGCCCTTGGTCATATTTTCCTTCCTCCTCATCTAGCTACTCCTTCCATGAACCTTCAAGTTTTTTATGGCTCTATGCACCCTATCATTCGTACCATCATCCTTCCTATCAAGGCTAGTGCCAAAACCATCTCCACACTCTTCCATGTTATTGAAGGTGAGATTCAGTATAACATCCTTTTGGGATGTCCCTAGATTTAGGATATGCAATGTATCCCATCCACACTACATCACTATATCAAATATGTTCATAATGGATTGGTACACTACATCCCCATCGATGGTGATCCATTTGAGTTTTGCAACATTATCACCCTTCCACTAGGTCCACCCTTATCATCTACATAGTTCACACCCACCCCATGTCATTATTTAGATACCACCTATCTATCAACTTCACAATCACATCACACACCTGATTTAATCAACATTGCATCAACCTCATCAAATCCACCTCAACTTCCTATTGTACCAGCTATTCCTACATTTTCACATTGCTCCTCTTCATCCTTCACACCACTTCTCCATTCATATTTTTTGCTATACCCTCCTTAGCATCCTCATCCAAAAACCCTCATATTCTTCCAAAACCACCTCCATCTTCCCACCACTTTGTACCTTGATCTATGCAAGAACATGTAGTCTCCAACTCACCAACCACATCCTCTATCCCCACTTCTCAATTCACCCACACCAATAATCCCATAATTGAAACATCTACTAAGTGCTATGAGTGGACACAATGTACCACTTGACTTAATGACTAGTTAGATCAATCAGATCCTCCTAATTCATTCCCTTTACCCCCAAATCCACATACACCTATTCAACCATCATATCTGCCACCCAGGAGATCCTCCCCTTAATATGAGTGTATGGCCCCTCCTCATGTTTCTATACTCATGACCACACCAGGTCCTAGTGAGTATCACATAAGCAACACTTGGGTTATTCCCTCCACCATCCAGTTCACCTATGAATTTGGTTGACCTCATGATGTACCCTTTATTATTGGGGTAGTGGTTCATCTAGGTGTACTCGATAATTGCACAAAATTTGTATATGGGGGACTTTACTCATTTGTAGAACCTTTAGCATCTCCACAACCACAAAATAGATTTTGTGGTAACCTTGATCACATGTCCAATCCTAATTTTTCTTGGTATTATCTACATGTACAATTGGCATGGGTATGGTCTAGGGAGATATGAATAGGGGTGTCACACCCACATCAATCCTCCCTTATGCAAACCTACCTATCTATCAAGAATTAGTTACCATCCCCCAACAATCAATACCCTCGATAATGATTTGCATAATCTTAATATTGATTCCCTCGAGGTCCTTTCTAATGATGAATTCAAGCTTAATATTTTGATAGATAGTTCATCCCCTCATTCTACAATCGATATTCCATTTGTGTTCTTTCCTCCATCTCCATCTCATGAGCCCCTCTCTTCATCAAAATTTGAAGCCCTCTCCCATTAATTTATTGACATATAATTCGATCCACCCCTATCAGTAGATCCACCTTCCTTACCCTCACTAGCTATTCTACTTTCCCCATTCATGAGATAGTGCCACCTCATGACACACGTTCTCATTCACTTCCTCACCTATTGTGTTACACCCAAGTCATCACCAACCCGTTCAGGATTCATTGTTATCCTCCTCTGATTCATCACCATCTTCCTCACCTACCTCCACCATATATAGTGCCTTTATCAACATGATTTTTTTTGACTTGTACACTCCACTCCAATATCCAAATAATACCAATTACATTCCACCTCCTATCACCAAATTCAATGATTTCTATGATATCTTCTCCACGTCCTCACCCACAAAATTCCTTCCAACACCTCACTTGCTACAATCTACTAATGCATCTTTACCTTCCTATAGACATAGAAAATTGATCCACTTTGAGTGCGTAATATTACTTAGTGCCCTTAAGAGACCCTCACCCCTTGCCAAGTGCAAGGGAAGGCCTATGTCCCTCCCTTTTTTAATTTATTTGTTTTTTAGAAAAATTGTGCCCCATATTTATGAGGCGCAACTTCATGCCAGTGATATCGCACCCCTTTAGGATGGGGAATGACTTTGCTATTTACCCAAGACTTTTTAATTTATTTTATTTTATTATTTTTAAAGCCCGCTTAAAACCTAGTTTAAACCTCCTTGTGTGTTTTTGTGTTGGGTGTGAGTTTATTTGTGCCAGCTTTCCTTCTTTCAATTTTCTATAAAAGGAGGGATGTTCTTGCCAAATCAAGACACATGCAAAGTTTAAGCGTAAGTGTGATATGTAAAATTTTCTATGTGCGATCTGTATGCAAATTATTTAGAGTTCATTTTTTATTTACTTTATTTGCTGCAAGCTAACCACCGAAGTGTGAATTTTAGATTGATCTTATATTGCATGGATTGGATTAATTTGTTGTGTGACTTGGTGGATCCATGTTTTATCTTGGAGAGACAGATTTCCTGTCTAGATACTCGGTTCTCTTTTTCCTGATTCTATGATGTCCATTAGGGTTTGATTTATTTATTGTTTGTATTTATTTTATCTTCTACTTTTGCTTCTTATTTTTCTTTATTCTACAGTGAAATTGTACCTGGAATTGGCGAGGCATGACTTTGTTTTCCCTAATTAGGGAAAAGTTATTTGTAGAAGCAAAATCATGTCCTATCCAAGTAGGATACAACTTTGTTGAAGCATTATCATACCCACTCCAGGCAAGGCATGATTTTGCCCTAGGGCACATCGAGGGTAATTTTTAGATTCTGATTTCACCATTACATTCCATTCTATCTCTAGATCATATTGCTATATTTTTATTTCTATTTTTTTTGTTGTCTTTATGATTTATGATTAAATATCCAAAGGTCAACTTCTACTTTTGTATTGCAAGGTCATTTAAAAGGACCTAGGGGGATTTACTGCTCCTAGATCTATCATACAATGGCCTATGCAAGCCCCCTAACACTAATTTAATTTTTTAGACTTTCATAAGTGATCTTATAGGAATAGGAATATTTGATAGCATTGGACAAGAGGTAGAAAATGGGTAAATCATCCACCAGTCTAGATAAGTGCTCTATCACTCTTATTGGTTGATAATCTAGTTTCATTATTAATTTCTCAGCATCTAAAAGTGAAGAGCATCTAGCTTGCATCTAGGGATAATTTATGTGTATTTACTCCTACATAGTTATGCTTTAAAGGTTTTCTAAAATAGAAACCTAGGTTAGTGAGCATTCAAAAGAAAGAATCATTCCAGGATAGCTCTTGTGTGCCTGCATTCTATTTCCAATTACATTGTTATATTTTTTGCATTATCCTTTATCTTTCCTAGCTTAGATCTAGAAATACCAAATTTATGTGACTACCTAAAATTGAATACATCAAACAAACCTAGCACTTGGAATGAGTCCTTAAACCATTCCTGGTGAATCCTTCCCCCTAACACCAAGTGTAGAGTACAACACACCCCTATGGTTCACACCACAAAAGCATTCCCTCCTTGCATATCTAGACCTTTTGTTTGGGAATTGTATGCAGTAGGGAAGCTTTCCCCCTCTACATATTTGGTGAACCCAATTTGAACACATCTTTATATTTTAAAACACTGAGCAATATCATTAATTATGTTTGGAAAATTTTTAAGTAATTAATAATTTTTTTATTAGTGGTTTCCCCTACTTGTTTTTCACTACTTCTAATGGCTCTTGTTCTTAGAATTCATAGGAAACAATTAGAATTTGATTATGTTCCTTTGGAAGATGATCGTATTGATATGGAAAACCCTAATACATATCTAGAAGAGCAATAAGATATAATTATGGAAATGGAATCTAATTCTAATCCCCGCGTTGGGCCTAATGAAAGTTTAGTGTTTTCATCATTTGATCACATTTGGGAATTCATGAAATATAATAAGGAAAATCTATTGGAATGTATAGAGCGAGAAGCTCATATTGAAAAAAAGGATGCTACTCCTTCCCCTCCCAATAGGTCTCCTTTGCTTCATCATGATATTCCTACATCTCAATATTTGCATCAAAGTAATCTTAAGGATCAAGTGACTTGTGCCAATACTAATACCACCAATGTTGGAGGGAATGTAAAAGTCCCCCTAACCAGTAGTGGCCCAAAAATTTATTCTCAATTTCCTCCTGCATCCTCTAACATCAACACTATTGCTTCTATTCCACCAAATATTAATTGTTCTCAAAATACCACATACAACCAAGGTATCCTAAGTTTAAATCCAACATCATGGTTTCAACATGCATATATTCCTCCTTTAGGGAATCTGGGGAACACACATAGCAATCCAAAAATGCAGAATTTAATAAGTGTTGTGAATCAATTGGTTTAAATAATGGATATGATTCAGCCTTTAGGGTTTACATACAACTATAGGGATATGTGTAATCATCCATTGGACCTTATTGTTGCTGCCAGGCCATATCCTAAGCATTTTCCCATGCTATTATTTTTGATCTACAAAGGTATTGAAGATCCAATAGAAAATTTGAGGGGATTTAGAATAGCTTATCATGATCTTGTTTATGATGATATGATTCTATTTAAAACATTTCCAAAGAGTCTTGTCGTAGTAGAATTAGAATGGTACTATTGGTTACCCAACTATTCTTTGAAAAGTTTTGAGAATACCATAGAGATGTTTGTTCATAATTTTAGTGCTTATATTGAAAAGGAAGTGACCATGAGAGATGTATATAATTTAAATTAATATAGAGAATAAAGTTTTTCAAATATTTTAGCTCATTGGAGAAGTTTAGCTGGCTTATTAAGACAATCTATGTCTTAGAAAGATATGCTTGATATAATTGTGAGAAATTTACAAGAATAGTTATCTTATGCTTTAGAAACTACTACTGTCACATATTTAGATCAAGCAATTGAGTTAATAGGAAAAGTGGAACAAGCTCTCATCAGGAGAGGTCGACTCAAGGTTAAATAAGATAAGCCAACCAAGTCTCAACCTAAGAATAAACATATAGGAAGTAATAATGATAGTAGGCCTATTAATAATAGCCTACAAAATATTATGCTTTAGAAACCTCCTCAAAGGAATTTCATGAGGCTTAGTATCCCTTTGGAATCAGTTTTAAAGCAACTATTAGATGCTAAAGAAATAGAGTTACCTCCAGTAAGATAGCTAGATACTACAACCCACTGGTATAAGATAAGACAATATTACACTTATCATAGAGTAGAAGGGCATTGGACAAATACTTGTAATAAATTGAAGCATGTGGTTCAATATCTAATTGATTCAGGACATATCGATTTAGTAATTATCCAATAAATGAGTAGTCAAAATCCTGCTCAACAAGCTCCAACAATAAATCAAGATATGGAAATATTTAAGGATCCTTTACCTAATCATGAGAAAAAAGTAGCCAATCAAGTGGCTCACCAAGATAACCCCCTGCACCATAGCAATGTGGTTGGTATGTTTGAGGTAACCACAAGAATACCCTCAACATCTCACATGCATTGCACTTCTCACTAGGAATATGATGCCTAGCAAGATCCCCCCTAGGGATTATTTTTCTCCTTCCCTTCTTCTTGTGATTTCTTATCCTCCTCTTTTTGATGTCTTTGTAATGTTGTTTAGCAATTTCCTCATAGTCCCACTCTAGGACAACACTTGCATAATATTTCATATACATACATATTGCACCCCATATGGGATATTTATACATCCTAGTGGGTATTACACTATTCATGATCTTCTATCGGGTCATACTCTCTTTTGACTCAGCAGGCTTAACATCCCATTATAGGATAAGCTCCTTGGTCATTTCAAGTAGACCTCTACATACATCCTAGCGGGTTATCATCTCATAGTAGTAAATAAGGGAGAAACCACCCATAGTGGGTCAAAAACCCACACGCTTGGTCACATTAAGGCAAGTGTTATACCCTTAGTAGGTCAAGAAATTTTTCTCATCTGATCCATAATGTTTGGCTACACTGGTTCATAGCAACCTACGCTAGCCTTATATTTTTGGGTCATTTGCTCTTCTCCTTTTTTATGGTTGACCTTTGGGCCTCTCTTATTTCTTCTTATTCTTCTTCTTCTTTATTCTTTTTCTCTTCTTCTTCTCTTATTTTCCTATTTTTATTTCTTCTTCTCTTCCTTTTCCTTTTTATTTTCTTTCTTCTCTTTCTATTGCTTCTTTTCTTCCTTTCTTGTCTTCGTTCTTCTTCTCTTAATTTTTTCTTCTTATTTCTTTCTTTTTCTTCCTCATTTTTTTGGTAAATTAAAGATTTTAATTAAAAAATAGGGAATTTGAAAGGTGCCCCAATGCCTTGTACATTAGAGGATCAAAAATAAAAAGAGGAAATAAAATAAAATAAAAAATCTAAACTACAAACTAAAGCAAAAATATAGCCTCAAAATAACATCCTCAGACAAAGGATCTAAAAGAAATAGTCCTTAGACAAGTAGGAACAAAAATAAGCACTCTGGCAGAAGACAAGACCCAAATAGAAGTGGTCCTTAGCCAAAAAGGAACTTAAAAAGAAATGATACTCTGCCACAGAGAAACCTAGAAATAGAGGAAGAGTCATCAGCCATCAAGAGGAATATCCATCTACATGAGAGACGAAGCATCACCTTCCATACCCGCATATTTTACTTTTGTTGTAGAAATATATTTGGTGCCATGTTTTGAAATAGCAATACAAGAATCCTTAGCAATCTCTATAACATCTTCATCATTGGCAACATATTTGACGTTAGTTTTGGTATAAAAGGATACCTCAGTACCAACTAAGACTGGAACATTATAAAAATTATCATAGAAAAATAGGAGGTTTAATTCATGGTGTTGTTATTTGAAAATAGAAATCACCTTTCCAATGGCCAAGTGAGTAGTTTAAATATGGTCAATGGTGGCAGAAGTTGCATGCACAACTAGCTTGTGAAGATATCTTTCAACTAGGTCAGGAGAATTAGACTTGTCCTTTGGAGTTTTCACAGAGGTAGATGGAGGGGTTTTGGCTACTTCTTTATGTTTCATCCTCTGGGAACTATGAACATGGGTCTTTTTCTTCCTCATTTCTCTCTTCTTTCTCTCCTATTTTCCTTGTTGGTTTCTCCTTATTTCCTCTTATTTTGTTTGCATTCATTTCACCCTTCATGTAGTGTGCATTAGGATAATTTGCATACATTCAAAATACTTAAATAAATAAAATAAAATAAACACATAAAAACATGCATTAAATAATTTACACATAAAAATAGATAAAATTCGTAGCTATGTATTACTCGTAAGACAAAAGAGTACATCATGTGAGGTTGGTGTACCATAATTTAGGCTCAATACACTCAACCTAGGGATGCACACCATAATAAAAAATTGGTGTGTCATCCCGATACCTAGCCTAGTATATCCTAGCTCTAAGATCCAGCTCCCTTTGGCCCTCCCTAGGGTGGAGGTAGCCTTAATGGTGCCACTGATTGCTGAGATATCAACAATGTCTATGATTGAGACCGTGACCTACTAGCTACCTGAAGGGATGGAGGAAGATCCATACTCTATCTTGGAAGGAAAGTTATGTAATAATCCATATTGAAAAACATGGCCTTGTGAATGGTCATATCCAACTTGTTGCTGATGTGCCACAACTCTACTTTAAAGAGTTGCACCACATTCCTTGCCTAGATACTTCTAGTAGTAGCCATACCCTCATTCTAGGCCCACTTGTGCTCTCTATCTAGCCATGCCATCTCTCCCTATAGTTGGGACACCTCTGCTCTTGTAGGATCCCTCTCTATTTGTAGTCAGGCCACCTAAGCATTTAGAGAAGCTAGTTGTACCTGCAACTCCTCTATTCCCTGGCTTTGGCCACCCATCACTACCAATTTGGATGCCTCCCTAGGGTCTCTAGCCCATGATACCTCTACATATAAGGGAAAATCCATCATCCCTCCCTCTTTGGTCTCCGCTCTAGGGATGGTCTCCTCCACCACCTAGACTCAGATCCAAGTCAACCTCTATCTAGGTGCAACCGGGGTCTATTGCACCCTCTTCGTGGTCCTCCAAGCTACCTTTTGGAATACCCACTACATGCCAAGGATCATCACCTAGTACCTCTACATTGGTATGGGCGATGATATCCTTTAAGGTGCAACCCCTCTATACCATTGCCTATACCCGATGGCCATCCCTGTGTCGTCCATCCTTGGGTCAATGTAAGGAGGATCATCCTGGTCCTCCTTGGTCAACCTAGAGAATTCTGGATTGCCTCTGATACCTATTGGATCTTGGGTCATCCTTTGGTACCAGTAGTCCCCTAGGCCTGAGATTCCCTGTAATATCCCAAACTACCTCAAGACTCGATCAAATATAAGCACCTCTGGCTCTCCCTACTCAAACCTTAGCATTTTGATCCTTCTCTTCCTTGCTAGATCTGTTATATCCTCTACCTAGCCAAGGTGAAGTATTCATTATTTCTAGATGAGCTCCACATCTCACAACTCATCAATCACCCACCTTTCTAGTGGTATATTCCCCGCATAGGCCTTCTATAGATATTGAGACCATCTATATGCTACTGGTCGGTCCAAGTCAAGCAATGGTCCTAGTAGTACTAACGATCTCTACACCACAATGTGCTTCAAGAATTACACCTAGAGTAACATCGTAAAAACCAATCTTGTATGTCATTTATACACAACATTGTACAACATCCCATATAAATGGGTCAACACATAAGGACCCCATGTGAAGCAGACTCTGTTATCGCATGTCTACCACTACCCTCACCAGTGCACATGACAAGTGTCATCTACTAGTGTGGCAAGTCAGGAGACCTTCCACCACCTATGTGAGTACTGCGGTCAAAGTGTCTATTCCATAGCAACCAACTAGGTCGTCAAATGCTATGGTGCCCTTCTACACCTGATGGGTGAAACCTATAGAAAACCATTATAGTGTAGCAGTCTTTCCTCGGGTCCCATAAACCTCTCTCCCCCTATTTGGGATCCTAAGAATCCACCAGTCATCCTCTAGTGTTATGTGTATTTATGATTAAATATCCAAAGGTCAACTTCTACTTTTGTATTACAAGATCATCTAAAAGGACCTAGGGGACTTTACTGCTGCTAGATGTATCATACAGTGGCCTATGTAGGTGCCCTAACACTAATTTAATTTTTTAGTCTTTCATATGTTATCTTGTAGGAATAGGAATCTTTGATAGCATTGGACAAGAGGTAGAAAAGGGGTAAATCAACCACCGGTCTAGATAAGTGCTCTATCACTCTTATTGGTTGAGAATCTGGTTTCATTATTAATTTCTAGGCATCTGAAAGTGAAGAGCATATAGCTTGCATCTAGGGATAATTTATGTGTATTTACTCCTACGTAGTTCTTCTTTAAAGGTTTTCTAAAATAGAACCCTAGGTTAGTGAGCATTCAAAAGAAAGAATCATTCCAGGATAGCTCTTGTATGCCTACATTCTATTTCCAATTACATTATTCTATTTTTTGCATTATCCTTTATCTTTCCTAGCTTATATCTAGAAAGACCAAATTTAGGTGACTTCCTAAAACTGAATACATCAAACAAACCTAAATATCCCAAGGACTTGGAACGAGTCCTTACACCATTCCCGGTGAACCCTTCCCCCTAATACCGAGTGTAGAGTACAACACACCCCTATGGTTCACACCACAAAAGCATTACCTCCTTGCTTATATAGAACTTTTTTTTGGGAATTATATGCAATAGGGTAGTTTTCCCCCTCTACATCTTTGGTGAACCCAATGTGAACACATCCTTATCTTTTAAAACACTAAGCAAGATCATTAATTATTTTTGGAAATTTTTTAAGTAATTAAGAATTTGTTTATTAGTGTTTTCCCCTACTTTTTTTTCATTACTTCTAATGGCTCCTGTTCTTAGAATTCATAGGAAACAATTAGAATATGATTATGTTCCTTTGGAAGATGATCAAATTGATATGGAAAACCCTAATATATATCTAGAAGAGCAAGAAGATGTAAATATGGAAACCGAATCTAATTCTGATCCCCATGTTGGGCCTAATGGAAGTTTAGTGTTTTCATCATTTGATCACATTTGGGAATTCATGAAAGCTCATAAGGAAAAGCTATTGGAATGTATAGAGCAAGAAGCTCATATTGAAAAAGAGGATGCTACTCCTTCCCCTCCCAATAGGTCTCCTTTGCTTCATCATGATATTCCTACATATCAATATTTGCATCAAAGTAATCTTAAGGATCAAGTGACTTGTGCCAATACTAATACCACCAATGTTGGAGGGAATTTAAAAGTCCCCCTCTAGGAGTGGCCCAAAAATTTATTTTCAATTTCCTCCTGCATCCTCTAAAAATCAACACTATTGCTTCTATTCCACCAAATATTAATTGTTCTCAAAATACCACATACAACCAAGGTATCCTAAGTTTAAATCCAACACCAGTGTTTCAACATGCATATATTCCTCCTTTAGGGAATATTGGGAACACACATAGCAATCTAGAAATGCAGAATTTAACAAGTGTTGTGAATCAATTGGTTTCAATAATGGATATGATTCAGCCTTTAGGGTTTACATACAACTATAAGGATATGTGTAATCATACATTGGACCCTATTGTTGCTGCCAAGCCATATCCTAAGCATTTTCCCATGCCATTATTTCTGATCTACAAAGGGATTGAAGATCCAATAAAACATTTGAGGGGATTTAGAATAGCTTACCATGATCTTTTTTATGATGATATGATTCTATTTAAAACATTTCCAAAGAGTCTTGTCATAGTAGCATTAGAATGGTACTATTGGTTACCCAACTATTCTTTGAAAAGTTTTGAGAATACCACAGAGATGTTTGTTCATAATTTTAGTGCTTATATTGAAAAGGAAGTAACCATGAGAGATCTATATAATTTAAATCAATATAGAGAATAATTTTTTCAAAGTTTTTAGCTCATTGGAGAAGTTTAGTTGGCTTATTAAGACAACCTGTGTCTCAAAAATATATGCTTGATATATTTATGGGAAATTTACAAGAATAGTTATCTTATGCTTTAGAAACTACTATTGTCACATATTTAGATCAAGCAATTGAGTTAGTAGGAAAAGTGGAACAATCCCTCATCAGGAGAGGTCGGATCAAGGTTAAAGAAGATAAGCCAACTAAGTCTCAACCTAAGAATAAAAATATAGGAAGTAATAATGATAGTAAGCCTATTAATAATAGCCTACAGAATATTGTTCTTTAGAAACCTCCTCAAAGGAATTTCATGAGGCTTAGTATCCCTATGGAATCAGTTTTAAAGCAACTGTTAGATGCTAAAGAAATAGAGTTACCTCCAGTAAGATAGCTAGATACTACAACCCACTGGTATAAGATAAGACAATATTACACTTATCATAGAGTAGAAGGGCATTGGACGAATACTTGTAATAAATTGAAGCATGTGGTTCAATATCTAATTGATGCAGGACGTATCGATTTAGGAAATCTCCAATCAATGAGTAGTCAAAATCCTACTCAACAAGCTCCAACAAAAAATCAAGATATGGAAATATTTAAGGATCCTTTACCTAATCATGAGAAACAAGCAGCCAATCAATTGATTCACCAAGATGACCCCCTGCACCATAGCAATGTGGTTGGTATGGTTTGGTTAACCTCAAGAAAATAATATCAAAATCAGCAACATAAGCAAGGATAGAATTTGATATCTCAGTCTAGTACAAAATATTCAGCTATAAGGATTCCACCTATAGTATTGAGACCATAGTCAAAGGTTTAATTTGATCTTTAGAAGCATCTAGCTACTACTCCAACAAAGATATCAGTGTTAGAACTATTGCAAAATTCTCCTGACCACATAAATGCTTTAATGATATTTTTATAGTAATAATCTATTTCCCCAAATATCCCTCCTAATTCCATAGTTGACACCATAGGTTCTTTTGGGATACATCATGTCTCATTTTCAGATGATGATAAACCTTCCTCAAACTTGCATGAAGATTCATCACTTTACATCACCACACTTATTGGGGATACCCTTGTCAAGCGAGTATTGATTGATAATGGTTCATCCCTTAATTTGTGTACATATCAATTCTTTCAAAAATTTGGATTAAAAAAGGAAGATTTAAAAAAAATTGATATCATCGTTAAAGCTTTCAAAAATGAGTCCCAAGAAACCTATGGTGTCATATCTCTTCCATTAAAAGTGGGTTCAAGGATATTGGATACTTTGTTTTATGTGGTACATTGTCCTGCTTCTTTTAATCTTCTTCTTGGATGATCTTGGATTCATGCTATGAAGGTCGTCCCTTATAATTTTCATTAGTGTCTCAAGTTTGAGTTTAAGAATCAAGTTATTACCATTCTGGGCAACCCTCGACCATTTGAATTTTGTTCAAATATAGAGTTAGCCCAAATAGATTCTTATTTTTATCCCTCTATTTCTTCAACAACTTCCTCATGTTCCTCCTCTCAAATTTTTGAGTGTTTTCAAAGTTTAAAAGTTAGTGAGGAACATAGGACCCATATTTTCTCTTTAGATCATGATAATCAGTTTCTTCAAGAGCCTCTTCTGGATATAGCTAAGATAACATATTCACCTAGAACTATGGGCCTGCCCCATAAGAAGGGTGAAGTAGTACACATTGGTACGTGTTATTTTATATTTAGGGGTATGGCCTCCAAAGAAAAGCTTCATGGTAGCAACCCATCTCTCAATGAGTGCTCTTTTGCTCAGTGCTATCTCACGAATGACTATCCCCTTCCTAAGCAGATCATGTTTGGTATGGGGTATGCAGGTAAATGGTTGGGACCATAATAGAAGGGTATTCAAGAGCCCTTGGATGTTGAGATTTGGCCTGGGAGATGTGGTATAGGTTTTATACCTAACAAAAATGAACCTTTTCCATTTGAGGATGATGACCATCTTATGACTTATGAAGAATATATAGAATATCAAAAGCTGTCAATAGATGATAATGAAAGTATTGATTTTTCTTTTCCTTCAAAGGTAATATTTTGTAACATGATTGATTCTGTCTATGCTAAAAATAGTTTCACTTCTGTGTTAAGAAATGAAGAATCTTTGTTTAATATCTTTTTTGCTAAGAAAAATAGTGTTGTTAGAAAATGTAATGATTATCGGGCTATGGGTGTTAAAAGAAGAGCCTTGGAAGGAATTTCTCATGCTTTTCATCATCAATAAAATGCACTCCTTGGGGATATATTTGATCCGGAACCTCATGGCACATTAATCCATTTTAATAATATGAATGGTGCATTTAGGTTTTGCATTTATTTCAAGTCTTAACAAAATAAAATATACCAAAAAAATAGAAAATATATTAAAAAAAAAACTCTCATGTAGTTGCACTTTCACTGCATTCACTTGTTTTTTCATATTGTATTATTGCTTGTCATCTTCACATGATTGCTTTTCATCTAATTTAACACCTTGCATGTTTCCTTTTCATAAATGCATGACTGCTTGCTCATGACTGATTACTCATAGATTTTTGGGATATTGTGACAATGGTGTGTGATGATACCTAGTTAGGTCATAGCTCACATGCATTGCACTTCTCACTAGGAATATGATGCCTAGCAAGATCCCCCCTAGGGATTATTTCTCTCCTTCCCTTCTTCTTGTGATTTCTTATCCTCCTCTTTTTTATGTCTTCGTAATGTTGTTCAGCAATTTCCTCATAGTCCCGCTCAGGGACAACACTTGCATAATATTTCATATACATACATATTGCACCCCATATGGGATATTTATACATCCTAGTGGGTATTACACTATTCATGATCTTCTATCGGGTCATACTCTCTTTTGACTCAGTAGGCTTAACATCCCATTATAGGATAAGCTCCTTGATCATTTCAAGTAGACCTCTACATACATCCTAGCGGGTTATCATCTCATAGCAGTAAATAAGGGAGAAACCACCCATAGTGGGTCAAAAATCCACATGCTTGGTCACATTAAGGCAAGTGTTGTACCCTTAGTAGGTCTAGCAACTTCGCTCATCTGATCCATAATGTTTGGCTACACTGGTTCATAGCAACCTACGCTAGCCTTATATTTTTGGGTCATTTGCTCTTCTCCTTTTTTGATGGTTGACCTTTGGGACTCTCTCATTTCTTATTCTTCTTCTTCTTCTTCTTCTTCTTCTTCTTCTTTATTATTTTTCTCTTCTTCTTCTCTTATTTTCCTATTTTTCTTTCTTCTTATCTTCCTTTTCCTTTTTCTTTTCTTTCTTCTCTTTCTCTTGCTTATTTTATTCCTTTCTTGTCTTTGTTCTTCTTCTTTTCATTTTTTCTTCTTCTTTATTTCTTTTTCTTCCTCCTTTTTTTTGGTAAATTAAAGATTTTATTTAAAAAATAGGGAATTTCAAAGGCGCCCCAATGCCTTGTACATCAGAGGATCAAAAATAAAAAGAGGAAATAAACTCGGAACAACAATATAAACTACAAACTAAAGCAGAAATACAAAATCAAAATAACATCCTCAGACTAAAAGGATCTAAAAGAAATAGTCCTTAGACAAGTGGCAACAAAAAGAATCACTTTGACAGAAGACAAGACTTGAAGAGAAGTGGTCCTTAGCCAAAAATAA
Organism: Wollemia nobilis; assembly: GCA_028583015.1. NCBI lineage: Eukaryota > Viridiplantae > Streptophyta > Pinopsida > Araucariales > Araucariaceae > Wollemia > Wollemia nobilis. The sequence continues at coordinate 1,490,752 of JAQPPZ010005611.1, forward strand.
ACTTAAAAAGAAATGATCCTCTACCACATAGGAACCATGAAACAGAGGAAGAGTCATCAACAATCAAGAGGAATATCCATATACATGAGAGATGAAGCATCACCTTCCGTACCCGCATATTTTACTTCTGTTGTAGAAATATCTTTGGTTCCATCTTTTGAAATAGCAATACAAGAATCCTTAGCAAAATCTATAACATCTTCATCGTTGGTAACATCTTTGACGTCAATTTTGGTATCAAAGGATACCTCAGTACCGACTAAGACTAGAACATTATCAAAATTATCATAGAAAAATAGGAGGCTTAATTCATGGCGCTATTCTTTGAGAGTAGAAATCGCCTTTCCAATGGCCAAGTGAGCAGTTTAAAGATGGTCAATGGTGGCAGAAGTTGCATGCACAACCAACTTGTGAAGATATATTTCAACTAGGTCAGGAGAATTAGACTTGTCCTTTGGAGTTTTCACAGAGGTAGACAAAGGGGTTTTGGCTACTTCTTTATGTTTCAGCCTCTGGGAACTACAAATAGGGGTTTTTTTCTTCCTTCTTTCTCTCTTTTTTCTCTCCTATTTTCCTTGTTGGTTTCTTCTTATTTCCTTTTATTTTATTTGCATTTATTTCACCCTTCATGTAGTGTGCATTAGGATAATTTGCATACATTAAAAATACTTAAATAAATAAAACAACATAAACACATAAAAACATGCATTAAATAATTTACACATAAAAATAGATAAAATTTGCAGCTATGTATTACTCGTAAGATAAAAGAGTACATTGTGTGAGGTTGGTGTACCACAATCCAGGCTTGATATACTCAACTTAGGGATGCACATCATAATAAAAAAATTGGTGTGTCATCCTGATACCTAGCCTAGTATACCCTAGCTCTGGGATCCAACTCCCTCTGGCCCTCCCTAGGGTGGAGGTAGCCTTAATGGTGCCACTATTTGTTGAGACATTGACGATGTTTGTGATTGATACCATGAGCTACTAGCTACCTAAAGGGATGGAGGAAGCTCCATACTCTATCTTGGAGGGAAAGTTATGTAATAATCCATATTGAAAAACATGTCCCTGTGAATGGTCATCTCCAACTTCTTGTTGATGTGCCACAACTTTGCTTTAAAGATTTGCACCGTGTTCCTTGCCTAGCTACTTCTAGTAGTAGCCATCCCCTCATTCCAGGCCCACTTGTGCTCTCTATATAGCCATGCCATCTCTTACTATAGTTGGGATACCTCTACTCCTGTAGGATCCCTCTCTGTTTGTAGTCAGGCCACCTGAGCATGTAGAGAAGCTAGTTTTACCTGCAACTCCTCTATGCCTTGGCTCTGGCCACCCATCGCTACCAATGTGGATGCATCCCTAGTGTATCTAGCCCATGACTCATCTACCTATAATGGGAAATCCCTCATCCCTCCCTCTCTGGTCTTCGCTCTAGGTATGGTCTCCTCCACCACCTAGACTCAGACCCAAGTCAATCTCTATCTAGGTGCAACCAGGGTCTATTGCACCCTCTCCATGGTCCTACAAGCTACCTTTTGGAATACCTGCTATATTCCTAGGCTCATCACCTAACACCTCTACACTAGTACGAGCAATGAGATCCTTTGAGGTACAACCTCTCTATACCATTTCCTATACCCAATGGCATCCCTTGTGTCATCCACCCCTTGGTCAATGTAAGGAGGATCATCCTAGTCCTCCTTGGTCAACTTGGTGAAGTCTGGCCTACCTCTGATACCTATTGTATCTTGGGTCATCCTTTGGTACCAGTAGTCCCCCAGGCCTGAGATTCCTTGTAAGATCCCAAACTACCTTCAGACTCGATCAAACCTAAGCACCTATGACTCTCCTTGCTCAGACCTCAATAGTTTGATCCTTCTCTCCCTTTCTAGATCTGTTATATCCTCTACTTAGCCAAGGTGAAGCATCCATTATTTCTATATGAGCTCCACCTCTCACAACTCATAAATCACCCACCTTGCTAGTGGTAGATTCTTTGCATAGGCTCTCTATAGATATTGAGGCCATATGTATGCTACTGGTCGGTCCAAGTCAAGCAATGGTCCTGGTAGTACTAACGATCTCTACACCACAATGTACTTCAAGAATTACACCTAGAGTAACATCTTAAAAACCAATGTTGTATGTCATTTATACATAATATTGTACAACATCCTGTATAAATGGGTCAACACATAAGGGCCCCATACGAAGCAGACTCTCTGTTATTGCATGTATGCCACTACCCTCACCAGTGCACATGACAAGTGTCATCTACTAGTGTGGCAAGTCAGGAGACCTTCCACCACCTCTATGAGTACTGCGGTCAAAGTATCTACTCCATAGAAGCCAACCAGGTCGTCAAATGCTATGGTGCCCTTCTACACCTGGTGGGTGAAACCTATAGAAAACCATTGTAGTGTAGCAGTCTTTCCTCGGGTCCCATAAACCTCTCTCCCCCTAATGGGGATCCTAAGAATCCACCACACATCCTCTAGTGTGATAGTCATCTTCCCTATTGGTAGCCAAAAAGTAGAGGACTCTGGATACCAACGCTCGACCAGAGCAGTTAGCATAGCCCTGTTTGTCTCAATCCGTGGCATCCTCACCATGTCGTCCAACCCAACCACCTCTAGTCTTACCCTCTCTACTTTCCCCAATGCATCTAGCTCTACTATATCCCCTGTCTACCACTATCGAGTCTCGAGAATACCTAGCTACATTTAATAAACAAACATAAGAATCTCATCAGTTTCATCATAAAAATCAAACTAATTAATAAAAACATATTCTGATTCAGCATAAAAAAATTCAAATCGTCATTTGCAGTTTAGGTTTCCTTGTTTCCTTTTGCTTCCTTTTTTTCCTCTCTTTATTCTTTTTTCTTTTGAGTTCCTGTGAAGATGCACCTCATTTTTAGGGCACGCAACTTCACTTTCATGAAGTTGCCCCCCCTGTTTTCTTGGCACAACTTCACGAATTCATGCTTGGTTTTACCCAGGTGCGATTTCATCACATTTCACCCAAAAAGCAAAATCATGCCTAGGCCGCAAAGTTGTGACCGGGTCACGGTGTGAATTTTTCCAAATTTTATGAAAATTTTCCCTAAAAAATCCTTAAAGAAATCTTAAATTATGTGAACTGAGAAAAAATATATTGTGAAAGAGGGACATGTTGAGTGTTAATTTTACCCAATTGTGAAATTACACTCTCCCTTAGGGTTTGGATCTCCAAAACCCTCTCTTGCAAAGAAATTAAACAAACAATTTCTCCAAGGTCTCCGCTATATTAGCATTTGCATATGTGTATTAGTAATCTCAAATAAAAATATATCAATTTAAATGCTTGGAACACCTTAGTGATTGCAAGTAACTGTAAACAAGGGGCAATGTTGGTTTATTTTACCATGCTACCTTAATGATTGTTCATGAAACCAAAATAAAAAATAAATGTGAATTGGCCCTCATATGACCACGATGTAGTGCCTTAGTTCTTTTTATCTTGAGGATTTTAAGGTAGATTTTATCTTCCTTATTAAGTGGGTTTTAATCAAGCTTTACCTTGCATTAAATCCTTCTTTAAACATGAAAGTAAAGATTAAAATCTATCTATGAATGTGAATCCGAAATGATGAATAGGCTCCTTAAATGTAGCTTCTTATCATGAAGATAAAGATAGCCTTTGATATGAATAATAAATTATTCCTCTTTGGTGAAATCAATTTTCACAAAGAGATAATAATTTATAGCCTTGAAATATAGGCTTTAAAATGTCATTTAATTATCTTTCTTTAATGAAATAATTTTCATAAAGAATAATAATTTAATGTGTTAAAACAATAGCCTTTTAATGTAACATATAAAATCACCTCTCTTTAATGAAATTGAAATTTTCATAAAGATAGGTGCACTTATGGCCCCGAAAAAGATAGCTTATGAAATGCCATAAAATTAACCCCCTTCGATGAAATTGAAATTTTCATGAAGGAAAGTTTATTTTATGCTTGCAAGTAAAAAAATATGAAGCTGAAAAAATCTGATTTGACTCCAAAATGTGAAAAAATGAAATTCCGAAATTGTAAAATCTGCATCAAACAACCATTTTCAAAAATTTGTATAAAATTGAAATTACCTCGGAATGAATCCGAATCTGTTGCGTATGATAGATTTTACATCATTCTTCACAACCATGTAATTATTTTTATCATTTTAATTTTTTTTTATTTTTATTTTAATCTCTAAAAATTAAAAAAAATAGCAAAAAGAAAGAAAATTAAAAAAATTAAAAAAATGAAAAACAGAAATGTTGCAACCCCGAATTTCTCCACAGACCCTGCAAGCATTAGTATTCTGCATAAAACCAGTATTAGAGTGACCCGACTTCGTGCAATCAACATCTAATACGGTGCGAGCTTCAAAGGAAAAGGGTGCAATAAACTGAAAATGAAATCAAGTTAACCATAAAAAATGCATAAAACTTGAGACATTTCCAATTAATTGCTGCAAAAAGATATTCAATATTCCATTACAATGCAGAAAAAAATGCCCAAAGTTGGCATCCAAATGGTGAAAATCGGCCCAGCGGTATGCCTTCCTCCTCCGAAAAAATCCCCAAAAGATCCAGCCCTTTTTCTGTGCATCCATCTGGTTTTTAAAGTCTTCTCTCATGACCATTCGTTTCAGGTTTCCAAACCCTTGGTTTCTCCTTCCAACGTTGCTGTTTGGTTTTCCTTTTCTTGTTTTCAATTTTTTTCTCAAAACCCTTCGTTGGCTTTCCATAACGTCTTTCTTTCCTTTCCTTTATTCTCCTTCCACCTTACCTGCATATAACACACGTGAATTAACTTTTAACATTTCAAAGAAAAGAAAAATACTAATAAAATAATATACTAAAAACATTTAAAGAAGCTTTTGACATTTTCCATCTACCTGTACATGCATCAAAAAAGCTTGAGTTAGATTTTTTATTAAAAACAAAATAACAAAATAAACTATATTAAAAGCATAAAGTTAAACTATTTAAAAAAAATAAAAAAAAAACATTAAATTTAAACTATTTTAAAAATGAACTAAAACGTGGTGAATGAAGCACCATGGCTTCATTCACTACTTTTCTTTTTATTTATACTTTTATTGTTTTTACTTTTTTATATTTTCACTTTTTTTTTATTTGTTTATATATATATATATATAAACTTTTTTTTTTTTTAAATTCAAAAAGCTTTATTTAATTATTTTTTTTATTTTACTTGCTTTCTCTTTTATATTAAATTTGATTTAATTAATTTTAAATGTTTGAATTGATTTAATCCAAAACATTAAAATTAACCAAAACAACAAAAAACAAGGAGGAACCTAACCAATCCACTAGACACTCAAAATGAAACAAAAACACCCAAACACAAAAATTAAAAAGTGGGTCCCCAATTATTGGGGCTAGTTGTGGAATGGCCACAACAAATGGTGACTCTACTGGGAAATGCTCCTGAGCATTTCGGTAAGAACCCAACTTGAAACGAAAACACGCAAGATTAGTGAGACATAATAATTTAGCAATGTCCCAAGAAGGTGGGGGTAAATAGCTTCAGAATGAAAACAACTAATCCATCTGCCTTTGCTCAGTGTGTGCAAAAGTGATTCATTTCCGCATTTCTGAAAGTCCTCTAGATTCCATCATCCCTTTCTGCATTAGGCTATGAAGTACAACTCACGAAGTGAAGACTTTTACAGATAGAGCCCCACTGCCAATCAGGCGTCTATAGCCCCGGTGAGGTTTATCTAACTCACCCGTGTGTTCGCTTAATGCTTTGCAAAGCCCATCTATCCTAGGTGTGTCAAGATTTCTAATGCTCGTTCTCACTTTTCTTTTTTTTTTTCTTTTTTTCTCTTTTTTTCTCTCTTTCTAAGTATCAAGCTTTGCCTAGCCAGGGCCCCACAGCCAGTCAAGTGTCTATAGCCCCGGTGGAGTTTTCCTGAACTAGATGATAGACTTCGAAAAGTCTGTTGCATAGCTTATACTAATGAACTCTTGCAAAAGCATCAAGTCTCACTAGGTTAGAAAGCCAAAGTGGAGCATTTTAGATTTTTGCCTAGGGTTGCATAATCAAGACAACTTCATCCTTCTTACTTTCAGAAACACCATTTAATGTGTGTGTGGGTCCCATGTGGAGCTTGGGCTAATCTTTCATTGTTCCACTTTCCACCATTTTAGTCCCAACATCTGAGCATGATCACCAAATAACTCATCCCCCTTTTCTCGGGTTCATCAGTTTTTCAAATCAGGTGCTCCCCCTACTAAGCAAAGAAACACGCAAATGGGCCAGAGACCAAAAGTTAGCGACCACAAAACATCACCTCAAAACAAGGGAACAACCTAACACACAAAACTAAAAACACAAACCAAAACTAAATCCAAACCCAAAATAAAAACATGAAAACCAAAACTATATACAAATGTACAATATGGTACAAGATGGTGCAAAAATTTGAACTATCACTTTCCAGGATCCCAAACATGATTAGAACATTTCAAGAGACATATAACATGATACGCATGCCAAAATTTGTAGGAACCCAACAAAAACAAGATTAGGCCAAACAATGCAACAATCTTCATCTTACCCCTCTCACCATACCAATTTGATTTAGTTCCATTAATAATCTTATGGTGGAGTTTCAAGTTCTCAAGTTGATTATACAATAATTGATCTTCAATTCTTTCATGTTTATTCTTTAAGATGTCAATTTTACAATTCCATTTATGGTGTAGAAATAAGCTTTCATTTTTAGATATGAGATCTTGCAAATATGAACCTATTTCTACAAATTTTAAAGCCAAATCATTTTTCAAATCTGTAGACCAATCAAATTCATGTAACCATTTGCAAGCACCTAGGATATTTATTAAATGAGCATCATCATAAGCTTTTATCCTAGATTCTGTTACTAATTGATTATGAACTTGATTTAACACTTCAAGCATACCAACTTCATTTTCATTCAATAAAACAATATCATTAGTGGTGTGAGGAGAAATTAAGTCAAATTCTTTATCAACCACAAATAACATTTCATCATTGATAGTATTTAAATCCATCAATCCATTAGACAAACCTTCACTTGCATTTCGAATGGTGGAACCTAAAAGGTGAGATTTTACCTTTGGCACTTTTCCATTTACCATTACTTGGAGAGGATTTGAAACTTCCTCTTTTTCCTCATGACATTCATCATCATCATCATGTAGCATTTGTTCTTTCTCCATGACCTGTTTATCAAAGACACCAAACTTAGGTACCCAATTAAAAACATGTCCATCACTTTCAAACCATAAGTCTTGTCTATCTAGGGGTGGGTCAATTAACACATCCCTATGATCAATCACTTGGGTTGTTGTAGATAACGTGATATTTTCAATTGGATCATCAGTGATATCAAACCCAAACCATTTCGGTTCTGAAATTTCCCCATTTTGAAATGGCATAGACATTGTAGAACAAGTAAGTGGATCAAGATTTTCAATTTCTTTTCCCTCAAAGGAACCCAAAGCAAATGATTCTCCTTCTTGATTCATGGTTGTATCATTTTCCAAAACTTGATTAGATTTCGATTCTTCTTCCAAAACTTCCTCAAGTTGTACAGGATTTATAATATCCTCATGCGAGAAAACACTCCTATTATCCTGCATATCAATTGACACAAAAAGTTCATTAGAAGATTTAGAGCGAGCATATTCTTCCCATTTCTTCCAAGAATCATAGTAATCATCTTCCAAAACCAAGTTGTGATGCTCAAGTACTTCTTCATCATCTTCCGATTCATCAACATGTTTCTCATCCAATTCATCTTCACCTTCCCTAGATGGTTCAATTATTTCCAAAAGTGGGTTATTTCTTGAATTCAAATTTGTGAGGCTATCATAATCCAAATTGGTAACCCATGATTCAATTTTATCACAATTTGGAAGGTGTAGATCTTCTTGGCCATCAGTTTCAACAATATCATTCAAAGTATCTTCCGAGAACAAGTGGTGAAATTTTGTTATGTCTTCAAATGCATTTATTGATTCTCTTTCAAGTTCACTTTCAACCACTTTTGATGGCTTAGGAGCTTCTATAAGGGGATCAATTTTTACATCTTGCTCCATATAGTCACTCCAATCTTCCTTTGCGAGTACACATGACCAACTCATATCCTCATAGGTTTGTTCATCCCAATCCTCATTTGTGGGTAATGATTCTAGATCTTTTCTTTCCAAAACAAAATGTTGATATTTTGGTTCCAACTTCTTGTTACCCATCCATAGAATTTCTTCTCCAAAATCTTCATGCTCTTCAAGACATTCTGAATAGGCATTTACTTCAATGTAAGTCACATCAAAGTCTCTTCTATCACCTGAAGGAACATAACATGAAATATCATTAAGATTAGCATTATGAATTTTCTTCCTAGGATGATTTGGATGCATACATTGATGTGCTCATTTTTGTGATGGAACCACATCTCTACTTAACTTCTTAACCACCTTATTTTGCTCTTTTACTTTCGATACAAGCTTCTTGGGTTGAGTGGTAGAAGTAGTAGGATTAGTTGGATTGATATCAACAGACAAAGCCTGAACACTTGTTGTAATGGCTCCATGAGTGACCCCATGATTCTCTAACCATGATGGAGTAGTTGGATGGATAGAAGTACTCGTATAAGTACATGTGGGAGCATAAGTAGGTATGGTAGGGTAAAATTGATTATGGGGCAAAATATTTGATATCAAATTTTGTTGTGCCCATGCTTGATTTACCATCGAGGTTTGATTGCAAGCCCCTAGTTGTCCTACCATAGGCAATTGCTCCATCCCATAACCTTGTGGCCTTAATTGTTGATCTACAATCATAGCTTCCATGTAGGCCGAGGCAAGATTAGTAACCAAAGGATTTGTCCTAGTGAACATGGCAAGCAAGGGATCCAATGCCCCAAAGTATATTTGAAGAGCACCACTCTCCTCAATAGTATGGGGAGCAATCAATCTTGCATAGAGCTTTCAAAATCTCATGTTGAATGTTCTCACTGGCTCATTAGGCTCCTTCTTGCAAGAAGCAAATTGTTGATAAATCATGACAGGATCAATGAGCAACCTAAATTGATTGATAAAAGCAGTTTCCAATTGGGCCCAAGATGTAATAGAGCCAATGGGTAAATTGATGTACCAATCATATGCCACCTCATCTAGGCTCCTAGGAAACAATCTACATGCCACATCCTCATGTTCAACATTCCATCTAACTAGGATATCCACATAAGACTGAATGTGCTCCTCGGCTAATGTTGTGCCATTGTGCTTAAACTTGGGCAAAAGTTTCTCTATGTTCTTGGGTAAGTCATGAGCATCTCCACTAATGTTCAAAGGATTACCATGCACCCCATACCACTTTCCAGTATTTGTAGCCATTAGTGAAACTCAAAGAATAACTTCAAAACCAATTTGTTAGTCAAATAAATATTTCTTACAAATAAGCATAAAATGACTAACAATATCAAATGTACAACATATGAATAATCATGTTAGCATCAACCAAGAGATATGTATCCATTAAACCATGAAATTGAAGAACATTCTCAAATTTGCAACATGTTAGCATTAATGCATCATCAAAAATAGAGGATGTTAGAATCAATGAAAGTAATCATATGGAAACAAAAACTCGTTAGTCAAGACCAATGTTTTGTAAATAAATATTTCAAGTAACATGAACAATTTAGCATCTAAATAGCAATAAAATAAATCAATTCAAATCCTCCTAGCTCCCAAAGTGTTGAGTGTTAGAGGAAACCAAAGATGCTAATCAAATGAACTTGAAATATTTAGCAATTCAAAACTTTCAAAATCATATCAAATCACATTATTCCTATTATGAACAATCCAAAAGCGTTAGATCAATGAATACCAATTCATGAATTGCTTAGCATAAATAAAATAAAGTAAACCAATTCAGGCCCTCCTTCTAGCACCAAAATGTTGAGTGTTAATTTTACCCAATTGTGAAATTACACTCTCCCTTAGGGTTTGGATCTCCAAAACCCTCTCTTGCAAAGAAGTTAAAAAAAACAACTTCTCCAAGGTCTCCGCTATATTAGCATTTGCATATGTGTATTAGTAATCTCAAATAAAAATATATCAATTTAAATGCTAGGAACACCTTAGTGATTGCAAGTAACTGTAAACAAGGGGCATATGTTGGTTTATTTTACCATGCTACTTTAATGATTGTTCATGAAACCAAAATAAAAATAAATGTGAATTGGCCCTCATATGACCACGATGTAGTGCCTTAGTTCTTTTTATCTTGAGGATTTTAAGGTAGATTTTATCTTCTCTTATTAAGTGGGTTTTAATCAAGCTTTACCTTGCATTAAATCCTTCTTTAAACATGAAAGTAAAGATTAAAATCTATCTATGAATGTGAATCCGAAATGATGAATAGGCTCCTTAAATGTAGCTTCTTATCATGAAGATAAAGATAGCCTTTGATATGAATAATAAATTATTCCTCTTTGGTGAAATCAATTTTCACAAAGAGATAATAATTTATAGCCTTGAAATATAGGCTTTAAAATGTCATTTAATTATCTTTCTTTAATGAAATAATTTTCATAAAGAATAATAATTTAATGTGTTAAAACAATAGCCTTTTAATGTAACATATAAAATCACCTCTCTTTAATGAAATCAAAATTTTCATAAAGATAGGTGCATTTATGGCCCCGAAAAAGATAGCTTATGAAATGCCATAAAATTAACCCCCTTTGATGAAATTGAAATTTTCATGAAGGAAAGTTTATTTTATGCTTGCAAATAAAAAAATATGAAGCTGAAAAAATCTGATTTGACTCCAAAATGTGAAAAAATGAAATTCCGAAATTGTAAAATCTGCATCAAACAACCATTTTCAAAAATTTGTATAAAATTGAAATTACCTCGGAATGAATCTGAATCTATTGCGTATGATAGATTTTACATCATTCTTCACAGCCATGTAATTATTTTTATCATTTTTATTTTTTATTTTAATCTCTGAAAATTAAAAAAATTAGCAAAAAGAAAGAAAAAAAAAATTAAAAAAAATGAAAACAGAAATGTTGCAACCCCGAATTTCTCCACAGACCCTGCAAGCATTAGTATTCTGCATAAAACCAGTATTAGAGTGACCCGACTTCGTGCAATCAACATCTAATACGGTGCGAGCTTCAAAGGAAAAGGGTGCAATAAACTGAAAATGAAATCAAGTTAACCATAAAAAATGCATAAAACTTGAGACATTTCCAATTAATTGCTGCAAAAAGATATTCAATATTCCATTACAATGCAGAAAAAAATGCCCAAAGTTGGCATCCAAATGGTGAAAATCGGCCCAACGGTATGCCTTCCTCCTTCGAAAAAATCCCCAAAAGATCCAGCCCTTTTTCTGTGCATCCATATAGTTTTTAAAGTCTTCTCTCATGACCATTCGTTTCAGGTTTCCAAACCCTTGGTTTCTCCTTCCAACGTTGTTGTTTGGTTTTCCTTTTCTTGTTTTCAATTTTTTTCTCAAAACCCTTCGTTGGCTTTCCATAACGTCTTTCTTTCCTTTCCTTTATTCTCCTTCCACCTTACATGCATATAACACACGTGAATTAACTTTTAACATTTCAAAGAAAATAAAAATACTAATAAAATAATATACTAAAAATGTTTAAAGAAGCTTTTGACGTTTTCCATCTACCTGTACATGCATCAAAAAGCTTGAGTTAGATTTTTTATTAAAAACAAAATAACAAAATAAACTATATTAAAAGCATAAAGTTAAACTATTTTAAAAAAAGAAATAAAAAGAAAAAGAAAAAAAACATTAAATTTAAACTATTTTAAAAAATGAACTAAAATGTGGTGAATGAAGCACCATGGCTTCATTCACTACTTTTCTTTTTATTTATACTTTTATTGTTTTTACTTTTATTTTTTATTTACTTATATATATATATATATATATTTTCACTTTTTAAATTTTTTTATTTGTTTATATATATAAAATATATATATAAACTTTTTTTTTTTTTTAATTCAAAAAGCTTTATTTAATTTATTTTATTTTATTTTACTTGCTTTCTCTTTTATTTTAAATTTGATTTAATTAATTTTAAATGTTTGAATTGATTTAATCCAAAACATTAAAATTAACCAAAACAACAAAAAACAAGGAGGAACCTAACCAATCCACTAGACACTCAAAATGAAACAAAAACACCCAAACACAAAAATTAAAAGGTGGGTCCCCAATTATTGGGGCTAGTTGTGGAATGGCCACAACGAGACATCGGTGATTCTTACCCATTCCTGAGACCCACCTCGCCCCTCATAGTTACCGCTCTAACCGAAAGCACCATCACTGTTTCTCCAGAGCCCTTTTCTTCTCCTCTTCGTAGTAAAAGTGAATTAGGGTTTTACCCATGTTTTCTTTTTAAACCCTTGTTTTGGATTTTATCTCTCCTCTTCTTTATTGATTGTTGCCTATTCTTTCTCTTCTTTCTTCTATGTCGAGTTCTTTCAAGTTCTTATGAAATATTAATTTTTCATAATCACTCAAGGGGGCATCCCAACCTATAGAGGCGTTAATGTCCCTAATGCCTCGATTTACATGTAAATTATAAGGTGTTCAAAATAACACCCCTTTTGCACCATACTTTTCTTCTAACCCAACTTATTTCTTTATTATTGTGTGCCTACATCTTTTCTTTGATGCATTTACTAGGCCATAAATGCATCAAAGAGGGGGCAAAATGTAGACACGAAAAATTGACCCACTTTGAGTGGGTAATATTCCTTAGTGCCCTTAAGAGGCCCTCACCCCTTACCAAGTGCAAGGGAAGGCCTTTGTCCCTCCCTTTTTAATTTATTTGTCTTTTAGAGAAATATTTCCTCGTATGTACGAGGTGCGACTTCGCACCAACAATATCATACCCCATTAGGATGGGGTGCGATTTCGCTATTTACCCAAGCCTTTTTAATTTATTTTATTTTATTATTTTTAAAGCCTGCTTAAACCCTGGTTTAAACCTCCTCATGTGTTTTGGTGTCGGTTATGAGTTTAATTGTGCCTGCTTTCCTTCTTTTGATTTTCTATAAAAGGAAGGATGTTCTTTCCAAATCAAGAGACATGCGAAGTTTAAGTGCAAGTGTGATATGCAAACTTTTTTATGTGTGATCTATATGCAAATTATTTAGAGTTCATTTTTTATTTACTTTCTCTGTTGCAAGCTAATCCTCGAAGTGTGAATTTCATGTTGATCTTCTATTGTGTGGATTAGATTGATTTATTGTGTGACTTGGTGGATCCATGTTGTAGCTTGAAGAGATAGAGTGCCTATCTGGATACTTGGTTCTCTTTTGCCTACTTCTATGATGTCCATTAGGGTTTGATTTATTTATTGTTTGTATTTATTTCATATTTTGCTTTTGCTTCTTATTTTTCTTTATTATGCAGCAAAATCATGCCTAGCATTGGTGAGGCACGACTTTGTTTGCCCTAATTAGGGCAAAGTTATTCATAGAAGTAAAATTGTGCCATGTCCAGGTAGGGTGTGAATTTGCTGAAGCATTATCATGCCTACTCCAAGTGAGGCACGATTTTGCCCTAGGGCACACCAGGGGTAATTTTCACATTCTGTTTTCATTGTTACATTCCATTCTATCTCTAGATCATACTATTGTGTTTTATTTTTGTTTTTTGCTACTATATTTTTTGTTTATAATTAAATCTCCAAAGGTTAATTTTTGCTTTTGTATTACAAGGTCATCTAAAAGGACCTAGGGGGCTTGACTATTGCTAGATATATTATACAACAGTCTATGCAGACCCCCTAATACTAATTTCATTTTTTAGTGTTTCATAAGTGATCTTGCAGGACCATAAATCTTTGATAGCATTGGAAAAGAGGTAGAAAAGGGGTAAATAAACCACCGGTCCATATAAGTGCTCTATCACTCTTATTGGTTGAGAATCTGGTTTCATTATTGATTTCTAGGCATCTGAAAGTGAAGAGAATCTAGCTTGCATCTAGGGATAATTTCTATGTATTTACTTCTACATAGTTCTGCTTTAATGGTTTTTTGAAATAGAACCCTAGGTTAGTGAGAATTCAAAAGAAAGAATCATTCTAGGATAGCTCTTGTATGCCTGCATTCTATTTCCAATTGTATTATTCTATTTTTTGCATTGTCCTTTATCTTTCCTAGCTTAGATCTAGAAAGGCCAAATTTAGGTGATTACCTAAAAGTGAATACATCAAACAAACCTGAGTATTCAGAGGACTTGGAGCAATTTCTTAAGCCATTCCTGGTGAACCCTTCCCCCTAGCACTGAGTGTATAGTACAACACACCCCCATGGTTCACCCCAAAAAAGGGTTCCTTCCTTGCGAATCCAACCCTTTTGTTTGGGAATTGCATGCAGTAGGGCAATTTTCCCCCTCTACACTTCTATTCCACCTCATATCCCATGGATTAATCATATAAATGTTTATCTAGATGATGAATTCCAGCTTCCCGAGGCCATCGATGACCTCCACCTCATCCCCACACCTACCCAACTTCATGATGGTTCTCACATGCTTATCGAGGACACTATCGAAGTTGACATTGGCAATGATCCTGATCACCCTCACATTGTCTATCTCATCTCTAGCCTTTCTGATGATGAGTGTGTCATTTTTACCAATTTCCTTAGGCACTACATCAAGGTGTTTGCATGGTCCTACATGGATATGTCAGGCCTTGACTCATCGTTAGTTGTGCACAACCTCGTCCTAGATGACAATGCCAAACCTATCAGACAAAAGTTGCATCGCATGCACCCCACTATTGCTCTTATGGTTAAAGAGGAGTTACAAAAACTCCTCGATGTGGATTTCATACAACCTATCGATTACCCTGAGTGGGTTTCAAACATGGTTCCTATCAAAAAACCCAAGGGGGGTATCTGTATTTGCACTAATTTTAGGGATCTTAACAAAGCTTGTCCCAAGGATAATTTTCCACTCCCTAATATTGATACATTGGTCAATGCCACAGTTGAACACGAAATACTATCACTCATGGATGGTTTTTTAGGTTACAACCAAATTCATGTCAATCCAAACGATCAACATAAGACCTCTTTCACTACCCCCTAGGGGATATTTTGTTACAAAGTCATGCCCTTCAGCCTCAAGAACACTGGGGAAACTTACCAACGTGCCATGACATACATTTTTCATGATCTTATGCACAAAACTATCGAGGACTATATTGATGATATTATCACAAAATCCAAAACCTGTGGTCAACATCTTGAGGACCTACATCAAATATTTGATCACCTTAGAACATAATGTTTGGTTAAATCCAAAAAAATGTGTCTTTGGTGTTACCATAGGCAAAATATTGGGTTTTATCATTTCACAAAGAGGTATTGAAGTAGATCCCCAAAAGGTCCAAGCTATCATTGACATGCCTCCCCCTACGAATCTTAAATAGTTACGTAGCTTACAAGGAAGGATTCAATCCATTCGATGATTTATCGCCCAACTTTTAGACAAGTGTCATCCATTCAATCATCTCCTCCAAAAGGGGGTCCCTTTCATATGGGATGATAAATTTCAAGCCACCTTTGATGCCATCAAATCATACCTGACATCTCCACCTGTTCTAGCACCACCCCATCCAGATCGACCTTTCCATCTATACATTTCTACCATCGATGTCGCATTGGACATGCTCCTCGCTCAAAAGAATGAAATGAACCAAGAATAGGCCATATACTATATCAGTCGCACATTGATTAGTTATGAGACATGGTATGCCTACATGGAAAAACTTTACCTTGTCATTGTCTTTGCCACCCAAAAATTGTGACATTACATGATTAACCATACTACCTATGTAGTCGCTTGTGATAACCCACTTCGCTACATGATGGGTAAGAGCTACCATAATAGTCGGATGACCAAATGGATCATGCTTCTTACAGAATTTGATCTTGAATTCATTAGTCAAAAATCCATCAAAGGCCAAGTCATTGTTGATCAACTGGTTGATGCCCCTTTACCAAGTGATGCCCCATTACTCATCCAGCTTCTCGATGATTCCATATTTCATACTATCAAAGTTGAAGAATTGGTGGAACCAGAATCAACCATTGACTTAACCCTATTTTTTGATGGCTCTCATTGTGAGCATGGAGGGGGTGCAGGTATAGTCTTTTTCACTCTGTAAGGGGAGCCACTCCCCTTTTCCTTCAAATTAGGCTTTCCTTGTACCAATAACAATGTTGAGTATGAAGCTCTTATCCTTGGCTTAAAACAAGCAATATCAATGCACATATGCACCTGGACATATATGGTGACTCCCTACTCATTGTAAACCAAATTAAGGGAGAATGGCAATGTCGTTGCCCAGTCCTTCAACAATACAAACAGGTCGTCGAACACTTGTTGGCCCAGTTCGAGTGGTATGACATCACTACTACTCCTCGCTCCATGAACTATTTCGTAGATACTATGGCTTCTCTAGGTTCACTCATTTTACAAAATCCACTTTTTGACACAACTCACGTGTCCATTCACACCCTCTTCCATTCCGCTATTTCTACCAACTCGCCTTCTCGTGATGATGGCATCAATATCATCGAAGTTGAACCACATGACCCATGGTTTTTCCAAGTCAAATATTACATTAAGCTCGGTATTCTCCCACCTGATCTAAATCATACTCACAAATGAGCTTTCAAACTATGCGTAATCTACTACACATTGCTAGGTGATATCCTTTACAAGAGAAGTTATGATGACATCTTATTACGTTGTTTGGAACCATTTGAAGCCCAACACATCACCCAAGAGGCTCATGATGGTACTTGTGGTGGCCACTTCAGTGGTATGGCCATTACCAAATGCATCTTATGAATGGGCTATTACTGGCCCACAATGGAGCATGACTACTGTGACTATGTAAAAAAGTGTGTCAAATGCCAACATCATGCCAATATTACGCATTTGCCTTCTTAGGCTCTACAACCTATTCAATCAATGTGGCCCTTTTCACAATGGGGTTTGGATCTTATCAGAAAAATCACTCCCACCTCATCTAGCAATCACAAGTTCATCATTACAATAATCGAATACTTTATGAAATGGGTTGAGGCCATCCCTTTAGTGCAAACGATTGGTCCTAAAATTGTTGATTTCATCACACAACACATCATTTGTCATTTTGGCATCCCATCCAAGATCATCTCTGACAATGGTACACCATTCAAAAACAAGAATGTTCATGCATTATGTGAGAAATTCAACATCCAGCATAGCTTTTCTACTCCATACTACCCATAGGGTAATGGCCAAGCAGAAGCTACAAACAAAACCATTTGTACCATTCTTCACAAAACCATTACAGAGTCACATCGTGATTGGCATAATCAAATGCCATTGGCCTTATGGGCCTATCGCACAAGTATTCATACTCCAAATAGGGCAACTCCATTTTCCCTTGTATATGGTGCTGAAGCCATCATACCCTTGGAGATTGAAATCCCATCCTTACGGGTCTCTATGCAAGAATTCATTGATGATGATACCACTCATCAAGCTAGATTAGACCAATTGACCCTATTGGATGAACGCCGCATTCATGCTATTGAACATACATGAGTTTATCAAGATCATCTTCGACGTGCCTACAACTCTAAGGTACACCAACGAGAATTTCAAGTTGGAGACTTAGTCCTTAAAGAGAACCAACAAATTACTAGCCAACCGCATCATCTCCATGATAAATTTACACCCAATTGGCTAGGCCCTTACATGGTTACTCAAAATTTTGGATCCGGGGCATATCACCTTGCTACGTTGGAAGGCATTGCTGAACTTGAGCCCATTAAAATTCTTCATCTTCAAGCATTTTATGCCTAAGAGTAGGCATTGCAGCTCATTACCACTTGTACATATTTATAATCAAACAAAAACACAAAAACAAACACAATACCATTTTTGGCATTCTACGACATTAGATCAAATTGCATTTACATCCAAATATGCTTCTCCATATTTTATTTCTTATTCTCATCCTCTTCTTCTTTAATGAATGTTGTATGGTCACGCTTCGAGTGGCTACATACCTTTCATCCCCCTTCTTTTCTTCATTTCCTTCTTTCTTTCTTTTCTTTTCTTATTGTTACTTATCAATGTTGTATGGTCACGCTTCGAGTGGCTACATACCTTTGATTGGTTTCTTTTATTTTCTTCTTCTTCTCCTTCTTTCTTTCTTCCTCTTCTCTTCTACCATTATTTCTTTTTGTTTTCTTCCTCATCATCTCCCATATCATGTCATCACCCCATTTCATTACACATAATACTGGGGAAACCTTGTGCATAACTTCCCGCTTTCATTCATCTACAGCATCACATCATTTACTTCATACCTTGCTTCACATCCATACATTATAGCATTCTTAGAAGTTGCATTCATACATGCATCTGTACATAATCATTGTAAATACCGTGCTTGGAGAATTAAACATGCACATGCTAGCATAACAGTTTTGGTGCCCAAGCCTATTTTCATGAGATAAGATTATTGAAATATTTTGAGTGCTTCACCCATGTACAGTTCTATAATCAACCACCATCCAAAGTTGGCATACTTCAAAAGCATTTCCAGACTTCCCTTGGTTACCTTGCTCTCATTCATGGATTAAATTGCACGTCCTACACACTAAGAAAATTTTGAAAATAGGACTGGCTACACTGTATGCATACTGATGCCTAGAAAAAATCACCATGCTCATCATATCATTTACATGATTTATCTCAAACCTGAGGATTGAAAAAAGGACAAGCTACAACACAAAAGAAAAGGGCAAAAAACAAAAGCCAATGCCCACAAAAAAAGAGAGAAACAAACAAAGCAACTACAATACAAGGGCAGAAAACAAAAGGAAAAGCCTCGAAAGTATTATCAAAAATCTTGAATCCCTGCATTCCTCAGGTCCTTACCGATGAGCTAGCTTACAGGCTAAGTTACCATGTAATTACAAACCACCCTTTTTCAAAATGGTGAAATGAACATCACTTTACACACACTAATCCATGATTGAGGTCTTGTTTACCAAGATAGCCTAGAATCTGTTCATGAAGTTTTGTTCAGTTATTCAATGGGTTTGATTACTTAAAAATTGTAATGTTCGAATCCCTTCACAACAATATTCATATCCAACTTCCTCAAAAAAATGGAATGGATTACACCATCTGATTACTACAAAGATGCAAATGCTTTCTCCAAGCAATACTCCTTCACCCTTGCATTTCCATTACATGCATATTCATTTTATGTTCTTTCATATGTAATACCTTATTTATGCATTGAACTATTCCATGTATATATGCAATTATCCACTATCGCATCTACATCATCCATACTTATGAATCATCATAAACAGAAGCAAACAAACACATAAATGCAATTAGACACAAATGTCATAGAATATCATGTATATATATGTATATATCAAAAAGAGTACCATCAAGCTATAATAAAGTGTGTGTGAGCCCTTACGGGTGCATCACCACATGACCATATCATGTCTATATATCCATCCATCAAAAATACCATACGGCTACAAAGAGTTATGTATCCATGCCAATACACAACTACCAAAAATAGCTCATCATGTACAACTATCAAAATACAAAATCATGGGCTGATCCTCCATCGCTACCCTCATAGCACCCTCATCCCTGCTACCCCATGGGAGTCTCTCCACTCCCCTCATCCACTAGAACCCGCTCTATTTCCACTTGCACTAACTATGCATATCCTATATTCATTGCCACTAGTACCTCCACCCACAATGGTGGTGCCATCCCAATTGCTTATGATGTCATAGGCACTACCATATGTTGCACCCTCCCTCCCACCAATGGCAAAATACACTAAATATAGTGTGAATTCACTTGTGAAAATGAAATAGAACTATACTATGAAGGAACAAGTATCCCCTGCATCAACAATTCCCTCTCACACCTCATCCTCTTTACAGTATCCTTCATGTTGGCTACTATCAATCCAAAATTTACCTCTTGCAAACACCCCACATCTACTCGTGCCTGCTCTGACTATGGAACTATCACTACTAATCCTACAATATTCTTCTCCACCCACTCCTTTGTAGCCTCCATCTCCTATATGTGTCACTCTAGCTCTACAACCATTACTATATAACTGGCCTTCATAGCCTTCGTTTGCACCCATGCTACATCCAACAACACTTAGAGTCACTCGATGGACTCAATCATCTTGTCTCTCTCTCCTCGGGTAGCATCTCACTCACCCCTCAATGCATCTCACTCACTCTTGAGTGCATCCCTCTCCTTCACCATCTACTACAAGTGAACCCTAGCCTCATCCCTCTCCTCCAAGGTGACCCTCAGGTCCACCTCTACCTCCCACATCTCCTCCTCCACCGTTGAGTGATCCATCACCCAATCCATCTCGATATCCAGAAGCTTATCCCTAAGCCTCTTCACCTCCCCTCTAAGCTACCACACCTCATCCTCAATTTCCATAGCCTCCTGTAGCTCTCCACCAAAGTCAAAGTCATCCAACTCTACCTCTACATCCCTACCAATCACTGGTGACTCATCTGATGAATCATCATCAATGTCCATCATAGGGACATCCTCCATCATCGTTGTACCCTCTCCGATCCCCTCACCCACCTTCGTCGATGGTCCTACACTGCTATCACTCACCAATCTATCCTACTCATCACGATGAGGCCTCACATGCCTGACCAATCTATCTAGCTCTACCTCCTCCTCCTCACTCAGCTTAGGTGATCCCTCATCCTACCATACATCCACATGCCCTAGTGATGCTACCCTCACCCCACCTGGAAATCCCCTATCAAGAAACACTCCTACTACCTCAACCCATCCATCCACCACCCCAAGCACTAGCTCCCATTGCTATCTAGACCACCACACATCATAATATAGTATGGTCCCTATATTATCCACATCAGGGACAACCAAAGGCTCATCAAGTGTCAAATCCAATGGTGGCACCACTGGATCTAGCCTTATATCCCCTACTACCCTGAAGATCACTACAGGTGGATCTGGTCGCCCCTACTGCAACCCAAACTATCGTAGCACCCATGAGAATGGAAAGTACTCTATCTATGATAGGTACTTCCCCACTACCCATCACCCTTACCTGATGTGCACTAACTACTCAGCATCCTCACTCCAATCAGATGCTCCTCACCATGGTCTCCACCTCACCTGATCCATCCTCAAGCCACCCAACTCCTCATGGTGATACATCAGATCACCCTCACATACCCTCTTCCTCCTACTCTCCATATCTGCCCTCCACCTCATCACATAGGGTACATCACATCCATCTATCGTATGTACCTCATGTGGTAAATCTATTGGATATAAAATCAAGATATGCTCCCAAGCCCACACCTATAGTAGTGGACTCACACTAATCCCTATACGATCTATCCTCACCACCCCATGCAACTCTCTATATACCTATGCTAACAATATGGGTGCCCATGCATACACTATGCTCCACTCCACCATATCGCACACTATCCCCATCATATTCCAAGGGAATATCACCCCTAAAGTATCTGACAAAGCATGGCTCACTATCAATAGCATCGCCATCACATGACAATTTGATAGAAACTTCTTCTACCAATACTTCACGTAGTCCACCCCACCCTTGGCATCCACCCTCTACCACCGCTATCCAAATACTCTCTCCAAGATGCCATCCCATAAATCCTTATCTACAGTCATCACTGTAATCCCTTCTATCAACAACCGATAGATGCGATAGATGTCCTCCAGGGTCACCATCATCTCCCCTATGGGTAGGTGAAAGGTGTTCCTATCCGGATCCCACCTCTCACATAGAGTAGAAATATACACATGGTTCACATGAACCTCATGCATCTCCCACACACCATACAATCCCACTACCCACAACCACTTCCCATCCTCCGCACGCCATACATCCTGCAAGGCCTTCCTACACTTCCGCAACCGATGCCATGCAAATATCTTCTTCACCTACCACAAAACACATGTCACAAGTTAGAAATCCTGTACATAAAATCAATCCATCTATTTTACTTTTACATGTACATATGCATGATCTATAAATAATAATAAAAACCTACATTTGTACGACCCCGTGCGAACCTCCCATTTTAAAAAACATTTCAACATGCAAGTTCACCCACCCTTCCACATTCCATGCATACATTTCATGCACGTGAAAAATGGCAAAAACATGCTAAAAATGCAAAAATATCCAAAACCCTCCTCACACATGCATGCAAAATGAGGTGGTCAAAATGAAGTCAAAACAATCAAACGAAAGAAAATTTGGATACCCATTTGGCTTATTAGAACCCCCCACTTGTCAATTTTTACATGCATGCACTTTTTACACTCCATCCCACACATCACATCCCATGCACGCTTTCCCACAAGCAACAATCATCACATGCAAAAACAAAAACCACCCCGGGATACCCATTTACCCCTTTTTACACAAAGTGCACATATTTCACCCATCCCATGCATGCATGTCTAATCTATGATATTTTAAGAAAATTCAACATTCTTTTTACCCTAACCAATCACACGCTAATCGGGAAAGCATAATCCACTTACCTCTAGCGTTCCTACCCCCGTGCTCGTACTCATTGATGCACTCGCCATCCTGTCTCACCCGATCCACAATTTAGTAGCACTCCATTTCATTTTCTCCTCTATTGCCACTTCTCCTTCATCTTTCATGTGCAAATGATGTCAAGACATCATTTTCACCATTTAAAAACCCCATTAGCACCGATTCACACCCCACACGTGTGAACCGATAGGTTCGCACGACCCCATGTGAACCTATCTTTCTCAATCAAATTTGTTGCACCTACATCCAATTCCCTTGGGATTTCTCCCAATTCTTCTATTTTGCTGATTTTCATGCAAATTTTTTACCTTTTTCTTCTTCATCATTATCAATCGTTTCATCGTCGATCTTCATCTCCTCCATCGCCAATTCATCGCTTGAGGGGGTAGTCATCCAACAATAAAAAGCTACCTTGCACATGATCAAACAACCAAAAATCCAATCATGGACACAATAAATACCTAAGAAATTTTTTGTTGAAGATTATCTCAAGTCCTCATGCTAGGACAGATACAAAAAGTGAAATTTCTCTTCTCAATCAAAACTCCAATCCAAAACAAATCAATGTTTGATAAAATCTCAAAATGCCTCTAACTATAGACACCTCATGGATTCCAATATTCATAGTGGCAGTCGTAAGACCACTTGTGAATGAAGCTCCTAAAAGTTCTACCCCATGGCTCCAATGATTTGTCAAATATTGTCAAAAGAGCTCATCAATCAATCAAAAGAAAAAATTAACAAAGGCATTTGTTTCATCCACAATTGAAACATCTCAAGTTGATCACAATGCAAGGCAATCTTATGCCTTCCTCCAAAAGCAATCAATCATAAACCATTTTTTATCAATGCATCTCTCTTGCAACCATCCACAAGTCATCAACCATAAATTCTTTGCCTTCCAAATCATTCCATCAATTCACATCATCATTTTTTGTACTAAATCATATTTCACACAATCCAGTACAAAAGGGGAAAAATGTAGACACCCAAAAGTCGCACATTATCCCTTTCCTCATCTTCATGGTCAATCAATTTGCAAAACCCTTAAAAATTGCATAAATTGGCTAAAAATACTATTCATTTATCAAATACACTATTCATCATCCTTAGCCCCTTTGGGCTAGCTAAGCCCCTTCCTACGCTTAACCCTAGGTCCTCATGTGACCTCATTCACAACTCAACCAAGGTTGAATTCTCCACCATGGTCAAAAAGCACTTTATGGTCAAAAAGTCAACATTTTGGTCAAAACATGCTTTAAGACTAATCACATGCTTAATTAAATCTAATATTGATTTGATTTAAGCCTTCCACCTCACCTAGTCTACTTTGACTAGCCTAGCCTTCCACCTCACCTATTCTAGCCTATCCTAGCCTTGCCACATCTCACCCAGATATTTCTCCACCTCACATTCCCCTGGGTCATAAATGAAAGATGGAGACTTTTGCACAAAAGAAGCAATTTTTAATTTGAAGATATTTTCAAAAAGGTCTTCATAAATGCCAAATGGATATTTTTGGCAAAGTCATCATTATTTGTGGATGGGTGAGGGATTCTCTCACCCAACCTCATTTATGAACCAGGACACCTCAAGGGACACCTCTTAGGTGGACACCTCACCATTGACACCTCATAGGGGACACCTCATCCCCTCCCTCTCACCTTGGCCAAGTCTATAAATAGAAGGCCATTTCCACCATTTCAATAACAACCAACTTTTACTTATCGAAACTCTACCGAAATCACTACAGCCATAACATCCATCACACATCCATAAAATAACCATCATCGATACATCGCAATAGTAGTTTAGTTGCTTTCTTGACATTCCTTGTGATTGAGATAGGTCAACGACATCAAAAACACATTTTTTGAAGGTGACCCATCAAAAAGGTGAAGAAGCAACAGTACTAGGATAGTCCAAAAATTGATCTTGCAGATTCTATCACAAAAATATAGGTTTACACGACCCCGTGTGAACCTCCCGGTTCACACCAGGTTCGCATGACCCCGTGTGAATCTCTGCAATAGACACTAGAATCATCGGATCAAGTAAGTATGGCCTAGTTTAGTGTTTTTATGTTGTTTTTATCAATTTTTATCATGTTTTAAGCTTGTTTAAGAGTCTTTTTGTCTTCATAACCATGGGGTTTGACTGAGGTAGACCCCTTAATGCACTAACAATATTTTATAGGTTCAACAGGTACACAAAACACATCCAACCAATAGTGGCACACGAGCAAGAAGCCCATCAACACTGAGGAACACAAAGAAGATAGATCATGCTACCTTTGTACACATTTGAAAGGGCTTCCTTAGGGAAGACCCCATTGTAGCCTTCAGGGAAAAATTTGTAAAAGGATATCGACTTGTAACCTCCTTTTATAATTTTAATAGAAAAAAGTAGTGGATTCTATAATTTTGAATGAGAATTATAGTGTCATTTTTGTTGGTTTCTAGTCATAATCTCTATGATTGTCAATAATTCCATACCCTAGTACAATATATGATTGATGGAGGGGGTGTTATCATTGATAACCCTTTAGCCCCTCCTAGCCAAAAACTTAGAATTTATCAAAATCCTTTACCAAAACATGGGACCACACAAAAATATAATGGTGCATCAACTTATACAACCCATTCAAATCAATTCAATCATGTCAATAATGACCCATCTTACCAATTTTTATGGGAAAAATAAGTCATGATCACTTTACTCCTACTTCATCCATCCCCTCTATCACTTCTCAAGAGCATCAATCTTGGGAGTAGTGCACTATCCAATATAACTTTTAACCATCAATCCCATTCTATCTACATCCACATCCACCATAACATAGGTTACCAAATTAGCTTCCTCCTTAGCTTCATCTTCTATGTCATCTACTTCAACTACTTCTCACTAGCACATCATCTTCTCAAACCACTCCATCCATATCCTCTTCAAATTTGGAATCCTCTCAATCTACACCACCATCCTCTTCCTCCATCCTATATAAGCTCTCATCCTCTACTATTATACTCTCCATTTCTTCCAATCCACCTCGTTTGGAGTCTCCCCTCCACTCATTCCATAAAGATTCCCATCTAGTATTTTTCTAGATATCTAGTCTTGGCTCGAGGGAGTTCTCTATCCATAAGGTCATTGTATCCCCTCACTATCAAGTTAGTTAAGGATTTTGGTCACCTCCACGATATCCCCTTAACTATTTGCACTATCATCCCCATTGGTTATTTCACCAATTATACCAAACTTATCTATGGGGGTCTTGATTTTTCCTCTAAGCCACCTATTTATATTGAGTCTACAATACCATTTTACAGTAGCATCAATTATTTATCCAATTTATCCTTTACTATGAAATATTTCCAATGTTTCAATTGACACAAATTTGGTCTTGGTCGATATGAATAGGGTTCACACTCTATTATCGACCCTCCCTACCATCTACCAAAGGACAAATCTGGTTTAGCGTATCATAAAAACTCATTGGTACTCCTCCCTAGGAATGACCTCCAATGTCTTACTCTTGATCCTAAGGATGATGATTCTGATGAATATACTGATCTTGAAAATGATCATTTTCTTCCTCCAAAAATTTTCCAAGTCACAATCATCTATACCCTTTCTCTAAACACCTCAGATAATAGGCAAATCTCTCATCCACCTGATATCCCTCCAACTTGTTCGAAAGAGACTCCCCCTACATTTCCACCTAGCCCATATGTGCCTTGCCATTCTTCATAACTCAGGCCATGGATTGTTTAGGCCCTTACATTTAAGTACAATACATCATGTTCCTCTAACCATGTCACCCAATCATTGTCATAAGAAGATCATGAATAACTCCTTGCATTGATCCTGATCATATCTTCCACCTCTTCTTCCAACACCATCTCTAGAAAATATTTTTCCAACATCTCATCCTTTCCCTCATATCCCCCATATAGCTAAGCCCCTGCAACCTTGTCACCCACCTCATCCTTTACCTCATACTCCTCATACAATCCAACCCCCATAAACTTACCACCCACTTATCCTTTACCTCATATCCCTCATGCAACCCAACCCATACCACCTTTTTGCTCACATCATCCTTTGACTCATACCCCTATGTGGCCCAACCCCCATAACCTTGTTGCCTACCTTATCCTTTGCCTCATACCTCTTATATGGCCCCACACCCACCATCCTATCATCCACCTTATCCTTTACTTTATACCCCTTACATGGTCCAACCCCAACAACCTCATCACTCACCCTATCATCTCCATCCACATTTTCTTTCTTCATTTCTTCATCCCTCTGAACTTAATCCTCACCATATCATCTAACCATCCACATCTATCTTACCTACTCTAATTCCAGCACCAGTTATATTACAAAATTTCTTGGACCAACTCACCAACCTTAATATCAAGTTAAGTCATCAAAGAACCTGTATTCCACACTCCAAATCCTCCCAAATACAATCCTTCTCCACTCTAGATTATTAATCCCTACCCTCCAATCGACCTCAACCTCCTCATCACCTACCTCATCCCTAGACACCCCTATCTAAGCCATTGTCTAGTATCTTCCAACAATTGAATGATGCAAAAGTGATCCCCTTACATGACATCCACCCAGAGTGATTCAAAAAGACAAAACCTAAATGTTATAAAGAAGATCACTATTGCATCTACCACCATTAAAAAGGTCATGATATTGAAGAATATCAATATTTTCAGTGTATAGTACAAGATCTACTATATCATGAAGAATTAAATGCCTCATTCACATAATCCCCTCCCAATGACCCCTTCTTGCTTTGGGTTCCTCCTCTTCAAAATTTTACCTCTTCTGTCTACCTCCATATCACATACAATCACCAATCAAATTCATCCACCCAAATCATGCCCATCCCTACCAATCGAATTAAACCCGAACATATCAATATCCTTCATTTGTGTGCATTTAATACCTAGATCATATTCCACTCTATCTTCTTGTATATAATCAATTTAAAAAAACAATGCAAAATCAAACACACAAGTTCATGTCACACACACTCTTCATTTTCTAATCAATTCAATTTTTCCATGTTCCCATTCTTATTTTTATTCTTTCTCTCTACTTCCTTGTACATCACTCCTAGTTGTACGATCACACTTTGAGCGGCTACATACCATGGACTGGTGTGTTTTCTCTCTTTCCCATTTTCCCTCTTTCTTCTCTCCCCTCTTTCTTATTTCCTCTTCTTTACTTTTCTTCTCTTTATCTCTTTCATTCTCTATCATCTTTTGATCCATCACCTTTGTGTTCTCAATTTTTTTCAATGCTACCTTGATCATTGTTCAGTTAAGTTTGGCATGCATCGTTATGAAGAATTTTAGTTGTATTAATTAAGGGTGTCTTCATAGTCATAGTTTTATAATGTGTTTACCTACACTTTTCCATAATATTCACTATTCACATATCTATAGTTCACCATGCTTTGTCTCTTTCCTCTCTTAGGTTTGGAGAATCTTTAGGTTCTTTTAGTTGCTCAACCATACCTAGTGTCTCAATCAAGCTTTATTGAAAGTCATATATCACTTGATATCTATAGGCATTCCTAGTTATCTTATGTTTTATCTTGGACCATGCCCAATCTCATATAATAATTATATTTGGAGTCTAGAAAAAATGAAACCAAGAGTACCTTTGGCCATCAAGTGAACGGTTTGCCCTGCAAATCTTATCATGCCATAATATTACCCCAAGGATCCATCTTACAAAAAAAGAGAAGCAAACAAAAAAGAGGTATCATCATTAGTTGTATCAATTATCATGGATCCTAGGGATTTTTATGTCTCCACCAGGGCTATAGATGCCTGGCTGGTAGTGGAGCAATATCAAAGGATTATGGGGATATCTCCATCAAGGTTATAGATGCCTAACTAACAATGGAGTATGCCCTCTATGCAGTGACAAAACTATCATATTAGTGATCTTATTTTGTATAGACCTTTGTACGCTCATGGATGATCTAGCTTATAATGGCTTGAGTCACAATTGGTCAGTCCTCCCTTGCTCGAAATTGGAAATGAACATCACTGCACACACTGGTATTTGAACAACTTGACTCCTTTGGTTGGTCTTAGTATCTTCAAGTGCTTATTTTATTAGTAGATGAATTTGATCAATTTCACTAAGGTTTTTGAGTTTCCTAAAAGGACTTGTCGATTCTTCCTTCCCAGCATAGGCAAAATGACAAGTCATACCACCTTTGTCCTTATAGTTTATACATTTCCTATATCCATAGTGTCACATTCACTCCATTCATTTTGTAATTATATCAGTACCACTGTGTTGACACCATTGATTAATTATTCAATTCATGAGTAGCAATATGTTGTTAGCTTTTGAGTGATAATAAAATATGCATTCATCTCTTTCTAATCACTACATATCCCATTACCTATATTTGTTATTTTATACTTTTTCAATCATCTATTGTGAGTATCATTACATGCATATCATTACAGTCATTTTATCCACACATACACACATCATCTTCATATCATTTCAAAAACAAAAAGAAGAAGAAAGAAAGCTCACATTTTGAAAACTTTACTTGCCATCATATCCCCTTTCTTTTGCTGGGACAAAAGCATAATTAAATCAAATCAAATCAATCAATTCAATCAATACAATCAAATCAATAAGCAACTTGGGGGTGTTTAAAGTATCATACCTTCCCCATCAATCATAAATCAACTTGGGGGTATTTAATATTATTATACCTTTCCCATCAATCATAAAATAACTTGGGATGTTCAAGGTATTGCAACTTCCCCACCAATCAATCAATCACATAACTCAATCAAGGTTTTTTGAGTGAATCTCGTACCCAGTAATATACTCTAGTACACATGGCAATTATAGTGACTAGTTATACAATCTAGTTGGATGGGTAGATTACCATAAGGGAACTTGTAGTATCTAAAAAAAACACACACACTTCCACTCAAGCCATGTCTCACTCTTCAACCATCCCATATCCATTCTTATATTATCTATTCCACCTTTTATCGAGAGATATGTCGCTATCGTCTATTCCTTCCTCCATAAAATCATTGCTTGAGGGGGTAGACAATACCCATAAAAATTTATCTCAAATCAGTTCAATACTCAAACACCCAATTTTGAAGTTACATTGATTTGGGAATATTTGCCCGAGGCTATATTTAACCCTCCCTCTACTAGGGAAAATAGCATAACTCATTTTATTTTCTCAAAATTCTATTCAAAAATTTGGTTCAAAGACTCAAAATTCTAATCAAATTAATCTCATCAATTTGTTAAAGGAAAATATTAAAGGGCATTGGTCTCCTTCATAACTGGGGCATCTTGCATTGTCCTTGATTTGAGATAATCTTGTGTCACCCTCCTCAAGGCAAAAGTTATTTTCATCATTTGCCAATCATTTTCATAGTCCATCATCAATCCAACAATTGATGTCATTGGTTTTTTCACCATATTGTGTTTTCACACAATGTGGTACAAAAAGGAGCATCTATAGACACCTAAAAAGTGTCACATTTGCAATGGTTAGTATTAATATTTAATAATATGTGCAATTATTTTAATTAATATATTGCAACCTTATAAATTATTAATATTGACTATTCTAGCCCCTTTGACCCACTTTAGCCCCTTCCTATGCCTAACCATGGTCATCATGAGACCACTCCACTATTTTAACCCTGGTTCACCTAACTCTAGTTGGCATTTAATTCCCCTCTTTCCTCCACATTCTAAGCTCATTAATGCATTTGGGTGAGGATTCCCTCCACCCAAGCACATTGATGAGAAATTCCATTTTGGTGGGTGAGGAATCTCTCCACAAAAAGGTATTAGTGAGGCACATCATAATATATTACGGCATATCATAATGCATCATAGGGTGTCATAGCCCAAATAGAGAGAGTTGCATATTTGTCCATCCAAGTGGTAAAAACTTAAAATTTCACCCTTCCCTCACCCAAGCCATTTGTCACCCATATTCTTCCCCCCTCATCACTCTCTTGTACCATTGGGAAATATTACAAATATGTCCCAATTTCATTTCACTTAGGGAGGAGCACACAAAATACTAACAAAATTTTGTCCAAATTTCTTTAGATCTCTTGTATATGATTTTGAATTTATGATTGTAGGTACATCATTCAGAGAGCTTGAAGGCATCGATTATGGAGTCTTTTCAAAGTGTTTACTAATATTTTTTTTGTAGTTATGCTCACCTTCAATATCCAAATTGCACCAGATCTACATCAGAGGCTTTGAAATAAATCCAAGAAGGTCTGGATTCAAGCCTGAAACATTTGTCAAAAAACAATAGCAACCACATTGGATGGCTACATAAAAGCACAACTACCTTGGGTGGCTACATATAAGTACAAATTACCTAGGCAACTACATAAAAACAACTATCCTGGGTGGTCACCCAAGTGCCAGATAACCACCATGGACAACCACATAGGAGATAGACCCACCCTCACTATTTTGGACATAAATTAGTCATCCAGACTAAGATTTCCATGAAATTGTGAGGGTAGATTCTTGACAACCAGAGGAAGATTCCCACAAGTTTTTAGCTCATTTGGAGGAATATAATCCAACCACCATAGGTAACTTATCCTCAAATGTAGATAGAGATCCAAAATTAATATCAAGTAGCCAAACAAGATAAAATTAAATAGTTTATCATGTTTTGTAAGAATTTTACATAGTTTAGTAATTTTTACAATTGATTTTTTAATGTTTTGTAAGCTTTTTTTACCCTTTCTCATGATTTTGGGCCTCATCGTAGATGTTATTTATGCTTTCATTGTGAACTTGTGTGCAGGTATTGGGATCTGCATAGAGGCTTGGGAGGTCAAGCAATGTGACTTCAAAACCCTCCCACAACTTGTGTGATCAAGGAGATAATTTGTGATACCATAGAACTT
Organism: Wollemia nobilis; assembly: GCA_028583015.1. Classification (NCBI taxonomy): domain Eukaryota; kingdom Viridiplantae; phylum Streptophyta; class Pinopsida; order Araucariales; family Araucariaceae; genus Wollemia; species Wollemia nobilis. Next base: position 1,522,517 of record JAQPPZ010005611.1, read on the forward strand.
ATTTGCAAAGGAAAATCCTCCATTTTGGGAGGTCGATTGTAATTGAAAGGGTTGATTTGTAAAGAATAAAGTTTATTAATATCAATATGAAATATTTTTTTTCAATCTCGTTATTATGGTGCATTTCCTCTTTCGAATATATATATATATATTTGTATATATATGTAGATGTGTATATATCTGGCATGTTCCTTGGGTTGCTTCTTCTACTCCTTTTGAGGCTATGGGAGATTTTTTGGATCATCCAACTTTTGGGGAACTTACAACAAAGTTATTTTCCCATATATGGTCAATATGTAGAGGAGATCAAAAGTTGAAGGTTCTTCATCAATTAGATTTTTCTCTAGATCCATCAACATGCCTACAAGCCCTTTTAATTTACCTTTTAGATTTCTAGGACTACTGGTGTTTATAGACTATACAAGTGTTAGCATTATGAAGATAATTACATGCCAAGCACAAATAGTCCTCCTGAGTAGTGGATGCTTCCTCATCTTGATCTTTGATAATAAAAATTTGCTTTCTAGCAATATTGCTAGTCAAATACCCCTAATATTTTGAGATGTAGGGTTATCTTCACTACTGATATCCATCATACCTCCTTTTAGCATTTTTTCGCTCTATTATTGTAATCTTATATATTTTTTACCACAACTTCATCTCCTAGATCTGTACTGATTCTTTTAACTCCAAGGTAGGTAGGGATGGTACAAGACTTGTTGGATTATTATATTAGGGATAGGATTTATGTGTAAGCAAGGTGGCCAAAAAAATGGTTGATGATGCCAAAAATGAGGCTTTTTGATCCATTTGATACGTCTTTGAGAAATATGGAATTGTGACTTTGGGAAGAAGCTTGCCAACTAATAAGTATGTATTTTTTGTTGTAATAGCAACTTGGAATATCTGAAGAAATATTATCTCATTGGATTACTAGATTTAAAGACTTAAGTCTATAATAAAAGCATGAAGGTAGTAGATGTGGGATTGGGCATGTGATGGTCTTATATCTTGAGAAAATATTATTTAGGTTTTGCTAAACTAGATATTGAAATATGTGATGTTCTCTTGAGAATTCCTTTGAATAGAGTTGAATCAAGTGAGGAGAGAAATAGAATCCCCTAAATTATTGAACTCTAGGATAAATGGTTTAACAAGTTCATTCCATGTGCTAATACTGCCTTCCTCTAATGAACGATATGAGACTAAAATCTCACCCCTAAAAGATAAGGTTAATAATATCACCATTATATCCTCATGTTTAATATTGTGCATAAAAGCCAGGGTAGCTATATCTTGAAAATATTTATATGTGGTATTCTCACTACCATCAAATGAAGAAAAATATTTAAGAGTAGTTTGTGGGATATCATGGAGGCCTTGAAGATTAAGGGGTTTGACACTATTCCATCTAGGGTATATGCAACCATCCATAGTTATAGGTGGGGATATAGTAGGTGATTGTGGAGACATGACCTATAGAGGATTGAGGATTTGAACAAAGAAAGCATAGATAGGTGAAAGTGACTTACATTTTTAGCATGTATTGATGGTTGATAGTTTAATGAATTGCATTGGTTCTTTTAGCTTCTTAGCCTTTGATCTTGTTAGAATGATATTTGAATCTACATCCTTCCAACAAAGTCATCTATTCTTAGGTTCTTGAAATTGAGTCACCACGTGAAGAAATATTTATCTACTTTAGAGATCAAGATCTTCACCTTAACCTTGACCATATGGGGATGCAAGTGTGCCAATATATTATTAATTACATGGTGGTTTTGACTTTTAATCAAGCTACCATGCATTATAGTCCCATCAAGTGTGCAAAAAACTCTTGATCCTTGTATGGTGGGTGTTTCCTTTTGATATATTCATGAAGTCTTCTTGTTTATGGGATAAATTGATGCAATTTGGTCCCACTGAACCTGCCAAAAAATCTTGATGCTTTGATTTTCCTAGGTATGAAATGTACACCCTAGACCAAATTCAATATTGGATGATCTAGAAATACTTCTAGATCAACCTCCAAAGAAGGCCAACTCCTTGAAAAAGATAAAAGGAGAAAGGTAAAGGTATGAGAGAGAAGTGTTAGGGGGATTGATTAAAATATGGCTAAAACTTAGCTAACAATATTATTTTTATTTGTATGAGCATAGACCACTCAGTATAACTAAAACCTAACAGACTATTCAAATGAAGCTATGAAGAAACCAAAAGAAGCATAAATACTACAACATTCTTCACATTATGATCAATAGAAGCCAAATAATGTTAAGTCTAATAGAATTTAATTAAACTATGAATTGAAGTAAGCCAAAGAGCTTAAAATCTAACAAAAATTCCTCTAATCAAAGCATAATCAGAACTATTAAAATTATGACAACATCCAACATTTCAAGTGCTCTGATAAAAATAAGCCAAACAATTTTAAGCCTAATAGAATTTACTTCAACTATGAATTGAAATAAGCCAAACAACATGAAACCTAACATAATTTACTCTTATTATAGTGTAGATGAGAATATTGAAAGTGGTAAATATCACACAAGTTAACAATTCTTCATACTACAATTGAGGTAAGTCAAACAACTTTGGATTGTCATTGAGCAATGTACACATATAGCCTACAATAAGTAAATATTGAAATACTTGATCCCTTACAATGAGGAGGATTACTCCTTTTATAGCTTTTGCTAGGCTAAAATGAAAGTAACTACTACATATAATCATTGGCTAAAATTGATTAGGCATGATCCTAGGTTGAGCTAGCACCACTTGGTATTTTCTTGTCAAACCTGAGTCAATTATGATAATAGGATCCTTAGTTATGCTTCATGGAAGTGGTTATTGATTTCCAGCTCTAACACATGCTACATGGTCTAGCTGCTTTTGACTGAGGTACCAGGTGTATTCCATGTTGAGATCCCCTAGTATGGGATGTTGCTACTATGTTTATTACCTTCTTAGTTTCCTTCTTGCATTTATTTCATTACACTAGATATCATATGACTTGTAAGCCTTGTATTATGCTAGATATTTGAAGCACTCTTGCTGACATTAGCAAGAAAAAACTTCTAGCACACTTGATCTTAGCTCGACTTTTGAACTTATATAAGCAAAATGTTATTGGTTGCTTCCTACCATTTTACTTTGCACTTGTCTAGAACTTTTTGAAAGCTAAGTGACATCATCATCAAGACGGATAAATTTAGTCTTTGACACTTTTTTGCCTTATGAGTCCCTCACTTTGTCAAATATTTTAAAATAATTGCTTACATTAGCATAGAGAAGTTTTGGCTCACCTCCATTATAGGTATGACACTAGTTCGGTTTGGCTATAACCTTTTTTGACTTGAAAGATTAAGTCCAACTTGAAAAATATTGAGTTTGGAATTGCTCTCTTTAACTTCCAAAAAAAATACTTGAAAGAATTATATCTTTGAACAAGTCCTTCGAGCTTGAATGTTTATTCTTCTCTTGGCCTGACAAAAGCCCTTTGATGTTTATCTGCTCCTTGCTTGTTCCTTAATGCTTTCGATGTTGCCACAAGCTTTGGATGACTTTCATATGGCTCAATAAGCTTAGACAAGATTACTGACCTCTTGCATTATCTCCCTTCTTTTCTTTCTCAATTATTCTTGGGTTTTGCTTCCTCGGGGTCTTGTTGGTGCTTCTTTGTGATTGCATCAGGGTATTGGATGTGATACAAACCCAATTACCAAAAGAGAATGGCTTCATCTACTAACCACCCCTTTGATTGAGGGATGTGCCTACAGATGCTAAGAGGATGCAAACCTTGCAAAAGGTGAACCCCCTTTAGTTACCACTAGAAAGGCTCTAAGACTCCTACCTATGGTGAGGTTTAGTTTAGCTACCACCGAAAAGGTTGTTAGTAATTAATTTTTTATTTTGATAAATAAACATAGCCTTGTGCTTCCATTATTACCATCTTTAAAATCTCTAAAGCATTAACTATATGATAGATCAATGGAACTTTAGATCCTCTCACCTTAATGAGCTTTGGACAACAATTCAACTTAAAATTCCTTTAAGTAGGATTTGCTTAGTATAGTGAAATTTGGATAATATATATAAAATTTTTCACAACCAAAATTTCATTAACTATGAAATTATATATTTAAATGGATAAGGTACTTGTTCCACGTCAACGTTCACGTTCGACCTCACAATCAAACGGTAATAAAGTTACTGAGGTTAAAAGGCAACCAGCTTTAAGGAATCCTCAACTTGCAGGTGACCGGGGGGGCCGATATGTCCATATCATCTCAACGCATGACGTTAAGACTGTCGGCACTTATTCTCGAAAGTATTGGTCTGCCTGTGTGTTTAACATCAATGTCACAGGCAGCCTTGTTTGTTGGTCGAAATACACATCATGACTATTTCAGGGCCATCCTGTGCTTCCTCGATGTCGTAATGATCCACCTTGGGTTTCGAAATGTCAAAAAGTTGATACTTTCCGTCGTGCACGGCATAGACTATGATAACTATGATAGACGTTACGGTTGCACCCTAAATGCCAACATCATACACTGCCACCACCGATGTTGCATACAGAAAGGAAAGCTGAACAATCAAGATACGCATGGTATACTATTATTTAAACAAAAAATTTAGTACAAGACAGAAAGAAATAGTACAGAATCGCTTGTTGCTAGTCCTGCTTGTTAAAATTGGCTAACTTGGTTACAATCATCTTTAATGGAGTAGTACTAGTAGTAGTATTATTTTCTGGTTAAGGCAGCCACAACGTGAAAAAACTGCAGTTCATCGATGAGTGCCGTGGAATAGTGAGCAGCTTTCTTCTCCATTCTCTTGAACAGTTCGTCGCTTAAATCCCTGCCCACATGAGCGTCGACTAGCACTCCGCAAACGCTTCTGCACGAGTTGGTATATGCTCTCGCTAACTCCTCTTTGTCCTCTGAGCATTCTACTACCAATGGACTGCCCCCTCTGAAGATATCCACTTTCTTTATTTTGAAGGAATTCTCCATCTCCACCACCTCACGGAACTCGCCGGCTGTCGGTGCGAAGAATGGGACGTTGAATGAATCCCTCTTTTCAGCTTCGATTAACCCCTGAAATATTCAGGCACATAGCAATTCAGTTAAGCCCAAGAAACGCATAAATCTGAAATATAGTACACTAGCCTTTCATATGGAAGTCCAACCTAAAATAAGATTGAAAAGAAGCCTACAGAATTCAGTCAGCACCATACCCTTTGTCATGCATATCATTTACAATTTGCCTCTAAAACTAAAGACTACACTCTTACCGGCGCTCTTCAAGTTCTATGAAAAAATCTTATCATAAAATTTTGTTTATACTAATATTTATTTATTTATTATTGTCAATAGTATTAAAGAGGAATTTTGTTTATACTAATATTTGTTTATTTATCATTGTCAATAGTATTAAAGAGTTTAATAGGTATTGAAGAGTAAGTATTGTTATACATACCTTGAATATAAAAATTAATTATATTATTTTTAGAGAAATGATTACATTCATAATTCTTTTTTTGAAACTGTAAACATCAAAATTGTGTGGTGGGTTTTTGTGTTATTACCTCGTCCACCAAATCGTTCCATGCCTGTTCAAAATGGGTACCGAACAAGATGCCGCCTCCGCCTTGGTTTATGGGGTCGTGGAACGTCCTTCCCAAGCAAACGAGGAACATGCATCCCCCGCTTTTCATCTCTGCCGATCGTGCTCGCAGGAATGTTTCGAAGTCGTTTTTGAATTGCTCTCGGTATGCATTGGCCGTTAAGGGCGATCCCCTGTGTATGAACACCCGCCCTTTGTTCCACGCCGGCGAGTTCGGGTCCTGCACAGCAGCTGGAACCTGCACTAAGCAAAAGGATTTAAGCTTCGATTAAAGAAGCTATCTTGCACATAATCGAAAATCTTATTTCGGGAACAAATTTTAATATAAGAATATGTTAACGGTTTGTACGAGAACAACATCACATAAAACAGTTAGAAAGGAAGAGGGCCTACTACCCACATGCCACAACTCTAGCTTAGAAAGCAAGTGATAAAAACATACATCACATAAACCAATTAGAAAACAAGAAAACCAACTACCCACATGCCACAGCACAGGTTAGAAAGCAAGTGATAAATGCAAATTGATGAAGTCACATAAAACAGTTAGAAAGGAAGAGAGCCAATTACCCACAGTTAGAAAGGAAGAGGACCAACTACCCACATGCCACAACTCTAGCTTAGAAAGCAAGTGATAAAAACATACATCACATAAACCAGTTAGAAAACAAGAAAACCAACTACCCACATGCCACAACACTAGGTTAAAAAGCAAGTGATAAATGCAAATTGATGAAGTCACATAAAACAGTCAGAAAGGAAGAGGGCCAACTACCCACATGCCACGACTCTACATTAGAAAACAAGTAATAAAAATATACATCACATAAACTAGTTAGAAAATCCATGTGCCATGCCACGACACTAGGTTAGAAAGCAAGTGATAAATGCAAATTGATGAAGTTAATGACCTAGTAAAGAAATTGCTACGAGAAACGAAGTGGTAATTCGACCTGTGAAAGCCAATGCAGAGAGAAAGAGGAGTGAACAATGTGAAGGGTGGTTGAAGGAAAGAGTCGCTTGTAGAAGGAACCCGGCACGCCCGCGGCAAAGTACGATCTCAATGCATTGTCCTGCTTTTCATACGTGCAGGCTTCTCCTTCCATTAATGGTGGAAGAATCTGGAACAGAGTGTTAAAGTCGTTGGAAGGCAAATCCGAGAAGAAGACTTGGAATTCAGGTATGTGGAGGGAGTTGAGCTTGTACTTGTTGGCCATATAATTCACTATGAAATCGGCTATGACCAGTGTGTTCTGCCCGGAAGAACAACCCAGGTCGGCTATGGTAACGATCTGGGACAGAGGAAGATCCATGTTGTTCAAGGCCTCTTCGAGCAAAGGCCTCAGAGATTGCAGATGTTTGGCCTGCACATGACAAGAAAGGGTCCCAAAAAACACAAAACTAAACAAACAAATTTTTTTTTAAAGAAACTAACTATTGTAGTCGACTAAAACGAAATTAATATTAGAAGAATGTGAACTTACCTGTCCCTGACAATTTCTGGCATAACTTGTTTCACCGTCTCCTCCTTGCATGCAAAACAGCTTTTCCAATATGCGGGAAGTATCTGGGGAAGTAGAGTTAAGAGGTGTTGGGCTTTCCATGGGCATAACTCTTTCACTATTACTAATACTATTGTTATTCCTAGTACATGGTGCAGCAGCAGGAGTGGGCTTTACAAGTGAAATGGGCCTCATTTTCTGCAGTCTAAGGATAAGAGAAAGATAGGTCGGATAGAGCATAGTACAGAGGATCGAATTCTATCTTACCCACTGCCTAATTGGGAACGAGATAATCTCGGAATTTATAGAGTGAAGAAAGCCTGGTCCAGACCTGTCCCAAGGCGTACGAATCACACTTTTCTTTTCCCTTTATCGTGGACAACAACTTCTTCTCCGCCTGGTAATTCCACTGATATATTCCTATCACCAAAAAGAAGGTCATAATATGGTCTTCTATGGTCTTCTAGTGCAACAAGAGAACATCATTTGTAGGCCAACCCCACCTGCAACTAGAAGAAAAGGACTCTTCATGAAGAATTTTTATTATTTTTATAAATCAGGAGATCGTTAGCATTGTAATGGGAACTAAATTTTTTCAAAGGAGACTTTTTGGGTTCTTTTTGTAAGCATAGTTTTCAATGTGACTTATTAACCGTTAATAAACAAATAAACATGATACTTAGGACGTATTGACCTCTGCAATTAAAAACTATTAAAGCTTCAGTTCTCGAAACCATTTACGACCATAAATCATGCCATGTCTGAGACATGCTAGGGCCAAATCAATTCAATGTTGCCTTCACCTTTTTTTTGCTTTCACATGATGACTGCACGTCCATTATTAACAAGTTTTTCTAAAATCAATTCATGGAGACTAATGTATTGTTTTTATAAGTAGTGGCATGATTCTATTAACAACCTTCTTCTCTTATAAGAAGAAGGGTTCCACAGTCAAAGTACAAATAGAGTGTGGAAACGTATGCTACAAGTACAAGAGTAAGCCAAGATTCTAAACAAATTAGAGAGTTAACATACCTGGTGTCACATGAGGAGCTCGCATAAATAAAGTTAATTGAACTTTCACTTGTATATGAATTATAGTCTTTGTAGTCATGAGTCATGATGGCGAAAAAGTGACGAAAGATGGTGGAGAATAATGAAAATCTTATACTCAAAAGTATATTATATTATATTATATTATATTATATTATAATATGTAAACTTGTATTTATTTTAAAATGTAATAAATTTTATTTATATTACATATTTTAATTATAATATTTTTAAGATCATCACAAATATATTATTAGAATCTTGATTAGGATGTTGAGATTTGATTGCATTGTTGTATTATAATATTTAAGAAACACAATGTTAACATATCATTATAAAAACTTTTATTTAAATTCTTGTTTTTGGATTGATTTAATTATCTTTAAAGAGTAAATATTTTTTAAAAACATATTCTCCTATGTTCAAGGAAGGTGAGATAATTGTGTAAAAACAAAGAGTTCTACGTTAGAGACTAAGGTTCCAAACCTATGCTTGGATCTTAACATTTTATCAAATAATATAAGCAATGTCACTTACATAATGTAAGTGAGGTCATTTCAATCTTAGGTAATCAATAAAATAATATTTTAGTTTATATTTATTATTATTTTAATGGGTTATATGGAAGTGAAGCAACTTCACTTATATTCAATCATGACCACATAGTGGTATTAAAATAGTTTGGCAATTATGCACGTATCTCTTGGTAAGCTTCATACCTAAGTCTCTTCTTTGAAAGATAAGGAATATAACCGGTTAAGCTAATGAATATATCATTGATTGAAGATCAAATAATGGATATCATTGGTTGAAGTGCTAGTTCAACCAATTATATTCCTTAGGTGAGATCGATTTAACTTGATTGATTGAAGATCAGTTGATGGATGTCATTGGTTGAAGTGCTAGTTGACTATGTGTGTCAAAATTGGATGTCTAAAATATAAAACCCATAAAATATAAGTATATATTTAGAGTGAAACTAATATCCTCATACTTAGTTCCATAGAAACTCTAGTCTAAATGGGCTTCCAAAGTCCACTGAACCCGCACACCATTAGCCATATCAATTTTTATTTGCTTCTTCAAATCCACAAAAGCAATTATCATAAAGCAAGAGTATTTTCCTCTAGCTAAGGGCATCAACTACATAGTTCTCCTTGCCCTTAATATATAGGACCTCAAAATCATACCAATATAAAAAATCTATCCTTCTCCTCTATTGAGTGTTGAGGTTTGGCTAGGTGAATAAATACATCAAACTTTGGTGGTTAGTCCTAAGCTCAAATTGCTACCCAAGAAATAGTACCTTCACATTGTAAGGATATGAATTATTACTGTTAATTCCAAATAATAACTAGATAATTCAACTCATAATTGTTTAGGTTAATAGAATCATAGGCAATCACTCTAACCTCCTACATAAATACTCCATCCACTCCTTCAATGAATACATTTGTGTATAGGCAATCACTCTAACCTCACACTGATTTGTTTTTTCTTCCTGGCTACGTGGTTGGGGATGAAAGCCTTATGTATAAGTGTATTGATGGAAGGACAAAGTCCCCCAAAAAGTCAACTTGATGCACATACTTGAACGACTCTTCATCGAATGGAACCACATGAACTTGTCCCTCATGCACATACTTGACGCATTGGTGCAGGATTGAGGGTACGCATTGTATATCCCTGATCTAGGGATACCATCGAAGGATGTTATATTGCATCATCCCTTCTAACACATGACACATCACAGGGATGGTCTTATTTCCTACCTTTATAGGCAAAATTATTGTGCCCATGGTGGAGCACAGTGCATCGTTGAAATCCCTAAGTGTGTAGGAAGTCGAGATAATATTGGACTTAGGAATCTTCAAGTGCCCTATAGCCTTGGTAGTGATGATGTTGATCAACGAGCCTATATCGATCAGTCACCGCTTGAATGGTATATCATTGATTGATGCAATAATATGCAAATATGGATCTACTAAGGTAGTAGGGACTACCTTAATTGCGTGATCATAAAAATGAATCATAGGCTCTTGGCACTATTGTACTTGCCCCACAAAATGTGTGAACACATCAAGGTTTTGGGACTGGAGTTTGATTAATTTCAAAATCTCCATTAGAGTCTCCCTCTACCTAGGGGACTGCTGTATAAGCTCGTAAATGGATATCTTGGCCAGATTTGTTTGTAGATTTTGTTCTAGTCTACTCTAAATAGTTACCATAGGTCTCGTTAGTGGACTTGAAGGATTATTATGCACCTATATCTACTGAGGTGCAACTGGGATATTAATGGGAGCTGATGGAGGATGTGGTTACCCATATCTCTGACTCCTACTTGCCATGTTAACTAAATCAACTATTCTGATGTATCCCTAAGTAAGTGGCTCAACTCAAACCTGTTTGACTTGGGATCCCTAATTTTTAGGGACCTCATGATTGGGTAATAGATTCATGAATATCCCCATATATCTATTATCAGGAGCTAGCAGGTTGTCAACTCTTAGCTCTCCCTTTTCAATCATGTTTTGTACAACATTATTGAATTCGATGCAATTCTCGACATCATGCCCATGTATCATGTGATATGGGTAGTATTGATCTTACCTATATCCCTTTGGCTTGGTATGATTAGGTTAGAGAAGTTGAATGTTAGGAAAAATTATCCTTCGTACCTCATTCAACTGATTAAATACCAACTACATCGATTCATTTAGAGGTGTGAAATAATGAGGTGAACAACGCACTTTGTTCAGGCCCTAGTTGTTCTTAGTATCATATTTGGCTGATGGGGGTGAGCCTGATAATTTTGGGTTTGCTGTCCATTCCCCTCCTTTAGTGTGGCCAATACAACCTGATTAACCTGAGTAGTCTTGGCCTGCTTTTGCTTATTCTTGTTATTCTAATTGTTCTTGCTCTATTCTTTCTTGTTTCAAAGCTTGAGGTCTCCCTCATCGACCTTAATGTCTTCAATAAGATTGGTTTGAGCCAAGGCTTCTTCAAATAATTCATATTCTTACAGCTGTAATAGCAGAGAGATGTGCTTTGCACAACTTTTTGTGACCATTCGAATAAGCTCTTTTGTGGGGATGGAGAATGATAGTTTTGCCATGATTTTTCTCCACCTATCCCCATAGTCCATCACTGGCTCGTCATCATACTATATCAAGTTGGCCAAATCAAATAGGTTCACCTTATTATTGGTACCAAAGGAGAAATATTCAAGGAAAACATTCACCAGTTGCTCAAAACTAGTGATGTTATACTTGGACAACTAGTTGAACCATTGAGTTGCTACACCAGAGAACGTTGTGATGAATGTCCTTGGCATCAAGGTGTCATTCTTCTCAATGTCGAAACACACATTCATGAAGTTGGTAACGTGTTCCTACATGTCTCCTTCACCCTTAAACTTATCTAGCCTAGGCATATCAAAGTGCCTAGGATATTCAAGACTCAAGGCTGAGGAGCACAAATTCTGGTTGTATATCTTGCTCAATATTGACTTCTATTCATCGATGTACTACTTCTCAAGAGACTTGACTCTCTTAGTAATTGTTCGATATGCCTTTGAGGAAATAATCTCATGTTCCTGAAGGTTTGCTCATGGTGGTAAGGGAGGTAACCCTGTTTTGGCCTAGTTTGGGTGTCTATACTCATCCCCCATAACCATGGATGGAGGTTCAAGATATGTTTATTCCTGGTATTCCATACCTACCCGTTCCTCATTGAATTGTGTTTGTTCGAGGTCCAGGTGTTGTTGATGCTATGAAGTGTGGTGAGCACATTCATTTCCTTACCTAGTGCTTCTCTCCTACTGAGAATTAGCACGTCTCTCATGTTGGTATCTCTCACCACTTATGTGTGCATCTGTTCGAGCTAGCCTCTCTGTTATCTCCTCATGCTCAACTATTTCTTCTCTTGAGCATTGTTCTTGTAGACATAGGTGCCTCTTCATTTGCTCTTCTTGATCAAGATCTTCTACACACTCACGCTCAATGCATAGTACTTCCTCTAACCTATGCATATGGTCAGATCGACCTTCTACTGAAGGTTCATACCTTTCTAACTCTATGCAAGGATTTCTAATGCATAGGCCCCTTAGGAAGGCTCCTATTGTGTGTTTGCCCTTGTCCACCATGGTGACTTTTTTTATGTACTATGTTATAGGTTGAGTACCCCATGATCTGAAGTAGTGTATGCATTGTGGGGTCACTTTGAAGCTTCCCCTGGTTCATTGGTGCATCTAGTGGCTATGTTATGCAAACTTCCTTAAGTAGAATTTTTGGTAGTAATACTTCTAGGAGTTTATCTCGAGGGAACTCGATCCAACTCATCAAGTTGTCAGGTTCTCCACGGTTGATCCCGTGGAGTCCCGTTAGCACCAATGAGCTCATAGTACAAGGGTACCCTACCATTTGTAGGGAGGCTTTAGTATATCCTGGGTCTATGACTGGGCATAGCCCTAGGGTCTTACCCCTTAGTGGGCTAATTTGTCCTATGTGTATCATATGAAACTTAGGGTCTTGCAACCCCTGCATGCCTATGCGATGCGGAGGCTTCAAGGCCTCCATCATCAACCATGTTTAGTAATTGTACAACTCTATCCCATGATACGGTCTGGACACAATGGCCTTCTTAGGTAATCAAGGTGATAGTAATTCTATTTTATCTTGTTGAGTCACTATTTGCTATAGGAGAAATGAGATGGATCCTCACTCCCGTGGAGTGGTCTGACTGTCATAGCCTTCTTCGGGTTTGGGGTGAAGCATCTCAATTTTACCATAATTATTTTGCCCCAAGTGGCCTTATGGTAATTTGCTCATCTTGTCAAATTGCATGGAGCACTAGTCACTGCAATCGCAAACTGTATAGGGTAAATAACTGGATATGAGGCTCAATTGGAATTTTTGTTGTTATTTGATTTTTAATTTTGGATTTTATGATGTTTTTGGATTTTGATATATGTAATTTTTTTGGTATTTATGCTTATTTTGGTTGCCTTGGACCGACAGGTGTGCTTTATGGCCTATTTTGAGGTGCTCTATGGTGAGAAATTAATAAAATTTATCCTTATTTTTAGCCATTATCAGGTCCAACGACCCCCAATTGCTACTTCTTGGACATTATTAGGTCCAGTGGCAAAAAAGTGCAGGTCGCTGATTCCAGCAGTGGCCGAGGAAAAGAGGGAAAATATAAATTTAAAAATTAGGATTTTTCAACTCATTATTTCTAGCTGTTAGTTTGTGCTTGTGAAGATCTGAGGTGTGATTGTTTAATTGCGATATGAAGTGCTACCAAATTTTCTATTGAGTGGACACAATGGCTAAGCAGGGGGAGGCTTTGAACAGCAGAGGAGCCGAAGCTACACATGTACCTTTCTAAACCCTTGTAACGACCCAAAAACACACAAACAAAAACATACAAAAATAGAAAGATATTTTTTTCCCCTAAGGAGAGAGACTCATGAACCCTTCATGAACCCCTAACCCAACCTAATATTTAAATCCCCTAAGTTTTCCTGAAAGCTACATCTCACGATATACCCTAACACAAATCCACTTTGTGTAGGCGTAACATGTGTTACTACAAACAAGTCTATATATCTCATCACTCTTGATGAGTTAGACTTATCATATTCAGTCAATCAAAGTTATACACGCATCACCATACCATAAACAAGCCATTATGTGTAGGTATGCTACGATTATTGTGAGTTAAGCTATCCATATCATCTATCATATGAGCTATCTTAACTCAGATGTAGTCTCTCCACAACTTAGTCTTTTATCTCCCTAAGGGGTCTCAATTCCCTTAGGTCTCCTATGTTCACCCTAAGGGGTTCTCAATTCCCTTAGGTCACCTATATTCACCCTAAGGGGTTCTTAATTCCCTTAGGTCAGCTCTGAGTTCACCCTAGAACTCTAATCTTGATCTTATAATTCCAATAAAACAAGAATACACCCAGATTTTAAAACAAGCAAAGCATAGTCACTAAGCAATCTAAAAAGAAAAGAAAATAAGGATCAATACTAAAAGAAAATATCATAAAATAATAGAGAATAATACACATTTTAAATCCAAATACAGTATTAATGTAAAAACACCTTCTCTACACCAATAACCAGTTATTGCATTAAATATTTGCATGGTAAGTCCATCGTACTCTAAAGATTAATACTATTACCATTAGGGATATCTCCCCACAATTCTAGACTACTTGAGCATAAGTAAATAATATAAAGTAAAATTACCTAGTATTTGGTTCCATTGAACTCCTCGCTTCTTCTTACTTCCCATTGGATATTTGAGGGTAGTAGGGTATCAGGATACTCATGGTTCAATATAGGCATGCCTCTAAATGCATCTATTCATTTACTTTGCCAAATTACAACTATACAAAATTTTATTAAGTTTACAACCATCTAATGCATAATGGATTTTATAAAAGACCCTTTACTTTTATTTTCACCTCTCATGTTCTCTTAGAGAGTCATCCAACATGTGCCACTTAGTTCAAGGTCTCACTTCAATAAAATCTATTCATTTTTTAAACCATTAAAGTCCCATACCTTTAACCTCTAAAACAAGTCCTTCAATCATTCCCTAAATAAAAGCCCCATAACTTTAATTCGAAGAATAATTCTAATCATCCACTTAATTCACATAAGATCAATAAAATCTAATAATTTTTTAAAGCATTAAAGTCCCATACCTTTAACCTCTAAAACAAGCCCATCATTCATTCCCTAAATCAAAGACCCATAAATTTAATTCTAAACATAAATCTAACCATCGATTCAATTCATGAAAGCTCAATCAAATTGAATCATGTTTTAAATCATTAAAGTACCATACCTTTAACCTCTAAAACAAGCCCATCATTCATTCCCTAAATCAAAGCCCCATAACTTTAATTTGAAGAATAAATCTAACCATCCATTTAATTCATGAAAGCTCAATAAAATCAAATCATGTTTTAAAGAATTAAAGTCCCATACCTTTAACCTCTAAAACAAGCCCATAATTCATCCCCTAAATCAAAGCCCCATAACTTTAATTCGAAGAATAAATCTAACCATCCATTTAATTCATGAAAGCTCAATCAAATTGAATCATGTTTTAAAGCATTAAAGTCCCATACCTTTAACCTCTAAAACAAGCCCATCATTCATTCCCTAAATCAAAGCCCCATAAATTTAATTCGAATAATAAATCTAACCATCCATTTAATTCATGAAAGCTTTGTCATCAATTCTATAACATAAACTTTGTCATCAATTCTATAACAAATTATGTTACCTTATGAAACACTCTAAAATAAAACCTACATCATAGACTTACTTAATCAAATATTTACAACCTTATTGGAAGATTCATAACCTTAATTCAAGATTCTTAATCTTATACAAAGACTCACTACTTAAATTAAAAAAGTAGCCTCTTCATGATCTTACTAAGCAAAGATCTTACTTTAATTAAAGTCACATAGTTTATATCTTTATTTAAAGGTCATACTTTAATTAAAAACTCCTAAGATAATTTTCAACCATCAAAGGTCTATTTTTTATTAAGGACCCATAAGGTGTTTCATAAAATCAAAGGTCTGTTTTAATATTTATTCCATAAGACATATCATAATAATAAAGGTATTCCTTGATATTTATTTTATAAGACATCATATAATATTCAAAAGTTTGCCTTAATATTTAATTTATAAGACATCATATAATATTAAAAGGTCTACCTTAATATTTAATTTATAAGACATCATATAATATTCAAATGTCTGCCTTAATATTTAATTTATAAAACATCATATAATATTCAAAGTTTTGCCTTAATATTTAATTTATAAAACATCATATAATATTCAAAGGTCCGCCTTAATATTTATTTTATAAGACATCATATAATATTCAAAGGTCTGCCTTAATATTTATTTTATAAAACATCATATAATATTCAAAGGTCTGCCTTAATATTTATTTTATAAGACATCATATAATATTCAAAGGTTTGCCTTAATATTTATTTTATAAGACCATATAATATTCAAAGGTCTGTCTTAATATTTATTTTATAAGACATCCCACCTTACTATTATCTAGGACCTTAGATTACTGAAGTTATGGTGGAAGTAACATAGGTTTGGCAGGGAGGTCAACGAAAACTACCTTGGAGTTCAAGGAGAGGACAAACAATCGCTCTCCACTTTGCCCAGGGTTTCATTAACTCAAATGTTTCCTTGCATGCACGATGGCCTTCCTAGTCGTGGTGCTTCATCACTCTTATATTGGGAAAAACACAGCTACAAAGTTTCCATAATAACTTATAGGCTCTTCTAGGCACGACGCTTTCTCACTCATATATTGGGAAGTCATAGCATTGCCATAAACACTTTGTGGCTCTTCTAGACATGGTACTATACTTCCTCACACAATGGGGAAAACACAGTGTTGCCATCAATGCTTGATGGCTTACAAGACACAACACTTCCTCACGTAGTGGGTAAAACATAGTGTTGCCATCAGTGCTTGGTGGCTTAAAAGATACAATACTTCCTCATGTAGTGGGGAAAAATGTTGCCATCAACGCTTGGTGGCTTACAAGACACAACACTTCCTCACACAGTGGGGAAAAACACAGTGTTTCCATCAATGCTTGGTGGCTTACAAGACACAACACTTCCTCACATAGTGGGGAAAAAATAGTGTTGCCATAAATGCTTGGCGGCTTACAAGACACAACACTTCCTCACACAGTGGAGAAAAATACAGTGTTACCATCAATGCTTGGTCTATGGCGAGGCCAAACTTTCATAAAAGTAAATAGTAAATATGCTCACAAGAAGCCCAAACCAACCTTTGTTTTTTTCCTGTGTTTAAATTAAAACAACTAAGCTTAAAACATTTGAAGGAACTTAACACACTACAAAGGGGGGTTTTAACCAGGTTCCATACTAATTTTATGTCATAAAAAATAAAGTATGCAACGGTAATCTTAGAAACGTCCAACCTTTATTCTCCTACGCTCTAGAAACCAATAGCTCCTTTGTTAGTTCCCTCCTTTGCTCGTTGTGCACTCCTCTACATTTTCTCCTGTTTCCTCTGCGTCCCCTCTCCTCTTTCTCCCGTTTCTTTTTTTATTTAAAACAATTTCCTAATTGTTTACTTTTCTTTTTTTTGAATAAAATATTTCTATCTATTATCAAATGGATTTTTTTTGTATTTTTTTTTATTTCATTTCACTAAATTTTATTAATGAATTTACAATATCATTAAAATAAACTTCTTCAATTACTTTTAAATGAATTTTTCATTTATCACAAAGATAAAGTTTATTAATGAGTTTAAATGAACTCACATCATCATTTAATCAAACCTCATTAATTTGTTTAAATGCACCTTCAATTTTCATTTAAACCTAATCCCTTTTTTTCTTCATAAAAACTTATGCTCACATAAAATTTCAAAATAACCATTTACTTTATGCAACTACATGCATTTTTGCAGTTGTTCTACTATTGAAATTCTAACATTAATATACCCAAGTCATAATTAAGGAAAGAGCAATCAAGTTTACAAAGCAACAAAGAGGGAATCTTTCCATCAACCCAATCACCCATCTCAACTGAATATTTTATGATAGCTACTAGGCTATCAACTAAGGCTCAAGGCGATCAGTCAGTGATGATTATCCCTTGCATAATGCATACCTATATGAAGGTATCTATCCATGTTACCTCTGTGTATCTTAATCATTATTTCTCCTAATCTTAAGTACCCTCGTTTCTAATGGATTTTTCTGCCTTCTCCACCTATGAGTGTACCTAATCCTGCACACTTGGAAATATGTTAATAGTAACATACCCTTCTAAATCAAATAAACATCATATAGTTGGTTTCATTGTTCAAACTAGGTATCACCACATCATAGGTTAATACATTGTTTCTTTGTGATAAATTTTCTGCTAGGGAAGGTCATGTCATCCTCCCCCACTAGAACTAAACATTGTCCTTAGTGTTTCCATTTTATCTAGTTTTTGATAGAAAAATAAAAATTATTACATTATATATCTTCTAAGTCCATGCAGAATAGGACTCTTGAACAATGGTATCACCACATCATAGGTTAATACATTGTTTCTTTGTGCCAATTTTTCTGTTAGGGAAGGTCATGTCATCCTCCCCTACTAGAACTAAACATTGTCCTTGGTGTTTTCAGTTTCTTTAGTTTCTGATAGAAAAATAAAAATTATTACATTATATATCTTCAAACAAAAAGGGAAAATAATTTCACATAACCTCCACTTTCTCCCAAGTGGCATTTTTCTCAAATAACTGGTCCCATTGGACCTTACATTTTTCAAGAGTCCTATTCTCCATAGACTTAGAATGAAACTCGAGAATCTTCACTGGCAGTACTTCAATGGCCTTCATATTTGCCATATACAAATTAGAAACATCCCACACATATTCAGGGTCAACAATATACTTCCTAAGCAAGGATATGTGGAAAGTGTCATGTATTTTGGACAGATTCAATGGTAATGCAAGTCGATATGCAACCAAACTAATATTTTTCATGATTTCAAAGGGTCCCACAAAATGTGGATCTAACTTCATGTATTTAATAACACTCTTCTTTTGCTTGACCCTTAATAACACCTTATCTCCAATAGAATACTCTCTTGGAGTCCTTTTTAGATCTACATAACTCTTTTGTCTATCCATAGCCTCCTTAAGCCTTTGCCTAATTTCCTTTAGCTAATATTCCATTACCCTAACCATTTTTGGCCCAATCACAACTCGATCTTCTAGGTTATCCTAAGATAATGGTGTTCTACACTTTTGCCCATACAAGGCATCGAAAGGTACCATTCCTGGCGAGGAGTGATGTCCATTATTGTAGGTAAACTCTACTAAAGGTAGACAATATTCCCAGTGAGACTTGTGATCCATGTAGTACATGCAAAGCATGTCTTCCAGAACTTGGTTTACCCACTCTATTTGGACATCAGTTTCAGGGTGGTAAGTTGAAATAATATTCAAATATGTACCAACTGCACTATGAAGGGATTTCCAAACTTTAGAAGTGAATTTGGAGTCTCTATCTGAGATAATTACCTCAAGAAATCCATGCAATCGGAATACCTCTTTTATGAATCTTCTAGCTACTACTTGAGCATCATCCTTAGTATTCCCCGGTATGAAATGAGTAACCTTAGTCAATTTATAGACCACTACAAATATGACATCATGTTGGTACTGAGTTTTGGATAAACCCACTATAAAATCCATGGATATAACCTACCATTTTTGCATAGGTGTCTCATGTAAATATAGTTTTCCTGTAAGATGTTGGTGTTTTGCATTAACCTTATGATATTCGAGGCATCAAGCAACAAAATTTGTGGTATCCTTCTTCATAAAATATGTTTTATCACATTTTGGCTCCTCCCAGATGAGCAAAATAAGGAGATTTATGGGCTTCTTGCATTATCAAGTTCATTAAATCATCCATCCTTGGTATGATGACCCTTCCATTATAACACAAAAAGTCATCCCTCATACTAAATTCTTTATTTACTTTAGGATCTATGTTCATCTTAACTCAAATTTCCTGGCAGTACTCATCCCGAGATTGCTCGTCTCACCCAATCCATAAGATCCAAGTGAATTTTAGTTATAGTTGCTATATATTTTCTCCTTCTTAAAGCATCAATGACTTTATTCTCCTTCCCTTTTATGTATTCAATCTCAAAATCATACTTAGAGAGGAATTCCACCCATATTCTCTATATCGCATTGAGTATTGGTTTAGTGAATAAATATCGTAGACTTTTATGGTCAGTCTTTAATTCAAAGGGTCTTCCCACCAAGTAGTGGTGTCAAACCTTTAAAGCATGCACCACTGCAGCTAATTCTAGATCATGTGTAGTATAATTAACTTCATTATTTTTTAGCTTCCTTGAAGTATATGCCACTACTGACTCTTATTGTGAGATCACCCCTACTAATCCTTCTATTGATGCATCTATGCATACTGATAAGTCCCCTTGTAGATCGAGAACCTTTAGTATTGGTGCAGTAGTAAGCTTTTGCTTTAGTAGTACAAAAGCAGCCTCACACCTTTCTGACCACTTGAATTCCTTTCCCTTCTTCTGAAGGTTAGTTATGGGTCCAACAATTTTGGAGTAATCCTTTATATAACTTCTATAATAGCTCATTAACCCCATGAAGCTTCGTACTTCAGTCACATTAGTAGGGGGTGGCAAATTTAGGATAGCCTCTATCTTCTTTGGATCCACAACAATTCCTTTTTCTGATATAACATGTCCAAGATATTGTACCTCTAGAACATAGAATTCACTCTTAGCCATATTTCCATAAAGTTGATTCTTCCTTAACAATTCTAACATGATCCTAAGATGTTTATTATGTTCTTCTTTATATGGAGAGTATATAAGGATGTCATCTAGGAATACCAAGACAAACTAGTCCAAGTGTCTTTGAAACACATTGTTCATCAAGTTCATGAAAGTAGTTGGGGCATTAGTCATTCCAAAGGGTTGAACCATAAACTCATAATGCCCATACGTAGTCTTAAATTTTTTTTTGTGAGTGTCTTCCTCACAAATCCTTAATTGGTGATACCCTGACCTTAGATCTATCTTAGTAAACACCTTGGAATCCTTTAGTTGATCAAATAAATCTTCAATCCTAGGTAAAGGATATTGATTCTTGATTGTAGCCTTATTTAGCATATTGTAATCAATACACAATCTTAGAGAATCATCCTTCTTTTTCATGAAAAAAACTAGTGCACCCCATGGTGACACACTTGGTTTTATCAAACCTTTATCTAATAATCATTGTAATTGAACCTTCAGTTCTTGCATTTCAATAGGATTCATCCTATATGGGGATTTATGAATAGGTTTGACTCCTATCATAAGTTCAATTGTGAAGTCAAATTATTGTACAAGAGGTATTCCAGGTAGGTCCTTCAAAAATACATCCTTAAAATCTTATAAAATTGGGTTTTGCCATAGTATTTCACCTTTATCATGGTCTTCCACTTCATTAATTTTTACTACATACACTATTCCTCCTCTTTTTAGGTCCTTTTTCAATTGCATAGCTAATAACATTTGAGGCTTAAACACCCATTTCTTGCTATGAATTCTGAGTCTCCTTCTGCCTTCTTCTACATACTCAATACATCGGTCTTGAAAATTAATCAAGGCTTTATGAGCTTGTGGTAAATCCATCCCTAGGATCACATCAAAGGCATGAAGGGGAGCTACATATAAACAACATTTTGTAATCCCATTAGATATAGTGACTTTTGCCATAGGATAACACTAGTTTACCGAGTAGGTCTACCTAGAACCATACTCAACCTTCCACCATTGATCCAAATGTCTTGGCATTTTTGACATAGTCCTTGCCATACTAGACAAAATAAAATTATCAGTGGCTCCACTATATATCAAAATTTTTACTTCCTTATTAAAAACCTTACCTTTCACAAGTAATGGGGTGGCTTATCCCTCTAGCTTCTGCTTCCCGGTTGCGACATAGATCCGATATTATGGTTTCTTTCCTTTTTCATTAGTTGTGCTAGTCCCTACTTGATATGGACACTGATTATAGTAATGAGGTCCCCAAAAATTGTAACACCCTTCCTTAGTTCCTTGCTATTTTTTAGGTTTATGATTCTCTATCTTAACTTCTGGAGCTGGAGCTTGCAACTTCTATTATTGAGGTTTGGTATTATTGTGTTTGTGATCCTTCTTATGAAATCTCTTCTTGAACTTATTCTAATTTCCATTAGGTTTCCTATCAATATTTTAGGGATTTTTAGTATTTCATTCTTGATCAAACTCCCATTTAACAAACCCATCACTATTCCTCTTCTTTAGCTTCGGTCGAGCTTGCTCAGATAAGGTGTTGTACTTAAAATAGAAGTGTGACTTTTCCTTCTTTTCTAGGCCGTACACCTTTTGCAATGACTTTGGCTCTTGCATGTCTACATAATGATTTATCCTAGACTCCAAACCAAGAGTGAACTTGTGGACCCACATTTTCTCATTATAAACAGGTACATACTTAAAAAATCTCACCAGCTTCTTCTAGTACACTTCCACTATGTTGGTTCCTTGTCTTAGACTGGAAAATTTCTCAAACTTCAATGCATAGAAATGCTCTGTTAGGTCTTAAATATTTTTATAAACTCCTCCATGGAGTGTTAATAGGTTTAATATTAGTTTCCTCATGGTGGGTTTCCCACCATTCTAGAGTAGCCCCTTCCAGGCTGATCATAGCACAAAGTGTTCGAGATCCTAATAAGTAGCCCTTTACTATAAAGTGAACCTCTACTTCTCTCAGTCGTGCTTTCATTGCATCCCATTCACCCTCCCCATAAAACTTGGAGATACTAATGTTTTTATGTCCCTAGCTATCTCATTTTCTTCCAAGGCTCTAGCTTGCACTTGTTCCATAGTTAGTCCACTATTTGGACCGACCTCTAAGCCTCTAACTTGCAAATTTTGGTTTGCAGTTCTTTCTAGCAATTGTCTTATCTGATCCTGCATAGCAATGACCATTACGGTGAGGTCTTCTACCTCCCTATTGGGGCTTGTTGGTCCCCCATTCTATTTTTATTCTTAAACACTACTTTGTCAAGTTTACCTAGGTGTAGACCTCCCTCTTCCAGTCTTAGGTGACATATTAACCTGATTCCATCCAAGAAAGAAGATTAGATTACAATTTTATCTAAGCTGTATCTCTAATTCAAACCATAATACAGAGTTCTCTTGCTAAATGCATTAACAAATATAACTAGGGTAATATCCCAGGTTAGGATGTATCACTAATACCGAAGCCCATACTAAGGCATCCTACATCCACTCGCCCTTGGGGTTGATTCTTGTTAGATCTTAGCAAATAGGGTTCTAGGTCATACCAAATTTAGCCTTTACCTTAATCAAGCCTTCAATGGAGACATATAATTCCCTTCAACACACATATAAGCTCTATACCCTCGTACCTAGTGCTTTGATACCAAATGTAATGACCCAAAAATGCACAAATAAAAATATACAAAAATAGAAAGAGTTTTTTTTCCTGAGGAGAGAGACTCATGAACCCTTCATGAACACCTAACCCAACCTAATATTTACCTAATATTTAAATCCCCTAATTTTTCATGAAAGCTACATCTCACGAGATACCCTACTGCAAATCAACTTTGCGTAGGCATAACATGTGTTATTGCAAACAAGTATATCTATCTCATAACTCTTGATGAGTTAGACTTATCACCCTCAATCAATAAAATATATACACGCATAACCATACCATACACAAGCCATTATGTGTAGGTATTCTATACTATGTTAAGCTATCTTAACTCAGATGTAGCCTCTCCACAACTTAGTCTTTTATCTCCCTAAGGGGTCTCAATTCCCTTAGGTCTCCTATGTTCATCCTAAGGGGTTCTAAATTACCTTAGGTCACCTATGTTCACCCTAAGGGGTTCTTAATTCCCTTAGGTCACCTCTGAGTTCACCCTAGAACTCTACTCTTGATCTTATTATTCCAATCAAACAAGAATACACATAGATTTTAAAATAATCAAAGCATAGTCGCTAAGCATACAGAAAATAAAAGAAAAGAAGGATCAATACTAAAATAGAATATCATAAAAGAATAGAGAATCATACACATTTTAAATCCAAATACAATATTAAAGTAAAAACACCTTCTCTACACCAATAACCAATTATTGTATTAAATCTTTGCATGGTATGTCCATCTTACTCTAAATATTATTATTGTCAGCATTAGGGATATCTCCCCATAAAATAAAATTAACTATTATTTAGTTCCATTGAAATCCTCACTTCTTCTTACTTCCCATTGGTTCTTTTAGGGTAGTAGGGGATCAGGATACTCATGGTTCAAGATAGACATGCCACTAAATGCATCTATTTATTTACTTTTCCAAATTGAAACTATAAAAAATTTAATTAAGTTTACAACCATCTAATGCATAATGGATTTTATAAAAGACCCTTTACTTTTATTTTCACCTCTCATGTTTTCTTAGAGTTTCATCCAACATGTACCACTTGGTTCAAGATCCCGCTTCAATAAAATCTATTCATATTTTAAAGCATTAAATTCCCATACCTTTAACCTCTAAAACAATTCCTTCAATCATTCCCTAAATAAAAGCCCCATAAATTTAATTCGAAGAATAATTCTAATCATCCACTTAATTCACATAAGCTCAATAAAATCCAATAATTTTTTAAAGCATTAAAGTCCCATACATTTAACCACTAAAACAAGCCCATCATTCATTCCCTAAATCAAAGCCCCATAACTTTAATTCAAAGAATAAATCTAACCATCCATTTAATTCATGAAAGCTCAATCAAATCAAATAATGTTTTAAATAATTAAAGACCCATACCTTTAACCTCTAAAACAAGCCCATCATTCATTCCCTAAATCAATAAATTTAATTTGAGGAATAAATCTAGCCATCCATTTAATTCATGAAAGCTCAATCAAATCAAATCATGTTTTAAAGAATTAAATTCCCATACCTTTAACCTCTAAAAAAATCCCATCATTCATCCCCTAAATCAAAGCCCCATAACTTTAATTCGAAGAATAAATCTAACCATCCATTTAATTCACGAAAGCTCAATCAAATTGAATCATTTTTTAAAGCATTAAAGTCCCATACCTTTAACCTCTAAAACAAGCCCATAATTCATTCCCTAAATCAAAGCCCCATAACTTTAATTCGAAGAATAAATCTAACCATCCATTTAATTCATGAAAGCTTTGTCATCAATTCTATAACAAATTATGTTACCTTATGAAACACTCTAAAATAAAACCTACATCATAGACTTACTTAATCAAAGATTTACAACCTTATTGGAATATTCATAACCTTAATTCAATATTCTTAACCTTATCCAAAGACTCACTACTTTAATTAACAAAGTAGCCTCTTCATGATCTTACTGAGCAAAGGTCTTACTTTAAAGGTCATACTTTAATCAAAAACTCCTAAGATAATTTTCAACCATCAAAGGTATGTTTTTTATTAAGGACCCATAAGGTGTTTCATAAAATCAAAGGTCTGTTTTAATATTTATTCCATGACATCTCATAACAATAAAGGTATGCCTTGATATTTATTTTATAAGACATCATATAATATTCAAAAGTTTGCCTTAATATTTATTTATAAGACATCATATAATATTAAAAGGTCTACCTTAATATTTAATTTATAAGACATCATATAATATTCAAATGTCTGCCTTAATATTTAATTTATAAGACATCATATAATATTCAAAGGTATGCCTTAATATTTAATTTATAAAACATCATATAATATTCAAAGGTTTGCCTTAATATTTATTTTATAAGACATCATATAATATTCAAAGGTCTGCCTTAATATTTAATTTATAAAACATCATATAATATTCAAAGGCCTGCCTTATTATTTATTTTAGAATACATCATATAATATTCAAAGGTTTGCCTTAATATTTATTTTATAAGACATCATATATTATTCAAAGGTTTGCCTTAGTATTTATTTTATAAGACATCTCACCTTAATATTATCCAGGACCTTAGATTATTGAATTCATGGCGGAAGTAACATAGCTTCGGCAGGGATGTCAATGAAGACTACCTTGGAGTTCAAGGAGAGGACAACCAACAACTCTCCACTCTACCCAGGGTTTCATTAACTCAAACATTTTCTCACATGCACGATGGCCTTCCTAGTCACGGTGCTTCCTCACTCTTACAGTGGGAAAAAAACAACTACAACATTCCCATAATCACTTATTGGCTCTTCTAGACATGGTGCTTCCTCACTCATATAGTGGGAAGTCATAGCATTGCCATCAATGCTTGGTGGCTCTTCTAGACATGGCACTATACTTCCTCATGTAGTGGGGAAAAACACAGTGTTGCCATCAACACTTGGTGGCTTACAAGACATAACACTTCCTCATGTAGTGGGGAAAACACAACGTTGCCATCAATTCTTGGTGGCTTACAAGACACAACACTTCCTCATGCAATGGGAAAAACACAGTGTTGCCATCAACACTTAGTGGTTTACAAGACACAACACTTCTTCACACAGTGGAGAAAAACATAGCATTGCCATCAATGCTTGGTGGCTTACAAGACACAACACTTCCTCACACAGTGCGAAAGGCACAGTGTTGCCATAAACGCTTGGTGTATTACAAGACACAAAACTTTCTCATGTAGTGGGGAAAAATATAGCGTTGCCATCAACTCTTGGTCTATGGCAAGGCCAAAATTTCATAAAAGTAAACAGTAAATACGCTCACAGGGAACCCAAACCAGCCATAGATTTTTGCTTGTGTTTAAATTAAAACAACTAAGCTTCAAATATTCGAAGGAACTTAACACACTACAGGGGGGTTTAACCAGGTTCCATACTATTTTTACATCATAAAAAATAAAATATGCAATAGTAAGCTTAGAAACCTCCAACCTTTATTCTCCTGCATGCTAGAAACTAATAGCTCCTTTGTTAGTTCCCTCCTTTGCTCATTGTGTGCTCCTCTGCATTTTCTACTGTTTCCTCTACCTCTCTCCTCTGAGTCCCCTCTCCTATTTCTCCCGTTTATTTTTTTATTTAAAACAATTTCCTAATTGTTTTATTTTCTTTTTTTTTAATAAAATATTTCTATCTATTATCAAATGGATTTCTTTTATCTTATTTTTTATTTCACTAAAGTTTATTAATGAATTTGTAATATCATTAAAATAAATTTCTTCAATTACTTTTAAATGAATTTTCCATTTATCACAAATATAAAGTTTATTAATGAGTTTAAATGAACTCACATCATCATTTAATCAAACCTCATTAATTTGTTTAAATGCACCTTCAATTTTTATTTAAACCTAATTCCTTTTTTTTCTTCATAAAAACTGATGCTCACGTAACATTTTAAAATAACCATTTACTTTATGCAACTACCTGCATTTTTGCAGCTATTCTATTTTTCAAATTCCAAAATTAAGATACCCAAGTCATAATGCAGGAAAGAGCAATCAAGTTTACAAATCAACAAAGAGGGAATCTTCCATCAACCCAATCACCCATCTCAGCTAAATATTTTATGATAGCTACTAGGCTATCAACTAAGGCTCAAGGCAATCAGGCATTGACTATTATCCCTACCGATAATTCATACCTATATGAAGGTATCTATCCATGTTACCTTCGAGTACCTTAATCATCATTTCCCTTGATCTTAAGTACCCTCATTTCTGATGTATATTTTTACCTTCTCCACCTAGGAGTGTACTTGATCCTACACACTTGGTAATATGTTAGCAATAACATACCCTTCTAAATAAACTAAACATCATATAGTTGGTTCCATTGTTCAAACTAGGTATCACCACATCATAGGTTAAAAAATTATTTATTTGTGCTAAATTTTCTGCTAGGGAGGGTCATGACAACCCTAGCACCCTATTTTTTTAACCCACTTCTAGATTTAGTGGTCGCTTAGTCCCACTGTGATCACCATCTGTGTGACCTTGGGGAGCGTGCACCATAACTGACCCAGCTTGTAATATATTTATCATATCAAAATTAAAGGAATGAGCAGGCAAATGATATGTAAATAAGAAAAACAAATAAATATACTTTTCATTAATATTTCCAATCCATGATTACATATTCATTCCTTTGAGGAATACCCAGTTTGTGATACAATTAGTTACAAGCGGGGAAGCAAATTGGTGGAATAAATCCCATTGCAAGGGGTGATGTGCTTTTGCAGGCTTCTACATCCCACACATGAACTTGTTTGAGGGCTCACAGATGCCTCCTTCTCCTTCTCTCATCTAGGAGGGATCTCGTGCTCTGAATGTCTTGATATGGTCTTGTAAACCTGCAGATCTGCATACATGGAAACAATAAAGTATGCTTAGTAGTTTGGGTTGCCTCCCCAAATGAGGTTATTAGTATCAAACCTGATAAGCAAGATAAATGAATATACTACGATTAAATGCAATAAAGCTAATGAAATATGCTGGCATGTCTTAAAGAACAATAATGTAAATGCATACTATAAATTAGATCTATGCTAGGAATAACTACTGTAATAGAAAACAATATAATCTAATACTAGCAAAAAGAAAACTAATTTCAAACCCTAGGTTGTGCCTATGGACCACTGTCCAAGACAACGACTACAAAATAGATCTTTCTCCTTGCACTCCAAGGGTTGTAGCACCAGGTTATCTGCTCAGATTGATGTTCAAGTGTCACTGGATGTGTTAGGTACATAAAATGATGATGAATAATAAATAATGTGAATATTGGATGCGTAGTATCTCCTCACTTGGATAGCACTTAGTTTCTCCTCAAGGGCTCATAGATGCACTCTCCAATTTGATAGGGCTTCATTGCATAAACTATGAAAATCATGGATCATTTACACTTTATGGGAGAGTCCATATGTAGACTTCCCTCTCTTCCAGATCTGGACCTTGCCTTCCTAGAGAAGCTTCAGTCCAAATCTCATGCAACTAACTATCCTGGGTGGAAAGCATCAGTCACAAACTAGAATTGAAGGGGCAGTTAGGAGGAACTCAGGGAGTTCCTTGTCAAAATATTCCTGTAAAAAATGCAAAGGTGTAGTCAGACTGCATGATCTGGGCTTGTATTCATGGCTAGACTATGCATGGTGCTAGCCATTATCAGGTCCAATGACTGTGTGGCCATTGTAGTCTTTAGTGACCAGGTGTGGTGGCTACTCTGCCTGAGAGTGGCCAGGCCTAGATGGGCTAGAACTACCCTATTTGAGTGGTTAGGATCACTTCTTGCTTTCAGAGAGATCCAAGAGGATTCATATGGTTTGTGAATGTGTCCATATGGGTAGTCTCTTAAACATGATGCATTTTAGGTGTCTACAACAAGACCCTATGAGAGTAAATATCCTCAAGGTGCCTTATTTATAAAGTCTCTAGCTCTATAGAACCACTCCTATTTTGGTTCTATCTGAATCATGTGGTCTAATTCTTGATTTTCTTGAGCTTCACATCGTATCATGGATTGTGATAGCATTTTAACATGGATTGTAGTTAAGTTAGTATATGGATTCCAAGGGATTAAATATCCCAAATATGCCATAGTATCTACAAATCTATTGGAAATTCGAGGAATTGCCTCAATGTCATACCACTCCAATTGGGCTAGATAAGTATCCACAAGTTCTTTGTATGATTTCAAGATGGGAAATCTACACTGATAGATCCATTTTACTTGGTTTACAATGATAATGGAGTCACCAAAGATATTTAGCTTCTGATCTTCATGGTGAGCATTGTTTGGAGACCTAATTTTAGGGCCTCGTATTCAACATTGTTATTGGTGCAAGGGAAATTGAGTTTAAATGACAATGGTATTGGAGCACCTTGTGGCATGGAAAACATAATACTGACACCACACCCTTGCTCATGTTTGGAACCATCAAAGAAAAAATACATATCGGCTTGATTATCTAGTTCTTCGGGTTTAGGTGATTTTGATAATGCAAAGACTGTATCATCAGGAATCTCTATTATGAGAGGCCTACAATCCTGAAGAGGAGCCTCTACAATTGATCAGTTATGACTTGACCTTTGATTGAATTTTTACTAATGAATTCTAGGTCAAATTCTATCAATAACATGATCCAATTTGTAGTACGTGTGTTATGATATGTATTGCTCATCATGTACCACAAAGGATTTTGTTTTAATATTACATATGTCATATAGCTCAACATGTAGTGGTGCAACTTCTTCACCGTAAAGACCATTTATAAACACAACTTTTTTACATATGCATATCATAGCTCGTAACTAACTACGGTTCAACTGATGTAATATATCACTTGCTATTTATTTTGTATGTTCTTTTGGGCTAGCATGGTTCCCAGTGCAAAGTCTATGGTAGATATATACAACAAGAATGGAACATTTGGTCTAGGTGGATCTAGTACTGGTGGCAATGCTAGATATTGTTTGAACTCAATGAAGGCTTTTTTATAATCTTCATCCTAGTTATATGGGATCACCTTGTGTAGAAGTCGATTCATGGGTCAATATTTATCCGATAACTACATGATGAAGCACTTTATGGATGCTACCTTGCCTTGTAGGCTTCTTAATTCCTTGATGTTTGTGGGAGGACACATTTCTAAAATAGCATTGACCTTCATTGGGTCAACGTTGATCCCTCATTTAGAAATGATGAATCCCAAGAGTTTACCTAAAGTTACATCAAAGATACATTTATTGGGGTTAAACCTGACATTGTGCTCTATCAGGTGATCAAAGACTTTCCTTAGGACCTCAACGTGATCTTCACATAGTAATGACTTTGCCAGTAAGTCATCGATATAATATTATAATATTTTATGCATATAGTCATGAAAAATATATGTCATAGCCCACTGATATGTGGCACCAACATTTTTGAGGCCAAATGGCATAACTTTATAGCAAAATATTCCCCATGGAGTGGTAAAAGTGATTTTATGTTGATCTTAAAATTTAATCCAAATTTGGTTATAACCAGAGAATCCATCCATGAGAGAAGACATTTTGTGACCTACAATTGCTTCCACAAGAGCATCGATATTAGGAAATGAAAATTAATCCTTGGGTGTTACTGTTGAGAAGCAACACACCCCCACTGAAAAATGAATTTCCACCCTTTGAAAATTTTGAGCTTTCATTTTGCAGTAAGGACCCTCTTGATGTTTTCCAGGTTTCAAATTCCAAATTTGCTTGCCTCCTTTTTAAGTTGTGCTTTTATTTGCATCTGGTTTTGATTTATTCCAGAATTCATTTTTCACATGTTAGAATCATTGTTGATTAAAGAAAATCTTTCACCGGTATGAAAAAAATGCAGATTCCAGATAGATAAATTCATTAGAAACCAAAACTTTCCTTTTTTGGAAGTGTCGCGATATCGCGACACTTCCATTTTTGGAAATGTCGCGATATCACGACGGGTTTAGGAAAATCCGCCAAGACAGAAAAACGTAGCGAAATCGCGACACTTCCATTTTTGGAAATGTTGCGATATCGTGAAACTTTCCATTTTTGGAAATGTCGCGAAATCACTACCAGTCTAGAGAGAGAAAGCAAGATCGTACAGAAAGTCATGATTTCATGACATGTCGCGAAATCGCGACATGTCACATTTTCGCGGCTGCAAGAGAGAAGCAAGGTGCAAGGGTGAAAAACGTCGCGATATCGCGACACATTTTGGAAGAAAGGTGCAAGGGTGGAAAACGTCGCGATATCGTGACACATTTTGGAAGAAAGCTGCAAGTGTGAAAAACGTAGCAAAATCGTGACACTTCCATTTTTGGAAGTGTCGCGATATCGCGACAGTTTTGGAGAGAGAAAGCCAGAGTGTACGAAACGTCGTGAAATCGCGACATGTCACGAAATTGCAGCTGCAGGAGGCAAAGGACAAAACATGTCGCGATTTCGCGACATGTCGCGAAATTGCGACATGTTGCATTTTCGCGGCTGCGAGTGAGAAAAATTGACTAAGGCACAGAAAGGGCACGATTTCGTGACATGTCGTGAAATCGTGACATGTCGCATTTTCGTTGCGACAGAAGAGAAAATCGGACAAGTCGATTACACGTCACGAAATCACGACGTCGCGAAATCGTGACCATTTTCAGAAAGAGGGCTCAGACGTACGGACCGTCGCGAAATCGCGACATGTCGCGAAATCGCGACAGGTCCAAGGCAAAGAAGTCTGGAAAGAGAAATCGAAGTTCAAAATCGGCTAAGGCATGGAGATGTCATGAAATCGTGACAAAGTTTGAAGAGCAAGCTACAAGTAAGATAAGTGTCACGAAATCGCGACGTCGTAATTTCGTGACGTCGCGAAATCCCGACACGTCGAAGGGAAACCGAAGTCAGAAGAAACAAAGTGAAATCAAAAAATGGCTAAGGCATGGAGATGTCGTGAAATCACGACGTCGCAATTTTGCGACGTCGCGAAATCGTGACATTTTTCCAAAAGGGCTCGGAAGCGTACGGACCGTCGCGATTTCATGACATGTCGTGAAATCGCGACAGGTCTAATTCAAAGCAAAGTCCATGAAAAAGAACAAGGCAAAGGAGTGTCGCGAAATCGCGACGCAGCCGAGAGAAAGGGGTCAAAGGCCAGAAGTGTCACGAAATCGTGACGTCACGATTTCGCGACCACACGAAATTGCGATGCAATTGGCAAAAGACGCCGAAGGAGAGAAACAATGCATGAAATCACGACATGTCATGAAATCGTGACATGTCACGTTTTCATGGCTTGCAGGGAAGAAAGCACCGAAGGAAAGAAGCAGTGCGCGATTTCGCGACATGTCGCGAAATCGCGACATGTCGCGTTTTCGCGGCTATAAAGAGAAAAGGCTGCAAGACGCTGGGGATGTCGCAATTTCGTGACATGTCGTGAAATCGCGACATGTCGCATTTTCGTGACCCTGGCAGAAAAACAGCTCAGCAAAGGAAAACAGCTGGAAATGGACACGTGTCGCGATTTTTGCGACACGTGTCAAAACAGTAGAACAAAGCATGCCGCATATACTAAACCTTAGGGCTTCTTTTTAATATTAAAGCTTTTGATTTAATAATTTTAAAAGGCTAATCCTTATTTTTCTTTCATGCAGGAAGACATCTGGCACTTACGGGATAACAGAGAAATGGCCATAAAAACGAAGTTAAGTGCAAATTAATCGAAGACAACCATTTTGAAATGAAAGATGCCAAAAATTTTTGTTTCATCCAAATTTTATAGATCTGGCCGCAAAGAGACTTTACGGTGACTAAGCAACTGCCCATTTAATGGAGTGTGTCGGGAATGGGCCGAAAAATGAAAATATCTACACTCAGTTACCGGAATTTCCCGATGGATGCATTTAATGAAAATTTATGACAAAATTAATAGCTTGCAGACATTTTCAACTCAGGGATGGCTCTGCGGAGATGAAATGTCAGAGAAGTGGTGATTCATCCAAATTACCCGAGGGCATTAATGAAGACATTTATTCACAGTTGCGGGTGAATGCAAGTGGCATTCGAATTCTATCTTCTCCATTTATGGCAAGTGACTGCACTGATTTGCAGAATGGTTAAGTTTTATCCAAACTTTGTTTTAAAAGAGCTTATATTGTAAAACCTAGGTCCTAGGGTTTAAGATGATAATATTTAGGGTTTGAGAAGAGAATATTTTTGAAAGATCAAGGTCTGTCCTGAGTCTATAAATACATCTCCTCAATGTAATCGCAAGAGGCGGAGACTTAGAAATAAAAGGCTATTGAAGCAATTTCTTGAAAATATTGTTAAATACTTTGTTTTTGGACTTGGAGTTGAGGTGCTTTTGTTTTCTGTGATAGCATGGCCAGGAGCCTAATATTTTGCATATTGTGATAAGTTCATCTTCTTTTGTTATCCGTTTCATTAAAGTTTATTAAATATATGCTATGAATCTGTGTTATCAAGATTAAATATGTTGTTGGGCTTCATTTGTTCTTTTGTATGCTAGGGAAAATTATAGATTTGAGGTTCAGGTCTATTCTAATTGCTCTGTCCTCACTGTGCGAGCTAGGCTACCGGTGAAAGATATCAATTTTAACCGACTTCTCTTCGGTTTATAATTTTCTGTTAGATCTGTTCCATCTCTACCTTATGCTCTTAGTAGAAAGTGATCTTAGAAAACTGGACACTTTCTTCTTTGATTTGTTCTGTTGTGAAGCTGATAGTATAAATAAAATTGGTAGTGTTGTTTTATAGTTAAGTTTGATAAACTTCTCTTTCTGCCTTACCCTACCCCCTTTGTTTTACCGTGAAATGATCCATTTTTATTTTCTTTTAAATTTGTCTTTTATTTAAATCTACTGACCCATAAGAGCTAGATCAAAGAATCAATTTTAAATATGATTGTCAACAAGTGAAAACTTTTGAACATTACTGAACAAGTTCAGTGAGCCCATTGTAAGGTAACAAACAGTCCATATTGAAAACTATTCCAGAAGCGAAAAAGAGTGAATTGAAATTCGACCCGACTTTGTAACTCACACCTTGGATAACCAGCTAGATCCTAAAGTGAGTGGGATTTATCCCGTATAAGTGTTATCAGAGTTTTATGCTCATTCTTCATAGGGTGTGTATAAAAGTCGGACCAACATTTAAAAATGGCACTAGAAGGAGGGCCCAGTGAACTCCGGTCAGTATTGTAAGTTGTCAGTACAATATTTTAAAATTGCCCGAGAAGAAGACCTCAAGTTCAGTACTCTGTTAAGGATTGTAAGTTTGTAAGTGCTTGTGAAAAGTCGGATTCTACATATAGGGTAACAAGGTCCCACCCCGGAGCCGGAGAGCTCCTTGTCCCCGAATTAGAAACTCCGAGAAGAAGTAGCCTCAGAAGGGCCAAGTCTCTGTCTGAAATAGTTTTATCACCACCGATAGTTACCCCAACCACAACTCAGAATATCACAATCGACCAAGTAGTAATGGCAAATTGGTTGGGCTCCACTGCTTTGAATATTTTGGGTATAGCCCATGACCTGCCCAGAAATCCGGAAAGATATCTCCCCAGATATAAACATGATGGGACAAGAACTATAGAAGAACATTTGGTTGCATTCAAGAATGCTTTGAAATTATTAAATGTACAGCATGAGGATGTTGCCTTCAGATTGTTCCCGTTCACTCTCCAGGAGGGAGCTTATGACTGGTTTCTAAACCTCACTAATGATTCTGTCACCAGCTGGAATGACTTAGAAAAAATTTTTGTGTCATAGTTCGGTGAAGTGATAGATCCTAGTATATTGTACCAGCAGTTTTTTGGCATCAAAAGAGAATTAAGTGAATCTATCAGATCTTATAATGTTAGATTCCAGAAAGCTTATGGTATACTTACTAGGTATTATGTACCGAATGCAAACTTGGAATTAGAGATCTTTAGAAACTCTCTAGATCTAATGACCTTTTTATTCTTGAAGAGAGATCCCACTATTACTAATTTGACAGAGGCTTATAAAGAAGCTTTGATTCTGGAAATACAGTTGGGACCCCAACCTTTAAATGCTCAGCAAGTTCCTCTGGTTGCACAAGCTGCCCCTATGTTCAATCCCATTCCACATCAGATGATGCTGCCAGTTTGTCAGACTCTACCATCAGCAAATCCATTGGCTGTAGCACCTATTGAGAATGTACAGAACCCAGGCAAAGAGGCTGACAATGCAAGAGTTGAAGAAGTCTCAAAGATAGTTCAGAAGTTGGCCAATGATTTTTTGAGTTTTAAAAGGCAAGTTTCTACTGGGGACAACTCCAATAGGTATTCATATCAACCGAACAGATTTAACCGGCCACCGTATGAACCTAATAAAGATTACAAGGGTAAATGCCATGATGTGAATATTTGCGATTTAGCTCTGCCTAACTGGTGCAGTAATACATGCCACTTCTCAAAATGGGGAGTTGGATTGTCTGGAATTTTGTAATGCATTTGAAGCCTTGTCTAGGGATTTGATCTCTCCAAAAAATCAAAGAACTGTTGATGGCCCAAGTTCATCCGGCCATAGTGCAGCTATGGTCCTGGATTCTTTCACTTTCTCAGATGAATCTGAGAATGTAGTTGAAATGCCTATGGATGAGGTGCAGGATTTCCAGCAGTACAGAAGAGATAACTACAACCTGAGGAATAGGAATCCGGAGCCTAATACTACATCAACCCCTCCGGACAACTCTCACAATGTTCCTCCAGACCCCTCTCCAAGTAATAATCCATCTCCACCAAAGGGAGGGAATCTGAGGGGACCAGATGCTTTTGTCCCTCCACTTAACAAGGGATATAACATAGTGGAGGATATGAAAAATATTAAGGCCAACATTACTCTTCATGAGTTGGCACAGATTTTAGAGCAGAGAGACAACCTGATAAAAACATACTCTAGGCATACTACAAAACCTTTGGACAAGGGGAAGAAAATAGCAAACGCTAATGTAGCCATGTACAAAGAAAAAACTAAAGTTCCCCCCTTTTTACTAACTATTCATATTTTTGGGAAGAACTTACACAATTGTTTGGTAGATTCGGGTGCATCTGCTAATGTTATGCCTTTGGCCATTTGTCAGCAGTTGGGTCTGACCCCAATGAAGTCTGAAAGGAGAGTTGTCCAATTAGACAAATCAGAGGTTAAAGTTGTTGGAGAACTTCAAAATATTCATATCCAATTAGCATCTGAGCCAAGGGCTCAACATAAAATTGAAATTCAGGTTGTGGATATCCCTGTGGGGTACGGGATGCTTTTGAGCAGGGATTGGTCGAGATCTCTGAACGGATACTTGGAAACAAATTTTTCACACATGTGGTTGCCATGGAAAGGAGTGGCAAATCAATTACGGGTTGAAATAGAACCCAGGTACAAGCATACAATTACAAAATACAATGCAGAGAATGAGACTGTAAATATTGTGGAGGTAGATATTGGAGTTTACAATTTAACAATGGGGCAAAATGAGAAGTTTAATAAAGCCCATCTTGTTCATAGTAATGAAGTCTGGACACTTCATGTGGATGGGGCTAGATCTAAACAGGGTTCTGGAATAGGGGCAGTCCTTAAAGGGCCTGAAAGTCAGACATATTTTATGTCTTACCGCCTACAGTTCCCTTGTACAAATAATTTAGCAGAGTATGAAGCTCTGGTTTTAGGTTTGAAATTTGCTTTGGACAAAGGAGCAAGAAATATTCAAGTTTTTACCGATTCAGAATTGGTGGCAAATCAAGTCAAGGGTAAATTCCAGTGTAAAGCATCTTATTTAAAAGGATACAAACATCGGGCTTGGGATCTTGTAGAAGACTTTGATGCTTTTAATCTGACACACATACCCAGAGAGCGAGATTCACATGCAGATGTCTTGGCTTCTTCAGCTGCAAGTTTAAAACCATTGGAAGATTTTAAATGGAACAAGTTTTCAATTGAGTTAGTCCCTTGTCCTTCAGTCCCAAATAATATAGATAATTTTCAGGTTTTCTCTGATGATCAACAGATTGTAAACTTTTTGCAGAGTACTAACACATTTGAAAATGCTATAATCGATGAGGGCCAAAGAGATACTCTGCTGGAGCAGTTAGATGATGATAGGGGAATAATGAGGTTGAAGGACAACAGAATTCCAAAAGGGATGGTGGAGCTAGAGCGGCTCTTTGATGTTGACAAAATCAAGCAAAAGGTGAATTCTAAGGATTATGTGGGTGCCACAGACAGTGAGACTGAAGACCTGAACATAGGGATCGGAGAAGATCCCAGGCACATCAAGTTGGCTAAGAACTATGATCCAAAAATAAAAAGAAGTATGATTGATTTTCTTCATAGGTCCAAGGATGTTATGGCCTGGTCATACAAAGACTTAAAGGTATTTGATCCTAAAGTTTACACTCATATTATACCTTTAAAAGAATTTTGCAAACCTCTCCGGCAAAAAAAGAGGCATGTCAATGGTCTGTTAGAGCCCCTCATCCAGAAAGAGGTAGAAAAACTCTTGAGTGCCGCCATTATTTTTCCCATCAGGCATTCTACTTGGGTGGCCAATCTGGTGCCAGTCAGAAAGAAAAATGGAGAGATCCGCCTGTGTGTGGATTTTAGAAATTTAAACAAGGCATCTGAGAAAGATAATTATCCACTGCCTTCTATGGATGAGGTGTTACAGATTGTCAATGGTTCGGAGATGATGTCTTTCCTGGATGGTTTCTCAGGATATAATCAGATATTGGTTGAGAAGGAAGACAGTAATGAAAACTCGCTTTCACAACTAAGTGGGGAACTTTTGCTTACAAGAGGATGCCATTTGGATTAATAAATGTCGGAGCTACATTTCAATGAGCAATGGATCATGCCTTCAAGGGCCTTATGGGTAAATGCATTGTTGTTTACATGGATGATTTAACAGTCTTCTCTAAATCTCGGTTTGACCATGTAAAACACTTGGAGTCTGTGTTTAACAAATGTAGGGAGTTCGGCATTTCTTTGAATCCGAAGAAGTGCATTTTTGGTGTAACATAAGGAAAGCTCCTTGGGAACTTGCTCACAAAATATGGCATCTCCATGGATCTAGACAGAGTTGAAGCCATATCCGACATACCATTTCCCAACTCCAAGAAAGAGTTGAGGTCCTTCTTTGGAAAAATTAACTTTGTCAGGAAGTTCATCTCCGGTTTTGTAGAGATAGTCAAGCCAATGAATGACATGCTAAAGCAAACTGCTCAGATTTTCTGGACCACAGAAGCTAAAACAGCCTTCCAAGAAATCAAGACAACCATCAAACAAGCACCAGTTCTGGTAAGCCCATATTTCAGTGCAGATTTTTATCTGTACACCTTTTCTTTTGAACATACACTTGCTATAGTTCTGACCCAACGGAGGGAAACCGGAGAACATCCAATTGCTTTCAAGAGTACCAATTTAAAATGGGCTAAACTAAAATATTCTCGTTTAGACAAACAAGCTTATGCCTTGGTGAGAGCAGTTAAGCAGTTCAGGCACTACATACTAAGAAGCAGAATTCATGCTATAGTTCCAGACCTAGCTGTTAAATACCTTCTAAGTCAGAACGAATTGGGTGAACTGAGGGGTAATTGGGTTACAAGGCTGCAAGAGTATGACTTAGAGATTCGGCCTGCTAAATTGATCAGAGGACTTGGTTTGTCTCGACACATTGCTGAAGTACCTGTACGGGAAGAAGTTAATCAGTTAAATTCTGAATCTGATGACTGGTATGGAGATATCATTCATCTGCTACAATTTGGAGTTTTCCCACCTCACTTGAACAGAACCCAAAGGAGAGCATTAAAACTAAAAGCTGCTCATTATCTCCTCAAAGCAGGTAATTTGTACAGAGAGAATTATGTTGGCATTTTCTTGAGATGCATTTCTCGGAGTGAAGTCAATGAAGTCATGTCCAATTTTCATGAAAAGTTAGGGGCAGGGCATTCATCAGGATCTGCTACTACGCATAAAATATTGAGAGCAGGCTATTACTGGCCTACACTATTTAAAGATGCCCATCAACATGTGAGAACCTGCCATCAGTGCCAAACTTTTGCAGCCAAAGAGGCCAACCGGGCTCTACCATTGCAACCTTGTTGTAATAAATAAACCTTTCATGCATGGGGACTTGATTTTGTGGGAGTGATTAATCCAAATTCTTTAGCAGGGCATAAGTATGTTCTAACAACTATCGATTACTACACAAGATGGGTCGAAGCAGCAACCACCACAAGAAGTACAGCTCATGAAGTGATTGAATTTCTAGAGTCAAATGTCATAACTAGGTTTGGGGTTCCTCTAAATTTGGTGTGTGATAATGGACCAGCCTTCCAATCATTAGAGTTTGCAGAATGGGCATACCATATGGGGATAGTTATCAGATTCTCATCCAACTATTATCCCCAAGGCAATGGACTAGTTGAGTCCACAAACAAGAATTTAATGAATGCCATTAAGAAATCTGCAGCAGACAAACCCAGGTAGTGGCATACATTATTGAAATATGCACTTTGGGCTGACCGGATAAAATATAAAGTGGCTCTTAAAACTTCCCCTTTTGCTTTGTTGTATGGTACCCAGCCAATTGTTCCCATCTCTCTGAAATTACCTACTTACCAATTTGTCTTAGACTATTTTGAGGATCAAGCAGATGCAGAAGCCCGTGTTTTAGATCTAACTAACTTGCAGGATGAAAGACTCCAAGCCCTGGAACACTTCAGTCGGCACCAAGAAACCGTCAAGCATTGGTTTGACAAGAGGGCCAAAGTGAAAGCTTTCAGACTGGTAGGCTTGGTGCTTCTATGGGACAAGGCCCATGAGAATAAGGGTAAGCATACAAATTTGCAGCCACTGTGGATAGGCCCGTACGCAGTTGACGAGATTCCGGGTAACAATGCATTTCGTTTACAAGACCTTGATGGTAATTTTTTGGACCTCCTTGTTAATGGTCAATACTTAAAACATTATTTCTCGGTTGTTCCGTCCAATGTATCATTTGAATGAGTCACAAAGAAGTTGTAACATGTGTATACATTGTAAATAGCTCTGCAGTTTTTAGTTTGTTTATTTTAGTTGTTTTAGTTTTATTTTATTTTAGTTTACTTCTAAATGCCTGTACAGTTTTTAGTTTATTTGCTTTAGTTTAATTCTAAATGTCTGTGCAGTGTTCTTTTGTTTAGTTTAATTCTAAATGTCTGTGCAGTGTTCTTTTGTTTTGTTTTATTTCTTTTGCTGCCTGTACAGCTGTATTTTATTTCCTTTGTAAATAACCCTAGTTTTATTTCCTTTTAGGTCTGTACATTTATGTATTTTATTTCCTTGAAGTTTGTATAGTTTTATTTTTATTTTGTTCTTAAAGGCCTGTGTCTATCCTTGGAAGTCTGTACAAAGTTCTCTAGCTTTTAGAATTATGTTCTTTAACCTTTGCCTGAGCATCAATGAAAAAGTCAGCCTTCTAAAAATTGTTTTATTCTGAGTCTAGGATCCAGTGTTCATTATCATAAGTGTGAGATAGTCTGTTTGAACTGAACAATAGAACTATTTTTTTAGTCAGAACAATAGTGGAAGGATGATTGGATTTTGTGTCTTGCTTGCCACAGTTGTTTTAATTATAAAGAAACTGCTATGCTGTTTGGCTGGAGAAACTCCTAGGGAATCCAAGAAAAGTTGGTCATAAGAGGGGACTATGATTCATGTAATTATTTGAGTATCCACAAAAGCTATCGGTGCCCAGGCTGAAGCAGTTCCAGATTGATGAAATACTAAAAAAAAATTGTTATTCTTTCTAAGGCTTTTCAGATCTTGATGTATTTCAAAAGAAAGAGATGAGAGTTGAACAAGACAACATAAAATTGGCATTTTATTATTTCCAATATATATATATATAAAAAGAAAAAAAGAAAAGAGAGATAAAAAGAAAAAAAGAAAAAGAGTTATATAATGAAAGAGGCAGCCAAGATTTCAAAAGATATTTTTCTTTTACCAAGTTGTAGATTCTACCTTACAGTTGTAAATTTGGGTCGTGTAAATCTAAAGGGTAACTCTGTCGGGGCTGTAAAAGGCTAAACTAGTAAACAGAGCTCTACTCGGTTTCCCTTTTTTACAATCTAGAAAAGCTGATCAATCCAGAGTTCAACATTCGATCCAATCATTCTTGAAGAAAGTTTTATACGCTTGTAATTGCACATCAGAAATCTTCCTTAAATGATTCAACCTAGTATGTCCTTGGGAAATTTTGACAACTATCAGCTAGTAGTTAAATTGTTTTGAAGAATACCTGTGGCAAGGCAAGATACATGGTCTATGTTGTTTTGAAACTAGAGTCCTGGGTTCTAAAATAATGCTACTATTTTACCCATAGATATCGCCATTTGTTGAGAAGCAACACACCCCCACTAAAAAATGAATTTCCATCCTTTGAAAACCTTGAGCTTTCATTTTGCAGTAAGGACCCTCTTGATGTTTTCCAGGTTTCAAATTCCAAATTTGCTTGCCTCCCTTTTTAAGTTGTGCTTTTATTTGCATCTGGTTTTGATTTATTCTAGAATTCATTTTTCACATGTTAGAATCATTGCTGATTAAAGAAAATCTTTCACCGGTATGAAAAAATGCAGATTCCAGATAGATAAATTCATTAGAAACCAAAACTTTCCTTTTTTGGAAGTGTCGCGATATCGTGACACTTCCATTTTTGGAAATGTCGCGATATCGCGACGGGTTTTGGAAAATCCGCCAAGTCAGAAAAACGTAGCGAAATCGTGACACTTCCATTTTTGGAAATGTCGCGATATCGCGACACTTTCCATTTTTGGAAATGTCACGAAATCGCTACCAGTCTGGAGAGAGAAAGCAAGATCGTACGGAACGTCGCGATTTCATGACATGTCGCAAAATCGTGACATGTCGCATTTTCGCGGCTGCAAGAGAGAAGCAAGGTGCAAGGGTGAAAAACGTCGCGATATCGCGACACATTTTGGAAGAAAGGTGCAAGGGTGGAAAACGTCGCGATATCGCGACACATTTTGGAAGAAAGCTGCAAGTGTGAAAAACGTCGCGATATCGCGACACTTCCATTTTTGGAAATGTCGCGATATCGCGACACTTTCATTTTTGGAAATGTCGCGATATCGCGACACTTCCATTTTTGGAAATGTCACGATATCGCGACACTTCCATTTTTGGAAATGTCGTGAAATCGCTACAGTTTTGGAGAGAGAAAGCCAGAGTGTACGGAACGTCATGAAATCGTGACATGTCACGAAATCACGGCTGCAGGAGGCAAAAGGAGGCAAAGGACAAAACATGTCGTGATTTCGTGACATGTCGCGAAATCGTGACATGTTGCATTTTCACGGCTGCGAGTGAGAAAAATCGACTAAGGCACAGAAAGGGCGCGATTTTGTGACATATCGTGAAATCGCGACATGTCGCATTTTCGCTGCGACAGAAGAGAAAATCGGACAAGTCGATTACACGTCGCGAACGACGTCGTGAAATTGCGACGTCGCGAAATCGTGACCATTTTCAGAAAGAGGGCTCAGACGTACGGACCGTCGCGATTTCGTGACATGTCACGAAATCATGACAGGTCCAAGGCAAAGAAGTCTGGAAAGAGAAATCGAAGTTCAAAATCGGCTAAGGCATGGAGATGTCGTGAAATCGTGACAAAGTTCGAAGAGCAAGCTGCAAGTAAGATAGGTGTCGTGAAATCGCGACACACCGAAGGGAAACGAAGTCAGAAGAAACAAAGTGAAATCAAAAAAATGGCTAAGGCATGGAGATGTCACGAAATCGTGACGTTTTTCCAGAAGGGCTCGGAAGCGTACGGACCGTCGCGATTTCGTGACATGTCACGAAATCACGACAGGTCTAATTCAAAGCAAAGTCCATGAAAAAGAACAAGGCAAAGGGAGTGTCGCATTTCGTGACGTCGTGAAATCGTGACGCAGTCGAGAGAAAGAGGTCAAAGGCCAGAAGTGTCACGAAATCGTGACATCGCGATTTCACGACGTCATGAAATCGCGACGCAATTGGCAAAAGACGCCGAAGGAGAGAAACAATGCGCAAAATCGCGACATGTCGCGTTTTCGCGGCTTGCAGGGAAGAAAGCACCGAAGGAAAGAAGCAGTGCGCGATTTCGCGACATGTCGCGTTTTCACGGCTATAAAGAGAAAAGGCTATAAGACGCTGGGGATGTCGCGATTTCGTGACATGTCACGAAATCGCGACATGTCGCATTTTTGTGACCCTGGCAGAAAAATAGCTCAGCAAAGGAAAACAGCTAGAAATGGACACGTGTCACGATTTTTGCGACACGTGTCAAAATAGTAGAACAAAGCATGCCGCATATACTGAACCTTAGGGCTTCTTTTTAATATTAAAGCTTTTGATTTAATAATTTTAAAAGGCTAATCCTTGTTTGTCTTTCATGTAGGAAGCCATCTGGCACTTACGGGATAACGAAGAAATGGCCATAAAAATGAAGTTAAGTGCAAATTAATCGAAGACAGCCATTTTGAAATGAAAGATGCCGAAAATTGCTGTTTCATCCAAATTTTACAGATCTGGCCGCAAAGAGAATTTACGGTGACTAAGCAGCTGCCCATTTAATGGAGTGTGTCAAGAATGGGCTGAAAAATGAAAATATCTACACTCAGTTACCGGAATTTTCTGATGGATGCATTTAATGAAAATTTATGAC
Source organism: Wollemia nobilis (assembly GCA_028583015.1). Taxonomy (NCBI): domain Eukaryota; kingdom Viridiplantae; phylum Streptophyta; class Pinopsida; order Araucariales; family Araucariaceae; genus Wollemia; species Wollemia nobilis. Next base: position 1,566,579 of record JAQPPZ010005611.1, read on the forward strand.
AAAATTAATAGCTTGCAGACATTTTCAACTCAGGGATGGCTCTACGGAGATGAAATGTCAGAGAAGTGGTGATTCATCCAAATTACCCGAGGGCATTAATGAAGACATTTATTCACAGTTGCGGGTGAATGCAAGTGGCATTCGAATTCTATCTTCTCCATTTATGGCAAGTGACTGCACTGATTTGCAGAATGGTTAAGTTTTATCCGAACTTTGTTTTAAAAGAGCTTATATTGTAAAACCCGGGTCCTAGGGTTTAAGATGATAAGATTTAGGGTTTGAGAAGAGGATATTTCTGAAATATCAGGGTCTGTCCTGAGTCTATAAATACTTCTCCTCAATGTAATCGCAAGAGGCGGAGACTTAGAAATAAAAGGCTATTGAAGCAATTTCTTGAAAAGATTGTTAAATACTTTGTTTCTAGACTTGGAGTTGAGGTGCTTTTGTTTTCTGTGATAGCATGGCCAGGAGCCTAATATTTTGTAGATTGTGATAAGTTCATCTTCTTTTGTTATCCGTTTCATTAAAGTTTATTAAATATATGCTATGAATCTGTGTTATCAAGATTAAATATGTTGTTGGGCTTCATTTGTTCTTTTGTATGCTAGGGAAAATTACAGATTTGAGGTTCAGGTCTGTTTTAATTGCTCTGTCCTCACTGTGCGAGCTAGGATATCGGTGAAAGATATCAATTTTAACCGACTTCCCTTCGGTTTATAATTTTCTCGTTAGATCTGTTCCATCTCTCGCCTTATGCTCTTAGTAGAAAGTGATCTTAGAAAACTGAACACTTTCTTCTTTTATTTGTTCTGTTGTGAAGCTGATAGTATAAATAAAATTGGTAGTTTTATTTTACAGTTAAGTTTGATAAACTTCTCTTTCTGCCTTACCCTACCCCCTTTGTTTTACCTTGAAATGATCCATTTTTATTTTCTTTTAAATTTATCTTTTATTTAAATCTGCTGACCCATAAGAGCTAGATCAAAGAATCAATTTTAAATCTGATTGTCAACAAGTGACAACTTCTAAACATTACTGAACAAGTTTAGTGAGCCCGTTGTAAGGTAACAGACAGTCCATATTGAAAACTATTCCAGAAGCGAAAAAGAGTGAATTGACATTCGACCCGACTCTGTAACTCACACCTTGGATAACCAGCTAGATCCTAAAGTGAGTGGGATTTATCCCATATAAGTGTTATCAGAGTTTTATGCTCATTCTTCACAGGGTGTGTATAAAAGTCGGACCAACAGTTACCTTATTGAGGTCCCTAAAATACATGCATATACGAATTCTTCCATCATATTTTTCTATGGGTACTATGTTTGATACCCATTCTGGATAGGTGATGGGAATTATAAACTCTACATCCAACAACTTTTGTAGCTCATATTTGACTATCAAGGCAATGGTTGGATGCATCTTCCTGAGTTTTTTCTTGATTGGTTTCTTGATAGGGTCCAAAAAAAGGTTATGATTAACCAGTTTCAGATACAAATCTGACATGTCCTTATAGGTCCAAGAAAAGATATCATATCTCTATTTCAATAGAGGAATGAGGCTGGTATGCTTCTCAGGAGATAATATCTCTCCAAACTTAACCTTATTTGGATTTGTGGGATAATTGCTAATATCCACTTCAAAGGTTTTCTTTATTAACATATGTGACCCTCCTTAAGCTAGTGAGGTGTAGGGATCAAATGGATATCATATAATAGGTTTAAAGGTTCCACAAAATTAGGATTACCCTCAACATGATAGACATCATATGCACAACCTGGTGCAAAATGAAATGGTTGCAACATTTCTTAATTGGGGAAGAAATATTTAGAATCTAGGGGTAAATCGATGTAGTCAAAATAAATGGCCTCAGGATTGAGGTGCAAAGGTTTTGAAGGGTCATATGGATTATGAATTGGAGTGGTCAGATCGATGGAGACCATGTTGATGGAATGGAGGAAATATTCGGGACCATATGGGTGAAACTCACTAACTCCACTTTGCTTCCCCTACTTAATATGTGGCTCAAGAAAAATGAGGATTACCATATCTACTCTGGGAATAAACATAACAATTGGATCCTCAAGGGGAATCAATTGTCTTAAGTTGGAAGGACCAAGAAAAGCTATATAATATATCTCCTCCAAATTCATTGGTCTTCTTTGGATAGGAGGACCTAGGAATATCGCATGATAAATTGGTTCCATGTCCATAGGTTCTTTGAGATGACATAGATGATGAGGACCCAAATAGGCCATCTCTATTTTATATTCATACTCATTGTCATCACTAACATACTCACTCTCATCATCTTCAAAATTGTATTCTAGATTTTTCTCCTCAGTAATGGATTCTGATTTGGATATTTCTAAGGAGATACCTGGATGGTAAACCAAATGTGGTTCTTTTGTAACCATGGTCACAAGCAAATTACCTCTCCATGAGTGTGAAGGGTTTGGGTGATAGGGATTCCAATTGACGTCATCCCCAATAATAAGGTTCAGGTGATCTAGAGATATAGCTAATAACTCATCCTGGCATCTAATATGATAACCTAGACCAAACCTATCAGTCAAAAATTGGTATTGTAGCTAATACAGAGTTTGAAACCCTTGCTAAAATAAACCCAAACCATAACCATACCAATGGTAACAATCAAAATAATGAAGGGCATACTCTAGGTTTGATTGATAACGAACATTTATAGAACATTTATAGAAAAATGTTCATCATCATCTTCTTCTATGGGAATATGATATGTGAGTTGATTCAAACCTCCATAGATGAAATTTTTATGATTGGGTGGCACCCCCAGTGGTACCACCATCCCAACAAGAAATTTTTGGGCTTGATATCTACCCATATCCTATGCAAATTCTATGATCAATGTAAAATTTACGTTCTGCACTAGGTACTCAGCTAACCCAAGATTTACTAGGTGAACCATCATCTATGATGCATATGATGTGGTTGATAACATAGGTGAGGTAGGCTTAGGTACCTTCTCACCTACAAGTTATGATTTTTACTCCTCCATAAGATTTGGAATCTCAACTATTGCTATGTTGGGGATTTCCCTAGAATCTTTTTCACCCAACACTCCCTTTAGCTTTTGGTCATTCCTTAGCCTTGTTAATGTTGTAGGATTCTCAAAAGTAGCCATTGTATTTGAGGTTGGTCATGGCACCGATGTAGAAGGACCAGTGCACACTGCATTTGACTTACCCACTACATTTTTGATAGGAGATATTGGTATAATATCTAAGTGAGTAGATGGGAGGATGAAGTATCCTAGAAAATCAACATGTTTGACATATTTGAATGGCTCTTCATATTAAGGGACCACATGTACTTGTCCCTTGTGCACATATTTGATGCATTGGTCCAAAATTGAGGGGATGCAATGCATGTCCCTTATCCATAGTTAGCCTAGGAGAATATTATACTATATAGCACCCTCTAGAACATGACACATCATGAGGATGGATTTTAATACAACCTAAATATGAAGGACTATCATACCTATTATGGAGTACAACACGTCATTGAAAGCTCATAGCATGAAATTTGAAGGTATGATATCTGACTTAGGTAATTTTAGGTTTTCTAAGGTATTTGTGGTTATTATGTTGATAAAAAATCATGTGTCAATCAAAACCTACTTGAAATGAGTGTGATTCAAACATGCAATGGTGTAGCGATGGGTCCACTATAGCAGTGGAAACCATCTTGATTTCATGATCATAAAATCTGATCACAGGCTCCTGGCACTACTGCACATACCCCATAAAATTAGTGAAAGATTTATGATCTTGGGATTGAGCTTTTATGTCTCTTAGGACTCCCATTAGCATTTATTTATTCCTAGGATATTGTTGTATGATCTCATATATCGACAAATTTTCTAAGGCTATTTGTAGACTCTAGATAAGACTATTCCTAATTGTTACCATCAGTCTTGTCAATGGACTTGGAAATGGGTTTTGCACTGGCCTTTGCTAAGGCACAAATTGAATTATGATGGGATTTGTAGGAGGATCTGGTTGGTTGTACCTCCTATTTTTGGTGATGGTATTCACCATGCTGACAAATCCTTGTGTAGGTATCTCAATCCACACTTGGTTGACTTGTTTGACATTGTTCCTTGGTGGCTCATGGTTTGGAAAGAGATATTTGAATATTCCTATATTTTTATTGTTCTATGCCAAGGGGTTGTCAATCAGTATCTCATTCCTATTGATCATATTTTGCACCACGTGTTTGAAACCATGGTACACTTTGATATCGTATCCCTTTTATCGATGGTAGAGCAATAATGATCTTCTATAAACCCTTTGGATTTAGGTGGTTAGGATCTAATAGCTACACTTCAGGAAATCATAGTGCCTTAGCTTCACTTAGTTAATTGAATATTGATGCCAAAGTATCAAATAATTTTGTAAATTGGTGATATGGACGATGCTCTTTATCTTTGCCCTACTTTTTATTGCGTTGGTTGTATTGCACTGGGGGTGGTTGTGCCTGATAGTTTTGTAGTTGTTGGATTTTATCTCCCTTTTGAAGGTTCAACATGACTTGATTCACATGAGCAAGCTTAGCCAGGTAATTCTAATTCTTCATGTTCTTATTGTTCCATTCCATATTTGTCTAGAGTTTCAAGTCACCTTATTGTAATTGAGATCCTTTATGACTTTGTCTTGCGCTAAAGCCTCTTTGAATGTTTGGTACTGCTACAATTGTAACAGTAGCAAAATGTGCTTCACGCAACTCTTAGTAAATATTCATGTCAAATCTATAGTTTGGATGGAGAAGGGAAGTTTAACCATAAATTTCCTCCATTGATTACCATATTCCATCACTGGCTCATCATCAAATTGCTTTAGAGCAGACAGGTTGGATATATTGGTCTTGTTCTTGATGCCAAATGAAAAGCATTCAAGAAATACATTCACCAGCTATTTTAAGTTCATAATGTTATACCTCTTAAATTGATTATACCATTCTAGGGTTGGGCCTAAAAGGGTTATAACAAAGTTCCTAAATAATAAGGCATCGTTGTTCTAAATATGGAAACACGAATTCATAAAACTAGTCACATATTCCTATGCGTCATCGTTGCCCTTGAATTTTTCTAGCTTAGGCATCTCAAAATGTTTAATATATGCAAGACTAGGGACCTAAGGACACAGGGGATGATTGTGAATCTTGTTTAGGATAGTTTTTTGATAATCCATCCCCTATTTCTCAATAGCTTTGACCTTTTTAGCTAGGGCTCTGTACGCTTGATAGGATAATCTTTCCTCTTCTCTAAGTGATATTTATGGAGCTAGCAGAGGTAAATTTATCTTAGACCAATGTGGATGATTGTTCTCATCATCCACATCTATAGATGAGGGCTTAGGATATTATTGATATTTTTCATACCCCTCTGATTCCTTGTACTGACTACGCCCAAACTATTATAGCGCTTGGCTCTGTTTTTGCCTTGGAGTATGCTAGGATGTATGATGAGGACGATTCTCAAATTTCCTAGGGGGCAACTATGGATGTGACACAATACACCTAATGTGACGTTTATCCCTATATTCACTGTTAGGATGTAGGTTAGCCTAAGATAATATTTCTTCTCTCTCTTCATGCTCATTTTAGTCAAGGATGCATTGTTCTTGTAGTAACTTCTCATATAAACATTGCTAAAGAAACATTTGTCATCGAGTGTCCTCATGTTCAAGGAACTCATGCTCTGTACACATAACTTCCAATTGATCTTGGAATATCCATTTTATTTGTTGTGAATCAAGCCTATGTGTTCAATCTACAATATTAGCTATCTACGATCTCTGAATTTGTAATTCTATATGAGGAGCCTTATTAGTATGTGCTCCAATAGATTTGTCTACTACGCTCTTACCCTTGTTTGTAAATATGGCATTGGTGTTATGTTGTTTTTTGTGCTCTGTGCTTGCTTGCGTATATGGGGCATGTGTACTATGGGAGCATTTTTAATATTCCCCCTCTACATAGGTATACCTGTATCTGCTCTCACCACATGTACTCTCGAGGCGAGAGTGAATAGTGGAGGTCTTACATCCTATTTTTCCTAGCACTCGATCTAGTCCATTGATTTGACTAGTTCTCCAAGGTTCATTAGGAGGTGTACCATTGAATATAATAGTATTGAAGTCTATTGTAAACCTTCTAGGGTCATTGTGATTTAGAGTCTTTTATGGTTTATGTTTTGATGCAGCCCTCTCATCTTACCCTTGATTGGGAAAATATTTTCTATCCCTATCATGTGACAATGGGGGTCTTGAACCACTCTCAGCTTTGTCACAAGAGGAATGTGTATCACATCCTCTGATTGGGGTATTCTGATGAGAACCCACATGCATCGAGTTATCATATTTTATGCTAATCGAATGTCATTTAGGATCATTTTGTGTAGGAGGTTTAAACTCGTTATTCTGTTTGTGGTTTGGAGCCTTAATTTTTGCCTTGGTTTTGTGTTGATGGTGGCCTCTCCATGTGTTAACCATGATTTGTGAATTTATATTGTAGGTAATTTTTAGGGAAAACAAAGCATACAAAGTGTTTATCTCATTTAAAATTTTTGTGTATCCTAAAACTATTTAGTGCATTTTGATTTGTTGAGTATATAGTCTAAATATCATCATGTTTTGCAAATATTGATGATATTATTAGATAGTTAAAGGTTTTCACCTATATACTCACACACATACAATATGGGAGTGAATTCCATACTCAACAAGGTAACATAGGTACTACCAACCCTCACCCAACACACCATAGTCAGTTATACACCCTTCAAAGAGGAGTGCATGCAATTTTCTATGGATAGGATAGTTCTTGGGTTGGCCTTGGCCATGGATGGGTCCTAATAGTACAATGTTAGATGATCTAATCGAGTGGTAATAACTTCCACTATTGGTCTTGATCAACAGGTTGGATGTGAAGGCCCAACACCACTGATGTTCACTTTGAATCATGGTGTGTGGGTGTTATTTTTAGTTTTGTAATTATGAAAGATGCATCAAGAAGCATTCATGATTCTTTTTCTACATACCTAGAAAATAGTGTTTTACTTTTAGAAAGGTGTAAGGCTAAATGTTCTTTACTTTCAAAGAATGCAAATGCAAAATTAAAATTATATTGGCCTTTGGATAAGCTCCAAACAAGCAAACCCTAACACACAATTTACACAATGGATGATGTTCTATGTAGTAGGAAACAATATCGATCACTAGATAGAAAAGAAACCATAAATCCTAGCTTATAGAGACTAATGCAGCCAACATACCTAGTCACTATTCCTAGCAGTGGCTAGTAGCAAATGCATAATTTTTTAAATTTACCTTTAAATTTCACTATGTTTTCTAATTAACATCTGTAATTTGCATTCACTAACAAAACATAGAAAAAAAGCATGAAAACATAGAGAGATTCAACTAACTTGGAATCCTCATTTGATGATGAAATAGGTTGCTTATTGTTTTTACTTTGTTCTCTACTAGCCAATGTTTCTCAGTGCGGTTAGGATGCTAGATGCTATTTTCAACCGTGGATGAGACTGTGCATCACTATTTTCAATCATGGTTGGTACCTACATATAAAACATAGCAGATTAGTAGAAGTAGTGAAAAATGTAGGGTTTCCACCATGATCACCACTGAAAGAGGCTTAAAAAGTCTAACAACTAGATAATATGCTATCAAAATATAAGATCAATCAATTAACCAAGTGCAAAGAAAGAAAGTAAAATAATGTGCCCATATTTATTAATATTTGTAAATATCATTACAACAAGGTTACAAGAACATCCCTCTTAGGGATTTGACCATTGTGATACATATTACAATACACAACTAATGTGGTAGATGTCTTCAATAGACTCTTAAGGTCTTCAAACTTTGCTTTAGGGCTTACTAGGATGCCTCCTCCAATTTCAAGAGTAATAATCTTTAGAGATGATTTAAATTTAGGAAGATCTGTCACCTACATGCAAGGAAACAACAAACACATCAATAGCACATGAAGCCTCTCATGATGAGGCTAATTTCCAAAAAATGTATGAAACATAGAAAATGTATAAAGAAAGCATGAATCTATGTAAATATGCATAAATATGCTTAATAAATTGATATTAAAGCATGTAGCATGGCTTAAATCATGTAAAAGAACCTATAAATGCATATAATCCTATAAATTAAGCATAAAGGAACTTAATCTATGAAATATTGCAAAGGAAAGCATGAAGTGCATGAATGTAAGCAAATATGCCTATTAATCTACTAATTAACCATGAAAATGCATGTAATATGGTTAATCTATGCCTAATTAATCTAAATGCATATTGAGAAAGGTAAATCTATGGCTAAAATAGAATATGAAGCTCATAAAACCCTAGCCACTATTGACAACCACAAATAAGACTTTGGGCTACTTTTAACAACAACAGCCATGGGAAAAGTATCCTTTCTCTTGAAATCAGGGCTATAGATGCTTAATTACTTCATTGAATTGATGGTCAAGGGTTTCCTAGGTGTCTTAACATGGATTTATAGATTAATTGATGTGAATTATCAATGTCTCGATGTAAAATGGCAAGCTTACTCCTCAAGATCTTGGAAAATCCATTGCTTCGAATGCAAGTATCGTTCTCCAAATGGATAACATGTTGGTACTCCTCAAGTGTTGCAATTGGCTCTCCATTTTGGTAGAGCTTCGCTACATTCCAATTGTCTCTTCCTTTACCTCTTTTGGGGGTCTATAAATAGACTCTCCAAATCCCAATATTGTCTTCTCAAGGAAGCCAATATTAAGAATTAGTTGGATTAAGTAGTTGGAAGGAATTCTCTAGAAGCTTCCTCATCCAAAACCACTTCAAAACCATTGCAATTTGATTGTTACAACCTATTTTTCTTGTATCAATATGGTCGAGTTTGTTACAGGGCTAGCCAATGTTTCATACCATGGCTAGGATCCTAGCTGCTATTTTCAACCCTGGCTGAGATCTTAGCTATTGATGTCATCAACGACTAAGGCTAAATAGGACTAACCTACCCTAAATGAGTGATTAGAATCACTGCTTAGCCTTGGAAAGGTCGAAGATAATTTATATGGTCTGCAAAGGTGCCCATATGAGTAGTCTCCTAAACATGACATGTTTTAGATGTCTACACTTTCTTCTCCAATGCTTGAAGGATTTGGCTGAATTTGTGGTTTCCTTAGGCCACTTCAAAAATTGCAGATCTCAATGTATTAATAGTATCTTTAGAAACTTTGATAAATTTTATTTTTGTATCCTTCTAACAAAAAATAATCTTTGAGAGTAATATAATAGTGCAAAATGAATCTAATAATATTTTACTTCTATTGCACTAACAATTTCACCTTATCACTCCGATCAATTCTAAAAATTAATGCACTTGAATAATTTACTACAACTAATTTAAAATGAATCTTCAATAATTATTCTAAAATTTAATCAAATCCTAAAGTGCAAATAAACCTTAAATAATACTTTCTTTTTACACAATTGGAGACTCTTAATTCAACTCTCCTTTTTTTCAACTTTACTCCAATCAAGGTGCTTAAAAAAATCTGATAATTAATCCACTTAATGTATTTACTTGTACCAATAGTTGCTTATCTTTTTCTGAAATCCCTTTTTCGTAGCTTTTGTAGAGGATGTAAATATTTGTGTCTAATATCACCAAGTTTTTGTCTTGAGTAAGATCTTGCAGCTCTCTATAGGCTGCCTTGAACAACTTTGTCTTCACCAAAAAATAGTCTTCAACTCTCTTTCATGAGCCTAGGATTTTGGTGGCTTGTAATCCTCTTATAGTATTCTCCTTTCATTTTAGATTAGAAGAGATATTTGATTATGAAGTGGCGCCTTCTTTCTATGAGAGGCAATCTCCTAAATTTGGTAGGCTTCTTCTTGGGCTTGTTGTCGGATGGTGATAATTGTCCCAATTCTTTCACTATCTCACATAAGTTTTGCAAACTCTTCACACGATCTCAAAAGAATAGAATTTGCAAGTGGCAGGTCTAGAGACATGTTTTTTTTTTGTAAACACCCATAGTAATGACTTTCCCTATTTCTATATAAGAATGATCATAGCTTTGATACCACTGTAAGCTTTAGTAGCATTCAATTACAGCAAAATATAGAGATCAAAGCAAAAATGTATCTCATTGAAGGAATATAATTGATACATTCAAGTAGAGGTGTGAGGATATTTATATAGGAATTTAGATTCCTTAGAAGACACTCTACCTAGATGTACAAGGGATAGCTTGCACATATACAACTTGCATATTGAAACTTGTACATTGCATGAAGTTACTAGATAACTTCCCCCTAAAGTAACATAATATACTCAAATAATATAATATATTCTAACAATCGTCAAATGATATGCATAGGCCTCAAATCATTAATCAAACATCATGCATGCTCCAAGGAACTATGAGAAGGATTAATACATCTTTCCCACATATAGACTATCGATTGATTAGGTTTACAACCTCTCACCACTACCATAGATCATATGATCACTATGTACTCCCAAGCCCAGACCTTAAGGATAGTACAACATACCAAGCTCTTACCCTATCTATACACCACTTGATATAAGGTATGGTAAAGCCTCACCAAAATTATTAGAGCCCAGGCATAAACAATCTGATCATCCCTTAATCTAGAAATAATATCTCCCCATCTCCACTGCATAAATCACTTGCTAGTATCACCCATCAGTAACCCTGATACAATGGATGCCAATAGCTCAATAAACCAATCAATATGCCCTCCTACAAAGGCATTATTGATCCTTAACCTTGAATTTATCCCATGAAATTTGTCATGCTCTAAAGAGGCTAAATTTCCTACCATGATATTTTTCCCTAGATGAATAGGCTCTCCTTAGATATGCACTTGAAGGATGTGCCACATATCCTCTAATATCATAGTCATCTCCCCCATAAAAAATATAAAGGTATTGGATGATGGATACCATATCTCAGCTAAGGCTATCTGTAGATACCAATTAAACTCTAGCTTGGGCATGTACACCATATAGTACAACCCTATCACTGCTAACACTCTCACCCCTCTATGCTAATATATTCTATCCAAACTCTTTGGGCGGTGCTCCCAATTCACTAAAACTTGCATCCATTGTCAAAACCACATCCAAAGCATAATTTTAAAATCTCTAACCAAATTTTGGCTAGTGCCAAAAATTCCAGTACTAAATTTACCACTATTGCCAAAAATTCTAGTTCCAAATTCATCACCAATGCCAAATTCACCATACGTTACAAAACATCACAAAACTAACCCAAAATTAACTTTTTTTAGTCAAGTTCAAGAACACACCTATCGGTCTTGATCTAGTACATGTATAATTCCTTGAATGATGTCCACACAATGTGGCCACCTTTGATTATCTGCCATCTCCAAAAGTGTACCTCTTTCTCTCTCTTCAACTTTCTTAAAATAGTAAGGTTAAAAAAAGCAATTTCACCCCTTTTTCCCCTTATTAGCCCCCCCATTTCCTAGCCTTTTCAACTACACTTTCCATTTCGAGAATTCATCCTAAATTTTCAATTTGGTACATCATCTCTAAGGGGGAATCATAGATAAAAAAAAAATTACATGGGGAAATCTTTTTCAACATCAACAAGACATACATCATCAAAAAAAAACATACATATATTAATGATGCAAAATAACCAAAATAGACACAATCATAATCACTTCGTCAAATCAAAATTACAATACAACAACAAAGCATGATGGTGTTAAAACTAAGTTTTACTAAAATTTTGATGCAATCTCACAAACATCATGTCAAAATTGGGGTAAAATATAGACACCCAATTTTGACACATTAGCAAAGCAAAAGACACCAAACAAGTCACCTACATCATAAAACATCAATTTGACCCAAACCTAGTAATTTGGGTACCTTTTCCTACCTCTACCAAATTTTCCACTTTGACCAAAAATGCCACTACCAAATTTAGTAAGCCAAATGGAGAATTTGGTAAACCCCCAAAATTCAAACCCTAACAATTATATTTGACCTTTGACCAAAAATGCTAATTGAAACCAAAATCACCACTGGTGAATTTTTTCATAAGTGGTAAATTTGTAAAATGGCCAAAATATCTGTGTGAGATAGGGTCACATGGATTCCACCCTCCCACTCCTTGCTTTAACCTCACACACTCCAGCAACAAACAAAACCTGCAAATTTCAAATTAGTCCTAACTAATTTTCCCTCTTAACCCCCCATAATCCATCCTTAAAACTCTATTTAAGAAGACCCTGGGGAAGAAATAGAGAGCATTATAAGGCTAATTAAATTCTACCAACATTCTTCTAGCTCTTCTTCTTTAGCATTCTTCATCTTCAAGCATTTTCAAGCATTTGCAAGCATTTTGGAGGTAAGCCAAGCAAGGCAAGGAGGACTTTGGGGCAAGGAGGTCATCTTGGAGGTAAGGAAGGATTGTTGTTAGGTGATAGATCTCCTAGCATCTCCCTCCTCTCCATTCATATTTGCTTCATTTTGTATTTTTTCCTCTAGATTGTAGCCTTGCTAACTTGAGATTTCTCTTAACATTTCCATATTTCATATTTCTAATTCCTTTTGTAGGGTTTTATCTCTATTGGAAACCATCTAAAATTGTTTTTATAGCTTGTATATCAAACATATCATATTCATTTTATTTACTAACATATATTTGTAGGTCCATTTAGGTTTACTTTCATTTATTTCCCATATTTTGGCCATAACTTTCTCTTTCGCAAGGTTTTAATGCATTTGTACTCTATAGTTTATCTTAAAATACTTGATGCCATTTATTTACAATCATATCATTCATATTGATAAGCTACTAACATTTCTTCTTCCTTCCATGTTCATTTAATCTCTTTTTTTTGTGAAAAATACCCCAAATGGGATGCCACTTTTGGGTAAGTCCAAAGAAGGCAGGGGTATCTATTCCGCCAAAAATACCTATGGCTCGCACCTAGCCTGACCCCTTCGACACACTCAAAAAGCATGCCTAAAATAACAAAAACAAGAACAAACAAACACAAAAAAAACAAGCAAACACAAAAAACACAAAACAAACAAAAACAACATAAAATCATAAAACAACAATAAACTTAAAAACAACAAAAAAAAAAAACATAAAACTCCCAAAAAACTATAAAAACAACAAAAAAAACACACAAAAACAATAAATAAATAAATAAAAACACAAAAAAAAAAAAAAGTAAAAAATATAAAAAATACAAAACACATAAAAAACCAAAAACACACAAAACAAACAACAAAAATACAAGAAAAACAAAAACAACATAAAAAACACAAAAAAAAAACACATACCTCAAAAAATAAAAAAATAGAACACAACAATGACCTTTCTAGGCCAAAAAACTTTTAAAGCAAGATTCAACAAAGGAAACAAAAGAAATATCTATTTGAGCTAGGGAAGCCCACCATATCATCTTTGTCCAATGTACAATTAGCTAAATCATCAACACTCTTGTTCTGATCTCTAACCACGTGATTGTAATCAAATTTCAAAAAGCCCATCTAGACTAACCGAATATTATCAATAATTCTTTTTATTCTCCAATAAACCTTATGATTCTTAGAAGGAGTCTTAAGAAGATTAATCATGAGTTGAGAGTCAGACTCAACTAGCACCTTGCTCATCCAACCTTAGTAACCTCTTGAAGGCCTCTACGGATGCCATACCCATTAGTAAGGTTATTGTAAAGAATACCTAAGTTCTCAATCAAATTAAAAACCATAGAGCCATTTGAAAGCCTACCAATTCCTCTCGCACTAGATTTTCCAATATTCCCCCTAGAGGCTCCATCAGTATTGAATTTTCCAAAATCCATAGGAGGAGATTGCCAATTCCATGTTCTATCCATCTTGCAATTACTCACATTCCATTTAAGTTGGTTTCTCTTAGAAGATTTAATATTCAATCTTTGCATCACTTGATCCCATATTTGGTGGGAGTTTTGGGGATGATTAAGGAGTTGTTGGACTGATTCAACTAAGTTGGCAATGGTCTTTTGCTAGATATAGTTAATATCCTTCCTTTCTTAATTGAAAATTTTTTTGTTCCTTTCATTCTAGATATTTCAAAGTAGAATGGTAGAATCCATCCAAACTAACTGCCTAATAAAATGATCAACACCCTCTTGTTTAGGCAAATCCCTCCAAAGTTGTTCAAAAGTAAAATAATTGGAACATTGTAAGTCAAGTAAAGTGGCCATCCTCCTCCAAAGCTCAAAGGCTAAAGTACACTCAATAAAAATATGGCTAAGAGTTTCCACATTCTCTACACACATTTCACATAAAAAAGGGCCATGAAAACCACACTTCATAAGTTGCTCAATAGTAAGCACCTTACGATGCAATAAAATCCAAGTAAATAACCTCACCTTAGGCTAGAGATTTTGAGCCCATAACTGAGAAAATATGCCATATGATTTGTTGGGATTATTATGGCATAAGGTTAAATAACCTTGAGAAACTAAATACTCACCCTTAGTAGTGTTGTTCCATCCAAAACAATCTTTATCATGGGACCAAGAGGGATATCTCATATGAAGGATGCATTGGATGTCTTGTCTTTACCTTTCTAGGATTTGAATAGGCCAATACTTAATAGGGATCCAATATCTACAAACCTTTGAATTACAAGTAATTAGCCACCTTTATCCAGTTAGCTCAGTGAAGGTCCTCCATCCAAGGCCTCCAATAGGTAAAGTGAGTTATCAAAGGCTATTGACCATCCAAAGAATCTATCCAAAAATTTACTTGTTGGCCATTTTGAATGATCCAAAATAATTTTTTCTTTATCAAATACTCACCAGTCTTAAGAACTGCTAAAATGGGAGAACCTTTGGTAGGCAATTGATAGTGAACAAGGTATTTAGGAATTTTGTTCTCATCATATGTAGCATGAAGGCTTTTGGCCCAAAGAGCATTGGGGTTATGCAAAATACTCCAATATAATTTAGCAGCTAAAGATTTTTTGTTATTAATAGCAAACCAGAATTCTAACCTCCCTTCATTATTAGGAAGATATAAAGTATCCCATTTCACCAAGGCCCATTTTCTTTTCTCCTTAGTACCACTCTAGAGGAATCGTTGACTGATTTGATCCAATTCTCAAAGAAAAACTTTGGGATATTCAACATGGTAGAAACATAAATAGGAATATATTGAAGGATTGATTTTACCAAGGTGATTCTACCCCCCAAATAAAGCCACCTATTGGTCCACTTTCCAAAATTTTCTTAACTTTGTCCAATAACCAATTCCAATATTTATTTTTTCTATCTTTAAATACTGATAGGAATACCTAAATAAGTGATAGGAAGGAAGGTCTTCTTATATATTAATTTATCCAAGACCATGGATTCCTATCTGGTAGAGCAATGAAAGAAAATTACTTTAGATTTTTCTTCATTGATCAATTTCCTGGTAGACTTAGAAAAATAGCTAATGATTTGCTTAATTTTAAAATCTTCCTTAACTGTAGCTTTGCATAATAGAGTAGTTATTAATAAATTGAAGATGAGAGATAGATATAGATCCATGAGCAATGGTAACTCCCTCAAGAGTTTTGTTTTCTCTTTTTGGTTATAGTCCTACCCAAGCATTCGATAAGAATGATGAATAAATAAGGGGAGAGGGGGTCACCTTGCATAATAACTATGGAAGTTGGGAAAAACTGAGAAGGCTTGTAATTGATAAGAACTAAGTAGGAAACTAAAGAGATACATCTCATAATCCAATCCATCCAATCCTGAGAGAAACTAAATTGCCTCAAAACTTTGATAAGCCAATACACTATGTCATAAGCTTTGGATAAGTCTAACAGAATGAACATAGAAGGATATTTTTGCATTTCCATGGAATGGATGGCTTCTTGAGCAAGAAATATCTCATCCACTATTTTATGCCCTTCCACATAACCCCCTTGTTCAGGAGAAATAATATTATGCAAAAGAGGCTTTAACATTTCTGCTATGATCTTAGTAATAATTTTGAAAATAATATTACATCAAGAAATAGATCTAAAATTTGTGATATGTTCAACCTCTTGAGATTTTGTAACAAGAGTAATATAATTTTTATTGATAACCTTCAAAATATCTTTGTCTTTCCTAGCTTCTTCCACCACCTCTAATAAATCAGCATGAAGGATATCCCAGAACTCTTGGTAGAACTCAATGAGAAAACAATCAAAACCTGGGGTTTTGCCTTTTTGCATTTAAAAAAATGCTTTTTGAAGCTCACTGATAGTAATAGAAGTAGTCAAAATAGATTTCTCCTTAGAAGTGATAAGAGAAGGGCTTGCTTGAAGAACATTCTATTGAGAAGCTGAGTCAAGAGGAGTAGCAACAAAAATATTGGAAAAATAATTGATAACAATAGAGTTCATGCCATCCCAAGTGTATACAATATCTCCAAAATCTAATTTCATGGAAGAAATAAAGTTGTGAGATCTTCGAGCTAGAAGACATTTGTGAAAGAAATTTGTGTTTCGATATCCTTCTTTTAGCCATTGAATTCTAGATTTTTGCTTCCATAATATTTCTTATATTTTTTCCCA
Organism: Wollemia nobilis; assembly: GCA_028583015.1. NCBI lineage: Eukaryota > Viridiplantae > Streptophyta > Pinopsida > Araucariales > Araucariaceae > Wollemia > Wollemia nobilis. The sequence continues at coordinate 1,583,262 of JAQPPZ010005611.1, forward strand.
TTCTTCTAACTGAGTTGTGAGTCTAATTTAATCTACACTTCTACTCTCTATGAGGCCATGTAAATGGATTTTCTTATTAAATTTTTCAATTTGAGCAATAACTTCATATTTTTTATGAACATCCCTAAATTGCTTCTAGTTCCAAGTTTTTGATTTTGGATTTAATGTATTGCAATCTTTTGGCAAAATAAAAAATTTTAGTCTCATCCCTAGGTTTACCTTCCTTCCACCATTGTTGCACTCAATGTCTAAAGGAATTGTCTCTAAGCCACATTATCTAAAATTAAAAGGGAGAGAAACTCACATTAGTTTTTCACATTTCCACCATGACTGGCTAGTGATCTGAACCAATATTTTTAAGAGTCTTCACTTTAGGAATGTGAGCATGCATTAAGAAAATTTTAGAGAGCAAGAGCCTATTCAACCTCTCATCCACAATTATACCTTTTGTTAGACCATGTCATAAGGCAATTATATGGCTGGATGTCCACAAGATGAAGGTTTATAATATGTTTGCTCATGAGGTCAATGATCCTGTCTAGATTTTTATTTCCCCCCATTTTCTCATTAAGAGAGAGGATGGTATTGAAATATCCTTCAATCAAGATCTAATATTTTGGATAATGAGAGATAATATAAGTTATATCCTTCCACTATCTTCTTTTTTTCTCCAAAGTAGTTAGATCATAAACAATGATGTAGAGCATAATCTGGTTGGAATATCTACTTTGAATATCTATATCTAAAAGACCCCAATTTCCAACCATATGGTGAATAGCTACCTCTTTTAGGTCCCAAAGGTAAGCAATGCCACTAGAATTCTCCTGGGAACTAAGGGAAACCACTTTTATAGCTAGACAAATTTTACTAGCAATTGATTCTATTTCCTCTATTGACATCTCCATTTCTTGAAGGAAAACAAGATGTGAATGATTAATCTGAATCATTCTTCTAATTTCATCATGTTTTGAAAGAATCCATTTGATTCCTCTAATATTCTAAATGATGATATTCATTAATACTAGGTCTAAAAAAATTGGGAAGGGTATTAATATTACCTTCCTCTAAAAGCTTTTCACCTTCTTTTACCATATTATGTTGATTGGTATTATGACCTACCTTTTGATTAGAATCCATCTTCAATTTTTTTTCCTATTTCTTGACTTACTCCAATTGAATCTAAGATGGTTTCTAACCTTGAATAATGCATGTACAAAGCCAAAGTATTGCCAAAAGGTTCAACGGATTCTATCTTGGGACCTATATTATTTGAAGTTTTAACATTTAAAATATTGTTTTTCTTGTGTATATTTTCTCCCTTTTTTTGGTTGAAAACCTTTTATTTTTTGGTTTGTATTTGAGTTCTTCCCTTCATATTTAAATTGTGTTTGTATTTGAGTTCTTCCATGTCAATACTGAACCCAAGGATGATGAACCTAAAGAAATGGTTGAAGAGGACGATAAGAAAGAAGAAAAATTGGATGTTAAGGAATGACTTCCTTTGTCTCACCTTGCTCCTTTTGTTCCTTTTTGTTTACGTTTTTCATCCCTCTTTGCTTCATTGCATGAAGCGTAAGTATTATTGGCCTTTAATATTTCTTTTTAATATCTATCTTGCATTTAGGTATTTTCTTATTTTAGACTTTCCCATCTATCTAAGCTCGGGTTTTGGTTCTGGCTTACGATATGAGGTTGCATCCTCGCTTTTGGGTCCATAGGATTGTCTCTAGTATGTCTAAGGCTGAGGCTGCATCCTCTTCCATAGTATTCACTTTTTGGTTTTCTACTGGGGTCCTCAGTCATCCTTCCAGAATGGCACTACTTTTCCAATGCTTATGTAAATAGGTTCAGGGATACTTAAATCCCCTTTTTTGCAATTTAAACCTTTTACTTAGCAAAAAAAAAATGTGTTTCTAAGATATTTGTTTCCATTGTTTCCTCTTCCTCACTTGGTATATCGTTTTTGGAAATAATTTCAAACATATTAGCAGATAACTTTGATTGATCCTTCATAACTGGTTTTTTATGAGTGGTCTTCTTCTTAGGCATTTGGAAACCTGTTGAGTTTATATCTTCTTTCTTTTGTTTTGGAATTTTATTTGGGAAAACACTAGCCAAATGACCATATTCATGGAAAATTATACAATTAAAAGGAATGTTATCATAGTCCACTACTTTTTCCTAAGTGTCCTCCCAAAATTGTAATGAGAATTTTTAGGAAGGGGTTTGTCAAAATCCATTAAAACACAAATCCGAGCATAAATAATATGTTCAAATTTTTTAGTACAATCAACAATCATCATAAAATTTTCTAAAGAGTTTCCAATTGAATAAAAAATAGCCAGATTCCATAATTCAATTGAGATTCCAAAGAGTCTAACCCACATGATACCTGTAGAAGGCATCTCTTCTTCGGCTTTAAATTTAGTATGCCAAGGCTTCATGAAAAGCCCTACCCTTCCAAAGAACTAGGGACCCCCTTGAAATGTTTTCTCTCTATCTTCATTATTAGAAAATAAAACAAGAAAATAACCATTTGGATAAATAGATATTTGTAACTCACCTTTAGTTTTCTAGTTTTTTGTAGCCCAAACTTTGAAAGCGTATAGGCTCAGACAAAAACCCAAGAAACCATAAATTAATCCTCTTTCTTCTAGATATTCAATGCTATTTTGAATTTCATCCATATCAAGCTTAACAATTGGAGTTCCATCAGCTATCTTAAGACATCCTGACTCTATTTTCCTAGGATCAATATTAGGTATTCTTAAAGATTTACGAGAAGCCCTAAGATTAATATTAGCATTAGGTTGAGGCTATCCACCATGGAGGGAATCCCTAAAATTCATTTTTGGGATCGAGTCTTGGAAATTATTGCCCTTGAAAGGGGTTTCCATAGTGGATTTATTTTGAAGGTGCATCTTAGCACCGGATTCACTTGAGATTTGAACCATATTTTGATCAAATGTTTGAAAATTATTTCGTGATCTCTTTAATCCATGCCCTGGACGACGAGGAAAGGTATGATTTTAACTTTTATTTTGTGCAAAAAATTAGAAGCCATTTTAAATCAAGTTAACAAAATTAATATCTATTGAAAGATATATGTATAACCCATATTGGATCACCTAAAGCATATTCTTCTAAAATCTTGAGCAAAAACCACAAAAATATTGGTTTTTAGGGCCCAAAGACCCTAAAAAACAACCTCTAGAGCTTCTTTCACTCAATCCATATGAAAACCTCGCATAGTCACTTCACAATCATACATCCTCTTATATTTTTAAAGTTTGTGTTGTATTAAAATGACATTTTTTTTTTAATTTTGAATTGCATCTTCATTTAATCTCATGCTTATTTCATTTGTAGGCATAAGTTTGATGTTCAATCTCTTTTAGCAATTTCTTTCTTCATACATTACATGCTATTTTCATTTGCAATCATATATCATTAATCTCTCTTTCTCTTCAAGCTATTGTGTTGAAGATACAAGGTTGTTATTGCCTTGTTATCTCATCATTTGCAACACTCAATCATTCCCCATTGCATTCTCCTTCCCTTTTTTTTACTATTGTAGATTTTGAAGTTTTGGGCAACATTTCTTCATATCTTAGCATTTACATTGGTTTCTTGTTACTTAGTGCTAATTTGATTTGATTAGAAGTTAAATTAGTCATTCTACATTATTCCTAACGTCATTGTATCCATTCATTATTCTGTTACACTTATATTTTGTTAAAATTTCAATCATTTTAAGACTATCCACTCCCTTTGCATACATATTCATTTTGGGCTTAAATTTGTAGGGTTTTGTAACTCAAATCCTTGAATTTGTAATCCATAAACCTAGTACATCCCTTACAAATTATCATACTTACTTTTCATAGTAAAATCAACTCCAAAACCATCTCAGTCTCATTGCAGACCCAAAAAACCATTGTAACTGGTGATTTTGGTTCTCTGGAACACAGAACCAAAAATACCACTGGCATTTTTGGTTAGCATAATTCCATTCTAAGGTGGTAAGAATACTCTTTTTTCATAAAAAATGGGGTCTAATTAGCTAACAAGATAGGAAAAAACCCTTCCCAGCACTTAGAAAGACCCTCCAAAATAGAAAACCTAATTTTTTTGGTCTTCTTTTGTAGGTACCAAATTCACTAGTCAGGACCAAAATTGCTAGTGGTATTTTTGGTAGCAATGGCATTTCTAGTCAAACATCGATAGAGGTATTCCAGCCACTTGGCATCACTCTAAAATATATTTTTTAGTATTTTCATCTATTCTACTTTCAGTTTCTCATAGTTTTGTGTCTAAAATCACATTTCAATTTGGAATATCAAGGAATCCTATTATAGTCTTAGCTTCTTTTACCAAACACATTTGCATTGGTCAAAATCAAAGAATCTTAGGTCAAGGCTCAACTTCTTTCTCATTTTTACAAGTATCTAGGTAAGAAATCAAAATCATATAGTTGCATTATAGGCTAACTTGTCTTTTGCACCATATCTTGTTTACCTTGGAAATCAAACCTCTCCTTAGTTAGCCTATCATAAAAATTAAAAGCATATAGGTTAGATCTTATTTTATTATATTTTTGTGATAAAATTAGCATTCATTTTATGTGATCTTAGCCTTAAGTTTTAAATAACTATTTAAGGATAAAAAAAGAGTTAAGATTTAGTGATGCAAAACTTTAGGTGTTTTGTTGAATAAACTCATATAACACCGATATACAAGCATTCACATCTACTTTTACACCTTGAAAAATTGCATTGAGTAGGGATCTAATTGCATAGAGGATATTCATATCCTCGAGGTCTCCTTTGGAAAGAGACCCTCAAGTGGGGAATTAGGGATTCCAATGAATTATTCTCCCTCCCCCTCATGCACTTGACATGGTTAGGTTGAAAATTTCCCATGCCTACAATAGGAAGGGTGGATGTATAAAAATTTATAAGTATATAGGAAGTCTTCCTATGATATATCAACCAAACTGATATATCAAGATAAGGTAATATAAGAAGAAAAATAATATCTCTTCTTATCTTAATCACTTTTATAGTCAATTAATTTTCATTCTCCCAAACATCTTTGAGAAGCATCCTTGAAGAGTAGGACCCCTTAGTAAATCCTAATATTAAGGGATATGAGGACCATACCCCACCTCAATAAGATGCTTTAGAAATGGTGACTTTTAATTCCTATGATAATCTAAAATATTTTATACTAGAACACAAATATTCCCTTATACATCTTCTTAGAGATGATAATAATAACCAAAATATTTCCATGAGGGAATATTTAATTTCAAATTATCCTTATCTACCCAACTCTAGTTATATGCCTTCTAATCCATAAAATTAAAATAATAATTTGCTAAATTAAAATGTTAATCAAATGAGCACAAATATTAATCAAACCACTTATAGCCTTAATTCATATATTGTAATATTTATATATTCTACTCCTCCTATTGATTCATCTATAGATGGTAGGGCTCAAGAAATCTCATCATATTTGGGATATCATATTCACACATGTCTTATAGATATTTTAAAAATCAATTTAAGTTGACCCACAACACAAATATAGATCTATAAGACAAATAGATTTCTTAGCTAAATGGTGAGCCATAGTAGGGACACTCCTATATTTCCTCATATAAAATGATCTCCTAGATATTTCCATAGATAATATACATGACTAATTGGCCTACCCTTTGGAAATGACCAAAATATTTTCTTTTGAAGACATGGTTGATATGGCTAAATGCATAGAGGATACTCTTTTATGAATAGAAAAATATAAAATTAATAAGGAAGAGGAAAATTCATCCTCCTCTAGTCATAAAGGGTAATATAAGAATAGACGTGGTGGATGATAGAGTCAAATTATTGTAAAATCAACAATTTAAATATAGCAACAACAATGCCCAAATGTTTGTTCTATCAAAACAACAAAACCCTAAACATAATTTCAGTAAGTTATACCAACCTCTTTTAACCATTTTAGGATAATATATTGAATAAAAAATGATATAACTTCCACCAGTTAAGCCTAGAGATACCTCAAAAGAAATACCCTATTGGTATTGCCATAATGAACATTGTGATTTCCATTATGTTGATGTCCACAAAATTGATAGGTGTAATACCCCTACATAACATCATCCAAGATATCATAGAGGGTGGCCAATTGTCATCGATGGCTTCAATACCCAATATTCCATCAATCAATATCTTAAAATCTTTCAATATCCCTTGACCAATCATAATCAAAGACTGACTATTAAAGTGCCTACCCAAAATATGACAAGAACATTCAATTTATCTCCTGCTTATGTTGTCACTAGGCAATATAATAAGAATCAATATTCAAACAAACCCACTTAACCTCACTTTGTTTTTCATCCAATAAATAGAGTTTCTTCCTTTGATATACCACCTTTGGTCTTATGGCCCTCACATGACAACAATTCTTTTGATCTTTGTCACCAAATAAAAAGTAAACCTACCAAGATATCTCTTATAAAACTTTTAAAAACCTCTTTTACCTATAGGGATATTCTTTTCAAACTTTTAAGCAAGTAATAAATCCCTTAAAACATTTTCTCTAATGACATCTTTGAGGTGATAGGTTCTATTATAGTTAGTAGTGTAATTATATCATTTCCTGAAAGTAACATCCCTTCATATTCTATGGTAGGGTAATTACCCCTTTACATCATATTATTCATTGGTGATAAGCTCATTAAACAAGTCCTTGACAATGGCTCATGACTCAATATTTGTATTATAAATTTCTCAATAATTTTATATTAGCCAAACAAGATTTAGGTAAATCTAATATCATCATAAAGACCTTTGAAAATAAAGAGCATGAGGTTAGTTGTAATATACCCTCACTTCTCAAATTTAGGCCCTAAAATATCAACACCCTCTTTTATGTTGTCCTTTATGACCTATCTTATAACATTCTTCTTAGATGACCTTGGATCCATGTGATGTGGCTATCCCCTCCATGTTACATCAATGTATCATCATGTGTAGGATACTACCCATATGGACACATACATAAACCATATGAATCCTCTTAGATCTCTCTAAGAGTAAGAAATTATCCCAACCACTCAAACAAGAAAATTCTAGCCCATCCAGGCCTGGCCACTCTCAAGAGGAGTGGCCACCACACCTGGTTGCTGAAGACTATAGCAGCTACACCTAGCTACTGAACCTAATAGAGGTTAGCATGACACATATTCTAGCCATGAATACATGCCTAGATCACGCAGTCTGACTACACCTCTACATGGTTAGTGGGTGGACTTTGGCGAGGAACTCCCTGAATTCCTCCTAATTGTCCCTTCCATGCCAATTTGTGACTGACGCTTCTCACCTGAGATGGTCAATCACATGAAATTTGGATTGAGGCTTCTCTAGGAAGTCGAGTTCTATATTTGAGAGGGAATTCTATATATAGACTCTCCCACAAAAAGCAAAGGATCCAAAAAGTTTCATAGTCAAGCAGGGAAGCCCTATCAAAAAGGAGAACCAAGTTATGCCCCTTTGAGGAGCATTGGAGCATCGTCCGACGGAGCTACGATCATGCACCAATTTTCAAATTCATTATTCCCAACCTCTAATAAGTGTAGGAGACACACCAAGAGACCCTTGAACATCAATTATAGCAAATAGGATAGCACAATAGTCCTTGATTCACAAGGAAAAGGGCTTTATATCATGGTTGCTATCTCAGATAGTGGCCTGTAGGTATATTTTACAACATAGATGTTATTTCCATTTACTTTTGTCTAGATTCATTATTGCTAATTTGATTAGTTAAGCAATAATGCATTTATTCTATGTTTCTTAGATTTCTATGCATTTATTATCATGTTTATGCTTACATGTCACTTTTATCATGATTATCTAGATCTATTAACAAAGGCCTCATTCAGAGAGGCAGCCCATCCTACTAAGCGTGCTTTGTTTCAAAGCATCAGGAGCACAAGGATCCCTCTAGGACCAGATCTAGAGAAGGAGACATCTATAAGCCCTCATATAGTTTCATGTGTGAGATCGACAGGCCTGCGAAAGTGCACCACCCCTTTACAAGGGGATATTTTATTCACCATTATTTCGCTTATAATTTATTGTATCAAAATGGGTATCCATAAAAGGGACTGACATGTAATCGGGGTTCAATATAAATAAAAGGATCTCTCTTTGTTATTTCTATGTTATATGCATTTAATTTTGAAATAATATTGCAAGTAGAATAAGGATGCGCACTTCTCGAGGTTGAAAATATGGCGACCATGATGGGACCCCCACCAGGTTTTTATTTTTAGTCATTTCACTAATATTTTGAGCATGTTTTTGTGTGTAAGTTTGGCCACTCTGGTCGATAACGACCAATAGGTCTTAGCTACTATAGTTGATAGCAACTATATTTTATCATTTTTTTCAACAACGGCCAGTAGTAGAGTGCATAAAAGCTCAAAATTCTCATCACCAGAATAGTATTTGAGATTGGTTTCATCCTCTATTTTATCTGTGATCTTCTGTATGCATTTATTTTCCAAAAATAGTAAGCAAAAACGTAATCTCATTAGGGAAAAATGAAGAAAATGAAAATAAAACTGCATTGTACATTTCTTAGATTTCTTTAGTTTTCTCTAGGCGTTGCTAGGAATAGTGGGCCTCTGCTTGTAAGGTCTGCCCTAGTCTCCAACATACTAGGCTTCTATGTTATTAGTATGCTTGCATGTGGCCCAACTAGTGGCCGCCCATTCACAAAGTAGGAGGTGCATTGCATGAAAATCATCTAGAATAAATTAGATATACATATCTATGAAGTTAAAATGTTATTTTTAGGTATGTCATGATGTAAAACATGAATTATGGTTGATGCCTAATTTTATATTTCAAATTTTAAAAATAACCCCACACACTTGCACATTCTACAATAACATTGGTAAGATTGGATTTCATCGTCGACCCCCAATTTAGATCGTGGACGTTGGAATTCATCTCCTTCCACCAGCTTGCCCCCTAGATATCCTTATAAATAATAGAAAACTTCTTTTTATGTGGCATAGACCACTTGTGTTCAAAATATCTCCTACTATTTCATAGTGGAAGAGCTAGGCAAACCCCCCATTGGTATTTAAGCAGTGTACCCTAGACTCTTTCAAGAAATCATGTTTGGCACTAGTGTTCCTAGTCTCCACTTTGATTGATTTCCCTCATTCTAAGTCCAAACATGAACAAGAAGTCAAGATCAACAACAAATCCAAACACACCAAATATTTTAGGGAACACGCTAATACTTAAAAGAGATAAAAACTTGCTTGTTTTTTTTATGTAATTTGGAAACTAATCAAGAAGATAACACATAATAAATATGGTGAACACACAGAGCAACCATCCCTAGTCCAACACCAAGGGGAAACTAATTCTCCTCACACTTATAGTCACACTGGCATTGAGCTGCCCACCCATAGTGTCACCATATGAAGTTCAACAAGTCTTAGAGGCAACAATTCAAACCTTGGGGGGAATCCATGAGAAACCCCAATAAGAGATCCACATCCTGGTTCCTCATCTCATAGACATGAAGAGGCCTCAAAGCCCACCTCGACACACAGGAATGAGGAGTCTTCATGGCACCTCCCATAACATAGAAAAGCAAAGAGATCATGACTACCCTCTTCACATCAACATGTGGAGGTATCCTAACCTCCCTCATTGCATAGACATACGGAGGTTGCAAGACCTCCATTATTACATCGGCATGAGGAATCATCAAGGTCATCATCATCGTATAAGCACACAGAGATTGCAAGGCTCTAAACCTCACATGATACACATAGGACAGATCAACCCACTAAGGGGCAAGACATTTAGGCCACACCTAGTCATAGGTCCAAGACATATTACAACCCCCATATAGATATGAGGGTACCCTTAAACCATGAGCTCATTGGTGCCAATGGGACTCCATGGGATCAACCATGGAGAACATGATAACTTGATGAGTTGGATTGATTTCCCTCGAGATCATCTCCTAGAAGTATTTCTACCAAAAATTTTGCTTTAGGAAGTTTGCATAGCATAGCCACTATATGCACCAATGAACCATGGGAAGCTACAAAGTGACCCCACAACACATACATTACTTCAGATCATGAGGGTATATAACCCATAATACAGTACACAGAGTAGGTCGCCCTAGTGAACAAAGGCGAGTGCATAGTGGGAGCCTCATCGAAGGGCCTAAGAATTAGAACTCCTCGTGCAAAGTTAGAAAGGCATGATCCTTCAATAGCAGATCACTCTGACTACCTATGTAGGTTGGAAGAGGAACTACATGCTAAGCGAGAATTTGTAGAAGCTCTTGAGCAAGAATAGTGAAGGAAGAGGTGCATGTGCCTACAATAACAATGCTCAAGAGAGATTTGAGTATGAGGATATAGTAGAGAGGTTGGCTCAAAAAAATTTGCACACAGGTGGTGAGAGATACCAACATGAGATATGTATCGATTCTTAATAGGAGAGAAACACTAGGCTAGGAAATGAGTATGCTCACCACAATTCACAACATCAACAACACCTGGACCTCTAATAGACACAATTCAATGAGGAAATGGTAGGGATGGAAGACCAATAACAAACATATCCTAAACCTCCATCCATGGTTATAGGAAATGAGTATAGACATCCAAACTAAGACAAAATAGGGCTACATCCTTTACCACCATGATAAAACCTTCAAGGACATGATATTATTTCCTTGAAGGCATACCAGATGCTCACCGAGAGAGTCAAGCTCTCAAGAAATAGGACATAGGCCCTCAATCCCAAGTCTAGCATATCCTAGGCACTTGGAGATGCTTAGGTTAGATAGGTTTAAGGGGGAGGGAGACATGTAAGAACACATGAAGAAATTCATGAACGCATGCTTCCACCTTGAGAAGAATGACACCCTGATTATAAGGACATTTATCATGACATTCTTGGGTACGATAACACAATGGTTCAACTAGTTTCCCAATCATATCATCACCGATTTTGAGCAACTGGTGAATGTGTTCCTTAAACGGTTTTCCTTTGGATTGAAGGAGAAGGTAAACCTATATGATCTATACAATTTGAAATAATATGATGATGATACAATGATGTACTATGGCGACAGGTGGAGAAAAATCATGGCAAAACTATCATTCTCTGTCCCCATAGAGGAACTTGTCTATATGTTCACAAAGAGTTGTGCAAAGCACAACTCCCTGCTATTGTAGCTACAACAATATGAATAATTTGAAGAAAACTTAGCTCAAGCTAAGCTTATTCAAGAAATTAAGATTGACGAGGGAGACGTTAAGCTCTAAAACAAGAAAGAATGGAGCAAGAACAATTAGAATAAAAAAAATAAGTAGAATTAGGCCAAGCCTAATCAATTTAATCAAGTTGTATTGGTCACACCAAAGGAGGGAAATGGATAACAATCCTAGAATTACTAGGATCACCCTCTACCAGTCAACTATGATCCTAAGAACAATTAAGGCCAGAACAAAGAGTGTTTTCCACCTTGCTACTACACACCTCTAAATGAATCAATGTAGTCAGTGTTTAATTAGTTGAATGAGGCAAAGAGGATAAGATTTACCGACGTATAAATTTTTGATCCTAACCATCCCAAGCCAAGGGGATGCAAGGAAGATAAATATTACCCATATCACAGGATACAAGGGTATGACATCAAGAATTGCATCAGATTCAAGAATTTTGTACAAAACATGATTGAAACAAGAGAGCTAAAAGTTGAAAACCCACTAACTCTTGATAACAAAGATATGGGTATATACCAGAACCCGTTGCCCAATCACGAGGTCCCAAGGGATTAGGGCACCCAATTTAACTAGGTCCAATTCAAGCCACCCATTAAGGGGTGTATAGGAATGTTTGAATTGGTTAATGTGGCAACCAAGAGTTAGATATATGGGCAACCATAGCCTCTAGCGACTCCCATAAATATTCACCTCGACAAAGATAGGTACATGACAACCCTCCAAGTCCACCAGCAAGAACTATGGTGACTGTTCAAAGTAGACTAGAATAGAATCTACAAATAACTTCAGCTAAGTTATCCATTTATGAGCTCATACAATAGTCCCCTAGGCATAGGGATACTTTAATGGATATATTGAGATCAATCGAGCTCCAAACCTAGCACCTAGATGTGTTCACACATTTTGTGGGGTAAGTGCAATAGTGTGAAGAGCCCGTGATTCATTTTTACAATCACAAAATTAAGGCAGGCCCTACTACCTTAGCAGACCTGCATCTACACATTATTTTATCAATCAATGAAATTCCATTAAATCTGGTTTTGATCGATATGAGCTATAGGGCACTTAAATTTCCCTAAGTCCAACATCATCCTGACTTCCTACACAGTCAAGGATTTCAATGATGAATTGTGCTTCATAGTGGGTACGGTCATTTTTCCTATAAAAGTAGGACATAATACCATACACATGATATTTCATGTGTTAGAATGGGTGATGCAATATAAAATACTTCTAGGGCATCCTTGTATTATAGACATGCAGTGCATGCCCTCAATCCTGCACCAATGCGTCAAGTATGTGCACAAGGGACAAGTTCATGTGGTTCCATCTAATGAAGAGAATTTCAAGTACTTGCATAAAGTTGACTTGTCAAGGGATTTTATCCTACCATCAATGCACTTATACATAAGGCATTCATCCCTAACCACACAACAATGAAGCAAAAGCAAATCAGTTCAAGGTGATCCATCCATGACGGTACCACCTCCTACAAAGCTACTGGTGCTTCTAAAAATCCTTCAACAGATAAGGCATGAGATAAATAGTTTAAGGCACCCCTAGTGGAAGGAGGACCCAAGGAACTTCTTACCATAGTAGTCGTAGGAGTCCCTACTCCCATGGAGGAGGAACATTCCTAAGAAATAGTTGAGGAGGTACCATAGCCTGCCTTGCCTGCATCATCAACAATGTCATATACACCACATGTGATAATTTACCTAGACAACGCAACACTAGGTGAATATCTTGTATAGAATGTAACTTTCACACCAATCATTGAGTCTACATAATATATGGGTTATCCAAGAGTCACAAATCTACCGGTAGGGATAGTGGTTCCTTTAGGGGTGCCACCCAACCAAACTATTTTTATATATGCTGGTCTATATTATGCCCATACTGCTCCTGATCTAGAAAGAGATGAATATGAACCTTTCACCATGAATGTTCATTACTTTTTGAATCCTAAGTTTGCTCTAAAGTACTTTGGGCAGTTTCATTGGTAAGGCTATGGCCTAGGCCTGTATGAGCAAAGGTTTCGACTGCTATTTCAATCGCAATACCAACTACCTACTGATAGGTGTGGTTTAGGCTATCGAATGCGAGGTCATGACGAATCTTTGTAAATAGTCCTAGATAGATTAAGCATTGGGTTTGGGGAGAAAATAAACTGGAACCCCTATCAACCCCCAATAGAAACTATTTGGGTGATGGGTGGGTGTTTATGGTCAATGTCGCACCATCTGATCAGTATCACCCTAAATCCTCTCTTGAAGTGCCCCTGTTAGGATTCATACTATGGTAGGAGGAGCCAATGCATGGCTATGAGTGAGAGGAATATGATTATTTTTTAAGTTAGGATGAATATGGAACCATCCTGGACTACCATGGGCCTCGGTATATGCAAAATATTACTTGCAAAGGCCACATAGAAAGTGGTTACATCTCAGATTAGAGTGAATACATACTGGATGATGGTGGATACATGTTAGATGAATGTAGCTATGAGTCGAAGGACTCAACAAAGATGGCCTACCTAAAATTTAGACATACAAGCCATGTTTTTGGGCCAGAGACAAACACTAATGGGTTCTTCATGAGTGATGATGACTATGAAGACAATATTGATATGGCCTATCTGAGGCATTAGCAATCTAGCCACAAACCCATTCTAGGACTAGAAACCAATGCCAATGGCTTATGGATAAGTGATGATGACTTTGAGGATGAGATCGAGATGACTTATCTTGGACCTTGACACTTATAGCTAGTCAATCTGCTTGTGGAGAGAGAAGTGACACTCTATGCCATAGATTCTAATCTTTGCTTCCTAGGGAGACCAATAAATCTATATTTCATTCATCACATGGTCAACCTAAATCCACCCACCTTTAGAGAGTAGCTACTGCCTAATGATCCCATCATCCAGTATATTCATACACTAGATCCTAAGATCCCTATGCCCCTAGAGCCCCATCATGAGTATGGAGGGCACACCCAAGATATAAAGTTTCACCCATATGGTCTTGGAGATTTTGTTCCATCCATAAACATGATCTCCATTGATTTGACTGCTTCACTCCATAACCTAGCAGATTCTAAAAAACCATTGTATCTCAATACATATGTTATTTATTGGGATTGCGTTGATTTACCCCTAGATCCTGAGGATTTCTTCCCTAATAAAGAGATGCTACAACCATTCCATTTTGCATTAGGATGTGCACATGATGTCTATCACGTTGGTCTCAACCTCGAGTTAGTGGGAACCATAAGACCAGTAGATGAAATTCATTTAATCCCCACTCCTCACCAGCTTGAGGATGGGTCACATATGGAAATAGAGGAGAATTTTGAGGTGGACATTAGAAATGATCCTTCTCAACCAAAGAAATTCATTTTTAGATCAATCTTATCTCTAGAAGAATAGGCCATCATAATTCCTCTACTAAAATAGATAAAAAATATCTTTGCTTGGACCTACAGAGATATGTCAGGACTAGATCCAAATTTGGTTGTTCACAACTTGTCACTAGATCCTATGAAGAAACAGGTCAGGCAAAAGCTCAGAAATATGCATCCAATCGTCACTTTTATGGTTAAAAAGGAGTTGCAAAAACTATTGGATGTAGTCTTTATTATTTTCATTGACTATCCAGAGTGGGTATCAAACATGGTACCCATAGGAAAACCTTATGGAAGAGTCCACATTTGCATGGATTTTAGGGATCTCAGCAAAGCAACTCTAAAGGATTCATTCTCATTGCCCTGTTGGACATTTTGAGTCCATAGAGTTGTCATTGATGTCAAGGCATGAAGTTGTCATCGATGTCAAGGAGTGAACCACCGTTGATGCCAATAGGTTAAAATGAGCAATGCAAGAGGTTGAAAAAATAATATTATGTGAAGCAAAATGAAAGGTTTTTATTAAAACCATGTGGGAAAAAATAAAGGTGTTTATAAAGACCCAAGGAGGCCTTTTTAATTCCAATTTAAAAAGCCAAGGAAGAAGAATTAAATATTTAATTTATAAATATTTAAATTCAAATGAATTTAAATTTTATAAATAAATATTAATTTATTTACTTAGGGCTCAACCCTAAATTCATAGTGCTGATGTACAAATTCAAACATTATCGGTGATGTATTGGAGGAAACCAAAGGTAATATAAATATTGCCTCACCCAAGGCAAAACAAGATGTAATTTGAAGATCCACAATCAAGAGATATTCACTATAGTTTTGTGGAAGGAAGAAGAGGATATAGTACATTGATGTCATCCATAATTTTGAGTGGTTTCAAAAGGACAAGAGAATCACCATTAACCACCATACGGTGGCTAGTGCACTTGGCAGTTATTGGTCGTAGTGGCAAAGAGGTCACAGGTTTGAAACCTGGTGGCAATAGGCAGATAGGTTTTTTGCATTCATTTTTGTGATGCCAGGAGGAGGTTATTAAGCATGTGGGTGCTTAAGCTCCCACATGATCACTTAGATCATGTGACATCCAAGGCCATAGCTAAGGTGCAAAGGGGAGGCAGTGTCTTGGGTTTGAATCCCACAAAGATGCAAGGTATTAATGTTTTATTAATTTGAATTGCCTAAGGTTGTGTGAGAATATTAGGAGGGATAAGGTGATGATTAAAAGTGGATTACTTAATTTTAACCTAAAGTGATTTTTGGGTATGATAAAAGGTAGTTTTTGATAAATTAAAACTAAGGTAATTAATTTGATATTACAAGAATAAATTGCATTATTTTATAAAGTATTTTATTTGATAAGTGCAATTTGAGAAAGGAGTTATAAGTAGTAATTGAGTTATATTTTATTAAAGAGTATTTGATGAAAATTATGATGTTGGATTTTATAATTAATATGGAGCAATAAGGTGTATTTGGGATTTGAGTTATCATTGTATTTTTTGAAAAGTGTTAGGGTGATAATTCTTGTCATCTAGCCCTTTGTACTTGGAAAAGAAAGTTGTGATATTTGATCTAGGTTTTGAAGGTCATCCAACATAAAAGGAAAAGGTATGGGCATATTATTATTTTGTTGAGTTGATTGGTTGGTTTTATGAAAAAAAACTTTGGAGTGAAAAGGACTTTAATTAGGTTTCCTTGTTGATTTGTTGAGCTATATTAGAATATTGTTTTATAAGCATTGTTGAGTGTGTTTTAAATGCTTCAAGGTTTTCTGGAATAAGGAGTTGATAAAACATTGTTTGATAAGCATTGTTGTTGAAGCCATTATTGAGTGAAGACTTTGAACTAGGGTTTGCAAATATCATGAATATCATTGTTATGTGAGGTTGGTAGATAAGCATTGTTGGAAACATTTTGAGTGAGTGTTCATATGCTTGGACTAGGATTGTGAGTAAGTATTATTTCATTGAGTGATTGATTGAGTAGAGTTGTTTGAGACTAGTCAAGTGGATGTGTGAAGTGATAGCTAAATTTCTATAAAACAAATTATTCTATATTCTTAATTGAGTTGAGAAAGTGATTGAGAGTCTTGTTAGTGTGAAGCATATTGTGTCTCTAACAATTCTCTATATGTTTCTAATAGAGTGATTGAAAGTGATTAAGTATTGAGATGAATGTGAAGTATATTGAGTCTCTAATAATTCTCTATATGTTTTCTAAAAGAGTGATTGAAAGTAATTGAGTATTGAAGTGAATGTGAAGCCTATTGAGTCTCTAACAATTATTCTTATGTTTCTATGAGATTGGACAAGTACTAGTGTGGACTTGTTGAGCAGATTTGAGATAAGTATTTGAGAAGACTTGTGGATAGATTTGTGTGAGCTTTTGTGGAAGCTTACAATATAGATTAAGAGCAAATTTGGATAAGTTATAGTGAGGAATTATTGAGCATATATGGACAAGTTCTACTGAGGACTTGTAGAGTAGATTTGGACAAGTTTTAGAGAGAACTTATGGATAGATTAGTGTGATATTTTGTGGAAGATTACAAGGAATATTTGAGATAAGTATTTCAGAATACTTGTGAGTAGAGTTGATTGATTTGTTCAAACCTTGAGTTAAGCTTTGGGGGAGATCCAGTAGAGTTGATTTGATATTGAGTCAAGATTTGAGTTAAGGCTTGAGGATAGAGATTGAGGATAGATTTGTGTTAGACTGAAGGATTGTGTTTAGTAAAAATTTGAGGACATATTTTGGTGTATATTTGAGGACAGGTTTGTACCAGACCAGAGATAGAGATTGAGGATAGATTTTTGATAGATCGAAGGACTATATTTAGTATAGTTTTGAGATAGATCTTTGGAGGTGACAAAGTTGAGGACAAAGGTCTCTAGCCAGATCATGGAGAACAGGTGTCTTCTATGGATAGAGTTCCACTTGCTAAGGGTAGTGGAGGTAGAGGTCTTCTAGAGGATCGCCAGTCAGAGTAGAGTTAGAAGATTGGTGTCTCCTATGGATAGAGATACACTAACTTGATTAGGGGATTGGTGTCTCCTTTGTATAGAGGTCCATAAAAATTGTAATAGGGAGAGGATTCTCAAGAGATTGATTGAGAAAATTTTAGTGAAATATTTTCTTCATGGAGTAGCCCACATTAGGTGAACCAAACAAAATTGGTGTCTCTATTGTGTGTGGTGATTTGTGCATTGATTTGATTACTGCTATTGATATTGCTATCATTACACTGCATAATATTGATTGGAAAGAAAAGTAAAAAGTGGTCTTATACTGTTCACCCACCCTCTCAATATAAGCTTGTGTTATTTAATTGGTATCAGAGTGGATTCCTTCGAAAGAGTTTAATAGCTTGAAGGAAAATCTTATAATAATATAATGGATTCTAATAATGGATCATCAGATAATTTAGCACTAGTATTTGATGGAAGTTATTATATATATTGGAGTATGAGAATGAATATTTACTTGATGGCACTTGGCAATGAAATTTGGGAAGCAATTGAAAATGGATACATACCACTAGTTGATCCACCTATATATAAGGAAGGTAAGATTCTACAACATTACATTACAAAAGCAATGAATGTAATTTTGAGAGGTTTGCATAGAACAGAGTCCATAAAAGTTATGCATTGTCAAGATACAAAAGGAATCTAGGATAAGTTGCAAGGTATATATGAAGGGGATAAAGGTGTAAAGAAAGCAAAGATACGAAATATCAAAGGACAATTTGAAGAGTTAAGAACGAAGGATGGGGAAAGCATTAGTACTTATCTACTTCGAGTTGATGAGGTTGTTAATTCTATGCAAGAACTTGGACTTAAGGTTGAAGAATAAGATGTTTGTGATAAGGTCTTAAGATATCTTCCAAAGAGATTTAGTGAAAATATTTTTGCTATAGAAGAATAAAAGGATGGTGATTCTTTTACAAGAGATATGTTGCTTGGTATTCTTACAGCTTTTGAGTTAAGAACAAAATAACCTAATCCCAATAAGGAAGCAACCTTAAAATATATAAATAAGACAAAGGGTAAGAAGTCAAAGTCATGAAATGAGTCATCTAATGATGAAGAAGCAAATTATGGTAGAAGGAATAAGGATTCAAGAAGATTTAAAGATACAAAATTTGTTAAATGTTTCAATTGTGGAAATTATGGTCACTATGCAACTAACTATCAAGAAGATAAAAATAACAATGATAAATAAAAATAGGATCACAAGAACAGGGAATCAGAAAGATATAGGCACCAAAAGAAAAGCAAGGATGGATAAAGCAGACAAGAAAAGAATTTCTTTCAAAGGCAAAATAGGAGATACTATGCAGACAAGGCAAGTAGGTACTCAAATGATAGTGATGCTATTTTCTCATATAATGATAAATATGAAGTCCTACATATGACTGAATAAAAATAAATCAAGTAAAGGTTACTAATAATTGTCAAGTGTTTTATATGTGGTAATTTTGGTTATCTTGAAGATAGTTGTACAAGGAAATATTTCTATTTTAGTGATGATGAATATGAAGATACACTTGAAGGACCAAAAGAGAATATTCTAATGGTACTAGAAGAAGAAGAAGGTGATCCTATAGAAGACAAGTCAAAATAAAATGAAGATATAGAAAAAGGCAAACAAATAGAGGAAGAATAAAATAAAGAAGGATATGATCTCGAGGGAGAACTTATTTATGCTCCTGACACAGTAAAAAGGGTAAGAAAACAAAACTCTAAACTAGAATATCAGTTTTAAGAATATGATGAAGAAATAAGAATACTTATATAGGATCTAAAAAATTCAATGGCTAATATAAAGATGTTCAAGGAGAAGTTAGATGCTAAGGTTATAGAATGTAAGAAACTAGAACAAGAGATAGCTTCATTAAATATGGAAGTCCAAAACTCCAATGTCAAGCTACAAGGATTCAAAAATATCTCAAAGAATTTAGATAAGTTTATCAAGATACAAAAGCCTACATCAAGCAAGATAGGTCTTGGATTTGAACAAGAACAAAATAAATGGGGAAAAGAGTCAACCTCAAGTTTTGAAGAAGAAGAGTAAGATAAAGTGAGACTTTTGAGAATGATTTGGACAACATAAATTTCAACAAGGGAAGGAACAATGCACAACAAAAAAATATATGGAACAACAATAAAAATAGGTTAAGAGAGACTAAAATATCAATGAGGTCAAGACAAAGAAACTTCAATGGAATATGTTTTTCATGTCACAGATTTGGGCACATGTCTTCACAGTGCAGGATACATGAAAGACAAGAATATGGAAACAGATAACCTTTCCATGGGTATTGCTACTCATGTAATCAGTCTTGTCATAAGGCAATGAATTGCAATGTTCATGATAGAAAAGGATATAGATTCACTAGGAGAAATCCTAAGACATTTGTAACTCCAAGGAATAATAAAATTTAGTGTTATAAGAGTAATAATTATGGACACACATCAAAGTGGTGTATACCAAACATTCTAGAATAAAGCATGAATAGGAACAAGAACAAGAATATGGACATGGAAAAGAAAAAGAATAGGAACAGGAACAGGAATATGGATATGAACATGAACAATAATATGGACATAAACATGAACAATAAAAGAAAACAAAAGAATAATATGAGAAGGAAATAGGATAAAGGTAAAGACCAGTGCTTGCTAGGAGTATAAATACTCCCACCCTATAATTAACCACCTCAAGAGGAGGTGGGGGAGGGGCTAATCTAAGAGACTCATTCTTACCCTTGAGCCCCAAATGTAACCCTTTGCAATTGATGTCAAAGGGGGAGATATTTGAGTAAGGGGGAGAAATTTGGTATTTGAGTAAGGGGGAGATATTTGGTTTAAGGAGAGAGCAATTTCCCAAGGGGAGAAAAATAAAAATGTCAAGGAAATGGTAAAAAGTTATTGGGTTGTCATCAATGACAAAGGGGGATATTTTTGGACATTTTGAGTCCATAGAGTTGTCATTGATGTCAAGGCATGAAGTTGTCATCGATGTCAAGGAGTGAACCACCATTGATGCCAATAGGTTAAAATGAGCAATGCAAGAGGTTGACAAAATAATATTATGTGAAGCAAAATGAAAGGTTTTTATTAAAACCATGTGGGCAAAAATAAAGGTGTTTATAAAGACCCAAGGAGGCCTTTTTAATTCCAATTTAAAAATCCAAGGAAGAAGAATTAAATATTTAATTTATAAATATTTAAATTCAAATGAATTTAAATTTTATAAATAAATATTAATTTATTTACTTAGGGCTCAACCCTAAAGTCATAGCACCGACGTACGAAGTCGAACACCATCATCGACGCATTGGAGGAAACCAAAGGCAATATAAATATTACCTCACCCAAGGCAAAACAAGAGGTAATTTGAAGATCCGCAATCGAGAGATATTCATTGTAGTTTCATGGAAGGAAGAAGAGGAGATAGTGCACTGATGTCATCCAAAATTTGGGTAGTTTCAAAAGGACAAGTGAATCACCATTAACCACCATATCATGGCTAGTGCAGATGGTAGTGCTTGGTCTTAGTGGCAGAGAGGTCACGGGTTTGAAACCTGATGGCAATAGGTAGATAGCTTTTTTGTGTTCATTTTTGTGATGCCAGTAGGATTTTATTAAGTACACGGGTGCTTAATCTCCCACATGAGTTCTTAGCTCATGCGTCAGCCAAGGCCGTAGCTAAGGTGCAAAGGGGAGGCAACATCTTGTGTTTGTGTATCGCCCAAATTTTTTGCACCCTTACCTTTAGGCTAAAGGATCCGTGCCCTGGAAGGGGGATGCGAGAAATATGGTACAATACATCAGATGGAGAGGAACTTTGAAGGTCATGCCTCTTGAGGGAGGGGTATAAGGGTGAATTTTTGACGGATGGTGGGGTTCACCAAGAAAATTTGAGTGGCAGTTTTCATGCCTAGGTTGAGAATGGGTTTGATGTGTTCATTTTATATTCAATCATTCATATTCCTAGGTTGGCCAAAATGAATCTAAGCTATTCTATATGAAATTTCAGGTTTATATGCAGACAAAAAACATGAATGAATCTTAAATATAGATACTATGTGAAATGGAAAGGAATACACCTTATTCCTAATGTCTAATGAAGATTCTAAAGCTTGTAGGAGTCTAGATTGTCTTGGATATGATAGGATCATCTATAATTGTACAAAATTATCTCAAATCATAGGAGATCATCTGAGATAAAATAAAATCATTAGTGACCTAATGAATTTGTCAGACGAATTTGTCAGAAACCTGAAATCATGGAAATAGACATCAAAAACCAAAAATGCAATTGCAAGAATGATGCAAAATGATAGAAATAACAATGTAGATGCTTAAATAATAAATCTAGATAAAAAATCAAATGGGAAGAACTATTTTAATAACTTATTTTAAATTTTATCATGCAAATATGCTAAATGAGGTGAACTCCAAGATGCAAAACATAAATAAATCGATCTAATGCATAATTAAATAAGAGAGAAAGGTAGAAAGCGCAAACTCGGGGCTCTGGTTGCCCCCAATATGAACTGTATTTGAAATCATCTACAATCATACGAGATTGTCGCCTATCTCGTAAGGATCATCCAAAATCATTTTGGATCGCCTGCGATGATCCAAGCTTCCTTCGGTTGAAACACAGTAAAATCCTACAATAAAACCTAAAAATACAAATGCAAATGATGCAGGCGAGGATTTTCTAATGTAGCAAAAAACTAGAGTTGCAGGGAAATGATTAGCCAGGGGGATAAACTAGGAAAATCCCAAGTTTATATAGGATTAGGGGGAGGTTAGGAGGTTGGGGATCATCCCAATTTGGGAGATCTCCAATGTAGGAATATCCAACCGCACAGACACGCTTTTGCCCGAGTTGGAGAGGTTGTTGAAATAGAAGCTAATTATAAAAATTTGGTTTTGGGATGAAATCGTCTGGACGTTCTATCCCAGACGAATTTGTCCGATCTGGGATGATATCATCATATCGACGACGATATCGTCCAACGGTCAAAACAAATTCTAAAAATGGCACAAAAAATGAGGTGAGCGGTTAACGGGCGGTTTCGGGGTTAAAATTCAAATTTTTATCTTTTTACTAATGGTTTAACTACGCCAATTTTAGGGTGCTACATTTTGCCCCCTCTTTAGCGAATTTTCTAAATAAAATGCGTTAAAAATGAGTTCTTCATGCTTTACGAAAAAGCAAAATTTACTCCATTTTTTAGACGACGATTCTAGGTCAAATCGTACAACTGCTTGCTATGGTGCCCCCTCCGAGTTTTTACCCAAATCGAACGTTTGAGGTAAAAGCACGGAAAATAAAAATTAAAAAAAAATGTTGTTTTTTTTTTAAAATAAAAATAGGAAAAATAGTGTAAAACCCTGATTCATTTTTACTATTCACTTTCGCTGTTTCAGAGCTCTACAGGCAAAATGGTGGAAACAACACACAGATCGACAAAGGTCCGATGCGGGTTGCGTGTAAGGATCTAAACCTAGTTTATTATGTTTTTAGCTTGATTTGTTTAATTTTTTAGTTGAATTTTAATTTTTTTTGGGCATTGCGGCCATTTTTAGGCCATCGATGATGTCGGGGCGAAATCATCCCAATTCTATCAAAATCATCCCTAGATCACCGATTTCGTTCGAGGACGAAATCAAAGAAATAAGGGCAATCCCGTCCAATAAGGGGCGATTCCCAAATTGATTAATCAAAGATGATTTCATCCTATTAAGGATGATTTGGCTAAATCTGGTACAATATCATCCAATAATGGGTGATATCATTTTTCTTTTATGAGATGAAATTAATTTTAATCGATTTTAATGATTATGTACTAATGATTTTTGCTTTTTTATTGTTTATTTTGCAGAGGGGATTACTAAAGAGTTAGGAATGGAAATACAGGGGGCTCAAATATGATGTAGCCACACTTAATAAGGCCAAGCGAAATAGGCTAGCGAAGGTTGGATTACAACATGTGGTAGAGATGCCACAAATTCCTACGGACATGGGGCTACTGATGGCCCTAGCAGAGAGATGGTATCTGGGATCATCCTGCTTTCGACTACCGATAGGGGATATGGCTCCCACTCTAGAGGATGTATGGAGGATATTGAGGATCCCCATATATGGGTGATTCATGACTCCTTCGACCAATCAGGGCCATGCTATGATGCGACTATGCACAGGCCCAAGCTTCGCCCTGGAGAAGGGCAGAGTGAACATCGAGGCATTGATGCAGATGCTTGGGGCATCTCGATTGACCCAAGTTTTTGTAGGGATGGTGGATGGCCTACTTCTATGTCGCTAGAGTGGATGTAGGTTATCGTGGCTCCTCTCAGATGTGGTCTGTGACATGAGAGACCATAATTACAGGTTTTCTTGGGACAGTTTTGTACTATGCCGCTTGTATAGGATCCTCTACGGGGTCATATACAAGGGAGGTTGATGTCTGGTACTGACATCACTACTGTAGGTTTGGTGCTAGAAGCACATTGTAGTACGGAGATCGGTAGGGTTTCCACTTATAGGAGTTGACCAGGAGAGACCCCGGGTTTTCTATTGGTGGCTCTAGAGAGGGTCATAGCGGTGAATAGATCTACCAATGTCTCAAAGGTTTCTAGACAACCTCATACTAGATCAGATCACCTGGAGGCCATGGAGAGAGCATCCAGGGTGGGGGGAGAATGGATAGGAGCTAGCTCACATCAGATGAGTCTTCTGGTTGAGGATGGAGCGGGGAGAGGTGAAGCTCCATCGCTACGATCGAGTTTTGAGGCAGTTCGATCTATAGCAGGAGATCCCTTCTCTTAGGGATTACAAGTACTCTCAGACTATCCAAGATAATACTACACTAAGTGAGGCTTTAGACATGCAACGATTTTGGAGTCAGTATGCTGACAATGCCCCCATTCAACCAGTGTATGGGGACGACGCTGGGGTGGCAGACGAATATGATGCCTAGTATGCAGGCTTCTGCCCTCCTCGAATGATGAGGGCATAGGGTTCGATGCATGCTATTGTGTAATGGATGGGGAGGCAGTGCCAGGCTGCCACCAATGTAGCGAGGAGTCATAGAGGGAGGGATCAGTGATAGCCTCCTCAGGAGAGATTCCAGAGAGTTCCATAGGCTTCGGAGAGACTATAGTAGCCAGAGAGGAGGGAGGAGGGACTCCCTTATCAATAGAGGGAGAGGCCACCATTGCTCTATAATGGCAAGGGTGTTGAGGTGGGGGAGAGCAGCGATATGGTAGCTCTTTGAGCAAAGAATTCTTGCCTACGAGCTTAGGTGCAGATGTTGTAGGATGAGGCTACACAACTCAGGGCTTGAAACAGAGGGGCAAGCATGCGAGAGCTGGTGTGGGATATTGCTTAGACTGTGTTCTACCAAGGAGTATACTTCGAACTAGTTCCAAAGAGCCAGAGGATATAGCTACCAACCGGCATTATAGAGCCAGTCAGGATGGGGTCGTCGAGGACATCCTCATGATTGACGTCGAGGACCCATGACACAGGATGGACTACGATGGGACCACCTCCTCCACCTTAGGGTGGGAGAGGAGATGAGGCTAAGAGCTCAAGGGCTTCTTGAGACTAGCTGCATATTGACTATAGACTATATAGTTTTGAGAGGATTGAGTATGCCAAGGTATATATTGTGGCATACCAATCCGTTTTGATATGATGTACATATATTTCTTGATATATATATTATTTTTGTGATATGACTTGTGCATATGTTTTATGATGCTTTAATATTTTAATTGTTGATTGATTATTCATGTAATTATGTCATTGAAAATATTATAATTTTTATGTCGTGCCATAAAATTTAAATGAAATAATTTTATGTAAACAAATTGGTTGTTGTGGTGTGATTTGATGAAAAAATAAAGTGACTTCTAACAATAATTTCAAAGGACATTGTCGCTGTTACATGACTATTTCATGGAGTCGTCACTCGCTAGGTCATTAAGCTAATCCCAGTAGAGAAATATTGCTAAAAGTAAAAGGGTTCTTAAGAGACTTTCTTAAGACTTTTGTGATGTGATGATGAAAATTGATGATGGTGATGATTTGTTTTCAGATGTCCATGAAAATATTATGCATGAATTTTTTTTTTTTTGTTAGGCATAAAATTCCTAAGTGTGATAGAAATTTGAAAATTTGCCTAGGAATTATACCATCGTCGCAAAAAACTGAATGTTGACATAATGAAATGAAATAGGAAAGTTTTCATTCTTTTTAAAGCACAATTGTGTAACATAATGATTTAAGCCATATGCTTTTATGGATTAAATAAATGGGAAATAAAATTATAATGATGACTTATGCTAGGCATAGAATTTTAGGTATAGACTTATACCATCATCACAAAATCCAAGGAAGAAATTGATATAATAGTTTTATTGCATAGTTGATTTGTGATTTCGAGATAAACAGAAAATATAATATGAGGACTTGCACTAGGCATAAAATTCCAATTTAGGTTTAGGAACTATACCATCGTTGTGAAAATCGAAAATATGTGAATGTGACTTTATTGCTAGATTTTTGAACATGTTTTGAAAGAAATTTTGGATTTTGAAAAAAATGTATTTAATTGTTTTTACGCTAAGCAGTTATTCTCAAGTAAGAAAATCAAATTATTCCAGAAGATTTGCATAAATATTTTAAATTATCTCAAAGATAAATTTGACATTTATAAGGAACCCCGTGTGCATATGTGAGTTCGTTGCCAATCTTGATCTATCATAATGATACAAAATCTCTCAAATACAAATGTGTGTGCAATTGTATTGTTCATTTACCGATTTTGAGAAAGATAATTTGATACAAGTAATTTGAATTAACCAAAAGAGTGTTCGTTAACCATGATTTATATGCATATAACCGTACCAAACTACTATGTAAGTCAGATCATCAAGAGCTAGCTGATCCATAAGTAGACATAGGTCTGTAAAAAATAAGGTCGCTAATGTAACAGACATATCACCACACTAGGAGTTACCCAAGGCCAAGCGGGTTGGGCACAAACCACCTGTTATGGGGCTTACCTCATAGTTTTTGAATAATTAAGAATTCCAGGGATTCAAGCTCATTCACCCTTATTTTCTTTTCAAATGGTATGGGAAAGGATTTTATTGTTTTTTGCTTTTTATTTTCTTTTCTCTCTCTTTTTTTTTTGTATTTTTATTTTGCTTGATACTGAGATAATGCTAAAATATTGCTGAGATGGTGCAAAATGCTACTGAAATAATGCTTCTTTTTCTCATGCTTTTTCTTGTTTTTCTTTTTCTTTTTCTTGCTATACTAGGGATACTTGCTCGAATTGGCTGTAGAGCAAGGGATTTTTATTCTGGGTAGGGGTGAGCTTGTACTTTTGTCAATTCTCAAATATTCTAGACCATGTGCATGATAGGATAGCAGGGGAAAATTTTCACTCAAGAGACCACTTCTACTGTGTAGCATCATTTTGAATTTGCAATGAAATCATTTTAATGTGAAAGGTATACTTGGTTCAAGTAAATAACAAGATCAGTTCTCTATGCTCAAAACTTTATTTAATTCAACTATGGAATTTGATATAAAAAATATTAATAATCATACCAAAATATCAAGATATTTATTTATGTGAGTGTGAAAGTGAGGGATTCCAAATAAATGCTAATTTATCCAAAATAACTAAAAATATAACTGCAATACTTGAAGAATTGACAGGTGCAGAAATAGATGTTTTTGAGGATTTTAATGATTTTGATTTTTTTATATTTTGATTTTGATTTATGAATTGAGAGAATACATAATATTACTATTTTTTGAAATTTTTATATGAATTTACTAAGAATGAGACAAGATGTACAATATATATAGTGACGAAATTACCAAAATTATGCATAATAGCGCTTAAGATGCATAATGTTCATAGGTTCTTTAAGATCTTTACCATCTAAGGTAGCTAATCTGTATGCTCCCCAATTTTAGTAGTGATGATATATGGCCCAAGCCAGTTAGGTTCAAATTTACCTTTAAGGTCTTTAATTGCATTAGTATTTTTTTGATTTTCTTTTAAGATGAGGTTGTCAATCTCAAAGGATCAGTGATGAACTTTCTTAAGATATGCTCATTTGAGCTTGTTCTGGTAGGCTCGAAGATGCTCCAAAGCATTGATGCGCTTCTCATCTAGGAGTTTTAGCTGACTAAATCTTCCAGCATGATATTCATCTCCTACTTCAATATTTGGAAGTAGCAGAGCCAAAGAAGGAACCTCTAATTCAAAGGGAAAAATAGCTTCAGTGCCATAAACCAAAACAAAAGGTGAAGTGCCCGTGGGAGTATGAATGCTAGTTCGATAAGCCCACAAAGCAGGATATAATTGAATGTGCCAATCTCGACCAGATTTATTGACCAATATTTTGAGGATTTTAATTAATGTTTTATTAGATGCTTTTGCTTGGCCATTACCTGAGGATAATAGGGAGTGGACCAACGATGTTGAATTTTATATTTTTGACATAATTTCTTTACATCTTTATTTTTGAAACAAGTTCCATTATTCGAGATGAGATTTTCAGGAATTCCAAACCTACAAATAATTTGATTAAAAATAAATTTGGAAACTTTAGTTCCCGTGCAAGAAGCTAAGGGCATATCTTCAACCCACTTCGTAAAATACTCGATGGTAGTTATGATGAATTTGTGTCCATCAGATGACACAGGATTGATTTTTCCAATAATATCTAAGCCCCATTTTGAAAAGGGCCAAGGAGATGAAATATCCTGCAGTTCTTGTGCAGGAACATGGACAAGGTCAGCATGTTTCTAGAACTTGTCATAATGGCGTACGTAATCATGTGTATCATTCTCCATGGTAGGCAAAAAATATCCTATCCTAAGGAGCTTCTTAGCAATGGCACTGCCACTAAAGTATCCCCCACAAGATCCATCGTGGGCTTCACTCAAAGCTGTTATAGACTCTCCTAGATTCAAACATCTCAGTAGGATACCTTCAAAAGATCTCCTATATAAGGTATTGCCAATTATGACAAAGTGAGTAGCTTTTCTATGCAATAACTGACACTGGTTTCTATTAAAACCTTCAGGGAAGGTCTCATTTTGCAAAAAATTAAGGATATCAGTGTACCAAAGTTTAGGAGTGGTTTTATTTATTAGAAACACGTCCAAAGGTTCCAAGCATGTTTTAATTGAAGCGGGTTCCTGGAGTCAACGAATAATGATGATAGCATATTCGTCATCTAACTCCAAGGGTAAAATAGATGCAGCTGTGTCCAAAGCATCAATCGCATGATTGCTAGTTCTAGGAATAGCTTCCAAGGTAATTTGATCAAATAAATATATTAATTGTAATATATATGCTTTATATGGGTGCAATTTATCATCTCTGGTCTGATAAACATCATTAATTTGATTTATAACAAGTTGAGAATCACCGAAAACTAATAGATTTTTAATTTTTAGTGCCATGGTAGCTTGTAATCCAAGGATTAGAGCCTCATATTCAGCAGTGTTATTAGTACAAGAAAACATTAATTTAAAGGATAGAGGTATGAGGTGTTTCTGTGGAGATATCAAAATAATACCTGCACTAGACCCACTCATGCATCAGGTTCCATCAAAGTATAAGGACCATTGCTCTAAATGATCTAACTCTAATTTAAGGCATTCGTCAGGAAACTCAATGACGAGGGGATGGGTGGATGCTAAGGGTGCAACAGCTAGTATTTGACCTTTAATAGAATTTTGTCCTATAAACATGAGTTCAAACTCACTTAGCATAAGAACCCACTTTGTTGTGTGACCAGATAAATAAGGTCAACTCATGAGATACTACAAGGGATCATATTTAGAAATAACATATGTTTTTTTACTAAGCATATAATGGCGTAGTTTCTATGTAGAAAATATGACTGCTAGACATAACTTCTCTAATGTTGTATAGCGGGTTTCATAACTAATTAATGTTCTACTAATGTAGTAATTAGCACTCTCTTTCTTCTCATCATCAAGTTGAGCTAAGATAGCTCCTAAAGCAAAATATGAAGCATAAATATACAAGATAAATGGGTGATCTGGTCTAGGTGGTGAAAGTACAGGTGGGTTAAGAAGATATTGTTTGAGGAGTTCAAATGCTTCCTGACATTCATTGTACAAATGGAAAAATACATCCTTCTTAAGAAGCTTAAGAAAGGGTCCGGTTTTATCTGCCAGCATATCGATGAAGCAACGGATGGCTTGAAGTTTACCTTGTAGACTCCGTAATTCAGATATATTTGTGGGTGCGGGTATATCAATGATAGTCATAATCTTGAGAGGGTAAATTTTGATGCCACGTAAAGAAACTATAACCCCTAATAATTTATCGGACTTAACTTCGAATATACATTTGGCTGGATTCAATCGGATAAGATATTCCCTTAACCGATTAAATACTTTTCTCAAGTCATCTAAATGGTCATCTTCTTCAGTAGAAAGAGCTATAATGTCGTCTACATAATCATGTAGTATATCATGCATCATATCATGAAATATATAAGTCATGGCTCGTTGATAGGTTGCACCTACATTCTTTAAACCGAATGGTATCACTTTCCAACAAACCCTAACCTTAGTAGCTTCTTTCTTAGTTACTGGAACTACATTCAAGATCCATTTAGCAGAATCAATGGCTTGTATAAAAATAACATTCAAGAGTTTTTCTAATTCTTCTTTGACTAGTAAGGCCACTTTAAGATGCATTTTTCTAAGTTTACATTTGACAGGTTTAGCATCTGGATGGACTACTAGGTGATGCATAACTACAGAAGGGTCTAAACCTAGCATATCTTCATATGTCCAAGCAAAGACATCTTCATATTCTTTAAGAAATGCAATGTATTTATCCTATTTTTCTTGACTTAATTTTGATTCGATGTTGATTATGTGAGGGTTATCCTCGGTTCCAATGTTAATTTTTATGACATTTTCTACTTTCGTGTGTATATCTCTCTCAAAATTAGGTGGGGCGGGTGAAACGCCCAATTCCTATAATTCTTCCAATGTTAGCTTGGATAATTCATCTTGAGGAGTCATGGCATCAAGCTGGGCTATAGTAGGTATAGAGCCATCAAAATAAAATCCATTATGTAATAATTCCTCAACAGAGACATCATGGAAGATATCTCCCTCCAACTCATCATCGGATTCAACGATCATCTCAGGATAAGCTATAGATAGCATATTACATGTGAATGGCTTATTCGTTAAACACAAAATGTCACGTTCATCTAAATAATCTTGGTAACATATAAGATGGTCATCATCCTCGAATGGTTGACCCTTACTAGAAAATAGGCCCACACCACATCGGGCGAGCCACGGCTCTACCTCAAAAGGTTCTTTCATACCATCTTGGAAAGGTCCCAAACCTTTCCCTTTATATCCCAATTTAAGCATTATAGGTTTGGCTTTAGTATACTCATTAGTAAAATAACATCGAGCATATCCATCATAATGATTTCTAATGTTTCTGGGTATTCTACCCCAATCATATCCCTTATTAATAAAGGCACAACTCCCGAATTGGTAAATACTTCCCATAGGCTGTGGGAGGCCCAAGGTATGAGAAGATGGTGGAAATTTATTTAAAACAAGGGAATCTTGCATAGAAATATTTGTTTCTTCTAATATAATAATTTTAGATAGATTGGGTAAGACCTCGTCAGTAAGAGCATAAGAGGTAGAAGGAATATTTCCTACGTCTTCTGATGTGGAGAATATGTATTTGGTGGATATAGACAGTGTAGAGGTGTCAATAGATGGGTCTATTATAGGTATAGAAGTTATAGGAGTAGAACAAGAGACATGGGTTGTGGGATTAGGATCTTTCTTAGGTCCTAATGTGGTTTGTTCACAAGATGGTTGAGCTATATGTGAAGGTTCATCTGATGGAGAAGAAGTAGATGACATTGTGGGTGTGAGTTTCACACATTTATATGGATAATGAGAATTAGGATGTGTGGATGACAGCGCAGGGTAAAATTGAACTCCAATAGGTTCTGCCAAAGCACACATATCAAAGGGTCTTGGATCACCATGAATGGTAACCAACTGATTCTTAAATTCAAATTTAACACATTGATGTAAATTTGAGGGAATAGCTCACATCGTGTTGATCCAAGGGCGACCCAAGAGTATATTGTGCGATGCAGGGTAGTGTACAATAAACACGGTCGTATCCAAGATTCTTGGACCAACCTGCAATGGAATGATAATAACTCCACGTTTCTTGTGTTTCATCATTGAAAGATTTTATGATCATATTAGTTCTTTTCATTTCCTCGCTTCTAAACCCAAATATTTGGTAAAAGTCAAAAGTGCAAATATTTAAAGATGAACCATTATCAATCAAAACTTGTTTAACTGCTACATCTCCAATTAAAGCAGTAATATACAAGGGGTTATCTTTATGTAAACTATGTTGAGGTATGTCTCTATCCCAAAAATCAATACAATCAACTTCACAAGTTATTATAGTATTGGCCATGGCTTGGGGTTGAATATCTTGAGGCACCATCATCTGGCTTAATGTGAGCATTAATTCATCTCTATGTGTAGGAGAAGATCTTAAGAGGTCCAAAAGGGAAATTCTAGCTGTAATATTTGATAATTGTTCATTAATATTATAATGAGGTTTAGGTTGAACATTAGGTGCATGATTCCCTTTATTAGGAACCTTCAAAACAAATGGAATTGATCCACCATTCTAAATTTGATCTTGTTGAGAATTTTGAGCCTATTGTCTAGTAACAGCTTCGATGGTACCCACAATATTATTCTGTGGATGATGAATGGGTCTTGGTCTAGCTTTTATAGCTAACTCATTAGAAAGTAATTGGTGGGACGATGGTCTAGTAGTAACTCTTCTTGGAAATGGTTCTTCTGGAACCATATTTCTTGTGATAGGGTGAATAGTATCTGATTCATCTTCAGAACTATTCTATTGATTTGATGTGATTTCCATATCACTCTCAGTCTCATATTCTGTATCACTAAGATTAGGTATCTGAATATTATATAGAGGTCTAGTTGTAACCATGGATAAAGTTGTGTCAAAGGTTTCCAGAGCATGAACAGGTAAATGCCCACTAATAGTTCCTACATATCGGGTAGGAGGAGGAACATTATGATGTCCAATTTGATTAGCCACCTCCTTACCATGTTTTGGTAAGGGATGTTGAAAGATGTCTAATGACTGATTAGTGTTATGATTCTGGTTTTGTGTGATGTTCTATTGAGTGTTATTAGGAGGATTTTGCTTAGGTTGAAATGCTTGTACCTCCATCTCATTTTTATCAATCAAGTCCTGTATTTTATGTTTTAATATTTTACAAGAGTTGGTAGTGTGTCTAGGTCCTCTATGGAAGTCACAATGTAAATTTGCTCTGTATCCAGGTATATTTGGATCAGGTTCCCAGATATTTGGTAATTGAATCAAGCCTCATTCTAATAATTATGATAGAATAGTTGATAAAGGTTGATTTAACCTAGTAAATTCTCGAGGAGGTCTATCAGGAGGTTTCAGTACAAACTTCTCCGTTGTCTTTGTAGCATTAACATTAGCAATATTTCTGCTAATGTTAATGTTAATGCTAACCATCATTCTTGCACAAAAGAAACCATCATTTACCCACAACTTGTTTATTCTTATATTTATTTCTAGATGTTATTTCAGTAAATGATGGTTTATTTCTGCTAATGTTAATGTTAATGCTAACCATCATTCTCGCACAAAAGAAAACATGAGTAAATGATGGTTTCTTTTGTGTGAGAATGCCCCTAGGCTTGTTAACAAGCACTTTAGGTGGTTGAGTAACCTGTTGTTGTTGCATGTTCAGGATCGTAGCTACTATATCCAAATTGGATGGTCCAGCTTGATCACTCTCTTGTTCAATAAAGGACAAGGGATTAGTGCATATGTGAAATACGTATTCTAGAGTTTCTTGAGTGTCATTAATTTGATCCTTGTCCATATGGACTGATCTATTAAAAACACCGATATTTTTGTTAATTAACTTCCAAAATTATTCCATGTTTTCAAAAGTGATAGCTCCTCCTGGAGACATTTTAGGGGATGAGGATCCTTCCTCTTTATTAATTTCTTCTTGTTCATTTGCTACAGCAAGCTCTTCTTCTTGCTGGTCTAGGATTTCTTCTTCCTAAACTTGGTCCTTAGGAGGGACATTTTGGTCAATTAATGGTCTTCCTAACCAATCTTCTTCTTCTTTGGTTTGTTTTCCATTCCTAAGTCTAGGCATTGTGCTAAACTTATGTTTTAGCAAATATATATACTTATATATATATATATATATACGACAGGGTTGAGTGGTATATATTTTAACTATATACCTATTATAATACTTAAAAAGGAAATGTTTTGTATTTTTTTTTTGTTTTGTATTAGTATTTCACAAGTATAAAAATAACAAACAACATGCTAGTTGCAAGAAATAACAATAGTAAAAATAATGACCTAGTTTTCTATAAATAGTTTATGGATATCGTTGATAGGATCAAGTTCATCAGGAGTCATGAAATGCTCCTCTTCAAATTGGAAGTGGTTTTCAAAACTATTCGATTGATTTGAGGTGATGTTTATTTCACTTTCAGTATCTGATTCTACATCACTAGGATCCGGTGTTTGAGTATTATATAAGGGTCTAGTCGTGACCATGGATAAAGTTGTGTCAAATATTTGAGGATACTGAACAAGTAATTGTCCGCTAATAGTCCCTACATATCGGGTAGGAGGGGGAACATTATGATGTTCGATTTGATTAGCCACATCTTTACCATGCTGTGGTAAAGGATGTTGAAATATGTCCAATGATTGATTAGCATTTTGATTCTGATTTTGGGGAATGTTCTTTTGAGCATTATTAGGAGCATTTTGTTTAGGTTGGAAGGCTTGCACCTCCATTTCATTATTATCAATCAAGTCTTGTATTTTATGTTTTAATATTTTGCAAGAGTTTGTAGAGTGTCCAGGTCCTCTATGGAAATCACAATGTAAATCAGCTCTATATCCGGGTATAGTTGGATCAGGTTCTCGGATAGCTGGTAATTGAATCAATCCTCGTGCTAGTAATTGAGGAAGAATGGTTGATAAAGGTTGATTCAATCTAGTAAATTCTCGGGGTGGTTTATCAGGAGGTTTTAATATAAACTTCTCTGTTGTCTTTGTTGTATTGATATTAGCAATGTTTCTACTATCAGTGACTCCGTCACCTACAACTTGTTTGTTTTTATACTGATTTCTGGATGTTTTCTCATCATCTTTCTTTTTGAGTTGACCTCTCCTAATGAGAGCATATTCTACCCTTCGAGCTAAGTCTATAGCTTGATCGAAGGTAGTTAAGGTAGCAGTTGATAACTCATAGGATATTTGTTCTTGCAAATTATTAATAAAAATATCCAACATTTCCCTATAAGGTAGCACAAAGTGCAGTTTTCCTGTCAATTGCCTCCATCTAGCTAAGAAATCAGCAAAACATTCCTCTTTGTCTTGTTTTAAGTTGTACAAGTCTTTAATGGTGACATGCCTCTCGATGTAGGCACTAAATTGATGCACAAAATATTCAGCTATTTCTTCAAAATTTCTCAAAGAATGAGTGGGCAATTGATAGTACCACTCCAATGCCATTCCTCCTAAACTTTTTGGGAACATTTTTAGTAATGGCAAGTCATCATGTGATATATCATGACATGCTATCCTAAACATGTGAAGATTCTCTATGGGATCTTCAGTTCCTTTATATATAGGCAGGACGGGCATGGGAAAGTGTTTAGGGCATGGTTGTGCTACAACTATGGGATCCAAAGGCTGACTACACATCTCTCGATAATTGTATGAGGGACGGTAGGGATCTATCTGATCCATGTGGGAAGCTAACTATTTTACCATGGCTTCCAGATTACTGGTTTGCTCACCATATTGGTTCGGTATGGCATTAATATGGGATTTGTGAGCATATTATGGAGGGACATGAAGATTAGATGCTATATTGCTATTGTGTAAATTGTTGGTAGGAAGGGTGCTATGAAGAAATTTTGAAGTTGTATTATGTTGTATGCCCGATTGTTGAAAATTGGTGTTTGGCTTCATTTTAGGTTTTTGTCGATTTTAAGCATATTGGTCAATAGTTTGGCGAAATAAAGCAGTGAATGAAGGTCTCTTTTGTGTGGGAATGATTTTAGGCTCAATAACAGGTTCCTTAGGGGGTTGGGTAACCTGTTGTTGTTGCATGTGCTGAATCATAGTGACCATATCTCTATTGGATGGTCTAGCTTTATCACTTTCTTGATCGAAAAAATACAAAGGATTAGTGTGCATGTTAAACATATCTTCCATGGTTGCTTGAGTGTCACTAATTTGTCCTTTATCAATACGAACTGCCATATTAAGAGCACCAATGTTATTACTGAAAAATTTCTAGAAATGATCTAAGTTATCAAAAGCAACAGTTCCATCTAGAGCTATTCTAGGGGATGAGGATCCTTCCTCTTTAACATTTTCTTCTTGTTCATCTACAACAAGCTCATCTTCTGGTTGTTCTAGAGTTTCTCCTTTTGGAATTGGATCCTCAGGAAGGGCATTTGGTTTTTTTGTTTTCTTTCCTAACCAATCTTCTTCTTCTTCTTCTTCTTCTTCAGTTTGTTTACCATTCCTAAGTCTAGTCATTGTGCTTAAACTTAGATTTCAGCAAATATATATATATATATATATATATATATATATATGCAACAAGCTTAAGAGGTATATATTTTAATTATATACCTACTATAGGATTTAAAATAAAATGTTTTGGTTTTGTTATGTTTTTGGTTTTTTTTTGTTTTTTTTTATTTTTGTAACAATATTATAAAGATAACAAACAACACACTAAATGCAAGAAGCAATAATGAAAGCAAGGATCTAGTTTTCTATAAACAATTTATAAATATCATTAACGGGCTCAAGTTCTTCAGGAGTCATGAAATGTTCTTCTTTAAATTGAAAATTTTCTTTCAAGAATTTGACAAAAAGTGCTATAGTGATATTATCTGTATCAGACTCTGGTTGGTAGAAATAAAGTTCGTGGCAATACTCTCGATATAACACAGCTCTAGGAACTCTCCTCCACCTTTCCCTATTCATAAGAATGACCTCTTGGTCTTCTACATGACCTAGGAATTGGTGTATAATAGCTGCATTCTCGAGGTATTCCTCAAAGGTGAACAATTCTGAAGACACAAGAGCTCTCCTATAAGCTAACCACCTATGGCAAGCTATCTGAAGTTCATGATAAAATATGAGTTGATGAGGATCCAGGATTCTATCTAGGACAAACCTCTTGATTTTTCTAAGTTCAGTTGCTCTAGATTAAATGAGATCTAATCTCCTATTAAGTTCGTCCCACAAAGATGGAACTCTATCTATTTCAGGCACACTAAGCATGGAATTAATTTCTATGGCTGCTAATTGGTTTTCAACATTTATAGTAACTGCTAGTCTTTTCTTAGGAACTATCATCTAAAAATGATATGCAACTTAGTAGTTTTCTAATGATTTTAAATGCATCTATGTTTTTTTTTTTTGTTTTCAAAAGGTTTTAGTTTCACGTCGAGTTCACCAAAATGTATCGTTCAAAATTTTTTACACCCTTACCTTCAGGCTAAAGGATCCACACCCGGAAGGGGGATGCGAGAAGGATGGGATGGTACCTCAGACTGAGAGGCCCTTTGAAGGTCCCACCTCTTGGGGGAGGGGTATTAAGGTGATTTTTTGATGGATGGTGGGGTTCACCAGGAAACATTTAGTGGCAGTATCCACGCCTAGGTTGGGAATGTGTTTAATGTGTTCAATTTTACTTTAATTATCCAAGTCCTAGGTTTGGACAAATGAATCTAAGTTGTTCTATATGAAAATGCAGATTTAAATGAAGATAGAAAATAGATTTAAATAGAAAACATAGAGAATAAATTAAGTGAAGAAATCCATACCTGGTTCCGGATGTCTGATGGAGGTTCTAATTTTTGAAGCAGTCAAGATCATCTTGAATTTGACAGGATCATCTCCGATATGGCAGGATCGTCTGATATTTTGTGAATTCTTTAGACAAATTCTTCAGAGACCTGCAATCAGAGAAATGGACATAGAATACAAAAAATGCAGCTATGCTGATAAAGGAAAATGATGTGAAATGACAAAATGATGTTAATAAGATAATCCCAAATAGAAATGCAAGTAGATTATCATGCTTTAATAGCTAATCATGATTTTATTATGTACTTAAGCTATATGGGTGAACTCCAAGATGCAGAATAGCAGAAAATAACAATAAACTGATCTAAATGCAGAATAAAATAGCAGACGAGAAGAGAAAAATGCAAACTCTGGGCAGTAATTGCCCCCAATGTTGACTGCAGTCAAAATCGTCTTGAATTGGGATGTGATCGTCCGAGATTTGTACAGGATCGTCTACGACGATCTGAGCTTGCTTCGGCTAAAAAAGGACAAAGTTCCTGCAAGAAAATCCGAAAAGCACAAATGTAGATAATGATCTAGGGTATTATAATGCATGCAAAGATTGAATTACAAAGAAATTCAGCCAGGGGAATTTCAAGGGGGGTCCTAAGGTTTAAATAGGCTTAGGAGGGAGGTTAGGAGGTTGGAGATCATCCTAATCTAGAAGATCTCCAATGGGGGAGGTCTCTAACGATGCAGACACGCTTCTGCCCAACTTAGAGACGTCGTTGAAACAGAAGCTAATTTTGAAAAATTAGTTTTGGGATGAAATCGTCTGGACGTTCTACTCCAGACGAATTCGTTCGATCTAAGGCGATATCTTTGATCGACGACGATATCTTCCAACAGACAAAACAAACTCTAAAAATGGCACAAAAAATGAGGAAATGGGTAGCAGGCAGTTTTGGAGCGATTTTGGGGTTAAAATTTGAATTTGAATTATTACTAAAGTAATTTAAATTATTTGCTAAGGTTTACTACACCAATTTTAGGGTGCTACAGGTAATATGATCTACTTCAGACTCTGACTTGTAAAAATAAAGTTCATGGCAATATTATCGATACAACACAGCTCTAGGAACTCTATTCCATATTTTTCTATCCATAAGAATGACTTCTTGATCCTCTATATGAGATAGAAAATTATGTACTACAACTGCATTCTCAAGGTATTCCTCAAAGGTGTACAATTATGAAGACACAAGTGCTCTTTTATATGTTAACCACCTATGGCAAGCTCTCTGGAGTTCATGGTACAAGGTCACCTGATCAGGATCCAGGATTCTATCTAAGACAAACCTCTTAATTTGCCTAAGTTCTGCAGATCTAGATTCAATAATACCCAATCTCCTATCAAGTTCGTCCCACAAAGGTTGGACTCTTTTTATTTGAGGTACTCTAAGCACAGAAGTAATCTCTATGGCCAATAATTGATTTTCAACATTTATGGTGACAAATCGTCTTCTATTATAATCTACCATCTAAATATGATATGCAAATTTAACAATTTTCTAATGATTCTAGATGTTCTTAATAATGTGTTTTTTTTTTTTTTAGGATTGTTTTCAAAAGGTGTTTTAGTTTCACGTCGGGTTCACCAAAATGTATTGCC
Organism: Wollemia nobilis; assembly: GCA_028583015.1. NCBI lineage: Eukaryota > Viridiplantae > Streptophyta > Pinopsida > Araucariales > Araucariaceae > Wollemia > Wollemia nobilis. The sequence goes on from JAQPPZ010005611.1 coordinate 1,622,748, forward strand.
CAAATTTTTTTGCACCCTTACCTTCAAGCTAAAGAATTTGTGCCCTGGAAGGGGGATGTGAGAAGGATGGGACAATACCTCGGATGGAGAGGCCCTTTAAATGTCATGCCTCTCGGGGGAGGGGTATAAGGTTGAATTTTCGACGGATGGTGGGGTTCACCAGGAAACTTTGAGTGGCAGTTTCCACGTCTAGTTTGAGAATGGGTTTAATGTGTTCATTTTATATTCAATCATTCATATTCCTAGGTTGGCCAAAATGAATCTAAGCTATTCTATATGAAATTTTGAGTTTATATGCAGACAACAAACATGAATGAATCTTAAATATAGAGACTATGTGAAATGGAAAGGAATACACCTAATTCCTAATGTCTGATGAAGATTCTAAAGCTTGTAGGAGTCCAGATCATCCCGGATATGATAGGATCATCTGTAATTGTATAGAATCATCTCAAATCATAGGAGATCATCTGAGATCAGACAAAATCATCAACGACCTGATGAATTTGTCAGAAACCTGCAATCATGGAAACAAACACCAAAAATCAAAAATGCAATTGCAGGAATGATGCAAAATGATAGAAATAATAGTGTAGATGCTTAAATAATAAATAAATATAGCAAATCAAATGGGAAGCACTATTTTAATAACTTATTTTAAATTTTATCATGCAAATATGCTAAATGAGGTGAACTCCAGGATGCAGAATAGAAATAAATCGATCTAATGCATAATTAAATAAGAGAGAAAGGTAGAAAGCACAAAATCAGGGCTCTGGTTGCCCCCAATATGAACTGTAATTGAAATCATTTGCAATCGTACGAGATCATTTTTGATCTTGTCAGGATCATCTGAAATCATGTTGGATCACCTGCGATGATCTGAGCTTCCTCCGACTGAAACACAGTAAAATATTGCAATAAAACCTAAAAATACAAATGCAAATGATGCGGGCGAGGATGTTCTAATGCAACAAAAAACTAGATTTACAGGGAAATGATCAGCTAGGGGGATAAACTATGAAAATACCAAGTTTATATAAGATTAGGGGGAGGTTAGGAGGTTGGGGATCATCCCAATCTGGGAGATCTCCAATGTAGGAATCTCCAACCATGCAGACATGCTTCTGCCTGAGTTGGAGAGGTTGAAATAGAAGCTAATTATAAAAATTTGGTTTTGGGATGAAATCATTTGGATGTTCTGTCCCAGAATAATTCGTCCGATCTGGGATGATATCGTCATATTGGCGACGATATCGTTCAACAGTCAAAAAAATTCTAAAAATGGCACAAAAAATGAGGTGAGCTGTTAATAGGCGATTTCGAGGTTAAAATTCAAATTTTTATCTTTTTACTGATGGTTTAACTGCGCCAATTTTAGGGTGCTATAGTTTGAATCCCACAAAGGGGTAAGGTATTATTTTTTTATTAATTTGAATTGCCTAAGGTTGTGTGAGAATATTATGAGGGATAAGGTGATGATTAAAAGTGGATTATTTAATTTTAAGTTAAAATGATTTTTGGGCATGATAAAAGGTAGTTTTTGATAAAGTAAAACTAAGGTCATTAATTTTATCTTAGAAGAATAAATTGCATTATTTTATAAAGTATTTTATTTGATAAGTGCAATTTGAGAAAGGAGTTATAACTAGAAATTGAGTTATATTTTATTAAAGAGTTTTTGATGAAAATTATGATGTTAAAATTTATTATTGATATGGAGCAATGAGGTGTACTTGGGATTTGTGTTATCAATTTATTTTGTGAAAAGTGTTAGGGTGATGATTCTTGTCATCTAAACCTTTTTACTTGGTAAAGAAAGTTGTGATATTTGATCTAGGTTTTGAAGGTCATCCTACATCAAAGAAAAAGGTATGGGCATATTCTTCTTTGGTTGAGTTGATTGGTTGGTTTTCTGAAAAACAAATTTGGAGTGAAAAGGAATTAATTAGGTTTCCTTGTTGAGTTGTTGAGCTATATGAGAAGATTGTTTTATAAGCATTGTTGAGTGTGTTTTAATGCTTCAAGTTTTTTTGGAATAAAGAGTTGTTGATAAAACCTTATTTGATAAGCATTGTTGTTGAAGCCATGATTGAGTGAAGAACTTGAACTAGGTTTTGCAAAGATCATGAGTATCATTGTTATGTGAGGTTGGTAGATAAGCATTTTTTGGAAATATTTTGAGTGAGTGTTCATATTCTTGGACTAGGGTTGTGAGTAAGGATTATTTCATTGAGTGATTTATTGAGTAGAGTTGTTTGATACTAGTCAAGTGGATGTGTGAAGTGATAGCTCAAGTTCTATAAAATAAATTATTCTATATTCTGAATTGAGTTGAGAAAGTGATTGAGAGTCTTGTTAGTGTGAAGCATATTGAGTCTCTAACAATTCTCTATATGTTTCTAAGAGAGTGATTGGTGGTGATTGAGTATTGAGGTGAATGTGAAGCATATTGAGTCTATAAAAATTCTCTATATGTTTCTGAAAGAGTGATTGAAAGTAATTGAGTATTGAAGTGAATGTGAAGCATATTGAGTCTTTAACAATTCTCCTTATGTTTCTATGATATTGGACAAGTACTAGTATGGACTTGTTGAGCAAATTTGAGGTAAGTATTTGAGAAGACTTGTGGATAAATTTGTGTGAGCTTTTGTGGAAGCTTACAATACATATTGAGAGTAGATTTGGATAAGTCCTAGTGAGGACTTATTGAGAAGATTTGGACAAGTTCTAGTGAGGACTTGTAGAGCATATTTGGACAAGTTCTAGAGAGAAATTATGGACAGATTAGTGTGAGCTTTTGTGGAAGCTTACAAGGTATATTTGAGACAAGTCTTTAAAAATACTTGTGAGTAGAGTTCATTGATTTGTTCAAACCTTGAGTTTAGGTTTGGGGCATATCCATCAAAGTTGATTTATTACTGAGTCAATATTTGATTTAAGGCTTGAGGATAGATATTGAGGATAAATTTGTGCTATAACGAAGGACTATGTTTAGTACAAATTCAAGGATAGAGTTTGGTGTAGATTTGAAGACAGGTTTGTACCAGACCAGTGATAGAAATTGAGGATAGATTTGTGCTATATCGAAGGACTGTGTTTATTGTATATTTGATACAAATATTTGGAGGTGACAAAGTTGAGGACAAAGGTCTCCATATAGAGAATAGAGGATAGGTGTCTTCAGTGTATAGAGTTCCACTTTCTAAGGGTAGTGGAGGTAGAGGTCTTCTAGAGGATCACCAGTTAGAGCAGAGTTAGGATATTTGTGTCCCCTATGGATAGAGATACACTAGCTTTATTAGCGGATTGGTGTATCCTTTGGATAGAGGTCCATATACATTATAATAGGGAAAGGATTCCCAATATATTTATTGAGAAAATTTTAGTGAAATATTTTCTCCGTGGAGTAGCCCACATTGGGTGAACCACATAAAATTGGTGTCTCTATTGTGTGTGGTGATTTATGCATTGCTTTGATTACTACTATTGATATTGCTATATTTATACTACATAATATTGATTGAAAATAAAAGTAAAAATTGATCTTATACTATTCACCCCCACTCTTAGTATAAGCTTGAGTTCTGCATGCCCAACATAGATGCTCTTGTAGATGCAACTATAGGTCATGAGATGATCTCCCTAATGGATGGTTTTTTTTGTTATAATCAGATTTAGATTAAGCCTAAAGATCAACATAAAACTAAATTTACCACTCCTTGGGGGACATTTTGTTACAAAGTAATGCCATTTGGCCTTAAAAATATTGGTGCCACATATCAATGGGCTGTGACATACATTTTTCATGACTACATGCATAAGATCTTAGAAGACTACATCGATGATTTTCTAGCCAAGTCATTGCTATGTGAAGAGCATGTTGAATCCCTCACAAGGATATTCAATCGCCTGATTGAGCACAATGTTAGGTTGAATCCCAAGAAATGCATCTTTGGCATAACTTCTAGAAAAATCTTGGGATTCATCATTTCTAAATGAGGCATCAAGGTAGACCCAGCAAATGCAAAGGCTATCCTATAAATGGCTCCACCCATAAACATCAAAGAACTCAGAAGTTTACAGGGCAAAGTAGCATCCATAAAGTGATTTATCGCACAACTATCGAATAAATGTCGACCCATGAATCAACTAATACACAAGGAGGTCTTGTTATAATAGGATGAGGAATGTCAGCAAGCCTTTGCTGAGATGAAATAGTACCTAATAACACTGCCATTTCTAGTTCCACCAAGGTCATACATGCCATTCTTGTTATATATATCCACTACAAATTTTTCTTTGGGCACCATGTTTGCTCAAAAGAATGCACAAGACAAAGAGCAAACGATATATTACATTAGCTACACCCTGGTGAGCTACAAAGTTGGATATGCATACGTATAAAAGCTATGCTTAGTAGTGGTCTTTACAAACAATAAATTGCACCACTACATGTTGTGCCATATGACATATGTAGTATCCATGTAAAATCCTTTGTAGTATATGATGAGCAAGACATATCATAATACACATACTACAAATTGGATCATGTTATTGATAGAATTCAATTTGGAATTCATAATCCAAAAGTCCATCAAAGGACAAGTCATAGCTAATTAGCTGGTTGAGGCACTTCTTCAGAATAGTAGGCCCCTAACCATAGAGTTTCATGATGATGCAGTCTTTACACTATAAAAAACACTCAAACCTGAAGAACCAAAGAATGAAGTGGACATGAATTTATTCTTCAATGGTTAAAAATGTGAGCAAGGAGACGATGCAGGGATTGTATTTTTCACACCACAAGGAGCTCCAATTCCCTTGTCATTCAAGCTAGACTTCCCTTGCACTAATAACAACACTGAATACAAGGCCCTAATCTTATGTCTCAAAAAATCCATCGCCATGAAAATCAAGAGGCTAAATATCTTCGGTGACTCCCTCCTCATAGTCAACTAGGTCAAAGGACTATTTCAATGCCAATATCCAATATTGAAAGCTTACAAGGAGTTTCATGACACGTATCTAGCCAAATTAGAGTGGTACAACATCAAGGGAATACCTAATTCATCAAATAGATTCACAGACACCATGGCATATTTGGGATCCTTTATCCCTCAAAATTCATCTACTGATTTCACTACCATCATGTCAAAATGCTCTTGCATTCAGTGATCCAACATGAGGCTTATGCGAACAAGAAATTAGTTAACATGATCCATATTGAGCTAGAACATGACTAGTTTTGTAAAGCCAAAAACTTCTTAAAGAAGGCACATTGGGGGTCCTTGATCTCTCAGGGTTCTATGGGGAATGGTACCACTATTCACCATAAGGTTGTTTCTCAATCTACATTTGTACATATCAAATTGCAGGAGGAACAAGTCATCTTATTTTTTGAGGCTATAGCCTATCAGGATTGGTTATCCTAATTACAAGACTTCCTTAGACTTGTAATTGTCCCATAGGAACTGTCACATACTAAAAGATGAGCATTCAAGCAAAAATTTACAAGATATATTTTTCTAAGAGTCATATTATATCATCAAAGCTATTATGGAGTTCTCCTACATTGCTTAGAGCCCCAAGAGTCAGCTTGGATGATTTTGCAAACTCACAATGGTACGTGCATTGGCCACTTTAGCGGTATGGCCATTGCCAAGCATAGTATTTGAATGGGCTATTATTGGCCCACCATGGAAAAGGATTGTTGTGAGTATATCAAGAAATGCATTAGATGTCAACATCATGCAAACCTGATGCACTTGCCATCTTAGGCCTTATAGCCCATTCAGGCAGCTTGGCCATTTTCTCAATGGGATTTTGATTTGATTGGAAATATTTCTCCTCCATTTTTAGGATGATACATGTTCATATTAATGACCACTTATTACTTCACCAAATGGGTGGAAGTAGTCCCCTTAACCTTGAAAATTGGCCTTCAGATTGTGGAGTTCATACTTCACAATATCATTTGTTGTTTTGAGGTACCCTTCAAGATAATCTCAGATAATGGTCCATCATTCAAAAATAAAAATGTGCAAGCTTTAATGACTAGATACAACATTCATCATAGTTTTGTGACACCATATTATCCATAGGAAAACATGCAAACAAAGGCCTCAAACAAGACAATAGTAGCCATATTAAATAAGATGATGAAACAAAATCATAAGGATTGGCATCTGTAGTTAACCTTAGTATTATGGGCTTACAAGAATAGTGTACATATGCCCATTGGGGCAATACCATTTTTTCTTGTATATGGCATTGAGGTAATTATACCTCTAGAGTTGGAAATTCCAACATTGCATGTTGTATTGAAATAATTCATTAATTACGACACTACACAACAAGCTCACCTAGATCAATTGACCCTCTTGGATGAACGGTGCGTTAATGCCCTTGAGCACCTTCATGTTTACCAACATCATTTAACACAAGCTTATAACAATAGAGCCCATCTAATAGACTTTAAATTTGGGGATCGTGTGCTTAAAGAGAACCATAAGAACTCATTTACCACCACATCTACAAGAAAAATTTGTGCCCAATTGGATAGGTCCCTATATCATATCGAAGAATATTGGGACTAGGGACTAGGGCATATCACCTACCAACACTAGAAGGTGTTGAGGAGCCAGAGCCCCTCAATATAATTCATATAAAGGTATTTCACACATAAATAAACAAAATATCAAAAACATTCAAATAATTTCAAAATATTCAAAAACAAGAGAAATCATAAAAATCCAAACAAATCAGAAAACATTAAAATAAAAAACATAAAGCTCCAAAGGCATATTAAATCCCTTTGGTCAATTCACAAAAATATCCAAAGGCATATTAAAGCCCTTTGGTCACATCACAAAAATTTCCAAAGGCATATTAAATCCCCTTGGTCACATTACAAAAATAGCCAAAGGCATCTTCAAGCCCTTTGGTAAAATAAAAAACATAAAGCTCCAAAGGCATCTTAAATCCCTTTGGTCAATTCACAAAAAGCTCCAAAGGTATCTTAAAGCCCTTTGGTCAATTCACAAAAAGCTCCAAAGGCATATTAAAGCCCCTTGGTCACATCACAAAAATCTCCAAAGGTATCTTAAATCCCTTTGGTCAAATCACAAAAAGCTCCAAAGGTATCTTAAAGCCCTTTGGTCAATTAAAAAAAAGCTCCAAAGGCATATTAAAGCCCTTTGGTCAACAAAATATCAAAACATTCATAATAAGCAAAACTAAAAAACAATTGAAATCATCAAAAATACAAAAAAACATTTGCATTAGCATTCCGCATTTGCATTCACTTAGTTGCATCGCATTAGGCAGTTCCATCCATCACATGTGCACCAGATACACTTGTGTTTGCAATATTACAAGTGACACCACACTTGTACATCAATCATGCATCTTCAAAATCCATCATCATCCATCACCCATGAGTGTAACTATGTTTTTCAACACAACCCCTTCTATTTCTATAAGGAATGTACTAGGGTTTTCCGGTCACTCAGCCATACCTAGTGGTTTTATCAAAATTTATAGAAAGTGATCTTAGTTTTTTATAGGTAAGGTTTAGTTTTGATAGAACCTGGTATATTTTAGAATCCTATGACTAATCAAAAAACTAAAATCCTAGTTGAAACAAGGGAAAGATGAAAAAAGTGGTATTAGGTATCCTAAGGTAAAAATTCTTATCTTGCTCATCCCTTTGTGCGACCGACTTAGAAATGCTAAGTAAAGGACAAGTTTGGCCCTACCAAAAGAAATCCCTTGCTTTAGTCAAAACAAGCAAAATCCTGGACAAAGCAAAATTCATAAAAAAAGTAAACAAGTGATTAACATCACTACAAAAATCCTGAACAAAGTAAAATTCAAAAACAAAAAAACCAATGATTATCATCACTACATAAATCCCTTGCTCAAAAGAAAAAAAAATTCAAAAAAAACAATGGTTTTCATCACTAAATCATGAGCAAGTATCCTAGATAAATATGAATAAAATAAGAGAGTATGAACTTGAATACCTAGAATTATCAGCATGAACGAGCCATAAGATATCCTTACGCATGATGATATGTTTATCACATTAGTATATTTCTTTTAAATAAACCAATGTTTGCATGTGGAAGAGCTAGCCTTAGGTGTCCTATATTTCCAAGTAGCCTAATCCAACTAAGTCCATATTAGGATTAAGATAAACATTTGAGGATCCCCAATGCATCAAAGGGCTGAATGAAGCCCACATGGCATTGGGGTATGCTTATGTTCTATATAATATATTCATTTTCACACACAAGGATAATGAATATTTAAGGGCTGCATAACAAAGCTTTATCCTTCAAAGGATTTGTATGATCAATATACAATCGTTTTATGAAGCAACTAGGGTGTTTGAGTCTCATGGAAAACCCCACAAATCATCCTTATAGCAATAGGTCATATCATCAGTCACATAATCAAACTTTATTTAAGAGGTCTTGTTCGCTAAACGAATGCATAAGATAGGATAGATACCAGATAAATATAAAAAATAACAACAAAACAATCATTGACTATTCTTGCATATCTATAGAAACCTACAAAGAAACCCATCATATCACCTCACACTTGATGCTTAAATGATTAATTCTTATTTTGAGAATTATAATTTATTCATGATTTTTATACATTTTGTGGTGTCACCCATTATATTGTCAAACTCATATCACATCATATCATATGTTTTAAGTGATTAAATCATACAGATTCATTAACATTAGATCATCAACATAACATAACATATTTCATTTTCCATATCATAGCACTATAAGGTTAGATGCATACAAACACATAAAAAGTAAACATGCATGTAATAATAAGCATTTCATCCATATATGCATCCATCATCATCATCTAGATCATGTCATATAAGCATCCACACAACATAAAGTATGTCATGTAAGCCACATAGAATAATGTCATAAAGTAGTCCATCTACACATACACATCATAACATTTAAAGCATCACATCACATCATATCACATAAAATTATACACTGCATCCATAAACATAAAAGCATAATCATAACAGACACACATATGGTGAGTCTCAAAGTCTAGATATCATATAAAAGTGTATCCAAATAAGTACATGTAGGTAAAAAAATTTCTAATGAGGCTACAAATATGTAGGTTGGCTGAACTTACACCCAAAAAGAGGTAAAAAAAATTTAAGGAGCCATAGTGCTCAAGAGTGGCCTGCACCACTAGTATCACCTTTATCCTCACCACCGTCTTGGGGAGGTAGCATAGAACTGGAACCCCCAATCTGCTCTATCTGAGACCTAGTATTATGGATAAACCAAGCTGATGACTATCACAAAGTGCTCTGATCGGTCCTCTATGACCCTCATGCCCTAGGCCTCTCTGGTAGATGGCCTCCCCAAAGCCTGACCTCGTGCTCCAATGTCAAGATGTAGGATGCATCTTAGGTATGCTCATCCAAATTGTCTACTAGCAATCCATGCAAGCATTAGATATATGTATCTACACCTAGACCACCTGGTCCTTGAGGTACTATAGGAGGTGGTGTAAGTTGGCTTTGAGCATCATCTCACTTGGTAGTAAGTTGGACAACCTGTATTTGAAGGTATCCAATAGTGGCATTCCTCTACTGCACCTGAATCTAGGATATTTGTAGCTTGGACTCAACTTGGTGCAACTGAGCCCAGAGAGGAGACTCCTACTCCTTAGGAGCTAGCTCCTTCTTCTTGTTAGGGGCAACCAGCTCCTCTACCACCTAATCCTATTGATCTTCATACCCCCAATCATCCATCCAAGCCTGCACTTGGTACCCATCAGGATCCTCAGCCTCAGCCTCATCTAAATACTGCCCTAATTGCATACCCCACCAATATGTGTATGCCTCTATGACCCTGGTATCAGCCACACCAGAATGAAATAGAGGAGGGTCATACTTCTTCAATACTATTGTAACTCGGGGCGATGGAAGGTTCCTCTCTACAATAATTTGGTGATAGAAAATTGGCTCAAGGGGAACATCTTGTTGAATACCAAACTGCCAGAGCACCCTAGAGTAGTAGAATAACTATCTTATGTTGTCCTTATGACCGATAAACCATTGGTTATGTTGAGTCCTTGTTGTGAAGTTATATGAATCCTCCCAGGCAGGGCACTCATGATAATGCCTCTAGATGATATCAACAACCCGTAAACCAGTCAAGGATGCCATATAGTGGGACATATCCCCTATAAAAGGTTGACTCTTGCACTCCTTGAGTGCTCTGGGACACCTAGATACATAACACTAGATGTCATCATCTAGTGTAGTAATCTCCACCGAAATTCCTACTGGGTGGTTAACCTTAATATGCTCCCATTCCCAGATATGGAGGAGTATGATGCAGGCAATACTGGCCCATCTGTGGCACTAAATGTGGTACAAAAAATCATAACACTACACCAGTAGTGTGCTCCCCCAGGCATAGATAATAGGCTCCTCACTATTAATCAGATCCTGCACCATCACAAAGAGGTTCCATGGGAACCTCAATCTAGAGCAGTCAGGTATGAGTATGTTTTTGATGACCATTAGCAACACATAATGTAACCAGGAAAAGACATCCTCCTAGTGCCAGTAGGTAACAGAAATCCCTCCAAAATGAGTATCCTTGTAGGCAGCAGCGATATGTCTCCTAAAGACCCTTGGAAACACCACATCTCGGGTATTAGTGGGAGAAGAGAAAATAGGTACTCCATAAAAAAGGATCCTGAAGATCCTGTACACATCCTTCGATGTGATGGTCATATCACCAGTAGAAAGGTGGAAGGTGTTTGTCCTGTAGTCACACCTATGGTCTAGGGTAGTCAAATAGGCATGATCTAACATGATCATAGGTATGTGATTACATACTAGAGCTTACGATCCTTAAGCCAGGCCCATTATGTATCATCCATCTCATGCAAAAGGTCACAAAGTAGCTTCAGGTCTCGAGCCCGAGTAGACAAAATCTAAGAGTGCAAAATAAAGCCTAAATCAAATGCACTGACAAACTAATAAATGCTTAAATCTAAAAAATGATGCAAGATAAATGTGAGCCTAAGGCAACATGCTAACTAAATGCACTAAATTATCCAAAAAAGATCAAACATTACACTTTAAAAATAAGTAAACTACTCAAATCAACCTGGTCACTTGTGTCAGGAGTGGCCACCAAGAGGCCACTGGAGCTGACAATGGCCAGGTTCCAACGGTTAAAAATATAACCATTGGAAATCAAACTGGCCATTGATAGCATTAGCTGCTAGCCATAGACAAAATTGGCCACTCTGAGTGGTAGTGGCAAATGGGTGACATGCCAACGACATCTCCCCTAGGCCCAAAAATGATAAAAAAATTGCAAAAATCCTAAAACTACAAAGACCCACTAAAATTGACCCTAAATTGATCCTATCTGTAGGTTAGGTTTATTGCCAATTGGGCTAATGAGGTTCCTTTACCAAATTATTTAGTGAGGTTCATTTTAAATGCAGTTAATAAGAGAGGGGTTAGGGTTTTGAAAGGTACCCATGAAGCTCTAGCTCCTCCATTGGTCAAGGCTTCTCCCTGCTTGGCCATCGTGTCTTCTCAGATGGCAAATCGATAGTGCTCCATGTCATAGTTGCACAAACACACCCCAAATCTCCAAAAGGTGCAAAATGACAACTGACAATAATGACAGTCCAAAACCCTAATTTTCCTTTTATTTCTCTAATTCATGACTTCATCATTGTCGACATCAATGGTCCACACTTCTTGGTCATTGGAACTGATAGCGAATATGAAGCAATAATTAGGGGTCACTAGACCTAACAGTGGCTAGAAAATAAGGAGGAATTTCATCAAATTTTCACCATAGAGCATCACAAAATAGTCCATAAAAAGCACCTATTGGTCAGAGGTATATAAAATCTCAACCAATACCAAAAACTTACATACATCAAAATCCAAAAACATCATAAAATCCAAAATTAAAAATCAAATAACAACCAAAAATCATATGAGCCTTATATTTAGCTATCTGCTCTATACACTTGGCGATTGCAGTGACTAGCGCTCAATGCAACTCAGTAGGATGAGCAAATTACCATAAGACCACTTGGGGCAAAGCAATTATGGTAGAATTGAGATGCCTCACCTCAAACCTGAAGAAGGCTATAACATCTGGACCACCCCATGGGAGCAAGGATGCATCTCAATTCTCCTATAGCAAAATAATGATTCAACACACGCTACAATAGAATAGCTAGCACCTTGATTCCCTAAGAAGGCCATTGTGGCCGGACTACCCCAAGGGATAGAGATGCGCAATTACCAAACAAAGTTGAAATCACACCTAGATGGGAACTATTATATAACAACAAATAAAACCTCTAAAGAGATCCACATCATTCATTTTGGTCAAGTGACTCATTGCTTTATTATTGGTCATTTCCATCATCGACTCATCGTTTGAGGGGGTAGTCAAAAATTTTCAACATCATAATCAAAATCAACAAAATATCATCTCGATCATGTCAGAGTTGTGTTCATCTTATGAATCATTACCAACAACTATCATAATCTTACCCTTTGTTGGGCCAAAAAAGCAAATATGATAGTTAATTTTGTAGCTTCCCTCCTTTTGGACCTATAGTAGTACTGAAGCTACCCTATTACCTAACGAGTGAGTGCAAACTTCCATATATTTAAGCCTTCCATTTTGTTGGAAGCAATAATTCTAGGATTCATGTCCTCCCACATGACTAGGGAATCCTATGTTGATCAAATTAATGATCATCATCCAACCTATAATATGGCCCTAGGTGGTCTGCTTTTTTGCTTTGCATTGTGTTTTGCTCATAGTGCATCCCAAAAAGGGGCATCTTTAGAAACCTAAAATACATTATGTTTAGGATACTACCCATATGGATACATCCACAAACCATATGAACCCTCTTGGATCTCTCCAGGAGCAAGCAATGATTCCAACCACTCAAATAGGGCAGTTATAGACCATCCAAGCTTGGCCGCTCTCAAGAGGAGCGACCATCACACATGGCTGCTAAAGACTATAGCGGCCGCACCTGGCCAATAAACCTGATAGTGGCCATCACATATAGTCTAGCCATGAATATAGGCCTAGATCATGCAGTCTGACTACACCTCTACATGGTTAGTAGGTGGATTTTGGTGAGGAACTCCATGAGTTTCTCCTAACTACCCCTTACATGCTAGTTTGTGACCGATGCTTCTCACTTGGGATGGTCAGTTGCATGTAATTTGAATTGAGGCTTCTATAGGAAGCCATGTTCTAGATCTGAGAGGGAGGTCTACATATAGACTCTCCCACAAAAATCAAAGGATCCAAAAAATTTTAGAGTTAAGCACTGAAGCCCTATCAAAATGGAGAACCAAGCTACGCCCCTTTAATGAGCATTGAAGCACCATCCAATGGAGCTATTATCATACACCAGTTTTCAAATTCATTGTTCTCAACTATCAATCAATGTAGGAGACATGCCAGGTGACCCTTGAACATCAATTGCAGCAAATATGATATCGCAATAGCCCATGATTCACAAGGAAAAGGGCTTCCTATCATGACCACAGTCTCGGACAGTGGCCCATAGGCATATTTTAGGGCATATACATTATTTCCCTTTGCTTTAGTCTAGATTCATTATTTCTTAATTTTATTAGTTAAGTCATAGCTCATATTCGCTTCCATTAGTGCTTTTATTTTGTATTTCTCAGCTTTCTATGCATTTATTATCCTATTTATGCTTGCATGTCACTTTTATCATGATAATCTAGATTTGTTAACAAAGGCCTCATTTGGAGAGGCAGCACATCCTAATAAGTGTGATTTTTTATTTCCATGAATGCAGGTACAGGTCTATAGGATTGGATCAAAGCATCAAGAGCACAAGGATCCCTCTAGGACCAGATTTGGAGGAGGCATCTGTAAGCCCTCATACAGTTTTGTGTGCGAGATTGGGAGGCCTATAGAAGTGCACCATCCCTTTTTTAGGGGACATTTTATTCACCATTATTTCACTTATAATTCATTGTATAGAAATGGGTATCCCTCAGAGGGACAAACATGTAATTGGGGTTCAATATAAATAAAAGGATCTCTCTTTGTTATTTTTGTGTTATATGCATTTCATGGTATTTCATTTCATTTCAAAATAATATTGTGAGTAGAATAAGGGTGAATGCTTCCCAAGGTCACACATGAATATCAAGGAAGAACAATCTACATTCTTGTTGATCCTAAACCTTTTTCTTATTATCAGGGAATTGAGGTCAAGCAATATAAGACAAATTTTTGTGCTTTCCTCCATCCATATTTATTATCTTCTTATTCCTCTAGTCCTATCAATGATGCGCTAAGGGAATTAAATTTAAATTATCAACCAAATAAAGTAATAACTAGTTTGAGGTTACAAACCTCATTGCTATTAACATAAATAATTAAAATCAAAATAAAAAATAACATAATAAAAAATCCATTAATAACAACTAAATAAATTAGACATTCTTGGACCTAGCTAGTCTCTTCCTATCTCCCCAAATTCTAGTTTTGTCTACTAAAAAAGATATAAAAGTACAAATAGGAAGATATTCCTTCATTTAGTTTGGTACTACCAACAAAGACCAAATTTATGGTAGTAATGCTCTTCTGGCTAAATGACAATATGCTTTGTGTTAGTTATCTGCCTCATAACAAATTTTGGCCAACATGGGATGTGAAGGGAAAGGTCTAGTCCACCATGTATAGGGTATCAAATAACCTTATGGGTTGAATCTTGGCCAAGATGATGTGGGATAGGTGATATACTTAGTAATATTGAACCTCTTACCACTTCACTATCATCTAATAGTGATGATGAAGTTAATATTTTATTTTATAAATCCAATGATGATACCATATCACTAAATGGGTCACATTGGTATGAGTAAGATGAAAAATATATTTGGTCCCTCCTTGGATCTAGTCCTTATCAATTTACAATTGTTTCCAATGTAAACTTCTTAACTCTTGTCCATATTAAGCTAATTACTAATGAGAGTGAATTTCAAGTGGAAGCTACTCTCTACAATATTTTTTATTAGGATAAATCCTTTTTTTATGGGATATTTTTTCATATTTCTAATATTACCACCTCACTATCATTTGATCATGAGAATCTATCATTAAGTCTAATTGAATTTGAAATCCTAGAAGTATTACCAACCCTTCATCAATTATATAATGAGTCATACATCCTAATCGAAGAGGTAGTAGATATCAATATATGTACCAAGTATAACCCCAAGATATTAAAAATTGGAAAGGTTCTAAATATTGATGAACACAAAGAATGCATTAAAATTTTAAGGGAATTTGGTGACATCTTTGTTTGGACTTATATTGACAATCTGGTTCTTGATCCCTCTCTTGTTGTCTCTCACCTATTCATGCTTTAAGATGCAAAATCCATTAAATAAAAATGATGGAAAATGCATCCTAAGGTCATCCTGCTTGTTAAGGACAAGCTTTAAAACCTCCTAGATGTCAATTTTATTAAAGTCATTGATTATTACGACTAGATTTACAACATAGTTCTTATTTCCAAAAAGGAGGGTAGCATCAAGGTCTATATGGACTTTTGGAACATCAAAAAGGTATGACCCAAAGAGTATTTTTAATTACCCAAAATTGGCATGATTGTTGAATTTACTACTAGTTGTGGTATGTTGTCCTTTATGGATGGATTTTTGAAATATAAGCAGATTAGAATTACTCCTATGGATCACTCTAAGATAGCTTTTATCACACCTTATGGAACACTTTGTTACCAAGTTAGTTTAAATAATGTAGGTTCCACTTACTAGTGGGCCATGCCATATATATTTCATGATTCTATGCATGACATTATGGAGGATTATGTCAATGACCTCCTAGTTTGATCTCTCAATCAATAAGATCATGCTCATGACCTAAGGTATATCTTTAAATGGTTAATAGAATACATAGTATGCCTCAAAATATAGAAGTGTGTATTTGGGGTAATGTTAGGTAAAATGTGGGATTTATCATTTTTATGAGGTATAAAAATCAACCCCAAAAATATATCAACCATTACTTACATGCCACAACCTAGAAATTTGACTAAATTTTGGAGTCTAAAAAAAATGTTTAGGACATTCGACAATTCATTTCATAACTTGCTAGTAAATGTCAATTATTCTCCAATATTTTTACAAAAGTATATAGAGTTTAAGTGGGACATTTATTATCAAAAAAAAATTAACACTCTAAAACCATATCTTTTATCCCCACTATTTTGCAATCCTTGTCATTGAATAAAAAGCCATTTTTGCTTTATATTTCAGCAATTTTCTATACTCTATGTGGCATAATGGTACAATATGATGACTAAAATTTAGAGCAGGTCATTTACTATATTATAAAATTGGCTAGCTATGATGTCTACTACACACCCTAATAAAACATTTTCCTTTCCATAGTATTCACTTCAAAAATATTAGATATTATATGCTCAACCATAAAACATATGTCATAGCAAGGGTTGACCTCTTACACTATCTCATGTCTAAGCCTTACATCTCTAGGTGAACTACAAAATGTGTCATCACCCTTAATGGTTTTGACATTCAATTCAAAAAATTAAAATAAATAAAAGGGCAAGTGAGTGTTGATCAATTAGTCATTGTACCTTTGGAAAACAATTGCCCACTAACTATAGAATTTGATTAGCTTGATTCTTGGAATTTATATTTCAATTATGCTCATTGTGTCAAAGGATTTTGAAAAATACTTGTCTTGATGACCCCAAAAATATAGTGAATCCCACTATATTTTAAGCTTCAATTCTCTTATACCAAAAATATTATAGAAAATGAAGCCTTTTTCATGTTGAACTAGCCTTGCAAGTCAAAGCATTATCCAATTTTAGAGATCCTCAACTGGTAGTTAACCAATTTAATGGTTTCTATCAAATTAAATATGGAAAATTAAAATTTTGGAAAGCTATTATAAATAAATTAATGACCTCTTTTGACAAGGTCACTATAGATACCATCCTATAGTCAAGCAATTGTCATATGAATTTTATGGTCATATCAACTTTTCTTGTTCCCTTAGAATTAGAATATAAGTAGGATATGATCATAATTATTTATATTAGGGAATATTCCACCCTCAAACATGGTAAAAATTCTCTAGAAATATTCTTTTTCAAAGCATCTCCTTCACCCGATCCTTAGTACAATGATATTTTTACCTTCTTGAAATATGGAACACTAACTAAAGGATTTACTCACCATGAACATAAAATATTTAGATAACACACTTGTCATTAAGTCATAAAAGAAGAATAAGATGTATTTTTTCTAATTTTTGAGTTTCTTTTGCTACTTTTTTGACTGGGTATGATTTAGTTTTGTTGGAGTTTCATTGGGGTTTTGTTGTGGTATGATAAATGTATGTAATTTATTATGCTTAGGTTTTGTTGAAGTATCATTGGAGATTTGTTGTTTTTATGTGTATGTATGATTTTTTTTTGTAAATAGGTTTTAGGTACCCTATTCAAAAATCCCACCCCTTTATTTACCTAATCAAAAAAAGAAAAAGTCACCAATAGACATATCTTATACTATTGATCTTTTGATGGTATCCTACTTCAATTTCTAACTTTTGACACTAATATTCATTAAGGAATCTCATGATAGATCATATGGTGGCCACTTTAGTGGTGTTTTTATTTCTATGAAAATATTATTTATGGGATATTATTGACCATCCATGGATATTCTTGCAACTATGTCATGAAATGTGATAACTGTCAAGAGTATGATAACTTTATCCATGGTCTATCGCAAGCTCTCTAAGCTATAACCTACCTTTGGCCATTCTCCATTTGGGGTCTAGAAATTATTGAAAAAATTAATCCATATTCATCTAATGGATATAGTTTAATCATTACAGCCACAAATACTTCACCAAATGGGTTGAAGCCATGTCGTTATACTTAGTCACTAGAGTACAAATATCTATCTAAGTTCATATTCAATAAAATTATTTGTCACTATGGAATTCCCTCTATCCTAATGTTGGTGGAAACCCATTTAAGAATAATGTCATCCAAAATAATTATGCTAAGTATAATATCCAACACAAATGGTCGATGTATTATTATCCCTAAGGAAATGACCAAGCCAAAGTATCTAACAAAAATCTAATCAAAATCCTCAAAAATATTGCTAATAAAACATGTTAAGATTGGTATTTGCAATTCTATATTGCCTTGTGGAAATATTGTACTAGTGTAGACACACCTATTGGAGCAACACCCTATGCCTTGGTCTATGGGACTCAAGCCATTTTCCCCTTTGAAATTGAAGTCCCATCATTTCAAGTCTTTCTGCAAGACTCTTTTATTAGATATGAATATCAACTAGATAACTTAAAAGTGAATCCATGCCTTAGAACACCTAAGGGTCTACCAAAATAGACTTCAATGAGCTTATGAAAAAAAGGTACAACCTAGATCCTTTAAATTTAGTGACCTAGTTATCAAAGAGAATAAAAAAATACCAATTCCAAAGGCAATATTAGAGGTAAGTTTGAACCTAACTATCTAGATCCATTCATAATCATCACCAATTTTATCTTTGGAGCTAACTACCTAGCCACACTTGATGGTAAGGAACTAAAAGAATATATTAATATAATGCATCTTCAAATATATTACATTTGAATCTACATTGAGTGTCTATTCATATAAGTGTTTGCATATATTACCTACCTACAAAATTGAATGACATCATGTCTACTTACATGTAAGTGTCTGTATCTACTTTGATTGCCTACTACATATGAGTCAAACAACCTATCAAGATGTGATGATAATCCTAGTTAGAGATAGATTGTATTACACTTACACTAGGTAATGGCTGCTAGATCTCTTCTAGTCCCCTCTTGATTGCACATGACTACTTCTCTCTATCAATATTCATATTTCCCTTCTATTTTTTTACACCTCAATCTCAACACATGGGTGCCTTGTAGATATTTTTTAAAGGAAACATAATTTTGTTTGGACTTTTTTATTGTACATCCATGAGAATGCTAGAGCCCCTATGATATGCACACCATGTCAAGTGATAATATAAATATGTTACCTTACAAAGACAACTACCAAGGTTCCAAGTGTGATCCTACTTCTCCTACATAATGAGGCTACATGATGAACACTATGATCATTTGCAATCCTGATAGCCTAATAAATATCTTTTATTCTATGCTATATAATGAATCCAATATCAAAGAAAATATATAAAATGGTAAATATAATCACATCATGCACCTTTAAATAGGCCAATAATTCATATGACTCTCAATAATCCTTTCAATAGGCCACTCAATTATGTTAAATCATTTGTATAGAGGGAGTTTCCTTAAGGGAAATAAAATTGAATATTTATATTATCTTGAAACACCCCTTTCAAATGAGTATTAAAACACCCATCACGGGTGAGCACTTATATATCTTAAAATACCCCTTATGGGTGATAATTTAAACACCCTCATGGGTGAGCATTGAAACACCAATTGTGGATCCGCATTGAAAAACCCCTCATGGGTGAGAATATATCACATCACGAGACACTCCTTGTGGGTGATAATTTATCATATCATGAAACACCCCTCACAAGTGATTATTTATCACATCTTAAAACATATATTTTAGGTGAGACTTGAAACATGATTTATGAGTGAGTATTTATTTTTATCTTATTAGGAAACAACCCTCTCGTGTAAGATTTTTTCATAACTTAATGATCCATAAAACACTTCTTAAGCACCTCACTTAAGAGTGAACACTTTATGAGCTTATATATTCTATACTAAAATGTTGCTTAATTGCTAGTACAATAATTTAGCTATGAGACCACCACTTAAGGATAAATCATTATTAAGGTCTTACATATTTTTCTTGTACATATCTTGCATCATTTATGAATATTTTAAAATATTGTGGTAGCATTAGTCTATTGTTACATTTAAATATTTTGCTTACAAAAGAAAAAATAAGTCCAAGCACACACACTATAAAACTAAAATGTGCGATTAAACCATATACACATTATAAAATTAAGTTGCATGCTACTATAAAATTAAATTATGTGTACCTCATAGTTTAAAATGCACACACTACAAAATTAAAATGCATACATTGCATAGTTTGGCAATGCATGTTGCAACATAACACCATACAAACTACAAAAGTTGGTTTCACTCGTTTCAAAAGATGACCATGCATACTACAAAATTTAGTCTTGCATGCTACACAAGTAAAACTATGCACACTAACTTGGTCATGCATATTGAAAAACTAGCTAGAAAACTTTGTAAATCATGGCACTCTTACCTTTATATTGGCATTTCTATCGATATAATCCTTGTTAATAAATATACAATTAATATGGTATTCACCCACAAGCATATACGAAAGATTTGACAATATAAAAATTGATGTTTGTATTGCCAAAGACAACTATAAATAGATATTACAAAGCTTTTGGATAGGTGCCATCAGATAAGATGACATTAAATGATGACAGTTACAAGGCTTATCCTATACAACTACTTACCAATAAATTATGAATGGCCATAAATAAAATATTATTTATAGGCTTATTACAAAAAAAGTAATGTGAATACATTAATACCTATCATTCCTCCCCACCATAGAAGCATTGGACTCCAATGCATTCAAAAGGGAAGGAAAATTGTGAATAATTTGGATATGAGAGATCCAACGATCCTGATGTGGAAGGTGTTTGTGATGACCAACAAGGTAGGAAGTGGAATATCCATGATGTGTGTGGTGTTTCATGGTGTCAAAAATATGATCACCCTCCAATGAAAGTTGAAAATCAGGTATAACATCTATAGGATGACTGATGACTGGTGCGATCTCCAAGGTGAACTCATGGTATGGCCATGGTAAGTCAACAATTTATGAAATCATGGATACCCAAGTGTGTGGGTATATAAATATAAAAAGTATTCTCATACATATTGTTGAATGATAGTGTAAGGCCCATAATGAAGAGGTTTTATCTTGCTATGTGCCTTATCTAGATACCTACAGTGATCAAGATACAACTAAAATCTATCTCCAACTTGGAATGAATATGGAACACAATGATGGTCCATAGCCTACTTCTAATGTTGCTGAGTTTTCCATAAAATGTGAACAACCTTCGACTAGAGCTACTAAAAATGTGGAATGAAAGAGTGATATCTATCTTGTTCTTTTTGCATGTGTATCGTGATAGGAGATGGAAGTGATAATGGTAACTCATATGGGTGAGAGGTTGAAAAACTAGACACCTATGACCTATGGATGAATGGACAATACTATTATATGCATGCCTGATCTGGGTTAGACTCAAATCCCACTTAGATGGAGATGAATGATGGAATATGCAAAGAATTTGGATAAGAGTACGTTTAATGACTTCAGTTTGACCATTAGATTGTTGATGAAATACAGTAGAAAAATTAAGAGACACACCTAAGAATTTCCACAAAGAATACCAAAAATGATCAACAAAATGAGAATCACTATCAAATACAATACTACTAGAAAGATCAAAATAATTCCAGATGACATCAAATAAAAGTTGGGCTAAGTCAATAGTAGAAATGGTTTTACAACAAGGAATAAACTTAGCCATCTTACTAAAATGATCAACTATGACAAAAATATAGTCATGGTGATGGATTGTCATAGGAAAACCACTAAAAAGATCCATATAAATACTTTTACAAGTATGGGAGGCAATGGGAAAATGTATACTGATACCCAAATTGCGGTTTTCTAGCTTATATTGACTATAAAGGGCTCACTGTCTCAAGTATCGTAAAATATTTTGCTATATGTGGGACCAATAAAAGAATATCTGCAAATGATGGAGAGTCTTGTGTTTGCTAAAATGACCACCATAGATAGTAGAATGATCCTACTTTAGAAGGTATTGTCTATCCTCACAAGGGACATAACGTTTGTCAAGATGATAAAGTAAACCCTCCTTAAGATGATAGTCCTAAAAAGGGATCAAGTTTGAGGAGGAAGGATGCTGAAGATGTTGATAAACTTGTGCAAAGTTAGGGTCATACAGATACTTAGAAGGCCAATATTGAAAACCCAAGTGAGAGGTAGTGACAACGATTAAGACATGAGCAGAAGGAGGTCAACTGAGACAATCAGCAATGGAATTTTGACTATCCTTTTTGTACTTAATGATGATATGGAATTGCTAAAGGTAGGAAGCACATTTCATGTTTCATGCTTCTTGGATCTTAGTTTATAATTTAAGTAACTATAAAGGTAAATAATCAGTGTGGACAATAGTTTCTTTTCTAATGCAGGAGCATCCGGTGGTAGCAGAGCAATCTTGCATCAACAAAAAAAATTCTAAGTGTTAGCCTTAATGTCGCGATATCGCGACAGAGAAAAGTGTCGCGATATCGCGACATGTCGCGTTTTCGCGACTCAAGAAGGAGAGAGAAGATGCGGAGCAAAAATGTCATGATTTCGTGACATGTCACGAAATCACGACCGAAAGAAGACCGAAAGGGCCAGAGAAGAAAATGTCACGATTTCGCGACATGTCGCGAAATCGCGACCGACGGAGCAGAAAGAAAGCAAGGAAGGAAACTGTCGCGATATCGCGACATGTCACGATTTCGTGACCCAAAAGAGAGAAAGAAGGCAGAGAGCAAAGTTGTCGCGATATCGCGACATGTCACGATTTCGTGACCCGAAAGGCGAGGAGGAGTCAGAAAGGAAAGGTGTCGCGATATCGCGACATGTCACGATTTCGTGATCGAAAAGGAGAAAGAGGAGCCGAAAAGGAAAGATGTCGCGATATCGCGACATGTCGCATTTTCGTGACCAAAGGACGAAAGAAAGCGCAAAGGAGAAAAAGTGTCGCGATATCGTGACATGTCGCATTTTCATGACCAAAAGGCGAGGGAAGGCGCAAGAGAGAAAAGTGTCACGATATCGCGACATGTCGCATTATCATGACCAAAAGGCGAGGGAAGGCGCAGGAGAGAAAAGTGTCATGATATCATGACATGTCGCATTATCACGGCCAAAAGGCGAGAGGAGGCACAGGAGAGAAAAAGTGTCACGATATCATGACATGTCGCATTTTCATGACTCACAAGGGGCAGGAAGGCCGAAAAGCAAAAGTGTCACGATATCGCGACATGTCGCATTTTCGCGACTCGCAAAGGGCAGGAAGGCCAAAAAGCAAAAGTGTCGCGATATCGCGACATGTCGCATTTTCGTGACTCGAAGAGGGACAGGAAGGCAGTAAAGCAAAAATGTCACGATATCGCGACATGTCGCATTTTCATGACTCGAAGAGGGACAGGAAGGCAGTAAAGCAAAAATGTCACGATATCGTGACATGTCACATTTTCATGACCAAACAAAAGGAAAGGAAAGGCAGGCGGTTACAGGGGCCATTATAGAAGAAATTGTCGAGCGATGGGTATCCCGAACGTCATCATGGGTTGACAGGTGGACAGAGTCTACAATGGCAGCACTGGACAAGCACGTGGCACCAAGGTGCAATGAAAGCAGATGAAGATCAAGAGTCAGAGAGGAAGACGTTTTGGAAGCCAAGACAACGAAGAGGCATGGAAAATGAAATGAAGGGTCAGAAAAGGGAAACGGAGAGTCACGCCAGAGATTTTAAAAGGGGAAGTGAAGGCATGCACAAGGGTCGGAAAACTATGGAGACAGAGTTGCAGACGTAAAGGCAAGAGGGCCATTTTGGACCTGTTTAGGCTATTTTTCTTCCAGGGCGGAAGATGTTGTAATAGAAACTATCTTTCGAGATAAAGGAATTTATTTGGCAGACTGCTGCCATCATTGTAATATTTTTCCGAATTGTTGAATGAGAACATAGATTTGGCATGAGCGATTTGGCTCCCCATCAAGTGGTATCAGAGCAGGAGTTCCTGAGTGTGTGAGCAGATCACCGAAAGTGAGGCAGTTTGCACCAGGATCTATGGAAGGGTTGTGAGAAGAGAGTGAGGAAGAATGCCTCCACGAAGAAACCATGGTGGTGGGAGAAATGTGGTACCTGAAGAAGATTTTAGAGCTTTGCAGAGGCAGGTGCAAGCCCTGCAAGAGGAGTTATGAAGAGGGATTGAACCAAGAAGAGAAGATCATAGTGAAGATGAAGCTTGGGAGGTTGATAATCCCTCAGAAGAAGAAGAAGCAATGAATCCTGCAGAAGCCAGATTGGTTAAGGCCATATCTCGGATCGGGAAGAAGACAAAGTTTGATGTCTCCACGTATTCTGGGAATCTCAATCCAGAAGAGTTGATTGATTGGATAAATGATATGGAGGAGTATTTTGAGTATGAGGAGGTTGCAGATCCAGATCGAATCAAGTTTGCAAAAATGAAGTTGAAGGGCCATGCTTGCATATGGTGGAAAGAAGTGCAACTAGAAAGGAATAGAAGCGGAAAGGAAAAGATAACCAGATGGGATCGAATGGTGGAGAAATTGAAGAGACAGTTTATTCCTGTGGATTATGAATTGGACCTATTGAGAAAAATGCAGAGTTTGAGATAGTCAAACAAGTCTGTCAAAGAATACACAGAGGAGTTTTTCTAGATCTCAATCAGAACTGGCCATTCAGAGGCTAACAGGGAGAAGGTGGCCCGTTACATCAATGGGTTGAGAACCAATATTCAAGAAGAATTGAGTCTGGTTAGGATGAGCACCATTGAGGATGCTTACCAATTTGCCCTCAAAGTTGAAGAGAAGCTGAACAGACGGTTTGAGGGTAAGCAAAGAGGAAGAGGTCATGGTGGAAGAACTGGTGGAAGGACCAGTGGAGAAAAATATAAGGATCAGATGAAGGCTGGTGGAACCAGTAATACCCAGGACCAGAAAGAGGGGAACACCTACCAACCCCGTAATCAGAACAATGGTTACCCGAGAGGGAGAGGTAGATCTGGACATGGATTTGGAAGGGGAGGATTTCGTGGAACCTATTTCCACTATGGCGAAGAAGGACATCGAGCATACGAGTGTCCACAACACCGAGAAAGGATGAATAAGAGACCTGAGGGTCCTGCCAGAGCTATTGTGGCAGATGAAGGTGCTGAATCAGAACATTCTGAGGAGGCGAGAGGGAGGAGAAGTTATGGTCACCAGGAGGACCCTGTTGAATGAGGAGAAAGAACCAGACCAGAGGAGGAGCCTGTTCCGCACAAGGTGCAGAAGTTTGGGTAAGGTCTATAATATCATTATAGATAATGGTAGTACTGATAACTTGGTCTCCGAAGAAATGGTTACTAAGTTACAGTTAAAGAGGAGAAGCCACCCGCATCCATATCGGATTGCGTGGTTACAGAAGGACCATAGGGCTTTGGTCAGTGAGCAATGCTCAGTGAAATTCAATATTGGGAATTACTGTGATGAGGTCCTGTGTGACATCCTGCCTATGGATGCTTGTCATTTGTTGTTGGGAAGGCCATGGCAGTTTGATCGGTGTGCAGTGCATGATGGTCGCGCCAACACTTACTCAGTGACGAAGAATGGAGTGCGCCATAAGCTGAAGCCCTTGAAGGAAGCGGGCGAAAAGGTATGTGGCAGCGCTAGAATCTATTTAGTTGAAGGGGGAAGATTTTTGGATGGTTTAAAGCATGAGCATATGTGCTATGCATTAATTCCTAGAGTTAGGAAGGAAGAATGTAAGGATACCCCTGTAGAAGTCTTAGGACTATTAGAAGAATTTCTAGACATTGTATCTGATAATGTGCCTGAGGGTTTACCACCAGTGAGGAAGATCAGTCACCATATAGATTTGGTACCAGGATCTAGTTTACCCAATAAGGCAGCACATAGAATGACTCCTACAGAAACTGAAGAGCTGAACAGGCAAGTCCAGGAGTTGCTGGAGAAGGGACTGATTCGGGAGAGCTTGAGTCCATGTGCAGTACCTACAGTACTAGCACCAAAGAAATATGGAGAGTGGAGAATGTGTACAGACTCTCGAGCCATTAACAAGATCACCATAAAGTACAGATTTCCATTGCCAAGGATGGATGACATTATGGACTATTTGAGTGGAGCCAAGTACTTCACAAAGATTGATCTGAAGAGTGGTTATCATCAGATTCATGTCAGAGAAGGAGATGAGTGGAAGACAACCTTCAAGACCAGAGAGGGTTTGTATGAATGGTTGGTCATGCCATTTGGGCTAACCAATGCACCAAGCACATTCATGCGACTGATGAATGAGGTATTGAAAGAATTTTTAGGCAAATTCATCATTGTCTATTTGGATGATATTTTAATATTTAGCAGAACCCTGGACGAACATCTGATGCATATCAGAAGAGTTTTTGAGAAGCTGCGGGAGGAGCAGTTGTTAATTAATCTGAAGAAGTGTAATTTCGTGAAGAAGGAGTTAGTATACCTGGGATTTGTCATCTCAGTCGAAGGTCTAAAAATGGACCCAAAAAAAGTGAGAGCTATCATTGAATGGCCTACTCCGAGAAGCACGACTGAGGTAAGATCATTTCATGGTCTAGCAAGTTTTTACGAGAAATTCATTAGGAATTTCAGCAGTATTTGTGCACCCCTTACAGAAACAATGAGAGGGGATAAGAAAGAATTTAAGTGGACCTTAGGAGCAGATAAGAGCTTTGATCTGTTGAAGAAGAAGGTTACAGAGCAACCTATTTTGGCACTTCCAGATTTTAATAAGGTATTTCAGGTAGATTGTGATGCTAGTGGCAGTGCCATAGGAGCTGTTTTGAGTCAAGAAGGTAAACCTATTGCTTACTTTAGTGAGAAACTCAATGATGCTAGGAAGAAGTATTCGGTTTATGATCAAGAGTTTTATGCTATGGTTCAGGCTCTAAAGAAGTGGCGACATTACCTGTTGCCAAAAGAGTTTGTTCTATTTACTGATCATCAGGCCTTACAGTATATTAATAGCCAAGGGAAGCTAAATCAGAGGCACCTAAAGTGGGTTGAGTTTCTATAGAGTTATACCTTTGTGTTGAAGCACAGGAGTGGAAGGTCAAACAGAGTTGCAGATGCCTTAAGTAGAAGGCAGTGTTTGTTGATAGAAATGAAGGTGGAAGTGGTAGGATTTGATGAACTGAAGGGTTTGTACCCTGAAGATCCTGATTTTGCAGAAGCCTGGAAGGCTTGCTTGGCACCTGTCACTTTGGACAGGACCAAGTGGTTGGATTTTCTGATCCAAGATGGAATGTTGTTTAGAGGAAGTCAATTGTGCATCCCAAGGAGTTCAATGAGGGAAAATCTGGTCAAGGAGAAACACAGTGGAGGGTTGGCTGGACATTTTGGTCGGGATAAGACCATTGCCCTGGTTAGTGAGAACTACTATTGGCCGCAATTGCAGCAAGATGTGAAGAAGTTTGTGCAAAGTTGTAGAGTATGCCAGAGGGCGAAAGGTGTGAACCAGAACACTGGATTATATCAGCCATTACCTGTACCAGAGAGACCATGGGAGGACGTCAGCATGGATTTCGTTCTTGGTCTACCAAGGACACAACGGGGAAATGACTCCATATTTGTGGTAGTTGACAGGTTTTCCAAGATGGCACATTTTATTCCCTGCCAGAAAACTAGTGACGCAGTTCACATTGCAGGGTTATTTTTCAAAGAGGTGGTACGACTTCATGGTCTACCAAAGAGTATCATTTCTGACAGAGATACCAAGTTTGTGGGGTATTTCTGGAGGACTTTGTGGAAGAAGCTGAAGACAGATTTGAAATTCAGTTCTGCATACCACCCACAGACTGATGGCCAAACGGAGGTGGTGAATAGAAGTCTGGGAAATCTATTGAGATGCTTGATAGGAGATAAGCCCACGGGATGGGATTTGGTTTTGCCACAGGCAGAATTTGCATATAACAATTCTGTCAACAGGAGTACTAACAAATCTCCATTCCAGATAGTGTATGGGAGCAGTCCAAGGAATGCTTCTGAGTTGAGGAAGATGGATACAGGGGAAAGGTGCAGTGCCGAGGCTGAGGACTTTGCAGAGCATCTGAAGAGCGTGCATGAAGAAGTGAAGAAGCACATTACTAATATGAATAACCAATATAAGACAAGGGCAGACCAGAAGCGACGGTTCAAGGAATTCGCTGTGGGAGATGAGGTCATGGTCCATCTGAGAAAAGAAAGATTTCCTGCTAAAACCTATAACAAGCTGAAGATGAAGAAGTTTGGACCATGTCGAATTCTAGGAAAACGGGATTCAGGCAATGCATATGAAGTAGAATTGCCCAGTGGCCTTAACATATCACCTATTTTCAACATTGCAGATTTGGTAGAATATCATGAAGGAGGCAGTAGCGAGACACCAAGTGCAGAATTGTGGAGTATTCCAATGTCTACTCCAAAAATAGGTGAGATCGAGGAAATACTAGACACTCGAGCAGGAAGAAGTACCAGGAACAGGCAGTATTCTGAATATCTGGTCAAGTGGAAGGGCAAGCCTATCGAAGATGCAACTTGGTTGTCAAAAATAGAGGTCGACCGCCTGGGTCTTCCTCCAACAGTATAGAAGTGAAGGACACTTCTCAATCCACCCCGGTTGTCTGATGCAGGAGCATCCGGTGGCAGCAGAGCAATCTTGCATCAACAAAAAAATTTCTAAGTGTTAGCCTTAATGTCGCGATATCGCGACAGAGAAAAGTGTCGCGATATCGTGACATGTCGCATTTTCGCGACTCAAGAAGGAGAGAGAAGATGCGAAGCAAAAATGTCATGATTTCATGACATGTCATGAAATCACGACCGAAAGAAGACCGAAAGGGCCAGAGAAGAAAATGTCATGATTTCATGACATGTCATGAAATCGCGACCGACGGAGTAGAAAGAAAGCAAGGAAGGAAACTATCATGATATCGCGACATGTCACGATTTCATGACCCAAAAGAGAGAAAGAAGGCAGAGAGCAAAGTTGTCGCGATATCGTGACATGTCACGATTTCATGACCCGAAAGGCGAGGAGGAGTCAGAAAGGAAAGGTGTCACGATATCATGACATGTCACGATTTCATGACCAAAAAGGAGAAAGAGGAGCCAAAAAGGAAAGATGTCGCGATATCGCGACATGTCGCATTTTCGTGACCAAAGGACGAAAGAAAGCGCAAAGGAGAAAAAGTGTCACGATATCGCGACATGTCGCATTTTCATGACCAAAAGGCGAGGGAAGGCGCAGGAGAGAAAAGTGTCGCGATATCGCGACATGTCGCATTATCGCGACCAAAAGGCGAGGGAAGGCGCAGGAGAGAAAAGTGTCGCGATATCGTGACATGTCGCATTATCACGGCCAAAAGGTGAGAGGAGGCGTAGGAGAGAAAAAGTGTCGCGATATCGTGACATGTCGCATTTTCGTGACTCACAAGGGGCAGGAAGGCCGAAAAGCAAAAGTGTCACGATATCGCGACATGTCGCATTTTCGCGACTCGCAAAGGGCAGGAAGGCCGAAAAGCAAAAGTGTCGCGATATCGCGACATGTCGCATTTTCGCGACTCGAAGAGGGACAGGAAGGCAGTAAAGCAAAAGTGTCGCGATATCGCGACATGTCGCATTTTCGTGACTCGAAGAGGGACAGGAAGGCAGTAAAGCAAAAATGTCGCGATATCGCGACATGTCGCGTTTTCGCGACCAAACAAAAGGAAAGGAAAGGCAGGCGGTTACAGGGGCCGTTACAGAAGAAATTGTCGAGCGATGGGTATCCCGAACGTCATCATGGGTTGACAGGTGGACAGAGTCTACAATGGCAGCACTGGACAAGCACGTGGCACCAAGGTGCAATGAAAGCAGACGAAGATCAAGAGTCGGAGAGGAAGACGTTTCGGAAGCCAAGACAACGAAGAGGCATGGAAAATGAAACGAAGGGTCAGAAAAGGGAAACGGAGAGTCACGCCAGAGATTTTAAAAGGGGAAGCGAAGGCATGCACAAGGGTCGGAAAACTATGGAGACAGAGTTGCAGACGTAAAGGCAAGAGGGCCATTCTGGACCTGTTTAGGCTATTTTTCTTCCAGGGCGAAAGATGTTGTAATAGAAACTATCTTTCGGGATAAAGGAATTTATTTGGCAGACTGCTGCCATCATTGTAATATTTTTCCGAATTGATGAATGAGAACATAGATTTGGCATGAGCGATTTGGCTCCCCATCATTTTCCTATTGGGTAATGATGCCAATATTTGATAGCTTGGACTAAGTCCTAAATTTCCTTATCATATGTGGATTATTTTTGCTTGGCTATGGAAAATTACTCAGAATGATAAGCTATAGATGTAGTCCAAAAAATCTACACATTATGAATAGTAAAAATTTGCTATATTTTCTCAAAAGATATGACTTGCAATCTTGGAATGAATGTGTAAGTCTTTGTGAAATACTCGCATAAATAGAAAAGCATGAGAAAAATGAAAAGCATGATAAAAGATGAAGAGATGCGATTTCTTGTCTTATTTATAAAATTGCATGATTCCTTGCTTTATTTGTTGGTTGTGTGTGAACAAAAAAGTGTGAGAAAAGAAAAAAGCACTAGAAAACAAGAATTTGTGAGAAAAGGCAAAAAAATAGGAAAAAGCTTCTACCCATGATTTCTTGATGCCCTTGTAATCCACATGCAAACAAAAATGTGCTAGAAAAGTCTTGCAAAAGGGAAATCACTAGAAAGTGTATTTTTATGGAGAAAGCTAACCAAGAGGCCTAAGTAGCATAATATACAATTTTCTATATCATTTGTCATCAGTACGCAAGTAAAAAATGCACTCAGGTGAGATGGTAGACAAGGAGGTGTAGACCCAAATATTGTGGATAATTGCTTAAGTGCACAAAAGAGATATAAGACTCACAAGTGATAAATGCACTGAGATTAGAAGGCTAAAGGGATGTGATTAAAATATTTATTTCACATGATTTTTTTTTCCACGATCAAGGTTGAATAAGAATAATCTCGAGCAGACAAAATAGAGATTCAAGTGAAGAGTGGTTACATGATAACCAATTACAACCATTCATAGGCAGATCAATGGCAGTTATTAATCCTTCTTTATATTTAGATTTTTATGCATTTGCATGCACATGTTGATCACAGAAGTAAGGGGAGATATGAATCAGGGATCATAGAAGCCGAATAGAGAAAAAGCTCTTAGAATATTTGGATCAACCAAATTTAATTGTAGATCAGTAGATGAAAAAAATATCACAAGAACCATCGATGATAAATATGAATATGATCTAAAGTTTATTGCAACTAATCAAGAAGACACAACTAGCAGGAACAATGAATGTCAGTCACCAAGAAGGTCAAGGAGAATAAAATTTCCCTATAATTCTTATAATATAATTCATTGTAAATCTATAAATAAAGGTAGTGACCTCCTTTCAAAAGGTCAACTCTAAAGTGTTTTCTTGCACTACTATGTATATCTTCTACAATTAATGAATGAAGCATTACAAGGGATGTTTACCTTGAACTTGTGTTTGTGTTGATTGGCTGGTCATAATCCTGTAAAGTTATTTCTGCTCTTACTACTATGGTTAGTCTATTATATTAATTTGGATAGCTAACTTAGAGTAAATTGAAATAATTCATTCTTACACATGCTTATGGGAATTCTATTTTTTGTTAATCAAGGTATTTATCTTATTATGTTAATCTGGATAATTAATGCTTTAGATGTTTCGAATAATTCTTTGATTGTGTCAAAGGCCTTAAATACAAAGTGTTGCAAAGTTCTGAATGCTATTTGTCTTGAATACTACTTTTGAAGTTCTAATTTGCTAGAAGATGTTTTATGGATGTTTATGCTTTTAAATTTACTTTTCCACCTTTATTCATACATTTCTAACCCTTTTATCTCTACCCTTAAGCTTTTACTATTTTGAGATAAAATAGAGTCAACACATATTCAATTGATAAGGTATACCTACATTTTCTAGATATTGAATAAAAGTAATTTGGTTCTTCCAATGTTTATTCTAGGTTGTGATTAATGGGTGCTCACCTTTAAATATCTCAAGATAATGATCATAGTTTTGGCATTGGTTTGATGATAAACCAAACTACAAAATTTTTGGCACACCTAGTGAGACCTCATCCTTATGATTAGATGGTTCAGGGAGTAGTGATACCCTATGTTATCAAGTTATATTTAGATTCACCTAGCGACTCTACTAATAAGAAGGCTTGATCAAGCAATTTGTCATATTTGAAGCTATGAATATTTATGGTCAATATCTTAGTGACTACCACCCGAGGAAGTCAAAGTTAGGTGAATTTCCTTGATTCATGAGAGGATAATTTAATTTCACAAGTTGAATCTACTATTTTTGAACCTAGATGCCAATCCTATATATCATCCCTAGCTTTATAACTCTGATGTTCTAAAATTGTAAGTCTAATTTACATCATGATTTTGTTGACCTTCTAAAAGAAACCCTCAATAGTTAGGGTCATATGGCATATCGAGATTATCCCCCATGGTATGACATTGGGCCATTGAATATACCCATCCTCCATGAAATCCCTAGAATCACTCTAATAAATCTACCTAGCTATGAAGAAAATGAGAAATCCATAAAAGATCACTGTCGAGATATAACCTAGTTATCCTCTATGCACAACATTATGGCTAAAGATTTCATGATTAGAATACTTGTATTGTCTCTTAAGGAGAAGTTACGATTATGGTATAGATCCTTGGAAGATAAAAGTATCTGTAATTAGATGGATTTATCTAAATATCTCATTGATGAGTTTGATCACCCGAGGGATCCCTTTTTATTGGTCACTAAAATTTAATTTATGAAAAGATCTTCCCAAGAAAGTCTTCCTGAGTGTAATATCCATTTCAAAAGTACATGGAGAAAAATACCCAAATAATACCAACCCTCCCACCCCCAAGCATATCTCTATTACATTCAAGCACTCCATACTTATCTAAGACTCCTTATTTAGCAATCCAAAGAAAGGATATTCCCTTACGTATTCCAAGAGGTTGTCTGAGCTAAAAATATGTCAATTATAGCTGGTAAGTTTCCCTCTAGAAAATTTAACCCTTCATTTAATTCCCCTTTCAACTCATTTTGTATTGAATTCCAAGGAGAGGTAGAATCATGGTCATGTTAGAGAAGAAGGAGCAATTACATCCTGACTATCATGCAGATTACAAAAATAGAAATAAAGAATTAAGATGAATGATACAATGATCTAATTGGTGGGATGAACTTAAGAAATTACGTTCAATGGAGGATAGAATGAAAGGATTAAGCGGTAAAGAAATTCAACACCAATAAATTGAATAGAATTTTAGTTTGTACCCCCTCTATTGTGGTATTCACTAGGATAGAAAGGAGC
Source organism: Wollemia nobilis (assembly GCA_028583015.1). Classification (NCBI taxonomy): domain Eukaryota; kingdom Viridiplantae; phylum Streptophyta; class Pinopsida; order Araucariales; family Araucariaceae; genus Wollemia; species Wollemia nobilis. The sequence goes on from JAQPPZ010005611.1 coordinate 1,656,250, forward strand.
AAGAACAAATATTCGGTGAAGAGGAAAGAAAAGACATGTTTTCCTAGATACCAGTTTCTTTGATCAACTTCAATACCCACATAAAGAAATTTAGAGGAGAGAGATAGGCCATAATGCAGATATTATTCATCTAGTAGATAATGGTAATTACATCCAAGCTCCCTTAGTTTAGAATAAATATTCCATAGAGGAGTAACTAGCGATGCAATAAAGTGCTTCATCATTAAAGAACCTAAGTTAGAAAAAATTTGAAGCCTATTGAAGTATGTACTTCTTGGATCTGACTCGAGGAAAAAGGAAAGATAATGTGGACCGATTCCAAAACTACCTCCAATATTATAGCTTATATGAACAAGGTTTAATGAAATACTTGTTAGTATGACCAAAAGTTAATCTAGTCGATGTCACTTTAGTGTTTAAAGAGCATAATACAAGTTTGAATAATAGAGCTCTGAATTTCCATGAAAATAAATTTGATGCATGTTATTTATCATTATTCATAGAGAAATTCATATTGCACAATTGTGTAATAGACCATAGAGCTGAAGTGTTAATAATACCCCTAAAAGCCTGTGAAACTTTGAACTTGGCTATAGGTTAGATGGAACCCAAGTGGCTAAATTTTAAGGGGAAGACTATAAGATCCATGGGCATCTTGAGGTATTTTGTAATGATGTTATATGGGCACCCCAATTTGTTTGTGGTTCATGACATAGTGGTGGTGGATGTTCCTCCTATATTTGGCATATACCTTTCTGGATATGACTTCAGCAAATCCTAATTCTACCTCTAACATGATGTAAATTAGGTACAAATAATTGGAGGAAAGGATAATTTTAAGGTATCCAACAAGGTTCTTCATACTTTCATTATTAAATAATATAAGTGGGATCAATTTTTTATACCTATTAACATCATCTAAGGTACTAAAATAGAAATGAATACCTTTTCACAAGAAAATTTGGTACTACACCATTCTTGGTATTACGAACAACAAGGGGTGGTAGCGATCACACACCAAAAGTCATCTAGTGGTCGTTATTTTCCAACTTGTACAAGTGATCAAGGGGCTATAATACAACAAGAGCCTAGATCACTGTATTCATATGAAAATGAATATCTCTATAATGATTCAGCTACTTGGAGGCTATGCTAGAAGTAAGTGATCAAAGTCCCTAAAGTGGATGAATCATCATTGGATCTATACACTGATCATATGGAGAAGAGCATGAGATTAGAATTTTATTAGAAATGGGAGAGTTCTATGAAGTATCTGATCAAGAATATGAAGAGAGGTACACATATATACCCATATGGTCTGAACATTGCAAATTCATGAGATAGTGTCACAAAATGAGTCCCAAATCTGGGCATGGATTTTTCCATATAAAATTTTGTGTACATAGCCAGTGATTAAATAAAATGTCTTACTATAGTCATGATAAAAAAGCATTATGACTCCCTCATGGAACATGTGACTTGTGATATCTTATACATATATTTTCACAAAATTGTGGGAATCATGGATGATCAGATCAATCAAATTATATTCCAGGAGATGGGACTTCAAGGTAATGTTCTTTTGACTCTATTGCCCAATGGATGAAACCAAAACAATCCTAAAGTAGAGAAAGGAATGTTGGAAAAATCAAAGGTCACATGGGTAGAATCAAATAGAGAACATCATATATCATGAAAAATAAGCTCAGTTGAAGGAAGAGCCACATGAGTAAAAGACTCTAGTAGTGCATGAAAGCTAGCCCATGCAAGTTGAATATTTTCAAATATATGAGGAAAGATATCATGGTAGTCAGTTGTTGTGATGTCCACCCTTAGATAGACTCTATGTAAGGAGGGGCATCACTTAGAAAATTAAGATTTGAAGATATCATGGGATGGATGGTGCAAACAAGGTGTTACAGAAGGGCATATAATTGGATGAAGATGTTGCAATTTTATTGTGCAAAGAAGAGGAAGAGATACAGAAAAGTTAGATAGTTTCTTGCACTATGGCAATTTATCTACCTTGGAAGTGGCCCTGCACCTCGATGGAATATACATATGATATTTACACCTCGATGGAGTATACATATGGAGGTATGGTGTTGTTCATAGTTCTATTATTTTGTGTACCTCCAATTCCCTTGATTTCTTGCCTTCCTTTCTTTTTCTCCAATGTTTTGGTGTTTCTTCTCCCACCCTACCTATAAAATTACCATCTTCCATCCCTTTCTTAGTTTTCTCCCTTTTTTTTTTTATATTTTCATACTATTTTTTGTCCTTCTCCATTTTATTTTTTTGCCATTTCATGTATATTATGAGGTTTATTTTACTATCTGTCAAACCTCTCTATATCCCCATTTCGCTTTAAGTATCACTTTATCCTGTTTTCTCCCCCCAACATTGTATTCATCACATTAGTATCCTCTTTCTCTCTAGTGCATCTTTTAAAACACTATTTCCATTTCTAAGAAAATGATTGGCACCTAGATAAGGTTGTCTGATTTATATAACTTTTCAAGTAAAGTTCCCCTAAGAGGCAACATAATGTAGGCCAAAAATGATACACATGTAAAAATTCCTCAATGTGCTATAAACAGTCAAAATTTGCTATATTTTCTCAAAAGGCATGACTTGCAATCCTAGTCTGAACATGAAAGTCTTTGTGAAATATGGCTAACTCAAGAAAGAGGAAATTTGCAAAAGTGTAAGAAAATGCAAAAGTGCGAGAAATGGATGAAAATGGAGAAAATATGTTATGCATGATTCTCTAACCCCTTTGTAATACCCACACAAACAAAAAAGCATGAGAAAAAGGAAAAACAGGAGAAAAGATGAAGAGATAATTTTTCTCATCTTCTTTGTAAAATTACATGATTCCTTGCTTCCTCTTTTGGTCACGCATAAACAAAAAGCGTGAGAAAATGGAAAAGCACTAGAAAATAGGAATTCACGAGAAAATATAGTAAATAGGAAAAAGCTTCCACCCATGATTTCCTGATGCCCTTGTAATTCGTGCAAAAACAAAAATGTGTTAGAAAGGGCTTGCAAAAGAGAAATCACTGGAAAGTGTATTTTCACGGAGAAAGCTAACCAAGAGGTTTGAGTAGTAGAATGTGCAATTTTCCGTATCCTTTATTGTTGGTGTGCAAATAAAAAATATTCTTAGGTGACATGATGAACAAGGATACATAGACCTAAATATTGCAAATAATTGCTTAAGTGCACAAAAGATATTAAAGACTCACAAGTTAGAAATATGTTGAGCTCATAAGGCTAAAGGGATGGGAGCGAAATCTTGATTTCGTGTGATTTTCTATTTTTATGGTCAAGGCTGAACAAGACTAATCTTGAGAATAAAAAAGGGAGATTCAAGTGAAGAGTGACCACATGATAATAAATTACAACCATTCATAGGTAGATCAATGAAAATTATTAATCCTACCTTGTATTTAGATTTTTATGCATTTGCATGCACTTGTTAATCATAAAAGGTAGAGAATATATGAATCAGGGGTCATAGAAGTTGAATAGAGTAGAATATCCTAGAATATTTGGATCAACTAGATTTAGTTGTAGATCAATAGATGAAATAATATTGCAAGAACTATCAATGATGGATATGAACATTATCTGAATTATGTTGCAACTGATCAAGAAGATACAGCTAACGGGCACCATGAATATCAGTTGCCAAGAAGATCAAGGAGAATCAAATTGCCCTATAATTCTTGGAGTGTAATTCATTATAAATCTATAAATAAAGGTAATGACCTCCTTTCAAAAGGTTAGCTCTGAAGTTTTTTCTTTCACTACTATGTATGTATTTTGTAATTAATGAATGAAGCATTACAAGGGATGTTTACCTTGAACTTGCATTTGTGTTGATTGGTTGGTCATAATCCTATAAAGTTATTTATGCTCTTACTACTATGGTTAGTCTATTCTGTTAATTTGGATAGCTAACTTAGAGTAAATTGAAATAATTTATTCTTAGACACATGCTTATGGGAATTCTATTTCTATTAATCAAGGTATTGATATTATTCTATTAATTTGGATAATTAATGCTTTAGATGTTTGGAATAATTCTTTGAGTGTGTCAAAGGCCATCAATACAAAGTGTTACAAAGTTCTGAATGTTGTTAGTCTTGAATACTACTTTTGAAGTTCTAATTTGCTAGAAGATACTTTATGGATGTTTATGTTGTTAGCTTCACCTATCCACATTTTATTCATATATTTCTAACCCTTTTATCCCTACCCTTAAGCTTTTACTATTTTAAGCTAAAAGAGAGTCAACACCTATTAATTTGACAAGGTATACAAACATTTTTTGGAGATTGAATCAAAGCAATTTGTTTCTTACAATGTTTATTCTAGGTTATGATTAATGGATATTTGCATTTAAATATCTCAATATAATGATCACAGTTATAGCATTGGCTTGATGACAAACCATACCATTTTATTTGAGAACAACACCAAGGGCAAACTGAGAGACATCAATTTCAATCTCAAAAGGCTATTTAAGGTTAGAAATGGCTAAAATAGGAGTAGAACAAACCTTATATTTTAGAGTGGTAAAAGCATGGGTATGATCAAGAGTCCAATGAAAACAATTTTTGCCTTAGTCAAGAGATGCAAGGGGAAGCAATGGTGGAATATCCTAGCATGAATTTGTGATAGAAGTTTGATAGGACAAGAAAACTCCACAATTCAGTGATATTGGTGGTAGGGGGCTATAGACACCTAAAAAATATCATGTCAAAGGTGACTACTCATATGGACATGATATAAGACCATATGGAGGATCTTGGATAGACTCCAAGATAGAGCCATGGTTTTAACCACTCAATTTGGGCTTTCTAGCCTAATCAGGATGAACCACATCGAACCACGAATGACACCTATAGTATTTAGTATGAACCATAGCTATAACTTATGGTCTTAACTAAAGTTTAGTTGGTCTTCATCTGAGCCAAATTGGTTTGAATGACCATTTATTCTAGAAGAAGGCGGTTAATGGATGGAAGATTCCAGAGGCTTCCATTCCAACTATCCTAACCACATCTTCTTGATCTTGGCTTCTCCATGAAGCCACTCATAGCTCTAGGGCATCCTATAAATACCACCTCCAAATGGGAGAGAATATATAGAGTTGATTGATCAAGCGATAAGCGAAGCCCTATCGAATTGCATACTAAATTCATGTATTATAGAAGGCCACTTTGCTATTCACCTAAAGATCAATTTTCCATGGAGGTCCTAGGAGCATAGAAGAACAAAGAAACACAAATTTGGGTAAACTAAGGCCTCTCATAGTTAATCAACTACCTAGCTAGTTGATGTAACCGTGGAGCGCATGCCTAGCTAGTGTATTGATCTATACCATCGTAAAAACACAAAGATCCACACAAAAATGCACAAATTGAACAAAGAAGCCAACTAATGCAAAGTTTTCTTGTATTAATATTTCAAAGGATCTCGGGTTACAAAAATGCCCTCTCAGGGTCACTCCAAAGATGATACAGATGTTTACAATTGCCAATGCCCTCAACAGGGTAGGCGCGCTTATTTGTTGCTCCGGTGATTACTCACAAACTGCCTTGGGGTAGAGCTAACCCCCTTCTCCGTGATGTGGAAGGATTATGATATAGGCTCCCTTTTGCACCTGTCTCCCTATGAACAAGAAACAACAACGCACGATTACAAAGTTTGATAGCCTCTCGTGATGAGGCCCTTTAAAGAAACATACATGTAAATACCATTAAACTAGTAAAACAAGAAAGCATAAAGAAAGGCTTTAAGCTATTCTAATCACATCAAGAATTATACTACAACATACAAGACATGAATAAGCAAATGATGCATTGAACAAATATCGAATTAGAAGCAATAAAACATCTAAAAGATCCAATATACTCCTACCCAATGCAACGCATAAAATGCCTAATTCCTACGGTCAGAGTTTCTCTAAAAATGCAATTAAACCTATGAAAAGACTAACATGACTAATCTATGCGGTAAAAAGCAAAATGAGTAAGGTGATCTTTAACCTATTGCAAACCATAGCTGTGAGGGGCGGTCTGCACTATGAACCATGGCTGACAGCCATGGTTTGACCTCTGATGTGTTTGCCCTCAGAATTAGGGGTAGTGGGCTTGACCTCCTTGTCCGAATTGATGTTCAAGGGTCGCCTTTGTCGTCCTATGACATATTTGGTGGTCAAATCACTGTGAAGGGCCTTCGTTCACCCGGATTTGCATTTCTTGATCCTCCTAGGCACCTAGGGCATCCATGGCTAATTGGTCTTTGGATGGATAGCAAAGGGGGCTCTCAAATGCACAAGGTCGTTATGCAATTTGATAGGGCTTCGCTGCTCTCTTGATCAATTAGCTCGCTCGATAATTCGCCAGCGCTTCGCTATACAAATTATCTCTCTTTCATCCTCTCTTGGAGGGGGTATTTGTAGCATGCCCCTAGGGCTAGGGGTGGCTTCATGGAGAAGCCAAGACCAAGAAGGTTGGTTAGGACAGTTGGGATGGAAGCCTTTGGAATATTCCATCCTCCAACTGCCTCCTTCTAGATCTCTTGGCCGTTCCAACCGATTTGGCTCGGATGGAAGGCCTAACTGAACTCCAGTTCAGACCGTAGGTCACAGCTATGGTCCAGACTATAGACCATAGGTGTCAACCATGGTTCAGACTGGAGACCGTAGGTCTGGGCTATGGTTCAGACTGCTTAGGCTAGAATGCCTAAATTGAGTGGTTAGAACCACTGCTCTATCTTGGAGTCTATCCAAGATCCTTCATATGGTTTTGTAGCATGTCCATATGAGTAGTCACCCTCGACATGACGTATTTTAGGTGTCTACAGATGCCCCTTTTGAGATGCGTTGTGAGATCGAACAACGCTGAGCAAAATAGACCTCCTAAAATGATGTCGTAGGTTCTATGATGATCATTAGTCTGATCAACATTAGATGCCCCAGGTCCAGCAAAAGGACGCGCATCCTGGAATCATTGCTTCCAACGTGGGAAGGCTTACATTTGAAAAGTCTGCACTCATCATCAGACATTCGGGTAGCTTTGGTGCTACAATAGGAGTTAGGCCTATATAACCGAAGGATGAGAGCTACAAACGAAATTTCATATTTGCTATTTGCCCCAAGCAGAGGGGGAAGCTTATGATAGTTGTTAGCAATGATTCGCAAGGACGAACACAATTTTGACAAGATCAAGGGATCTACGATCTCTGAGATCTTCTATTGATTTTGATTATGACATGAAATTATGACTACCCCCTCAAGCGACGAGTCGATGAGGGTAATGACAATGTCTGAAGTGACGAAATCGCTTGACCATAATGAATGATCCTGAACAACTTTTAGATTTGAGATGTTTAATGCCTTGGCTAGGCCTAGTTCAGCTTATGATTGCAATGCTTAGTAGTATTTGCACATCTTTCTCCCATGGAGCAGTCAGGCTATGATAGTCATCTTAGAGAGTCAAGATAATACAAATTCAAGAAGACTTGTGTTGAATCATATTGTCGATGATTTGTTGAAAGATGTCATAAAAGAAATGACAATTTTACCCCAAATGTCCTTATTGTGATCTACTCATCTTGTCGGATTGCATGGATCGCAAGTCGCTGCAACCACCAATTTTATAGGATAAATCACTGAATACGAGGCGCATTTGGTTTTTCATTGTTTGATTTTTTTTGTTTAATTTTGCATTTATTGGATTGATCCTGGTGCTTTTAATGTCACCAAATTTGCAATTTTGATCATTTATTTTGATTTTTATCCACTGGGAGTCATTAATTTATCTTTTCAGACCTTCCCACGATGGGTTTTTAGTGCATTTATTGCTAGTTGTGGACCATGGGTACGGTCTACGGTTTGCACTACCAAATTTTGGGGACCGCAGGTCAGACCTATGGGTGGAAAACCCTAGTTTTGGAACCGTGGGTGTCAGCTGTGGTCCGCAGAGACTAGGAGGACCTATAAATTGAAATCCTATTTACAATTTTTCATTATTTTCTTGCAACCTTTAGCAAATTGAGAGCTTTGAGAGAGAGAAGTCATTCCCTGATACGGAACGCTATCAAACTCGACCATCTTTACACTCGTCTTCCCTGATGGCGGATCCTGATCAGCCATCGACTAGCCGAGGGTAGGGTGCGGGCAAGGTAACTCAAAACCGAGACCTCACACTCCATATTAGTAAAATGAACCACACTTAATAAATGCAGAAATTGAACCTCATTAAACTATCGATAATGAACCCCACTAGTTTAGGTTAGACTAGGATTTAATTTTTATGCATTAGTGGTCTAGGAGGGTACCCAAAATGGGTGCCACTCCTAAACCATAGCTGGTAGCTATGGTTCCTAGGTGGCAAAATGGGAACCATAGGTTTCAACTGGCCCCCAATTTTACAAATTGGGGACCGCAAGTTTTTCCCAATTTAAAAATTCCCAATTTGCAAATTGGGGACCCAAGTTATTACCAATTGCTTTTTTTATTTTTAGTTTTCTTTAGCTCTGCTTAGCTAGATTTAGCTTACATGATGTTTTTTTGTTTTTTTTTTTAAAAGTTAACTTCTAGAGCGCGGGAGCCTGACTTGATGAAGACTCTCCATGAGGCCTTGTCGGATGATGACCGAGCATGGTTTCGAGCCATCAGGTTTGGTTATGTCATGGATCTACCCACCATTAGGGTAGATCAGGCCTATATTACTATGTTGGCCCGATGTTGGAATGCATGGACCAACACATTTCACCTGCCTCCTGGTGAGATGACCATCACACTAGAGGATGTCTACAGGATCTTTAGGATCCCTATCGATGGTGAGGCTATCATTTCCTCTACCTACATGACAAAGGATGCCATTTTTGCTACCATCTTCGATGATCAGAGCATCGATGCATAGGATGATGCAGACCATGGAGGGGTGCACATCGGGGACTGGTATCGGGATGACGTCTTCTCTGCTTGAGAGGCCCTTTTTATGCACCTCATCATTTAGATTGTCCTTCCAGACTCCTCGAGCATGAGGATTCCCTAGAACATGCTAGCCCCTACTTGGAGGGTGCTTTAGAGCTCGATGGAGGAGCCACTACTACTAGCCTAGGGGAGCACTTTACTATGCCAGCTCTATCAAGAGTTATACCAGATTATGGAGTAGAGCCATAAGGGCATCAGCTATAGCCTGTTGCTATAGATCTAGGGGTGGTAGCACATCCAGATCGAGCATCCTACTGATCTACCTCTATGCATCACTACCCTAGATGATGATCATCAGTGCTACGCCACCTACTGGCCTCATGCTGAGGAGGGTGTCCATAGTAGGGCTCATGCTAGGGATACACAACATTACATCATCAGATTTGTAGCACTTGGGCTGGGGGACGTCATCTGGCACCCCTACATGGATTGTCCTATATGGTCAGAGGTGGACGAGTGGCTACGATGGGCCCACCGAGATAGATGGCTTATCTAGCATAAGCTAGAGGTCAGAGAGTATCAATTTTTCTCTCATGTCCTATGATAGTTTGGCATGGTGTAGGACCTACCAGATATGCCCCTGAGGTACAGACGCCTAGCTCTAGAGAGGGATCTCCCACTGATAGTTCCTCTACCACTAGGAGATGCACCCGATGACTTCCAAGAGTCAAGGGTTGAGATAGCTGGGACCACGCCCGACTATGATGGGTGGTGGTCTCTATTTAGATGGCATAGGACCGGGCCTCTAGGCCGAGAGCCAGAGGTAGAGGTAGAGGTAGATCCTGATGGGCGTAGGGTGCGCCAGCATACTAAGGGTGGTTGGGGCACAGAGGCCACCATTGAGGACCTACCAAAGATCGACCCTAAGGAGGATGCTCTAGAGGAGGGTGAGGTCCCTCCTGACAGCGTAGAGGGACAACTACTAGCATAGGTTGCTGACTTGTAGAGTCATATTGGGTGCTTTCACATGTAGCAGTGTGAGAGAGATACCACCATCACCACTCTAGAGGTGAAGGTGGCTGACAGGGAGTGGCACCTGACTGAGGTGCAAGGCCAGATACAGGAGCTCATGACTCGAGCTACCGATGTAGAGGCCTAGGTGTAGAGACTACAGACTACCCTAGAGTTAGCATAGGTGCAATGGACTATAGTAGAGGTAGAGTAGGATCTCACATGAGCAGTTAGGGGAGCTATTATGGGGCCTCCTTAGGCTATCATGGGGCCTCCTATGATACCAATAGTAGGTACAATAGCTATACAAGATCCGACTACTGAGGTGACATGACTGCATGGTATGGTCATGAGGACCAATGAGATGCATGTAGCCCAGCTTGCTCACATTGATCAGCTAGTCGACTACATAGAGATGCATGGGCTACCAGTTCTTGAGGATCCTTTTGTAGTAGAGTCATAGCGTACCAGGTCTAGGACCTCAGGGTAGTCCACAATGAGCTCGAGTCATAGGACTCATAGGACTGAGAGGATGCATAGGTCCTCTAGCATGCACACAATGAGATCATAGGCTAGGGCTAGAGATCCAGGGTAGACATCAGGGGCCTCCAGCTAGAGGACTAGCCTACTATAGTTACCAGTTTCCCATGTGTTGGGTGCATTAGGCTTTGGAGGTAGGCAGGATCCACAATAGGATCCACCACAGGTGCCAGGTCAGCCAGGAGAGCAGGCTCTAGAGCACAGTGCAGAGGGAGGTGACGAGAGCTCCAGTATAGGGGAGCAGCCTAGATCCGATTTATAGCAGTTGTCGACTATAGTTTTGATGTATCATTTTGTGTGTAAGGTCGAGGACCTACATAGTTGTAGCCTACGGGCATTTTGTACTCCCTATGTACTCATTTGGACACACATATATATGATATGATATTTCATGGCTCATTATGTGTACATGTGTATTTATTATTTTTGATTTTATGTTTATTTGATGCACATGGATGCAATGCGTATTTAAATGCTATGTTTATATGATGCGATGTATGGATGTCATGCATTAGATAGCTATTCTACTTTATGATGATGATATGCAGTGATCTAGATGATTAGATGTGTGACATATGATGTATGTAGATGGATGCGATGTTTATTTTTAACGCATATTTATTTTTGCTTTGTGGGCATGCGTATATTTTATGCAGTTTATGATATGCTATGCAATGTATGGTAATGCATTATGTACGGAATCATAATCTAATGGAGATGAACCTGTATGCTTTAATCACTTAAAACATAAGGAATGAATGTAAACTGTGTATATCAATTTTTAAAATATGACACCATAGAATGTATAACAATCATGCAAAATAATTGATAATTCTCATTACAAGAACTTAATCAATTAATCACCCATTTATGAAATGCAGTGAAATGGATTGGTGAAATGCTAATGAATGATTATGTCATTTTGTACTATATAATCAGTGGTCGTCTAAACATCATTTCTGATCTTCATGCGGTATCTATCTTATATATTTGATTGTACTTTGTAAAATGCATTTTGATGAATGAATGACTCATATTTCTATAGTCTAAAGATATGTGGTATCTTGTTGCTATTGGAGCATTTTTTGGGGTTTTCCTTGAGACTCAAACACCCTAGTAAACCTCTCCAAAAATCACATACTAACTATACCAGGCTTATATTGGACAAGGCTTTTGTCGTGATAGACCCAACTATTCATAATCCCTGTGTGTGCATGTGAGTATTTTTAGATAGATCGTAAGCATACCCTGTATGTCAGTCGGGACTCTTTCAACCCATATGTGAGATAAGGTTCCTCATACGATCGTATCATCCTTGTTTCAGCTTTGATTAGACTTATACAACTAGACAATCCTAGGTACCTAGAGCTAGCTCATCTTGCAAATTGATCAGGGCTACCCCTCCAAATGCAGGCGGGACTCTTTCAACCCATTGCTACATTTGGGGATCACCCAATAGAACTACCCCTCCGATTGTAGGTGGGACTCTTCCAACCCATTGCTACGATCGAGGATCACTCTATGGCTTTCAAAAGGTGTACAATCTAGGGATTCAAGTTCTCACCCTTCTTACTTGCTCAGATGTAGTGATAAAAATCATTGTTAGTCCATGTGTTACCATTTTATTTGAGCAAGGGATTTTTATAGTGCTTTTGATTCACTATGTCACTTTATATTTTGAACTTGAAATTTGTATATTTTTTGCACTTTGTAACTTGGGATTTAACTTTTGTGACTTTGGGATTTATAGGGGAAATTCTTGTCCTTTTGCCAAAGTACACCTTTATAAACCGACTATTTGCAAGATAAGCAGGTCATGAAACCCATCTCTCTAGATACCTAAGACTGCTTTCACGGCTTTCATCCTCTCTCGTCTTAGCAGGATTTTATATTGTTTTTCTTAGTGACGGGATTCTGATATGTTGAAGCACTATCCCAACTAATGACCTTGTCTATAATAGCAAAGCAAGCTTTCTACAATATCTGAAGAACTCACTAGGTATGGCTGAGTGACAGGAAAACTTAATATACATACATAAGTCTCCACAACATGTATCGTGTACGAATGCAATGAATTATGATAAATGCAAGGGTGCATGATTGTCATACAAACGTGTGACTATTGGTAAAACTTTGATAAATGCACTACACTCTACTATGGAATGCAACGGATGACAAATGCCTAAATGCAATATGATGATGTGAATGCATGTGTGAATGCAGATGAAAATGCAAAATGCAAATGCAAATGTTTTTGGATTTTAGGCTTTATCCATTTTTTTTGGACTTTTATATATTTTTCTTGATTTTTATAGGTTTTTGAGCTTTCATATTTGACCAAACGATGAGTACATGTCCTTGGAGATTTTTAGGGTTGACCAAGCGATTTTTAGAAATCCTTGGAGCCTTTTGAATTGACCAAAGGTTTTACAACCACCTTTGGAACCTTTTAGTTGACCAAACTCTCAACAAGAGGGCATGGAGCCTTTTGGGATGACCGAGAAGTTATAGGAACTCTCGAAGCCTTTGGGTTGACCAAGCAATTTTTGGAAATCCTTGGTGCCTTTTCTTGACCAAGCTTCTTAATCATTTTTTTTTTCTTGACCAAGCTTCTTAATCAGAGAGCTTGGGGCCTTTTGGGATGACCGAGCGGTTTAGACAAAACCCTCGAGGCTTTTGGGTTGACCAAAGGCTTACAGATGCCTTTGGTGCCTTTACTACACTCTCAAGCATAGAACGCCTTAAGATGGATGATATTGAGAGGCTCAAGCTCTTCCACACCCTCTAGCGATGTTAGGTGATAGGTTCCTAAACCAATATTTTTAGATATGATGTAAGGCCCTAGCCAGTTAGCCATGAATTTGTCTCGCATGTCAGGCGACAAATTCGAGTTCTATTGGTTCTCTTTCAGCACAAGATCCCCAACTTCAAAGTCTCTCTGGTGGACTTTGATATTGTAAGCTCATTTTAATCACTCTTGATAAACATGGAGATGCTCGAGGGCATTCACGCGACGTTCATCAAGCAACGTCAATTGATCGAGGTGAGCTTGTCATGCGGTGTCATCATCGATGAACTCTTTCAATGTGATGCGCAGCATTGGAATTTCCAACTCTAAGGGCATAATGGCCTCAATGCCATATACTAGTGAAAATGGTATTGCCCCAATGGGCGTCCGAATGCTAGTCCTGTAAGCCCATAGTGCAAGGGGTAGTTGTATATGCCAATCCTTGTGGTGTTCTTGCACTATCTTTTTCAAGATGGCTACCATAGTCTTGTTTGAGGCCTCAGCTTGCCCGTTTTCTTGCAGATAATATGGAGTTGCAAAACTATGTTTAATGCGGTATTTAGACGTTAAAGCCCACACAGTTTTGTTCTTAAAAGAAGTTCCATTATCCAAAATTATTTTGGATGGTATCCCAAAATGACATATGATATGCTCGAGAATAAATTCTATGATGCGAGCTCCAGTGGTCATTGTAAGGGGAATGGCTTCCACCCACTTTGTAAAATACTCAGTAGCCATGATAATGAATGTATGTCGGCCTGATGATGGAGGGGAAATCTTGCCAATCAGATCTAATCCCCACTGAGCAAATGGCCAAGCCGCCTGAATGGGCTGTAAGGCCTATGATGGCAAGTGCGTAAGATTAGCATGATGCTGACATTTAACGCATTTCTTGACATACACATTGCAATCCTTCTCCATAGTGGGCCAATAATAACCCATGCGAAGGATGCATTTGATGATAGCCATGCCGCTGAAATGGCCATCGCACGTACCATCGTGAGCTTCTGAGATTGCCCAAGATGACTCTTGGGGCTCAAGACATCGAAGGAGGACTCCTTCATAGCTACGTCGGTACAAAATGTCTCCTATCAAGACATACTTAGTCACTTTCTATTTAAATGTGCATCTTGTGGCACATGACAATCCCTCTAGGATCATACCAAGTTTTAGGAAGTCTTGGATTTGCAACATCCAGCCTTGACAAGCCTCAGCTTCGATTGCTAAGATGGCCTGCTCCCCCTACGTATTTAGCTTTGCAAATGCAGACTGGGAAACAACCTTGTGGTGAATGGTAGTACCACTCCCCGTAGGACTCTGAGAAGTCAATGACTCCTAGGGTGCCTGCTTAAGAAAGTCTTCCACTCTACGGAACCAATCAGTTGTTGGTTCCACGACAATCATGTTGACTGATTCTTTGTTATCAAAGGCTGCACGCTCCACTGCTGGGTGTGAGAGCATTCTAACATGGATGGTAGTAAAATCGATAGATGGATTCTAAGGGATCAAGGACCCCAAAGATGCCATGGTGTCTATGAACCTATTTGATGAACGAGGGATTGCCTCGATGTCATACCATTCAAGTTTAGCCAGATAAGTGGCAACAAGATCTTTGTAGGCTTTCAGTATGGGACATCGACACTGGAAGAGCCCCTTAACCTGGTTAACTATGAGCAGAGAATCACCAAAAATGTTCAATCTTTTAATACCCATGGTGATGGCTGTGTGGAGGCCCAAAAGTAGGGCTTCGTACTCAACATTATTGTTGGTGCACAAAAAGTCTAACTTGAATGACAAGGGCATTGGAGCTCCTTGTGGCATGAAAAACACTATTCCTGCACCACCCCCTTGCTCACACTTTGAACCATCGAAGAACAATGTCATATCAACATTATTCTCTGGTTCCTCGGGTTCGGGAGCTTCAGATATTATGAAGACCGCATCATCTGGAAGCTCAATGGTTAGAGGCCTACTGTTGGACAGTGGTGCCTCAACCAGTTGATCAGCTATGACTTGTCCCTTGATGGAATTTTGGCTGATGAATTGCAAATCAAATTCTATCAATAGCATGATCCACTTTGCAGTACGTGTGTTATGATATGTCTTGCTCATCATGTACTACAAAGGATTCTATTTCGATATAACATATGTGGTATGACTTAGCATGTAATGCCATAATTTCTTGGTAGCGAACACTACTGCTAAACAAAGTTTTTCAACATATGCATATCCTGACTCATAACTCACCAAGGTGCGACTGATGTAATATACGACTTGCTCTTTGCCTTGCACATTCTTTTGGGCTAACATGGTCCCTAATGCAAAGTCGGTTGTCGATATATATAGCAAAAAAGGCTCATCTGGCCTTGGTGGAGCTAGTACTGGTGGCGTTGCTAGGTATTGCTTAATCTCAACAAAGGCTGCTTGGCAGTCCTTGTCCCAATCAAATGGGACCCCCTTGTGTAGCAGTCGATTCATGGGTCGACACTTATCCGATAATTGAGTGATGAATCACTTTATGGATGCTACTTTGCCCTGAAGGCTTCTTAGTTCTTTGATATTAGTGGGAGGATGCATCTCTAGAATAGTCATGACCTTTGTTGGGTCTACTTCGATGCCTCATTTAGAAATGATGAATCCCAAGAGTTTTCCTAAAGTTACGCCAAATACGCACTTCTTAGGATTCAACCTGACATTGTGCTCTATCAAGCGATCGAAGACCTTCCTTAAGACCTTCGCATGCTCTACTCGCAGCAATGACTTAGCTAGTAAGTCATCGATATAATCTTCTAAGATTTTATGCATGTAGTCATGAAAGATATATGTCATAGCCCACTGATATGTGGCACCAACATTTTTAAGACCGAATGGCATAACTTTGTAGCAAAATGTCCCCCATGGCATTATGAACATGGTTTTATGCTGATCTTCGAGTTTAATCCGAATCTGGTTATATCCAAAAAAACCATCCATAAGGGAGAGCATTTCATGACCTGTAGTGGCGTCTACCAGAGCATCGATATTTGGCAATGAAAATGAATCTTTGGGTGTTGCCTTGTTGAGATCTCTAAAATCCATACAAATACGGACCCTTCCATCTGGCTTTCCTATGGGCACCATATTGGAGACCCACTCTGGATAGTCGATGGAGATGATGAACTCTACATCCAACAATTTTTGCAACTCATATTTTACCATTAAGGCTACTGTTGGATGCATCTTTCTGAGTTTTTGCTTGACTGGCTTCTTCGATAGATCTAGCGAAAGGTTATGAGTAACCAATTTTGGATCTAGACCCGACATGTCTTTGTAAGTCCAAGCAAAGAGATCAGGTCTCTCTTTCAGTAGAGGGATGATGCTATCACGCTCATCCAGAGTGAGACTCTCTCCAAATCTAACCTTCTTTGGATTGGTGGGATCTTTACTGATATCCACATCGAAGGTTTTCTCTATCGACATATGTGATCCCTCCTCAAGCTGGTGAGGCATAGGAATCAGATGGATGTCATCAATCGGGTTCACATGTTCCTCTTGGGAAGCATTCTCGATGTGACAAACATCATGAGCATAGCCTGGTGCAAAATGAAATGGTTGCAGCATTTCTTCATTTGGGAAGAAATCTTCAGGTCGGACTGGTGAGTCAACGTGATCCCAATCGATAGCATCCATGTTCAGATGTAGTGGTTTGGATGGATCTGCTGGATTGCAGAGTGGAGTGGTCAAATCAATGGAGACCATATTGATGGAATGGAATTGATCTTCGAAACCACATGGACAAAACTCTATCTCTGAAGCGTAGCTTTCATACTCAAGATCTGGTTCGGATGGTACGGGCACAAATGGATCCTCTCTATGGGATGTCCATATAACTGGATCCTCCCGATGCACTGGCTACAAAATGGGATCTCTCGACTCAAGGAGCTCCATGTACATAGGTGGATCGGGAAAGAGTTCCTGATACCTCTCTTCAAGCTCTCTTCTTTCCCTCAAGCTACGATGGAGATTAATCTCCCGATGCAAACCTATAGCTATAATAGGTGGGGGACCTCTAGGTGGAGGCCTATTACGTAAGTGGTGAGGTCCCAAATAGGCCATCTCCATCGAGTCCTCATCATCATTGTACAAATACAATCCATCACTTCCCCCTCTTCTAAGGAGTGATTAGGCAGATGTGGTCCCATGTATCTGATTCTACGGTCGCTATCATCACTATCCAGATAAATCTGATAGAACGATCGTATATATGATACTACCACATAAACTAGCACTACTCCTTCCTTAGAGCGCTCAATGTTGGGAGGGAATTCCTCCATAACATGCTCTGATTCCCTAGGCAATAGATATTGTGGATACACGAGCCTGGAATCGATCCTCTCATCTACATCACTATGGTCACTACCATGGATGGGCCACTCTATTGTGTCTATGCACAGTGGGAGATCAGCTGGGTGAGGCTTTAAGTAAGCCTCCTCTATTTCATCTTTATAATCACTATCGACTATGAAGCGCTCGTTCGTCTCTTCCACTTGTTCCATAGGCAGCAGATGGCATATAAACGTCGGACCTAGAAAGGTCGGCTTGATTTCCTCCTCAGATTGATCATCATTTGAGGACTCATCATCCGCATCATAACTAGGTCCACTCATTTCGGAGGTGGACTCCTCCCCATCATCATCGCAGAGATCTCCTAACTCGAGATCGCCTACAACATGGGGGTCATGCCCCTGCATACCAGTGTCATTGGTAGCACCACGGATTTGGTTACCCAGGTTGTCTCTGGGGTTGTCCTCTAAGGGCCCATCATGGTATGAATCAGGTGGCCCTATGGTAACAAACGATACCATCTGGCGAGTCCTCCAATAGCTGGAAGGATCAGGGTGATATGGAGTAAAATCCACATCATCCCCTAGACTCAAGTACATGTGATCTAAGGATGCAACAAGCAAATCATCATGACCCTATACTTGTAACCCTAACCCGAACCTATCAGTAGCTAACTGATAATGAGGTTCGAGTGGAGTTCTACGTCCTTGTTCAAAAAGACCCAGGCCACACCCATGCCAATGATACGACTCAAAAATGTGCATGGCGTATTCTGGGTTGGACAGATAGCGCACATTCATAGCGAATGGCTCATCATCATCCTCATCTATGGACATTCTGGTGGGCGCTTGATCCAGCCCTGCGTAGACGAAGTTTGTTTGGTTGGGTGGCTCACCCAATGACACTACAGATCCAATCAAAAATCGATGGGCGTGCGGTCGGCCCATCTCTTGTGCAGTTTTCAGGATAGGTCCGAAAGTAACATTTTGCACAAGATACTCACCCAACCCTATGTTGGCCAGATGAACGGTCACCTATGGTGCAGATGACCCTGCTGAAGATGCAGGTGAAGTAGGCTGAGGTGCCTCATCGACTTTGTCTTGAGGTTCTTCCACATCCATGGGAGTGGGAGTCTCATTGGCGACTGATCTGGGCACATGATTTTCCACTTTCTCACCCAATTTTACCTTTAGCTTCTCGACTTGCCGGTGCATTGCCGATGCAGTCGGCTTTAGAGAAGTTGTAGTCGTATGCTCAGATCTATGTGACACAGATGTCGATGGTTGAGCATGGGCTGCTGGTTTGCCTATTGGAATCTTAACCGATGAGACAGGTCGGATATCCAAGTGCATCGATGGGAGTACAAAACCCCCAGGCAAATCTGCTAGGTTCATGAACTTGAATGGTTCTTCATTCGAGGACACTACGTGAACTTGTCCCTCATGAATGTATTTCACACACTGATGCAAGATAGAGGGGATGCAACGCATTTCATGAATCCAAGGCCTCCCGAGCAGAATGTTGTACTGCATGGTGCCCTCTATCATGTGACACATCACAGAGATGGTCTTGAGTCCCACCTGAATAGGTAGAACAATTGTGCCAACCATCGAGCATAGCGCATCGTTAAATGCTCTCAACGTAAATGTGGTAGGCACAATGTGTGACTTGGGTAACTTGAGGTGGCTCAGTGCCTTGGTCATGATTATATTGATCGAGGACCCAGTGTCGATCAAGACCCTTTTGAAAGGCATGTGGTTAACACACATGATAATATGCAGCGATGGGTCAGCCGTAATAGTAGGAACCATCTTCACTTCATGATCATAAAATTGTATCGTGGGTTCTTGACATTGTTGTACATGTCCCACAAAATTTGTAAATGCATGGGCATCTTGGGACTGTACCTCAATGGACCTCAAAATGTCCATAAGAGTCTCCCTATGTCTAGGGGACTGCTGAATAAGCTCATATATTGACAACTTCGTAGGAGCTGTCTACAGGTTCTGAACTAACCTGCTCCTTATGGTCACCACCGGTCTAGCTGGTGGGCCTGGAATGTTTTGAGCTGGTCATTGATCCGACGTAGCTTGTATTCTAATGGGAGCACGAGGTCGATTCGGTTGATCGTACCTCCCATGTCTAGTAACAACATTGACCATGCCTACGAACCCCTGGGTAGGTGGTTCGATTCTCACTTGATTGACCTGGATGACATTGTTATGAGGTACCTCATGATTAGGTAGTGGATTCTTGAAAATCCCCATGTTTCTATTGTCGGGTGCCTATGGGTTGCCTGGTATTACCAGCTCTCCTTTTTCTATCATGTTCTACATGATGTGTTTGAAGGACCAACATGTCTCGATGTCATGGCCTTTCGCTCTATGGAATATGTAGAACATATCATCTTGATGCCACTTTGACTTTGGCACATTCGGATCTACTAATTTGACCTCAGGCAATCGTATGGCCTTGGCCTCGCACAATTGATGAAAAATCGAAGTCATCGATTCCGTCAAGGGTGTGAACTGGCGAGGTGGGCGCTCTTCTTTGTTTTTGCCCTTATAGTTGTTTTTGCGTGTCTCATAATGCGTAGGAGGAGGTTGAGCCTGATAATTAGGCTTTTTTTGTCCCTTGTCTTCTCCTCCGAGATTTAGTACTACTTGATTCACGTGGGCCTGCTTGCCCTATTGTTTTGTAGTACTCTTTTTAAACCCCTCTTTCCTGGTCTTGAGCTTCAAGTTGCCTTCTTGCAACTTGATGTCCTCGATCACCCTGGCTTGCGCCATAGCTTCCTCGAATGTAGGGTACTATTGTAGCTACAATAGTAGCGAGATGTGCTTGGCACAACTCTTTGTAAACATTCGGGTCAGTTCAGCTGTAGGAATAGGGAATGGCAGCTTTACCATTATTCTATGCCACCTCTTTCCGTATTGCTCGATGGGCTCGTCGTCATGCTAAGCTAGCGTAGCTAAATCAGAAAGGTTGGCCTATTTCTTGATGCCAAATGAATAGCATTCAAGAAATGCATCGGCCAACTACTCAAAACCAGTAATACTATGTTTCTTCAGTTGGTTGAACCACTCTCGGGACGGGCCAAAAAGTGTCGTAATGAAAGTGCGCAACAACAAAGCATCCTGACTCTCTATCTAGAAACAAGCATCCAAAAAACTCGTAACATGTTCTTGTGCATCCTCATCACCCTTGAATTTTTCCAACTGGGGCATATAAAAATGCTCGGGATATGGAGGCATAGGCACCGAGGGGTCTAGAGGTTCATTGTGTATCTTCCTCAGTGTTGGATTTTGCATAGCCATACCTTGCCTCTCTATTGCTTTGACCTTATTGACCAAAACCTTGTATGCCTTAGAAGATAAAAATTCCTCCTCCCTAAGCTACCATGGAGGTGGTCTAGGAGGTAATGTCTTCTTCGGGGGAGGTGGAGGACATGGCTCTTCCTCCTCCTCAACTCGAAAAACTCTCAGGGTATCCCTAATCATATCTGTCTGAATCTATGTGCTGATTGGTGAGTAGAAATTCATGTCCCGAAAAACATTCATTTCTCTTCCATAAATTATCAATCCGATAAGTTCGTAAACTTATGAGTGTCACGCATAGTATATGCCTGCAGTGTTGGGGAACAAATCTGGTTGTACCTTATTTAGTTTGGTGGGGAGGTTTGTGTAATTGGATTCCAGCCAAACCAAATAAACTAAGTGCGGGAAATGAAATAAATAAATTATTAAACAAAAAGTAAAGTGCTGGAAATAAAATGCGAGGAAATAAACACACACAACTGAAATTAAATAAAGTAGTAAACTAATCTACAGAAAGCAAATGCACAAATTAAATAGGGGAGGACTACTACAGGGAGTGGGCCCAAGCTCCCACAGATAGTCCGCACGGCTAGCTACGTAGAGCTTTCTCGAATAAGAGGAGTTGCACTCTTAATTAATTAAACAATAAAATAAAATAAGTTATGTGTAAAATTAATCATTTATTTTCGATCTCCTCTATTCATCTGGCCTGCGTATTTATATAAAGTGCAGCCAGATCTCATTACAATAACAAATCGGTCTATTTTAATCACGTGATGTGATTTAGTTACAATTGATTCTACACATATTTTATTCTTCTATTTTAAAGTATGTTCATTCACCAGAAGGATAAATATAAATATCCTTAGGTGTACGTAACAACAAATCCTAAACTAATGCATCCTAAAAATAATAATATGCTTTAACAACTTTACAAGGTCAACCGGCCAATCGGTTGATAATAATAACAAACACTTTATTCTATTTAATAAATGCAAAAATAGATCTCCTTTGTCTTCACGTGCAACCTCCTCCATAGTCCTTGGTCAACCAGTCAAAGTTGACTTGGTAAATCTTGCAAAGTATGAAGGCATGGAGGCACCTTCTGGTTGTAGGGAGGCGCTCTTCTTTCGTTGGCGCCTTTCGATTGTAGGGAGGCACTCTTCTTCCATTGGCGCCTTTCGGTTGCAGGGAGGCGCTCGTCTTCCATTGGCACCTTCCGGTTGTAGGGAGGTGCTCGTCTTCTGTGGGCGCCTTTCGGTTGTAGGAAGGCGCTCATTTCTATCGGTGCCTTCCGGTTGTAGGGAGGCGCTCTTCTTTCATTGGTGCCTTTCGGTTGTAGGGAGGCGCTCGTCTTCCATTGGTGCTTTCTGGTTGTAGGGAGGCACTCGTCTTCTTTGGGTGCCTTCTGGTTGTAGGGAGGCGCTCATATTCTGTGGGTGCCTTTCGGTTGTAGGAAGGCTCCTACTTATGTTGGGCGCCTTCCTTGAAGAGGAAGGTGCCTACTCTCTTGCCTTAGTCTCTGTAAGTAGAAGTATGCCGGGTCCAAGTGGATGTAGACTGGAAAACACCATATTAGTACCAATACCTGCATTTATACACATTTCCCACTAAAAACACCAATCAAGCATAATACCAGATTTTCTATCAATTATATGCATAAGTTATATAAAATACATTTCATATGCTAATTGAACCAATGATAATTCTCCTTAACCGTGTATATAAAATGAGCATTTTTGGTGCTCATCATCCCCCCATGCCTAACATGTGCCACGCCCTCGTGGCACCAAAAGGTGAAGTTATCCCTCTCATAGATGCCAAAAAGTTTGTCATGTCTTCGTGATAACAACCCTTGGGATATATATTTTTTTCCCCTCTTTTTTTTTATTATTTTTTATTATTTTATTTTTATAAATGCTGGCATTTTCCAATGTTGCTCATTGGTCATATTTGGTGAGACCAAATTGATTTAAAATAAGTGCGATCACCAGTTGCTACTTTTACCCACATTTGAAACATATTTCACATCTCCAGAACCTCCTTTGTGGTATAGAGTAGCATCATTTATATGTGTTCGCTCAAGCCAGTTGCCATTGTCATGAGGCGGCAATGAAAATGATGCCAAATTTATTCACGTAGATGCCATAGCCTCTCTCTCTCTCTTTTTTTTTTCAATTATATATTTTTTTCAAGGCACATCATGTGTTTGAATTCTAATGGGAGATTTTGAAAAACTATGGAGGCATCGACTGGTATTAGCATAGAAATGATTTTAAAATAACGATACACATAATTAATAAGAAAATTAGTACATACTCGGGTGAATTTCGTAGAATCTGATATATATGATGCTGGTGGTGTGAGACGTCTTCACGTTGGTGCTCCTGGAGATTTTATTTATTTATTTATAAGTATCTTTATCTGTTCTGCCATGAACAGAACAGATCTTGACTCTCTCCCCTTTTTTTTTTCTTTTTTTTTTTCTTCATCCTTTACATCAAAGAACAGAGTCAATCCGCAACAACTGAGCTGGTGACTCTAAACTTTGAAATACCCAGCTTTTTCTTAACAACACAAAAATATTTTAATCCTGCTTTGACGTATCTCTCTTCGAATGCATTTACAGGATGAATATTAAAATTTATACCTGACACATGTGCGTTCAAAATGATCTCCCCTCTGAATTATTTCTTTTGCATGCATAATTGGAACAACACTGCATTCCTTTGTTTTTTGGAGTGAGGAAAAACAATATTTCTTTCATCATTCATGGCATTTGTCAAGTGCATTGCTGAGATGTATGTGTTGTATGTGCTAGCATTGGTAGGATGTTCTCATCCATTGATGCGATCCCCAAATTAACCTACATGCCATAGAGTTGGAACTGCACCAATATTTGTTGCCCACGTCATGCTTGTCTAGTCAATGGGCAAAGAACAGGGGTGCCTTCCCTATGAGGAAGGCGCTTGCCTTCTAGTGGCACCTTCTTGTCGGTGCCTTCCTATGAGAGGAAGGTGCTTGCCTTCTAGTGGTGCCTTCCTGTTGGTGTCTTCTTGTCGGCACCTTCCTGTGGCACCTTCCTGTCGGCGCCTTCCGGTGAGAGGAAGGCGCTTGCATTCTTTTGGTGCCTTCCTGGAAAAGGAAGGCGCTGGCCTTCAATTGGTGCCTTCCTGGAAGAGGAAGGTGCTTGTCTTTTCTTGGTGCCTTCCTGGAAGAGGAAGGCACCTACCTTCTTCTGGCACCTTCCTTGAAGAGGAAGGTGCCTACTTACCATGCGTTGATTCCGAAGGAAACAGATATTTGACATCTATTTTTTTTTCAAAATCCTCCCCCATTTTATTTAGCTACCATTTGGAGGTTTCTCATTTCCCTTCGAGACCAGGCTGGTCCTCGGGAAAGAGGATACTCTCTTCCAATGGGCAGAAAAAATAAAACTTTGCTTTTGATTTGCATTTCATCGTGGAGCTATTTCAACACAAGGTTTTTTTTTTTTTCATAGGAGTAAGTTAGGCGTCGGCAATAAGGTGTCTTTCCCCCATGTCTAAAATTTGTCACGTCCTCATGAAAACAACCTTCCAAACTTTTTTTTTTTTCATAGGAGTAAGTTAGGTGCCAACAATAAGGCGTCTTTCCCCCCATGTCTAAAATTTGTCACGTCCTCATGACAACAGCCTTCCGAACTCCCCCTTTGTTTTTTTTTTTTTTTTTTTTACGGGAGGTCCTGATTCACCCACATCTTCCCCCACTTAAATTGGTGATGCCCTTATCGCCAGCAACAGGTCCCTCTGCACAACAGGTCTGCAGCCCTCCAAACGTCGGGTCCCACACTGAACAACAGGTACCCCCATCCAAGGGAGAAGAAAATTGCTTATTGGTGCCTTCCTCTAGGTGGAAAAAGGCACTGCTGTATTGGGCTGATTGTAGGCACTCTCTTCCTAGTGGGAAGTAAGTGCCTTTTTCGCTTTGCCGCACTCCTAATTGCAGGGCACAAAATGTCACATCTATTAGGCCTAGTTTAAGTTGGCTCCACCTACAGATCATGCTCATGGTTGTGTACTATGAAACTACACCTACAAAAACTGCACACACGAAAGCAGTAAAATAGGAGTCATGACTCCGTCCCTGTTAGGCCCTGGCTCTCAGGATGCCTGCGGCTTGCATTCGGTTCATGATTTCCTGCAAAGCAATAAGAAAGCAATTTTTATGCTAAGCAGGACATGTTCTATGTTTTTTTTTTTTTCACTAGGAGGATTTGCATATTATATATATATATATATATATATATATATATATATATATATATATATATATATATATATTTGGTGGAAGGCGTCTTCAATGTATGGCGCCTTCTTGATGCGGAAGGCACCTCCAATGTGTGGCGCCTTCTTCCTGTGGAAGGCGCCTCCAATGTATGACACCTTCTTGATGTGGAAGGTGCCCCTAATGTATGGCGCCTTCTTCATGCGAAAGGCACCTCTAATGTATGGCACCTTCTTCTTGTGGAAGGCGCCTCCAATGTATGGCGCCTTCTTGATGCGGAAGGCACCTTCTTGATAAACAAGGCATCTTTCACTTCATTTTTTTTTTACGTATCCTCCATATTTTTTTTTTCTTTTTCTTTCTCTCTCTCTCTCTTTTTTCTTTTTCTTTCTCTCTCTTTTTTTTCTTTTTCTCTCTCTTTTTTTTCTTTCTCTCTCTTTTTTTTTCTTCTTCCTTTTTTTTTTGACGAATGTTTGAACATTCGTCCAAGCTACTGGTATGGTATGGGGTCTCCCCCATGCCGATGTCTGATCCACTCTTGTGAATGTGAGGCAGCATTTAATGGAGCTCATTGACCGTTACTTGAACGTTGTCTCGAAACTCTTCTCTTGCACTTGGTGTAGCATATCTGACTTTGTTTATCATCCAGGCTATAACAGTCATGCACTTTCCAACAAAATTTTCCCCCAAATTCCACAAGAACCTTGGGATGGAAGCCTTTCGCTTGATCAAGGTTACTTAGCCTGCCTTCAAGTGCCAATGTTTCCAAGGCAAAACTCTGCTGGCTTTCACCTGTTAGATTGGATGCTATACGATCAGGTACCTGAGACAGTTCGTATAGTGCTATTACGAACTCCATGTATGAATCTCAATTCATGAGATCTTCACATACACCTCCTTATTTTTCTACTTCGCACTTCACGTTGTCCTGCAAAACATAAAAGAAAAATCTAAACTAAAGACGTTAAAATAAAATTCTAACTAATTTTTTTTCTCTTTTTTTTTTGTATTTTTTTTCGGTCTATTCTGCCTTGACCAAAACAGATCTTGGATTATCATTTTTTTTTTTCATCATCTGCATCAAAGAATAGGATGTCTACTTCAACCATTTGAGCTGGTGATTTTCACATCTGGAGGTTTGTCAATGATCCATCCTAAGAATTTGGCAAAATGTACCATGTACTGAAACATCTTTGCCCTCACACTTTTTGTGAAAAGTAGATTTCTCCATGGTTTCAGATCCTCTCAAAGTTGATGTTATCTTCCACCATAGTGAGATTCTGCCTCTCTTTTGTATATTTTTTTCATATGACAACCAACAACTCACATTTTTGAAACACCAAGCTCCTCCTCAATTAGCACATAAAAAAAAAAATGTTAATCCTGTGGCCTTTGTGCAGACATTTGAAATCTGATCTCCTCCAAGATTTTTCCTTGTTTTATTTAGCTACCGGTTGGAGATTTCTCATTTCCCTTCGGACCAAGCTGGTCCTCGGGAAATAGGATACTCTCTTTCAACAAGCAGCAAAATAAAACTCTATTTTTGAATTGCTTCATTAACTTGGAGCCTTTTTAGCAGATGATTTATTTTTTTCTCTTTTTTTTTTTTTTCATGAACACTATAAATAGTGTTCATTGTGTTGTTGTGGCATTTGATGAAGGTGGGGTCTCCCCCATGCCTACATCTGAACTAGTCTTCTCGAAATCTTTTTTTTTTTCCAACTAGTCTGATATGTTGTAGCATGAGAAGAGTATTTTCCTTCATGGCCTTGCAACCAAACTTCTTTCAATGTAATGGCAAAGTGTGCAGGCCAGAAAATGACTATCCGTGAGCTAGCAACCTGAAGAAAACATGGCATACCAGTCTGTTAAAAACACATGCTAGTTTTTGATTCACCAGGTCATCGTAAGCGCAAGTGAAGAGCATACTCCATAACAAGATGTTCTTTTTAAATTATGCTCTGTCATTTTCCCTGCATTATTAATTTCATCATAAAAAAAACATTTACCAATACGTTGCAAAAATTTCAAGCCTGTAAAATTTTTAATTTAAAACCAAGCTTCTAGAGGCACAATTTTTCAATGGTTTCCATATAAAAACATGTCCCTAAAAATTTTCAATCAGACTTGGGTTGTGCTTTTTCTTTTGATTTCTTGAAACCATTTAGAACATGATGGAAATCCTTCAACGCCAGATTTTTTTTTCTAATTTTTTCAACAACACATTTTATTTCTACTTCTACACTTAATTTGGTACATCAGGTTCATTCCCACGTTTATCTGAGAAGCTATAAAATGCAAAAAATTGCCAATGGAATTTAGCTCTGATTGTGCCAGCAAATACTTTTGGCCTTATAAAAAGGCCCATGGTGGACTCACACTTCTCAGGTAAAATATCTACAGGTAATTTTAAATAGACTTTTTATCTGACTTGTAAATCAGAACACTACAGTTTAGACACTCCTCGACAATGGTGCCAAAATGGTGAGCAGAAATTCATGTCCCGAAAAACATTCATTTCTCTTCCATAAATTATCAATCCGATAAGTTCGTAAACTTATGAGTGTCACACACAGTATATGCCTGTAGTGTTGGGGAACAAATCTCGTTGTACCTTATTTAGTTTGGTGGGGAGGTTTGTGTAATTGGATTCCAACCAAACCAAATAAACTAAGTGTGGGAAATGAAATAAATAAATTATTAAATAAAAAGTAAAGTGCTGGAAATAAAATGCGAGGAAATAAACACACACAATTGAAATTAAATAAAGCAGTAAACTAATCTACAGAAAGAAAATGCACAAATTAAACGAGGGAGGACTACTGCAGGGAGTGGGCCCAAGCTCCCGTAGATAGTCCGCCCGACTAGCTACGTAGAGCTTGCTCGAATAAGAGGAGTTGCACTCTTAATTAATTAAACAATAAAATAAAATAAGTTATGTGTAAAATTAATCATTGATTTTTGATCTCCTCTGTTCATCTGGCCTGCGTCTTTATATAAAGCGTAGCCAGATCTCATTACAATAACAAATCGGTCTATTTTAATCACGTGATGTGATTTAGTTACAATTGATTCTACACATATTTTATTCTTCTATTTTAAAGTATGTTCATTCACCAAAAGGATAAATATAAATATCCTTAGGTGTACGTAACAACAAATCCTAAACTAATGCATCCTAAAAATAATAATATGCTTTAACAAATTTACAAGGTCAACCGGCCAATCGGTTGATAATAATAACAAACACTTTATTCTATTTAATAAATGCAAAAATAGATCTCCTTTGTCTTCACGTGCAACCTCCTCCATAGTCCTTGGTCAACCAGTCAAAGTTGACTTGGTAAATCTTGCAAAGTATGAAGGCATGGAGGCGCCTTCCGGTTGTAGGGAGGCACTCTTCTTCCATTGGTGCCTTTCGATTGCAGGGAGGCGCTCATCTTCCATTGGCACCTTCCGGTTGTAGGGAGGTGCTCGTCTTCTGTGGGCGCCTTCTGGTTGTAGGAAGGTGCTCGTTTCTATCGGTGCCTTCCGATTGTAGGGAGGCACTCTTCTTTCATTGGCGCCTTTCGGTTGTAGGGAGGCGCTCTTCTTCCATTGGTGCCTTTCGGTTGTAGGGAGGTGCTCGTATTCTATGGGTGCCTTCCGGTTGTAGGGAGGCGCTCGTCTTCTATGGGTGCCTTCCGGTTGTAGGAAGGCACCTACTTCTATTGGGCGCCTTCCTTGAAGAGGAAGGTGCCTACTCTCTTGCCTTAGTCTCTGTAAGTAGAAGTATGTCGGGTCCAAGTGGATGTAGACTGGAAAACACCATATTAGTACCAATACCTGCATTTATACACATTTCCCACTAAAAACACCAATCAAGCATAATACCGGATTTTCTATCAATTATATGCATAAGTTATATAAAATACATTTCATATGCTAATTGAACCGGTGATAATTCTCCTTAACCGTGTATATAAAATGAGCATTTTTGGTGCTCATCATCGATGTTGCCTCTGTATAAGATCATTGAGGGATGACAATCACTCCCTCTACTGGGCACTAACATGAGTATGAGTATCTCTTCGCTCCTCGTTCATATTGGCTAGGGACACAACTCTTCTATGGACACACTCTCTATGATCCTCGGGAGGATATAGGCCAGCCCTAGCTAGCCAATCCTCATACTCTATATGCTCCTTCTAAGCTAGAATATTCTCCTCATGAATGCACTGCTCATATAATCTCTACCATAGTAGCCTTTGCACTTGAATATTTTCATCTTCAATATGTTGCCTCTCTAGACAAGTATCATCCAATTCATCTTGGAGGAGCTTACATCTTTTCTCGGATACCAATATGTGTGATATGTCTATATGGTCGACCGTAGGAGGCCTCCAATGTGTGTGCTCTATGTGAGCTACCTTACAGATTTTGTACCCATCAGACAGATGTGTGGATGGTGGATGTGTGACATGAGGGCTCTTAGAAGCCTCTCCATGCTCTCTAGTGATCTTGATACAACTACCACTATGCTCACTTGGAGCATGAGTGGGTGGAGTTGTAGGCTTGTAGCCTAGCTACTCAAGAACACTACCTAGACCATATAGGTGTCTAGACCTCCACTACTCATGCGGTGGTGTTCTATTAGCTCCCATATTTGATATATCAATGGTGATCTTGCATGGTGATCCACACACGAGAGTATGGGTGGACCTATGCTTAGAAGTGAGCCTGTCCTCTTGGCCCTAAATGGGTGGATCTTTGACTCTTCTATACTCTGACGATGGAGGGTTAGAACCTCCTATGGACCTAGTACATATGGGAACCACTTGGTCCCCTGCACCACATATTCCTCAACTGATCCCATGGACATGCATGTAGTGCGGTCTCAGTAATGGCTTTAGGGCAGAGCATCCTCGTGTTGAGAAGCTCTATGCTCAGTCCTATGCCTAGAGGAGTGTACTAAAGGACCTCTATCGGGGGTTCATTCAATGGGATTTCCCCATGTCGATTTGTCACCTCTAATTCTTTTCGAACATCATTTGGTTTGCTCATGTGTATGAGGACTCGACACATGTTGTTGTGACCCAGTTGGGGGTTGATCATAGAAATTAGTCCTAGACCTTTGTCGATAACCCTATGTGTTCACCATTTGTGTAATTGACATATAGATGTGTTTTATTATGCAAACAATGTAAAAAAATGGTGATTATCTCTTTTAAATTTTTATTGTGAGCCCTAAACTGGTTGATGTTGTTTTCAGATGTGTTGTACCAATATTAGAAACTCTCATGTGTTTTGAAATATTGTTGGATTTTAAACTCAATTAAATTGGCTTTCACCTATATACTCACACAAGCCAAATATGGTAATGACATCCATACTCAACAAAGTAGCATAGGTACTACCAACCCTCACCCAGCACATCGTGCGCAGTGATACACCCTTCTGAAGAGGAGTGCATGTTATTTTGCATGGATAGGACAATTCTTGGGTCTACCTTGGCAATGAGTGGGTCCCGATAATACAATTTCAAATGAGCCAACCAAGTGGTAATGACATCCACTATTGATCTCAATCAAGCGGGTTGGATGTGAGAGCCCAATGCCACTAATGTTTAGATGATATGTGGTGTGTGTGTCATTTTATTTTGAAAAAATGACAAATGCATCATAGAGCATAATGACCATTCCCATATGATGTACATGAAAAGAAAAGGAATATTTTAAGGTCAAAAATAATGCATGCTAATGTCCTACATGATATTTTGATGATGCAATTATAATGACATGGTCTTTGATTGGACCTCAAGCATTCAAACGATACACAATATTTATCAAGGTCACTGTATCTAGGGGTATACTACACTTAGAGGTCAGCTATTCCCAACAATGCCTTTCCATTGAAGATAAATCAAACACAAACTAGAAGTTGTTCATTGACCCCTTATATTTTTGTTCCTAATTTGCAATGGTTCGATGATAAATGGAAAGATGCAAAGCAGAATATTTAATACAAAAGGTGAAATTGGGACCTACCTCATCTCCTACTCTGTTTCCCACTGATTTCCTTGTTGTCTGCTTCTTCCTCTATGAACTGTAGGTCCAACCTGTGGGCTACAGTGGATACCACAGGTTACAACCGTAGGCCAAAAAATAACCATAGCTAAAAGCTGCAGTTAGCACCTGTGGAAATAAAAAGCCAAGAATAGTCAGAATTCAAGGCTAAAATTGTAGGATTCCATCATGATTATCATCTAACATAACCGTGGAGCGTACGCATAGCTAGTGTACTAATATATACCATTGTAAAACACAAATATCCACATAAAAATGCATAAATCGAACAAAGAAAGCCAACTAATGTAAAGTTTTCTTGTATTGATATTTCAAAGGATCTCGGGTTACAAAAATACCCTTTCAGGGTCACTCCAAAGATGATATAGATGTTTACAATTGCCAATGCCCTCAACAGGGTAGGCATGCTTATCTGTTGCTCCAGTGATTACTCATAAACTACCTTGGGGTAGAGTTAACCCCCTTCTCTGTGATGTGGAAGGATTATGATATAGGCTCCCTTTTGCACTTGTCTCCTTGCAAACAAGAAACAACAACACATGATTACAAAGTTTGATAGCCTCTCATGATGAGGCCCTTTAAAGAAACATACATGTAAATACCATTAAACTAGTAAAACAAGAAAGCATAAAGAAAGGCTTTAAGCTATTCTAATTACATCAAGAATTATACTATAACATACAAGACATGGATAAGCAAATGATGCATTAAACAAATGTCAAATTAGAAGCAATAAAACATCTAAAATATCCAATATACTCCTACCCAATGCAACACATAAAATGCCTAATTCCTATGGTCAAATTTTCTCTAAAATGCAATTAAACCTATGAAAAGACTAACATGACTAATCTATGTGGTAAAAGGTAAAATGAGTAAGGTGATCTTTAACCTATTGCAAACCATAGCTATGAGGGGCAGTCTACACTATGAACTGTGGCTGACAACCATGGTTTGACCTTTGATGTGTTTACCCTCAAAATTAGGGGTAGTGGTATTGACCTCCTTGTCTGAATTGATGTTCAAGGGTCACCTTTGTCGTCCTCTAAAAAATTTGGTGGTCAAACCACTATGAATGGACTTCATTCACCTGGATTTGCATTTTGTGATCCTCCTAGGCACCTAGGGAATCCATGGCTAATTGGTATTTTTATGGATAGCAAAGGGGCTCTCAAATGCACAAGGTCATTATGCAATTTTACAGGGCTTCATTACTCTCTTGATCAATTAGTTCACTCGATAATTCATCAGCACTTCACTACAAAAATTCTCTCTCTCTCGTCCTCCTTTTTCCCTATCATAAAGGGGGGTATTTATAGCATGCCCCTAGGGCTAGGTGTGGCTTCATGGAGAATCCAAGACCAAGAAGGTTGGTTAGGATAGTTGGGATGGAAGCCTTTGGAATATTTCATCCTCCAACTGCCTCCTTCTAGATCTCTTGGTCGTCACAACCGATTTGGCTTGAATGGAAGGCCTAATTGAACTCTAGTTCAAACCACAGGTCACAGCTACGGTCTAGACTATAGACCGTAGGTGTCAACCATGGTTTAGACTGGAGACCATAGGTCTGGGCTACGGTTTAGATTGCTTAGGCAAGAATGCCTAAATTGAGTGGTTAGAACCACTACTCTATCTTGGAGTTTATCCAAGATCCTTCATATGGTTTTGTAGCATGTCCATATGAGTAGTCACCCTCGGCATGATGCATTTTAGGTGTCTACATCATGAATTTAAGATTTTGGTGCAAAATATGATAGATAAGGGGGTTTATCATGTATATGGATCTATCATAGTACCCCAACATGCTGAAGTGGAGGTCACACCTCCTCAAGAGAGACCTCAAAATAATTAGTTGCCTCGTAAGCCCAATAGGTTAGTGCAATGAGTAGTTTCATTTCATATGACTACTATAAATTTGTTTCAAAAGTTACATGAGGTAAAGGCATTCATATTTCCTGAATTCAAGCATAGGGCATCTAATTCTGGGTCACTTGATGGGGGTCCCTTCTATGTGTATCATCGAGCGCATGGACATTACATTCGAGGTTGCCAATAATTGAAGAAGGTCATCCAAGACCTAGTAGAGCGGGACGAGATCCATGAGGATGGTTCTCTCATTCATCCATGCTAAAGCATAGGTACACCAGTGAAGTCTGCTCTTCACCTAGAAAAGTTGATTTCTATCACTTTTCCTAAACAAGCTGATTACTTTTCAGTAAGTAGCATGCATGCTGGGGGTCTTCAAGTTAGCATACCTTTCCCACCAGCCACACCAAATTCGATAAGGTAAAATGATGAATCTAGAGGTATTGCACCTCCCTCACCATCATAAAATGACACACTCATTGAGGTTACATAGGACATCAAGACCTCTTCAAAAGGCTCTAAGGGTTCATGAAACTGCTTGGTCGTGTCAATCAAAGGCCCCAAGGGTTTACTTATAATTTCTCGGTCATCTTAAGAATATCTAAAGGCATCTATAAGCCCTTTGATAAAATTTAAAAAGGCTCCAAGGGTTCCTAAAACCGCTTGGTCATGTCAATCAAAGGCCTCGAGGGTTTGCTTATAATCGCTCGGTCATCCTAAAAGGCTCCAAGCTTGTTTGTGAGTAGTTTGGTCAATCAAAAGGTACCAAGAGTTTCTAAAAAATTGCTTGGTCAACCCAAAAGCTCCAAGGATTCTTAAAATATCACTTGGTCATCCCAAAAAGTCCCAAAGGTGCTCATAAAACCTTTGGTCAAACCCAAAAGGCTCTGAGGGTTTTCTTAAAACCACTAGGTCATCCTAA
Source organism: Wollemia nobilis (assembly GCA_028583015.1). Lineage (NCBI taxonomy): Eukaryota > Viridiplantae > Streptophyta > Pinopsida > Araucariales > Araucariaceae > Wollemia > Wollemia nobilis. The sequence continues at coordinate 1,690,304 of JAQPPZ010005611.1, forward strand.
AAATGTCAAATTATTTTAATAAAAAATTGCTTGGTCAATCTAAAGGCTCCAGAGGCATGTACTTGTTGTTTGGTCAGATATGAGACTCAAAACTCATAAAAATTATAAAATCAATAAAATCCAAAAAAATGGTAAAGCATAAAATCAAAAAACATTTGCATTTGCATCTAAATTTTGTGTTTTCATTTTGCATTCACTCATGCATCCACTGCATTATTGCATTGCATATAGGCATTCGTCATCCATTGCATTTCGTAGTAGGAGGGATTATATTTTTTAGTCTTACAAATGACACCACGTTTGTGTCTAAATCATGCATCTCTACATTTATCATAAATACATCATTCATGTGAGTAATTATGTTTTTCAACACAACCTATTTTGTTGCTATGGAGATATACTAGGGTTTTCTAGTCATTCAACCATACCTAGAGGTCTTATCAAGATTTGGTAGAAAGCTTGCTTTGCTTTTGTAGTTGAGGTTCAGTTAGTATAGCCCTTAGCATATCAGAAGCCTATCACTAATCAACAAATTAAACAATCCTAACAAGGACTATGGGAATATGAAAGTTGTGAAGCAGGATCGGGTATCCTGAGGTGAAAAGAGTTATTCTTGCTTATCCCTCTGTGCGGACGGTATGGGAAATGTTGGTAGTTGGCAAAAGGATAGGTTAGTTCCCTATTTAGAATCCCTTGCTTATGATAAAATGAGCAATATCCCAGAGTGATATCCCACATCAATCCTCAAGATTGATACCCTAGATCGATATCATAGATTGACTTCCTAGATTGATATCTCATATGGATATCATAAGATCGATATCCTCAATCGATATACCAGAAATAGTTTTCCCAAGTAAATCCCCCAAAGGAAGGTTTTTGAAGAAAATTATCAAATGTAAATGCCAAAAAGTGAAGATCAAATGAAGATCATAAATCAAGTTCAAAGTGAAGATCAAATTAAGATCATAAATCAAAGTTTGAGTGGAGATCAAATGAAGATCAGAAATCTAGTTCGAAGAGAGATCAAATGAAGATCCAGAGATAGTTTAGAATGAAGATAGAATCGACTCCCTTGCTTCACTACATATGAGCAAGTATCCCAAAAATTGAAGGATAGAAAGGAATGAGCCTAAATCCCTAGAATTATCGACACTATTGTACCTTATGCATGATGATATGTCTGATACACTTGCATCTCGCTTATGGGTAGACCAATGTTTGAATGTGGAAGAGCTAGCTTTAGGTGTCTTGCATTGCCTAGTGGCTTAGTCCAACTAAAATCTAAACTTGGGATTGGATAAGACATTTGTGGAACCCCTATCTTAGCAATGGGCTAAAATAATCCTGACTAACTTCGGGGAATGCTCGTGTCTTATCTTAATATAATCATGTGCACACACATGGATAATGAACAATTAGGGCCTATCCTAGCAAAAGCCTTGCACTTCAGAAGTCTAGTGTGGTTAGTATGCAACTTTTGATAAGTCTACTAGGGTGTTTGAGTCTCATGGAAAACCTCAAAAATCTCTCTAATAGCAACAAAATATCAAATATCACAAACCATATAAAACCATCAAATTGCAAAGTATCGAGTCCATGATACATCATCATATAGAGCACAATCAAGATATAGGATAGATACCGGATGGATATTAGAAATAATATTTAGATGGCCACTGACTATATCATGCATATTTTCAAATTTGCAAAGGAAATATAGAATGACACATTATATCATTCGCATCATACAACTACATTCATTACATTTCATATATGGGTGATTAATTAATCAAATTCTTATCTTGAGGATTTTCAATTACATTCATGATTTTTATACATTTTGTGGTGTCACCCATTAGATTGATAAACATATTTGCATTCATTCCTTATGTTTTAAGTGATTAAAGCATACAAGTTCATTTACATTAGATTACCATCATGTAAATAATGCATTACATACATCGCACATCTAAGCATCTAGATCACTGCATATACCATCATCATAAATTAAATAGCTATCTAGTGCATTTCATCCATACATCACATCATATAGCATCAAATAAACATAACACATAAGCATTGCATCCATGTGCATCATATAAACAAAATATATAAATATATATACACAAGTACATATAATGAGCTATAAATGATCAGATCATATATATATGTGTCTCAAGAGTATATCAGGACTATACAAAAATCCCATAGGCTACAACTATGTAGGTCCTTGACCTTACACTAAAAAATGGTACAATATATATCAGAATATATGTACTAAGATAGGGTATGCACCCCCAACCTGTGAGTCACCCCCATCATCCCTATGGCTCCTATGAGAGCTGGCTCCATGTGTGCTAGAGGACCGGTGAGTCCTCTCGATCCTATGAGTCCTATGGATAGAGCTTACTGAGGATTACCTTGTAGTCCTGGTCCTGGTTTGCTGAGACAATGTAGTATGTGGATCCTATGGAACCTGCAAGCCCCTCAATATGATGAATCCATCTAGTTGGGAGATGCAAGCTACTCTTACATCACATTGGTCATTTCCCTCCTCTATGAGGGAAGTGAGATTCCTAATATCTTCCATGAGGTCACCATCTCATGATAGTGTATCTAATGATGCAGCTGGAGATACCATAATAGTGTGGGAGGATGAAGGTTCCCTCCTCTGTGCCCTGAGTAGCTCTCTCTGCAATGGCCTCACCCTATTGTTCCAATGCCATATCTCGTGCACTAGTGATCTCACTAACCTGTGACTCTAATAATATATCTCAATATGTGAGGGTTGTAATATGCTCCTAATTCTCTACCAGTTGTCTATCCCTATAAGCTACCTTCACCTCTAGAAGGGTGATAGTTTTATCCCATTGTAGCTATTGGGTCTGAAACCTGCCAACTTGACTCTGTAAGTTGACAACTTGAGTGAGGAGCTCCCCTACATCACTATCAGGAGGCACCATGCCCTCCTATGATACCTCCTCCTCTTCTACCTCTACCTGTAGAGCCTCCTCTATGATGGCCTCTATGCTCCATCTACCCTCGGTTTGCTGGTGCACCCTATGCCCATCAGGATCGGCCCCTACCTCTGCCTAGTTGTATACTCTACCTAGAGGCCCTAAAACCTACCACTATAGGAGGGACCACCATGTGTCATATGTTGAGGTGGTCCTAGGTGTGTCATCCCCAAACTCCTAGAAATCATCAACCTCATCTCCTAGAGCTACAGGCTGAATCCACGATAGATGTGTCTCTAGCACGAGATGCCTGTACACAAAAGGAATCTCTAGGATGTCCTACACCAAGCCAAAATATCATAGGACATGAGAGAAGAATTTATACTCTCTAATATTGACCTTATGGCCAAGTAGCCACCTATCTCGATGAGCCTATCATAGCCACTCACCTACCTCGGTCTAATTTGGGCACTCCCTGTAGGGATGCCACTCAATGTCATTTGGCCCAAGAGCTGCAAGTTGTCTAATATAATAATCGGTGTCTCCAGCATGGGTCCTGCTCTAGAACCCCTCCTCCTCTTGTGGCCAGCACATGGTGTAGCACTGATGCGCATCATCAATGGTCATGATGTGGAGAGGTAGGTCCATGGGATGCTCGATCTGGATATGCTACCAACCCCATATCTATAACAATAGGCTATAGCTAATCCCTAGGTGGCTTTGGCTGGTAATCTTGTATAGCTCTTAATAGATCTAACATAGTAGCATGCTCCCCTAAGCTAGGCACAGTGGCCAAACAGTGGAGCTTTGAATAACTCTCCAGACATTGGCCAGGAGGTTATAGGGAATCCTCATACCCTAGGAGTCTGGAAGCACTATCTGCACCACAAGGATCATGAATATCATCGCATAGACTGAGAAAACATGCTCGCCCTTCCAGTATCCAATGTGGACACCTCCATGATCGATCTTCTCCTGAGCCTCCTTGCTCTGGTCATCAAAGATAGCATCAAATATAGGCCCCTTTATTTAATAATAGGAAGAGGTGATGGCCTCGCCATCGATAGGGATCCTAAAGATTCGATAAACGTCCTCTAAGGTCATAATCATTTCACCTGTAGGCAGGTGAAAGGTGTTGGTCCACGCATTCTAGTGTCGGGCCAACGTAATCAAGTAGGCCTGATCTACCCTAATAGTGGGTAGATCTAGTACATAGTCAAATTTGACAACTCTAAACCATGCACGCTCGCCATCAATGAGTTGTCTATGGAGAATATTAAGTAGATCGGGCTCGCGAGCCCTAGAGGTCAACCTCTAAAATAAAAGTAGTATATAAGCTAAAATTTTAAAGAAAAACATCAAAAACATCTAAAAATTGATAAAAAGACAAAAACATGTCACAAGGCATTCATAAAAATCAAAAATATCAATTAGGCAAGTCAGAATTGCATTAAATGACATCAAATGCCTTTTAAACTTTAGAAAATGCAAAAATTTGACAAAAATTTTCTAAGGTTAGTGAACCGTGGGTCAACCCTGTGGTCCACATGTGGTCAAAATATGATCGTTGTAGTTTGAATGTGAACCACAGCTGATAGCTGCGGTCCCCAATCTGACAATTGGGAACCGCAGCTACCAGCTGTGGTCTAGGAAGAATACCCATTTCGGGTACCTTCCTAGCCTTTCTCACTAAAAAAAATTAAACCTAACTAAATCTAATCTAGTGAGGTTCATTACCAACTATTTAGTGAGGTTAATTTTCCACATTTCTTAATGTGGTTCATTTTATTGGTATTGAATGTGAGGACTCGGTTTCGAATTACCTTGCCCACTCCGCAGCCTCTACTAGTCGATGGATGATCAACATCCACCATCGGGGTATCAAGTGCGGTATACGGATAAGTTTTGGGCAGCATTTTGGATCAGTGAACGTCTCCTATCTCTCAGAGCTCTCTCAATGCAGCTACTTTCAAGAAAAATAATGAAAAATTCAAATGGGAATGACTATTTAAAGGTCTTCCTAATTTTGGATGAACCGTAGAAAATACCTATGGTCCTAAAATTAGGGTTTTCTGACCGTAGGCCCTAACTGTGGTTCCCAAAAGTTGAAAAATACAACCATAGACCATACTCACGGTTCGTAGCTAGCATTAAATACACTCAAAACCCACTGTGGGAAGGTCTAAAATGGAAAATTACTGACTCCGAACAGATCAAATTTTAAAATATCAATCAATATTGCAAATTTGGTGATGTTCAAAGCACCAAGATTGATCAATAAATCAAAATTAACAACAAAAAAATCAAATAATTAAAAAACCAAATGCACCTCATATTCAGTAATTTACCCTATACACTTGGCGGTTGTAGCGACTTGTGATCCATGCAATTCGACAAGATGAGTAAATTACCATAAGGATATTTGGGGCAAAAATTGTCATCGTTGATCTAATATGCTTCTTTTCAATCCCTAAGAAGGCCTTCGTGGCTGGACTGCTCCACGAGAACGAGGCATTGCATGTCATGTCTCCTATGACATATTTTTAACAAATCATCGATAAATTGATTCAACATAAATCTAATTGGATTTGCCTCATTTAAATTCTCTAAAATGACTATTATCAGCCTAACTGCTCCATGGGATAGGGATGTGCAATTACTATTAATAGTTGGAATCAAAAGCTGAACTAGGCCTAGCCAAGGCATTAATATGCTCAAATCTAAATTTTTTTAGATCATCCATGGTGGTCAAGCGACATCGTTGCTTTAATCATTGTCATTACCCTCATCGACTCGTCGCTTGAGGGGGTAGTCATAATATCAAATCATAATCAAAATCAGTAGAAGATCCCTGAGATCGTAGATCCCTCGATCTTGTCAAAATTATGTTCATCTTATGAATCATTGTCAATAGCTATCATAAGCTTACCCCTTTTCTTGGGGTAAATAGCAAATATGATAATTTGTTTGTATCTCTTCTCCTTTCGGTTATATAGGCCTAACTCCTATTGTAGCATCAAATGCTACCCGAATGCCTGATGGCGAGTGCAAGATTTTCAAAATGTAAGCCTTTCAATGAGATGGAAGCAATGATTCTAGGATGTGCATCCTTTTGCTGGACCTGGGGCATCTAATGTTGATCCGACTAATGATCATCATAGAACCTTCGACATCATTTTAGGAGGTCCATTTTTTCTTAGCGTTGTTTGATATCACAATGCATCTCAAAAGGGACATCTATAGACACCTAAAACACATCATGTCAAAGGTGACTACTCATATGGACATGCTATAAGACCATATGGAGGATCTTGGATAGACTCCAAGATAGAGCAGTGGTTTTAACCACTCAATTTGGGCTTCCTAGCCTAATCAGGTTGAACCGCAGCTGAGACCTATGGTCTATAGTCTGAACCATGAATGACACCCATGGTATTTAGTCTGAACCACAACTATAACTTGTGGTCTTAACTAAAGTTCAGTTGGCCTTCATCCAAGTCAAATTGGTTTGAAAAACCATTTGTTCTAGAAGAAGGTGGTTAATGGATGGAAGATTCCAGAGGCTTCCATTCCAACTGTCCTAACCACCTCTTCTTGATCTTGGATTCTCCATGAAGCCACCCCTAGCCCTAGGGCATCCTATAAATACCCCCTCCAAATGGGGAGAGAAGATAGAGATTTGATTGATCAAGCGAGCAGCGAAGCCCTGTCGAATTGCATACTAAATTCATGCATTGGAGAAGGCCACTTTGCTATTCACCTAAAGATCAATTTGCCATGGAGGTCCTAGGAGCCTAGAAGAGCCAAGAAATACAAATCCGGGCAAATGAAGGCCCCTCACAGTGAATCAACCACAAAACTTGTCATAAGGACACCGAAGGTAACCCTTGAACATCAATTGGACAAGGAGGTCAAGCCCACTGCCCTTGATTTTGATGGTAAACTTACTTGAGTTCTCACCATGGCTTTTAGCCATGGTTTATAGTGTAGAACGCACACCAGTGTTGTGGTTTACAATAGAGGTATCACCACCTTACTATTTTCATTTCTTGCCCATCTAATTAGATTAGATTAGTCATTTGAAATGATTTAATTGTAGTTGTAGAGATTTCTGACCGATAGATTTAGGGTTAGAATGATTTTAGTATAGTAGCATAAAATAGACATCAATGGGTTCTTTATGACTTTTAAATCTTCATTTCCTTTAATTGAACCATGCAAATATTAATTGCTATACTCTTTTATGTATTTCCATGAATCTTTATTAGTTTAGCATAGTTTAAATGTCTTTTACATGCTTTCTTGATTTCATGTTTTCAATGGCATCTTTATGCATCTTTCCTTTTAAGGGCCTCATCGTGAGAGGCTGCCTATGTTTTTTATCATTCTCTATTGTTTCTTGACCGTAGGGATCTACATTCAAAGGAGCTTAACATTTGAATCCTTCCTCAACATGAAGAAGAGGGTCAACTCCACCCTAAGGCAGTTTGTGTCACCCTACGAAGGCATTTGAAATATCACACCTACCCTTGAGAGGGAAATAATTGCATGAATCTTATTTTAATATCGTATCAACATGATTATCCCTAAGAGGGATGTACTTGTAACCTGAAATGACTTTGTAGACACCAAAACAACACCAATCCGATTATGTGACTACAAGCACTGACCGAATTGGCATACATACCCCCTAGGGTAGCCTCCAGAGGTTAAACAGTGGTCCTAACCACTCCCAAATCAGTTTTGGAAGGTCAAAGGTCAATTTGGCACCTTTTAAGAACTTTTCTCCCTACTCATCCCACCCTGGGATGATTAGAATCCTATTCATCCCACCCTGGGATGATTAGCAACAATCGTCCCAGGGTGGGATGAGTAGCAGGTTTGACTGGAAAAAGTCAAACCTCGACAGGTCCGCCACTCAACTACGCCTTCAGAGCATGCAATTGTGAGGAACGATTTCAAATAAAAGAGAGGGACTTTAGTCAAGCATGCCCTGATCATGGAGGCCTCATGCAAGGAGACTCTAAATCAGGGAGGAATCTTCTCTCCCCCAAAAAGGCATGGCAAGCCAAGTGGCACCCTCGCATGCGCATTCAAAGAGGGAGACCTTAGGTCTATAAAAGGGTGAGCATCCTCACCCCAAAAAAATGAGGAGATTTGGAGCATTTGGAGCAATGGAGTGCTACAAAATTATACCCACATTCCCCCTTTGTGCTTCTTACATCCCTAATTTCTCTTTTGGAAGAGAGGTTATCGGGTGAACACTAGGAACGCAATCCCGACCCAAAACCCAAGCAATCGGCCACAATCCCACACCAAATTCATTGACACAACCCCCTAGGAGGTTTTGGACCCATCCCAAGTGGATTGGTGTCAAAACCAGACCCCAAACGATGGGCGTCCTGCCTCGGGCGCCCCCCAAACTACTACAGTCCTAATCGTCCCACCCTAGAGTGATTAGAAATCCATGAATGCTTTCTTCACTATTCTTTTTGCATTATGTTCTATTTGGTTTACTTATGCTTCTGTTCAAGTTTCATTGCATTCTGACCTGTTTTGACCTTGTTTTTATCATTTTACGCGTTTACTAACATACAGGGAGCGCCTTCGGATACGGGACAATCTAGGTAGAATATGCCAAATATGACCTTTTGGGTCATCCCAAAATGCCCCTTTTAGCCTAACCCCAAGTTGTTCTGAGCCCTGGAAGGGGGGGACATATTGTAACCAAATTGAAAGCAACATTAATAAAAAGAGGCCCCACTTTTCTTTGTTTTCTTACATCTCATTTATGCTCATGCATCATTTCCTTCATGCATTGCTTTTCTCGCATTCGTAGGACTTAGCATTTTTATATCAATTTTGTTTGCACCATAATCTGGCACGTCGTCACCCCACATTCAGATTTCAGTGGTGATCATGGTGGGACCCTATCCCCTACTATTGGGATCAATTTTTTGATCAAAATTTTGTGTTTTTCTTACAGGTGTGTTAATCCTTAGGGCGTTGGACTGCTGCTCGTGCCACCCTGTGACGAATACAGACTTGGAATTCGTTCCACCCCGAGATGAATACAAATTCGTCTCACCCTATGATGAATACAGACCTGCTATTCATCCCACCCTAGGACGATTAGCTCTCTGTACATTTTCTGAGCAGAAACTCAGAGGCATCTGGTTTGGGCAGAGAAGAGGTAGGTTTTCTGAACATCCTCTATGTTTTTCTGTTTTTGTCTCTACAATTTTTCTATTTTCTTTGCTTGCATAGGGAAGTTTGCTGCATGTTTTCTTTCTTTGTGCAAGTAAAAGGAACCACACACACCACGTAATAATATTAACATCAAGGAGTTGGTCTTAATACCCCAACACTTGATCAAGACCAACGGTGGATTTCATCACCACCTTGGCTTGGATTTTGCATACATAACCCTGATCGTGATTGTTGCTAGACGTAAATCCTAATGAAAGCTGACCAAGTGTAGCGGGGGTGATTCCCAGTGCATGAGGATAAGTCTTCTATGGTAGGTGTCAAAAATAGAGTGATTCCCCTTCCGTACCGCCTATGTTCCACGTACTGTTATGCTCTCGCGTACCAATAGTTTCCCTCACGTAAGGGCGGGTATATTGAGAGGTTCGGTATAACGGCCTGGCAATGGTATATTGAAGGGGCGACCATTTTGGAGATATAAGAGCCCTCATCATGCATGAATAACAAAATTTTCTTTACACGGTTTGCACAACAAAAATCAAAACACACTAAACCAGATTTAGGACACACATTTAATCTATAAACGAGATAATCATTTCTTTGTTTGTGTGGTCCCTTTTGTTTGGTGTAGCATAAAAAATCATAAAGGAGATAAAAACATACATATCTTGTAGAGAACCACCACCATGGTGTATACCCGTAGCCAAGCCCAATCATGGGTAGAAGCTGCGAAAAGTGTACAAGGAGGCACCAGTCACCTCCGTTATAGCCCCAAGGACTTGGTTATACCACCTTGGCGGCCTGACCCACAACGTGGTCCACACTATGCCACTACAGAAAAGGACTATAGAGGCACCCCTTTGGGGGCACTCCCATTCAACACAGACCCTTTCAGGAGGAGTACATACATGGGAAGGCTCCCTTAGATGCTCATTATGAGTGGCCACTGCGCGATGAAGCGCTAGAGCAGCATAGGGTTCACAAGGAGGGACCACATGATTATATCATCCCCCCTCTACCCCTCATTACTGTTAGAACTAATAGACCAAATCTAGAGCGCAAGGCTCTTCAGACAGGGCGAGCCAACTCCGCCCGTCCCTTTCACATGTATGAAAGGGAGCACGAGGAAAACCAGTACATTCCTCAAGAGCAATACACCGCATGGGAGCAATGCACCTCCGCACCTGCTAATTATCAAGATCACCTATTGAGGCCAGAGCCTCAGGTGAATGCCGCTAACCTCGACAGAGGAAAGTGACCCATAGAGATCTCGGATCACCACGACCGAGATAGACATGTAGGGGAGGCATCTAGGCCTCCTAAACATAGGACGATGGAACAAATTGACTTGGCATTTGCCAAACATGCCGCCCGCCAAGCGCAAATCATGCAGCTTAGGCAAGATCAACAGTAGTTAGAGCAACTGTATCATCTTAACAAAGAGCGCATTCAATGCCAGACAGATGAGTTGCTCCAGAACACTATGCATGAGAGGATTCCAACCCCTCGCATGCATAGGACAGAAATTCATGAGAGGCACAACCCCTTAGTGCGAGACAGGTCTCCACGACCTTATCAAGTGTTGCCTCCAAGACCTCCGAGACCTGAGCGGGAGGCCACCCCTAGAACCAATGATGGGCGCCTTCCTCGGGCACCCGTCCATGTTTATAGGTCATGCCCAAAAACTCCTCAAGAAGCCTATGAGGAATTTGAGCAAGAAGAAGAGCGGGCTGAAACACCCTACCAAGGCAGGGGGGCGCTACCCGACTACCCCTCCATAGGCCTCAAGTTCCTCGCAATGCACAATGGGAACAAACCAAAGAAGAGGAAATCAAATCCTCTGATGCATACAAAGCATTGTTAGAACGCTTAGAGTCTGTGGAGACCAAGACTTCAGGGCCCCAAAAGCCCACCTTACGCCAGCTCCGTAGTCACCCTGTGCATCCTTCAGTTTCGGCACCCCCATACCCCGACCACTTCAAAATGCCTCAATTGGCAATTTTTAGAGGGGATGAGGATGCCCAAGAGCACGTGACAAGGTTCCTAAGTCAATGCTTTGGCATTCAGGACAATGATGCATTGCTTTTGAGAACGTTTATAACCACGTTCGTAGGTCCTGCCTCGGATTGGTTTACCCAATTGCCGAAGCATAGCATCAACAATCTAGACCAGCTAGTGGACGCGTTCCTTGAATGTTTTGCCTTCAACACCAAGAAGAAGGCATCCTTAAGTGACCTAGCTGGCCTTAAGTAGTATGATGATGAGACCATAGCCGCTTATGGGAATCGGTGGAGGACATTGCTTTCAAAGCTACCCTACCTCCCTCCCATGGCCGACATGACTCAGATGTTTTCAAAGAGTTGCATAAGGTCGATCTCCGTGCTATTGCAGCTGCAGCAATATGCCACCCTAGAAGAAGCCCTGGCGCAAGCCAGGATAATTGAGGAGATCAAAATTCAAGACGGTGAGATTGCCAAGCCACGCAAGAAAGAGTGGACCAAAAATGCCAAAATTGGGCCCACGCAACCGAAACCCACCGTGGTCAATCAAGTTGCCATAACTGTACCACCGCCTGCACAAATGACACAGCCCCCAAAGGCTAATTATCAGGTAGTTCCTCTTGCTAACTATGAAAAGGAAAACCACAAACAAGAGCAAAATCAGTAGCATCGCCCTAAGCGACAATTCACACAATTCACGAAGTCTAGAGACTCCTTGTTTGACCGCTTGTTCATGGTAAACTTGATAAACTTGCTAGAAAGTCGACCCATAGACCCCAACGTGCCAAAACCCAAGGGCTATAGGGAAGATTTATATTGTAGATTCCACCGACAGAAAGGACATGACATCTTCAGTTGTTGGAAATTCAAAAACTTGGTGCAAGACTTGATAGACAACAAAACGCTCACGGTGGATAATCTCGTAGCACTGAGCAACCAACAGATGGACGTCTTCAAAGACCCCTTGCCTGCCCATGACGCGTAGGCAAAGACTATACAAGTGAATGAGGTGACACAAAACTACCCCATGCAAGGGTACGTAGGGATGATAAGCATCGTGACATGGAACAAAAGATACCCAAACACGGCTGCACCCACTGCAGCTACAGGAGATGTTCCATCAACGTCACAACCCCCACAACACCCTACGCAACCTCCCCCGCCTAGACCAGTGGCCATGATTCGGACTAAGCTTACTCAGAGTTTAAGGACCACGTCGGCTAGGCTCTCCATCTATGAGCTCATCCAACAATCACCGCCCCATCGGGAGGCTCTGATGGAGATACTCAAAGCCATTGAGCTACAGCCCCAAGAACCCAATTCTTTCAACAACTTTGTGGGACATGTGAGACAATGCACCGAACCGGTCATAACCTTCAGGGAAGATGAACTAAAATCGGTGACTAGTGATATGGTGGATCCACCCCTGCACGTCATCGCACGGGTCAACGGGATTCCATTCAAGAGGGTGTTGGTGGACACTGGCTCATCCAACAATATAATCATGACTGTGGCATTAAAACATCTTAAGCTGCTAGCATCCCACATTGTGGCATCCACCTACACTCTTCGAGCATTCAACGATGCGTTATGCTCGACGGTTGGCACAATTGTCCTGCCCATCCAAGTAGGACAAAAGACCATTCCTACGTTGTGTCACATCCTTGAGGGTGATATGGCCTACAATATCTTGCTAGGCCGGCCTTGGATTAGGGACATGAAGTGTGTCCCTTCGATAGCCCATCAATGCCTCAAGTACACATATGAAGGGCAAGTACATGTAGTCCCAGCAGACTTAGAGCCCTTCAAGTTTTGCAATGCGGTGCAGCTGATGCCACAATCGACCCTCCCATCGACACATTTGGACTTTCAATTGAATCCATCCACTCAGGGTCCGATTCTGCCTACATCCCCGCTGTTGAGTCCCTCAAGTAACCGACCTAGCCCATCTTCATCATTTGTCCCTTCACCAACAATGCCACCTATGGTGGCCACACCGAAGGACAATGGGAAGAAGCCCCTAGAGGAGGCACCACCATTAGTCTCAACCATCTCTACCGAGGAGGTGCCCAGCCGAATGGAAGTCGAGACACCTGGTTCACCCAACATGGAGTGGACTCAGGGAGAACTCCCATTCCCTCCCCCTCAACCGTCGATGATTACCATTGAAATGGCCAATACGGGCCTGGGGGAGTACCTAGTGCAGAACATTGTGGCAACACCCACACTCGAATCCATGCAAGACATGGGGAGACCTCGCCTCCCCATCGGCACTATCTTCCCTTTAGGTTACCCACCAAATCAGACAAACTTTGTATATGGGGGCCTCGAGAACGACCTGGAACCCTACCTACAAGAGGAAGAGGACGAAGAGCCATTTGCTGAGAATGTTGACTATCTGTCCAACCCAGACTTCGCCTTGAAATACCTTGGCCAATGTAATTGGCATGGATATGGATTGGGCAGATATGAACAAGGAATGCGCGTTCTTTGTCAACCAAGATACCAGATGCCATATGATAAATCAGGAGTAGGGTTCAACCACCCTTTGCCCCTTGACATCTTGGTAGAAACCATGCAAGGCCTAGGTCTAGGCAACAAGGATGGGTTGGCACAAGATCCATATGCCAAACCCAACACAACATACACAATGGGGGACTATCTCCCATGGTTAACAACAAACCTTGTTGACCTCAACAACCCTTCCCCTTTGATCGAGAAAGGGGAAAGTTCAAGGGATAACCTCCAAGAGGGATATGAACAAGATCAAGGAGAGTCTTCTGAAGATGAGTCAGCTTATGAGGTAGCACCCTGGGACCCTTTTGAGTCCGATAGTAATCACTCGCAAGTGACGCCCATTGATGACTATCAGGAGAACTTCGAGGCAATGTTCCCCCTTAATGTTCCACTCGGGCAATTGCCACCTCAAGAGAATCCAGCCCTCCCGTAGAGAGCGGAACAACCCGGATGGGACCAAATCAACATGCTCGAACAAAATGAGCCTCCCATGCCGGCCATAAGGCCAAGTGATCAAGAAACGCCTAGTGGGAGGCTATACCAACAAGAAGAGCACATAGTTGTTGGAGCCAATGAAGGCCTATGGATCTCCGATAGCGATTATGAGGATGAGACTGAGATGGCATATCTCAACCATATGAGGCAACAAGAATACCCCATGGACATCGATGGTATGTTTGAACATCTAAACATGGGGCCAAGGCATAGGTGGCATTTGAACCAAGAACAGTTAAACCAAGTGCTTCATCCACCACTTCAGGCATACAGAGAGCACCTCCCACCCAGAGACCCTATAGAGCCACCAGTGCCAAGGGTAGACCCTGTCCTTCTATCCACACATAGGGCCGATCCTTTTGTGCCAGTACCCACAGAGCCAGATCCGGGGTACAAGGATCACCAAGGATGTCCGAGTCAACACCCGCATGGTAATGGAGACCAAATTCATTCCATCAACATGATCTCCATTGACTTAACCACCCCCATCCACAACCCAGCCGATCCAACATGACCATTGTATCTAGACCTAGATGCCATAGACTGGGATCATGCTGACTCACCACCATCCCCATCAGAGTACTGGCCTTGCGGTGGGATGTTCCATTTCACCCCAGGACCAGCTCAGGATATCTTCCATGCTGAAGAGGAACCCGACATTCCCAACGTAGATCTAAATTCAGCGAATGATATCCACCTGATCCCAACTCCACACCAGTTGGAGGATGGATCCCACATGTCAGTCGAAGAGACGATTGACGTAGACATCGGTTCTGATCCAATGAATCCGCAAGTCATCAAGCTAGGGGTAAGTCTATCCCCCGAAGAGCAAGCCGATTACATTGCCCTTCTCAAAGAGAAGAAGGAGGTTTTTGCATGGTCCTACAAAGACATGTCGGGGCTAGACCCATAGCTAGTCACGCATAATTTAACGCTTGATCCGACAATCAAGCCAGTCAAGCAAAAGCTACGTAAGATGCACCCAACAGTGGCCTTAATGGTCAAAGACGAGCTACAAAAGTTGTTGGATGCATAGTTTGTCATCTGCATGGATTACCCACCATGGTTGTCCAACATGGTACCCATCAAGAAGCCAGATGGGAGGATTCGCATATGCACCAATTTTTGAGATTTAAACAAAGCGAGTCCCAAGGATGATTTCCCCTTGCCTAGCATCGATGCATTGGTAGACGCTACAGCAAGCCATGAAATGCTTTCCCTCATGGATGGTTTCTCGGGATACAACCAGATTCGTATCAATCCCGATGATCAACTAAAAACGGCATTCACGATGCCTTGGGGGACATTTTGTTATAAGGTCATGCCCTTTGGCCTTAAAAATGTTGGCGCCACCTACCAACGCGCTATGACATACATCTTCCATGATCACATGCATAAAACTTTGGAAGATTATATGGATGATCTGTTGGCCAAATCTCTTTTGCGCCAAAATCATCTCGATGACCTACGCAAGATCCTTGATCGCCTCATCGAACACAAAGTTAGGCTAAACCCCAAGAAGTGCGTATTTGGCATCACATCTGGAAAACTCTTGGGTTTCATAGTCTCAAAATGAGGCATCGAGGTAGATCCAAACAAAGTCAAGGCAATCCTTGAGATGCTTCCCCCAACCACCATCAGGCAGCTAAGAAGCTTGCAGGGTAAGGTCACGTCGATCAAGCGCTTCATAGCGTAGTTATCTGACAAGTGCCGACCCATGAATAAATTATTACACAAGGGGGTAGCATTTCATTGGGATGACGAGTGCCAGTCAGCCTTCGATGACATCAAACAATACTTGGCTTCGCCACCAGTATTGGCACCACCTAGACCAGGAGTGTCGTTCTACTTATACATCTCAGCTACTGAGGTGGCACTGGGTGCCATGCTAGCCCAAAAAAATGAATTACATAAAGAACAAGCTAATTACTATCTTAGCCGCACCCTGGTCAGTTATGAACTTAACTATGCATACGTTGAGAAGCTATGCTTGGCAGTGGTATTTGCCACCAAAAAGCTATGCCATTACATGTTGAGCAATACGACGTATGTTGTGTCTAAGGAGAATCCATTGCGGTACATGATGAGTCATACTTATCACAGTAGTCGCACGACGAAATGGATCATGTTGTTGACGGAGTTTGACATCGAATTCATTGGACAAAAGTCCATCAAAGGTCAAGTCATCGTCGATCAACTAGCAGAGGCTCCTCTCGAAGATGATCAACCTCTGACCATAGAGCTACCCGATGATGGGGTCTTCCATGTCTCGAAATCGCCAGATTTTGAAGAGCCTGAGTCACAGGCCGACATAACCTTATTCTTCGATGGTTCTAAATGTGAGCAAGGGGGTGGCACGGGAATCATATTTTTCACACCGCAAGGGGCTCCAATGCCTTTATCATTTAAACTTGATTTCTCGTGCACCAATAACAATGCTGAATATGAAGCCTTGCTCATAGGTCTTCAGACAACCATCACCATGAACATCAAACGCTTGAATATCTTTGGTGATTCATTGTTAATTGTCAACCAAGTGAAAGGGGTATTCCAATGCAAATGCCTAGTTCTACAGGCCTACAAAGCCCTTGTGGACAAATTCCTGGCAAAGCTTGAATGGTACGACATCGAGGCACTCCCTCGATCATCGAATCATTTTGTGGACACTATGGCCTCCTTGGGGTCACTAATCCCGCAAGACCCTTCTGGTGAGATGACAACCATTCAAGTCAAAACATTATCGCAATCCATGATGGAGCGTGCAAGCTCTGACATAACGCCAGGAATCCACCTGATCTAGATTGAACCATCTCAGGATAGGTTCTCTCGAATCCATGATAGTCTGAATCATGCCAACTAGGGGTCTTTGTTCTCCCCAACCCCTCTTAATAGCAACACAACGCTATTTCTACAAGTTCTTTCCCGCTCAACTTTTGCTAGGGATGAACTTCAAGAGGGATCGGTCATTCATACCATCGAGGTTTCTGATCGGCGAGGATTGGTACACACCCATAAGAGACTATCTCAAGTTAGGTAGCCTCCCACTTGGATTGTCGCACGCCATGAAAATATCACTCAAACAGAAAGCGGCAAAGCATGTCTTGCTAGGAGACATTTTGTACCGTCGAAGCTACGAAGGGATCCTCCTCCATTGCTTGGACCAGCAGGAGTCCACTTGGGCGATCACCCAAGCGCACGATGGTACATGCGGTGGCCACTTCAGTGGTATGGCCATCGCAAAGTGCATTCTTCGCATGGGCTATTATTGGCCATATTTAGAGTGAGATTGTTGTGCATATGTGTGGAAGTGCATGAAGTGTCAACACCATGCTAACTTGACACATGTACCTTCTCAAGCCTTGCAGCCGATCCAATCGGCTTGGCCATTTTCATAGTGGGGCTTAGATCTCATCGAAAAGATCTCCCATGTGTCGTCGAGTCATCACACGTTTATCATAACGGCCACGAAGTACTTCACCAAGTGGGTGGAAGCAATTCCGCTTACCTCTACGACTGGGCCCCGCATTGCGGAGTTTATTTTACATAACATCATATGTCATTTTGGTATTCCATCCAAGATCATCTCGGATAATGGGACATCATTTAAGAACAAAGATGTGCGTGCTTTGACAACAAAGTACAAAATTTAGCACAGTTTTTCAACACCCTATTATCCGTAGGCAAATGGGCAAGCAGAGGCGTCAAACAAAATGCTAGTCGCCATCCTTAAAAAGATGGTCATAGATAATCATAAGGATTGGCACATCCAAATACCACTTGCCCTATGGGCTTATCGCACTAGCATTCGGACGCCCACTGGGGCAACTCCATTTTCATTGGTGTATGGCTCCGAGGTCGTCATGCCTCTCGAGTTGGAAATACCCTCCCTACGCATATCAATGCAAGAGTTCATCGATGATGACACTGCATGACAAGCCCGGTTAGACCAGCTTACGTTGCTCGATGAACGATGCATCAATGCTCTCGAGCATTTACGTATCTATCAAGAGCGACTTAAGAAAGCATATAACATGAAAGTTCACCTAAGGGACTTTCAGGTTGGTGACCTGGTCTTAAAAGAGAACCAACAAAATTCTAACTTGTCGCCCCATTTAAGGGACAAGTTCGCGGCAAATTGGTTAGGTCCTTATGTAATCGATAGTAAAATAGGACCTGGAACATACCGACTCACCTCTCTTGAAGGAATCAAGGAACTAGAACCCTTGAACATCAGTCATTTGAGGCCATTCCACATTTAGAGAGCCATAGCCCACCCCAAAAGCCCCAAGGGTTCCCACAATCGCTTGGTCACCCAAAATGCCCCAAAGGTATCCATAATCCCTTTGGTCAAACCAAAAGCTCCAAGGATTCCCACAATCACTTGGTCAACCTAAAACGCCCCAAAGGTATCCATAAACCCTTTGGTCAAACCAAAAATCCAAGGGTTCCCACAATCGCTTGGTCAAAAATAAATATTCAAAAACAAACAAAAACAACAGATAATCAAAAAAATTGCATCTCACTTTCATGCATATTCTTAACAATCAAAACACAAAAAAGAAATGAAAACTGCATTAGGCATCGCATACATACATTGCATATTTGTTGGTCATACATGTCAAAAGCACCATAGACTGTAATTACTCGGAAATTCCATCATTTTTCCAAATTCAGTCCATTTTGTAAAAAGATCCATCAAAAATAACACCCTTTGCATTTTTGCCATATCATAGTCAGTTGTCTTCTAATGTCTTTAGGGTTTTTCGTCATTCAACTGTCTTTAGATTTCTAGTCAAATGTTGTACAAAGTCAGACCGATTTTTACAAGGTAGAGTTTTACTTGGATCACGCCTTGTTACATCACATCCCAACACAAGCTTAAAACACATAAAAATTCCCAAGTTGTGTGAATGCAAGATGAAACCTACAAAGCGAGTCTAGGGTACCATAGGTGAAAGGTTATCCTGCTCATCCCCCTATGCGAATGGTTCAAGAATGCTGAGAATTGACAAAAGGACAAGCTCTTCCCCATCCAATTCCCCATAATAAATAGTGGTTTTCACCACTATCAAAAAATCCCAAACACCTTTGGTCCCCAAAGTCATAAGGATTCATACTACACGTCCCTGAGAAGGATGGGTAGTCATCCCCAAGGCCTAAAAGGATCAATGCCATTCACAAGAAAAATCCCAAAAGTCCACCATCAAAAATCCTGAAACACCTTTGATCCCCAAAGTCGTAAGGATTCATACTACACGCCCCTGAGAAGGATGGGTAGTCATCCCCAAGGCCTAAAAGATCAATGTCATTCCAAAGCAAAATTCCCAACCACCTTTGATCCCCAAAGTCGTAAGGATTCATACTACACGTCCCTGAACAGGATGGGTAGTCATCCCCAAGGCCAAAAGGATCAATGCCACTCACAAGCCAAAAACCCACGAGCTCAACTTGGAAATCAAAATGCCAAATCTAAATCCTCAAAAGGCAACAATAAAAAAAATAATAACAGTGGTTATCACCACTACTCAAACCCCTTGCTCAAAAAAAAAAAACAAAAGAGAAAAATAAACAGTGATTTTCATCACTATGTATGAGAGCAAGTATCCCAACAAGTTGAGCAACCGAAAGATGCCTGAGCTTGAATCCCTAGAATTCTCAGCATTTGAAGAACCATTTAGGTGATCCTCATTATGGGTTTGGTGGATAGCCTACCTGGCAATGGCGGTATCCTAAACACATGACGATATGTCTATCACATTAGCTTTGCGTGTGAGTAGACCAATGTTTGCATGTGGATGAGCTAGCTTATGGTATCCTAGATTGCCCCGTGGATTAATCTTACTAAATACAACAAAGGAGTTAGTGGAGCTAATTAGGTGATCCTCGGTATAGGTTTTGTGGACAGCCTACATAGCACTGGCGGTATCCTTACGAATACCACATAAACGAACTCAATCGCACACACAGGGATGTGAAATAACTTGGTCAAACTCAAGTCTGATTCGTACCTTGTTCGAAAGTCTTGTAAGATAATGTACAGTCTTGATTAGTTAGTTAAAACATCCGAGTCTCAAAAAAACCTTAACTACATTTTAAAACAATTGTCATACATTTCATTATCACCATCAGAAATAACAAAACAAAAATTACAAATGCAAAGTTATTTCATAAAGCAATCACATAGTATAGAAAGCCAGTTAATCCTGTACAGTCTATGGTGCCACCACCTGCATACATACCAACAAATCATTTCATCCATTCCATATGCATACATCCATATAGTTAGAAACATCCATAATAACATATGCATACATCAACATAAATAAATGTGCATAAAAGAGCAATAAACCATAACAAGTAAATAATCCAAAAAGAGAGTCATGTATATATTAAGTCAAAAATGCCCTCAGGCTACAATAAGATGGTCCTCCGACCTCACAAAAAAATCAAAAACTCAAAATCCCCAAAGCCTAGGGAGTCGGCCACCATGATCACGCAGGATCGGTGCGACTGGAACTACCCCTAGTGGTGTGGGTCCTATGGGACCTCTCAGGGCGGTTGCTTCCAGCCCTCGCATCATGCCCACTAACGCTACCCTCACCCACTCACTTGCGACAAGAGGATGCAGACTGCTCAGTCTCACTGCCTCTCGTACGGCATGATGATCCACCTCTAGTGAGCTCAGGTAACTGTCCATCGAGGCGGATAATCTCGGCCTCCAACTCCACCCGGCATCGACCCCACTCCACATCCCATCGATGGTACGCAGCCAATGCATCATCTCGCTATGCCAACTGAGCCCATAGGAGATCCCTCTCAACGTTGTGCTCCTCATCCCATCTTCGTAGTAGGTCCTCCAATCGTGCTATCTCAGCACGAAACCTAGCCTCCATATCCCTTGGGACTGCCTGAGGCATGGGCATCTTCGGGATGGCATGCTACTCCGGCACCCATTGCTTCAAGACGTCTTGTGTATCTGGTTGCTCCGAAACCCCTAAATCATCCCTAGTCAAGTCATCTACCTCCACCATATCCGCATCATCGAGCGGAGCCCCCCAACCCTCCACCGGTGCCTTCGCACCCCCATCGCCTACTACTGCCGCATCCGGACCTCCTAGAGGCCCCTCACCCCACCATCGTCGCATCGTCCACCACTGGTCATACTCTATAGTCACCCTAACATTGTCCACATCGGGGACATCAATCATTGCATCAGACTCCTCACCCAATGGCTCAATAATCGGCCAGGCTAGAGTCCTCTCATCACCCCGACATTGATAGATCAAGGGCTCACTAAGAAATCCCTAGTGCACCCCAAACTGTCGAGTCACCTAGACATATGGGAAGTACTCCTGCTCTGTCCCATGTCACCTGATCAACCATCTCCCCCTATGCACTTGCTAGAGCCACTCTCCAGCCTTAGGCCAGGCTGGATAGTCTCGGTATGGCCGCCAACACACCTCCCCTAGAGCAAGATGTGAGAAGGCATCAGTATAGTGCCCTACGACACCTGCCCATCACCGACTCTGCCCGTGCTCCTCCGACCTCCACCATAGAGCAGCATACCCAATCTCCCTATCCACCATCTCACCTTGAGTAGTCCAAGGCAACCCCTATGGCCGCTCCACAGCTATGTGCTGCCACCCCCAACACTGCAAAAGATAGCTGCACCCGATCCCCTTCCACCTTCGACAGTGGACCTCGTACAACTCATCGTAAAGCTGTGCCAATAGTGTCTGACCCCACCTCATAATAAGTGGCACTATTATCGGGCACTCCACCAGTATGAACACCACCTCAAGCAGGTTCCAAGGGAACCTCACACTTGAGGAGTCGGGAAGCAGCATGTTGGAGATGAGGGTCATGAGCAATGCATGCCTCACCCCCAAAATGCCCTTCTCCAGCCACCACCACACCAAAATCCTGCCAATCAGGAAGTCTGCCTCTACCCTCTCCATAACCCTATCCACCCCCATCTTGGCTGCCTGCCCAAAGCACCATGTCAGCACCACCGTCCGTTGATCATGGGGAGTCATCCGAATGGGCAGTCCGTCTATCAAAATCCATAGAATATGATACACGTCCTCCAAAGTAACCGTCATCTCCCCTATTGGGAGATGAAAGGTGTTGGTGCGGGGATCCCACAAATTGATCAAGGCAGTTAGATATGCCCGATCCCCCACCACAAGCTCCAACCGCGTCACCTTCTTGAGCCCAAGGGCATCAAGCCACTCCCAATCCACAACTGTTAGTGCCTCCCGGGCATCAAAGAACACAGTCGGCTGGCGGTGCCGACTCCTAACAACCTGCAAAACACAAACACAATAAAACAAAAAAAAAAAATTAGGGTTTCAACCTTAATTTAAACAAAAACATTCAAATAAATTGTACAAACAAAAAAAATAAAAGTACAAGAAAAACAAAAGTATAGAAAAACTGTACAGCAACAGTACAGATCACTCAAATAAACTTTATAGATGAAAAATAAAAGTATAAAATTGTACAACCAAAGTACAGATAAATCAAATAAACTATACAATCAAGAACAAAAAATGCAATAAAACAAATTCATCCTAGGGTTTTTAACCTTAAGTGTGAACCAAAAAAATCAAATATAACATAAAACTATACTAGGGTTTTTAACCTTAAGTGTGGACAAAAAAATCAAACAAAAACATAAAACTCATACTAGGGTTTTTAACCTTAAGTGTGAACAAAAAAATCAAACAAAACAAACAAAATCAACCTAGGGTTTCGACCTTAAGGTGAACAAAAAAAAACAAAACAAAACAAAACATAAACAAAAACATCACCCTAGGGTTTCGACCTTAAGGTGAATACAAAAACAAAAACATAATACAAACACAAAAATTAATACTAGGGTTTCGATCTTAATATTAACACAAAATAAAAACAAAATAACGCAAAATAAAAACAATTATGTGCAAGTTTTTTAACTTCATATAAAGCAAAAACAAATAAAAGCAGATAGAATGAGCGCCTACCGGTCTCTCCTCAGCTTCACCACTCGAATATCCGGTCCTTGCACTCATGGTGTCCGTGAAATCTTGACAACGCTCCGCTATGAAAACTCGCACTCCTCCTCCTCACTGCTCCAAATCGCCAGAAAAAAAGGTTGCAAATGAGCCCAAAACCTAGTTTTGGTCCTTTTATAGGTTTTTAGGCATAAAATAATTCCACCCTAGGATGAGCACTCTAGTTAGCGCTCATCCCACCCTGGGATGATTACAAAGCAAGAAAAAAAAGCAACAAAAATAGAATCCAAAAAATGCACCAAAAATAGCAATAACTTTGCCGAATAAAGGTGCCTTTGCACCTGACATTATTGGCATGAAACACCAATGTCGGGACCACAAATTATCACTATCCTACTCCCTAAGAAGGCTACCATATCCGGATCACTCCATAGGAGGACGTAATTTTGACAATTTCAACCTCAATCGGCATCACAAAAAGGATCAAAACCCACCAACAAACAATAATAACTCTGCCGAATAATGGTGCTTTTGCACCTGACATTCTTGGAATTAAACACCAATGTCAGGACCACAAATTATCACTATCCTACTCCCTAATAAGGCTACCATAGCCAAAAAATTCCATGGGAGGATGAATTTTCGACAATTTCAACCTCAATCGACGTCACAAAAAGGATCAAAACCCACCAAAAAATAACAATAACTCTGCTAAACAAAGGTGCCTTTGCACCTAACATTATTGGCATTAAAAACTGATATCGGGACCACAAATTATCACTATCCTACTCCCTAATAATGCTACCATAGCTGGACCACTCCATGGGAAGGAGGATTTTTGATAATTTCTACCCCAATAGGCGTCAACAAAAAGGGTCAAAACCCACCAAAAATAGGTCCGATTGCTAGGAAACTGCACGCGTTCAACGAAAAACAACTGAAGGCACCCTTAAAAATGTCATCTTGGGTCAAGCGACTCATAAATTTTCTCATTTTGGTCATTCCCTCATCAATTCATCGCTTGAGGGGGTAGTCACACTTAGTCACCACATCAACAAATACACACCCAATCAAGGAAATGACATGCATTCAAAGAATCATTGACAAAGACAATCACACTCCTACTTGGGGCATCAAACAAGCAATAATCACAAGCTGAACAAACACTTGGAATTCTAGAAGCATGAAGACAAGGTTCCTCAGACAAAATGTTGTGCCCTTTGCTTATTCATGACTGAACAATGTCCAAGATCAAGTACACCTCACAAAAAAGGTTACACTTGAGTTAAGCTCCTTAGCTTTTCAGAAGCAAGGATTCAAGAATGTGTGCCCTTTCCATCCTTGGGGTATCAAAATTTGGTTAGGATACTAAGAAACCCTAATCCTTAAGTGCTTTGGTCATCTATTTTTGCTCAGCACTGTGCCACACACAGCGCATCCCAAAAAGGGGCATCTGTAGACACCAAAACAACACCAATCCGATTATGTGACTACACGCACTGACTAAATTAGCATACTTGTTGAGAAGCAACACACCCCCACTGAAAAATGAATTTCCACCCTTTGAAAACTTTGAGCTTTCATTTTTGCAGTAGGGACCCTCTTGATGATTTTCAGTTTTAATCCCAGATTTTTACTTGCCTCTTTCTTCTTCAAGTTTTGCCTGTGTCAAAGCATCCAAGTTTTCTTGCATTCTGGCTTTGTTATCTCAGACTTCACTTTTTACATGCTAGAATCATTCATGGATAAAAAAAGTCTTACACCGGTATGAGAAAAATGCAGAAAACAGACAGATAAATTCATTGGAAATCAAAACTTTCCATTTTTGGAAATGTCGCGATATCGCGACACTTCCATTTATGGAAATGTCGCGATATCGCGACAGGTTTCAAGAAAATCGGCTAAGTCAGAAAAGCGTAGCGAAATCGTGACACTTTCCATTTTTGGAAATGTCGCGATATCGCGACACTTCCATTTTTGGAAATGTCGCGATATCGCGACACTTCCATTTTTGGAAATGTCGCGATATCGCGACAGGTTTCAAGAAAATCGGCTAAGTCAGAAAAACGTAGCGAAATCGTGACACTTCCATTTTTGGAAATGTCACGATATCGCGACACTTCATTTTTGGAAATGTCGCGATATCGCTACCGGTTTGGAGAGAGAATCCGGGTTGTATGGAAATGTCGCGAAATCACGACAAGTTTGGAGAGAGAAGGCGAAGTTGTACGGAATGTCGCGAAATCGTGACATGTTGCATTTTCACGGATGCGAGGAAGAAAAAATGACTAAGGCATGAGAGAGGTCGCGAAATCGCGACATGTCGCATTTTCGCGGCAAGCAAGGTGAAAAAGAAGCTAAGGATGAAAATGGGCGCGATTTCACGACATGTCGTGAAATCGTGACATGTCGCGTTTTCACGACGTCAAAAGGAGAAAAGGAAGCAAGGGGAGAAATGGTCGCGATTTCGCGACATGTCGCGAAATCGTGACGTTTTCAGCAGAGGGAGCCCAGGGAGTACGGACTGTCGCGATTTCGTGACATGTCACGAAATCGTGACAGGTCCAAGTCAAAGCTGCAAGAAGAGAGAAACCAAATTGAAAATCGACTAAGGCATAATTTTGTCGTGAAATCGTGACATAAATGGCAGAAGGGGCCCAAGTGAGAAAGATGTCACAAAATCGCACGTCGCGATTTCGCGACGTCCAAATCATGACAAAGTTGAGAAAGAGCCAAGGCCGGATACGTCACGAAATCGCGACATGGTTTGAGGAAAAGGAAGCAAAGGCCAAAAGGTGTCAACATGATTTCAAATCGTGACAAGGAATAAGCAAAGGGCAGCAAACCAAAGGAATGAGACAACAAGTGAAGGTGTCACGACATGCGTCGCAGTCACGAAATCGTGACATCGAAAAGAAAAGGTAGCCAAGGCAAGGAGCAGGTCACGATTTCGCGACATGTCGTAAAATCGTGACATGTCATGATTTCACGACTTGCGAAGCAAAAAGTTGCAGTTGTTAGAAGAGGGGTCGCGATTTTGTGACATGTCACATTTTCGTGGCCATGTTAGAGAAGCGTTGCACGGTAGGGGATGTCGCGATTTCGTGACATGTCGCGAAATCGTGACATGTCGCATTTTTGCGACCCTAGCAGGAAAGAGCAGAATGCAAGACAGCTGGAAATGGACACGTGTCACGATTTTGTGACACGTGTCAAAGCACTGTAGGCCACGTATCAGATAAATAAGGCCGACATGCAAGTAAACATTAGGGTTTTTAATCTGATTTAATAATTAAGGTCTTGATTTAATAATTTTAAAATGCTAATCCATCTTTTGTCTTTCATGCAGGAAGCCATCTGGCACTTACGGGATAGCGGAGAAATGGCCATAAAGACAAAGTCGAGTGCAAGTTAATCAAAGACAGCCATATTGAAAGAAAAGATGCCGAGAATTGCTGTTTCATCCAATTTTTACAGATCTGGCCGCAAAGAGACTTTACGGTGACTAAGCAGCTGCCCTTTTAATGGAGTATATCGAGAATTGGCCGAAAAATGGAAATATCTACACTCAGTTACCGAAATTTCCCGATGGATGCATTTAATGAAAATTTATGGCAGAATTAATAGCTTGCAGAGATTTTCAACTCGGGGATGGCTCTGCGGAGATGAAATGTCAGAGAAGTGGTGATTCATCCAAATTACCCGAGGGCATTAATGAAGACATTTATTTACGGTTGCGGGTGAATGCAAGTGGCATTCGAATTCTATCTTCTCCATTTATGGCAACTGACTGCACTGATTTGCAGA
Organism: Wollemia nobilis; assembly: GCA_028583015.1. Taxonomy (NCBI): domain Eukaryota; kingdom Viridiplantae; phylum Streptophyta; class Pinopsida; order Araucariales; family Araucariaceae; genus Wollemia; species Wollemia nobilis. The sequence goes on from JAQPPZ010005611.1 coordinate 1,717,286, forward strand.
ATGGTTAAGTTTTATCCGGACTTTGTTTTAAATGGCTTTATATTGTAAAACCCGGGTCCTAGGGTTGAAGATGATAAGACTTAGGGTTTGAGAAGAAGATATTTCTGAAAAGATCAGGGTCTGTCCTGAGTCTATAAATACTTCTTCTCAATGTAATCGCAGGAGGCGAAAACTTAGAAATAAAAGGCTTTTGAAGCAATTTCTTGCAAAGATTGTTAAATACTTTGTTTCTGGACTTGGAGTTGATGTGCTTTTGTTTTCTGTGATAGCATGGCCAGGAGCCTAATCTTTTGCAGATTGTGATAAGTTCATCTTCTTTTGTTATCCGTTTCATTAAAGTTTATTAGATATATGTTGTAAATCGGTGTTATCAAGATTAAATATGTTGTTAGGCTTCATTTGTTCTATTGTATGCTAGGGAAAATTACAGATTTAAGGTTCAAGTCTGTTCTAATTGCTCTGTCCTCACTCGTGCGAGCTAGGCTGTCGGTGAAAGATATCAATTTTAACCGACTTCCCTTCGGTTTATAATTTTCTGTTAGATCTGTTCCATCTCTCGCCTTGTGCTCTTAGTAGAAAGTGATCTTAGAAAGCTGGACACTTTCTTCTTTGATTTGTTCTGTTGTGAAGTCGATAGTATAAATAAAATTGGTAGTTTTGTTTTACAGTTAAGTTTGATAAACTTCTCTTTTTGCCTTACCCTACCCTCTTTGTTTTACCGTGAAATGATCCATTTTTATTTTCTTTTAATTTTGTCTTTTATTTAAATCTGCTGACCCATAAGAGCTAGATCAAAGAATTAATTTTAAATCTGATTGTCAACAAGTGACAATTTCTGAACATTACTGAGCAAGTTCAATGAGCTCGTTGTAAGGTAACAAGAAGTCCATATTGAAGACTATTCCAGAAGTGGAAAAGAGTGAATTGACATTCGACCCGACTCTGTAACTCACACCTTGGATAACCAACTAGATCCTAAAGTGAGTGGGATTTATCCCGTATAAGTGTTATCAGAGTTTTGTGCTCATCCTTCACAGGGTGTGTATAAAAGTCGGACCAACATTTAAAAATGGCGCTAGAAGGAGGGCTTGAACTTGCATTCTTAGTGTGCTTGAGTTGAGAAATCTGACTGTATGTGGTACTTGATGTTGTATTTTATCCAAGGTCCGGTAGCCAATTTTCCTTCCTCCTTAGCCTTTAAAATTTTGTTGTTTGAGTTTTCAACAGAACTTAAACCAACATTTAAAAATGGCGCTAGAAGGAGGGCCACAGTGAAATCCGGTCAGTATTGTAAGTTGTCAGTACAATTTTTAAAATTGCTAGAGAAGACCTCAAGTTCAGTACTCTGTTAAGGATTGTAAGTTTGTAAGTGCTTGTGAAAATCTGGATTCTACATACAGGGTAACAAGGTCCCACCCCAGAGCTGGAGAGCTCCTTGTCCCTGAATTAGAAACTCCGAGAAGAAGTAGCCTCAGAAGGGCTAAGTCTCTGTCAGAAATAGTTTTATCACCACTGATAGTTACCCCAACCACAACTCAGAATATCACTAACAACCAAGTAGTGATGGCAAATTGGTTGGGCTCCACTGCTTTGAATATTCTGGGTATAGCCCATGACCTGCCCAAAAATCCGAAAAGATATCTCCCCAGATATAAACATGATGGGACAAGAACTGCAGAAGAACATTTGGTTGCATTCAAGAATGCTTTGAAATTATTAAATGTACAGCATGAGGATGTTGCCTGCAGACTATTCCCGTTCACTCTCCAGGAGGGAGCTTATGATTGGTTTCTAAACCTCACTAATGATTCTGTCACCAGCTGGAATGACTTAGAAAAAGTTTTTGTGTCACAGTTCGGAGAAGTGATAGATCCTAGTATATTGTACCAGCAGTTTTCTGGCATCAAAAGAGAATTAGGTGAATCTATCAGGTCCTATAATGTTAGATTCCAGAAAGCTTATGGCAGACTTACTGGGTATTATGTACCGAATGCTGACCTGGCATTAGAGATCTTTAGAAACTCTCTGGATCCAATGACCTCTGTCTTTTTGAAGAGAGATCCCACTGTTACTAATTTGACAGAAGCTTATAAAGAAGCTTTGATTCTGGAAAGACAGTTGGGACCCCAGCCTTTAAATGCCCAGCAAGTTCCTCTGGTTACACAAGCTGCCCCTGTGTTCAATCCCATTCCACATCAGATGATGCTGCCAGTTTGTCAGACTCTACCATCAGCAAATCCATTGGCTGTAGCACCTGTTGAGAATGTACAGAACCCAGGCAAAGAGGCTGACAATGCAAGAGTTGAAGAAGTCTCCAAAATAGTTCAGAAGCTGGCAAATGATTTCTTGAGTTTTAAAAGGCAAGTTTCTACAGGGGACAACTCCAACAGATATTCATATCAACCGAACAGATTCAACCGGCCCCCGTATGAACCTAATAAAGATTACAAGGGTAAGGCTCATGATGTGAATATTTGCGATTTAGCTCTGCCTAACTGGTGCAGAATACATGCCACTTCTCAGCATGGGGAGTTGGATTGTCTGGAATTTTGCAATGCATTTGAAGCTTTGTCTGGAGATTTGATCTCCCCTGAAAATCAAAGAACTGTTGATGGCCCAAGTTCATCCGGCCACAGTGCAGCTATGGTCCTGGATTCTTTCACTTTCTCGGATGAATCTGAGAATGTAGTTGAAATGCCTATGGATGAGGTGCAGGCTTTCCAGCAGTATAGAAGAGATAATTACAACCTGAGGAACAGGAATCCGGAGCCTAATACTACATCAACCCCTCCGGACAACTCTCACAATGTTCCTCCCGACCCCTCTCCAAGCAATAATCCATCTCCACCAAAGGGAGGAAATCTGAGAGGACCAGATGCTTTTGTCCCTCCACTTAATAAAGGATATAACATAGTGGAGGATATGAAAAATATTAAGGCCAACATTACTCTACATGAGTTGGCACAGATTTCAGAGCAGAGAGACAACCTGATAAAAACATACTCTGGCCCTGCTACTAAACCTGTGGACAAAGGAAAGAAAATAGCAAATGCCAATCTAGCCATGTACAAAGAAAAAACTGAAGTTCCCCCCTTTTTACTGACTGTCCGTATTTTTGGGAAGAACTTACATAATTGTTTGGTAGATTCAGGTGCATCTGCTAATGTTATGCCTTTGGCCATTTGTCGACAGTTGGGTCTCACCCCAATGAAGTCTGAAAGGAGAGTTGTCCAATTAGACAAATCAGAGGTTAAAGTTGTTGGAGAGCTTCAAAATATTCATATCCAATTAGCATCTGAGCCAAGGGCTCAACATAAAATTGAAATTCAGGTTGTGGATATCCCTGTGGGGTATGGGATGTTGTTGAGTAGAGATTGGTCGAGATCTCTGAACGGATACTTGGCAACAGATTTTTCACACATGTGGTTGCCGTGGAAAGGAGTGGCAAATCAATTACGGGTTGAAAGAGAACCTAGGTACAAGCATACAATTACAGAATACAATGCAGAGAATGAAACTGTAAATATTGCGGAGGTAGATATTGGAGTCTACAATTTAACAACGGGACAGATTAACAAGTTTAATAAAGCTCATCCTGTACATACTAATGAAGTCTGGACACTTCATGTGGATGGGGCTAGATCTAAACAGGGTTCTGGAACAAGGGCAGTCCTTAAAGGGCCTGAAAGTCAGACATATTTTATGTCTTACCGCCTACAGTTCCCTTGTACAAATAATTTAGCAGAGTATGAAGCTCTGATTTTAGGTTTGAAATTTGCATTGGACAAAGAAGCAAGAAATATTCAAGTTTTTACTGATTCAGAATTGGTGGCAAATCAAGTCAAGGGTAAATTCCAGTGTAAAGCATCTTATTTAAAAGGATACAAACATCGGGCTTGGGATCTTGTAGAAGACTTTGATGCTTTTAATCTGACACACATACCCAGAGAGCAGAATTCACAGGCAGATGTCTTGGCTTCTTCAACTGCAAGTTTAAAACCATTGGAAGAATTTAAATGGAACAAGTTTTCAATTGAGTTAGTCCCTTGTCCTTCAGTTCCAAACAATATAGATAATTTTCAGGTTTTCTCCGATGATCAACAGATTGTAAACTTTTTGCAGAGTACTAACACATTTGAAAATGCTATAATTGATGAGGGCCAAAGGGATACCCCGCTGGAACAGTTAGATGATGATAGGGGAATAATGAGGTTGAAGGACAACAGAATTCCAAAAGGGATGGTGGAGCTGGAGCGGCTCTTTGATGTTGACAAAATCAAGCAAAAGGTGAATTCTGAGGATTATGTGGGTGCCACAGACAGTGAGACTGAAGACCTGAACATGGGGATTGAAGAAGATCCCAGGCACATCAAGTTGGCTAAGAACTCGTGATCCAGAAATAAAAAGAAGTATGATTGATTTTCTTCACAGGTCCAAGGATGTTATGGCCTCGGTCATACAAAGACTTAAAGGTATTTGATCCTAAAGTTTATACTCATATTATACCTTTAAAAGAATTCTGCAAACCTTTCAGGCAAAAATAGAGGCATGTCAATGCTCTGTTAGAGCCCCTCATCCAAAAAGAAGTAGAAAAGCTATTGAGTGCAGCCATTATTTTTCCCATCAGGCATTCTACTTGGGTGGCCAATCTGGTGCCAGTCAGAAAGAAAAATGGAGAGATCCGCCTGTGTGTGGACTTTAGAAATTTAAACAAGGCATCTGAAAAAGATAATTACCCTCTACCTTCCATGGATGAGGTGCTGCAGATTGTCAATGGCTCGGAGATGATGTCTTTCCTGGATGGTTTCTCAGGGTACAATCAGATTTTGGTTGAGAAGGAAGACAGAATGAAAACTGCTTTCACAACTAAGTGGGGAACTTTTGCTTACAAGAGGATGCCATTTGGATTAATAAATGTCGGAGCTACATTTCAACGAGCAATGGATCATGCTTTCAAGGGCCTTATGGGTAAATGCATTGTTGTTTACATGGATGATTTAACAGTCTTCTCTAAATCTCGGTTTGACCATGTAAAACACTTGGAGTCTGTGTTTAATAAATGCAGGGAGTTTGGTATTTCTTTGAATCCGAAGAAGTGCATTTTTGGTGTAACAGAAGGAAAGCTCCTTGGGCACTTGGTCACAAAAGATGGCATTTCCATGGATCCGGGCAGAGTTGAAGCCATATCTGGCATACCATTTCCCAACTCCAAGAAAGAGTTGAGGTCCTTCTTTGGAAAAATTAACTTTGTCAGGAAGTTCATCTCCGGTTTTGCAGAGATAGTCAAGCCAATGAATGACATGCTAAAGCAAACTGCTCAGATTGTCTGGACCACCGAAGCTAAAACAGCCTTCCAAGAAATCAAGACAGCCATCAAACAAGCACCAGTTCTGGTAAGCCCAGACTTCAGTGCAGATTTTTATCTGTACACCTTCTCTTCTGAACATACACTTGCTGCAGTTCTGACCCAACGGAGGGAAACCGGAGAACATCCAATTGCTTTCAAGAGTACCAATTTGAAGGGGGCTGAGCTGAAATATTCTCGTTTAGACAAACAAGCTTATGCCTTGGTGAGAGCGGTTAAGCAGTTCAGGCACTATATATTAAGAAGCAGAATTCATGCTATAGTTCCAGACCCAGCTGTTAAATACCTTCTAAGTCAGAATGAATTGGGTGAATTGAGGGGTAATTGGGTTACAAGGCTGCAAGAGTATGATTTAGAAATTAGGCCTGCAAAATTGATCAGAGGACTTGGTTTGTCCCGACACATTGCCGAAGTACCTATACGGGAAGAAGTTAATCAGTTAAATTCTGAATCTGATGACTGGTATGGAGATATTATCCATCTGCTGCAATTTGGAATTTGCCCGTCTCACTTGAACAGAACCCAAAGGAGAGCATTAAAACTGAAAGCTGCTCATTATCTCCTCAAAGCGGGTAATTTGTATAGAGAGAATTATGCTGGCATTTTCTTGAGATGCATTTCTCGGAGTGAAGTCAATGAAGTCATGTCCAGTTTTCATGAAAAGTTAGGGGCAGGGCATTCATCAGGATCTCGCTATCGCGCATAAAATATTGAGAGCAGAGCTATTATCGGCCTACACTATTTAAAGATGCACATCGGCATGTAAGAACCTCGCCATCGGTGCCAAACTTTTGCAGCCAAAGAGGCCAACCGGGCTCTACCATTGCAACCTGTTGTAATAAATAAACCTTTCATGCAATGGGGACTTGATTTTGTGGGAGTGATTAATCCAAATTCTTCAGCAGGGCATAAGTATGTTCTAACAGCTACTGACTACTGCACAAGATGGGTTGAAGCAGCAGCCACCACAAGAAGTACAGCTCATGAAGTGATTGAATTTCTAGAGTCAAATGTCATAACTAGGTTTGGGGTTCCTCTGAATTTGGTGTGTGATAATGGACCAGCCTTCCAATCATTGGAGTTTGCAGAATGGGCATACCAGATGGGGATAGTTATCAGATTCTCATCCAACTATTATCCCCAAGGCAATGGACTGGCTGAGTCCACAAACAAGAATTTAATGAATGCCATTAAGAAATCTGCAGAAGACAAACCCAGGCAGTGGCATACATTATTGAAATATGCACTTTGGGCTGACCGGATAAAATATAAAGTGGCTCTTAAAACTTCTCCTTTTGCTTTCGTTGTATGGTACCCAACCAATTGTTCCCATCTCTCTGAAGTTACCTACTTACCAATTTGTCTTAGACTATTTTGAGGATCAAGATGATGCGAGAGGCTCGTGTTTTAGATCTAACTAACTTGCAGGATGAAAGACTCCAAGCCCTGGAACACTTCAGTCGGCACCAAGAAACCGTCAAGCGGTGGTTTGACAAGAGGGCCAAAGTGAAAGCTTTCAGACTGGCAGACTTGGTGCTTCTATGGGACAAGGCCCATGAGAAGAAGGGTAAGCATACAAAGTTGCAGCCACTGTGGATAGGCCCCTACCAGATTGCTGAGATTCTGGGTAGTAATGCATTTCGTTTACAAGACCTTGATGGTAATTTTTTGGACCTCCCTGTTAATGGTCAATACTTAAAACATTATTTCTCGGCTGTCCCGTCCAATATATCATTTGAATGAGTCATAAAGAAGTTGTAACATGTGTATACATTGTGAATAACTCTGTAGTTTTATTTTGCTTTAGTTTAATTTTAAATGTCTGTACAATTTTTACTTTTAATGTCTGTACAGTGTTGTTTTAGTTTTCTTTTAAATGCCTATACATTTTTTTAGTTACTTTGCTTTAGCTTTCTTCTAAATGCCTGTATATTTTTTAGTTGTTTATTTTAGTTTTATTCTAAATGTCTGTACAGTGGTTTTTAGTTTTATTTCATAATTGTCTGTCAATTTTAGTCTTTCTTGAAGTTCTGTATTTTATTTCCTTTGTAAATAACCCTACAGTTTTAATTCCTTTCAGGTCTGTACATTTATGTATTCTATTTCCTTTGCTGTCTGTACAGTGTTGTTTCATTTTAAAGTTCTATATTTTATTTTTTTATTTAAGGTCTGTGCAGTTTATTTCCTTTGTAAATAGCTCTACAGTCTTGTTTTATTTCATTTCCTTTAAATGCCTGTATAGTTTTATTTTGTTTCCTTTGTAAATAACCCTGCAGTTTTGTTTTCTTTGGTGCCTGTACAATTTTATTTTAAAGTCTGTGCAGTTTTATTTTATTTTGTTTTTAAAGGCCTGTGTTTATCCTTGGAAGTCTGTACAAATTTCTTTAGCTTTTAAAATTTTGTTCTTTAACCTTTGCCTGAGCATCAATGAAAAGTCAGCCTTCTAAAGATTGTTTCATTCTGAGTCCAGATCCAGTGTTCATTATCACAATTGTGAGATAGTCTGTTTGAACTGAATAGTGGAACTATTTTCTTAGTCAGAACAACAGTGGAAGGATGATTGGATTTTGTGTCTTGCTTGCCACAGTTGTTTTAATTATAAAGAAACTGCTATGTTGTTTGGTTGGAGAAACTCCCGGGGAATCCAAGAAAAGTTGGTTATAAGAGGGGACTATGATTCATGTAATTATTTGAGTATCCATAGAGGCTATCAGTGCCTAGGCTGAAGCAGTTCCAGATTGATGAAATATTAAAAGAACATTGTTATTCTTTCTAAGGCTTTTCAGATGTTGATGTATTTCAAAAGAAAGAGATGAAAGTTGAATTGGCACTCTGTTATTTCCAATATATATATAAAAAAAAAAGAAAAAAAAAGAAAAAAAAAGAGTTATATAATGAAAGAGGCAGCCAAGATTTCAAAAGATGTTTTTCTTCTACCAAGTTGTAGATTCTACCTTACAGTTGTAAATTTGGGTCGTGTAAATCTAAAGGGTAACTCTGTCGGGGCTGTAAAAGGCTAAACTAGTAAACAGAGCTCTACTCGGTTTCCCCTTTTTACAATCTAGAAAAGCTGATCAATCCAGAGTTCAACATTCGATCCAGTCATTCTTGAAGAAAGTTTTATACGCTTGTAATTGCACATCAGAAATCTTCCTTAAGTAATTCAGCCTAGTATGTCCTTGGGAAATTTTAACAACTATCAGTTAGTAGTCAATTTATTTTGAAGAATATCTGTGGCAAGGCAAGATGCATGGTCTATGTTGTTTTGAAACTAGAGTCCTGGGTTCTAAAATAATGCTACTATTTTACCCGTAGATATCGCCATTTGTTGAGAAGCAACACACCCCCACTGAAAAATGAATTTCCACCCTTTGAAAACTTTGAGCTTTCATTTTGCAGTAGGGACCCTCTTGATGATTTTCAGTTTTAATCCCAGATTTTTTACTTGCCTCTTTCTTCTTCAAGTTTTGCCTGTGTCAAAGCATCCAAGTTTTCTTGCATTCTGGCTTTGTTATCTCAGACTTCACTTTTTACATGCTAGAATCATTCATGGATAAAAAAAGTCTTACACCGGTATGAGAAAAATGCAGAAAACAGACAGATAAATTCATTGAAAATCAAAACTTTCCTTTTTTGGAAGTGTCGTGATATCGCGACACTTCCATTTTTGGAAATGTCGCGATATCGCGACAGGTTTCAAGAAAATCGGCTAAGTATGAAAAGCGTAGCGAAATCGCGACACTTTCCATTTTTGGAAATGTCGCGATATCGCGACACTTCCATTTTTGGAAATGTCGCGATATCGCGACACTTCCATTTTTGGAAATGTCGCGATATCGCGACACTTCCATTTTTGGAAATGTCGCGATATCGCGACAGGTTTCAAGAAAATCGGCTAAGTCAGAAAAACGTAGCGAAATCGTGACACTTCCATTTTTGGAAATGTCACGATATCGCGACATTTCAAGAAAACGCTAATCAAAATGTCGCGAAATCGTGACACTTCCATTTTTGGAAATGTCGCGATATTGACACTTCCATTTTTAGAAATGTCACGATATCGCTACCGATTTGGAGAGAGAAAGCCCGATTGTACGGAATGTCACGAAATCGCGACAAGTTTGGAGAGAGAAGGCGAAGTTGTACGGAACGTCGCAAAATCGTGACATGTCACAAAATCGTGACATGTTGCATTTTCGTGGATGCGAGGAAGAAAAAATGACTAAGGCATGAGAGAGGTCGCGATTTCACGACATGTCGCGAAATCGTGACATGTCGCATTTTTACGGCAAGCAAGGTGAAAAAGAAGCTAAGGATGAAAATGGGCGCGATTTCATGACATGTCACGAAATCGTGACATGTCACGTTTTCGCGACGTCAAAAGGAGAAAAGGAAGCAAGGGGAGAAATGGTCGCGATTTCGCGACATGTCACGAAATCGTGACGTTTTCAGCAGAGGAGGCCCGAGGAGTACGGACTGTCGCGATTTCGTGACATGTCACGAAATCGTGACAGGTCCAAGTCAAAGCTGCAAGAAGAGAGAAACCAAATCAAAAATCGACTAAGGCATAATTTTGTCACGAAATCACGACGTCGCGAAATCGCGACATGATTGGCAGAAGGGCCCGAGTGAGAAAGATGTCACGAAATCGCGACGTCATGATTTCGCGACGTCGCGAAATCATGACAAAGTTCAGGAAAGCGCCCAAGGCCCGGATACATCATGAAATCATGACAGTTTGAGGAAAAGGGGGCAAGGCCAAAAGGTGTCATGAAATTGCGACGTCACAATTTTGTGACATCACAAAATCACGACACGCAGGTAAGCAAAGGGCCGCCAGAACCAAAAGAAGAATAGCAAGTGAAGGTGTCACGAAATCGTGACACGAAAAAGAAAAGGAGCCAAGGCAAGGAGCAGGTCACGATTTCGCGACATGTCGCGAAATCGTGACATGTCGCAGTTTCGCGGCATGCGAAGCGAAAAGTTGCAGTTGTTAGAAGAGGGGTCACGATTTCGCGACATGTCGCGAAATCGCGACATGTCGCGTTTTCGCGGCCATGTTGGAGAAAAGAGTTGCACGGTAGGGGATGTCGCGATTTCGCGACATGTCACGAAATCGCGACATGTCGCATTTTCGTGACCCTAGCAGGAAAGCAGAGCAGAATGCAAGACAGCTGGAAATGGACACGTGTCACGATTTTGTGACACGTGTCAAAGCACTGCAAGCCACGTATCAGATAAATAGGGCCGACATGCAAGTAAACATTAGGGTTTTTAATCTGATTTAATAATTAAGGTCTTGATTTAATAATTTTAAAATGCTAATCCATCTTTTGTCTTTCATGCAGGAAGCCATCTGGCACTTACGGGATAACGGAGAAAGGGCCATAAAGACAAAGTCGAATGCAAATTAATCAAGGACAACCATGTTGAAAGTAAAGATGCTGGGAATTGCTGTTTCATCCAATTTTTTCAGATCCGGCTGCAAAGAGACTTTACGGTGACTAAGCTCGCTGCCCTTTTAATGGAGTATGTCGAGAATTGGCCGGAAAATGGAAATATCTACACTCAGTTATCGAAATTTTTCGATGGATGCATTTAATGAAAATTTATGGCAGAATTAATAGCTTGCAGAGATTTTCAACTCGGGGATGGCTCTGCGGAGATGAAATGTCAGAGAAGTGGTGATTCATCCAAATTACCCGAGGGCATTAATGAAGACATTTATTTACAGTTGCGGGTGAATGCAAGTGGCATTCGAATTCTATCTTCTCCATTTATGGCAACTGACTGCACTGATTTGCAGAATGGTTAAGTTTTATCCGGACTTTGTTTTAAATGGCTTTATATTGTAAAACCCGGGTCCTAGGGTTGAAGATGATAAGACTTAGGGTTTGAGAAGAAGATATTTCTGAAAAGATCAGGGTCTGTCCTGAGTCTATAAATACTTCTTCTCAATGTAATCGCAGGGGGCGAAAACTTAGAAATAAAAGGCTTTTGAAGCAATTTCTTGCAAAGATTGTTAAATACTTTGTTTCCGGACTTGGAGTTGATGTGCTTTTGTTTTCTCGTGATAGCATGGCCGGGAGCCTAATATTTTGCGGATTGTGATAAGTTCATCTTCTTTTGTTATCCGTTTCATTAAAGTTTATTAGATATATGTTGTAAATCGGTGTTATCAAGATTAAATATGTTGTTAGGCTTCATTTGTTCTATTGTATGCTAGGGAAAATTATAGATTTAAGGTTCAAGTCTGTTCTAATTGCTCTGTCCTCACTGTGCGAGCTAGGCTATCGGTGAAAGATATCAATTTTAACCGACTTCCCTTCGGTTTATAATTTTTTGTTAGATCTGTTCCATCTCTGCCTTATGCTCTTAGTAGAAAGTGATCTTAGAAAACTGGACACTTTCTTCTTTGATTTGTTCTGTTGTGAAGCTGATAGTATAAATAAAATTGGTAGTTTTGTTTTACAGTTAAGTTTGATAAACTTCTCTTTCTGCCTTACCCTACCCTCTTTGTTTTACCGTGAAATGATCCATTTTTATTTTCTTTTAATTTTGTCTTTTATTTAAATCTGCTGACCCATAAGAGCTAGATCAAAGAATTAATTTTAAATCTGATTGTCAACAAGTGACAATTTCTGAACATTATTGAGCAAGTTCAGTGAGCCCGTTGTAAGGTAACAGGCAGTCCATATTGAAATCTATTCCAGAAGCGAAAAAGAGTGAATTGACATTCGACCCGACTTTGTAACTCACACCTTGGATAACCAGCTAGATCCTAAAGTGAGTGGGATTTATCCCGTATAAGTGTTATCAGAGTTTTGTGCTCATCCTTCACAGGGTGTGTATAAAAGTCGGACCAACACATACATACCCCCTAGGGCAACCTCCAGAGGTTAAACTGTGGTCCTAACCACTCCCAAATCAGTTTTGGAAGGTCAAAGGTCAATTTGGCACCTTTTAAGCACTTTTCTACCTACTCGTCCCACCCTGGGACGATTAGAATCCTATTCGTCCCACCCCGGGACGATTAGCAGCAATCATCCTAGGGTGAGATGAGTAGCAAGTTTGATTGGAAAAAAGTCAAACCTCAATAGGTCCGCCACTCAACTGTTCCTTCAGATCATGCAATTATGAGGAACAAATTCAAATTATAGAGAGGGACTGTAGTCAAGCATGCCCTGATCATGGAGGCCTCATGCAAGGAGACTCTAAATCAGGGAGGAATATTCTCTCCCCCAAAAAAGGTATGGTAAGCCAAGTGGTGCCCTCGCATGTGTATTCAAAGGAGACCCCTGAAGTCTATAAAATTGTGAGCATCATCACCCCAAAAAAAGGACAAAGATGGGGCATTTTGAGCCACAGAGTGCTGCCAAATTATACCCACATTCCCATTTGTGCTTCTTACATCCCTAATTTCTCTTTTGGAAGAGAGGTTATCGGGTGAACACTAAGAATGCAATCCCAACCCAAAACCCAAGCAATCGGCCACAATCCCACACCAAATTCATTTAAAAAACCCCCTAGGAGGTTTTGGACCCATCCCAAGTGGATTGGTGTCAAAAACTAGACCCCAAACAGTGGATGTCCTGCCCCCGAGCGCCCCCTAAACTACTGCGGTCCTAATCGTCCCAACCCAGAGTGATTAGCAATCTATGAATGCTTTCTTCACTATTATTTTTGAATTATGTTATATTTGGTTTACTTATGCTTCTTTTCAAGTTTCATTTCATTCTGACCTGTTTTGACCTTGTTTTTATCATTTTATGCGTTTACTAACCTACATGGAGCACATTCAGATATGGGAAAATCTGGGAAGAATCTGCCAAATATGACCTTCTGGGTCATCCCAAAATGTCACTTTTTGTCTAACCCCAAGTTTTTAGGAATTTTGGAGGTCTTTGGAAAAGACATTTGCAAGGTCACTTTTGCATGTTTTATGACAATCATAATCGTCCCACCCCGGAGCGATTAGAAATCCATGCATTATTTCCTGATTGTTATTTTTGCAATGTGTCTTTGATGATGTTTATATGCTTTTATCAAAGTTTTAATTCATTATGACATGTTCTGACCATCATTTTGCTATTTTATGTATTCACTAGCCGGAGGCCCTAGGGATTGCATGTTTTTCCCTCTATCCGCATATGCTATTAACTATTTGCTATTTCTCTGAGCATAGGATCTCACCACTAGGAAAATTGAAGGGGCATCAAGGAACACACAAACACACGGATGCAAGTAGCGACAACGTTTGGCCCACCCATTTCAAATGTGGGCATGCAGAGGACACTGGAAGCGTATCATCCATTGATGTAATGAACTGTATCAACCATTCTAAGCCCTGGAAGGGGGGAGACATATTGTAACTAGATTGAAAGCAACATTAATAAAAAGAGGCCCCACTTTTCTTTGTTTTCTAACATCTCACGTCTTTCCTTCATGCATTGCTTTTCTCGCATTTGTAGGACTTAGCATTTTTATATCAATTTCATTTGCATCATAATTTGGCGCGTCATCACCCCACATTCAGCTTTTAGACTTCATAATGGAATAAAGTGTCTTTTATTGTTTATCTTGTTGTCAATTTATTGCATTTCATACATGTTGTTATTATTTTCACTATTACACTAGGATTTCGATCGAGTGTGAGCCTTTATGGTGGTTATAGGGGCCAATCGAGGAGAAATTTTAATTTTATAGAATCTACTTGAATACCTTTGGCATTGATGATGAAGCCAAGGTAGTAAATGGATGTTTACCCAAAAGAACACTTAAGAAAATTGACATACAATTGATTCTATTGGATAATGGAAAGAACATGCTCAATATGCTCCAAATGTGCTTGCCATGTAGGAGAAAATATAAGAATGTCATTAAGATAGATAATTACATAGCTATGCAAAAAATCATGGAAAAATTCATTCATTAACCTCATAAAAGTAGCAAGAGCATTAGTGAGGCCAAAGGGCATAACAAGCCACTCAAACAAACCCATCTTAGTCTTGAAAGTAGTTTTCCATGTATCTTCATCCTGAATGTGGACCTGATGGTATCCACTCTTAATATTAATCTTACTGAAACACTTGGCATCCTGAAGTTGGTCTAAGAGATCATCAATGCAAGGGAGTGGATATCTATTTTTATAGTAATATTTTTGAGTGATTGAAAATCAATACAAAATCACGAAGTGCCATACTTTTTGAGAACAAGACGAATAGGAGAGGTACAAGGGGAAATGTTGGATTTTATGAATCATTTGGTTAATAGGTCATGAAGTTGTTTCTTAATTTCATAATATTGCAAAATTGATTGCATGTATGTGGGTGCATTAGGAAGAGGTGTTGTTAGAATTATGTCAATGTTATGATTAATGGCCCTATCAGGAGGTAAATAAGTTGGCTCCTAAAAGAAAGAGGTATATTTTTATAATAGTTTATTAAGTGTTGTGGGTTGAGTGGACTTAGAAGCTTGTGTTGAATATTTCTTATATTGTGGATGAATGAATATGAGTGCAAGTGCTTGTGGTTGATTTTTGGCTTTTTTGGCTTGATGGCAAGTAAGAAAGAGATTAGTGGTGTGCTTGGTAGATTCAATGAGATAGTACTTATTATCTTGTTGAAGTGTGTATGTGTTTTTATAAGCATCATATGTAGCATGCCTATCATATTATTAAGGCTTAACAAGCAATAACCCACAACAATCCATTGGTGTCACATCACAAGTGACCTGATCCTTGAACTTAGGATAAAAAGCAAATGCAATGGTGCATGTGTGTGTGATATCTAAAGTGGTGTGACTATCCTTCCACCCAAGATAGTAATAATAAGGATGTGGTGTTGTAGGAAACTTGAGCCTATTAATAATGGACTTCACAATCAAATTCTTTTATGAGCCAATTTTAATGATACAATTAACGACAAAATTATGAAGAAAATGGGCACACATGATGAACTGATTGTCACGATCACCTACAGTGGAATGATGATTCATAAATGTTACATGATTTATTTTTCCCCTTAACTCCTTATAAACCTATCCCTCACTAGTAGTCTTGATACGGTTATCACATGTTCCCTCATCATACTGTACAAGTAAAGTCTTCTTCTTAGAATTTTGTAATTATATACATTCATATTTATCTCACCCTTTTCTTTTACAGTAATTACAAAGTTTTTTAGACTTAGCATGAGAAGAAGAAGAAGAAGAAGAAGAAGCATGAAATGTATTAGAAGCAATGGATTGAGTAGAAGTGGGAGTAGAAGAAGAATAAGGGGATAAATGAGAAGGTTTCCTTTGTACCTGTTACTGTGGACGGGATGATTGTGTTGAACCACCAAAAGAGGAGTGAGGTCCTTGGTTTTGTGCAACATAATTCTCCTCCACAAGTTGTGCATGATTGAAGACATCATCAAGTGTAGTGCAAGGAGTATACAATTGACATGTATAGACTAAAGAATGCATAAAAAATAGTTATTTGTTTTTAAATCTCAATTTTATTTAGAGTATAGGCCAAAAGGGAAAATAATTATATATTACAATTGTGATAATTATGGGAAATCTAGTGGATCTACAAGGCTAGGATTCCCATGGTGGTTCTCACTTCAAAATATTGGTGGTGGTTTTCATCATGTGTTAGAATTTCACTAAGAGTGTTTAATAGATTCACTCTAAATATTATGTTTTGTGTGTATATTCAAGAAACGCCTAACTTTAGTTTTTCTACGAGATAAACTAATCAATTATAAAAGGCTCTTTAACTAAGATGTAACATACAAGACATGTGAAATACAAATCTATCCTAGAATGACTCTTTCTTTGAATAATAAAATAAAAATAATATTTTTCCTTTTTCTTTTAAGCAAAAGATAAGAGAATACATATACAAGTCTATCCTAATGCAAACTACATGCACTTTTCTTTCTTACCTAAGTTAAAAAAGAAGATAAAGAAATTATAATAAAACCCAAACTAAAGGTTCCTTTTTTCTTTCCTTTCCTCTTAAGTTTTCTTCTAAGAAAAATAAAAGGAAATACCAAAGGTTCATTGACTTTTATTTCTTTTTTTAAGTGTTAAAATAGAGTAGAAAGGAGCTAAAAGTAAACAAGTAATAAAAATGAAATATTACCAAATGAAACAAAGATAATTACGTATATCAAGGTATAAGGTAGAAACATGCGCTATCTGTTTGACTAGTGATTCCATGATATCACTTCTTAGATCTAAATCATGAATTTTCCAAACCTACAAACATAAAGAAAACTTAGGAGAGTAATTAGATTCTCAAGGGTCTATTAGGTAGAGGAGACTAAGAGCTCTCTTGATCTATAATCATAACTTGAGGTTCCTTTAGATGACCAAATATGCATATAAAAAGAAATTTGATCGAATTTATAGGGAAACATCATGTCAAAGTAGGGTGGGATATGATTTTGATCTAAGAATAGGGAAAACTGAGAGGTGATAGTTATAGGAAGATGGTAAAAATAGAAAACAACTAGAATCATGCCTTGTTTAAGAAGACTATGGTTTTTCCTGAGTGACAAAGTGGTGATGATAGCTTATGACTTACAACATACTAGTCCTAAATGGAAAAATATATGCAAAATTTTAGGAGCCAAAGTGAAAGAAAGAAAAGGGATAAAAAAATAATATAATAGGCAGATTTGTGCCTTGTATATTCAAGGCATGTTTTCATAGTAGAGAGGATAGGAATAAAATAGAGGGTAGTAGGTCAATCCTATGGGGTAGCAAGGTTTCTTGGTATGTCTAAGTGGCTAGAGATATGGGAAAGTGATGATAAAAATAATAGGGATATTATCACGTTACCCCTAATCCATTGAGAGTGGAATCATGCCTAGGCAAAATTAGGCATAATTTTTCCTATTCAAATTTTCTTGAAGCAATTTTTTTTTTAAAGAGAGTACCTCCAATAGAGTTAAATAGAGGAAGGAGAGATGTAAGAATAAATAAATTATATCTACAAGGTATTCAATAGATTAGAACAAAAAAAATCACAAGCAAATAAGAAATTAAAACATAAAAACACATAATAAGTTAGTAAGCATAAATAAAATAAAATAGAAAATTCCAAAGAAGGCTTACAAAGGTATAGTAAAAACCAAAGAGAGGGTGAATATATCTCATAAGCTTACCAATATGACCTACAACCTATATTAAAGAGAACCAAATGAGAGACTGAGTCAGGAAAATTGAGTAGACAAAGATCTAGTACTTCATTAACCAAGAATGCTCATTGCAAAATGAAGCCCCAAGGCCTCATTTTATAGATATTTTAGCCATGGAGGGAAGGGTTAGAGGTATTCATGGTAGGTAGAAAAGGGTAGGTAAGGTGGTTAATTTGAATCTTGCAAATTCAAAAAAGTGTAATCTTGAGAATGCATGTGTAGACACTAAAATGTGGTAAATATAATTAAGCATCCACAAACAATGATCAAATTGACATCATATGGCCCCTTGGGCAGCCCTCAGGAGGCTCATAGTGGTTCTAGCCACTCCAAAAATGTTTTTTGAGGCTACCGGCCCAATTTTGGGAGGTTTTGGCCCAAAATTCACCATCGTACCACCCTAGGATGGTGGTAGATTCCCACCATCCTACCTTGGGACGGTGGTGAGCCATCATCCCAGGGTGGGGCTGTGAGCAATTTTGACCTAGAAAAATTCAAATCTAGGCCAAATGGCACCCATAAACTACAATTTAGCATGCCATATGTATCATGTGGGTCATAGGGCACTGAAGCCTTATGACACACTTCTTAATGAAGGTCCAAAATGAAGATTCTCTTCCCTATCTAGTGCATGTCTCTATTTTGACAAGTGGTGCCTCCTGCCATGCATGTCCTTGCATGCATTTTTGCACATGAGCCTCTTTGGGCTATAAAATGGATTCAATATCCACAAAAACATATATATATATAGAGGAGTTCTAGTTTCCAAGGAGGTTACCAGGTGACTTCAAGAAGGTAATTCGAGCATAAATTTTCATGATTGGGACATCTAAAGTTGGTTAGGTTATCGAGTAATATTAATAATTTTATATTTTGGTCATCTATTTTTTCTTAGCACTGTGCTGCACATAATGCATCTCAAAAAGGGGTATCTGTAGACACTAAAATATGGTAAAACTGATTAAGCAACCACAAAAAATGATCAAATTGACATCATATGGCCCCTTGGACAGCTCTTAGGAGGCTCACAGTGGTTCTAGCCATTTCAAAAAATATTTTTGGAGGCTACCAGCCCAATTTTTGCAGGTTTTGGCCCAAAATTGACCATCATCCCACCCTGGGATGGTGGTGAGCCATCATCCCAAGGTGGGGCGATGAGCAAGTTTGACCTAGAAAAAGTCAAATCTGGGCCAAATGACACCTATAAACTGCCATTTAGCATGCCATATGGAGCATGCATGTCAAAGGGCACTGAAGAGTTATGACACACTTCTTAATGAAGGACTAAAATGGATATTCTCTTCCCTATCCAGTGCATGCCTCCATTTTGACAAGTGGCACCTCCTGCCATGCATGCCCTTACGTGCATTTTTGCACATGAGCCCCTTTGGGCTATAAAATGGTTTAAATATCCACACAAAAAAATATAGATAGGATTTCTAGGATATGCAATGAAGTGCTTTCAATATTTCTCCTCACCTTATTACACCTTTTTTCCCTAGGAATCTCCCTTTTGCCAGGGAGGTTATCGGGTGACTTCAAGAAGGTAATTCAAGAATAACTTTTCCATCTAGGTGAATTTCTTCACAAAATTCGATGACAACACACCTTATTTTTTTTATTTGATAGTGATTTGGTAACAAAAAGTGTCCATATTTTGTGGGTATCCCCTCCTAGGGTGCCCTCCAAATAGTTGCAGTCACTATCGCCCCCTCAGGACAAGGGTAAATTTTTAAACAATTTCATTACTATTTTTAATTGGTAATTTTCTATATTGTCTCATGATGCTATAGTTCAAATTTCAAGTGATTTGGAGTAAAAATTAAAGATTTATAGCATTTTTAAGTTTTCGTAGGCTCGTAAGGCCCATTTGGGCACCCCAGTTTGATCCGAAATCCAATTTGAAAATATGATCATATGGGTTGTCTTTAAATGTCACTTTATGCATACTTACCAAAGTTCATAAGTTTTGGATAAGTTTAGGTTTGATATTTTGTTGTCTTCCTTTTCATAGGTTGCAGGCAGGCAACGCTAAATAGAGAGGTCTACAGATGTAATTTTTGATATGTTTTAGGTGATATCCTCCCAAAACATCCCATTTAACATCTCTACAAATTTTCAAGTCTTTTGTATATCATTTAATGCATTTTTAATTTATATGCCATTTTGCCCCTGTGGGGATTGCATGTTTTCACCATACACCCTTGCTATTTGACCTATTTTTGCTTCCTTGTGTGTAGTTTCAGGTCCTTATAAGGCTTTGGAAAGCAATATAAAAAAATAGAGAACCTATATACAAGCAACAATGGTATTGGCTCGCCCACCTCGATTGTACGTACGCAGAGAAACATTGTATGTGCACCTTTATTCCATGAAAGACTTGGTCTTTGGAAACCTAATATTGCAAAAATTGTATTGAATATTGATACATTGAGGGGATTTTTGTGTAATCTTGGATCTGATCCAACAAATTAAATAGAAGAAACTTGCTTTATTTCATTTCCTTTTGTTTGGTATTCTTTCCTTTTCACATGCATGCTTCATTTTTGATGCTCATGAGCAATATGGGGTAGATACACATATTTTTTTACATAATTTGGTTCATATTTTTTCCCTAATTCATTTGCGATCATGGTGGGACCCTTGTACCTTATGATTTGGGTTTGCAATTTTTGCCCTTTTTGTGCTGCAAGTGCTCCCCTCCCCACCCTAGAATGGTGGTAGAGCCTATATCTAGCACACCTTGGGATTGTGGATTCACTGTCCCATCCTAGGATGGTTTTGAGGCTTCTAATTGTCCCACCCTAGAGTGGTGGTGAAACAAAGAGATTTTTGCCCTAAAATTCAAAATTTAGAGAGCTCAAAATGGACAAAATAAGTGCCTAAACCCTCTGATTTTCTGCTGCATTTACAGAGACTGTAAAATTTGTTTTTTCTCACATTAGTTTGTTTGCATAGAAATTTTAAATGTCACTTTTTACTTTTCTTATCACATAAATTAGCAAAAAGAAGGAGAAAAATAAAAAATAACTTGTAGTAGCAATGCATCTGTTTGGTTTGATTGCTTGTGGCTTACCCAATGGGTAGGTTAGCATTTAGGGCTTGCATATATAAGTGAAATTTGTAGGTTCCTTTTATCCTAGATTTTTGAAATTAAAACACACCTATTGCATGATCATTGAATACTTATTTTCTTACTTTCTTTGGATTAAAAGGAACCACACACACTTGCACGTTCCACTATAACATTGGTAAGGTTGGATTTCATCACCAACCCCCAATTTAGACTGGTGACATTGGATTTCACCTCATTCCACCAACTTACCCATATATTCCTTAAATAGAATAGGGCACTCTATCAATATAGAATATGTCACTAATGTTCAAACTACCTCCCACTATTGGAAACACTATTTTAGAGTGGAAGAGCTAGGTGAACCCCCCACTAGGATTTAAGCGGTGTAGCCTAGACTCTTTTGAGAAAACATGTTTGGTACTAGTGTCCCTAGTCACCACTTTGGTTGAGTTCCTTCATTCTAATTCCACAACAAGAGAAAATAACAACAACAAATCTAAACACACTGAAACCAGTTTAGGACACACATTTAATCAGTAAAAATATAATCATATTGTATGGTTTGTGTGTTTATTTGTTATTTGTGACAAAACCCTAACTCTAATTTTTCAAAAAATAGGGTTTCAAAAATCTAATTTTTTATTCTACATCCAATGCTTCAAGAATCGTGCAAAATAGAACTATAACAAAAAAGTTATTTTGGTTTTATTTTTACTATATTTTTGACCCCAAAAATAGTAAAAAACCGCGCTAAAATGGTCATATAGTGGGCTAGACAACTCAAAAAAGTGCCAAATATATATTTTTGTCTTAGTTAGCCCCTAGGGCACCTCTCCTAGAAATTTTGAGTCCTAACTCTTCACGGTTAAAAATTTCCCAAAAAATCCTAAAAGTGGGCATTTCCCCACAGGCCCCGGTTAGCCAAATATTCCAAAAATACAAATTTTTGACCCAAAAATCAAATTTTGGAGACCTATACCATTATTATCAGCTCGTCGCACTAATTTTTTGATATATAACACTTATAACCTTTTTGGGAAAATCAAATTTTTCTAAAATGGCCAACGGACCCCTGTTTTACCAATTTGGTCCAAAGGCGGTTGATAACAAGACCTCCAATTTAGTGAGATATTCAAGCTCCTGTTGGCCCGGCTTTCATGCACACCCTGGGAAAAAGGATGAAGGCAAGGAAAGCTCCGGAGACACCCACGGGACTGATCCCACTCATCTTTAGGATCTAGCTGGTTATCCAAGGTGCGAGTTACAGAGTTGGGTCGAATGGCAATTCACTCTTTTCCACTTCTGGAATAGATTTCAATATGGATCGCTCTGTTACCTTACAGGGGGTTCCTGAACTTGTTCAGTAGTTGCAAAAGTTGTTGACAATCAGATTTGACTTGAATTCTTTGATCTAGCTCTCATGGGTCAGTAGATTTAAATAAAAGGCAAACAAAGAAAATAAAAATGGATCATTCACGGAAAGCAAAGAGAGGGTAGGGTAATGCAGAAAAGAGAAGTTTATCAGACTTTAAATCGTAAAACTCTAAACTATCAATCTTATCTATGCTATCAGCTTCACAACAGAACAAATCCCAGAAGAAAGTGTCCAGTCGGTCTAAGATCACTTTCAACTAAGAGCACAAGGCAGAGTGAAACGGATCTAGCAGAAAATTATAAATCCAAGGGGCAGCTGGTTAAAACTGGTATCTTTCACCGGCAGCCTAGCTCGCACAGTGAAGACAGAGCAATTAGAACAAACTTACACCTGAAATCTGTAATTTCCCCTAGCAGACAATAGAACAACTGAAGCCTAACAGCATATTTAATCTTGACAATGGCAGATTTTGACGATATATCTAACAAACTTTAAATGGAACGGATAACAAAAGAAAATACACTTATCACACTCTGCAAAAGATTAGGCTCCTGGCCATGCTATCACGGAAAAGCTAAAGCACATCAACTCCAAGTCCGGAAACAAAGGATTTCACAAAATTTGCAAAAAATTGCTTATAAGCCTTTATTTCTAAGTCTCCGCCTCCTGCGATTACATTTAGAATTTGTATTTATAGACTCAGGACAGACCATGATCTTTTCCAAAATATCTTGCTCAAACCCTAAATCTTATCGCACTTAAACCCTAGGACCCGGGTTTTACAATAAAAATCCATTTAAAAATCAAAGTCCGGATAGAACTTAACCCTTCGGCAAATCTGTGCAGTCAGCTGCCATAAATGGAGAAGATAAAATAAAATGCAACTTGCATTCATTCGCAGCTGCAAATAAATGCTTCCGTTAATTCTGCTGGTGAGCCGGATGAGTCACCACTTCTCCATCAATTTGATCTCCGCAAATCCATCTCTGAGTTGAAATGGTCTCCATGCTATCAAGTCTGCAATAAATTTGTTGTTGAATGCTCTCACCGGCAGCTTCTCTCCTAGCATGGCGGTCCTTGACTAAATCCGCACTTCATCTTCGCCTTTATGGTCTTTCCCGGTTGTCCCGTAAGTGCCAGGTGGAATCCCGCATGAAAGACAAAAAGATGCATTAGATTAGCATTTTAATTAAATCAGAAGCTTAAAACATTAAAAACAGATTAAATCCGAAAAATAAGCTTGCATGTCGGCTTCTTTTTGTCCCATTCACGCTTTGACACGTGTCGCTACCCCAGGAAGCCTTCTGTTTCCCGCCGGAATGCACTTTCAGGTCAACTATGACTTTCTCTCTCCTGCCGCGATTCTGCGACATGTCGCGATTTCGCGACATGTCGCGAAATCGCGGCCCGCGCGCATCGGCAACTTCCTCCCTCGTCGGCCGCGAAAACACGACATGTCGCGATTTCGCGACATGTCGCAAAATCGCGCCCTCCGTACGCCTTGCTTCGCTCTCCCAAAAACGCCGCGATTTCGCGACATGTCGCGAAATCGCGACCTTTCTGGCACTTAGCTGCATTTTGACTTACCCGTCGCGATATCGCGACATTTCGAAAATGGAAGTGTCGCGATATCGCGACACTACCAAAAATGGAAAGTTTGATTTTTCGATGAATTATGCAACTGTTTTCTGGATTTTCTCGGTAACGGTGCAAGATTTTCTTGTGCATGAATGATTCTAGCATGTAAAAAGTGAATTCTTGGATAACACAGCTAGAATGCAAGAAAAAGCACAACTTTAAAAAGGAGGCAAGCAAAATATGGATTTAAAACTGAAAATGACCAAGAGGGTCCCACTGCTGCAAAAAATGAAAGTTCAGAATTTTCTAAGGATGGAATCTCATTTTTCAGTGGGGGTGTGTTGCTTATCAACAAATGGCGATATCTGCGGGTAAAATAGTAGAACTATTTTAGAACCCAAGACTACGGTTTCAAAACAAAAAGACCATGCATCATGCCTTGCCACAGGCATTCTTCACAATAAATTGACTACTAACTGCCAGCTGTTAAAATTTTCCAAGGACATACTAGGCTGGATTACTTCAAGGAAGATTTCTGATGTGCAATTACAAAGGTATAGAACTTTCTTCAAGGATGACTGAATTGAATGATAAACTTGGATTAATCAACTTTTCTAGATTGTAAATGGGGAAACCGAGTAGAGCTCTGTTTACTAGTTTAGCTTTTTACAGCCTAGACAGAGTTACCCTTTAGATTTACACGACCCAATTTACAACTGTAGGGCAGAATCTAATATTGGCTGCCTCTTTTGATCATATAACTCTTTTTTTTTCTTTTTTCTTTTTTTTTCTTATCTCTCTTTTTTTATCTCTCTTCTTTTTGAAATATATCACTATCTGGAAGACCTTAGAGAAATTACAATTTTCTTTTAATATTTGATCAATCTGGAACTGTTTCAGTCTAGGCATTGATAGCCTCCGGTGACACCCAAATAATTGCATGAACCATAGTCCCCTCTTATAACCAGCTTTTCTTGGATTCTCCGGGAGTTCCTCCAACTAAACAGCATAACAGTTTTTCTATCATTAAAACAACTGTGGCAAGTAAGACACAAGATCCAATCATCTCTCTACCTTCATCTTGGATAACAAAATAGTTCCACAGTTTAGTGCAAGCAGACTATCTCAATTAGAATAATGAGCAGAATGGGGAGGCACTGGATTGAGGATTTATCAGCTAGGAATAAAACAATTTTCAGCAGGCTGACTTTTCATTGATTGCTCAGGCAGAGGTTAAAAAATAGAATTCTAGAAGCCAAAGGACTTTGTACAGGCTTCCAAGGACAGGCACAGGCTTAAAGCAAAAACAAAATAAAACTGTACAGACTAAAGCACAGAACTGTACAGGCAAGGGAAAAACAAATAAACTGAATAGACAGCAAAGAAAAGGAAAAGCAGGGAAGAAAATAAAAACTGTACAGGCAATAAAAGAAATAAACTAAAAGAACTGAAGCAAAAATAAAAAATAAAAACTGCAACTGAAATAAATTAAACTGCAACTGTACAGACAGCAAAGAAAAAGAAATGCAATAAAGAAAAGACTGTACAGACTAAAATAAAAGCAAGCTAAAATAAAAAGAAATAAACTGCACAAGCTAAAACTGAAAAACAACTAAAGAAAAGCGAAAAAGCTGCAATCGTACGGACATTTAAAAATAAAACGCATCGACAAAGAAATAAAGCTGAAAAACAAATAAATTAAAGCTGAGAGCCTTAAAATTAAACTGAAACATATTAAAACTGCACAGACATTGAAATAAAAACTGAATCGACAAAGAAATAAAACTGAAAAAATTCAAAGCTTATTTACAATGCATACATATGTTACAACTTCCCTTCATACTCAAAAAATGCAGCGGTTGGGAAAGCGAGAGAAATGGTGCTTTAAAAAATTTTGACCATGCAAGTAATTTAAAAAGAATTACCTTTCGAGTCCTGTTGACGAAATGCACTCCAGCATCGTGCTTCAAAAATTTGCTATCCGGGAAAGACTTGGGTTTCTTGTCTTCCTCGTCCCATTTGAAAAACAAATCTGCAACTCCTTCAAATTAAACAAATCATATAATAACAAATCATATGATAACATGTTTATGCTTCTAATTAAAGGGTTTGCGAGTTCTTTCAAAAGGACTCGAATGTAAAAAACCCCGAGGATCAAATACTTTAAAACCTTGACGGACCCGAGACCACCACATTTTCAAATTGATGTGACAAGCTGAAAGAAATCATGTTTTATATGTATGCCCTGGTTCTTAACAACTTGAACATTTTGTGGTTGCTTGTCATTGCTTCAATATCCAGGACTTCAATTTTTATCCCTCTAGCGAGAATGCTTACAATTTTCCTTTTCACCTGAGCCTTGCTTAGACTTAACCTCATCAATGTGCAATGTCCAAACATCATTGTTGTTATTGATTAGGGCTATAATTGTTCTCACCTTTTCCGTTGCCAAATCATAAACTCCAATATCTGCATCAACACAGTTTATAGCCTCCTCTTTGACATTATGTTCGAAGTTGCGAGGCTTATGTTGAGACAGTTCATCAATTCCAAGTTGGTGACCACATTCATATTTACCATCTTTTCCTCATTTTCTTGAAATTCAACAGGTGGTCCAGAGTAAGCCTCAATCAAGTTAATGTTTTGTCCAACAATCTGAGGCAGTTCATAGAGGGTGATGTCAGCTTTAAGTTCTCTCATATCCTCAATGATGTTATCCTCTTCAGTTACTTCTGCATAGTGAGATTGAATCTCACTTTCATCATCCTCTGATGAGGAAGGATCATTGTTAAGTTCTGGACTCTGACATCTCAAATTATAACTATCCATTTTGAATTGTTGAAAATCTTGCATTTCATCCACAGAAGTCTGTATAAGACTTTCTGTCTCTTCGGGAAAAGTGACAGAATCTGAAACCCTGGTTGTACTATTTTTGGGTGAACTAGAAAGATCAATATTTCTTTGATTTCCAGGAAAATTTAACTCACCAGGAAAAACTTCAGATTTGGGTGGTGCCAGATCACAACTGTTCAGTTCAAGCACCTGCACTTTGAACTTGTCAGAACTTTTCTCTG
Organism: Wollemia nobilis; assembly: GCA_028583015.1. NCBI lineage: Eukaryota > Viridiplantae > Streptophyta > Pinopsida > Araucariales > Araucariaceae > Wollemia > Wollemia nobilis. The sequence continues at coordinate 1,743,945 of JAQPPZ010005611.1, forward strand.
TATTTTGCACATGTTGAGTGGATGTGACAGTTAACGTAGTCTCCTTGGGTAGAGCATAACATGTTGGCATTAACTCATGATGTGGAATGGGGTCTGGAACAGGCATGTTCTGTGTAACATAGGATATCAAAGGACTGCTCAGAATTTGAGGTCCTAGCTGTCTTTCAAGAATTAAGGCTTCTTTATAAGCCCTTGCCAGGGTTGTAATATTAATGTCTCTCTTGAGGAAAATAGAGGTCACCGAATCCAATGCATTCTTGTAGATTTCTAAGGCCAGATTTGCATTTGGGATGTAATGGCCAGTCATTCTACCGTAAGCTCTTTGGAACCTCATATTGAAAGACCTGACAGTTTCTCCCGATTCTCTCTTGATGCTGGAAAATTGCTGATATAAAATGCTGGGATCTATCACTTCACCGAACTGTGATATAAAAGCTTTCTCTAGATCATCCCGGCTAGTAATGGAATTGCTGGTGAGGTTTAAAAACCAGTCATAAGCTCCCTCCTGGAGAGTGAACGGGAACAATCTGCAGGCAACATCTTCATGCTGTATATTCAATAATCTTAAAGCATTTTTAAAAGCTAGCAGATGTTCTTCTGCAGTTCTTGTCCCATCATGTTTGTACCTGGGGAGATACCTTTCTGGACTTCTGGGCAGGTCATGGGCTATACCCGGAATGTTCAAAGCTGTGGAGCCCAACCAATTTTCCATTAATACTTGGCTGACAGTGATGTTCTGATTTGTAATTGGATAACTGCAAGTGATGATAGAACTGTTCTTAACAAACCACTGAACTTAAGGCCTTCTCTGGCAATTTCAAAAACTGCACTGACAACTTTCAAAAACTGCACTGACAATTTAAAAACTGCATTAACAATTTACAAAATTGTACTGACAATTTAAAAACTGTCCGGAGTTCACTGTGGGTCCTTCAAATGTTGCTGTTATGCCCTTACAATACTTGAACTGAGTTCATGCCCTCCTTCTAGCGCCAATTAGGTGTTGGCTGAGGAGGAGGGGAAAATTGGCTACCAGACTTTGGATAAAATACAGTTTTACAGTTCCACATATAGTTGGATTTCTCAACTCAAGTGCACTAAGAACAGATGTTCTGTGGCCCTCCTTCTAGCGCCAATTAGGTGTTGGCCCGGCTTTCATGCACACCCCGGGAAAAAGGATGAAGGCAAGGAAAGCTCCGGAGACACCCACGGGACTGATCCCACTCATCTTTAGGATCTAGCTGGTTATCCAAGGTGCGAGTTACAGAGTTGGGTCGAATGGCAATTCACTCTTTTCCACTTCGGAATAGATTTCGATATGGATCGCTCTGTTACCTTACGGGGGGTTCTCGAACTTGTTCGATAGTTGCAAAAGTTGTTGACAATCAGATTTGACTTGAATTCTTTGATCTAGCTCTCATGGGTCGGCAGATTTAAATAAAAGGCAAACAAAGAAAATAAAAATGGATCATTCACGGAAAGCAAAGAGAGGGTAGGGTAATGCAGAAAAGAGAAGTTTATCAGACTTTAAACTGTAAAACTCTAAACTATCAATCTTATCTATGCTATCAGCTTCACAACAGAACAAATCCCAGAAGAAAGTGTCCAGTCGGTCTAAGATCACTTTCAACTAAGAGCACAAGGCGAGTGAAACGGATCTAGCGAGAAAATTATAAATCCAAGGGAAGTCGGTTAAAGCTGGTATCTTTCACCGGCGACCTAGCTCGCACAGATGAAGACAGAGCAATTAGAACAAACTTACACCTGAAATCTGTAATTTCCCCTAGCAGACAATAGAACAACTGAAGCCTAACGACATATTTAATCTTGACAATGGCAGATTTACAACATATATCTAACAAACTTTAAATGGAACGGATAACAAAAGAAAATACACTTATCACACTCTGCAAAAGATTAGGCTCCTGGCCATGCTATCACAGAAAAGCTAAAGCACATCAACTCCAAGTCCGGAAACAAAGGATTTCACAAAATTTGCAAAAAATTGCTTATAAGCCTTTATTTCTAAGTCTCCGCCTCCTGCGATTACATTTAGAATTTGTATTTATAGACTCGGGACGGACCACGATCTTTTCCAAAATATCTTGCTCAAACCCTAAATCTTATCGCACTTAAACCCTAGGACCGGGGATTTACAATAAAAATCCATTTAAAAATCAAAGTCCGGATAGAACTTAACCCTTCGGCAAATGCATGCGATCAGTTGCCATAAATGGAGAAGATAAAATAAAATGCAACTTGCATTCATTCGCATTGCAAATAAATGCTTCCGTTAATTCTGCTGGTGAGCCGGATGAGTCACCACTTCTCCATCAATTTGATCTCCGCAAATCCATCTCTGAGTTGAAATGGTCTCCATGCTATCAAGTCTGCAATAAATTTGTTGTTGAATGCTCTCACGGCTTCTTCTCCTCTAGCATGGCAGTCCTTGACTAAATCCGCACTTCATCTTCGCCTTTATGGTCTTTCCCGGTTGTCCCGTAAGTGCCAGGTGGAATCCTGCATGAAATACAAAAAGATGCATTAGATTAGCATTTTAATTAAATCAGAAGCTTAAAACATTAAAAACAGATTAAATCCGAAAAATAAGCTTGCATGTCGGCTTCTTTTTGTCCCATTCACGCTTTGACACATGTCACTACCCCAGGAAGCCTTCTGTTTCCCGCCGGAATGCACTTTCAGGTCAACTATGACTTTCTCTCTCCTACCGCGATTCTGCGACATGTCGCGATTTCGCGACATGTCGCGAAATCGCGGCCCTGCTGACGCATCGGCAACTTCCTCCCTCGTCGGCCGCGAAAACACGACATGTCGCGATTTCGCGACATGTCGCGAAATCGCGACCCTTCCTGGCCTCCGTACGTTTCTTGATTTTCAGCCGCGATTCTAGAACACGTCGCGATATCGCGACAGTTCCTCTACCTGCATGCGTTGACCGCGTTGACCGCGATTTTGGAACACGTTTCTGACTTAACCGATTTTTCATCCTGCAGCCCATTTTCTCTCTCCTGCCGCAAAAATGCGACATGTCGCGATTTCGCGACATGTCGCAAAATCGCGCCCTCCGTACAGCTTGCTTCGCTCTCCCAAAAACTGTCGCGATTTCGCGACATGTCGCGAAATCGCGACCTTTCTGGCACTTAGCTGCATTTTGACTTACCTGTCGCGATATCGCGACATTTCCGAAAAATGGAAGTGTCGCGATATCGCGACACTACCAAAAATGGAAAGTTTGATTTTTCAGTGAATTATGCAACTGTTTTCTGGATTTTTCTCGGTAGCGGTGCAAGATTTTCTTGTGCATGAATGATTCTAGCATGTAAAAAGTGAATTCTTGGATAACACAGCTAGAATGCAAGAAAAAGCACAACTTTAAAAAGGAGGCAAGCAAAATATGGATTTAAAACTAAAAATGACCAAGAGGGTCCCTGCTGCAAAAATGAAAGTTCAGAATTTTCTAAGGATGGAATCTCATTTTTCAGTGGGGGTGTGTTGCTTATCAACAGCTCCATAGCCATTGAATATATCCAAATAAGTCTAGAGGACATGCCCATACCTGAATGGCATCCTAGGTCCTATCATAACAACAAAATCATCCCTAGGGGGCAAACCTTCGAGATACCCCTACTAGGGAAGCACCCATAGGTCCTCTAGGAAAACTCCCTGATTGGGATACCTTGATAGAATTCTATATAGAAAATAATATGCCCACTGAGGGGTCTAATAGATCAATATCATGGGTTCACACCCCAGCTTACTCTATACATCAATCAAAATATGAACATGAGAGTACACCATGGCCTAGCCTGGATGAGCAAACCACCCCATTTGATCGAGCAAGTCGCCCTCATACTCCTCACAGAGAGCACTCAACATCCACACATCATGCTTCTATGCAGCCTCGAATATATAGAGCTTACATCCAAAACTGAATATGAGGCTTTCCTAATAGATGAGGGAGAAGATCCCAACCATCTACCTACTCCTCGTGAAGAGTACTTGGTGCAACCATATGGTGGCTCTACATCATCGGACTATACAGAGCCAATTCATAAATTAGAGTCTCAAGGTAATGTGATCCTTAGGGAGCATGGAAAACAAGCATTAGACCCTACTAGGGGGGAAAGACATGATAAACCCATCCATATTTCAAATATGAGGATACACAAACCCCATGCAATGAAGCAACCAGATCATACTCATCAGGCAATTAGGCCAAATCTTAATAGGCAACAACATACGGATCAACTCCAGTTGGCTCAACAACAAGTACATCAACAATGGGTGGACTCACAATGAGCACACCTACAAGAGTTGTATCAACGAAAGATACAAGAACAACAAAAGATACAACAAGAGCAATTACATAATGCAGTACCTAAAGTTGTGCTTACACCTAGCACCTATAGGATGCAACAATGGGCAAGATGCCCAATACAATCTCAAAATCTTCCCCCTTGGCCATGCCAAACTCACATTCAACATCAAAGGCCATTATCTAGTTATCATCAAAAGCCTCATACTCCTCAACAGTACCAAGATCAATACGAGGAGGAATCATATGAAGAGTCCCAATGGGAACATCAGGATCAAATAGATGCCTACCCTAAACCTAGTTATGATGAGGTACCTAATGATCATACTTATCATCCACCTCAACATCAAAAGTGACCTCCTTCATCTAATAAAGGGTGACAATAGGATGATCATATTATGTCATCAGGGCCATACAAAGTGCTAGCTGATCGGTTGAAGGCATTAGAAAATCCAGATCAAATTTTGGGTTATCAAAAACCCACACTAAAGTAGCTTAGTAATCAGCCTGTACATCCATCAGTGTCATCACTGACATACCCATCAAATTTCTAGATGCCCAAGCTTGAAGATTTCAAAGATGATGAAGATGCAGAAGAGCACGTGGCAAGCTTCATTCTTAAGTGCTCTCATCTTCAAGATTATGACCCTTTGATGTTGAGAATATTCATTACAACATTATCTGGAGATGCTTTAGAATGGTATAATCATCTACCACATCATAGCATAAACACCTTTGAGCAATTGGCCGATGCATTTTTGGGACGTTTTGCCTCTAGCGCTAAGAAAAGGATAAACTTGACTGACTTGTCTAGCCTTCATCAACTTGATGATGAGCCAGTCATGGAGTATGGTAATAGATGGAGAAAGGTGATGTTAAAACTACCTTTCACCCTACCCACAATGGAACTCATCCGAATGTTTACTAGAAGTTGTTCAAAGCAGATTTCACTTCTTTTACAATTACAACGATATCAAACATTCGAGGAGGCCTTAGCACAAGCCCAAATCATTGAGGACATCAAGGTCCAGGAGGGTGATGTATGACTCCACAAAGGGGAACAACCAAACAAGAACATTAAAGGTGGTAACACACAACAAAATGTAGCCCCAATCAATCAAGTGGTTCTAAGCATCTCTGAACCCTTAAACCAAGCTCCCCCACCGCAATTACCAGTGCAACCTAATTACCAGGCTCAGCCTCCATTGGCCAAAAACCATCTGCAACAAAAGCAAAGACAATATACTCATTTATCAGAGCCCTTAGCATCAATCTTCAATCGATTGTATGAGGCACGAGCAATCACGCTTCCCGAGATCCATCCATTGAAACCTAACAAACATAGATCAAAGGCACACAGGAAAGATCTATACTGTGTTTACCATAGACAAAGAGGTCATGACATCTAGACATGTTATCCCTTTAGAGATTTAGTTCAAGGATATGATCGAGAGGTGAGAGCTTCCGGTGGGCAATCCTCTTGCTCCTAACAACCAACCGATAGGAGACTTCCAAGACCTCTGGCCCATACACGAAGCAAACACAACATCTACCAACCACTTTGAGCAACCCAAAGGTAGCATACCTTCCCCACCATCCACATCACAACCAATGAATCATAGTGAGAACTCTAATGATATCACACCTTTCTCACCTTCATTGAGTAGCACACACACTTGGGGTGCCTAAGGTATCGTGCCTTCCCCCTCGCAAAACACTCAAAATTCAAAAACAATTTAAAACACCAAAAATCCAAACAAATCATAAAATGTCAAAATCCATAAACATTCAAAATAATCAAAATTTCAAAAATATTGCAAAACATTAAAACACAAAAACATTTGGCATGTACCCTTGCATACTTTAATTGCTTTGCATTAGGTATTTTTCAGCCATTATACTTGCATTAGGATAGGTCCTGTTTAACATCGCATCAATCATAGTAAATGTTGGGGGTATATAAGGTATTGCACCTTCCTCCTAAGAACACAAAGTAAGCAAAGTTACAAAAGGCTCCAAGGGTATCTACATACCGCTTGGTCAACCCATAACACTCCTAGGTGGTCTATAATCATCTAGGTCACCCCAAAAGCCCCAAAGGCATCCATACCCTTTGGTCAACCATAATACCCCTAGGTAGTCATAGAACTATCTAGGTCACCCCAAAAGGCTCCAATACCATAACTAGGTCAACTAAAAACTCCTAGACTATCTACAATCATCTAGGTCACCCAAAACTCCAAGGGCATCTACATAAGCCCTTTGGTCAATCCATAATACCCCTAGGTAGTCTATAACCATCTAGGTCACCCAAAAAGCTCCAAGGGTATCTACATACCTAGGTCAACTCATAAAATCTCCTAGGCTATCTATAATCATCTAGGTCACCCCAAAAGGCCCCAAGGGTATCTACATATCACTTGGTCAATCTAGAATACTCCTAGGTAATCTATAACCATCTAGGTCACCCAAAATGCTCCAAGGCATCTCATAGCCACTTTGGTCAACTCATAAAATCTCCTAGGTAGTCTACAACCATAGGTCAACCCAAAAGCCCAAGGATCCAACCCTCAACCAAACACCCCTAGGTAGTCTATAACTGTCTAGGTGACCCCAAAAGGCTCCTAGCAGGTTTTCACCATCTAGGTCAAGTAAAAATGCTCCTAGACTATCTACGATCATCTAGGTCAACCCTAAAAGCCCCAAAGGCATCCATAAGCCCTTTGGTCACAACCAAATGCCCCTAGGTAGTCATAGACACTTTCTAAGTGTCGTTGACCATCTAGGTCACCCAAAAGGCTCCTAGTAGGTTTTCACCATCTAGGTCAAGTAAAAATGCTCCTAGACTATCTACGATCATCTAGGTCAACCCAAAAATCCCCAAAGGCATCCATAAGCCCTTTGGTCACAACCAAATGCCCCTAGGCAGTCGTAGACACTTTCTAAGTGTCATTGAACGTCTAGGTCACCCAAAAGGCTCCTAGCGGGTTTTCACCATCTAGGTCAAGTAAAAATGCTCCTAGACTATCTACGATCATCTAGGTCAACCCAAAAAGCCCCAAAGGCATCCATAAGCCCTTTGGTCACAACCAAATGCCCCTAGGTAGTCTAGACACTTTCTAAGTGTTGCTAAATGCCTAGGTCACCCAAAAGGCTCCTAGCAGCTTTTCACCGTCTAGGTCAAGAAAAAATGCTCTTAGACTATCTACAATCATCTAGGTCAACCCAAAAATCCCCAAAGGCATCCATAAGCCCTTTGGTCACATATATATATATATCAATAAAAAATTCAAAAACATCATCAAAACATCAAAATACAAAAACATTGCATCGCATTGCACTTTCATACATACATACCAATCCAAATTTCACAAAGAAGGGCATTATCAAAATTTCAAAAATTCAAAAAAAAATATTGCATTCTCATCAAGTTGCATACCATTGCATTATCACTTACATTAGGCATAATCATCATTTACACTTTGCATTTTAGAGTGGCTCATACATGTCTAGCACTAAGATGGTACACTAGTCACAATTCACAATCAATGTTGTCAAGGTCATCATTCACCTCATTCCATAGTTACTTATCATTTCCATCTACATTTCATACATTCCCATAGTCGTGTCCATTCCCTTCACTTAGTCATTTTTTTTAGAATGTCATTAGGGTTTTTGGTCACTTAGCCATATCTAGTTTCTTCTCAGATTTTGTAGAAGGCTAGCGAGATTTTTAGGAGGTAGAGTCTTGCTTAGATTGTGCCTCGTATACATCAAATCCCAACACATTTCACACTAATAAATCCAAGTTTTATGAAAGGAAAGATGAAACCCACAAAGTGGTCTAGGGTACCTTGAGCGAAAAGTTTATCCTGCTCATCCCCCTATGTGAATGGTTCAAGAATGTTGAGAATTGGCAAAAGGACAAGCTCTTCCCTACCCAATTCCCCAAAATAAATAGTGGTTTTCACCACTATCAAAATTCCCAAACACCCTTGATCCCTAAAGTCGTAAGGATTCATACTACACATCCCTAAGAAGGATGGGTAGTCATCCCCAAGGCCTAAAAGATCAATACCATTCCAAAGAAAAATCCCAAAAGCTTCCCATCAACATTTCCAAACACCTTTGATCCCTAAAGTCATAAGGATTCATACTACATGCCCCTGAGAAGGATGGGTAGTCATCCCCAAGGCCTAAAGGATCAATACCATTCACAAGCCAAAAATCCCACAAGTTCAACTTTGAAATCAAAATCCTCAAAAAGCAACAATAAAAAATAACAATGGTTATCACCACTCCCCAAATCCCTTGCTCAAGAGAAAAAGAAAAAACTCAAAATAAATAGTGATTATCATCACTAAAAATGAAAAATATCCAATGAGCAAGTATCCCAATAAAATTGAATAAAAGAAAGGCACCTGAGCTTGAATCCCTGGAATTCTTAGCATTTGAAAAACCATTTAGGTGATCCTCATTACGGGTTTGGTGGATAGCCTACTTGTCAATGGTGGTATCCTAAATGCATGACGATATGTCTACCACATTAGCTTTGCATGTGTGTAGACCAATGTTTGCATGTGGATGAGCTAGCTTTTGGTCACCTATACTACCTAGTGGTCTAATCCAACTGAGTACAGAACTCTAGATTGTGGCATTCATAGAGTGATCCTCATTACAGGTTTGGTGGATAGCCTACTTGTCAATGGTGGTATCTTTATGCATCTCGTAGGAATGAACTCACTTGCACACACAGGGATATTGAGTATCTTGGTCATCCTAACAGATTCATACCTTGTCAAAAAGTCTTGCATGGTTAGTATACAACTTTTGATCAGTTGACTAGAGTGTTTGAGTCTCATGAAAACCTCATAGGCCTTCTAGAACATTCATTTTATTCATTCCATTTTATCACATGTATGTCAGTTTCCATTTGCACAAATCCATTACATAGTCTCATGACAATATTCCACATGAATTGATGAATTCTATACAATCTATGGTGCTAACATAGTATGTCATATAGTGTTCATATTCCATCAATACACATCAATAGATCATCCATTTCATTATGCATACACACATTGCATATCATCAAATAACATCATAGTACAACACATGCATCCATCAATGCATCCATAGATCATAACACATAATGCATCTAACGCTCCAAATTATCATAATTGTAAATCAAGCAAACATTTTTGTAACATCAACTGGGGCATTATTGGTATCATACCTCCCCTAATCAGCAATCAAATAATTAAGCAATCAACCTCAAAAATCCCCAAAGGTATCCATAAACCCTTTGGTCACCCAAATGCTCCAAAGGTATCCATAAACCCTTTGGTCACCCCAAATGCCCCAATGGCATCCACTAAGTCCATTGGTCATAATAACAACATGTTTAATCCAAATCAACAATGGATAACTTAATCAAGTTAATCATGTTCATCTTGTGAATCATTGCCAAAGACAGTCATGCACCCCCTTTTCTTGGGGCAAATAAGCAAAAGATCAAAAGCAAATTCAAGCAAACTAGTAAGCTTATCTCCTATTGCCATCAAGGCTAGGATTTGATTTAAGCTTATCTCCTATTGCCATCAAGGCTAGGATTTGATTTAAGCTTATCTCCTATTGCCATCAAGGCTAGGATTTGATTTAAGCTTATCTCCTATTGCCATCAAGGCTAGGATTTTATTTAAGCTTATCTCCTAATTGCCATCAAGGCTAGGCTAAAGCGTAGACTTGAGCTCATCTTCCAACTGCCACCAAGGCTAGGATTAGACTTAAGCTTGTTTGCCAATATGCCAAAGAACACCAAAATCAAGTTCCTTAACTTGTCGAAGGCATTAATTACGAGAGGCATACCCTTTCCATGGTTGGGGCATCCAATTTTGATGAGGTATTCTTCTATGAAATCTCATCAAAACTCAAAAATTCAAAAACAATTAAAACACAACAAAAACAACACAAAAAGCTAAAGAAAAGATCCAAAACCCACCAAAATTAAGTCAATTGGGTCAAGCGACTCATCGCTTTTCTCATTGGTCATTCCCTCATCGACTCATAACTTGAGGGGGTAGTCATACTCAATCCAAATCAGCAAGCACACACTCAATTATGTGAATTGTGTTCATTCAACGAATCTTCGATAAAGACAATCATGCTCCTGCTTGGGGCAGCAAACAAGCACACAATATCACATCATAATGCTTGAAATTACTAGCATCATGAAGTCATGGGCCTTAGCCTTTCATGATAGACAATTTTCAAGCATAGGCACACTCATTTAATGAGTCAAAAACAAGGATTCAAGAACACACACCCTTTTCATGATTGGGGCATCTAAAGTTGGTTAGGTTATCGAGTAACCTTAATCATTCAACATTTTGGTCATCTATTTTTGCTCAGAACTGTGTTGCACACAACGCATCTCAAAAAGGGGCATCTGTAGACACTAAAATGTGGTAAACCTGATTAAGCATCCACAAACAATGATCAAATTGGCATCATATGGCCCCTTGGGCAGCCCTCAGGAGGCTCACAGTGGTTCTAGCCACTCGAAAAGGTTTTTGGAGGCTACCGGCCCAATTTTGGGAGGTTTTGGCCCAAAATTCACCACCGTCCCACCCTGGTATGGTGGTATATTCCCACCATCCCACCCTGGGATGGTGGTGAGCCATCGTCCCAGGGTGGGACGGTGAGCAAGTTTGACCCAAAAAAGTCAAATCTGGGACAAATGGCACCCAAAAACTGCCATTTAGCATGCCATATGGAGCATGCAGGTTAGAGGGAACTGAAGCCTTATGACACACTTCTTAATGGAGGCCCAAATTGGATATTCTCTTCCCCATCCAGTGCATGCCTCCCTTTTGACAAGTGGCACCTCCTGCCATGCATGCCCTTGCATGCCTTTTTGCACATGAGCCCCTTTGGGCTATAAAATGGATTCAATATCCACACAAAAAATATAGATAGGAGTTCTAGGATATGAAATGGAGTGTTGTCAAGATTTCCCCTCACCTTATTGCACCTTTTTGCCCTCGAAATCTCCCTTTTGCCAAGGAGGTTACCGGGTGACTTCAAGAAGGTAATCCGAGCATAACTTTTCCATCCGGGTGAATTTCTTCACAAAATTCAATGAAAACACACCTTAGATTGTTTAGGAACATCTTCTAGTGATTTTGGTAGCAAAAAGTGGCCGGATTTGGTGGGTATCCCCTCCTAGGGTGCCCCCCAAATAGTTGCAGTCACCATCGCCCCCTGGGACGAGGGTAAATTCTTAAACAATTTCATTACTATTTTTAATTATTAATTTTCTATATTATCCCATGATGCTACAGTTCAAATTTCAGGTGATTTGGAGTTAAATTGACAAAGTTATAGCATTTTTAAGTTTCCGTAGGCTCGTAGGGCCCATCCGGGCACCCCAATTTGATGCAGGTGGATCCGGGCTCCAATTTGAAAATATAATCATATGGGTTGTCTTTAAATGTCAATTTATGCATACTTACCAAATTTCATGAGTTTTGGATATGTTTAGGTTCAGTATTTTCTTGTCTTCTTCTTCGTAGGTTGTAGGCGAGTGATGCAAAATCGAGGGGTCTACAGATGCAATTTCTGATATTTTTTTGGTGATATCCTCTCAAAACATCCTCTTTAACATCTCTGCAAATTTTCAAGTCATTTGGACATGTTTTGATATATTTTTAATATATGCGCTATTTTGCCCCCATGGGGATTGCATGTTTTCCACCATACACCCTTGCTATTTGACCCCTTTGGCTTCCTTGTGTGCAGGTGCAGGTTATTAGAAGGCATTGGGAAGGAATATCAGACATCAGAGATCAGAGATACAAGTAGCGGTGGCATTGGCCCACCCACCTCGATTGTGGGTATGCGGAAAAGCACTGGATGTGCACCTTGATTCCTTGGAGGAATTGATCCTTGGGCACCCCAAATATTGTAACAATTGTATCAAATTTTGAGCCCTCAAGGGGACTGCTGTGTAACCTTGGATCTGATCCACCCAATTAATAAAGAAGACACTCGTTTTATTTCATTTCCTTATTGTTTGGTATTCTTTCATTTTCACATGCATGCTTCCTTTTTGATGCTCATGAGCAAGATGGGGTAGATACACATATTTTTTTACATCATTTGGTGCACCATTTTTCCCTACTTCACCATGTAGGGGTGAGTGTCCTCATGGAATGATTCCATAAATGGTCCAAATACCAAAGGGGTATGTAGGATCTAATATTTTGTGTACTTGGCCTCAAAGTGTGGAATTGTGGGTTGGATTTAAATATCATGATTTCATAGATGTGATCATTGCAAGACACTTGGGTGGGGGTGGTGTGGTACTTCAAAATATGCATGGTAAAATCTTAAGTGTAGAATCATTATATTCCTTAAGAACTAGCGATATTTCTTAGAGGAAAAACCTTAGGATCTAAGGTTAAACAATCCAAAATTAGGTTGCTACCAAGCTTTATGGATGCTAAGGATATATTGACTCAATTGTATGGGTCAATTTTAGGAGTCTATATTTACCCCCATTTTGATGTATTTATGGTGTAATAAATGCATAAAAAATAGTTGTATATACCCCTAGGCTTGAGGAAAGTAGCTTCTAAAGGGTTACAATGTTAAGGTAAATATATGGTGCACAAATTATGCAATTTTGATCACTTCGAAAGTTACGCAGCATTAATTATACTAATGCACCCAACCAAGATGCCCCTCAAGTTTTGTAAGGGAATTGAAGGCCCCCGAGGAAACTTAAAATGGTGTGGAATAACTAGTAGGAAAGAGAAAAAGGAAGAAGGAAAATATGGGTTTAAAAGGTTTGGGAGGGTAAAAACTCAAATTATATTTACCCTACATGAGAAGGAAAATATTTCTAGAGAACCATGACACTTCTATTTTATTGTTATGCAATTATGAGAGGTGAGGTTAGACCACCAGGTTTAGGAGCTCTAGTAGGCATATAACCCATCAGTAGATAAGTTTGCATTGCAAGCTTTTGAATTTTTTTTAGGGTTTTGAGAAAATCATTCACAATGAGCCATACAATTTTTTAAGCTACCTATGATATCATGTTCCATATTTTTGTAGCTACCTCATGATATCAACCTATCTAAGGTCAATGGGATTGTGGGTGCTTTAGAGTAGGTACATTTTTGTGATATCACACAAAAACAAGGTGAGGTACAAAATCACACTAGGGAGAGAGAGAGGAAATGATAGAAGAGAGAGAAAATAGAGAAAATAGAAAGATGAAATTATTTTATTGAAAATGAAAAGAAATGAAATGAGGATATAGAATTGGATAAATTAATTTTTATTGGGTTGAATAAAATAGAGGAATTAATGATGAAATAATATGTAAGTTGGTGAAGAAATAATATGTAATTGATAGATAGAATGAAATGGATCTGATTATGTAGACACCTAAAACATGTCATGTTGAAGAGACTACCTATATGGACTCCTTTTGGGCCATATGACCCACCTCGGGCAGCCCTAGGGCTTGATAGTGGTTTTTACCACTCAGACAGGGAGGAATTTCCCTTTGTAGCTAGGACCATCCCACCAAAGGATGGCCTCCAAATATTATCTTACCCCAATATGGTCTCCAGTTGATCTAACCAAAAAGCGTACACGCATATACTGTACTGTGTCGTATTCATTCATTCAAAGCATACAAATTACAAGATTGCATAGATTCAACAAAATAAGTGTTTCTTATACTAATAATTTCAAAGAATCTCAATTACAATCATGCCCCTCTTAGGGTCACCCAAATGATGATACAATTAATACAATGCCAAAGCCCTCAATAGGATAGGCACACTAATGTTGCTTTTCAACTAGCCACAAACTGCTCTAGGATGGAGTTGCCCTCTTATTTGCGTTAAGGAAGGAAGTTTATGGTTGAATCTCCTTTGAATCTATTCCCTATGGTCAAGAAACAACATAAGAGTGTCATATATATAGGCAACCTCTCATGATGAGGCCCTTTTAGGAAAGATGCATAAAGACACCATTAAGCATGTATAATAAAGAAAGCATGGAAAAAACTTCTAAACTATGTTAATTGCATTAATATTTATAGAATTGCATAAATAAAGATAACAACTACACTATGCATGGACCAATTATGTGAAATAAAGCATAAAAGTGCATAAAGAATCCATTATTATCCTATTTGATGCTTAACACAAAGAAACTATTCTAACCTAGTTCTATCGGTCAAAAATTTTCTAAACTATAATTGAACCATGAAAATAGCTAAACTAAGCTAATTAAATGGATAGAAATGAAAAAGATAAGGCGGTGATACCTCTGCTACAAACCATAACTCTAGTGAGCAGTCTGCACTGTAAATCATGACTGAAAGCTATGGTTAGCAATTTGATAGGTTTACCCTTAATTTCAATGGCAGTGGGATTGAACTCCTTGTCCAAATTGATGTTCAATGGTCACCTTCGGTGTCCTCAGATTGATTTGGTGGTTGATTCACTGTGAAGGGCCTTTGTTTACCTGAATATATGCTTCTTGGCTCTCCTAGTCTCCTAGGGCATCCATAATGCAATTCATCATGAATATTGACAAGTAGGGGATAAGTGCAATAGCTCTCTCTTAGTATACTCAATTGAGTGGACAATTCGATAGGGCTTCGCTGCTCAAATCTCCAATGCTCTCTCTCATTGTTTACCCTAATTCTAAGGGGTAATTATAGGACTACCCAAGGGCTAGGGGTGGCTTCATGGAGAAGCCAAGATAAAGAAGGGGTGGTTGGGATAGTTGGATTGGAAGCTTCTATCCTCTAACCACCTTCTTCTAGATAAAATGGCCATTCAAACCGATTTAGATCAGATGAAGGCCAACTAAACTTCAGTTAATGCCGTAGGTTACAACTACAGTCTAGATAGCAAATATCAGGTCTTAATAATGGTTCAACTTGTAAACCATAGGTCTGAGCTGTGATTTAGACTGATTAGGCCAAGGAGCCCAAATTGAGTGGTTATAACCACTACTCTATCTTGGAGTCTATCCAAGATCCTCCATATGGTCTTTTAGTATGCCCATATGAGTAGTTGCCCTCGAAATGACATGTTTTAGGTGTCTACAGATGCTCTTTTTGATATTCATTGTGAGATCAAACAATGTTGAGCAAAAATATACCTCCTAAAATGATGTCAAAAGTTCTATGATGATCATTAGTCAGATCAACATTAGATGCCCCAGGTCCTGCAAAAGGACACACATCCTGGAATCATTGCTACCAATTGGGTGAAAGAGTTACATTTAAAAATCTTGTGCCATTATCATCTCATTTGGTGCAATTGTGCATTCTATAGGTATCTTCTGATCCATAGATCCGAAATGCGGGGAACAACAAGCAAAATCATATTTGCTATTTACCCCAAGCAAAGGGGTAAGTTTATGATAGCTGTTGACAATGATTCGTAAGAACAAATGCAATTTGACAAGATCAATGGATCTATGATTTCAAAGATCTTCTATTGATTTTGATTATGATTTGATATTATGACTACCCCCTCAAGCGATGATTCTATGAGAATAATGAAAATTATTAAAGCGATGATGTCGCTTGACCACCATGGATGATCTGAACAAATTTAGATTTGAGAAAATTAATGCCTTGGCTAGGCCTAGTTCAACTTTTGATTCCAACTATTAATAGTGATTGCACATTCCTATCCCATGGAGCAGTCGGGCTACAATAGTCATATTAGGGAATCAAAATGAGACAACTCCAATTAGTTTTATGTTGAATCAAGTTATTGATGATTTGCTGAAAGATGTCATAATAGACATGACATGAAATGCCTCGTTCCCATGGAGAAGTCCAGCCATGAAGGCCTTCTTAGGGATTGAAAAGAACCATATCAGATCGACGATGACAATTTTTGTCCCAAATGTCCTTATGGTAATTTACTCATCTTGTCGGATTGCATGGAGCGCAAGTCACTACAATCATCAAGTGTATAGGGTAAATTACTGAATATGAGGCGCATTTGGTGTTTTTAATTATTTGATTTTTTTGTTGTTAATTTTGATTTATTGATCAATCCTGGTGCTTTTAACATCACCAAATTTTGCAATATTGATTGCTCTTTTTTAAAATTTTATCCCATGGGAGTCATTAATTTACCTCTTTAGACCTTCCCACGATGGGATTTGACTAGATTTTCTACCAGTTGCAAACCATGACTAGGGTATGTGGTTCCCAATTGCAATTTTGGGAACCGTAGCTAGGGCCTGCAGTCCGCGTGAAATAAGAAAAGCCTATAAAAGGTTCAATTTTTAAATTTCTTTCATTATTCCTTGACAACAACTTGGCAATTGGAGAGCTTTGACAGTGATAGCTACAAACTGACATGACCCTATCAAACTCTACACCTACACCCTACACACCACATGATGGCAGAGTGCAGGTAAGCTTCTTATAGCCACAGTGGCCAAGGTGAGGGCAAGGTAGTTCGACACCATGACCTCGCATCCATTACCAGTAAAATTAACCTCACTAAGAAATGGGCTAATTGAACCTAATTAAACCATTGGTAATGAACATCATGCTAAAGTAGGCTAGTTTAGGCTTTATTTTTTTAATTTTTTTCATTTTTAGCCATAGTAAATGACTAAGCAGGATCTAAGTTGGAGACCGTAGGTACCAGCTACAGTCCGCACTTAAAATCCCAATGGTCAAATTTTGACCGCATGCAGACCGTAGGGTTGACCCGTGGTTCACAAAATTTAGGAAAAATTTATCAAATTTTTAATTTTTCTAAGGTTTAATAGGCAAATAATGTCATTTAATGCATTTTTGCCTTGTATAAGTGATATTTTTAATTTTTAGGACTGCCTCATGACATGTTTTTGTATTTTTATCAATTTTTAGATGTTTTTGATGATTTTTAGGTCATTTTAAATGTCTTGCTTATTTTTAGTTAGATTTTCTCTTATATTATGCTTTTTATTTTAGAGGTTGACCTCTAGAGATCATGAGCCTGACATCCTTAAGAATATTCAGGGAGATATCACTCTTAGGGAGTGGAGATGGTTCGAAGCCATTGACTTTAGTTACGTCCTCTATCTACCCATGATTAGGGTATATCAAGCCTACTTGACTGCATTGGCTCAACGCTAGAATGCATGGACCAAAACATTTCACCTGCCTATAGGTGAAATGACTGTGACCTTGGAGGATGTCTACAAGATATTCAGGATCCCCATTGATGGCGAGGCCATCATATCTTGTACTTCTAGGGCCAAAGGGCCCATTTTCAATGTTATATTCCATGATCAGAGCTGGGAGGCTCAGTGCAGTATTGATCATGGTGAGTTCACATTGGATATTAGTAGGGGAAGAACATCTTCTTTGTGTGTGAGGTCGTCTTTATACACCTAGTGGTGCAAGTTGTTCTTTCATATTTCTTGGGTGTGAGGATTCTGTGGAACCTCCTAGCCACTATCTATAGAGTGGTTCAGAGCTTAGTGACTCAGTCGCTATGACTGGCTTGGGGGAGCACCTTGCTCTTCTAGTTGTATCATATCACATATCGAAGCCATCAAGGTATTCGCTATAGCATGTTTCTTCATATTTGGGGCTGGCAGCACATCAGGATAGAGCATCTGAGAGAGCTACCCTTACGCATCATAAATATTGATGATGCTCACTAATGTTATGCCACCTAATTGCCTAGATAGGAGGAGGTATTTAGGATTAGGGCCCATGATGGTGACATCCAAAATTATATCACACGGTTTGGATCACTCAGTCCCAACAACATTGAGTGGCAGTTGTACATGGATTGCCCAACATGGGCTGATGTGAGTGAGTGTCTTGGATAGGCTCACAAAGATAAATGGCTACTCGGTTGGAAGGCCTATATTAGAGAGTATCAATTCTACTCTTGCATCCTATGGTAGTTCGACCTGATGCAAGATATCCCAGAGATCCCATTTCCATATTGATGCTTGGCATTAGAGTGGGATCTTCCATGGATTCAACCTTTGGCTCTAGGAGACAAGCCAGATGACTTCCAATATACTGGAGTTGATAGGGCTACTACCACCCCAGCATATGATGGATGGTGGTCCATGCTATCATGGCATGGATCGAGGTCTCTGGGCAGAGTGGTAGACCAGGCAGAGGCAAAGGTGAATCTTGACAGGCATAGGGTGCACTAGTGAAAAAAGGGTGGATGGGGCACAAAGGCCACCATCGAGGAGGCTCCTGAGGTCAACATTGATGATGAGGTTCTAGAGGAGGGTGATTTACCTCCTGATAGCACATAGGGGCTGCTCTTGGTTTAGGTTGTTGACTTGTAGAGTCAACTCAACCAATATGTCATGAAGCAGATGGAGCAAGACACTACTACTGCTACTCTATAGGCCTAGTTGACTAACAAAGACCGTAGGCTGACTTAGTTAGAGTAAGAGATCACTAGAAGGAGGGTCCAGGAGGTCACTAGTGCACACAATTTGGTAGAGATGCAACTAGCTACAACTATAGCAGAGAGGGACTTGGCCCTAACTCCGAGGGGAGGTACTTCATATTCATGTGCTATCATGGCACCACCTGCAGTACCAGTGCTAGTGCTACCTAGCAACCATAATCCAATGTTAGAGATCCGACACTTATAGGCCCTCATGGAGGAGGGAAATGATAGACATACTAGTAGGGTAGCCCATATAGACCAACTGAAGGGCTATATTAGGTTGATTAATGACATGGTTCTAGAGGATTCTCATGTTTTAGGGTCTCAACAGACTAGGTCTAGGACTACAGGGTATTCCACAGCTAGCTCTAGCCAGTGGACCCACATGATAGAGAGGATACATAGGTCCTCTATAACACATGGCGATAGATCACATAGGAGCCATATGAATATAGGTGAGACCTCTAGCCATAGGACTAGCTGCCTGGACATACCATTCTCTCATGTGCTAGGCTTCCTCGGGCTAGGTGGTATACAGGGCCCTCAGTAGAGTGTACAATAGGGGCTAGATCCGACTATAGAGTAGGCTTCAGGTCATGAGGTTGAGGGAGGTGGTGATAGCTCCAATTAAAGGGGAGTCATCTAGAGCTAGGGCTTAGATCATAGCTACATATTGCACATGTATCATTTTTGATGTAAGGTCAAGGACCTACACGATTGTAGCCTACGGGCATTTTGTACTCATATGATGTACTATAAGAAATTTATATATGATATGACTTGATCATTTATAGCTCATTATGTGTACTTTATTTTTATGTTTTAATTTTATGTTTATTTGATGCACATGGATGCAATACTTATGTTAAGTTGATGCTATATGATGTTATGTATGAATGACATCCAAGAGATAGCTATTTGATTTATGATGATGATTATATGTAGTGATCTAGATGTTTATATGTGTGATTTATGATGGATGCATATGAATGCAATGTTTTTCTCTTAACGCATATTTAATATTGCTTTATTGTATGCATTAATGTATGTAATTATTTATTTACATGATGATGATCTAATGTAAATGAACCTATATGCTTTAATCACTTAAAACATAAGGAATGAATGCAAATATATTTATCAATCTAATGGATGACATCATAGAATGTATAAAAATCATGAATGTAATTGAAAATCCTTAAGATAAGAATTTAATCAATTAATCACCCATATATGAAATGCAATAAATGCAGTTGTTTGATTCGAATGCTATAATGTGTAATTCTATTTTATTTTGCAAAATTTGAAAAATATGCATGATATAGTTAGTGGCCGTCTAAATATTATTTCTAATATCCATCTGGTATCTATCCTATATTTTGATTGTACTCTAAATGATGATGTATCACAGATTTGATACTTTGAAATTTGATGATTTTATATGGTTTGAGATATTTTGATATTTTTTTACGATGAGAGAAAATTTTGAGGTTTTCTATGGGACCCAAACACCCTAATAGACTTATCAAAAGTTGCATACTAACCACACTAGACTTTTGAGATAAAAGGCTTTTGCTAGGATAGGATCTAACTGTTCATTATCCCTATGTGTGCACATGATTATTTTAAGATAAGACATGAGTGTTCCCTAATTTCAGGTGGGATTATTTCAACTCATTGCTAAGATAGGGGTTCCACAAATGTCTTACCCAATTCCAAGTTTAAATTTTAGTTGGACTAAAATACTAGGCAATTTCCACATTCAAAAATTGGTCTGCCCATAAGAGAGATGCAATTGTATCAAACATATCATCATGCATAAGGTACAATAGTGCCGACAATTCTAGGGATTCAGGCTCATTCATTTCTATCCTTCAATTTTTAGGATACTTGCTCATATGTAGTGAAGCAAGGGAGTCGATTCCATATTCATTTTGAACTATCTCTGGATATTCATTTAATCTCTCTTCAAACTAGATTTGGATCTTCATTTGATCTTAGCTTGAACTTTGATTTATGATCTTCATTTGATCTTAACTTTGAACTTTGATTTAAGTCTATTTTATGATCTTTATTCGATCTTCACTTTTCAGAATTTACATTTGATAATTTTCTTCAAAAAATTTCCTTTGGGAGGATTTACTTGGGAAAACTATTTTTGGTATATCGATTGAGAATATTGATCTTATGATATCAATATGGGATATTAATCTAGGAAGTCAATCTATGATATCGATCTAGGGTATCAATCATGAGGATTGATGTGGGATATCACTATAGGATATTGCTCATTTTATCGTAAGCAAGGGATTCTGAATAGGGAACTAACATATCCTTTTTCCAAATACCAACATTTCCCATACTATCCGTATAGAGGGATAAGTAAGAATAACTCTTTTTGCTTCAGGATACCCAGTCCTGCTTCATGACTTTCATCTTCCCCTAGTCCTTTTTATGATTGTTTAAATTTTTTGATTATTGATAGGATTCTGATACGCTAAGGGCTATCCTAACTAAACCTTAGCTACAAAATCAAATCAAGATTTCTACCAACTCTTGATAAGACCACTAGGTATGGTTGAGTGATCAAAAAACCCTATTATATTTCCATAGCAACATTATAAGTTGTGTTGAAAAACACAATTACTCACATGAATGATGGATCATGATAAATGCAGAGATGCATGATTTAAAAAAAAATGTGGTGTCATTTGTAAGACTGACAAATATAATCCCTCCTACTATGGAATGCAATGGATGACGAATGCCTATATGCAATGCAATAATGTAGCGAATGCATGTGTGAATGCAAAATGAGGATGCAAAATTCAAATGCAAAATGCAAATATTTTTGGATTTTATGCTTTACCATTTTTTTGGATTTTTATTGATTTTATTATTTTTATGGGTTTTGAGCCTCATATCTGACCAAACGGTGAGTACATGCGTCTGGAGCCTTTAGATTGACCAACTGATTTTTTTGCAAAATCCTTGGAGCTTTTTAGGATGACCGAGTAGTTTTAAGCAAACCCTCGAAGCTTTTGGGGTTTGACCAAAGGGTTTATGGGTACCTTTGGGGTGTTTTGGGATGACCAAGTGATATTTTAAGAATCCTTGGAGCTTTTGGGTTGACCAAGAATTTTTTTAGAATCTCTTGGTATCTTTTGATTGACCAAACTACTCTCAGACGTGTTTGGAGATTTTTAGTATGACCGAACGATTATAAGAAAATCCTTAGGGCTTTTAACTGACATGAAAAAGAAATTTCAAGAAACCTTGGAGCCTTTTGGGATGACCAAGCGGTTTTAAGCAAACCCTCAAAGCCTTTTACTATGCTCTTTAGGCATAAAATGCCTAAAGATGGATGATGTTGAGAGGTTCAGACTCTTCAACACCCCCTAGCAACGTTAGGCGATAAGTACTTGGATCAATATTTTCAAATTTATGTAGGGTTCTAACCAATTAGCCATAAACCCTTTGGTCACCCCAAATGCCCCAATGGCATCCACTAAATCCATTGGTCGTAATAATAACATGTTCAATCCAAATAAACAATGGATAACTTAATCAAGTTAATCATGTTCATCTTGCGAATCATTGCCAAAGATAGACATGCACCCCCTTTGCTTTGGGAAAATAATAAAATGATCAAAATCAAATTCAAGCAAAATAGTAAGCTTATCTCCTATTGCCATCAAGACTAGGATTTGATTTAAGCTTATCTCCTATTGCCATCAAGACTAGGATTTGATTTAAGCTTATCTCCTATTGCCATCAAGGCTAGGATTTGATTTAATCTTATCTCCTATTGCCATCAAGGCTAGGATTTGATTTAAGCTCATCTCCTAATTGCCATCAAGGCTAGGCTAAAGTGTAGACTTAAGCCCGTCTTCCAAATTCTACCAAGGCTAGGATTAGACTTAGCTTGTTTACCAATATGCCAAAGAACACCAAAATCAAGTTTCTTAACTTGTCGAAGGCATTAACTATGAGAGGCATACCCTTTCCATGGTTGGGGCATCCAATGTTTATGAGGTATTCTTCTATGAAATCTCATCAAAATCCAAAAATTCAAAAATAATTAAAATAATTAAAACACAACAAAAACAACACAAAAGCCAACGAAAAGGGTTCAAAACCCACCAAAACAAGAAAAATATGATAGAATTCATTCATGGTCAATATGGAATGCAAAATTCTCATGGATTCATAAATAAGTTACTACTTCACTACCCAAGAAGGCCATTATGGCTAGACCGCCCCACAAGAAGGAGGTTTTCAACTCTTTGCTTCCATGAAATATCCATAACATCATCCAAATACTTTCAAAACTATGCTATTTTTCAATGAGAACAACTGAAGGCAACCTTAACAAATGTCATCTAGGTCAAGTGACTTGTCGCTTTTCTCACTAGTCATTACCTCATCGACTCATCGCTTTAGGGGGTAGTCATACCTAATAAATTCATAATCAAAATCAATAATTAAACACTCAATCATGCAAATTGCATTCATCTAATGAATATTTGACAAATAAAATCATGCCCATGCTTGGGGTAGAAAACAAGCAACAATTTCAATTAAGAACATAACAATGCAGATGAACCTGCCTGTTGGTAACCTCAAAAGTTACCAAAATACTTGGTTTTCTCTAACACCTAGGTTTATAAGGCCCCTAAGCATACCTAGAAGTTGAAGAGAAACCAAGACCAATATCTTTATTGAGTAAAAAGTAAGTATTCAAGAACGCATGCTCTTTCCATGATTGGGGCATCTAAAGTTGGTTAGGTTATTAAGTAACCTTAATCATTCAACATTTTAGTCATCTATTTTTTCTTAGCACTGTGCTGCACACAGTGCATCCCAAATAGGGGCATCTTTAGACACTAAAATATGGTCTATCCAATTATGCACCAATAGACATGATCAAATGGACCCTATTCAATCCCTTTTGCAGCCCTCAGGAGGCTCATAGTGGTTCTAGCCACTCCAAAAGGGTTTTTGGAGGCTATTGGCCCAATTTTTGGAGGTTTTGGTCGAAAATTCACCACCATCCCACCCTGGTACAGTGGTAGATTCCCACCATCCCACCCTAGGACGGTGGTGATCCATCATCCTAGGGTGGGACGGTGAGCAAGTTTGACCCATAAAAAGTCAAATCTGGGCCAAATGGTGCCCACAAAATGCCATTTAACCTGCCAAACAGAGAATGCAAGGTAGAGGAGACTGAATCCTCATGACACACATTATTATGGAGGCCAAGAATGGAGATTATATTCCACATACAATTCATGCCTCCTTTTTGACAAATGGCGCCTCCTACCATGCATGCCCTTGCATGCCTTTTTGCACTTGAGCCCCTTTGCGTGATAAAGTGGATGTAATTTCCACACAAAAGTTAGACACACATATATATAGGAGTTATACGATATGCAACGGAGTGCTTTCAATATTTCCTCTCACCTTATTGCACCTTTTTTCCCTCGAAATCTCCCTTTTGCCAAGGAGGTTACCGAGTGACTTCAATAAGGTAATCCGAGCATAACTTTTCCATATGGGTGAATTTATTCACCAAATTCAATGGCAACACACCTTATATTATTTAGGAACATCTTCTAGTGATTTTGTAACAAAACATGGCCGAATTTTGTGGGTATCCTATCCTAGGATGCCTTCCAAATAGTTGCAGTCACCATCGCCCCCCGGTATGGGGGTAAATTCTTAAAAAATTTCATTACTATTTTAATTGGTTATTTTATACATTATACCATGATGCTACAGTTCAAATTTCATGTCATTTGGAGTTAAAATGAATGATTTATGACATTTTTAAGTTTTCATAGGCTTGTAGGGCCCATCCGGGAACCCCAGTTTGATGTAGGTGGATCAAATCTCCAATTGGAACATCTGATCATATGTGATGTATTGAAATGCCAATTTATTCATACTAACAGAATTTCATGAGTTTTGGATGAGTGCAGGTTCAAAATTTTGTTGTCTTCCTTTTCGTAGGCTGTAGGCGGGCGACGCTAAATAGAGGTGTCTATGGGTGCAATTTCTGATATGTTTTGGGTGATATCATCCCAAAACCTACTATTTAACATCTTTGCAAATTTTAAATTCATTTGGATATTATTGTAGCACCCTAAAATTGGCATAGTTAAACCCTTAGTAAAAAGATAAAAATTTGATTTTTAACCCCGAAATCACCCATTAACCGCTCCCCCCGTTTTTTGCACCATTTTTAGGAGTTGTTTTGACCATTGGACGATATCGTCGCCGATAAGATGAAATCATCCCAGATTGGATGAATTCATCTGGAACAGAATGTCCAAACGATTTCGTCCCAAAGCCAAATTTTCATAATTAGCTTCTGTTTCAACAGCCTCCCCAACTTGGGCAGAAGCGTGTCTGCACAGTTGGAGATTCCTCTGTTGGATATCTCCCATATTGGGATGATTCCCAACCTCCTAACCTCCCCCTAATTCTATATAAACTAGGATTTTCTTAGTTTATCCCCCTGGATTTCCTCCTAGCTCTCCTCCTGACTCTCTCCCTGGTTGATTTTCTCTGCCATTTAGCTTTGTTGTGCTAAGACGTCCTATCTACCATTGTTTGCACTTGTAGTTTTAAGTTTTCATTATAGGTTTTCACTATGCTTTAGCTGGAGGAAGCTCGGATCATCGTAGGTGATTCCACATGATTTTGGACGATCCTGTCGAAGATCGGTGACGATATCGTACGATTGGAGGCGATCTCGATTGCAGTTCAGATTGGGGGCAATCAGAGCCCTGAGTTTGCATTTCTCATCTTCCTTATTTTATTATGCATTAGCTTGATTTATTTTCATTATGCATCCTAGAGTTCACCTCATTTAGCATAAATGCATGATAAAGTTAAAATAAGTTATTAAAACAATGCATTTCCTTTAATTTTCTATCTAGATTTATCAGTTAAGCATTTATACTCTCATTTCTATCATTTTGCATTATTCTCACAATTGCATTTTCAGTTTTTGGTGTCTGTTTCTGTGATTGTAGGTTTCTGATGAATTCATCTGACGAATTCATTAGATCAAAGATGATCTTGTCTAATATCAGATGATCGCCTATGATCTGGGATGATTATGTACAATTACAGATGATCCTATCATATTCGAGATGATCTAAACTCCTACAAGCTTCAAAATATTCATCAGACATTTGAAATCGGGTGCATTCTTTCTCATTTAACATATTCCTAGTATTTAGGATTCATTCATGCTTTTTGTATTCATATAAATCAAAATTTTCATATAGAATAGCTTAGATTTATTTTGGCCAACCTAGTAATATGAATTATTGAGTATAAAATGAACACATCAAACCCATTCTCAACCTAGGTGTGGAAACTGCCACTCAAAGTTTCTTGGTGAACCCCACCATCCATCAAAAATTCACCCTTATAGCCCTCACCCGAGAAGTGCGACCTTCAAAGGGCCTCTCAGTCCGAGGTATTGTCCCATCCTTCTCGCATCCCCCTTCTAGGCACAGATCCTATAGCCTAAAGGTAAGGGTGCAAAAATTTTGGGTCAGTACATTTTGGTGAACCCGACGTGAAACTAAAAGCCTTTTGAAAATAAAAATATAAATGCATTATTAAGAACATCTAGAATCATTGGAAAATTGTTAAAATTACATATCAGACTTAGATGGTAGATTATAATAAAATACGAGTTGTCACCATAAATGTTGAAAATCAATTAATAGCCATAGAGATTACTTCTGTGCTTAGAGTACCTCAAAAAAATAGAGTCCAACCTTTGTGGGATGAACTTGATAGGAGATTGGGTATCATTGAATCCAGATCTGTAGAACTTAGGAAAATTAATAGGTTTTTCCTAGATAGAATCCTAGATCCTGATCAGGTAAGCTTGTATCATGAACTTCAGAGAGCTTGCCATAGGTGGTTAGCAGATAAAATAGCACTTGTGTATTCATAATTATACACCTTTGAGGAATACCTTGAGAACGTAGTTGTATTACATAAGTTTCTATCTCGTATAAAGGATCAAGAAGTCATTCTTACGGATAGAAAGAGATGGAATAGAGTTCCTAGAGCTATGTTATATCAAGAGTATTACCATGAACTTTATTTCTATAGGTCAGAGTCCGAAACAGATCATATTACTATAGCACACTTTGTCAAATTCTTGAAAAACCAATTCCAATTTGAAGAGGAGCATTTCATGACTCTTGATGAACTTGATCCTATCAACGATATCCATAAACTATTTATAGAAAACTAAGTTATTCTTTTTATTATTGTTATTTCTTGTTACTAGCATGTTGTTTGTTATTTTTATACTTGTGAAATATAAAACACAAAAAAAAAAACTAAAATCAAAACATTTCCTTTTTAAGTATTATAGTAGGTATATAATATATACCTCTCAAACCTATCACATATATATATACAAGTATATATATTTTCTAAAACCTAAGTGTAGCACAATGCCTAGACTTAGGAATGGAAAAAAAACTGAAGAAGACGAAGATTGGTTAGGAAGACCATTAATTGACCAAAATGTCCCTCCTGAGGACCAAGTTCAGGAAGAAGAAATCCTAGACCAGCAAGAAGAAGAGCTTGTTGTAGCAAATGAACAAGAAGAAACTAATAGAGAGGAAGGATCCTCATACCCTAAAATGTCTCTGGGAGGACCTATCACTTTTGAAAACATGGAACAATTCTGGAAGTTCATTAATACTAATATTGGTGTTCTTAATAGAGCAGTCCATATGGACAAGGATCGAATTAGTGACACTCAAGAAACTCTTAAAGACGTATTTCACACACGCACTAATCCCTTGTCCTTTAATGAACAAGAGAGTGATCAAGCTGGACCATCCAATTTGGATATGGTCGCTATAATCCATAACATTCAACAACAATAGCTTAATAAACCATCTAAAGTGCCTGTTAGAAAGTCTAGGGTCATTCCCACACAAAAGAAACCATCATTTACTACTCTATTTTGCCAATCTATTGATCAACATACCTCAAATCAACAAAATCCCAAAACAAAACCAAACACCATTACCAACAATCTGGGATACAACATCATACTATTACAAATCCTCTTCATAATACCCTTCCTACCAACACTTTGCATAATAGCAATATAGCGTCTAATCCTTATGTCACACCGTCATACACTCACAAATCCCATACTTATGTCCCACCGAACCAATATGGTGGAAAAACTAGTAATTTTGAAACCATGGTGAAACAGTTAGTTTCCCACATGGACCAGATAGATCCCTACCGTTCCTCGTACAATTATCAAGAGATGTGTAGTCAGCCTTTAGATCCTATAGTCATAGCACAGCCGTATCCTAAACATTTTCATATGCCTGTCCTACCCATATATAAAGGAACCGAAGATCCCATAGAGCATCTTCGTATGTTTAGGATAGCATGTCATGCTATATCACATGATGACTTATTATTGCTAAAAATGTTCCCAAAAATTTTAGGAGGAATGGCATTAGAGTGGTATTATCAACTACCCAACAATTCTTTGAGGAATTTCGAAGAAATAGCCAAGTCTTTTGTTCATCAATATAGTGCCTACATCAAAAGGCATGTGACCATTAAAGACTTGTACAACTTAAAACAAGACAAAGATGAATGTTTTGCTGATTTCCTAGCTAGGTGGAGACAGTTGATAGGAAAATTGCACTTTGTGTTACCTTATAGGGAGATGTTGGACATATTTATTAATAATTTACAAGACCAACTATCCTACGAGTTATCAACTGCTACCTTGACCACCTTCGATCAGGCTATAGACTTAGCCAGACGAGTGGAAGATGCTCTCATTAGGAGAGGTTAGATTAAAAATAAAGATGATGAGAAAACATCCAGAAATCAATATAAAAATAAACAAGTTGTGGGTGATGGAGTCATTGATAGTAGAAATATTGCTATTTTTAATGTTGTGAAGACAACGGAGAAGTTTATACTGAAACCTCTCGATAAACCTCCTCGAGAATTTACTAGGTTAAATCAACCTTTATAAACTATTCTCCCACAATTATTAGAATGAGGCTTGATTAAATTACCAAATATCTAGGAACCTGATCCAACTATACCCGAATACAGAGTAGATTTAAATTGTGACTTCCATAGAGGACCTGGACACACTACCAATTCTTGTAAAAGATTAAAACATAAAATATAGGACTTGATCGATAAAAATGAGATGGAGGTGCAAGCCTTTCAACCTAAGCAAAATCCTCCTAATAATGCTCAAAAGAACATCCCCCAAAACTAGAATCAGAATGCCAATCAGTCATTGGACATATTTCAACATTCTTTAACAAAACATGGCAAGGAAATGGCTAATTAAATTGAACATCATAATGTTCCTCCTCTTGCCCGACATGTAGGAACTATTAGTGGACATTTACCTGTTCATGATCTAGAAACCTTTGACACAACTTTATCCGTGGTTACAACCAGGCCTCTATATAATATGCAGATATATGATCTTAGTGATACAGAATATGAGACTGAGAGTGATATGGAAATCACATCAAATCAATCGAATAGCTCTGAAGATGAATCGGATACTATTCACCCTATCACAAGTCATATGGTTCCGGAAGAACCATTTCCAAGAAGAGTCACTACTAGACCATCCTCTCACCAATTACTTTCTAATGAGCAAGCCATAAATGCTAGACCAAGACCCATTCATCATCCATAGAATAATATTGTGGGTACCATCGGAGCTGTTACTAGAAAACAGGCTCAAAATTCTCAACAAGATCAAATTCAGAATGGTGGATCAACTCCATTTGTTTTGAAGGTTCCTAATAAATGGAATCATGCACCTAATGTTCAACCTAAAACTCATTATAATATTAATGAACAATTATCCAATATTATAGCTATAATTTCTCTCTTGGAACTTTTAAGATCTCCTACACATAGAGATGAATTAATACTCACATTAAGCCAGATGATGGTACCACAAGACATTCACCCTCGAGACATGGCCAATACTATAATAACTTGTGATGTTTATTGTATCGACTTCTGAGATAGAGACATGCCTCAACATAGTTTACATTAAGATAACCCCCTATATATTACTGCTTTAATTGGAGATGTAGTAGTCAAACGAGTCTTGATTGATAATGGTTCATCTTTAAATATCTGCACTTTTGACTTCTACCAAATATTTGGGTTTAGAAGTGATGAAATGAAAAGAACTGATATGATCATAAAATCCTTCAATGACGAAACACAAGAAATGTGTGGAGTTATTACCATCCCATTGCAGGTTGGTCTGAGAACCTTGGATATGATCATGTTTATTATACATTGCCCTACATCGTACAATATGCTCTTGGGTCACCCTTGGATCAACGCGATGTGAGCCATTCCATCAACTTTACATCAATGTGTTAAATTTGAATTTAAGAATCAATTGGTTACCATTCATGGTGATCCTTGACCCTTTGATATGTGTGCTTTGGCAAAACCTGTTGGAGTTCAATTTTGCCCTGCTCTATCATCCACACCTCCTAATTCTCATTACTCATCTAAACATGTGAAACACACACTCACAACACCATCTAATTCTTCTCCATCAGTTCTACCCCTAAATACAGCTCAACCATCCTATGAACAAACCACATTAGGACCTCGAAAAGATTCTAATCCCACAACCGATGCCTCTTATTCTCCTCATATAACTTCTATACCTATAATAGGCCCATCCATCAACATCTCTACAACATCTGCATCCACCAAAGGCATAGTTTCTACATCAGAAGATGTAGAAAATTTTCCCTCTACCTCTTATGCTCTTACTGACGAGCTCTTACCCGATTTATCTAAAATTTTTATATCAGAGAAAATGAATGCTTCTATGCAAGATTCCCTTATTTTAAATAATTTGCCACCATATCCTCATAATAAGCCATTTTGCATTTAACAAATAAGCCATTCATATGTAATATGCTATCTATAGCTTACCCTGATATGATCGCTGAATCCGACAATGAGTTGGAGGGAGATATCTTCCATGATGTCTCCGTTGAGGAATTATTACATAATGAATTTTATTTTGATGGCTCTATACCTAGTATAGCCCAGCTTGAGTCCATGACTCCTCAATACAAATTATCCAAGCTAACCTTGGCAGAATTACAAGAATTGGGCGTTTCACCCACCCCACATAATTTTGAGAAGGATCTACACATGGAAGTAGAAAATGTCATAAAAATTAACATTAGAATTGAGGATAATCCTCACATAATCAACATTGGATCAGAACTGAGTCAATAAAAATAGGATAAATACATTGCATTTCTTAAAGAATATGAAGATGTCTTTGCTTGGACATATGAAGATATGCCAGGTTTAGACCCTTCTGTAGTTATGCATCACCTAGTAGTCCATCCGGATGCTAAACCTGTTAAACATAAACTTAGAAAAATGCATCCTAAAGTGGCCTTACTAGTCAAAGGGGAGTTAGAAAAACTCCTGAATGTTATTTTTATACAAGCCATTTATTATGCTGAATGGATCTCGAATGTAGTTCCAATAACTAAGAAATAAGCTACCAAAGTTAGGGTTTCAATAGACTTTAGAGATATTAATGTTGCATGCCCTAAAGACGATTTTTCTCTTCTCAATATGGATCAGATCATTGATTTTACTGCTGGGAGTGGAATGATATCCTTAAAGGATGGATTTTATGGTTATAATCAGATCAGGATAGCTCCTGAAGATCAGGCTAAAACAACCTTTATTACCCCTTGGGGGACCTTTTGTTGGAAAGTGATGCCATTTGGTTTGAAGAATGCAGGTGAAACATATCAACACGCCATTACTTATATCTTTCATGATATGATGCATGATATACTACATGATTATGTAGATGAAATTATAGCTCGTTCTATTAACGAAGATGACCATTTAGATGACTTGAGAAAAGTATTTGATCGGTTAATGGAATACCTTATCCGATTGAATCCAACCAAATGTATATTATGAGTTAAGTTCGGTAAATTATTGGGGGTTATAGTTTCTTTACGTGGCATCAAAATTGACCCTCTCAAGATTGTGGCTATCACTGATATGCCCACGCCCATAAATATATCTGAATTATGGAGTTTACAAGGTAAGATTCAAGCTATCCATCGCTTCATCGATAAGCTAGCAGATAAAACTAGACCCTTTCTTAAGCTTCTTAATAAGGATGTCTCTTTCCATTGGGACAATGAATGTCAGGAAGCATTTGAACTCCTCAAACAATATCTTCTTAACCCGCCTATGATTTCGCCACCTAGACCTGATCGTCCATTTATCTTGTATATTTCTACTTCAAATTTTGCCTTAGGAGCTATGTTAGCTCAACTGGATGATGAGAAAATAGAATGTGCTAATTATTACATTAGCAAAACATTAATCAGTTATGAAACCCGCTACACAACATTAGAAAAGTTATGTCTAGCAGTCATTTTCTACACAAAAACTACGCCACTATATGCTCAGTTAGAAAATGTATGTTATTGCTAAATTCGATCCTTTGCGGTATCTCATGAGTCGACCTTATTTATCTGGTCGCACAACAAAGTGGGCTCTTGCTCTAAGTGAGTTTGAACTCACATTTATAGGACATAATTCTATTAAGGGTGAAATCATAGCAGATAAATTAGCTGCTAAACCCTTAGAGTCTACCCATCCCCTCATCATTGAGTTTCTCGATGAATGCCTTAAACTAGAGGCAAACCATCCAGAGCAATGGTCCTTATAATTTGATGGAGCCCGATGCATGAGTGGGGCTGGTGGAGGTATTATTCTCTCCACAAAAACATCTTATATGTTAGAGTTACTATAGTAATTCTATGTTATTCCTTTATTTATGTTAGAATTATGTTGTTAGGTTAGTTGCGCTATTGTTAGCGTACATTATATTTGGTTTATTTTATTTAGACCTAAGCTGTTAATTAGATCCTATAGTTACGAGCTAATCTGAGCTCTCCATGTATTATTTATACGGATTCTGATTAATAGAAATTGTTCGCTTACTCTAACATGGCATCAGAGCCAGAAACGTGAGAAGAGAAAGGAGGCAGCAAGTTATTTGCATAGTTAGGCTGAAGGAAAAAAAATAGTGAAAGAGCTGGCTGGAATTTTTTTTCCGCACATAGTTTGCAGTGCGTTTTTCTGTGCAGCACTGCGTCCGCAGTTTTTTAAAAAAAATTTTAATTTTTTTTTCTGCACTTTCACGCACAGTGTTTTTTTCTGTGTGCAGTGCATTTTTCTGTGCACTCTCACGCACAATGCCCTCCCCTCCCGCCCACCACAGACCGCAATAAAAAAAAAAAACGTCGAGCGCAATCGCGCGACGTTCCGCGACAATTCCCTGAAAAAAAAAAAATCATCGCGCATCCGCGGGACGTTGGGAGGACCATCCCCCCAACACGTCGCACAGACGCGACGTTGGGAGGCCCCTCCCCCACCATCGCGACGTTGGGAGGCCCCCTCCCCCAATCACGTCGCATCACGCGACGTTGGGAGGACCCCCCTCCCCTCCCTCAACACGTCGCGCATCCGCGCGACGTTGGGAGGCCCCCCCCCCCACACACTCGTGCATCCACGACGTTGGGAGGCCCCCCCTACCACGTCGCGCATCCACATGACGTTGGGAGGGCTCCCCTCCCCTTCCCCGAGGTCACGCTGCGCACACGCATGCTCCTCACGATAGTCGAGGTCACGCGCTGCACGCGCGACCGGATGACACTGCAGCAAGGAGGCTACAGCCACCGGACCCACCCCCGCTACCTGCCAGAGGGGCAGCCACAGCCACAGCCG
Organism: Wollemia nobilis; assembly: GCA_028583015.1. Lineage (NCBI taxonomy): Eukaryota > Viridiplantae > Streptophyta > Pinopsida > Araucariales > Araucariaceae > Wollemia > Wollemia nobilis. The sequence goes on from JAQPPZ010005611.1 coordinate 1,777,635, forward strand.
CGGCCACCTGTCGTTGCCAGACAAGGAGAGGAGGAGGCTCGCTCCCCGAGAGCAGCAGGGCTGCTGGGACCCTCCTCAAATACGAGGGGGCCCCTGATCCTGTCGGATCAGCCCGCTAGTCCACCTGGTGGTGGACTGTGCGGTAAGGCTCTGGGAGCCTGCAGGTCGCGGGTTCCAATCCCGTCGACCCCCCTTCAACAAAGGTAAAAAAAAAAATTCCACATGTTTTTTTAATTATTTTTCCTAAAGTTAAACTTTAATTTTTAATTTTAATTTATTTTCTATAGTTTAACCTTTATAAATTAAAATTAAATTTTTTAATTTGATTTTAATTTCTTTTTAAAGGTTTTTTAAAAACTATATAAATTAAAATTAATATTTTTTTTAACTTTAAGGTTATAAAATAATTTTCAAAATCATTTGTGGGGAGATTTTTTTTAAGATAAAAAGAAGGGGGGTATTTTTTTTCAAAAATCAAAGGGGGAAAGTGAGTAATTTTTGAAAAAGCAAATTTGGCATTATTGTAAAGGTGCATTTTCGGCTGCGCCCGACACCTAGTGGGTCATTCCTGTGGGCACTTTTTTTTGTTGTATGTTGCATATTTGATTTCTTGCACTATAACATTAAAAGTTAAAATCAAATTCACTCCCTAAGTCCCCGAAATAATTAAAACCCATCCGTGCAATTTATTGCACTACAGCGTTCGGTATTTGTGATACCTCTGGCCAGCACTTACAGGTAAAGTTGTCGTGATTGCGCTACTGTATCCGTCGCCTAATATAGCTGCCACAACGACGTTTGAGCTTGTTCTCTATAAATCGTCGGGGAGAGATAAGTTTGCCATTTTGCATTTTTTTTACTCCATCCATTACCCTAATAGTTCTTGTGTTTAGGCGTAAATCCTGACGAGAGTTCTGAAATCCAAAGTGTTTAGGGGAAGTTACGCCCCACGCATGCGGATTGCAGACTTTCTATGGTAGGTGCCATCAACAAGACTATTCCCTTTCAGTACTGCTTATGTACCACGTATCGTATGATCTCTAAAAATTACCTATAGTTTCCCTCACGTAAGGGCGGGTGATTTTTTATTGATCTTTCTAAATACCTATAGTTTCCCTCACGTAAGGGCGGGTATTTAGTATGGTATAACGGCCTAGCAAAAGGTATATCGAAAGGGGGACCAATTGGTGTTATAAGGAACCTTCATCATGTCTGCAAAACTAATGACTGATTCTCATCAGTTGTTGAAAGGTCCTAATTACACACCATGGAAAAATAAGATGAAGGCCATCCTAGCAATGGATGACTTATGGGATGTTGTATCTGGAGCAACAACCAGACCTTCATCTACTGCTGGTGCTACAGCTCCATCTACTGCTCAAAGAGACTTTGATAAGCTAGACAACAAAGCAAAAGTGCTCATCTTGCTTGTTGTGTCTGATGAAGTCCAACCCCATATTGCTGACTGTGCAACTAGTAAAGCGGCATGGGATGCCCTTAATACTATATATGAGGGAAAGAATGATTCCACCATTCTATTTCTTCAATCTCAATTACACAGTCTAAGCATGAAGCGAGGGTGAGACAGTTGAATTCTTTCTTTGCAGAGTTTCTGAATTGAAAGCAAAGTTGAATTCTTTGGGAGAACCAGTTGAAGACAAGCTCCTTACTTTAGTTGTATTGAGAGCTTTACCTGATTCTTATCGGGTGTTGATCACTTCCCTTCGGGTATCACAACGAAAAGTTACTTTTGTAGAATTGGTTAATATGCTTCAAGAGGAGGAGGCACGCCAACTACAGCGAGATGATTCTTCTAACACTTGCCCTCTACATCAACAGGAAAGGGCGAGAACCGAGAAGAAGGGTAATTTTTAGAAGGGAGGGAATTCACAAAAGGATTCAAAAGGGAAACAAACTCAACAACCTCAACAGAAAAAGAGATATTGCAAGATCTGTGACAAAGAAGGTCATGATACAAACAGATGTTGGCATAAGAATAAGCAATCAAAATAGAAAAGGCCGAAACAAACCACAAAAGAACAAACAACAAGTGAATGTTGTTGTTGAAGAATCTGACATGGATTTTGAGAGAGCCCACAAAGTTCTCATGACTACCACAGTGTCCAAGCAGACGGATCCTATATGGTATGTTGATTCTGGAGCCGATAAGCACATGACTGGTGACAAATCATGGTTTGAGTCTTTTGAGGCCAAAGAGGGCAAACCTGTCACTATTGCTGATGATAAAACCTACAAGGTTCAGGGAGAAGGCACTATTTCAGTCACTCTTCCTGATGGCAAGTGTCAGATTGATAAAGTTCTCTATGTTCCAGGATTGGCAAACAATTTGTTGTCCGTCACACAAATTCTGGACAAAGATATGGTTGTGAACTTTAGTGTTGAGGGAGGCAAGAAGTGTTGTTCTATTACCAGGAGGGGTAAGAACATTGCAACCGCTTCATATAAGCATGGCTTATTTGCCTTAGATACTATCTCTACTCCACATGTTGCCATGACAGTCTCTACAAAGGAGGCAACTTCCCTATGGCACAAGAGATATGGACATTTGAGTTCTGGTTACTTACTTGAGTTAAGTAAGTATGAGATGGTAAAGGGTCTTCCTTCCCTTTCTACCACTTTACCAGTTTGCTCTGACTGCTTGGCAGGAAAGCAGCATAGAGTGCCTTTTGAAAAGAGCTCTACAAGAGCAAAGAAACCTCTGGAGTTGGTTCATACCGATCTGTGCGGTCCCTTCACTCCCAACAGTTGTGGGGGTAAGAGGTATTTTTAGTTATTTGTGGATGATTACTCACGAAAGATGTGGGTATTCTTTCTTCAACTGAAATCTGAAGCATTTGGCTTCTTTCAGCAATTCAAGAAATCTGTTGAGAAGGAGTCAGGGACTTCTATAAAGACCCTCCGCTCAGATCGAGGGGGGGAGTTCACCTCTAAAGAATTTTTTGCATTCTTGAAAGAAAATGGGATCACAAGACAGTTAACTACTGCTTATACTCCTCAGCAAAATGGAGTTGCTGAAAGGAGGAATCGTTCCATCATGGAAATGGTTCGTTGCATGCTCACAGGAGCTAGACTTGAGCAACTATATTGGGCAGAAGCTGTCACCACAGTAGTATATCTGTTGAATAGGGCACCCACAAAGGCCCTACAAGGAATGACTCCACAGGAAGCATGGAGTGGTAGGAAACCCTCCATTTCTCATCTACGCATTTTTGGATGTAAAGCTTTCATGCACATACCAAAAGAGAAAAGGAAGAAGCTAGATGAGAAGACATTGAAGTGTATTCTTCTTGGCTATGATGAGCACTCTAAGGGTTATCGTTTGATTGATCCCTTGACCAAGAAGATTCACATTAGTAGAGATGTAGTTTTTGATGAGGCTTTCACATCAGCAAACACATCAGATGTATACCTAGACCTTGTGGAAACTCAGGTTGTTAAATCTCCTTCATCAAAGGTTGGAGGTTCTTCTGGATCTTCTTCAACACCTAAGAAGAAGAATCCAAAGTGGTATACAAATACAATCAAAGACTCTAAGCTATCTACTCCACCAGATTTGACTTTGGATAGGCCTCGTACTCGCAGCATGGCTCGACAGGAGAAAGCTGCAACAGAGAATACTGGGGTTGATGATCTGTGTCAATATTTTGAAGAACTTTCTGTAGATCCAGTGAGAGATACAGAAGATATGGATATTGATAGTGATAAGGTGTTTATGTCTTCCATAGACGATCTTGAACCTGCATCAGTACAAGTTGCTCTCGGTGAGCCTCAGTGGAAGGCTGCTATGGATGCAGAGTATAAGTCTTTGATGAAAAACAAAACTTGGAAGCTTGTCGATCTGCCACACGAAAAGAAGCCCATTGGCTGCAAATGGGTGTATAAAGTCAAGTACAAAGTAGATGGGACAATTGATAAGCATAAGGCCCATCTTGTTGCAAAGGGCTATGCTCAAAAGGAAGGCATTGACTACGAGGAAACTTTTGCACCTACTGCTCGGATGACAACAATTCGAGTTATTTGTGCTATGGCAGCATAGTTTGGGTGGAAAGTTCATCAGATGGATGTCAAAAGTGCCTTTCTGAATGGTGATCTCCAAGAAGAAGTCTATATGACTCAGCCAGAAGGATTTGCAGTGGAAGGCCAACAGCAGAAAGTTTGCAAATTGGTCAAATCCTTATATGGCCTGAAACAAGCTCCTCGAGCTTGGTATATAAAAATGGACAATCACCTCCTGCAGAATGGTTTTAAGAGATGTCCGTCGGATGCAAACCTCTATTTCAAGAAACAGGGTTTTGAGATAGTGTTGCTTGTACTCTATGTTGATGATCTGCTCATTACAGGGAGTTCAGAAACTATGATCTCTATTGTCAAAAGAGACTTGTGTCAATATTTTGAGATGTCAGATCTCGGACTTCTCCATTACTGTCTTGGTCTGGAATTCAGCCAGAAGGAGCACTCCATCAAAGTGTCTCAGAAAAAATATGCCAAGACATTGTTGGAAAAATATCGCATGACTGATTGCAAGCCAATGGCAACTCCGATGGAGACTGGACTTCAGTTATCATGATATGATGATTCACCTCAGGTAGATGGTACTCTCTATCGACAGTTGATTGGGAGTCTCATATATCTGACCAATACTAGGCCAGATCTCGTATTTGCTGTCAACTATCTTTCGAGGTTCATGCAGGAGCCTAAGACCACTCATTGGAAAGCAGCAAAACGTGTTCTTCACTATGTCCATGGCACAATGGAATATGGCCTAGAATACAAGAGGAACAACAAATTCTTCTTGCAAGGATACACGGACTCCGACTATGCCGGATCATTTGATGATCGCAAGTCAACTTCAGGATATATTTTTCATCTAGGATCCGGTCCTGTCTCTTGGCACAGCAAGAAGCAACAGGTGGTTGCTATTTCATCAACAGAGGTAGAGTATCGCGCCGCACGTGAAGCTGTGTGCGAAGTGATATGGTTGCATCGCATTCTGACAAGTATGGGTCATCCATCCAAATCTCCAATACACTTGTTTTGCGACAATCAGGGTGTTATGAACCTAGTCAAGAATCCAGTCCATCATGAAAGAACAAAACACATTGACACACAATGTCATTTCATTCGAGATGAAGTTTCGAGGCACCGAATTCAGCTTCAGCACATTCCCACCGATGCTCAAGTTGCAGACATTTTCACTAAGGCACTTGCACGTGTCAAATTTGAATTGTTTCGCAGCTCTCTTTGTATTGCAAAATGATGTAATCAGGGGGGATGTTAGTATAGCTAGTAGTTCTATCATTACATAAATAATGTAATAAGGGGGGATGTTAGAGTTACTATAGTAATTCTATGTTATTCCTTTATTTATGTTAGAATTATGTTGTTAGGTTAGTTGCGCTATTGTTAGCGTACATTATATTTGGTTTATTTTATTTAGACCTAAGCTGTTAATTAGATCCTATAGTTACGAGCTAATCTGAGCTCTCCATGTATTATTTATACGGATTCTGATTAATAGAAATTGTTCTAAGTAAAATAAACCAAATATAATGTACGCTAACAATAGCGCAACTAACCTAACAACATAATTCTAACATAAATAAAGGAATAACATAGAATTACTATAGTAACTCTAACATCCCCCCTTATTAGTTACTATAGTAATTCTATGTTATTATAGCTAGTAGTTCTAATAACGTTTGCTTGTACTAATAATACTACTGAATATGAAGCGCTAATCCTTGGCTTACGATCTACCTTGGCACTGAAAATTAAAAATCTATTAGTTTTCAGTGATTCTCAACTTGTTATAAATAAAGTTAATGATGTTTATCAGACCAAAGATGATAAATTGCATCCATATAAAACATATGTATTACAATTAATATCTTTATTTGATCAAGTTACCTTGGAAGCTATTCCTAGAACTAATAATCGTACGACTGATGCTATGTCTACAGTTGCATCTCTTTTACCCTTGGAGTTAGATGACGAATATGCTACTATCATTATTCATCGACTCCAGGAACCCACTTCAAATAAATCATGCTTAGAACCTTTGGATGTGTTTCTAATCAATGAAACTACTCTTGAACTTTGGTACACTGATATATTCAATTTTCTTCAAATTGGGACCTTCCCTGAAGGTTTTAATAGAAACCAGTGTCGGTTATTACGTAGACGAGCAAGTCGCTTCGTAATAATTGGCAATACATTATATAGGAGATATTTTGAAGGTATCCTACTAAGATTTTTGAATCTAGAAGAATCTAGATAAGCTTTGAGTGAAGCCCATGATGGATCTTGTGGGGGACACTTTAGTGGTAGCGCCATTGCTAAGAAGCTCCTTAGGATAGGATATTTTTGGACTACCATGGAGAATGATGCACATGATTACGTGCACCATTGTGACAAGTGCCAAAAACATGTTGACCTTTTCCATGCGCCTGCACAAGAACTGTAGGCTATTTCATCCCCTTGGCCCTTTTCAAAATGGGGCTTAAACATTATTGGAAAAATCAATCCTGTGTCATTTGATGGACACATTCATCATAATCACCACCGAGTATTTTACGAAGTGGGTTGAAGCTATTCCCTTAGCCTCTTGCACTGGAACCCAAGTTTCCAAATTTATTTTCAATCAAATTATTTGTAGGTTCAAAATTCCTACAAATATCATCTCGGATAATGGAACTTGTTTCAAAAATAAATATGTAAAGAAACTATGTCAAAAATATAAAATTCAACATCGTTGGTCCACTCCCTATTATCCTCAGGGTAATGGCCAAGCAGAAGCATCTAATAAAAAATTAATTAAAATCCTCAAAATACTAGTCAATAAATCTGGTCGAGATTGGCACATTCAATTATATCCTGCTTTTTAGGCTTATCAAACTAGCATTCGTACTCCCACGGGCACTTCACCGTTTGTTTTGGTTTATGGCACTGAAGCTATTTTTTCCTTTGAATTAGAAGTTCCTTCTTTGGATCTGCTACTTCAAGATACTGAATTAGGGGATGAATATTCTGACTGAGCATATAGTGGCATAGTTTCTATGTAGAAAATACGACTGCTAGACATAACTTTTCTAATGTTGTGTAGCGGGTTTCATAACTGATTAATGTTTTTCTAATGTAATAATTAGCATGTTCTATTTTCTCATCATCCAATTGAGCTAACATAGCTAAATTCGATCCTTTGCAGTATCTCATGAGTCGACCTTATTTATCTGGTCGCACAACAAAGTGGGTTCTTGCTCTAAGCGAGTTTGAACTCACGTTTATAGGACATAAGTCTGTTAAGGGTCAAATCATAGCAGATCAATTAGTTGTTGCACCCTTAGAGTCTACCCATCCCCTCATCATTGAGTTTCCTGATGAATGCCTTAAACTAGAGGCAGACCATCCAGAGCAATGGTCCTTATACTTTGATGGAGCCCGATGCATGAGTGGGGCTGGTGCAGGTATTATTCTAATATCTCCATAGAAACATCTTATACCTCTATCCTTTAAATTAATGTTTGCTTGTACTAATAATACTGCTGAATATGAAGCTCTAATCCTTGGCTTACGAGCTGCCTTGGCACTAAAAATTAAAAATCTATTAGTTTTCGATGATTCTCAACTTGTTATAAATAAAATTAATGATGTTTATCAGACCAGAGATGATAAATTGCATCCATATAAAGCATATGTATTACAATTAATATCTTTATTTGATCAAGTTACCTTGGAAGCTATTCCTAGAACTAATAATCGTGCGGCTGACGCTATGGCTGTAGCTGCATCTCTTTTACCCTTGGAGTTAGATGACGAATATGCTACCATCATTATTCATCGACTCCAGGAACCCACTTCAAATAAATCATGCTTAGAACCTTTGGATGTGTTTCTAATCAACGAAACTACTCCTGAACTTTGGTACACTGATATATTCAATTTTCTTCAAAATGGGACCTTCCCTGAAGGTTTTAATAGAAACCAACGCCGGTTATTACGTAGACGAGCAAGTCACTTCGTAATAATTGGCAATACGTTATATAGGAGATCTTTTGAAGGTATCCTACTGAGATGTTTGAATCTAGAAGAATCTAGATCAGCTTTGAGTGAAGCCCACGATGGATCTTGTGGGGGACACTTTAGTGGTAGTGCCATTGCTAAGAAGCTCCTTAGGATAGGATATTTTTGGCCTACCATGGAGAATGATGCACATGATTACGTGCACCATTGCGACAAGTGCCAAAAACATGCTGACCTTGTCCATGCGCCTGCACAAGAACTATAGGCTATTTCATCTCCTTGGCCCTTTTCAAAATGGGGCTTAGACATCATTGGAAAAATCAATCCTGTGTCATCTGATGGACACAAATTCATCATAACCACCACCGAGTATTTCACGAAGTGGGTTGAAGCTATGCCCTTAGCTTCTTGCACTGGAACCCAAGTTTCCAAATTTATTTTTAATCAAATTATTTGTAGGTTTAGAATTCCTGCAAATCTCATCTCGGATAATGGAACTTGTTTCAAAAATAAATATGTCAAGAAATTATGTCAAAAATATAAAATTCAACATCGTTGGTCCACTCCCTATTATCCTCAGGGTAATGGCCAAGCAGAAGCATCTAATAAAACATTAATTAAAATCCTCAAAAGACTGGTCAATAAATCTGGCCGAGATTGGCACATTCAATTATATCCTGCTTTGTGGGCTTATCGAACTAGCGTTCGTACTCCCACGGGCACTTCACCTTTTGTTTTGGTTTATGGCGTTGAAGTAGTTTTTCCCTTTGAATTAGAAGTTCCTTCTTTGGCTCTACTACTTCAAGATACTGAAGTAGGAGATGAATATCGTGCTTGGCAGATTTAGTCAGTTGGAACTCCTAGATGAGAAGCGCATCAATGCTTTGGAACATCTTCGAGCCTACCAGAACAAGCTTAAACGAGCATACCTCAAGAAAGTTCATCATCGATCCTTTGAGATCGACGACCTTGTCTTAAAAGAAAATAAAAAAAATACTAATGCAACTAAAGATCTTAAAGGTAAATTCGAGCCCAACTGGCTTGGACCATATATTATCACTGCTAAATTTGGATCGGGAGCATACATATTAGCTACCTTAGATGGTAAAGATCTTAAAGAACCTATGAACATTATGCATCTTAAATGCTATTATGCATAAATCTGGTCATTTCATCATTGTATATATTGTTATTTTGCATATTGTTTCATTTTAGTAATTCATATAAAAATTTCAAAAACAGTAATATTATTTATTCTTTCAATTCATAAATTAAAACCAAAATATAAAAAACATCAAAATCATCAAAATCTTCAAAAACATTTTCTATTTTTGCACCTGTCAATTCTTGAAGTATTGCAGTCATATTTTCAATTATTTTGGATAAATTAGCATTTATTTGGAATCCCGCACTTTCACACTCACATGAATAAATATCTTGATTTTATTTGGTATGATTATTAATCTCTCTTATATCAAAGTCCACAGTTGAATTAAATAAAGTTTTGAGCATAGAGAATTGATCTTGTTATTTACTTGAACCAAGTATATCTTTTCACATTAAAATGATTTCATTGCAAATTCAATATGATGCTACATAGTAGAAGTGGTTTCTTGAGCGAAAAGTTTCCCCTGCTATCCTATCATGCACATGGTCTAGAATCTTTGAGAATTGACAAAAGGACAAGCTCACCCCTACCTAGAATAAAAATCCCTTGCTCTACAGCCAATCCGAGCAAGTATCCCTAGTATAGGAAGAAAAAGAAAAGTCAAAGAAAATGAGAAAAAGAAAAATATCATTTTGTACCATCGCAGCAATATTTCAGCATTATCTCAGTTCCAAGCAAAAATACAAAAAAAAAAAAAGAGAAAGAGAAAAGAAAAAGCAAAATGCAATAAATCCCTTTCCCTACCCCTTGAAAAGAAAAGAAGGGTGAATGAGCTTGAATCCTTGGAATTCTCAATTATTCAAAAACCGTGAGGTAAGCCCCATAACAGGTGGTTTGTGCCCAACCCGCTTGGCCTTGGGTAACTCCTAGCGTGGTGATATGTCTGTCACATTAGCGACCTTATTTTGTATAGACCTATGTCCGCTTATGGATCAGCTAGCTCTTGATGACCCGACTTACATAGTAGTCTGGTACGGTTACATGCATATAAATCATGGTCAACGAACACTTATTTGGTTAATTCAAATTACTTGTATCAAATTATCTTGCTCAAAATTGGTAAATGAACAATACAATTGCACACACATTTGTATTTGAGAGATTTTGTATCATTATGATAAATCAAGATCGGCAATGAACTCACATATGCACATGAGGGTTCCTTATAAATCTACATTTTGTCTTTGAGATAATTTAAAATATTTATGCAAATATTTTGGAATAATTTCATCTTCTTATTTGAGAACATCTGTTTAGTATAAAAACAATTACATACATTTTTTTCAAAAATCCAAAATTTCTTTCAAACCATACAATAAAGTCACGTTTATATATACTTTCGACTTCCGCAACGATGGTATAGTTCCTAAAACCTAAACTGGAATTTTATGCCTAGCGCAAGTCCTCATCTTATATATTTTCTGTTTATCTCAAAATCAAAAATCAATTATGCAATAAAATTATTTTTGGATTTCGCGATGATGGTATAAGTCTATACCTATAATTCTATGCCTAGCGCAAACCATTGTTCTAATTTTATTTCCCATTTATTTAATTCATAAAAACATATGGCTTACATCATTATGTTACACAATTGTGCTTTAAAAAGAACGAACACCTTTTTCTATTTCATTTCATTATGTCAACATTCAATTTTGCAACGATGGTATAATTCCTAAGGAATTGTTCAAAATTTTATCACACTTAGGAATTTTATGCCTAGAAAAAATCATATTTTTAATATTTCATGCATAATATTTTCATGAAAATCTGAAAACAAATCATCACCATCATCATTTTTCATCATCACAACACAAAGTCTTAAGACAGTCTCTTAAGCACTCTTTTACTTTTAGCAATATTTCTATACTTGGGATTAGCTTGACGACCTAGCGAGCGGCGACTCCATGAAATGGTCATATAACAACGACAATGTCCTTTGAAATTATTGTTAGAAGTCCCTTTATTTTTCATCAAATCATACCACAACAACCAATTTGTTTACATCAGATTATTTCATTTAAATTTCATAGCATGACATAAAATTATACTATTTCCAACGACATAATTACATGAATAATCAATCAACAATTCAAAATTTAAAGCATCATAAAACATATGGACAAGTCATATCACAAAAATATCATATATATATATCAAAATTATGTACATCATATCAAAACTGGATTGGTATGCCACAATCTATACCCTGGCATACTCAATCCTCTCAAAAATATACAGTCTATAGTCAATGTGCAGCTAGTCTCGAGAAGCCCTCGAGCTCTCAGCCTCATCTCCTCTCCCACCCTGAGGTGGAGGAGGTGGCCCCATCGAAGTCCGTGTTGTGTCGTGGGTCCTCGACATCGATCGTGAGGATGTCCTCGATGACCCCATCATGATCGGCTCCGCAATGCTAGCTGGCAGCGGTATCCTCTACCCCTCTAGAACCACATGATAGTACAATCCTTGGTAGAACATGGTCTGAGCAATAGCCCATGCCAGATCCCGAGTGCTCGCCCCTCTGCTCCGAGCCCTGAGTCATGTAGCCTCATCCTGTAGTGTCTGCACCTGAGCCCGAAGGTGGGCATTCTCCACTCGGAGAGCCGCCATCTCATTGCTCTCCCCCACCTCGACACCCTTGCCCTTATCGGGCGATGGTGGCCTATCCCTCTACTGAGAAGGGAGTCCCTCCTCCCTCCTCTCTGGCTGTTGTGGTCTCTCCGGAGCCTGTGGCACTCTCTGGCATCTCTCCTGAGGAGACCGTCGTTGCTCCCTCCCTCCATGACTCCTCGCTGCATCGATGGTAGCCTGGCACTGCCTCCCCATCCGTCGCACCATAGCGTGCATCGGACCCTATGCCCTCATCATCCGAGGAGGGTGGATGCCTGCATACCAGGCATCATACCCATCTGTGACCCCAGCGTCATCCCCATCCACTAGCTGAATGGGGGCATCATCAGCATCCTGACTCCAGAATCGTTGCATATCTGGAGCCCCGCTCAGTGTAGTATTATCCCGGATAGTCTAGGAGTACTCATAGTCTCTGAGAGAAGGGATCCCCTACTGTAGACCGAACTACCTCAAAACTTGGTCATAGCGGTGGAGCTCTACCTCTCCCTACTCCATCCTCAGCCAGAAGACTCGCTTGATGTGAGCCAACTCCTGTCCATCCTCTCCCCACCCTGGATGCTCTCTCCATGGCCTCCAGGTGATCTAGTCAGGGATGAGGTCATCTAGCAACCTTCGGGACATCGGTAGATCTATCCGCCATTGTGACCCTCTCTGGAGCCACCAATAGAAAACCTGGGGTCTCTCCCGGTCAACCCCTATCAGTGGAAGCCCTATCGGCCTTCGCATCGTAATGTGCTCCTAGCACCAAACCTGTAGCAGCGATGTCAGTACTAGACATCGACCTCCCTTGTATACGACCCCGTATAGGATCCTATACAAGCGGCATAGTACAAAGCTACCCCAAGAAAACCTGTAGTCGTGGTCTCTCATGTCGCAGACCACATCTGAGAGGAGCCATGGTAACCTGCATCCGCTCTGGTGGCATAGCAGTAGGCCACCCACTACCCCTACCAAAACCTGAGTCAATCGAGATGCCCTAGGCATCTGCCTCAATGTCTCGATGTTCACTCTGCCCTTCTCCAGGGTGAAGCTAGGGTCTCCACATAGTCGCATCATGGCATGGCCCTGATTGGCCATAGGAGTCATCAACCGCCCATGTATGGGGATCCTCAAGATCCTCCATACATCCTCTAGAGTGGGAGCCATCTCCCCTATTGGTAGCCAAAAGTAGGACGACCCTGGATACCACCTCTCTGCTAGGGCTGTCAGTAGCCCCATGTCTGTAGGTATTTGTGGCATCTCTGCCACATGTTGTAGCCCAACCTTCGATAGTCGGTCTCGCTCTGCCTGATCGAGCGTGGCTACATCGTCTCTTAGACCCCCGTATTTCCACTCCTAACTTTTTAGTAATCCCCTCTGCAAAATAAACAATAAAACAACAAAAATCATTAATAGATAATCATTAAAATCAGTTAAATCAATTTCATCTTATAAAAAAATGATATCATCCATTATTGGACGATATCGTACTAAATTAAGTCAAATCGTCCTTGGTAGGATGAAATCATCTTCGATTTCTCAACTTGGGGATCGCCCCTTGTTGGACGGGATCGCCCCTATTTCATCGATTTCGCCCCTAGACGAAATCGGCGATCTAGGGACGATTTCGACGAAATTGGGACGATTTCATCCCGACGTCGTCGATGGCCTAAAAACGGCCGTGATGCCCCAAAAATAGTCAAAATTCAAATTAAAAATCACACAAATCAAATTAAAAACATAATGCATCAAGTTTAGATCCCTACCCGCAACCCGCGTCGGACCTCTGTCGATCTGTGTGTCGTTTCCACCATTTTGCCTGTAGAGCTCTAAAACAACAAAAGTGAACAGTAACAATGAATTAGGGTTTTACCCTATTTTTTTAATTTTATTTAAAAACAACTTTTTTTAAATTTTGCTTTTTCGCGCTTTTACCTCAAACGTTCGATTTGGGTAAAAACACGGAGGGGGCACCATAGTAAGCAGTCGTACGATTCGACCTAGAATCATCGTCTAAAAAATGGAATAAATTTTTGCTTTCTCGTAAAGCGGGAAGAACTCGTCTTTAACGCATTTTCTTCAAAAAATTTGCTAAAGAGGGGGCAAAATGTAGCACCCTAAAATTGGCATAGTTAAACCCTTAGTAAAAAGATAAAAATTTGAATTTTAACCCCGAAACCGCCCGTTAACCGCTCCCCCCATTTTTTGTGCCATTTTTAGGAGTTGTTTTGACCGTTGGACGATATCGTCATCGATCAGACGAAATCGTCCCAGATCGGATGAATTCGTCTAGAATAGAACGTCCAGACGATTTCATCCCAAAACCAAATTTTCATAATTAGCTTCTGTTTCAATGACCTCTCCAACTTGGGTAGAAGCGTGTCTGCGCAGTTGGAGATTCCTCCATTGGAGATCTCCCAGATTGGGATGATCCCCAACCTCCTAACCTCCCCCTAATTCTATATAAACTAGGATTTTCTTAGTTTATCCCCCTGGCTCTCCTCCTGACTCTCTCCCTGGTTGATTTTCCCTACCATTTAGCTTTGTTGTGTTAAGACGTCCTATCTACCATTGTTTGCACTCGTAGTTTTAAGTTTTCATTGCAGGTTTTCACTGTGCTTCAGCTGGAGGAAGCTCGGATCGTCGCAAGCGATTCCACATGATTTCGGATGATCCTGTCATAGATCGGCGATGATCTCGTACGATTGGAGGTGATCTCGACTACAGTTCAGATTGGGGGCAATCAGAGCCCTGAGTTTGCATTTCTCATCTTCCTTCCTTATTTTATTATGCATTAGCTTGATTTATTTTCATTCTGCATCCTGGAGTTCACCTCATTTAGCATAAATGCATGATAAAGTTAAAATAAGTTATTAAAACAATGCATTTCCTTTAATCTGCTATCTAGATTTATCAGTTAAGCATTTATACTCTCATTTCTATCATTTTGCATTATTCTTGCAGTTGCATTTTTGGTTTTTGGTGTCTGTTTTTGTGATTGCAGGTTTCTGATGAATTCATCTGACGAATTCATCAGATCGACGATGATCTTGTCTGATCTCAGATGATCGCCTATGATCTGGGATGATTCTGTACAATTGCAGATGATCCTGTCATATTCGGGATGATCTGGACTCCTACAAGCTTCAGAATCTTCATCAGACATCCGAAATCAGGTGCATTCTTTCTCATTTAACATATTCCTGGTATTTAGGATTCATTCATGCTTTTTGTATTCATATAAATCGGCATTTTCATATAGAATAGCTTAGATTCATTTTGGCCAACCTAGGAATATGAATGATTGAGTATAAAATGAACACATCAAACCCATTCTCAACCTAGGCATGGAAACTGCCACTCAAAGTTTCCTGGTGAACCCCACCATCCATCAAAAATTCACCCTTATACCCCTCCCCCGAGAGGCGCGACCTTCAAAGGGCCTCTCAGTCCGAGGTATTGTCCCATCCTTCTCGCATCCCCCTTCCGGGCATGGATCCTTTAGCCTGAAGGTAAGGGTGCAAAAAATTGGGGTCAGTACAATTATTTGATACACTTTTAATTCATATGTCATTTTAACCCTATGGGGATTGCAGGTTTTCACCATACACCCTTGCTATTTGACCTCTTTTGTTTCCTTGTGTGTAGGTGCAGGTCCTCAGAAGGTTGTGGGAAGCAATATCAAACATAAGAGAACCTAGATACAAGTAGCGGTGGCATTGGATCACCCACCTCGATTGTGGGTACGCGGAGAAACATTGGATGTGCACCCAGATTTCATGAAAGACTTGGTCTTTGGGCACCCAATATTGTAACAATTGTATCAACCTTTTGAGCCCTCAAGGGTACTATTGTAATATTGTATTTGATCCAACAAATTAATGAGAAAAGACTTGCTTTGATTCATTTTCCTTTGTTGGTTTTCTTGTACTTTTGCATGCATGCTTCCTTTTTGATGCTCATTAGTGATATGGGATAGATACGCTTATTGTTCCAGATAATTTGGTGCACCATTTTTCCATACTTCAATTCACAATAAGATATAATCTCTTAGTCACGTAGTCCAAGGAGTTTAAATAACTTTTAAGGAGAAAATGTTTAGACTATCAAAGATGATTACATTATTAAAGTGAAACCTATTGTCATGTTTCACAAATGACTTTTCAATGGTGAAAAGCAAATAACCCATAAACCATTTAAATCAAAATCAAACAGCATAAGGATGAAATAGCTTCCACCTGAAGCTCCATCATATTGGTGACTCTTATTGTATTTGCACTTCTCCTCTAGCTTCTCCAGTCCAACATAACATCACACAACATAACATAGCATAACCTTTTTTTTCTTTTTCTCAATTTCAATGGTAATTTATAGCTTTCTTTCTTTCATAAAATATTCTTCTAAATATATATATATATATATATATATATATATATATATATATATAATCTTCTTTTTCTCACCCCATGTGAAGGCTTCTAATATATATTATTTTAATGGAAATAAAATCCATAGAGATGAGAGAAGAATCTTATCCACTATTTCAACCTTCCCAAAATAGCCTGTAGCACCCTAAAATTGGTGCAGTAAACCTTAGCAAATAATTAAAATTACCTTAGTAATAATTCAAATTCAAATTTTAACCCCGAACCGCTTGTTAAACCGCTTTCCTTGTTTTTCGTGCCATTTTTAGGATTTGTTGTGACTGTTGGACGATATCGTTGCCGATCAGATGATATCGCCTCAGATCGGATGAATTCATCTAGAGCAGAACGTCCAGACGATTTCATCCCAAAACTAATTTTTCAAAATTAGCTTATGTTCCAACAACTTCTCTAACTCGAGCAGAGACGCGTCTGCACCGTTAGAGTCTCCCCCATTGGAGATCTTCCAAATTGGGATGATCCCCAACCTCCTAACCTCCCTCCTAAGCCTATTTAAACCTTAGGACCCCCCTTGACCTACCCCCTGGCTGGCTGAATTCCCTTGTAGTTTGATCTTTGTGTGCATTAGAATACCTTGAATTCTTATTTGCATTTGTGCCTTTCTAAGTTTTCTTGCAGGAACTTTGTTATTCTTCAGCCAGAGCAAGCTCATATCGTCATAGATGATCTTGTACAATCTCGGATGATCATGCCCCAATTCGAGATGATTTTGCACTCTACAGACGATTTCGACTATAGTCAACATTGGGGGCAATTAGTGCCCAGAGTTTGCACTTTTCTCTTTTCGTCTGCTATTTCATTTTGCATTTAGATCAATTTATTGTTATTTTTTGCTATTCTACATTTTGGAGTTCACCCATATAGCTTAAGTGCATGATAAGATCATAATTTGTCATTAGAATACTATAATTTACTTGAATTTCTATTCGTAATTATCGTTTTAGTATCTATATTGTCATTTTACACCATTTTCCTCTGTTAGTATTGCTGCATTTTCTGTGTTCTGTGTCTATTTCTCTGATTGCAGGTCTCTAACGGATTCGTCTGACGAATTCGTCAGATCTCAGATGATCCTGTTTGATTTCAGATGATCCTATCAGATCAGAGGCGATCTTGACTGCTTCAAAAATTAGAACCTCCATCAGACATCCGGATCAGGTATGGCTTTTTTCTAATCTAGTATATTTCCTGTATTCTCTATTTAATTCTATTTTCTGTATTCATTTAAACCTACATTTCATAATAGAACAGTTTAGATTCATTTGGCCAAACCTAGGATTTGAATGATTAAATGTAAAATTGAACACATCAAACACATTCCCAACCTAGGCGTGGAGACTGCCACTAAACGTTTCCTGGTGAACCCCACCATCCGTCAAAAAATCACCTTAATACCCCTCCCCCGAGAGGCGGGACCTTCAAAGGGCCTCTCAGTCCGAGGTATCATCCCATCCTTCTCGCATCCCCCTTCCGGGCATGGATCCTTTAGCCTGAAGGTAAGGGTGCAAAAAATTTGGAACGATACATTTTGGTGAACCCGACGTGAAACTAAAACCTTTTGAAAAAAAAAAAAACATAGATGCATTTAAAATCATTAGAAAACTACTAAGTTGCATATCATGTTTAGATGGTAGCTCCTAAGAAAAGACTAGTTGTCACTATAAATGTTGAAAACCAATTAGCAGCCATAGAAATTAATTATGTGCTTAGTGTGCCTGAAACAGATAGAAACCAACTTTTGTGGGACGAACTTGATAGGAGACTAGGTATCATTTCATCTAGATCAATACAACTTAAACAAATCAAGAGGTTTGCCCTAGATAGAATCCTGGATCCTCATCAACTCATTTTTTATCATGAACTTCAGAGAGCTTGCCATAGGTGGTTAGCTTATAGGAGAGCTCTTGTGTCTTCAAAATTGTTCACCTTCGAGGAATACCTCGAGAACGCAACTGTTATACACCAATTCCTAGGTCATGTAGAAGACCAAGAGGTCATTCTTATAGATAGGGAAAGGTGGAGGAGAGTTCCTAGAGCTGTGTTATATCGAGAGTATTGCCACAAACTTTATTTCTACCAACCAGAGTCTGAGACAGATAATATCACTATAGCACTTTTTGTCAAATTCTTGAAAGAAAATTTTCAATTTGAAGAAGAACATTTCATGACTCCTGAAGAACTTGAGCCCGTTAATGATATTTATAAATTGTTTATAGAAAACTAGATCATTGCTTTCATTATTATTATTTCTTGCATTTAGTGTGTTGTTTGTTATCTTTATAATATTGTTATAAAAACACAGAAAAAAAAACAAAAAAAAAACAAGAAAAACCAAAAACATAACAAAACCAAAACATTTTATTTTAAATACTATAGTAGGTATATAATTAAAATATATACCTCTTAAGCTTGTTGCATATATATATATATAAGTATATATATATTTGCTGAAATCTAAACTTAAGCACAATGCCTAGACTTAGGAATGGTAAACAAACTGAAGAAGAAGAAGAAGAAGATTGGCTAGGAAACAAAACAAAAAACCCAAATGTCCTTCCTGAGGATTCAATTCCGGAAGGAGGAACTCTAGAACATCCAGAAGATGAGCTTGTTGTAGATGAACAAGAAGAAAATGTTAAAGAGGAAGGATCCTCATCCCCTAGAATGGCTCCAGACGAAACTGTTGCTTTTGATAATATAGATCATTTCTGGAAATTTCTCAGTAATAACATTGGTGCTCTTAATATGGCAGTTCATATTGATAGAGGACAAATTAGTGACACTCAAGCAGCCATGGAACATATGTTTAATATGCACACTAATCCTTTGTCTTTTATCGATCAAGAAAGTGATAAAGCTGGACCATCCAATATAGATATGGTCACTATGATTCAGAACATGCAAAAACAACAGGTTACCCAACCCCCTAAGGAACTTGTTATTGAGCCTAAAATCATTCCCACACAAAAGAGACCTTCATTCACTGCTTTATTTTGCCAAACTATTGATCAATATGCTTCAAATCGACAAAAACCTAAAATGAAGCCAAACACCAATTTTCAACAATCTGGGATACAACATAATACAACTTCAAAACTTCTTCATAACACCCTTCCTACCAACAATTTACACAATAGCAATATAGCATCTAATCTTCATGTCCCTCCATCATATGCTCACAAATCCCATATTAATACCCTACCGAACCAATATGGTGGGCAAACCAAGTAATCTGGAAGCCATGGTGAAACAGTTAGCTTCCCGCATGGACCAGATAGATCCCTACCGTCCCTCGTATAATTATCGAGAGATGTGTAGTCAGCCTTTGGATCCCATAGTTGTAGCACAACCATACCCTAAGCACTTTCCCATGCCCGTCCTACCTATATATAAAGGAACTGAAGATCCCATAGAGCATCTTCGCATGTTTAGGATAGCATGTCATGATATATCACATGATGACTTGCTATTACTAAAAATGTTCCCAAAAAGTTTAGGAGGAATGGCATTAGAGTGGTACTATCAATTGCCCACTCATTCTTTGAGGAATTTTGAAGAAATAGCTGAATATTTTGTCCATCAATTTAGTGCCTACATCGAGAGACACGTGACCATTAAAGATTTATACAACTTAAAACAAGACAAAGATGAATGTTTTGCTGATTTCTTAGCTAGATGGAGGCGGTTGATAGGAAAACTGCACTTTGTGCTACCTTATAGGGAAATGTTGGACATTTTTATTAATAATTTGCAAGAACAAATATCCTATGAATTATCAATTGCTACCTTGACCACCTTCGATCAAGCTATAGACTTAGCTCGAAGGGTGGAAGATGCTCTCATTAGAAGAGGTCAGCTCAAAAAGAAATATGATGAGAAAACATCCAAAAATCAATATAAAAACAAACAAGTTGTAGGTGACGGAGTCACTGATAGTAGAAACATTGCTAATATCAATACTACGAAAACAACGAAGAAGTTTATATTAAAACCTCCTGATAAACCACCTCGAGAGTTTACTAGATTGAATCAACCATTATCAACTATTCTACCCCAATTACTCGAAAGAGGTTTGATTCAATTACCAGCTATCCGGGAACCTGATCCAACTATACCCGGATATAGAGCTGATTTACATTGTGATTTTCATAGAGGACCTGGACATGCTACAAACTCTTGCAAAATATTAAAACATAAAATACAAGACTTGATTGATAATAATGAAATGGAGGTGCAAGCCTTTCAACCTAAACAAAATCCTCCTAATAATGCTCAAAAGAACATTCCCCAAAATCAGAATCAAAATGCTAATCAATCATTAGATATATTTCAACATCCTTTACCAAAACATGGTAAAGAGGTGGCCAATCAAATTGAGCATCATAATGTCCCTCCTCCTACCCGATATGTAGGAACTATTAGCGGACATTTACCTAATCATGATTTACAAAAATTTGACACAAATTTATCCATGGTTACGTCCAGACCCCTATATAATACTCAAACACCGGATCCTAGTGATGTAGAATCGGATACTGAAAGTGAAATAGACATCACCTCAAATCAATCGAATAGTTCTAAAAATGAATCAGATCCTATTCAACCTATCACAGATTCTATGGTTCCGGAAGAACCATTTCCTAGAAGAGTTACTACTCGACCCTCTTCTAATCAGTTCCTTCCTAATGAACAAGCCATAAATGCTAGACCGAGACCAATTCAGCATCTTCAATATAACATTGTAGGTACCATCGGAGTTGTTACCAGACAACAGACTCACAATTCTCAACAGGATCAAACTCAGAATGATGGATCAGCTCCATTTATTTTGAAAAATCCCAATAAAGGGAATCATATGTCTAATGTTCAACCAAAACCTCCTTACAATATTAATGAACAATTATCCAATACTACAGCTAGAATTTCCCTTTTGGACTTGTTAAGATCTTCTCCTACCCATAGGGATGAATTAATGCTCACATTAAGCCAAATGATGGTACCTCAAAATATTCAACCTGAAGCCATGTCCAATACTATCATCACTCGAGAAGTCGATTGTATTGACTTTCGAGATAAAGATATCCCACAACATAGTTTACATAAGGATAACCCCTTATATATTACTGCCCTAATAGGAGATGTAGTAGTCAAAAGGGTCTTGATTGATAATGGTTCATCTCTAAACATTTGCACTTTTGACTTCTACCAAATATTTGGGTTTAGAAGTGATGAAATGAAGAAAACTGACATGATCATAAAAGCTTTCAATGACGAAACACAAGAAACATGTGGAGTTATCACCATCCCATTGCAAGTTGGTCCGAGAACCTTAGACACGACCGTGTTTATTGTACATTGCCCCGCATCATACAATATACTCTTGGGTCATCCTTGGATCAATGCAATGCGGGCTGTCCCATCAACTTTACACCAATGTGTTAAATTCGAATTTAAAAATCAGTTGGTCACTATCCATGGTGATCCTAGACCCTTTGATATGTGTGCTTTGGCAGAACCTGTTGGAGTTCAATTTTGCCCTACTCTGTCATCCACACATCCTAATTCTTATTTTTCATCTAAACGTGTGAAACACACACCCATAACTTCATCTATTTCTCCTCCATTAATTTCACCCTCATATATAGCTCAACAATCTTCTAAACAAACCACACTAGAACCTCAAAAAGATCTTAAATCCACAACCAATCCTTCATGTTCCATCCCTATAATTTCAAAACCTATAGACCCATTTATTAACACCTCCACATTATCTACATCTATCATACCTTCCACATCTAAAGATATAGGGAATGATCCTTCTACCTCTTATGCTCTTTCTGATGAACTCTTACCTGATTTATCTAAAATTCTTATATCAAAAAAAACAAATGCTTCTATGCAAGATTCCATTATCTTAAGTAATTTGCCACCTTCTCCTCGTACCTTGGGCCTCCCACAACCTATGGGAAGTATCTACCAAGTCGGGAGTTGTGCTTTTATTTATAAAGGATATGATTGGGGAAGAATACCCCGAAACATCAAGACGCATTGTGATGGATATGCTCGATGCTATTTTGCTAATGAATATATTAAAGCTAAACCCATAATGCTTAAATTGGGATATAAAGGGAAAGGCTTGGGACCTCTCCAAGATGGTATGAAAGAACCCTTTGAGGTAGAACCATGGCCCGCCCGATGTGGTGTGGGCCTATTTCCTAGTAAGGGTCAACCCTTCCCTTTTGAAGATGATGATCAACTCATATGTTATCAAGATTATCTAGATAAACAAGATTCTTTGTATCCCAAGAATAATTCTTCTACCTGCAATATGCTATCCATAGCCTATCCTGAAATGATTGTCGAATCCGATGATGAGTTGGAAGGAGATATTTTCCATGATGTCTCAATTGAAGAGTTGTTACACAATGGTTTTTATTTTGATGGTTCTATACCTACTATAGCCCAACTTGAGGCCACGACTCCTCAAGATGAATTATCCAAGTTAACCTTAAAGGAATTACAAGAATTGGGCGTTTCACCTGCCCCACCTAATTTTTAAAGAGATCTACACATGGAAGTAGAAAACGTCATTAAGGTTAACATTGGAACTGAGGATAATCCTCACATCATCAGTATTGGATCAGAATTAAGTCAAGAAAAACAAGAGCAATACATTGCATTCCTTAAATAATATGAAGATGTCTTCGCTTGGACATATGAAGATATGCCAGGTTTAGACCCTTCGTAGTCATGCATCACCTAGTAGTCCATCCGGATGCTAAACCTGTTAAACAGAAACTTAGAAAAATGCATCCCAAAGTGGCCTTGCTAGTCAAAGGGGAGTTAGAAAAACTCCTGAATGTTGTTTTTACCCAACTGGCTTGGACCATATTATCACTGCTAAATTTGAATTGGGAGCATACAAATTAGCTACCTTAGATGGTAAATATTTAAAAGAACCTATGAATATTATGCATCTTAAGCGATATTATGCATAAAATTTGGTCATTTCATTATTTGTATATATTTTGCATGTTGTCTCATTTTAAAAATGTATAAAACTGTTTAAACAAAAATAAACAACAATATTATTGACTCTTTCGAAACCAAAAAAAAAATAAAAAAAAAATAAAGAAGAAAGAGAGAGTCAAAATTATCAAACTCCTCAAAAATATTTGTTGTATATATTTATTCTTAAAGTATTGCAGTTATATTTTCAAATTATTTTGGATAAATTAGCATTTATTTGGAATCTCTCACTTTTGCAAACACAAAAATAAATATCTTGATTTTATCAGGCATGATTACTAATCTCTCTTATATCAAAGTCCACAAAATTCAATTAAATAAAGTTTGAGCACAGAGAATTGATCTTGTTATTTACTTAAACCAAGCATATCCTTTCACAATAAAATGATTATATTTGTAATATCCATGCTATGCTACATAGTAGAAGTGGTTTCTTGAGCGAAAAGTTTCCCTTGCTATCCTATCATGCACATGGTCTAGAATCTTTGAGAATTGACAAAAGGACAAGCTCACCCCTACCCAGAATAAAAATCCCTTGCTCTACAGCTAATCCGAGCAAGTATCCCTAGAATAGGAAGCAAAAGAAAAAGAAAAATCAAGAAAAATCATGAGAAAAAGAAGCATTATTTCAAAATCATTTTGTACTCTCTTAGCACTATTTCAGCATTATCTCAAATATCAAAGCAAAAGATACGAAAAAAATAAAAATACAAAAAAAAAAAGAGAAAAGAAAAAGAAAGCAAAGAAAGCAAAACAAGCAAAAGCAAAAGCAATAAAATCCCTTTCCCTACCCATTGAAAAGAAAAGAAGGGTTGATGAGCTTGAATCCCTGGAATTCTCAATTATTCAAAAAATTTGAGGTAAGCCCCATAACAGGTGGTTTGTGCCCAACCCGCTTGGCCTTGGGTAACTCCTAGCGTGGTGATATGTCTGTCACATTAGCGACCTTCTTTTGTACAGACCTATGTCTTCTTATGGATTAGCTAGCTCTTGATAACCCGACTTACATAGTAGTTTGGTACGGTTATATGCATCTAAATCATGGTTAATGAACATTTATTTGGTTAAGTCAAATCACTTGTATCAAATTATCTTGCTCAAAATTGGTAAATGAACAATACAATTGCACACACATTTGTATTTGAGATATTTTGTATCATTATGATAAATCAAGATTGGTAATGAACTCACATTTGCACATGAGGATTCCTTATAAATCTACATTTCTCTTTGAGATAATTTAAAATATTTCTATAACTCTTTTCGAAATAATTTTATCCTTTTATTTCAGAATTTTTGTTTTGTATCAAAGCAATTACATACATCTTCTCACAAAATCTCAAAAATAATTTCAAACAACATTTTCATATTATTATTTTTCTGTTTATCAAAGGTCAAAAATGCATCTTGCAATAAAACCAACAATCTATTTTTCTTCTTTGGATTTCGTGATGATGGTATAAGTCTATACCTATAATTCTATGCCTAGTGCAAACCATCGTTCTAATTTTCTTTTCCATTTATTTTAAAACAAAATTCATCAAAACATGTGACTTGCATCATTATGTTACACAATTATGCTTTACAAAACAAACAAACATCTATTCTATTTCATGACATTATGTTCAAATTCAGTTTTTGCAACCATGGTATAAATTCTAAAGGAATTATTCAAAAATTTTATCACACTTAGGAATTTATGCCTAGCAAAAATCATTTTTAAATATTTCATGCATAATATTTTTATGAAAATCTGAAAACAAATCATCAAACCATCATTATCTCCATCATTACAACACAAAGTCTTAAGACAGTCTCTTAAGCACTCTTTTACTTTTAACAATATTTCTATACTAGGATTAGCTTGACGACCGAGTGAGCGACGACTCCATGAAATGGTCTATAATAGCGACAATGTCCTTTGAAATTATTGTTAGAAGTCCCTTTTATTTTTTATCAAATCACATCACAACCACCAATTGTTTACATCAGATTATTTCATTTAAAATCTTACAGCATGACATCAAAATCATAATATTTCAAAACGACATAATTACATGAATCCTCAATCCAATAAGCAAACAATTCAAAAAATTAAAGCATCATAAAACATATACACAAGTCATATCATCAAAAATCAAAAAAAAAAAAAAAATAGAGAAAATGAATAGTAAAAATGAGTTAGGGTTTTACCCTATTTTCTTAATTTTATTCAATTAACAACATTTTTAAATTTTGCTTTTCCGTGTTTTTACCAAAAATGTTCGATTTGGGTAAAAACACGGAGGGGGAACCATAGTAAGTTGTCGTACGATTCGACCTAGAATCGTCGCCTAAAAATGGGAATAAATTTTTGCTTTCTCGTAAATTGAGAAGAACTCATATTTAACGCATTTTCTTTGAAAAATTCACTAAAGAGGGGGCAAAATGTAGCACCCTAAAATTGGCATAGTAAACCTTAGCAAATAATTAAAATTACCTTAGTGATAATTCAAATTCAAAGTTTTAATCCCTAACCGCCTGTTAAACCGCTTTCCTTGTTTTTAGCACCATTTTTAGGATTTGTTGTGATCGTTGGACGATATCATCGCCGATCAGACGATATCACCTCAGATCGAACGAATTCGTCTAGAGCAGAACGTCCAGACGATTTCGTCCCAAAACTGATTTTTCAAAATTAGCTTCTATTCCAACTTCTCTAACTCGGGCAGAGACGCGTCTGCACCGTTAGAGTCTCCCCCATTGGAGATCTCCCAAATTGGGATGATCCCCAACCTCCTAACCTCCCTCCTAATCCTATTTAAACCTTAGGACCCCCCTTGACCTACCCCTACCTAGCTGGCTAAATTCCCCTATAGTTTGATCTTTGTGTGCGTTAGAATACCCTGAATTCTTATTTGCATTTGTGCCTTTCTAAGTTTTCTTGCAGGAACTCTGTTATTCTTCAGTCGAAGCAAGATTAGATCGTCGTAGATGATCTTGTACAATCTCGGATGATCACACCCCAATTCGAGATGATTTCGCACTCTACAGACGATTTTGACTGCAGTCAACATTGGGGGCAATTAGTGCCCAGAGTTTGCACTTTTCTCTTTTTGTCTATTGTTTCATTCTGCATTTAGATCAGTTTATTGTTATTTTTTGCTATTCTGCATTTTGGAGTTCACCCATATAGCTTAAGTGCATGATAAGATCATAATTTGTCATTAGAATACTATAATTTACTTGAATTTCTATTCGTAATTATCATTTTAGTATCTATATTGTCATTTTACACCATTTTCCTCTGTTAGTATTGCTGCATTTTCTGTGTTTTGTGTCTATTTCTCTGATTGCAGGTCTCTAATGGATTCGTTTGACGAATTCATCAGATCTCAGACGATCCTGTCTGATTTCAGACAATCCTATCAGATCAGAGGCGATCTTTACTGCTTCAAAAATTAGAACCTCCATCAGACATCCGGATCAGGTATGACTTTTTTCTAATCTAGTATATTTCCTGTATTCTCTGTTTAATTCTGTTTTTGTATTCATTTAAACCTACATTTCATGTAGAACAATTTAGATTCATTTGGCCAAACCTAGGATTTGAATGATTAAATGTAAAATTGAACACATCAAACACATTCCCAACCTAGGCATGGAGACTGCCACTAAACGTTTCCTGGTGAACCCCACCATCCGTCAAAAAATCACCTTAATACCCCTCCCCCGAGAGGCGGGACCTTCAAAGGGCCTCTCAGTCCGAGGTACCATCCCATCCTTCTTGCATCCCCCTTTTGGGCACGGATCCTTTAGCCTGAAGGTAAGGGTGCAAAAAATTTGGAATGATACATAGCCATGTGAAGGAAATATTTATTATTTATAAGCACTCGATGCATATGCCCAACATCCCCCATCACCGCTTTTTCCTTTGATTGGGTAGGACTTTTAGAGTAATACTCAAGTAACACTACCATCAAGGAGGTAACTAGTGACTATAAGAATATGAGTTTTACCTGTTGAGTTATCATGGTCATAATTTCCCTTCTCATATCTTGGTGGCCAATCTTCCACCTATGAGAATAAATATTCCTGCAATCAAACAATGTAGCATCATTTTATTTTGACAAATACAATGCAAATATATTAAGCATTAAAACCAGCTATCATTACAAAAATAGCATCTTAAAAATAGTCCTCCAAGGTGGGATGTAATAGTGGTGAGAGATATTGAGGGTTTGTAGGTGATGGTGTCATAGTTGGATTAGGCACAGGTGGAGGTGGGTCGTTTCCAATAGGGAAATGTAGGATTAGTAGTAGCTCATATGAAGGAGGTTATAAAGAGGGTGAAGTATGAGGGAGAGCTATTGATGCATGGGATACATGTTTCATACTACTCGAGATCAGTGTCATTATCATAGGCTCACTCACATAAAATCTAGTAGAGTTCATCATTAGCAGCAGGGAGGCATCAGAAAATGGTGGTGCTTGCAACATCACAGGCAGTGGGTTTTGCATTAGCAGTGTAGATGGAGGCACCAGTGACACAAAATATGGGGGATGCATAGTTAGCATAGGGGGTAGGGGATTGAGTGCCAACAGATGAGAGGAGTGGAGAAATTCCCAAAGGGGTAGTGCACATGAGGGAGTTGCAAGGATGGTGATGGAGGATCAGCCCATCATTTTGTATTTTTTTGGTTGTATAGATGATGAGTTTATTATTTTTGCTTTTTGTAGTGGTGTATTAGTAGGGGTACACACCTTGTTGTGGTCGTATGACATTTTTGACAGATAGATATGTACATGATATGGACATGTGGTGATGTACCTACAAGGGTACACACACTTTATTGTAGCCTGATGGTACTTTTTGAGATATATACATATATATACATGATATTCTGTGGTATTTGTGTGAAATTGCATTGATGTGTATGTTTTCTTCTGCTTCAAATTATGTATGATTATGAATGATGTGTTTGTGGTAGCGTATAGTTGTGTATAAGTATGTATGTGCAATATGCAATAGATGTATATATACATTGAATGTGAAAGGGATAAGTAAATGCGAACATCATGACAAACTAATATGAAATGCATATGCATGATATTAAGGTGCAAGTGACAAAAGGTAGTTCTTGGAGAAAGATTTTGCATCTTTGTAAAAATTATATGGTGTAATCCATTCCATTTTTTCTAATAATTTGGATATGAAGATGTTATTAAAGAGATATAAACATTAAAGTCTTAAGTAATCATACCCATTGAATAACTAAGCAAAATCTTTGTGATAAATCTAGGCTATCTTGGTAAACAAGATCTCAAGCATGGATTAGTGTGTGTAAAGTGATGTTCATTAAACCATTTTGAAAAAATATGGTTTTAACTGCATGGTAACTTAGCCTGTAAGCTAGCTCGTCCATATGAACCTAAGGATCATAGGAATTCAAGATTTTTGATAGTACTCAAGGATTTTCCTTTTGTTTTCTAGCCCTGTATTGTCTTTTCTTCTTGTTGTTTTTTGTTGTGGGTGTTGGATGTTGTTTTTTGCCCTTTTTCGTTTGCTTTTTTACCTTGTCCTTTTATCAATCCTCAGGTTTGAGATAAATCATGTAAATTATGTGATGAGCAAGGTGATTTTTTCTAGGAAATAAGTATGCATACAATGTGGCCAGTACTATTTTCAAAATTTTCTTAGTGTGTAGGACGTGCAATTTAATCCATGAATGAGAGCAAGTCAACCAAGGGAAGTCTAGAAATGCTTTTGAAATGTGCCAACTTTGGATGGTGGTTGATTAAATAACTGGGCACCAAGCTTGTTGTGCTAGAAAATACATATTTAATTCTCCAAGTGTGGTATTCACAATGATTATGTACAGGTACATGCATGAATGTAATTCATAAATATACAAAAATATAAAAAGGTGGAGCAAAGCATGAAGAAAATGATGTGATGTGGTAAATTATTGGAAAGTAGGAATTTATGTACAAGTTTACCCCTAAATTAGGTGCAATAAAATGGGACAATGAAATTAATGGGGAGATGATGGGGAAAGATAGAAAAGAAAGAATTATAGAGGAAGAGGAGAAGAAGAGAAGAAGACAAAAGAAGAAGAAGAGAAGAAAATAAATAAAACCAATAAAAGGTATGTAGCCTCTCGAAGCATGACCATACAACATTTATGAATAACAATAATACAAGAAAAGAAAGAAGGAGAAGGGGACAAAGATAAGGGGAATGAAAGGTATGTAGCTACTCAAAGCGTGACCATACAAAATTCATCACAGAAGAAAAAAAAAATGGAGGAAGAAGGAAAAGATGCAGATGAAGCAAATTTTAATGTAATTGCAATTTGATCTAATGTCGTAGAATACCAAAAAGGTATTGTGTTTTTTTTTGTTTTTTATTTTTTGTTTTTATGTTTGTAACCATGATGATATGTACAAGGAATGATGAGTTGCAATACCTACACTTAGACATAAAATTCTCAAAGGTGAATAATATTAATAGGCTCAAGGTCAAAAATGCCTTCCAACATGGCAAGGCGATATGCCCCAAATAAAAACTTTTGAGTAACCATGTAAGGGCCTATCCAATTAGGTGCAAATTTGTCATGGAGATGGCATGGTTGGCTAGTAATTTGTTGGTTATCCTTGAGGATTAAATATCCAACTTGAAATTATCATTGGCATACCTTAGAATAATAGGCACATCAAATATTATCTTGATAAGCATGTGTATGTTCAATAGCATGAATGTAACATTTATCCAATAGGGTCAACTGATCTAACATGGCTTGACATGTAGTGTCATCATCGATGAATTATTTCATGGAGACCTGTAAAGATGGAATTTTGAGCTCCAAGGGCATAATGGCTTCAACACCATATACAAGAGAAAATTGGGTTACCCCAGTTGGAGTATGAATGCTTGTGTGATAGGCCCATAAGTCCAGGGGCATTTGATTATGCCAATCGTGATGTGACTCTACAACGGTCTTGTGAAGAATGACGTAAATGGTTTTGTTTGTAGCTTTTGCTTACCCATTACCCTGTGAGTAGTATGGGGTAGAGAAGCTATGCTGGATGTTGAATTTCTCACATAATGTGTAAACATTCTTGTTCTTTAATGGGGTACCATTATCAAAGATGATATTAGATGGGATGTCGAAATGATAAATGATATGTTGTGTGATGAAATAAATAATTTTAGGACCGGTCATTTGGATTAAAGGGATGACTTCCACCCATTTTGTGAATTGTTTAGTTGCTATAATGATGAATTTGTGATTTCCAGATGATGTGGGAGTGATTTTGCTAATAATATCCAAACCCCATTGTGAAAAGAGCCACATTGATTGAATAGGTTGAAGATCCTGATAAGGCAAATGTGTAAGATTAGCATGATGTTGTCATTTGACACACTTTTTGACATAATTACAGTAATCATATTCCATTGTGGTCCAGTATTAGTCCATTCATAAAATATGTTTGGTATTTTCCATGCCTTTAGTGGCCATCACAAGTACCATCATGAGCCTCTTTCGTGATTCGTTGGGCTTCGTATGGTTCAATACAATGCAATAAGATATCATTATAACTTTGATTGTAAAGGATATCACCTAGAAATGTATAGTAAATTGCACATAGTTTGAAATCTTGTTTGTGAGTATGATTTATATCATATGGGAGAATATCGAGCTTGATGTAATATTTAACCTAAGAAAACCATAGGTCATGTGGTTCAACTTCAATGATATTGATGCCATCATCATGAGAAGACAGGGTGGTAGAAATGGCAGAATGGAAGAGGGTATAAATGGATATATGAGTTGTGTCAAAAAGTGGATTTTGTGGAATGAGTGAACCTAGAGAAGCCATAGTATTTGCAAAATTATTGGTAGAACATGGAGTGGAAATGATTTCATACCACTCAAATTGGGAAAGAAAGTATTGAGTGACCTATTTGTACTATTGAAGTACTAGGAAACAACATTTCCATTCTTCTTTAATTTGATTCACAATGAGGAGGAAGTCACCATATATGTCCACGCATCGATTACACATTGAAATTGCTTGTTTCAAGCCAAGGATGAGAGCTTTGTACTTGAAATTGTTATTAGTGCAAGGAAAGCCTAACTTGAAGGAAAAGAGGAGGGGCTCCCCCTGTGGTGTAAAAAATACTATACCTGCACCCCCTCCATCCTCGTAATGAGAGCCATAAAAAAAGAGGGTTAATTCAGTGGTTGATTTAGGTTCCACAAATTCTTCAGCTTCAGTAGTATGAGGTACAGAGTCATAAGGAAGTTAAATGAGTAATGGAACGTCACTTGGTAAAGGTGCTTTGACCAACTGATTAACAATGACCTAGAATTTGATGTATTTTTGACTAATAAACTTGAGGTTAAATTCTATGAGAAGCATGATCCATTTGGTCGTATGACTATTATGGTAGCTCTTACCCACATGTAGCGAAGTGGATTATCATGGGCTATGATATAGGTAGTGTGATTTATCATGTAATATCATAGCTTTTGTGTAGAAAATACAATGGCAAGGTAAAATTTTTCTATGTAGGCATACCATGTCTCATAATTAATAAATGTACGACTGATGTAGTATATGGCCTACTCTTAGTTCATTTCATTCTTTTGGGTTAGGATAATGCCCAACGTGAAATCGGCTACATAAATGTAGAGATGGAAAGGTTGATATGAATGAGGTGGTGATAGGACATGTGGATATGTAAGGTAGAATTTGATGGTATAAAAAATGATTTGAAATTTATCATCCCATTTGAAAGTGACTCCCTTTTAAAGATCATTGAATGGTTGACACTTGTCAAAAATTTTGGAGATAAATCACTAGATTGATTAGATTCTTCCTTGCAAGATACATAGCTATTTGAGATTCCTAGGGAGAGGTATATCGATGAAAAATTGGATATTTTGGGGATCTACATCGATACCTTTTTGTGAAATGATAAAACCCAATATTTTTCTTGTGGTAACACCAAAGACACATTTTTTTGGATTTAATTGAATCTTATGTTCGAGGAGGCAATCAAAAATTTTGTGAAGGTCCTTAAGATGTTGACCACAGGTTTTGGATTTAGCAAAGAGATCGTCGACATAGTCCTTGATGGTTTTGTGTATAATATCATGAAAAATGTATGTCATTACACATTGGTAGGTTGCCTTAGCATTCTTAAGGCTGAAGGGCATGACCTTGTAACTATTGGAAATTTAAGCAAGTTTTTTTCATTGATGTCAAGTGGATGATGCTCAAGTTTTGTCATCAATAATGTCTTGAAGTGGTTTTTACAAAAGGCAAGGCAATGGTTAAAAGAAATAGGATATAATATTTATTTTAAATATTATATGACTAAAGAGGCCTAAAATATTGAAGGCCCAAGGAAGCAGAAGCAGGTTTAAAAATAAATGATAATATTATAATATTTAATATTATAATATTTTAGAAAAAATTATGAGGTGAAGAAAACGAGGTCCAAGGAATTATTAAAAATAATATTTCCTTAAAAAACCCATTGAGAATTTTTTAAAAATATTTAATTTTATTTATTTAAATTAAAATATTTTAACCTATGGTTAAAATTTTAATTTAAATAAATAATGGGTGCCAAAATTTTTAAAGTTTAATATTTAAATTTAAATTTGAATTTCAAATTCGAATTTGGGTCGACGTGTAAGGGCAACGAGAAAATTTATTTATAGGGGAAATAATTTTTATTTCCCCTCCTCGATGAAATGTGATTCATATGCTATGCTAAGAGAAATATTTCATGCACTGCTTTGCTAAGTAAGAAGAGGGAATTCATGTTTTAATTTTTAAGAGGAAAACAAAGGTTCAATTGCAAGAGACAAGGCTAGGAGGTTCCATAGCATTATGTAGTGAAACTGGTGGCCAAGGATATGCTAAGGCGCTCGCACATCAGAGGTTAAGGTTTCAAATCCCCATGTGACTAATGTTTTTGAAAGATAAAGGCTTTTTGTCATTCATCAAACTTCGTGGAGGCTTAAGAGGGTGAGCTTGAACAAGGGTGAGCACGAACAAGGGTGAGCATGAACAAGGGTGATCATGAACAAGGATGAGCGTGAACAAGGGTGAGCATGAAGAAGGGTTCACATGTGGGTGTATGTAGCCCAATAGCAGCCTAGCCTTGGGCTAAGGCACTGCGATAGCAAGTGGTCTTAGGTTCAAGTTTGGGCGCATCTAAGGTGTGAGCAATATGTTTAACGTGGGCCAATACTAAGGTAAGTGCCTTTAATTTTTATTTTAAATTTTCATTAAAATTTTTGGAGGTGCTAGGTTTATAAAGGCCACGTGACATGAATAGGAAGTTATAAGGTTAAGTCATTTTTTTTTTTTTATTACTTAGTAAATTAAAGAAAGGTTTGGAGTTGAAAGGGTTAATAAAAGAATTTGATTTTTATATATTAGATGTTATTTTGAATGGTTGGATTTTATAATGTTTTAGAAAAGGGACTTAAATTTTGAATATAATTTTGAAAGGTTGGAGTTTATAAGGTGTTAGTAAAGGAACTTAATTTTTGAATATTGGTTTGAGATTTTGGAGATTATGTACTTGAGATTTGATATTTTGTATGGTGAAATAATTATTGGAGAGAATATTTATGTGGATATTTTGAGATATGTTGTTGTTGTCTAGCCTTAAAAATTGCAAAGAGGATTTGATTGTTATTAAGATAAGTTTTGAAGACATATCTCCATTAAAATAAAATTTATGGGCACATCATACTTATGAGTGAAATATTGTTGGATTGAATGTTGTGTAATGCAAATTTGGAGTGAAAAGAATTTTTTGATAAGCATTGTTGGAAATTTTTGAGTGAGTGTTCATATGCATGATTTGTAGATGTTGAAAGACCATGAGTATCATTGTTATATGAAATTGGAATCATCTTGAGTCAAGGTTTGAGTTCCATAGTATGAAGTTGTTGGAAGTATAGTGAAACACTTGGTTAGGGTTTGTAAGAAAATTTGTGTTTCATTGAGTGAATTTTTGTGAAGAACACAAGCTTATACTGAGAGGGGGGGTGAACAGTATAAGACCTCTTTTTACTTTTTCCTTTATACTAAAAAATAGTAAAGCAATATACCCAAAGAAATATTAAAGAAATGCACAAAATCATCCACAAAGTGACATCAATTTTAACGTGGTTCACCCATAATTGCTGGGCTACGTCTACGGATAAAATATTTCACTAAATTTTATCAATCTAAATTCTGGGAAACCTTTCCCGATTACAATTTTTATGGGCACCAACCAAAAGGAGACACCAATCCCCTAATCTCGAATTCGTGGGCACCAACCCATAGGAGACACCAATCCCCTAGCTCTGCTCTAGCTGGTGATCCTATAGAAGACCTCTGCCTCCGCTGCCCTTAGCAAATGGAACTCTATCCATAGAAGACACCTATACTCCCTACTCTGGCTGGAGACCTCTGTCCTCAACTCTGTCACCTCCAAAGCTGGTCTTCGAATTTGCATCGAACACAGTCCTTCGATCTAGCACAAATGTCCTCGTTCTCTTTCTATGATCTGCACCAAACACAGTCCTTCGGTCTAGCACAAATGTCCTTGAAACTACACCAATATATATCCTCAACTGGTCCTCAAATCTGGTTCATAGAAGTTGGTTCACAAGCTTCCACTAAATCTTGCTTGATATTCACCCAAGTCTCCACCAGACTTGTCTCAGATCTGCTTTGCAAGTTCTCACTAGAACCTACCCAAACTGCTCCACAAGCTCAAAAAAAGCTTGTTCAAATCTGTCCAACAATCCCTCTCAATGATTTTTCCAAAACCATCAAGGCCTGTGCACTATCTCCGAACGTCGCAAAAATGATGCACCCAACAACTTTGTGCTTTTTTGCTCCCTGTGCGTTCTTGCTTCACACTTAGCTCGATTCTACATGACTCGCTCTTTACGCACTGTAGACCTAACTTGCACACCTTAACCATGCATTCGATCACCTCACAACTCTCCAAACAGCCCTCCTTTTATACTAAAACTTTCAAGATCAAAACCTTGATCTTAGTCGGTTGCACAACCCTAAACTATGTCGGTTGCAAACCCTAATCTTCGTCGACCCAAATTTAACTTTGTCGGCCTCACTACCTTTGCAGCTCTTCTGTAGCTTCTGTCGTGAAACTACAACATGTCGTGATATCATGACACCTTTGCAACCATATACCTTCTTTTGGATTTTGTTGCGATATCATGACACTTCAGCCTTTGTCGACTTCAACTACGTTCTTGTCACGATATCACGACACTTCTATCTTTGTCAGCATCAACTTTGCTTTTGTCATGATATCATGACACTTCTCCCTTCATCGACCTCCTTTCTACTTTTGTCATGAAATCATGACACTTCTGCCTCTGCAGACTTCGTCTTCACTTCTATCGTGAAATCACGACACTTTTGTCTTCATGGCCTTCCTCTCTGCTTTTGTCGTGAAATCATGACACTTCACCTATGGAAGACATGCTTTTAGTTTTTGTCACGAAATCATGACACTTTCTCCATCCGTACGCTGCCATCTCAAACTGTCACAAAATCATGACACTTTCTCTTCCTTGCACTCTTGTCTGCTTGCACTAGAGAAAATGGAACATGTCGCGAAATCGTGACACTTTCACTACCTTGTGTTTTTCTCTGCCTTACGCCCACAAAAATAGAACATATCATGAAATCACAAATCTTTTGCCTTTGACCTCTTCCTCATTGAATTTGTCATGAAATCATGACACTTCTAGCTTTTGTACGTTTTATTTGTAGCCTGTCGCGAAATCGCGACACTTTCAACTTTCGTACGACTTCTCTGCAACCTATCACGAAATCACGACGCTTCTCATTTTAGACTCTTCCCTTTGCTGCATGTCATGAAATTGCGATAGTTCTTACTTGGAACATTTTCATCTGCAACATGTCGCGAAATCGTGACACTTTATCTTGCTTCCACTTTGTCTTCATACTTGTCACGAAATCGTGACACTTTTTCTCCTCAGCGCTTTTCTTTTCTTCAGGTCACGAAAACCCGACATGTCATGATATCGAGATGTTTTTTCTCTCGGACTCTCTCTCCTGCATTATGTCACGAAATCGTGACATTTTTTCTTTCGGACTCTCTCTCCTACAACATGTCACAAAATTGTGACATTTTTTCTTTCGGACTCTCTCCCCTGCAACATGTCACGAAATCGAGACTCTTTTTCGTCCGTTCAACCTTCCTTGCAATATGTCATGAAATCGTGACATTTTTGACTCCGAACATTCTCTCTCCTCTTTGAGTCGTGAAACTGTGACATGTCACGATATCGTGACACTTTTCTAAAAAGATTTCTCTCACCTGCTTAAGTCGCAAAAATGCAACATGTTGCGATATCGTGACACTTTTCTAAAAAGCTTTCTCTCTCCTGCTCAAGTCGCAAAAATGCGACATGTCGCGATATCACGACATTTTCCAACTTACTTTCTTTCGAACTTGTCATGCCGAACCTTCATCAAAACAAATTATTTTACATCAAATCAAATTCCTTCAACAACTTCTTGACATCAATGACAAATTATTCACTTGAGCAAATGCAATGTACCCAAGGTACCCAAAATTGCCAACAATCTCCCCCTTTGTCGTTGATGGCAAACCTTTACTAAAAACACTTCTCAAGAGCCAAAACTGAAACCAATTGTGCTAACAACTGAGAATCTTCCTTTGAAGTTTTGCTCCCCCTGACTTGAAGCTTTCCTCTTCACTTGAAGCTCTCCCCCTTACTCATATCTCTCCCCCTTTGTCATCAATGGCAAAGGGTCACCTTTGGGGCTCGGGACTAAGAATGGACCTCTTAGCTTAGTACCTCCCCCACCTCCTGAAGAGGTGATTAATTTTGTGATGGGAGTAAAACTCCCATTAGGCACTGATCATCATCAGCGTCTATAACTTCCTTGCCGGGTCTTCTCTTAAACTCTTTGTCCATCTTCCTATTCTTGTCACTGTTCTTGTTCATGCCTTGATCCTTGGACCTATTCATACCACTATTCCTATTATTTTACCTTTGAAGATCAGCTCTACACTGTCTAGCTATGTGACCGTCATTATTGCACTTATAACAAGTAACAATGTTATTTCTTTTAGGCATACCTATTCTTTGAATCTGCCAGTTTTGCCCAAACTTGTTCTGACCAAACCTGTTCTAGCCAAGCCTATTTTGATCAAACCTGTTCCTGTTATTTACCTCGCAATAGACTGCCTTGTGCCCAAAATTATGACAAGAGTAGCAGTACCCTTGAAAGAAACTAGCGCTTCTGAAATTTCCATTTACCTTCTTCACTTGAGTCATGCAATGTGCAGCCATGTGACCAAACCTATAACACGCAAAACATCTACCGTGAAATTTTCCTTTATTCGACCTCTTGGGTCCTAAAAAATTCTTCTTCTCAT
Source organism: Wollemia nobilis (assembly GCA_028583015.1). Lineage (NCBI taxonomy): Eukaryota > Viridiplantae > Streptophyta > Pinopsida > Araucariales > Araucariaceae > Wollemia > Wollemia nobilis. The sequence continues at coordinate 1,815,397 of JAQPPZ010005611.1, forward strand.
TCTGAATTTCATTTTTTATTTCTGCGCATCTATCATCCAAGGACTCATAATATAAAATACTTTCCTCATCAGAACTCTCTTCCTTTTGGAGTCTCTTACTAGACTCTCCAGCTTGTTCCTTAACAAAACCAAGGCCTGTTTTATCCATTGTCTTTCTTTGACCTTTGATGAGCGACTTAACCTTTTTGGAGCTATCTTGAAACCTGTAAAGCTTATCCTTGTACTCTTTAGTTTCCTCTTTCAAAGAAGCCATTTTATGTTCTAACTCACTATACTCAAGAACCTTAGACTCTAACTCATCCTTGAGTTCTTGTATCTTAGCCATAGAGAATTCAAGACTTTCTATAAGATCATCTCTCTCCATACAACATTCATCTAACTTATCCTTGAGTCTAGCATTCTTCTTTCTTTCCTTTTTCAAAAAACTAAGAGCGTTAGTAAGTTCACTTTCAATATCCTTTATTTGTTTGCTTTCTGAATCATCAAAGCCTTTTTTAGATTTCTTATCACTAGAGGTGCTAGCCTTTTCAAAAACCATACATGCATCTTCCTTATAGTTTTTTGAAGCATCCTCATACATACTAGAAACCAAATCATTATTTGTGCAATCATCCTCAAGGTGACCAAAATTTCCACATCTAAGACATTTCATGATAATGAATCTATGTTTTGGTTCTTCCTCTTTTCTGATATGAACAACATCTCATTTTCATAATCACTTGAAGAACTTTCACTATCACTACTAGAACACTTACTTGCTTTGTCTAGGTAGAAACTCTTCTTGTGCTTGTGAGAATACCTCTTTCCTTGATTGCTATGCTCATATCTATTTTTCCTGTGATGCTTGTGCTTTTCAGAATCCTTGCTCGTAGAATCTTGTTTATCTTCATCACTTTCATCCTTGGGAACAGTACAATCTGTAGCATAATGACCAAACTTTCCACAATTGAAACATCTTATATTTTTCATGCTTTTGTGCTTTATAGAGAACTTGCCTTTCTTGTTGTAATATGCCTCTTCATCACTAGAAGACTCATCACTCTCTTGAAGCTGTTTACCCTTGGATTTTTTGGTAGCCTTGAAGGCTGCCTCTTTCTTGACATCAACCTTCACTTGAGTTCTTAAATCAAATGCTGCAAGTATACTATGGAGCTCATTCTTTTGCAACTTATCCAAATCTTTAACTTCCTTAATAGCAAAAATATTTTCACTAAATCTATTCGAAAGAGATCTTAAAATCTTATCACAAACATCATTTTCAGCAAGCTCAAGACCTAAGTCTTTCATGGAGTTAACAACCTCATCCATACGAAGCATGTAATCACTAATATTTTCATCATCATTCATCTTGAGTTATTCAAACATACCTTTGAAGTGTCTCAACTTGGCCTTTCTGACATTTGTATCACCTATATGAACCACCTACAACTGTTTCCACATTTCACTAGCTGTTTTATAGTGAATTACTTTGGTGAGATCTACTTTCTGTAAGCCTTTCAGGATTGCATTCATTGCTTTTGAATTGCTATGATGTAGGAGCCTTTCTTATTTAGTATTTGGACCATGTACAGGAATAGTGTACTCATCTTCAATTACTTTTGATACCTCATTACCAAGTGCAATTAGATGAACCTTCATCCTTGCACTCCAAAGACCAAAATCTGACCCATCAAGAATAGGTGCTGCATTGCCACTTGAATAATCCATTATGTTTTGTATTAGCTTTTCCTTCAAGCTGTTAAACTTTTCGAAGGCACCCGCTCTAATACCAATTGAAGAACACAAGCTTATACTGAGAGGGGGGGTGAACAATATAAGACCTCTTTTTACTTTTTCCTTTATACTAAAAAATAGTAAAGCAATATACCCAAAGCAATATCAAAGCAATGCACAAAATCATCCACAAAGTGACAGCAATTTTAACATGGTTCACCCAAAATTGCTGGGCTACATCCACGGATAAAATCTTTCACTAAATTTTATCAATCCAAATTTTGGGAAACCTTTCCCGATTACAATGTTTATGGGAACCAACCCAAAGGAGACACCAATCCCCTAATCTTGAATTCATGGGCACCAACCCATAGGAGACACCAATCCCCTAGCTCTGCTCTAGCTGGTGATCCTCTAGAAGACCTCTGCCTCCACTGCCCTTAGCAAATGGAACTCTATCCACAGAAGACACTTGTCCTCCCTGCTCTAGCTAGAGACCTCTGTCCTCAACTCTGTCACCTCCAAAGCTGGTCCTCGAATTTACACTGAACACAGTCCTTCAATCTAGCACAAATTTCCTTGTTCTCTTTCTCTGATCTGCAGCAAACACAGTCCTTCGGTTTGGCACAAATGTCCTCGAAATTGCACCAATATCTATCCTCAACTGGTCCTCAAATCTGGTTCACAGAAGTTGGTTCATAAGCTTCCACTAAAGCTTGCTTGATCTTCACCCAAGTCTTCACCAAGACTTGTCTTAGATCTGCTTTGCAAGTTCTCACTAGAACCTGCCCAAACTGCTCCACAAGCTCAACAAAAGCTTGCTCAAATCTGTCCAACAATATCTCTCAATGATTTTTCCAAAACCATCAAGGCCTGCACACTATCTTTGAACGTCGTAGAAATGATGCACCCAATAGCTTTGTGCTTTTATGCTCCCTGTGCATTCTTGCTTCGCACTCAGCTCAATTCTGCATGACTCGCTCTTTGTGCACCGCAGACTTAACTTGCACACCTTAACCACGCATTAGATCACCTCACAACTCTCCAAACAACCCTCATTTTATACTAACACTTTCAAGATCAAAACCTTGATCTTAGTTTGCTGCACAACCCTAAACTATGTCGACTACAAACCCTAATATTCGTCGGCCCAAATTTAACTTTTTTGGCCTCACTGCCTCTGTAGCTTCTGCCATGAAACTAAAACATGTAGTGATATCGTGACACCTTTGTGTATCGTTCCAAAATTTTTGCACCCTTACCTTCAGGCTAAAGGATCCACGCCCAGAAGGGGGATGGGAAAAGGATGGGATGGTACCTCGGACTGAGAGGCCCTTTGAAGGTCCCGCCTCTCAGGGGAGGGGTATTAAGGTGATTTTTTGACGGATGGTGGGGTTCACCAGGAAACGTTTAGTGGCAGTTTCCACGCCTAGGTTGGGAATGTGTTTAATGTGTTCAGTTTTATCTTTAAACATTCAAGTCCTAGGTTTGGCCAAATGAATCTAAGTTGTTCTATTATGAAAATGCAGACTAAATGAAATGCAGAAAATAGATTTGAACAGAAAATAGAGAGAAAAAGCTAAATTAAAGAGCCATACCTGATCCGGATGTCTGATGGAGGTTCTGATTCTTGAAGCAGTCAGGATCGTCTAGAATTTGACAAGATCGTCTGAGATCTGACGAATTCATTAGACGAATTCGTTAGAGACCTGCAAACATAAAAGTAGAGGCAAAATACTAGAAATGCAGCTATGACAACAGAGGGCAAGGATATAGAATGACAGTAACAATCTTAAAATGATGATAATAAACAAAATACGAATGCATTACAATAATCTAATGACAATTTATGATTTTATTAAGCATTAAGACTATATGGGTGAACTCCAAGATGCAAAATAATAAAGAATAATCATAAATTTAACTAAATGTAGAATAATGCAGCAGAAAAGAATGAAGAAACACAAACTTTGGGCACTGATTGCCCCCAATGCAGACTGTAGTCGAAATCGTCTCGAATTGGTGCGAAATCGTCTCGAATTGAACAGGATCGTCCACGACGATCTGAGCTTGCTCTGGCTAAAAAATACTAAGGTTCCTGCAAATAAACTTGGACAAATATGGAGGCAAATAGTAATTTAGGACGGTCTAATGCACGTAGAACTTGTGTTACAGGAAATTTCAGCCAGGGGGAATGCCAAGAGGGGGTCCTAAGGTTAAATAGGCTTAGGAGGGAGGTTAGGAGGTTGGAGATCATCCTAATTTGGAAGATCTCCAACGGGGAGGTCTCTAACGACGTAGACACACTTCTGCCCGGATTAGAGATGTCGTTGAAACAGAAGCTAACTATGCACAAATCAGTTTGGGACGAGATCGTCTGGACGTTCTTCTCCAGACGAAATCGTTCGATCTGAGGCGATATCGTCTGATCGGCGACGATATCATCAAACGGACAAAACAAACTCTAAAAATGGCATGAAAAATGAGGAAACGGGCAACAGGCGGTTTGGGAGCGATTTTGGGGTTAAAATTTGAATTTGAATTATTACTAATGTAATTTTGATTATTGCTAAGTTTTATCGCGCCAATTTTAGGGTGCTACATTTTGCCCCCTCTTTAGCAAATTTTTCGAGGAAAATGCGTTAAAGATGAGTTCTTCTCGATCTACGAGAAAGAAAAAATTTATTCCCATTTTTAGGCGACGATTCTTGGTCGAATCGTATGACAGCTTACTATGATGCCCCCTCCGTGTTTTTACCCAAATCGAACGTTTGAGGTAAAAACGCGGAAAAGCCAAAATTAAATTTGTTGCTAATTGTTTTTGAATAAAATTAAGAAAAATAGGGAAAAACCCTAATTCATTTTTACTGTTCATTTTCATTTTCTGGTTTCTGGAGCTCTGCAGACAAGATGGTCGAGACAACGCACAGATCGACAGAGGTCCGACGCGGGCTACGGGTAAGGGTCTAAACTTAGTTTAGAAGGCTTGAATTTTGAATTTCATGCTTTTTAGATTAAATTTTGATAATTTTTGAGCATCGCGGCCATTTTTGGGCCGTCGACGTCGTCGAGACGAAATCGTCTCGATTTCATCGAAATCGTCTCGATATCGCCGATTTCGTCCAGGGGCGAAATCGACGAAATGGGGACGATTTCGTCAAAAAGGGGACGATTTCGGCTGGCAAAATCGGAGATGAATTTGCTCAAATTTGGGACGATATCGTCCAATAGTGGACGATATCATCATTTATTAAATTGAACTTGCTTTACTTGCATTATTAATGATTAATGATTTTTATTGTTTTGTTGTTTATGTTGCAGAGAGGATTACTAAAGAGCAGAGAATGGAAATACGATGGGTTGAGGGATGACTTGGCCGCTCTATCTCAGGCAGAGCGAGATCAGCTGGCTCAGGTTGGCTTGCAGCATGTGGTAGAGATGCCATAGGTTTCTATAGATATGGGGCTATTGACAGCCCTAGCAGAAAGGTGGTATCCGGGTTCTTCCTATTTTTGGTTACCGACAGGGGAGATGACTCCCACACTGGAGGATGTATGGAGGATTTTGAGGATCCCCATACAAGGATGGCTAATCACTCCCATGGCCAATCAGGGCCACGCGATGATGCGACTATGCAGAGATCCGAGCTTCACCCTGGAGAAGGGCGGAGTGAACATCGAATCTCTACGGTAGATGCCTGGGGCATCTAGACTGACACAAGTTTTGGCTGGGGTTGTAGGTGGTCTCTTGCTATGCCATCAGAGTGGATGCAGAGTACCATGGCTACTAACAGATGTGGTCTACGACATGAGAGACCACGGATATAGGTTTGCTTGGGGGAGCTTTGTACTATGTCGATTGTATAGGATCCTGCATGGGGTCATATACAAGGGCGGTCGATGTCTGGTTATGACATCTCTACTACAGGTTTGGTGCTGGGAGCACATCACGGTGCGAAGGCCGATAGGGCTCCCACTAACAGGGATTGACGGGGAGAGGCCCCGAGCTTTCTACTAGTGGCTCCGGAGAGGGTCACAATGATGGATAGATCTGCCAATGTCCCGGAGACTACTTGACGACCTTGTCTTCGACCAGATCACCTAGAGGCCTTGGAGAGATCATCCAGGGTGGGCCGAGGATGGACAGGAGTTGGCTCACGTCAAGCGAGTTTGCTGGCTGAGGATGGAGAGGGGAGAGGTGGAGCTCCACCGCTATGACCGAGTTTTGAGGCAGTTCGGTCTACAGCAGGGGATCCCATCCCTCAAAGACTACGAGTTTTCTTGGACTATCCGGGATAACACTACAGTTAGCGGGGCTCCAGATATGCAGCGCTTCTAGGGTCCAGACACAGATGATGCCCCCATTCAGCCGATGGATGGGGACGACGTAGGGGTAGCCGACGGCTATGATGCCTGGTACACAGGCATCCACCCTCCTCGGATGACGAGGGCTTAGGGTCCGATTCACATAGTTGTGCATCGGATGGGGAGGCGGTGCCAAGCGGCCATTGAGGCGGCATAGGGTCACGGTGGGAGAGAGTAGAGGAGACCACAGGCTCAGCAGAGGCCATGATAGTGGGAGAGGAGGGAGGAGAGACCCCCTTCTCCATGGAGAGAGAGACCACCATCACCCGATAAGGGCAAGGGTGTGGACACAGGAGAGAGTAGTGAGATGGCTACTCTCTGGGCGAAGACTGTCCGTCTCTAGGCAGAGGTGCAGACTCTACAGGATGAGGCTGCATGACACCGAGAGGAGGCCACACAGCTCAGAGATGAGGTAGCATGCCTCAGAGCATGGAGCGGAGGGGCGAGCACTCAGGATCTAGCATGGGCTATTGCCCAGGTCACATTCTATCAGACACTATACCACCATATGGTGCCAGAGGGGCAGAGGTTACCGCTGTCGACCCATATTGTGGAGCCTGTCGAGATGAGGTCATCGAGGACATCATCACGATCAGAGTCCAGGACTCATAGCACCACACGGACTATGATGGGGCCACCTCGTCCACCTCAGGGTGGGGGAGGAGATGAGGCTGAGAGCTCGAGGGGTTCTCGAGGCTAGCTGCTATAGATTGCACTGCATAGATTGATTATAGTGCTTATTATTATTTTTGATAGGGGATTGAGTATGCCTAGGTACAGATTGTGGCATACCAATCTAGTTTTGAGATGATGTACATATACTGTTGAGATATATATAGATGAGATATTTTTTGATCATATGACTTGTCTTATGTATTTGTATGATGCTTTAATGTTTTGATTTGATTGATTTGATGATTCATGTAATTATGCCATTTGGAAATATTATGGTTTGAATGTCATGCTTGTTTTAAAATTTAAATGAAATAATCTGATGTAAACAAGTTGGTTGTTTGTGATGTGATAATTTGATAAAAATAAAAGGGACTTTTAACAATAATTTCAAAGGACATTGTCGCTATTATAGACCATTTCATGGAGTCGCCGCTCACTCGGTCGTCAAGCTAATCCTAGTATAGAAATATTGCTAAAAGTAAAAGGGTGCTTAAGAGACTGCCTTAAGACTTTGTTGTGATGATGCAAAGATGATGATGATGATGATTTGTTTTTCAGATTTCCATGAAAATATTATGCATGAAATATTTTAAAATGACTTTTGCTAGGCATAAATTCCTAAGTGTGATAAATTTTTTGGATAATTCCCTAGGAATTATACCATCATTGCAAAATTGAAGTTTGACATAATGACATGAAATAGAATAGGTGTTTGTTTGTTTTAAAGCATAATTGTGTAACATAATGATTTAAGTCATATGTTTTTATGATTTTAAATAAATGGGAAATAAAATTGGTACAATGGTTTGCGCTAGGCATAGAATATTTAGGTATAAACTTATACCATCATCGCAAAATCCAAAGAAGAAAATAATAGATTTATTGCATGGTTGATTTGTATTTTTTTCTGGTCTTCATAAAATATGAAGACGAGGACTTGCACTAGGCATAAAATTCCAATTTTAGTTTTGGAACTATACCATCGTCGCGAAAGTCAAAAGTTATATATAAATGTAACTTTATTGCATGTTTTGAAAATGATTTTGATTTTTGATAATGCATGTAGTTGTCTTTATACTAAACAACTGTTCTTCAAAGAAGAAAATGAATTTATTCCAAACAATTTGCAAAAATATTTCAAAGTATCTTAAAGACAAAAGTTAGATTTATAAGGAATCCCATGTGCGTATGTGAGTTCATTACCAATCTTGATTTATCATAATGATACACAAAATCTCTCAAATACAAATGTGTGTGCAATTGCATTGTTCATTTACCAAGTTTTGAGCAAGATAATTTGATACAAGTGATTTGAATGAACCAAATAAGTGTTCATTAACCATGATTTAGATGCATATAACCATACCAGACTACTATGTAGGTCGGGTTATCAAGAGCTAGCTAATCCATAAGTAGACATAGGTCTATACAAAAGAAGGTCGCTAATGTGACAGACATATCACCACGCTAGGAGTTACCCAAGGCCAAGCGGGTTGGGCACAAACCACCTGTTATGGGGCTTACCTCACAGTTTTTGAATAATTGAGAATTCCAGGGATTCAAGCTCATCAACCCTTCTTTTCTTTTCAAGGGGTAGGGAAAGGGATTTTATTGCTTTTGCTTTTGCCTTTTTTTTTCTTTTTCTTTGCTTTTGCTTTTTTTTTTTTTTGTATTTTTGTATTGTGACTTGATATTTGAGATAATGCTGAAATAACCTTTTTCTTTTTCTCTTTTTCTTTTGAACTTTTCTTTTCTTCCTATACTAGGGATACTTGCTCGGATTAGCTGTAGAGCAAGGGATTTTTATTTCGGGTAGGGGTGAGCTTGTCCTTTTGCCAATTCTCAAAGATTCTAGACCATGTGCATGATAGGATAGCAGGGGAAACTTTTCGCTCAAGAACCATTTCTACTATGTAACATAGCATGGAAATTACAAATGTAATCATTTTATTGTGAAAAGATATGCTTGGTTTAAGTAAATAACAACATCAATTCTCTGTGCTCAAACTTTATTTAATTGAATTTTGTGTACTTTGATATAAGAGAGATTAGTAATCATGCCAGATAAAATCAAGATATTTATTTTTTTGTGTTTGTGATAGTGGGGGATTCCAAATAAATGCTAATTTATCCAAAATAACTTGAAAATATAACTGCAATACTTGAAGAAGAAATATATACAACAAATATTTGTTGAAGAGTTTGATAATTTTGACTCTCTCTTTCTTCTTTATTTTTTTTTTGGGTTTCAAAAGAGTCAATAATATTGTTGTTTTGACTTTTATTATTTTTTTCATTTGTTTTTGTGTAAACAGTTTGTATATATATATATATATATATATATATATATATATATATATTTAAATGAGACAACATGCAAAATATGTACAAATGATGAAATGACCAAATGTTATGCGTAATATCGCTTAAGATGCATAATATTCATAGGTTCTTTTAAATCTTTACCATCTAAGGTAGCTAATTTGTATGCTCCTGATTCAAATTTAGTAGTGATAATATATGGTCCAAGCCAGTTGGGCTCAAATTTACCTTTAAGGTCTTTAGTTGCATTAGTATTTTTTTTATTTTCTTTTAAAACAAGGTCGCCGACCTCAAAGGATCGATGACGAACTTTCTTGGCATATGATCTTTTAAGCTTGTTTTGGTAGGCACGAAGGTGCTCTAAAGCATTGATGCACTTTTCATCTAGAAGTTCCAGCTGACTGAGTCTGCTAGCTCGATATTCATCTCCTACTTCGGTATCTTGAAGTAGTAGAGCCAAAGAAGGAACTTCTAATTCAAAGGGAAAAACGGCTTCAGCGCCATAAACCAAGACAAAAGGTGAAGTTCCAAGTGGGAGTTCGAACACTAGTTCGATAGGCCCACAAAGTCGGATATAATTGAATATGCCACGTGCTTTATTGACCATTATTTTGAGAATTTTGATTAAGGTTTTGTTAGATGCTCTCGCTTGACCATTACCCCGAGGATAATAGGGAGTGGACCAGCGATGTTGAATCTTATATTTTTGGCATAATTTTTTAACATCTTTATTTTTGAAACAAGTTCCATTGTCCGAGATGAGATTTGCAGGAATTCCAAACCTACAAATGATTTGATTAAAAATAAATTTAGAGACTTGAGTTCCAATGCAGGAAGCTAAAGGCATAGCTTCAACCCACTTCGTGAAATACTCAGTGGCGGTTATGATGAATTTGTGTCCATCGGATGACACAAGATTAATTTTGCCAATAATGTCTAAGCCCCATTTTGAAAAGGGCCAAGGAGATGAAATAGCCTCGTAGCTCTTGTGCAGGCGCATGGACAAGGTCAGCATGTTTCTGGCACTTGTCGCAATGGCGCACATAATCATGTGCATCCTTTTCCATGGTAGGCCAAAAGTAGCCTATCCTAAGGAGCTTTTTAGCAATGACACTACCACTGAAGTGTCCTCCACAAGATCCATCGTGGGCTTCACTTAAAGCTGATTTGGATTCTTCTAGATTCAAACATCTCAATAGGATACCTTCAAAAGATCTCCTATATAAAGTATTGCCAATTATTACAAATCGACTTGCTCGTCGACATAATAACCGATGCTGGTTTCTATTAGAATTGGCAGGGAAAGTCCCATTTTGGAGAAAATCAATTATATCCGTATACCAAGGTTCAGGAGTAGTTTCATTGATTAGAAACACATCCAAAGGTTCTAAACATGACTTATTTGAAGTGGGTTCCTAGAGTCAACGAATAATGATGGTGGCATATTCGTCATCTAACTCCAAGGGCAGAAGAGATGCAGCTGCGGCCATAGCATCAGCCGCACGATTGCTAGTTCGCGGAATAGCTTCCAAAGTAACTTTATCAAACAAGGATAACAATTGCAAAACATATGCTTTATATGGGCACAATTTATCATCTCTGGTCTGATAAACTTCATTAATTTGGTTTATGACAAGCTGAGAATCACCAAAAACTAGCAGATGTTTGATTTTTAATGCCAAGGCAGCTCGTAATCCAAGGATTAGAGCCTCATATTCGGCAGTATTATTAGTGCAAGCAAATGTTAATTTAAAGGACAAAGGTATAAGATGTTTTTGCGGGGATATTAAAATAATACCCGCACTAGCCCCACTCATGCATCGGGCTCCATCAAAGTATAAGGACCATTGTTCAATATGGTCTGCCTCTAATTGAAGGCATTCATCAGGAAACTCAATGATGAGGGGATGGGTAGACTCTAAGGGTGCAGCAGCTAATTGATCTCGCTATGATTTGACCCTTAACAGACTTATGTCCTATGAACGTGAGTTCAAACTCGCTTAGAGCAAGAACCCACTTTGCTGTGCGACCCGATAAATAAGGTCGACTCATGAGATACCGCAAGGGATCATATTTAGCAATGACATAAGTTTTTTGACTGAGCATATAATGACGTAATTTTTGCGTAGAAAATACGACTGCTAGACATAATTTTTCTAATGTTGTATAACGGGTTTCATAACTGATGAGGGTTCGGCTAATGTAATAATTAGCACGTTCTTTCTTCTCATCATCAAGCTGAGCTAACATAGCTCCTAAAGCGAAATCTGAAGCTGAAATATATAGGAGAAATGGGCGATTAGGTCTAGGCGGTGAAAGCACAGGTGGGTTAAGGAGGTATTGTTTGAGAAGTTCAAAAGCTTCTGTACATTCGTCGTCCCAGTTAAAAGGGACATCCTTCTTAAGGAGCTTAAGAAAGGGAGTGGTTTTGTCCGCCAACTTATCGATGAAGCGACGGATGGCTTGAAGCTTACCTTGTAAACTTCGTAACTCCGATATATTGGTAGGTGCGGGCATATCAGTGATAGCCACAATTTTGAGAGGGTCGATTTCGATACCACGTAAAGAAACTAAAACCCCTAATAGCTTACCGGACTTAACTCCGAATATGCATTTGGCTAGATTTAATCGAATAAGGTATTCTCTTAACCGATTAAATACTTTTCTCAAATCATCTAAATGATCATCTTCTTTAATAGAGCGAGCTATAATATCATCTACATAATCATGTAGGATATCATGCATCATATCATGAAAGATATAAGTCATAGCTCGTTGATATGTTGCGCCGGCATTCTTTAAACCAAATGGCATCACTTTCCAACAAAAGGTACCCCAAGGGGTAATAAAGGTTGTTTTAGCCTGATCTTCAGGAGCTATCCTGATCTGATTGTAGCCGGAGAATCCATCCATTAGGGACATCATTCCACTCCCAGTAGTAAAGTCAATGATTTGATCCATGTTTGGAAGAGGAAAATCATCTTTAGGGCATGCAGCGTTAATATCTCTAAAGTCTGTGCAAACCCTAACTTTGGTAGCTTCTTTCTTGGTGACTGGAACTACATTCGAGATCCATTCAACATAATCAATAGCTTGTATGAAAATAACATTCAGGAGTTTTTCTAACTCCCCTTTGACTAGCAGGGCCACTTTGGGATGCATTTTTCTAAGTTTCTGTTTAACAGGTTTAGCATCCGGATGGACTACTAGATGATGCATGACTACAGAAGGGTCCAGAACTGGCATATCTTCATATGTCCAAGCGAAGACATCTTCATATTCTTTAAGGAATGCAATGTATTCATCTTGTTTTTCTTGACTTAATGCTGATCCAATATTGATTATGTGAGGATTATCCTCAGTTCCAATGTTAACTTTAATGACGTTTTCTACTTCCATGTGTAGATCTCTTTCAAAATTAGGTGGGGCGGGTGAAACGCCCAATTCTTGTAATTATTTTAAAGTTAAGTTGGATAATTTGTCTTGATGAGTGGTGGCCTCAAGTTGGGCTATAGTTGGTATAGAACCATCAAAATAAAAACCATTGTGTAACAACTCTTCAACGGAGACATCATGGAAAATATCTCCTTCCAACTCCTCATCGGATTCAGCAATCAATTCAGGGTAAGCTATGGATAGCATATTACATGTAAATGGCTGATTCGTTGGACACAAAGAATCTTGTTTATCTAGATAATCTTGATAACATATGAGTTGATCATCATCTTCAAAAGGGAAGGGTTGACCCTTACTAGGAAATAGGCCCACACCACATCGGGCGGGCCATGGTTCTACCTCGATAGGTTCTTTCATGCCATTTTGGAAAGGTCCCAAGCCTTTCCCTTTATATCCCATTTTAAGCATTATGGGTTTAGCTTTAATATATTCATTAGTAAAATAACATCGTGCATATCCCTCATGATGAGTTTTGATATTCCCCGGGTATTCTTCCCCAATCATATCCTTTATAAATAAAAGCACAACTCCCGACTTGGTAAGTACTTCCCATAGGTTGTGGGAGGCCCAAAGTACGAGGAGATGGTGGCAAGTTATTTAAAAGAATTGAATCTTGCATAAAAGCATTTGTTTTTTCTGATATTAAGATTGTGGATAAATCCGGTAAAAGTTCATCGGAAAGAGCATAAGATGTAGAAGGATCATTCCCTATATCTTTAGATGTGGAAGGTATGATAGATGTTGATAATGTGGAAGTGTTAATGAATGGGTCTATAGGTTTTGAAATGATAGGGATGGAACATGAAGAATTGGTTGTGGATTTAAGATCTTTTTGAGGTTCTAGTGTGGTTTGTTCAGAAGATGGTTGAGTTAAATGTATAGGTGTAGTTGATGGAGTAGATGATGTTATGTGTGTGTTTTTCACACATTTAGATGAAAAATAAGAATTAGGATGTGTGGATGACAGAGCGGGGCAAAATTGCACTCCAACAGGTTCTGCCAAAGCACACATATCAAAGGGTCTAGGGTCACCATGGATAGTGACCAACTGATTTTTAAATTCAAATTTAACACATTGGTGTAAAGTGGAGGGAACCGCTCGCATCGCATTGATCCAAGGGCGACCCAAAAGTATATTGTACGATGCAGGGCAATGTACAATAAACACGGTTGTATCTAGGGTTCGAGGACCAACTTGCAAGGGTATAGTAATGACTCCACACGTTTCTTGTGTCTCGTCATTGAAAGCTTTGATAATCATGTCACTTTTCTTCATTTCATCACTTCTAAAGCCAAACCGTTGGTAGAAGTCAAAAGTGCAAATGTTTAGAGATGAACCATTATCAATCAGGACTCTTTTAACAGATACATCTCCAATTAGAGCAGTAATATATAAGGGATTATCCTTATGTAAACCGTGTTGTGGGATATCTTTATCCCGAAAGTCAATACAATCGACTTCTCGAGTGATGATAGTATTGGACATGGCTTCAGATTGAATATTTTGAGGTACCATCATTTGGCTTAATGTAAGCATTAACTCATCCCTATGGGTGGGAGAAGATCTTAACAAATCCAACAGGGAAATTCTGGCTGTAGTGTTGGATAATTGTTCATTAATATTGTAAGGAGGCTTAAGTTGAACATTAGACATATGATTCCCTTTATTGGGATTTTTCAAAATAAATGGAGCTGATCCATCATTCTGAGTTTGATCTTGTTGAGAGTTTTGAGCCTGTTGTCTGGTAACGGCTCCGATGGTACCTACAATGTTATATTGAAGACGCTGAACTGGTCTCGGTTGAGCGTTTATGGCTTGTTCATTAGGAAGGAATTGATTAGAAGAGGGTCGAGTAGTAACTCTTCTAGGAAATGGTTCTTCTGGAACCATAGCATCTCTGATAGGTTGAATAGGATCTGATTCATTTTTAGAGCTATTCGATTGGTTTGAGGTGATGTCTACTTCACTTTCAGTATCTGATTCTACATCACTAGGATCGGGAGTTTGAAAATTATGTAGGGGCCTGGTCGTGACCAAGGATAAAGTTGTGTCAAATATTTGAGGATCCTGAATAGGTAATTGTCCGCTAATAGTCCCTACATATCGGGTAGGAGGGGGAACATTATGATGTTCGATTTGATTGGCCACTTCTTTACCATGGTTTGGTAAAGGATGTTGAAATATATCCAATGATTGATTAGCATTCTGATTCTGATTTTGGGGAATGGTCTTTTGAGCGTTATTAGGAGCATTTTGTTTAGGTTGGAAAGCTTGCACCTCCATTTCATTATTATCAATCAAGTCTTGTATTTTATGTTTCAATATTTTGCAAGAATTTGTAGCATGTCCAGGTCCTCTATGAAAGTCACAGTGTAGATCGGCTCGTATCCGGGTATAGTTGGATCAGGTTCCCGGATAGCTGGTAATTGAATCAAGCCTCATGCTAATAATTGAGGTAGAATGGTTGATAAAGGTTGATTTAATCTAGTAAATTCTCGAGGAGGTTTATCAGGGGGTTTTAATATAAATTTTTCTGTTGTCTTCGTTGTATTGATATTAGCAACGTTTTTGCTATCAATGACTCCGTCACCTACAACTTGTTTGTTTTTATACTGATTTCTGGATGTTTTCTCATCATCTTTCTTTTTGAGGTGACCTCTCCTAATGAGAGCATCTTCTACCCTTCGAGCTAAGTCTATAGCTTGATCGAAGGTAGTTAAGGTGGCAGCTTGATAACTCATAAGATATTTGTTCTTGTAAATTATTAATAAAAATGTCCAACATTTCCCTATAAGGTAGCACAAAGTGTAGTTTTCCTATCAACCGCCTCCATCTAGCTAAGAAATCAGCAAAACATTCATCTTTGTCTTGTTTTAAGTTGTACAAATCTTTAATGGTGACATGCCTCTCGATGTAGGCACTAAATTGATGGACAAACGATTCAGCTGTCTCTTCAAAATTTCTCAAAGAATGAGTGGGCAATTGATAGTACCACTCTAATGCCATTCCTCCTAAACTTTTTGGGAACATTTTTAGTAATAGCAAGTCATCGTGTGATATATCATGACATGCTATCCTAAACATACGAAGATGCTCTATGGGATCTTCAGTTCCTTTATATATAGGCAGGACGGGCATGGGAAAGTGTTTAGGGTATGGTTGTGCTACAACTATGGGATCCAGAGGTTGACTACATATCTCTCGATAATTGTACGAGGGACGGTAGGGATCTATCTGGTCCATGCGCGAAGCTAACTGTTTCACCATGGCTTCCAGATTACTGGTTTGCCCACCATATTGGTTTGGTAGGGCATTAATATGGGATTTGTGAGCATATGATGGAGGGACATGGAGATTAGATGCTATATTGCTATTGCATAAATTGTTGGTAGGAAGGGTGTTATGAAGAAATTTTGAAGTTGTATTATGTTGTATCCCAGATTGTTGAAAATTGGTGTTTGGCTTCATTTTAGGTTTTTGTTGATTTGAAGCATATTGATCAATAGTTTGGCGAAGTAAAGCAGTGAAGGAAGTTTTCTTTTGTGTGGGAATGATTTTAGGCTCAATAACAGGTTCCTTAGGGGGTTGGGTAACCTGTTGTTTTGGCATGTTCTGAATCATAGTGACCATATCTCTATTGGATGGTCCAGCTTTATCACTTTCTTGATCAACAAAGGACAAGGGATTAGTGTGTATGTTAAACATATCTTCCATAGCTGCTTGAGTGTCACTAATTTGTCCTTTATCAATACGAACAGCCATATTAAGAGCACCAATGTTATTATTGAAAAATTTCCAGAAATGATCTAAGTTATCAAAAGCAATAGTTCCATTCGGAGCTATTCTAGGGGACGAGGATCCTTCCTCTTTAAGATTGTCTTCTTGTTCATTGTCTTCACCCAGGTCATCTTCTGGCTGTTCTAGAGTTTCTCCTTCCGGAATTGGATCCTCAGGAAGGACATTTGGGTTTGTAGTTTTGCCTCCCAACCAATCTTCTTCTTCTTGTTCAGCTTTGTTTACCATTTCTAAGTTTAGGCATTGTGCTTAATTTTAAATTTCAGCAAATATATATATACTTGTATATATATATATATGCAACAAGGTATATATTTTAATTATATACCTACTATAGTATTTAAAATAAAATGTTTTGGGTTTTTGTTATGTTTTCTATTTTTCTTGTTTTTTTCTATTTTTGTAACAATATTATAAAGATAACAAACAACACAATGAATGCAAGAAATAATAATGAAAGCAATGATCTAGTTTTCTATAAATAATTTATAAATGTCATTAATGGGCTCGAGTTCTTCGAGAGTCATGAAGTGTTCTTCTTCAAAATTGGAAATTTTCTTTCAAGAATTTAACAAAAAGTTCTATAGCAATACCATGTATTTCAGACTTCGGTTGATAATAATAGATTCTCATGACAATATTCACGATACAACATAGCTCTAGGAGTTCTATTCCATATTTTTCTAATCATAAGATCAGTTTCTTGGGATTCTATATGAACTAGAAATTGGCGTACCACAACTGCGTTCTCGAGGTATTCCTCGAAGGTGAAAAATTTTGAAGACACAAGAGCTCTCCTATAAGCTAACCACCTATGGCAGGCTCTCTGAAGTTCATGATAAAAAATGAGTTGATGAGGATCCAGGATCCTATCTAGGGCAAACCTCTTGATTTGTCTAAGTTCGGTTGATCTAGATGAAATGACACCTAGCCTCCTATCAAGTTCTTTCCACAAAAGTTGGTTTCTATCTATTTTAGGCACACTAAGCACATAATTAACTTCTATGGTTGCTAATTGGTTTTCAACATTTATAGTAACTGCTAATATTTTCTTAGGAGCTACCATCTAGACATGATATGCAACTTAGTATTTTCTAATGATTTTAAATGCATCTATGTTTTTGTTTTTTGTTTTTTTGTTTTCAAAAGGTTTTAGTTTCACGTCGGGTTCACCAAAATGTATCGTTCCAAAATTTTTGCACCCTTACCTTCAGGCTAAAGGATCCGCGCCCGAAAGGGGGATGGGAAAAGGATGGGATGGTACCTCGGACTGAGAGGCCCTTTGAAGGTCCCGCCTCTCGGGGGAGGGGTATTAAGGTGATTTTTCGATGGATGGTGGGGTTCACCAGGAAACGTTTAGTGGCGCTTTCCACGCCTAGGTTGGGAATGTGTTTAATGTGTTCAGTTTTATCTTTAAACATTCAAGTCCTAGGTTTGGCCAAATGAATCTAAGTTGTTCTATTATGAAAATGCAGACTAAATGAAATGCAAAAAATAGATTTGAACAGAAAATAGAGAGAAAAAGCTAAATTAAAGAGCCATACCTGATCCGGATGTCTGATGGAGGTTCTGATTCTTGAAGCAGTCAGATCGTCTAGAATTTGACAAGATCATCTGAGATCTGATGAATTTGTCAGACGAATTCATCAGAGACCTGCAAACATAAAAGTAGAGGCAAAATACTAGAAATGCAGCTATGACAACAGAGGGCAAGGATATAGAATGACAATAACAATCTTAAAATGATGATAATAAACAAAATACGAATGCATTACAATAATCTAATGACAATTTATGATTTTATTAAGCATTAAGACTATATGGGTGAACTCCAAGATGCAAAATAATAAAGAATAATCATAAATGTAACTAAATGCAGAATAATGCAAGAGAAAAGAATGAAGAAACACAAACTCAAAAAAGAAACACAAACTCTGGGCACTGATTGCCCCCAATGCAGACTGCAGTCGAAATCGTCTCGAATTGGTGCGAAATCGTCTCGAATTGAACAAGATCGTCCATGACGATCTGAGCTTGCTTCGGCTGAAAAATACTAAGGTTCCTGCAAATAAACTTGGACAAATATGGAGGCAAATAGTAATTTAGGACGGTCTAATGCACGTAGAACTTGTGTTACAAGAAATTTCAGCCAAGGGGAATGCCAAGAGGGGGTCCTAAGGTTAAATAGGCTTAGGAGGGAGGTTAGGAGGTTGGAGATCATCCTAATTTGGAAGATCTCCAATGGGGGAGGTCTCTAACGATGCAGACACGCTTCTGCCCGGATTAGAGACGCCGTTGAAACAGAAGCTAACTATGCACAAATTAGTTTGGGACGAGATCATCTGGATGTTCTTCTCCAGATGAAATCGTCCGATCTGAGGCGATATCCGATATCATCTGATCGGCGACGATATCGTCAAACGGACAAAACAAACTCTAAAAATGGCGCAAAAAATGAGGAAACGGGCAGTAGGCGGTTTGGGAGCGGTTTTGGGGTTAAAATTTGAATTTGAATTATTACTAATGTAATTTTGATTATTGCTAAGTTTTACTGCGCCAATTTTAGGGTGCTACACTTTGCAACCGTATACCTTCTTTTGGCTTTTGTCACGATATCATGACACTTCAGCTTTTGTCGACTTCAACTATGTTCTTGTCGCGATATTGCGACACTTCTGTCTTTGTCAGCATCAAATTTGCTTTTATCGCGATATCGCGACACTTCTACCTTCGTCAACCTCCTTTCTTCTTTTGTCATGAAATCACGACACTTCTGCCTTTGCAGACTTCGTCTTCACTTCTATCATGAAATTGTGACACTTTTGTCTTCATGGCCTTCCTCTCTGCTTTTGTCATGAAATCGTGACATTTCACCTATAGAAGACATGCTTTCAGTTTCTATCGTGAAATCACGACACTTTCTCCATCCGTACACTGCCATCTCAAACTATCACGAAATCGTGACACTTTCTCTTCCTTGCATTCTTGTCTGCTTGCACTAGCAAAAATGGAACATGTCACAAAATCGTGACACTTTCGCTGCCTTGTGTTTTTCTCTGCCTTACGCCCACAAAAATAGAACATGTCACGAAATCGTGATGCTTTCACCTTTGAGCTCTTCCTCATTGAATTTGTCATGAAATCGTGACACTTCTAGCTTCCATATGTTTTCTTTGCAGCTTGTCTTGAAATCGTGACGCTTTCAGCTTCCATATGACTTCTCTGCAACCTGTCATGAAATCGTGACGCTTCTCATTTCAGACTCTTCCCTTTGCTGCATGTCGTGAAATCGTGATAGTTCTTACTTAGAACATTTTTATCTGTAGCATGTCACGAAATTGCGACACTTTATCTTGCTTCCACTTTGTCTTCGGACTTGTCGCAAAATCGTGACACTTTTTCTCCTCAGTGCTTTTCTTTTCTTCGGGTCGTGAAAACCCAACATGTCACGATATCGCGACGCTTTTTCTCCTAGACTCTCTCCTGCATTATGTCACAAAATCATGACATTTTTTCTTTCGGACTCTCTCTCCTACAACATGTCGCGAAATCGTGACATTTTTTCTTTCGGACTCTCTCTCCTGCAACATGTCACGAAATTGCGACACTTTTCCATCCGTTCAACCTTCCTTGCAATATGTCATGAAATCGTGACATTTTTGACTCGAACATTCTCTCTCCTCTTTGAGTCGCAAAACTGCGACATGTCGCGATATCGCGACACTTTTCTAAAAAGATTTCTCTCACCTGCTTAAGTCACAAAAATGCGACATGTCGCGATATCGCGACACTTTTCTAAAAAGCTTTCTCTCTCCTACTCAAGTCGCGAAAATGCGACATGTCGCGATATCGCAACATTTTTCCAACTTACTTTCTTTCGAACTTGTCATGCCGAACATTCATCAAAACAAATTATTTTACATCAAATCAAATTCCTTCAACAGCTTCTTGACATCAATGACAACTTATTCACTTGAGCAAATGCAATGTACCCAAGGTACCCAAAATTGCCAATAGTTTGAGTGATATTGGATGAGCATTATTTATTGAAAGTATTGGAGTGATAGTTAAATTTTTGTAAAACAAATTATACATTATTTATGAGTTGATTTGAAATATATTTTGAAAGTGTTAAAGTATTTTGTTGGGTACAAAACCTAGTGAGTGTGAAACATATTGAGTATTTGACCATTCACTATGTGTTTCTATGGTTAAAAAAATATTTTGAGTGAAACTTGTTTGTGTGATTGAAGAGGTTTTCTAAAAGATATTAAGTTGATTTTTGTATGCGAGTCTTGTAATTGTTTGAGTAAGCTTTTTGTAAAATCTTAAGGATAGAATTAAGCAAGATTTTGTGAAATATTTTGGGTATATTTGAGCAGGTCCTAGAGGGGAATTAAAGATAAATTTGAGTAAGCTTTTGTGAAAGCTTAAGTATATATTTGAGATAAGTCTTGCTGGAGACTTGTTGACCAGATTGGAAAATTTCTAGGGAGGACTTGTTGAGAATATTTGAGGTAAGTCTTGGTGAAGGCTTGTTGAGAATATTTGAGGTAAGTCTTGGTGAAGATTTGTTGAGCAGTTTTGAGGTAAGTCTTGGTGAAGACTTGTTGAGCAGATTGAACAAGTTCTTGAAAGGACTTGTGGATAGATTTAAGGAAAGTATTTGAGAAGACTTGAGAGTAGAGTTGATTAATTTATTTTTTCAAGCTTTGTGGTAAGGCTTGAGGTAGATCTGAGCAGAGTTGATTTGTGATTGGATCAAGCTTTGTGTTAAGGCTTGAGGACAGATTTGAGGATAGAGTATGGTGTATATTTGAGGATAGATTTTTTCCATAGCATAGACAAAGTTTTGTGTAGATTTGAGGGCATATTTGTGACAGACGAGAGACAAAATTTTGAGAATATTTATGCTAGACCGAGGATAGTGTTTAGTGCAGAGATTGAGTAGAGATGAGATAAATATTTGGAGGTAATAGAGCAGAGGACAGTAGTCTCCAATGGATAGAAATCCATTAGTCAGGTTATTAAGGATAGAGGTCTTATGAGTGAGGACAAAGATCTTCTATGGAGAGAGATCCACAAGCTAGTGCAGTGGAGGTAGTAGTCTTCTAGAATATCACCAGCTAGATCAGAGGAGAAAAAGTTATCCTATGGATAGAGATCCACGAAACAAAAGAGGAGAAAGAGTTCTCCTATGGATAGAGTTCCATGAAATTTATTAGGGGATTGGTGTCTCCTTTGGACAAAGGTCCATAAATATTGTAATAGGGAGGGATTCCCAAGAGATATGTTGAGAAAATTTTAATCAAATATTTTCTCCATGGAGTAGCCCACATTGGGTGAACCACGTTAAATTGGTGTCTCTATTGTGTGTGGTTATTTGTACATTACTTTGATTACTATTTTTGATATTACCATTGATATATTGGATAATATTGTTTGAGAAAGAAAAGTAAAAATTGGTCCTATACTATTCACCACCTCCTCTCAGTATAAGCTTATGTTCTTCAGTAACAAAATGTCCCCTAGGGGGTTGTTAAATAGGTCTTATGCTGATCATATGGGTTGACATAAATTTTATTGTAACCCAAAAACCCATCCATGAGTGATAGCATTTCATGTCTGACTGTGGCATTGACCAATTAGGGAGTGGAAAACTGTCCTTGGCATAAGCTTTGTTAAGATTCCTAAAATCAATGCAAATATGAATAGCCCCCTCAGGTTTTATTATGGGAACCATAATTGAAACCCACTCAAGGTAACTGATAGGTTTTATAAAGTCCACATCAAGAAGTTTATGTAACTCCTATTTAACCATAAGAGAAATGGTGGGGTGCATTTGGTGTAACTTTTGTCTGATAGGTTTAGAATTGTCATCCAGGACTAGGTTATGCATAACTAATGATGGATCAAGACTTGGTATATCCATGTAGGACCATGTGAACACCTTTATGTAGTGCTAAAGGAAATTGGTGAAAAGGATGTGCTCATCATCAGAAAGGCTAGCAGCAAGATAGACAATGCGAGGGTGATTAGGATCATTACCAATGTAAACTTTTATAGTGTCCTTGACAAGCATGTGAGAACCATCATGAAGTTGGGTAGGTGTTGCGATGAGATGAATGTCATCAATGGCCTTGGGAAGTTAGAATTCATCATATAGATAAATATCTATATGATTAATCCATGGGAGATGAGGTGGGATGGAGGGCAAAGGTGCATTAGTGGATCTCAACAATTGAGCTGTTGGAAGGAATTCAATGGGTGAAGGTATGGAGGAAATGTCATCGAAATTGAAAAAGTTGGTGATGGGAGGTGGAATGTAATTGTGATGGTTTGGATATCAAAGTGGGGTATATAAGTCAATAGAGATCATGTTAACATATACGCTAGATGTAGTGGAGGTGGGTGATGAAGGTGGGGAGGAAATAGAAGAGGATAGCAATGAATCTGGGAATGGTTGGTGATAGCCATGAAGTAAAATAATAGGTGGAGAAGGAAAGTGAGAATGTGGGCCTTGAATGGGTGCTCTATTACGAAAGAGAATAAATGGAAAATATGGTGGAGGTGAGGAAGGTGTATCAATTGGTAAGGGTGGATCGAATGATAGGTCGATGAATTGATGAGCAAGGGCATCAACCTTGTATGAAGAAAGTGGTTCATGAAGTGGATATGGATGAAAGAAAGTAGATGGAATATCAACTGTAGAATGAGGGAAAAAACTATCTATCAAAAAATAAGCTCAAATTCATTGTCATAAAGGACCTCAAGGGGATCAAGATCAAGATTGTACAAATCATTCTTGAGGGTACTGATTATTGTGGTATGATAACCAATTCCAGATCGCTCGATAGGTTTGCATAAGGGAGGATTTATGAGGGTGTGACACCCTTGTTCGTATCTCCCTAGACCATATTCATACTAGTTATACATGCAAAGATAATTCCAGGTAAAATTAGGATTTGACATATAATTAAGGTTGATGCAAAATCTGGTTTATGGAGGTGGAGGTGCAGGAGGTTCCACAAATGAGTCAAGTCCCTCATATATGAATTTGTGCTATTATCAGACAAACCAAGAGGAACAATAGTCTCAATAGTTAGGAGCACATCATGAGGTCAAAAAAAGTTGTGGGTGGACTAGATGGTGTGTGAAATAACCTAAGCATTACGTATGTTATATTCACCTAGAATAGGTGTGGTCATGACTATAGAAACATGAGGAGGGATTGTACGCTTAGGTTGAATGGAGGACCCCTTGGTGGTGGATATGGCAATGGTATGGGTGTATATGTGGTGGGGAGTTAATTGGATGAACTAGGAGGATTCAATTGAGCTAATTAGTCATCAAGTTGAGCGACATGTTGTATCCACTCATAGCACTCAACAAGTGTTCCAGTGATGGGATGATTCACATAGGTGAATTGAGATATTGGAATAAAAGTTGTGATTGGTGGGTTGGAGACTACTTGTACCTACACAAAATAGGGAAAAAATTAATGGGAAGATGGATATGGTGTAGGAGGAATGGAAGGGTTGTTGGAGGTGGAAGCTAGAGGAGGTGTAGCAGAAAATATGAATGGGGAATTGGTGTAGAGAATGAGGATGGAAGATGTGAGAATGTAGGAATAGTTGGAGAACTAGAAGCCTGATGTGGATTTGATGAAGATGATGTAATGTTTCTCAAATCAGATGTGGGATTTGAAGGTGAGGATGATGGACATGTGGTATCCAAAGAACGGTGTGGGGTGGGAGTGAAATGCATAGATGATAACAGCGGACCTGGTGGAAGGGTGATAATTTTATAGAATTTGAATGGGTCACCATCGGTAGGGATGAAATGGACCAAACCATTATGGAAATATTTAATATAATGATGTATCGTAGGGGGTATGCATTGCATGTCTCGAATCCAGGGTTGTCCTAAAAGGATGTTATACTGCATCTCACCTTCAATAATATGGAAGAGGGTGGAAATGGTTTTTTGTACCAGCCTTTATAGGAAGGATGATGATACCAATGGTAGGGCACATAGAGCCATCAAAATATTGAAGGTCCATAGGAGTAGAAATATGGGAAGGAGGAATGTGAAGATGGCCAAGGGTGGTAGTAGAAATGATGTTAATGGTGGAGCCAGTGTCAATGAGAACACACTTATAACTAATGATATTAATGGAAGCTTGAATATGCAATGGTGGATATGCTCAATCACCTGCAACTTCAATAATTTTATGGTCATGGAAGTTTATGGAAGGTTGTAGGTATTTCCAAACATTGCCAAAAAAGTTGGAAAAATTATCGGTATCATGGGTCTTGAGATCTAGATAGTGGAGAATGGAATCAAGGGCATCACAATGAGGTTGGGATTCTTGTAGGATATTATAGATGGATAACCTTGCAAGGGAAGTGCAGAGATGATGGGAAATACTACCATAGATATTGATGACATTTCATGGTGCAGGAGGAGGGACTAGTGGAGGGATAAGTGGATTTGAAGAAGGTGGTGGAAGAGAAGTAGAAGTATTCTAGGCTTCAGTAGGAGGTTGATAGCAGTGATTACGAGCAATAATATTGATCATACCCATAAATCCTTGCTAAGAAGGGCCTTGATTGATATTATTGACCTGACATGGATCAAATTGAGGTGGATTACCCCCATGCTCAGGTAGTGTATTTTGTTAGATCCCTATGTTTTGATTTTGTAGTGCAAGGAGATTAGAAACTTGAATGGTACCATGATAAATAAGATCTTGTATAGTATAGAAAAAAATATGGTATGCATCAAGGGAATGGCCAATTTGGTGATGAAAATAACAAAATAACTATGGATTATGGTCTTGTGGGAGTGGATGATTTGGATCATGAGGCTGGATGTTAGGCAAAGTGACGAGGCCTCCATTATATAATCAATGTAATAATATGGGCATGTGCTCAAATAAAGGTAACCAATTACATGGTGGATGATGGGGGTGAGTATTACGACCCTTATATGGATTGGAAGGTGGCGGAGGGTTGACTTGGTAGGCATTTTGGGGAGGTTGAGGTGGTGTTGATTGTGTAGGTTGAGATGATGGAGCTTGAGGTGGTTGGGATGGAGAAGCGAGGAACACCTAATTGGTTTGAGGTGGTTTGGAAGTGGGTGGGAAATATGGATTGTGATTGTAGTAGTAATTGGATGGATAGGGCTACTTCGAATGGAGCTTGATCTTACCCGTGTGGACCTTGATGTCCTTGATAATCTTAGCTTGGTAAATAGCTTCCTCAAATGTATGAATCTGATGGATTTATAGTGTTTGAGATATTTACTTGTGACAACTCTTGGAAAATATTTTGACAAGCTCAGAATGTGGGAGACTAAAAGTGAGATCATGAATGACCACTCTCTAGTGAGAGATAAAATTAGTAATGGGCTTATCATCAAACTAATGTAAAGCATAGACATCTGATAATGTAGTCTTGGTTTTGATGTTGATCAAAAATGTTGAAGAAAGAGATTGGACAACTATTCAAATGTGAATAAGCTATGATGAGGCAGATGATTGTACCAATTTAATGCTTGTCCCCCAATAGAAAGTGCAAATATGCAAAGAATAAGGAGATCACTACCATGTAGTTGGTAACAAGAAAAATGGTAATTGTTAAGGTGCTCTCTAGGATCTTCCTTACTTTTGAATTTGTCAAATTTAGGGATATCAAATCGGTAAGGATAAGGATGTATGGGTGAATTGGTTCATTATACAACTCTTCATATGTGGGATTTTGAGGCTCGTAACCAGTCATGCACAATTCCAAGGTATGAATATGCTCCTACATAGCTTGAATTTCACTAGAGCATATTGTGGTGGTATTTTGTGGAGCCAAAAATGGAGGTGAAGAAGATGGAGGTAGTGGCTGTGATGGTGTCTATGAATAACCTAAATGTGATGGGTATTCCAACTATTATTCCTACCATTGATTATAGTAAGCAACCTATTGTAGATTAGGTTTCGACATATCTTGATATTATGGGAAAGGAACCTAATATGGATGTGGTGAGAAAAAAAGTTTGAAGAACAAGGGGATGAGTTGCTTTTGTGGGGTAACTAGAATTACTCTAGCACTAGTGCCCTTCATGCATTGGGATCCATCAAAAAACAAAGTCCAAGACTCAAAATCCTTAACTTCAATGCTAAAGCACTCATTGGGAAACTCAACAACTAAGGGATGGGCAACTTCTAAGGAAGTAGAGGCTAAATGATCGATAATTAGCTGACCCTTAATAGCCTTCTGATCTATGAAATTCAAGTCAAACTCACTAAGGGCAAACACCCATTTAGAAGCTTGACCTGAAAGGTGGGGCTTAGACATAAAATAAGACAAAGGATCAAACTTTGCAACAACCAACGTCTTATGGTTGAGCATGTAGTGTCTTAAATTCTAGGTGTAGAAACCTAAAACATGTCATGCTTAAGAGAATACCCATATGGACACATTTGTAGACCATATTAATCCTCTTGGATCTTGTTGTGGCTTCTCCACAACGTACCCAAAAATTGGGGACCCACCTTTTTGCATATTTTCCAAGAAGACCAAAGTGGCCCATATGCTAAAGATCAAAGAAAAAGCAAAACACCGCAAGGAGGAAAAAGTGTCGCGATATCGCGACATGTTGCATTTTCATGGACAAAAGAGAAGAGAAAGAACAAGAAATAAAAAGTGTCACGATATCGCGACATGTTGCATTTTCACGGCCAAAAGAGAAGAGAAAGAACAAGAAAGAAAAAGTGTCGCGATATCACGACATGTTGCATTTTCGTGGCCAAAAGAGAAGAGAAAGAACAAGAAAGAAAAAGTGTCGCGATATCACGACATGTTGCATTTTCATGGCCAAAAGAGAAGAGAAAGAAAAAGAAAGAAAAAGTGTCGCGATATCGCAACATGTTGCATTTTCGCAGCCAAAAGAGAAGAGAAAGAACAAGAAAGAAAAAGTGTCATGATATCGCGACATGTTGCATTTTCGTGGCCAAAAGAGAAGAGAAAGAACAAGAAAGAAAAAGTGTCATGATATCGTGACATGTTGCATTTTCACGGCCAAAAGAGAAGAGAAAGAAAAAGTGTTGCCATATCGTGACATGTTGCATTTTCACGGCCAAAAGAGAAGATAAAGAACAAGAAAGAAAAAATATCGTGATATCACGACATGTTGCATTTTCATGGCCAAGAGCAACAGAAGGGGGGAAAAGTGTCGTGATATCGTGACATGTTGCATTTTTGTGGTCCAAAGCAAAGAGAAAGAGCAAGGAGGAAAAAGTGTCACGATATCGTGACATGTTGCATTTTTGCGGTCCAAAGCAAAGAAAAAGTGTCGCGATATCGCGACATGTTGCATTTTCGTGACTCAAAAAGGGCAAGCAGGTAGAGAAACAAAAGTGTCGCGATATCGCGACATGTTGCATTTTTGCGACTCAAAAAGGGCAAGCAGGTAGAGAAACAAAAGTGTCTCGATATCGCGACATGTTGCATTTTTGCGACTCAAAAAGGGCAGACAGGCAGAGAAACAAAAGTGTCGTGACATGTTGCATTTTTGTGACTCAAAAGGGGCAGGCCGGCAGAGAGACAAGAGTGTTATGATTTCACGACATGTCCTATTTTTGCCAAGGGAACAGAGTAGTGGACAGTGCGTCTGATATTAGTGATGAACATTAGGATAGTGAAATTGAAGACTGCATAATGATGTGGACCTATAAGGAATGAATCAAAGATTGAATAAGGTAATTTGTCACATAAGGACAAAATCTAATGAATAAGACAAAACGTTACATAAGGAATCTTTAATGATTTAAAATCATTTAATACGGCCGTTACACATGGAAGGAAGCGGACGCATGCCCATGTGGAGAAAAGGAAACGTTTTTTTGAAATCAAATGAAAAGTGAAGAAAACCAAACAAAGGAAGCCAAACCATGGGAATGAAACGAAGGGTCACAAAATAGAAAATGAAAAGCCTTTTTGGAAACCAAAACACATGCATGCACAAGGGAAGGTGAAACGAACAACCATTGGAAAATGAAACGAAAAGCTTCCTAAAAATTTTAAATAGGCCAGACAAGGATGTTTTGAGGGGTTGGAAACTGCTACGAGTAGAGTTGCAGATTTGAAGGCAAGAGGGCCATTCTGGACCTGTTTGAGTCATTTTCTTCCATGGACTGGTTTGGGAAAACCAAAAATTTTTGTTATTGTAAAATGATAAATTTTTAATAAAGAAAATTTCAGAAAGGTGCATCTTATGGACAAGAAAGGAGTCATTTTTTGCATGCAAGATTAAATGTCTATTTTTCCCCTTTTCAGATTTTAGGCTTGTAAATGGAGTTTATGCAAGTTTTCTTGGTTGCTTCATGTGAATGTTTAAATCTGAAAACCTCATTTAAAACCCTAGGAGCCAGCACTTAGCTTATCCGGATTGTGCTTGTTTTGCAATTCCAATAGGTTAGGTTGCATGCATGAAAACCTCGCATCTTCGGTTTTGTCGGAATAGGATAGCATCAAATTGAATGTATCATGTGTTTCATTTTCTGCATTTAATTTTCATTTTTCTACATTTTATTTTTCCAAAAATTTTAATTTTTTGTTTAATTTTCAGGAATTAAAATAAACATTTAAAAAATTTCAAAATCCAAAAACAATTTCATCATTGCATAGGCTATACTTCATACTTCCAATACGCTCTTTGAAATTTCATTTTTGGATTTGTTTAGTATTTTTAAAAATTCATCGAAGTTGCTGTTTTATTACATATTTTGAAAAATTCGAAAATAGAAAATTTCCATTTTTGGGCCGAATTTCATTTTTTCAGTTTCATGTTTCATTCATGAGCCTATGATGACATTCCCTTCATGAAAATTCTAATTTCAACGAAGGAGTCATGTTTTATGGCACTTTGTAAATTACCATTTTGGGAGCCATCAAAGCACTAAATTATTCGTATTGATGAAAATCTAATTTCATTTAAGAAGGATAATTAAAGTGACATTTTGAAGCTACATTTGAAGAACCTATTCATCATTGAGGATTTAATGCAAGATAAATTCTATTTTAAAGCCCTCAATATAAAAGGAATTAAGGCACTACACCGTGGTCATATGAGGGCCAACTCACATTTGCTTTATTTTGGTTCAATAAACAATCACTAAATTTTCATGGTAAAATAAACCAACATTGCCCCTTGTTTATAGTTAGTTGCAATAACTAAGGTGTTCCAAGCATTTAAATTGAATATCTTTATTTAATATTACTAATACACATATGCAAATTCTAATATAGCGGAGACCTTGGAGAAGTCATTTTTTTAACTTCTTTGCAAGAGGGGATTTGGAACCCAAATCCTAAGGGAGAGTGTACTTTCACAATTGGGTGAAAATACCACTCAATAGATCTCTCCAAGATCAAGTAGTGGTCCTAACCACTCAAACAGGGTAGTTCTAGCCCATCCAGTCTTGGCCTCTCTCAAGAAGAGTGGCCACCACACTGGCCGTTGAAGACTATAGAGGCCACATCTAGTCATTGGACCTGATAGCGGCTAGCACCATGCATAGTCTAGCTGTGAAAAAATGCCCATATCATGTAGTATGATTGCACCTTTGCATTTTTTACGAACAGATTTTGCTGAGGAACTCCCTGAGTTCCTCCTAACTACCCCTTCAATGTCATTTTGTGACTGATACTTCCCACCCAAGATGGCCAGTCGCATGAGATTTGGATTGAAGCTTCTCCAATAAGCCAAGGTACAGATTTTGAAGAGAGGGAAGTCTACATATGGACTCTCCCACAAAGAGAAAAGAATCGGTGATGTTCAGAGTTAATGCAGTGAAGCCTTGTTAGATTGGAGAATGCATCTACGATCCCTTAAGGAGCAATGAAGTGCTATCTAGCTAAGGAGAGACTACGCACCCGATATTCACAACCATTATTATTCATCACCATTCCATGTACTTGACACATACAATGACCCTTGAGCATCAATTTGAGTAGAGAACCTAGTGTTGTAGCCCTTGGAGTACAAGGAGAAAGGTCTATTTCATGGCCACTATCTTGGATAGTGGCCTGTAGGCACAACCTAGGGTTTGACATTAGTTTTCTTTGTGCTAGCATTATATTAGATCATTTTTTGTTACAATAGTTATTCCTAGCATAGATCTAATTTATAGTATGCATTTACATTATTGTTCTTTAAGACATACCAACATATTTCATTAGCTTTATTGCATTTAATCATAGTATGTTCATTTATCTTGCTTATCAGATTTGATACTAACAACCTCATCTAAGGAGGTAGCCTAGACTACTAAGCATACTTTGTTGTTTCTATGTACCTAGATCTACAGGTTTATAGGACCATATCAAGACATCTGAAGTACAAGATCCATCTTGGATAAGAGAAGGAGAAGGAGGCATATGTGAGACCTCATACAAGTTTGTGTGCAGGATCATGAAGCCTACAAAAGCACACCACCCCTTTGTGAGGGGATTTACGTCACTAATTTATTCCCTGCTTGTAACTTATTGTATCAAAAATTGGGTATCCCTTAGAGGGACAAATATGTAATAGTGGATTGGAAATATCAATAAAAAGAACATTTATTTGTTTTTCTTATTTACGTGTCATTTGCATGCTCATTCCTTTCAATTTGATATAATAAATACATTGCAAGTCGGGTCGATTGCGGTGTGCGCTCCCCGAGGTCACATAGATGGCAATCATGGTGGGACCCTATTGGAGCCAAATTTGACTCAACTTTGAAACCCCCAAATTTAAATTTTTGGTTTCAATCAAAATGTTCATAATGCTGGTCACTTCTTCAGTTGGTGTGAGTTACTTGAGTTTTCATTGGTTGGTTTGATGAAGTCTAACCTTGGTTGTTAATAATGTGTGCCCCTTTTTATTACTCAAGTATCTAAAAAGGGATAGGGCAAAGTTTTATTAATCAGATTCTCTAAAGCCGAAATCCGACCTTCATATAATAAATTTCCCTTGGGTCTAAACCAAACGATAAAACTTTAAAATCCTAAGGTATTCAAAAGTAGGGAGATTTAATTAAACATCATGGTCTAAAAACCCGAAAGACATAAGTTAACAATAAGATCTTAATTAAAATCTTGAGGGTATGCACCCCATTCTAATTAAAATATGAGCACCTTAGATCTAATCTAAGGGCATTGCTCGATCTAGATCCGATCTAATGATGGGGCTTCAATAAATCAATTAAAGGTTAAATAAAAGGATGTCAATATTCTATGAATATTATAACCTAAGGTCAAAAATGATTAAAACCCATGCAACTTTGCCAATCTGGATGGATGCGCTTGAACCAAGCCAAATCCGATGGCTGCACAATCTCCAAAGAGTCAAAACTTTAAACGAAGTCATCATAGGTCAAAGCTACCAGATAAACAGTGAGCAACTCTGATAGATCAGATGATAGCGCTCAAGTGAACTCAAGATCGATGGTTGCACTTGATTTAATTAAACCACACATTAAAATACTATGGTAAAAAATAATTAAGGGTACATGCCCCCTTTGAAATAATCACCAAGAAAGTTGGGTGGATCGGACGACAGTGCTTGAACTAGATTTGATCCGATGGTGGCGCTCTTACAAAGGTGCATCAAAAAGTAAAAGCCCCAAGAGGTTAATTAAATCTATTAAAACAAGATTAATAAGGGTCTAAGCACGTTGGCTAACTATTCCCCCTTTCAGATTAATCAAAGTTTAAAATTATGTACCCCATGATAATTAACCTTGTAGGTTGATTGAAATCTATGACTACGGCAATAGCTATCGAAGATCCAATGATCGTGTCAAAATCATAGATGGTAGGATATCGGGTAAAATACAGAGGTAAAGTCAAAATTTAATTATGCATTAATAAGGGTATAAATACTTTGCTAAACTTCCCCTTTTCAGCTTAATCAAGGTTAATCAAATTTAATGATACATCCTCTTTGACTAACGTATATGCAGCTTTTAGAAGATCGAACGACAGTGCCAGATCCCGCTCAAAGATCAACGGTGGCAAAAAATTCAAAGCTAGACAAGAGGATTAAATAACATGTAGATCTGACAATGATGCTCATCTCCACTCAGATCCAATGGTGTGCATGGGTAAAGGTGATCGAAGGTTAGTCTAAAAAAGTTTCTTTCAACAAATGATTAATTAATTGGATGTATGGGTGATTTTCCCCTTTGCTAAACTATGTGTATATACGAAATGATCCAATGGTAGCGCTCTCATCGTGATATAATCTAACGGTGATCGCTCAGAGAGGTAAACATATTATATAGTGCCTAGGTTTAATACAATGAGGTTAAGGTTGTAATCACTAGGTTAACTTCGGTTAACCATGATTAAATAAAGATTAATACACCCCATTATTGGAAGATCAAACAAATAAGGGTATAGTCTTTAACCTTAAGTATTTTTCAAAATGAATTATTACTGGACCAAATATTTTTGACTATATAAGCATGATTAACCCAATTAATTAGATACAGGTAGACTAATGACCATGCAGGTCCTGAGACATCAATGGTTGCGCTAATCCTTTCCAAGATCTGATGATAGCACATAAATCAAAGGTTTAAATAATAAATCAATCACCTAGATCTGACGATAGCGCTCCATTAAGAACAAGGAGATCTGATGGTCATGAACGAGTCAAAGTCAAGACAAAGGGACACGAGCGGGCTAAAACAATGGGCATCTTCTGATAGATCCAATGGATGCGCTCTATCTCAAATCAATCCAATGGCAACGCACACTCAAAAGGTAAATCAAATGGTAAGCTTAAATCAACACTTGATTAATTAAAATTTAAACATTCTTAACAAAGGCATTAGCACATTATTAATCACCATCTTGATTAATCAAACAAAGAAAGTTCAAAGCATGCATCTTTCAACTATCTAACCTACAGGTTATAAAATATTTAAGAAAATGATACAACAAAGGTTGATCGAACGATTGAACATGGTCAAACCTCTAGCCCAATAGATACGAAGATATCAATAAAAATAAAATCACCATTGACCAACATCTTCAAATTTTTAGAAACTAACACTCTTGCAGGTTTAAGAATACCAGAAGCAGCCATGATAGAACCTGTGAAGATCGCAAACCAACAAAATCAGCAAACTCATCCGTAAGAAAGATTCGATAGTCTAAGCTACCAGAAAAGGATGATCACTTCACAAGAAATGCCCTAAACATACATCAAAGTAGAAAAGCAAAGAGGTGACTCATTCATAGTAAGGTACACCAAAAGATGCTATGAAGATCAATAGCCAAAGACGAAGTCAAAATAGTACACATAAACACTATGAATCCAGAAGGATACCCAGGGAAGGAAATATTCAAGCAAATCAGAGTAAATCCCATGGACAGTACCTTGGTAAGGACAAAGTAGACCAAACAAAAGATAAATCTTGATGCTCAAGCCTACAACCAGATCATGTATATCTCATGGAAATAATAGTGTACCACAAAAATAAAACTACAAAGCATAGTCACAACTTATAAATAAGAGACAGTAAAGGAGAGCTAAAAGGTATCGACAAAGTGAAACTATGGAGTACAAAGAATATAAATATATTCAGTTTCTATTCTACAAATACTTAAGATGATGAAAGCGCGAGAAGAAGAAAGCATGGTTTTGACTCATAGAAAGCCATTCAATCCATGCTTCGACGGAATATAGTTATGAGGGGAACACTCCGATGGAGTATAGTTATGGAAGCAACTTATAAATGCTTCCAGATCTTGTTTTCCATTCCCACATTCTTCCTACTTACCACTGCCTCCCTCCTTCTAGGCCTTCTTCCTTAACCATCCTGACATTTGTCCTCACATTGTGCCATCTCACCACCTTCCATTGTGTGGAGCCACCCCCTTTCCTCTTTTCTCCCTTCACTCTATCACGTGATCAGTGCAACTCCATCTATTTGCCACTAGCATGCCACCCCTTGTCTTCACCATCACGTCGGGTCCCCCTCCATTCCTCATCTAGAATTCATGATGGCAGCCTAGTCAATCCTTAACAATAGATCATAGTGACCAGGACAAGCAGAACAAAAAGAAAAATATAGTACTGAATCCTTAGTTTCTAGGGCCAACCAGAGAGAGAAAAAAGGCCAAATTAATCAGCAAAGAGCTCCCTTCAATCTAGAAAAGAACCTTAATAATCAATTTAGAGCCGCACCAATTGGACAACATATAGAACAGGTTCAATCAGATGTTGACAAGTGTAAGGCCAGAGATGAACCAGAAATAATAGAATCAAGAACCAGCAGCTATAAAAGGAAGCAGTTGTGGTCAAATTCTGCATCAAGCAATTAGAGAATAGCATTTTTGCTAAGAGGTATACTTGAGTGCCCTATTAGTTGTGTTGTTGTATCCCCTTATATGTCTATTTTTCTTTCTCATTTCTTATTCTTCCCTTTGCTTTGTAGGATTGTGATAGGAAAGTGTTCAAGAAGCTGAGATCATTTCCTACCTTTTTGAGCTTGAGATTTAGAGACTCTACTGTTACCATATTGGAACAAGGAGAGTAGGAGAGACCTGTTACATTATTTGAATAGGATATTTTCATTGTATTGATATATTTTCTTTGAGAAAAATAGAGTTAAAAGGCATTCTGCCCACTCTGCATGTAAACTTTATGAAATCAATACAATTATGAGTCTCTTTTCTATTATATCTTTTGTCTTAGCTCTGTGTGTCACTGTGTAATGGGTTACATTATTTGAATGCATTATATACGTTTCTCTCATTGGTTAACTCTTGGTTTTATTGCGATATTCGAATAATATTAAGAACGCCAATTTTTCTCCTCCCCTTCTTTCTGTTTCATGATAGAATTGTTGTTAAATTGCTATAACAACCCAATGAATCTAGGCACCGGTCTACATAAGGCATAACAAATGGTTGTTTTCATGCTTGGTCATTTTAATACATATAGTATAATATAAATCTGGAGCGTGTAATTAGAGTTTTAGTCATAGAATTACCATTGGGGTTTCCTTACCCATTCTGTAGTTTTCTTTAGCAATATTTGTGTTTAGCAGAACAATGAGGCAGGTCAACTAGAGCCTGTAATAGCTCGTTGGTTTCAAATGGATTCTTGTAGCATGACAATTGAAATCCTATGGATGCAAGAATCGGTTCCAATATTTTTTGGCACCATTTTGGGGAGAATTTTTACATTCTAAGCCTGGATTTTATGACATTATTTTTAATCAAAGGGTGGCCAATTAGAATAAAGAACGTTTGTTTTAATTTTTACATTTTCTACGTTCTTTATTTTACCCGTGTTTTTCAATATTATTTCTATTTCTTGATCTTCTTGAAAATTTTGGTTTCTTGATTTTCTTGAATTATCCCAAGAACTGACTCCTATGAGGATGAGTGATAATATCAAGCATTCTTGATAAAAGCATACATTGTTCTTTCTGCACCTCGATGTTGGCGACTCTGCTAGATGAACCCAGAAGAAAAAAATAAAAAAGGAGAGAACAGAACGTGTTGGCGAACACAAGGAGAAGTGGTAAGGAGCTATTCCTAGAACTTGATAATCTAGAGGTATTTATACATACTCAAAAAACTCCACTTTTCAAGAATACTGCTTATAATAGTAGATCAAATTCTAGTGATAAAAAGTACATAAAGAAAAATTAGAATCTATTAATTATTATAGATGAACATTTAAAATCAGTTATAGAAGATATATGTGATTATTCTCATAATAGTAATACTAAGGTAAATAATCCATTAGATCATATCCAGATTACTCAACCTCACATTCCTGTAAGTATTACTGTTGTGAATCTAAATCCTACAGTAGCAATGGCCCAGGTTAATGTTCATTTATGGAGGACTAACAGATATAGGCCATTTGTATTACCAAAAAATTTAAATACCTTACCCAATAAAGCTCACAAATACCTCCCTAAATTTTTAGGAAATAGTGCAGTAATTGGAGAGGATCATATCAAAAGTTTCTTATATGCAATGGATAGTCTAGAAGTTGAACATGAAGATGTAGTATTAAGACTATTTTTATAGACTTTAGAAAAATATGCTAGAGAATGGTTTAATTCCCTTCCTAACAATGATATCCCAGACTTCACCAGAATGGAAGAGGTGTTTCTAAAGAAATATGGTGAAAGGAAAAATGAACAATCATTGTTAACTGAGCTAGCCACTATGAAGAAAAAAGAAAATGAGGTTGTTAGTGATTTCAACATAAGATTTTCAAAGACTAGGAACAAGATCCCTACCAACCTTAGACCTAGTGATATTCAATCTATTTATTTTTATAAGAATGCTTTTCAAGGAGAGTTTAACTATGAGTTAAGGCAAGAACAAGCCACTACCATTGATGGTTGTATGGAAAAAGCAATGGATATAGAAATAAATATGCTTGAAAGTGGTAAGATGAAGCCCTATTCTCTAGAAGTCAACCTACCTGAGAGAAAACCCAAAAGGGTGGCATTTGATATACAAAGAAGAACCAAAATTGATCCAATGGAGAAATTGACCAGTCAAATGATTGAGATGTTCAATAACATGAACAACAAGTTAGCAAGAATTGAAAGAAATGGAAATAATGGTGAATCTTCACAGACAGAGCGATCTCATGTTGACAACCATCCTCCCTTCAAGAAAAATTTCAATAAGAATTGGGGAAATAACAATGGTTTTGAAGAAGGAAATAGGAATAGAGGTAATGGGAACAATAACTAGAAAAATAGAGATTCTGATAGGGATCAGAACAATGTTCCTAACCCTATACCATATGCTAATGTAGCAGAAGGGTTTCCCTATTTTTGCTCTACTTGTGATGCACCCCATAACCCTGATGCATGTGGAATTCACCTAAGTGATCAGCGTAATGTAGATATGCATGCAGAATCAGAAGAGGATATAAGAATCAATGCATGTTGGTCCATTGAAGATGAATCCAGAGAAAGGTTGTTTGAAGAAGATATGGATAAATATGCTTCAAATCATCATCCTCAAATTTTAGTAACTGAAGGAACTAAAATCTTGTAAAAATCACATGAGTCAAGATATGATAAGATGAAGCAAGGGAAATTAATCCCCACTGCTCAAGAGGTTGAAGAATTAGAGGCAACCCATGTTCTAAATTTAAGGAATAGAACAGTCCCTGAAAGGACAGAGAAAGCCTCTACAAGTGAAACAAGAAAACAAACTTTCACCAATAAAAATATCAGTAAAGAGAAAACTGATAGGAACCCTAAAAATATTACTCCTGAAGTAATAGAATCAGAGGAAGAGATTCCCAAAGAAGAAAGTAATAAACCATTGGATATAAAGAAGATAGAATTTGATGTTGGGTCAGAACTCAGTAAGCAAAAGGTTAATATCACATTTGGAGAACTTATGAAAGTTCAACAGTACAGAGAACAAGTCTGCAGAGCATTTGGATTAGTAGAACTAAAAGAAGACCCAACTTGCCATGTTGCTAGACAAAATCAACATGATACAAGATCACCATCCTCTGTCAGACCCTTCTATGTGTCATTAAGATATAATTCAGATGAAGGGGAAAGATATGTGATTCATAATTGCATGCTAGACAGTGGAGCTTCACATAATATCATGCCTAAGCTAATAGCTGACCAAATGGGATTAATCTGTACTAGAGATTCTGCCCCTATTTCTGTAATGGATAGTAGGCAAATTCCTTGTGTAGGGGTGATAACTGGATTGTTAGTTTTCCTAGATCAACACCCCAAAAAGGGCATTGTCATGGATGTTGCAGTAGTTGACGTTGACCCATTTTTCTCATTATTACTCAATAGACATTGGGCAGAACAACTAGGAGGTTCAATTCAATTGGACTGGTCCTATGCTACAATCCCAATATCAGATAAGGAGAATATAATTTTGAGAAGGGAACCATTCAACAAACACTCCGTAGAGTTAATTCAAATAGATGAAACCATGATTAACTTAGTAAACTCTATGGAAGAAAAAGGGATGGGAGTTTATTCAATATGGCACAACCCATTCCTGGTGGAAGTACCAGAAGCAAAGAACATGGATCCAGAAGATATAAAAATAGTAGATGCTGAATCAGATAGAGTTTTGACTCAAGAAATGTGGACCATGTCTTTTGATGGAGCTAAATCCCAATCTGGAGTAGGTGCAGGTGTTAATATGATTGATATAAAAGGAAACTACCTTAGTATTCCTTACAGATTGCAATTTCCTTGCACAAACAATGTAGCTGAGTACGAAGCCTTACTACTAGGGCTAAGGAAAGCAAAAGAGCTAGGCATTAACTACTTGACTGTAATAGGGGATGCAGAGCTTATTATACTACAGATCAAAGGTAAATATCAGACTAAACATCCTAGGCTTAAGCAATATAGAAATGCAGTGTTGGAAGAAATTGATAAATTCTTAGCTTTCAATATCTCATATATTCCTAGAGAACAAAATCATGTTGCAGATATTTTAGTTGTAAATGCCTCAGGTCTAGATCACCCAGAGATAACTACAGAATATATGGATAGATTCCCAACTATTTCAGTTTATAAACCTTATGTGCCAGATAACATAGTATATCTACAGGTCTTTCAAGATGACATAGATATTAAAGATTTTATGACTCTGCAAAATCAGTATGCAGATGTAATCTATGATGAAAAATATGAAGAAAAGCTAAAAGACCAAATAGGAGAGCCAGTAGAAGTAATCCAATTGAAAACTAATAAAATACCCAAAGGATTAGTTTCTCTAGAAAGTCTATTTGATGATTTTGACAAAGCTTATAAACCTTTACGCAGAGAAGTAATATCTAAAGATATTAATATTGGTTCAATGAAAGAACCCAGAATAGTGAAAGTAGACATGGCTTTACCTACTAAAGAAAAGGTTGGATATATCAATTTCTTGAAAAAGAACAAAGAACATTTTGCTTGGACTTATGAAGATCTGAAAACATTCAAAATAGATGTAATGACACACATAATACCCCTGAAAGAAGATTCCAAACCATTCAGATAGAAACAAAGGAAATACAATCCAACTCTGCACCCAATAATGCAAAAGGAGGTACAAAAGTTATTGGATTCCAAAATAATTAGAAAGGTAAGATTTTCTTCATGGATATCCAATTTAGTACCAGTCAAAAAAAAGAATGGGGATATTAGACTCTGTGTAGATTTTAGAAATTTAAACAAGAGTTCATTAAAATATAATTACCCATTACCCAACATGGAACAATTATTGCAAGCAGTAGTTGGCTCAACAAGATTGTCTCTGTTAGATGGATTTTTAGGGTACAATCAAATTCAGATAAATCCAGAAGATAGACATAAGGCAACATTCACTACACCCTGGGGCACATTTGAATATTTAAGGATACCTTTTGGACTAATGAATGTAGGTGCTACTTTTCAAAGAGCAATGGACTTTACCTTTAAAGGATTAATGTTCAAAATTGTAGTTGTATACTTAGATGATATCACAGTATTTTCTAAGAATCCAGAAGATCATCTAGAACATTTAACTGTAGTTTTTGCTCGGTGCAAGGAATTTGGAATTTCTTTGAATCCCAAGAAATGCATATTTGGGACTACACAAGGAAAGTTATTAGGACATATAGTTTCAGAAAAAGGAATAAGCATTGATCCAGACAGAATTGAAGTCATTTCCAAAATTCCCCCTCCTAGAAATTTAAAAGGAGTCAGGTCATTCTTTGGCAAGATAAATTTCATCAGAATATTTGTCCCAAATTTTGTAGAGATGACCAAACCCATAAATGACATGGTTAAGAAAACTGGAGAAATAAAATGGACAATGGAAAATATGGAAGCATTTAACAAAATTAAAGAAGCCATATCAACCACTCCAGCCCTAAGTTGCCCAGATTATGCCAAATATTTTAACATCTATTCTTATGCATCTGAACATTCTATAGCTGTAGTTCTTTCATAGAAAGATGATGAAAATAATGAAAGGCCAATAGCCTTCATGAGCTCAGGACTAAAAGGAGCACATATTAAATACACCTTGCTAGAAAAACATGCTTATGCAGTCATACAATATTTAGAACACTTCAAAGGTATATTTGGCTCAAATAAGGTTTATTGTTGTATTCCTTTTATAGCAATAAAGGATATTTTTTCCCAATCAGAGCCATTAGGAAGACCAACAAGGTGGATGGTAAAGCTTCTGCAATATGATGCTGAATTCAAAATAGTTAAAACTATCAAAGGGCAGGGTTTAGCAAAATTGTTGGCCAAAAAAGAAGAAGAAGGATTTGAAAATGTTCTCACAATAGATGAGGCATATGATGTCAGAAGAATCAATAATACTGAATGCAAATGGTATGAAGAAATATTGTCATACTTACAAACTCTGTCATTCCCTAAAGATATGTCAACAAACAGAATGAGGTCAGTCAAACTTCAAGCTCAGAAATATTACATACAGGATGGTGTGCTATACTGGAAACACCCTGATGGAATATTATTAGTCTGTTTATATGAAAGTGAAGTCCCAAAAATAATCAATGAATTTCATGATGGTTTCTATGGAGGACATTTTGCTCCAAGAGCTACAACTAATAAAATTATGAGAGCAGGATATTATTGGCCTTCCATTTTTAAATATGTATATAAACATGTTAGGAACTGTCATAACTGCTAGGTTTTTGTAGGAAAGAAGCATTTGGCTGCCATGCCCCTCAAGCCAGTAATCATTGAAGCACCATTCACACAATGGGGTATTGACCTAATTGGAGAGATCAAGCCTAATTCATCTGGCCAACACAAGTGGATCATAACTGCAATAGATTACTTCACCAAGTGGGTAGAAGTTGCACCATTGAGAACATCCAATACTGCCACAATCATCAAATTCTTGGAAGAAAACATTTTGACCAGGTTTGGGGTTCCTCAAAAGCTAGTTACAGATAATGCACAATATTTTGTTTCATATGAAATGGTAGAATTTTGTGTTGAATATGGAATTGAATTATCCCATTCTGCTAATTATTACCCCCAAGGAAATGGTTTAGCTGAGTCATCAAATAAGAATGTAATAACAAGAATAAAAAGGTCATTAGGCAAGAATAAAAGGGGATGGGATAGTGAACTTAAATTTTCTTTATGGGCTGATAGGTTGTCTATTAAAAGAAACATAGGAAGAACCCCCTATGAGATGGTTTATGGAGAGAAAGCCCTATTACCTTCAAAAATAGAAAAATTGGCACTTTCCCTCTTATTGCAAGACCATGAAAACCCCAACCCCATACAGAGAAGGCTTGACCAAATTGTCCTATTAGAAGAACAAAGAAGAGAGACCCTTAATAGAATGATGGAACAAACTCAGAAAACCATGAAATTGTTTAATAAGAAAGCCAAGGGTACTCCTTTTTCTCAAGGAGATATAGTCATCTATTGGGATCCTAAAAATGATAAACATGGTGAAAAAGGTAAATTTGAACCCAAATGGATTGGTCCATACCAAATAGCCCATGTTATCAGCTAGAATACATACAAGTTGTAGACCTTGCAAGGTGAAATGATGGCTATCCCTATTAATGGCCAACACCTCAAAATGTACAATCCCTATTGAAGGTGAATAAAATAAAAGAAAATAAAAAAATGAAAAGAACAGAAAACCCCAAAAATAGAGTGCTTTACTTTTTAGCTTTTCTTTTCTTGTTTAGTTTAATGTTGAGTTTACTGTACACATGATATTCTTAGTTTGATGAGTATACATTACTATTGATTCCACCAAAAATGATAAGGAAAAAGGAGATTTATTTTAGATTTTGATGAGTTTTACAATTTTCAAAATATGAGTGTTTATGCAATAGTTGTTTGATATGAGATAAAATAGAAGGAAAACAAAGTTGATTGAAACATCATGTCAAAGCCTCACATTACAAATGATACTTAAAGTGACTTCAAAGGTCCAAAGAGCCAAGTTATCTTTGAGAGGGTGGTTAAGCTAAAAATCATTACACTCATCCTTTTAGCCAGAAACTAATCCTCAACTCAGGCATACTCATTGCACAATTTGCTTATATATCCAAGTACTTCTCTCACGAGAAAGAAAAATAAAAAATAAAGTTAAATTGAGTCACTGCCTGAGATATCTTGGAAAACCTCTACCGAGGCTATAGACGCTTGACTGGCAGTAGGGTAAAACCAGATGGGATTAGAAGCAACTCCACCGGGGCTATAGACGCTTGACTGGCAGTGGAGCCCTACAGAATGGTGAAATTTTTTTGAGTGAAATCACATATTAGGCTTAATTATTTTGCTCAGATATGGCAAAGTTCTGAAAGACTTAGAAATAAAAATGAATACACAAACACACACATGGGCTTAAACATGATGAAGTAAAAGGCTTTGAAAAATTTTGTGTAATCATATCTTATAACTTAGCTAGAACAAGCATTACAATAATCTCAAAAGCTCATCTGTTTCTAAAATTTTGGCCCTACTTTTCAAAAGTGAATGAAAGGAAATTACAGTTTTTCAATACTCTCAGACCCTGATGTCCAGTCACTAGAATAGTTTTTTAGTTTTAAAATTGTAATGTTTTGTTGTTTTTAAGTTTTGTTTATCAGCCTTGAAGTTTTTTATTTTTGTTCATTTTTTGCAAATAAAACCAGGAGATTCTATGGTTCTCAAGTGCTTCATGTTTTCAACACTTTGTCCCAGTTAGAGCCTATGTTGGAGCCAAATTTGACTCAACTTTGAAACCCCCAAATTTAAATTTTTGGTTTCAATCAAAATGTTCATAATGTTGGTCACTTCTTCAATTG
Source organism: Wollemia nobilis (assembly GCA_028583015.1). Classification (NCBI taxonomy): domain Eukaryota; kingdom Viridiplantae; phylum Streptophyta; class Pinopsida; order Araucariales; family Araucariaceae; genus Wollemia; species Wollemia nobilis. The sequence continues at coordinate 1,858,570 of JAQPPZ010005611.1, forward strand.
GTGTGAGTTACTTGAGTTTTCATTGGTTGGTTTGATGAAGTCTAACCTTGGTTGTTAATAATGTGTGCCCTTTTTATTACTCAAATATCTAAAAAGGGATAGGGAAAATTTTATTAATCAAGATCTCTAAAACCAAAATCCGAACCTCATAAAATAATTTCCCTTAGGTCTAAATCAAATGATAAACTTTAAAATCCTAAGGTATTCAAAGTGAATTTAATTAAACACCGTGGTCTAAAAACAAAACATAATTAACATAAAATATTAAGTTAGAATTAAGGGTATGCACCCCATTTAATTAAAATATGAGCACCTTAGATCTAATCCAAGGGCTACGCTCGATTCTAATCTAAAATGATGATGCTTCAATACCAATTAAAGGTTAAATCAAGTCAAAATTCTATGAAAATTATAACCTAAGGTCAAAAATGATTAAAACCCATGCAACTCTACCAATCTAGATGGATGCACTTAACAACCAATCATATGCAATCTCCAAAGAGTCAAAACTTTAAAGTCAACATAGGTCAAAGTTTAATAAAATAGCGAGCAACTTCGACAGATCGAACGATAGCGCTCAAGTGAACTCAAGATCAACATTTGCACTTGATTTAATTAAACCACGTATTAAAATACCATGGTAAAAAAATTAAGGATACGCATCCCATTTGAAATAATCATCAAGCAAGTTGGGTAGATCGAACGACAACGCTTGATCTAGATCTGATCCAACGATAACGCTCTTACAAAGGTGCATTAAAAAGTAAAAACCCCAAGAGATTAATTAAAATTATTAAACAATGTTAACAAGGGTCTAAACACATTGGCTAATCATTCCCCATTCCAGCTTAATCAAATTTTAAAATTATATGCCCTATAACTAACCTGAGGTTGAAGAAAATCTACGAATGCCAATAGCTATCGAAGATCCAACGTGCACGAAATCATGAATGGTAATATATCGGGAAAAGACAAGGTAAAGTAAAAATTAAATATGCATTAATAAGGGTATAATACATTGTTAAATTACCCCCTTTCAACTTAATCAAGATTAATCAAATCTAATGATACACCCTTTTGACTATACGAATATGACTTTCAGAAGATCTAATGACACAGATCTCCTCAAATCAATGAAAAAATCAAACTACAAAAAGATTAAATAACATGAATCACACACTTAATCCAATTATGTAAATAATTATCAAAATTTCTTTTTAATTAATTATCCCCTTAAAATCATAGCCTCATCATGATATAATCTAATGATAAACAAAATATCAAAAGGTAGACTAACAACCATGCAGGTCCTGAGACATCAATGGTTGCACTAATCCTTTCTAAGATCTGATGATAGTACATAAATCAAAGGTTTAAATAATAAATCAATCACCTGGATCCAATGGTAGCACTCCATTAAGATCAAGAGATCCAACGGTCGCAAATGAGTCAAAGTCAAGACAAAAGAACACGAGCAGGCTAAAACAATGGGCATCTTCTGATAGATCCGATGGATGTGCTCTATCTCAAATCGATCCAATGATAGTGCATCCTCAAAAGGTAAATAAAATGGTAACCTAAATACTTGATTAATTAAAATTTAAACAATTAACAAATATATTAATCACCATATTTATTAATCAAACAAAAAAAACTCTTTAATATCTAACCTAAGTTATAAAATACTAAGAAAATGATGACAAAGGTTGATCAAATTTACATGGTCAAACCTCTGGACCAATAGATACGAAGATATCAATAAGAATAAAATCACCATTGACCAACATCTTCAAAGTTTTAGAAACTAACACTCTTGCAGGTTTAAGAATACCAGAAGCAGCCATGATAGAACCTATGAAGATCATAAACCAGCAAAATCAATAGACTCATCCATAAGAAAGATTTGATAGTCTAAGCTACCAGAAAAGGATGATCACTTCACAAGAAATACCCTAAACATACATCGAGGTAGAAAAGCAAAGAGGTGACTCATTCACAGTAAGGTACACCGAAAGATGCTATGAAGATCAATAGCCGAGATGAAGTCAAAATAGTACGCATAAACACTATGAATCTAGAAGGATACCCAGGGAAGGAAATATTCGAGCAAATCAGAGTAAATCCCATGGATAGTACCTTGGTAAGGACAAAGTAGACCAAACAAAAGATAAATCTTGATGCTCAAACCTACAAATAGATCATGTATATCTCATGAGAATAATAGTGTACCACAAAAATAAAACTACAAGGCATAGTCACAACTTATAAATAAGAGACAATAAAGGAGAGCTAAAAGGTATCGACAAAGTGAAACTATGGAGTACAAAGAATATAAATATATTCAGTTTCTGTTCTGCAAATACTTAAGATGACGAAAGCGTGTGAAGAAGAAAGCATGGTTTTGACTCACAGAAAGTCATTCAATCTATGCTTCGATGGAATATAGTTATGAGGGGAACACTCCGATGGAGTATAGTTATGGAAGTAACTTATAAATGCTTCCAGATCTTGTTTTCCATTCCCACCTTCTTCCTACTTACCATTGCCTCCCTCCTTCTAGGCTTTCTTCCTTAACCATCCTGACATTTGTCCTCACATTGTGCCATCTCACCACCTTCCATTGTGTTGAGCCACCCCCTTTCCTCTTTTCTCCCTTCACTCTATCGCGTGATCAGTGCAACTCCATATGTTTGCCACTGGCACGCCACCCCTTGTCTTCACCATCACGTCGGGTCCCCCTCCGTTCCTCATCTAGAATTCATGATGGCAGCCTGGTCAATCCTTAACAGCAGATCATAGTGACCAGGACAAGCAGAACAAAAAGGAAAAATATAGTACTGAATCCTTAGTTTCTAGGGCCAACCAGAGAGAGCAAAAAGGCCAAATTAATTAGCAAAGAGCTCCCTTCAGTCCAGAAAAGAACCTTAATAGTCAGTTCAGAGCCGCACCAGCTGGACAACATATAGAATAGGTTCAATCAGATGTTGACAAGTGTAAGGCCAGAGATGAACCAAAAATAATAGAATCAAGAACCAACAGCTATAAAAGGAAGCAGCTACGGTCAAGTTCTGCATCAAGCAATTAGAGAATAGCATTTTTGCTAAGAGGTATTCTTGAGTGCCCTGTTAGTTGTGTTGTTGTATCCCCTTCTGTGTCTATTTTTCTTTCTCATTTCTTATTCTTCCCTTTGCTTTGTAGGATTGTGATAGGAAAGTGTTCAAGAAGCTGAGATCATTTCCTACCTTTTTGAGCCTGAGATTTAGAGACTCTGCTATTACCATATTGGAACAAGGAGAGTAGGAGAGACCTGTTACATTATTTGAACAAGATATTTTCATTGTATTGATATATTTTCTTTGAGAAAAATAGAGTTAAAAGGCATTCTGCCCACTCTGCATGTAAACTTTATGAAATCAATACAATTCTGAGTCTCTTTTCTATTATATCTTTTGTCTTAGCTCTGTGTGTCACTGTGTAATGGGTTACATTATTTGAACGCATTATATACATTTCTCTCATTGGTTAACTCTTGGTTTTATTGCGATATTCGAATAATATTAAGAACGCCAATTTTTCTCCTCCCCTTCTTTTTGTTTCATGATAGAATTGTTGTTAAATTGCTATAACAACCCAATGAATCTAGGCACCGGTCTACATAAGGCATAACAAATGGTTGTTTTCATGCTTGGTCATTTTAATACATATAGTATAATATAAATCTGGAGCGTGTAATTAGAGTTTTAGTCATAGAATTACCGTTGGGGTTTCCTTACCCGTTCTGTAGTTTTCTTTAGCAATATTTGTGTTTAGCAGAACAATGAGGCAGGTCGACCAGAGCCTGTAATAGCTCGTTGGTTTCAAATGGATTCTTGTAGCATGACAATTGAAATCCTATGGATGCAAGAATCGGTTCCAATAGACCACCACCAGGTTTTTTTTTCAATCATTTTATTGACATTCATAGGTTTTTTTGTGTGTAGGTTTGGCTGCTCTGGTCGACAGTGACCCATAGGGCTTGGCCACTCTGGTCAACTGTAACTAGCTGATATTAATCACTCTTGTAGATAGCGACTAGAATCATCTGCTCTGGTTGACAGTGGCCAATAGTAAAGTGCAATGAAAATCTAAATTTCTATCATCAGGGTAGGATTTGAGATTGGTTTCATCCTCTATTTTCTCTCTGTTTCTATATGCAACATTTTTTTTCTAGAAACAATAAAAAAAATCATAGTTTAATTAAGGAAATATAAATAAAAATGGAAAAAGAGATTGCACTTGATGTTTCCTATGACTTTATTTAATTTCTCTAGGTGTTGCTACAAACATAGGGCCTTTGCTTATAAGTTCTACCCTAGTCTCCAATGTGCTAGGCTTCTATGTGTTTGGATTGCTTACATGTGGCCCATCCAGTGGCCCTTAATTCATAAAATAGAATACATTCTTTGAAGATCATATAAGCTAAATACATGTATCTTTCTAAAATAAAACATATATTATATTAGGTATATAATAAAGATCATGCTTGTTTTGTGAAACATTTTTCTTACATTCAAGATTAAAAAGAACCCCACACACATCACATTTCATTTTTAACATCAACGACGTTGGGCTCTCACATCCAACCCGTTGATCGAGACCAATAGTGGAGGTCATTACCACTTGTTTGGCTTGTGAGGAAAAGTATCATAGGGACTCATCCATGGCCAAGGCCAACCCAATAACTATCCTAACCATGCAAAATAGCATGCACTCCTCCTTGAGGGGTGTATCGCTACACATGGGGTATTGGGTGAGGGTTGGTAGTACTTATGCTACCTCATGGAGTATGGATTTCATCACCATATTCATCTTGTGTGAGTATATAGGTGAAAACCTTTAAACATTTAAGTATACCATCCAACAAGAATGAAACACGATGAGAGTTATCTTATATTTCCAATGAATCAAAACACACCAAACAATTTAGGGAACACATAAATCCTTAAAAGAGAAACATCTGCTTGCTTTGTTTGTGTGCTTTTGAATATGCCTAAGAATATAACTCATAAGTCACCATGGTGTACACATAGAGCAACCACCCTTGGTCCTACATTGAGGGGGAAACTAACACTCCATACACTCATAGCCACACTGATGTTGAGCCACCCACCCATAGTGTCATTAGATGAAGTTCGACAAGTCTTAAGGGTGACAACTCAATCCTTGGGGGGAATCCTTGAGAAAACCTAGCAAGAGAGCCACATCCTGGTCCCTCATAACATAGACATGAGGAGGCCTCATGGCCTCTCTCATAAATCAGGAACATGGAGGCATCATGACCTCCTTCATCACATAGGTATGAGAAGGCTTCAAGGCCTTTCTCATCGTATAGAAAAGTGGAGGCATCATGACCTCCCTCTTTAAACTAACATGTAGAGGCATCACAAACTCCCTTGTTGCATAGATATGCAGAGGCTTCAAATCTTCCATCATCATGCCAACATGAGGAGGCATCAAGGCCTCCATCATCGCATAGGCATGTAGGGGTTGCAAGACCCCAAGTTTCACATAATATACATAGGATATACCAGCCCACTGAGGGGTAAGACCCTAGGGCTGTGCCTAGTAATAGACCTAGGACATCCTATAGTCTCCCTACAAATAGGAGGGTACCCTTGGACTATGAGCTCATTTGTGCCAATAGGAATTTGTGGGATCAACTGTGGAGAACCCAACAAATTGATGAGTTAGATCAAGTTCCATCAAGACCAACTCCTAGAAGTATTTCTACCAAACATTCTGCTTTAGGAATTTCATGTAGTGTAGCCACTAGATTCACCAATGAACTAGGGGAAGCTTCAAAGCAACCCCAAAACACATACACTACTTTAGATCATGGGGGTACTCAACCTATAAATAGTACATAGAGTAGGTCAGCCTGGTGGACAAGGGTAAATACACAACATGATCCTCCTTGAAGGGCCTAAGCATTAGAACTCGTCAGATGGAGTTATAAAGGCATGAACCTTTAGTAGCAAGTTTATATGACTAAATATGTAGGTTATAGGAAGCATTGTGCATTGAGCAAGAGCACGTAGAAGGTCTTGAGAAAGAAGAGCGAAGGAAGAGGTGCCTACATCTACAAGAACAATACTCAAGATAGGAAAGAGTTGAGCATGAGGAGCTAGCAGAGAGGCTTGCTTGAATAGATGCACACATAGGTTGTGAGAGTGTAGCAACCCAAGGTAAGCGGTGCACCATCCCCACTAACTACTCTACTTACGATTTAATTGAATCCTTTAATGTTAAACATGCAATAAATGAAAGGCATAATGCAGATATAACCAGAATTTGAAGGAATAAATGAATGAATGCTTTTTGTATTGATATTTTCAAGATCCGATTATATATGAATCCCTCTAAGGGATACCCTTCATTTGATACATTATTTTACACACAAAGAGAGAAGCAAGTGTATAAAATATCCCCTTGCATAGGGGAAGCACTTTATCAGGATTCCTGGTGATGCACACAAAAATGTATGAGGGCTTACATATGCCTCCTTCTCTAGGTTTGATTGCTAGAGGGATCCTCTTGCTCTCATATGTTATGGATTTACTCAATGAACCTGTAGCCCTATAAGCAATTAAATAACAACACACACTTAGATGTCTGAGATTGCCTCCCTAGATGATGTTGTTAGCAATAAATGAGCTTAATGCAAATACAATGAACTAATGCTATGAAACAAAGTAAATATATGTTAATAATATGAAGACATAAAGAAAGTAGAATAAAAGAAACTAGTGTTTAAATCCTAAGTTAGGCCTACGGGCCACTATCCAAGATAGCGACCGCTAAATTTAAACTTGTCTTCTTTGCTCTAAGGCTATGGATCAAAGCTTGTATCTGACTTTGAAATGGTGGTTGATTTTCTCAATGTGTTGAATATTTGGTGTGTGTTAAACCCTTGATCATCTAGCACTTTTTTGCTCCTCAAGGATGCTCCAATATGCTCTCCAATCTGATAGGGCTTCACTGCAAAAGTGATCTCCAAGGGAAGCTCTCCAAATCTCAAAATCTCTCCTCAATGACCTGTTCTATTTAATTCATGATCTCGGATATGTGATATCCCTCTTGATTGATAAAATAAGGTCCCATAGTGATTTTATATTTACTCATTATAAAGTGTGTGAAGCCCTAGGTCTATCTTCCAAACCCTAGGACTGAATCACTTATGTGTACTAGGTGTTAGCATGAAAAATATTTTTTTTGTTTTTATATGTTTAACTAAAGTTTAAATTTAGACTTAAGACTCCCATGTGAAATTGTCATGAAAGGGGAATGCAAAGTTGTTGCCGCTCACCTTTATTGCATGTATATTGCCACTTCCGCTCATGAATCAGCCGATTTATCGATAATTTGCTTTATGGCTTAGCAATTGTCATCTGCAATGACTAAGGTTTGGCTTCTATTGTCTATAGCGGCTAAGGTCTAGCCACTCTAAGCTTGAGTGGCCAGGATCTAGCCACTCTATTTTACAATGAACAAGCTTGGATGGGCTAAGACTGCCCCAGATGAGTGGTGAGAACCACTTTTGATACTTGGAAAGTCTAAGGTTTAGTCACATGGCCTATGGATGTGTCTATGTAAGTAGTTATCCTAAACATGACATGTTTTAGGTGTCTACAGATGCCCCTTTTTGTGACACACTGTGTGGAAAAACACAATGCTAAGCCAAAAATGTAGATTGATATGTCTTGTAAGGTGTATGATGATCATTGGTCTGATCAATGTTGGATGTCTCAATCACACAATACAACGTGTATCCTTAAATCATTGATTCAACATTTGGAAGGATTAACTTAGCACAGGGCTTGTTCATGTTCAATCACACTCGTTCCTTAGACACAATTGGGTAGCTTCTGCTGCTACAATCAGATTCGACCAGTAGGAGAGCTATGAACTGATAATGTCATAGTTTGCTTATGACCCTAGCAAACAAGGGAAACTTTGTAGTTGTTGTTTGCAATGATTCCTAGGACAAACATAATTTTTATATGATCGAGTGATATTTTGTTGATTTTATTATGATTATTTGAAGATTTAAACTACCCCCTCACACAATGAATTGGTGAGGGAAGGGTGATGAACGAAGTGACAAGTCGCTTGAACAAATATGACTAGTTTTTGTTTCTTTCTAGTATTTGTTCTCTTAGTGGGAAAACCCCCATCCAAGTGTGATTTCAATTATTTGTGATAATCATTCATCCCTATCCTAGGGTTGCAGTCTGCTTATGCTTGTATTGCATCACTTGGCTTAGTTTCTATGTGTCATGAAGGAATTAGAATGATTATTTCATATCCATGGAGCAGTATGACCATCTTGGTCTTCTTTAGGATTGAAGGAGGCACATTTTAATTCTAAAATGAATGTTTTTCCCCAATTAACCTTATGGTAACTTACTCATATTGTCGAGTTGCATGAAGTGCAAATCACTACAACCGCTGAGTTGATAGAGTAAGTAACTTGATACGAGGCTTACTTAAGATTTGTCTTTATGTGATTTTTTTTTTATTTTGAACATTATGATAACCATGAGTCATCAAAATATGTTTATTTAATATTTTTGCTACTTCTCATGGAGAGAAATCCTCTTATTTTTCCTTAGGATGTTGGCCGCTATCAAGTCCAATGACCCTCAAATGCCTACTCATGGCCGCTCTCATCCTGAGTTGCCAAAGAATACGGGCCTCTGATAATAGCAGTGACCAAAGAATAATTCAAAAGTATAAAAAGCAACCCTAGGGTTTTTGACTTTTTATTTTTCTAGTTAGTGACTTGCTTTTCAAAAATCTACAGTGAAAGCGACTTTTGTGATTTAGAGTGTTGTTGCGATTTGGAGGATCATGGCTACGTAGGGTGAGGCATCAATGAGCGGAGGAGTCAGAGCTTCTCGGGTACTCTTCAAAACATTAACCCTATCTATTTCATTTTTGGGTGAAATAAACTACACTAAGTAATTGGTACAAGAACCTCATTAAAATTACTAGAAATGAACTAAACCCATCGTTAGGTGCAGTTTAGGTTTTGTCATAGTGGGCTTGCACCCATTTTATTTTTTTGTTATTATTTGGTATGTTTGGCCTAGGGAAAATGTGTTTGTCACATCGCCTATTGGCCACTACTGCTCAGAGGGAATATCTTGGCCAGTCGCTTGGTCATTGCCAATGGCAGTAACTAATTTGAATCTCAACGATCAAAAATCTGACCGTTGGTGGCTTGGCCACTCCTAGCTTTAGAGGTCATTTTTTTATCGTTGTGGGCGATAGGGACTAAAAACACTTAGGCAATTTTTTTTATTTTTGAAGTGATTTATTTATTTTTGCTACATGATTGGGTGCATTTATTATTCTTTCACCTAGAATTTAGAATAGCCTATCATTATTCATACCATTTTTCATGCTTTATTGTGATTCATGCCTTAGATGCATTGTAGTTATGCTTTGTTTTCTCTTTTACTCTTATATTCTCACTGCTTAGGCTTAGGATCTGAAGCTCATGAATGACCTTCTACCCCTCCTAGATACTACGGATTGGGCCTGGCTTAAGGCCCGTGGGCTATAGTTTGTCACTAGGCTACCCAATATTATGTCATATCAGGCTTACCTCATGACCCTGGTACACCAGTGGGATTCTTGTACTAATACCTTCCACCTTCCTACCGTCAAGATGACTATCACACCGAAGGATGTATATAGGAGTTTTTGGATCCCCTTTTATGAAGTGGCCATTGTCTCTTCAACCACTAATGATTGTGATGCTATCTTTCTTCAGGTATTCGGAAGGCATGCTATAGATGCCTTTAAGGACACAAATTCTAGTGGTGTATCTATTATGCATTGGTACCAGGAGGAGGTCTTCTCCGTGAGGTACGTAGTGTTTCTTATGGTTATTAGTAACATTCTTATTCTAGATTACTTAGGCCTGAGGTTCTTATGGAACCTCCTTGTGATGGTCAAGGATCTGATGGACAGTGAGGAGCCCATAATATATGCATGGGGTAGGTATCTGTTGGCCTAGTGTTATGACGAGTTGTATCACATCCGCTGGTGGGTTCGTGTCAGCATCACTTGCAACTTGCTCCTACGGGTTTAGGGATGGGAGCACATCAAGGTAGATCATCCTAGAGGGCTTATTGCCAATATTATAGTCATAAAGGAGTGTATGTAGTGTTATGCTACTAGATGGGCTCGAGGGCACGAGGAGCACAAGAGCCATCCTCATGGGGGGAGCTCTCTCACTACACTGCTACTTTTACTAGGTTGAAGGTCGAAGATATCATGTGGTGTCCGTATCATGAGTACCCATCTTGGGATGATCCATCTAGTTTCACAGGTAGGACACATCGTGAGTGATGGTTCATCGACCGCAAGGTTGGGATCAGGGAGTATTTCTTCTACTCCCAGGTTCTTCATCAGTATGGTCTGTAACAGGATGTGTCCCTAGTTCTATTTTTGTATAGGCACCTTATAGCAAAGGGAGACCTTCCTCCTCCATGGATCACAAATATTTCTAATGAGGAGGATGCCCTAGTAGTTGACTCAGGAGTCACTAGGGGAGTCACAGATGCATTTGTGCAATTGTGGGGGGATCTGATGTGGCATGGTGAGGGCAGCTTGGGCTGTGAGTATGATGGTGGGGATGATGGTGCAAATCCAGCAGGTCACAGAGTCTGATCCAGGACTGAGGTATGGGGCTAGCCAGTAGAGTAGGTGGCAGTGGAGGAGTAGGAGGCTCCTGAGGAGGATGAGGAGGACCTAGATCTTGAGGAGATATATTCTCCTCTGATATCATAGTTGCATGAGGTTGAGGCTAAACTTTAGTCGATGAAGATCTAGGTATAGTAGCAAGATGCTACTATAGCCCAACAAGATGCTACTATAGAGCAGCTCACACTATAGGTCTATACTTTGTAGACTACTATCGGGGATGATGCTGCTAGGATGTAGTTTGTTGTTCCTCCTTCTACACCATAAAGTTATACCGGGGTATATCCTCGAACATACATAGGGGAAAAGGTTCTACGCCTACAGGTATTGCTAGATTAGTACAAGGGGCAGATCCAAGGGTAAGTCTCCCATATAGTCTCTCTCCATATGTAGCTTAGGAGGCACAAAGTTATCCCTAAGGAGGAACTAGGTGCAGGTGGCTCATAGGTTAGTAGGTGCTCCACCTCTGGGAAGTCTTCCATTCATCTTAGCTAGAGGACTCAAACTCGCATAGACAGACTAGCAAGGTCACATCACTCTACGCATGACATAGCCAAAAGGAGAGGTGATGTAAGGGGCACAAGCCCCATGTTTGACTAATGATGCACTTGGATTTCATTTTTAAGGCCTTCTTGACCTATATGACTATAGCCTATGGGCAATTTTGTATACCCACATACTTGATACACATATTTATATGATATATTTGCATTATGACTCATTATGTGTATCACTTTTTTCTCATGTTTTTATTTTATTTTGTTTTATTATGCGATGTGATGATGGCATTATGGTAATTTTATGAATGTGTTATATGATAGGTGATATTTTTGATGATGTGAATGTTTAGATGGATTCTTATGTAGGTGCGATATGATTTAATTATTGTGACCTGATGTGATGCATCATGTGTTGACTTAATGATGGATTTATAGTTGTATGCATAGGCAGATTATGATGTGATTTTTGATGTAAGTGGATGATTTATGAACTATGTATTTATGGATGTAATGTTTATTGTTATAATGCATGTTTGATTTTTATTTCAATATGTGCATATAATTCATGCTATGATATGGTGAATGCAGTATGTAATTTAATGTGAATGAACTTGTATGTTTTAATCATTTTAAAACATAATGGATGCATATGATATGATGTTGAAAATCTATTGGGTGATACCACATAAAGTATAACAACCATGAATGTTTAATAATCATTCTAATCATAAGAACTAATTATTTAAACCATCCATATGTGCAATGTAATGGTGTGGAATGTATGTATTTTTTGGATAAGCTTCTATAATTTAAAATATATAAAATAATTAGTGGCCATCTAAATATCATTTCTAACATATATCCGGTATCTAATGTATTTTATTAATACCCCCTAATTTATAGAATCTTATAAAGAAAGTTTATGATGTGATTGATGATATGATTTGTTGCTATGTAGGAATTTTTTGAGGTTTTTCCTGAGACTTCAAACACTCTAGTTACCCTATCAACAACTATGTACTGACCATACAAGACTTTTGAAAAGCAAGGCTTTCACCATGTTCTTGGATATTCATTATCTTTGTGTGTGCAAATGAATATATATTTTGAGATAGAACTCAAGCATTTCCTCCAATATTAGGTGGGATTCTTTCAGCCCATTGCTAAGATCAGGGATCCTCAAGTTTTCATCCCATCCTTATGTTGGACTTAGTTGGACTATACCACTAGGCAATATTGGGTTACCTAAGCTAGCTCATCCACATTCAAACATTGGTCTATACAAATGCTATAAGCTTATGTAATAGACATATCATCATGCATAAGGATTTCTCCTTCCAGTTTTGTGCAATGCTGAGAATTCCAGGGATTCAAGCTCCATTCCCTTCTTTTCTTCATTTCATTCGGGATACTTGCTCATGTGTAGTGATGAGAATCACTATTTATTTTGATTGACTTCTTTTTTTTTTTTTAGCAAGGGACCTATGTAGTGACGATAATCACTCTTTGCTTTGTTTTTGCATTTTTGAACTATGACTTTGAAAACAGGGGTTTTGAATTTGTGCTTTGTTTGGGATTTTTGCTTTTGTTGATGAAAGCAAGGGATTTATGCAGTGATGATAATCACTCATTTCTGCGTAGGGTGGAACTTTTCCTTTTGCTAATTCTTATCACATTTAAACCACTTGCACAAGGGGATAAGCAAGGAATATCATTTTTTCTCAAGGTAACCTAGACCACTTTTGTAGTTTTCATCTTTCCCTTGTACCAACTAGGATTTTAGTGTTTTAATTAGTGATGGGATCCTGAATATCCAAGGCATTATAACAACTAGACCTTGATCTCTACTAATCAAGGTGGATTTCTACAAAGGTTTATAATACCACTAGATATGGTTGAAAGAATATAAAACCTTAGTATATTTCGAATAACAACATGAAATGGTTGTGTTGGAAAACACAATTACACACATGGATGTACGAATGAGGATGAACTTTAATATTGTGATTGAGATACAAATTGTGGCATAGTTTGTAAAAATGTGATCATAACTTATGCGAATACAATGGATATGTATGTCATAATGAAATACAACTATGTGGATACGGATGTAAGATGCATATTTTTTTGTATTTTTTATTTTTGCATTGTTTTTTGTATCTTTGATTTTTGACCGAAGGGCTTTAATATGCCTTTGTAGTTTTTTTATTGATTTGATTTTTGACCAAAGGGCTTTAATATGCCTTTGGAGATTTTTTGTGATTTTATTTGACCAAAGGGCTTTAAGATGCCTTTGGATATTTTTGTGATTTGATTTGACTAAAGGGCTTTAAGATGCATTTGGATTTTTTGTGATTTGATTTGACCAAAGGTATTTAAGATGCATTTGGAGATTTTTGTGATTTGATTTGACCAAAGGGCTTTAATATGCCTTTGGAGATTTTTGTGATTTGATTTGACCAAAGGGCTTTAATATGCCTTTGGAGCTTTTTGTGATTTGATTTTACCAAAGGGCTTTAAGATGCCTTTGGAGCTTTTGTGATTTTATTTGACCAAAGGGCTTTAAGATGCCTTTGGAGATTTTTGTGATGGCGGTGACCATGTTTTTTATTTTTATGATATATTTGAATGTTTTTTATTTTTTGATATATTTGAATGTTTTTTATTTTTTGATATATTTGAATGTTTTTTATTTTTTTGATATATTTGAATGTTTTTGATTTTTTGATATATTTGAATGTTTTTGATTTTTTTGATATATTTGAATGTTTTTTATTTTTTAATATATATATATATATATTTGATATATTTGAATGTTTTTTATTTTTTATGAATGGAACACCTTCAAATGAATGATATTGAGAGGTTTAGGCTTTTCAACACCATCCAAAGATGTGATCTGATATGCTTCAAGCCCAACCCTTTTTGAAATCATGTAGGGACCTATACAATTTGCCATAAGTTTATCTTGAAAATGCGGTGACATATTTGAATTCTATTGGTTCTCTTTGAGCACAAGATCCCCAAAATTGAATTCTCTTAAATGGACTTTACTATTGTATGCTTGTGCAAGGAAATTTTGATAAATGCGGAGATGCTCCAAGGCATTGACTTGACATTCATCAAGAAGCATTCACTGATCAAGGCGGTCTTGTAGTGTAGTGTCATCATCTATGAAGTCCTTTAATGCTATGCACAAGGTTGGAATATCCAATTCTAGGGGCATGATGGCCTCAATACCATAAACAAGTAAAAACAGTGTTGCCCTAGTGGGCGTCCGCACACTAGTCCTATATGCCGCACACTAGTCCTATATGCTCATAATGCAAGAGGTAACTGCAAATGCCAATCCTTATGATTATCTCTCACTATTTTCCTTAATATGGAGATGATTGTTTTGTTTGAGGCTTCTACTTGCCCATTTGCTTGCGGATAATAGGGTGTTGAAAAACTATGCTAGATGTGGTATTTATTCATTAAAGCATGCACATTTTTGTTCTTGAAATATGGCCCATTATTCGATATAATATTCTAAGGGACCCCAAAACAACTTATGATATTGTGGAGTATAAACTCCGTAATCCTTGGTCCAGTTATCGATGTCAAGGGGATCGCTTCGACCCATTTGGTGAAATACTCAGTGGTCGTTATAATGAATGTGTGTCGGTCTAAAGATGAGGGGGAGATCTTAGCAGTCAAGTCTAGTCCCAACTATGAAAAGGGCCATGCTACCCGAATGGGTTGCAAGGCTTGTGATGGCAATTGGGTGAGGTTTGCATGATGTTGGAACTTGATGTATTTCATGACATACTCACAATAGTATTTTTCCATAGTGGGCCAATAGTAACCCATTCTAAAAATATGTTTAACAATGGTCATGCCACTGAAGTGACCACCACACATACTGTCGTGAGCTTGCAAAATTACCCAGGATGCTTCATGTTAGGACCCTCCTAACATACCCTAATTTTTATATTATTTATTAATTATATTTTAGGGTCACAACCCTTCACTCTTACAACTATTAGACTAGGTATTTAAATGCAATCCAAATATGATAATAAGGCATCATCGAAGAATATAATTATTAATTAATTGTTGGGTTCCCCATACAATACAACAACGATTCCTTAATAAAAGTGATTCCTTTTTATTATTCTAGCATTATAATCAATATTCTCTATTTTAATATAGCATATAAGCCGGGTCACTCAATTTTTCAACACCAACTTTTCCATCCATATAGTGAAACTATCCATCCCCCCAGCTTCGCCTCTACTTATCCGCCACCTAAGCTCTGCTCTACCTCATATTGCACCACTCTACCGCTACCCAACCCAACCAACACAATGGAAAAACAAAATTTTGGCCCTCTATAACCAAAATTGACAAAAAAATTTCAAAATTCTGCCAAATTTTTCAAATTTTTGCAATTTCTTTTAAATTTTTGCAAAAATATAAAAAAAAATAAATAAATAAACTTTTTCAAAAATATCCTACTACAAAACTATTTTGAAGCTAAAAAAATCTTGCAAATCACAACTACACCCTAAATGGCCGATGGAAGAATATCTCACGACCCTAACCTACTTTTGCTACTTAATCTTGCCCACCTACGTTAAATCACATCATGGTATATAAAATTCAGCAGATATCCCAATCGCTCATAGGGTTGGATGAATCATCCTCATAAGTGGGTTCATCAATGGATTGAAAGAAAATTAGAGTAAGATCATGATGTACACTCCACCTAAAAATTGGATTAGCCTTGTTAGCCTGATACATTCAATGTCCAACATCAACATGGGGAGAAACCTATTGATAAATCGACATCCGCACACTATTCCAAAACACAAACCCTTGCCTGTTAAGTACCTTAGCCTACAATAAATGGAGGACAAGAACGACCTCTACTATACTTGTGATGAACAATTTGGGCCCCATCATAAATGTGCTACACAAACATTGTATTTATTGAATATAGTTGATCCATGTCACTCCATAGAGGAAGAAGGTGAGGAAGATGTGCACGACATGACCAAAGCACCTGTTCATAACAATGAAGGAAATGAGGTCGATGTGCAAGAAGTGCTCAATGCACCATGGAAAGATGAGGTAGACATCCATGCAGTAAATAATGAAGGCAAGACATACACTCTCAAAGAACTACACACAAGTTCATCACCAATAGTGAGTTCTCATCGTATAGGTATCCTGATTTAGAAAGGAGGCAAAAGAGTGAGTGCACATTTATTTTCCCTTCATTCTACAAAGAATCGATTAAAGCGGAAGCCTACCATCATCACAATTCTCCTAAGGAAGATTCTACTATTCTTTCTAGTAACCCCCCACTAATTCTTCGACCTTCAATATATCCTTGCATTTGAAAAAGTGACATTAAAATAGTACAAGAACTTGCACAAATTCAACTAGGAAAACAAGCAACGAAGATCCAACTTTGGGGTTGGGGAAAGGAATTTTTAGGGAAGGGGGGGGGGGGGGCCCCCCCAAACAAACAAAAAAAAAAAATAATAAATATATATGGGGGCCCCCCCCCCCCCCAACAAAAAAAAGATTAGAAAAGGAATAAAAAAACAAAAAAAAAAAAAAAAAAAGAAAAAAAAAAAAAAAAAAAAAAAAAATAAAGTGCTGCCCCCCCAACAAAACAAAAAATAAAAAAAAAAGAAAAAATTTATTTTATTAAATAATAAAACAATATAAAAAATATTTCGCTATAAGGGGATAATATAGGCTCAAGACAACGAAGGAAAATTCCATCGTAACCTCGTCTATAGAATATGTCTCCTAGAAAAATGTATCTTGTAACATTTTGTTTAAAGGTTCATCTTCTTTAGACCCAAAAATATAGCACTGAAGCCAATCCTGATAGGCCATGGCTTCTATGGATAACACGACATGTTCCTCTTGTGATACAATATTTGTGAACATAGATTGGAAAAAAATCTTGTAATGAATGGTTGTTCTACATTTTGTAGGACCTTGAGAGATAAAATATTCCCAAGGTGTTGTTTGCAAGAAAGCTTTAACTTTGAAGGACCAATCCTGACTTGGTTTAGTTTGGATCATGTTGACTGACTCTAGGTTGTCAATAACCTCACATTGTATTCTTGAGTGTGCAAGAACTTTCACATGAATGGTTGTGAAATAAATAGATGAATTTTAAGGGATTAAGGATCCCAAATATGCCATGGTGTCTACAAATCTATTTGATGTACGAGGGATTGCCTTTATGTCATACCATTCTAGTCTTGATAGGTAAGTGTCAATAAGCTATTTGTAATATTTCAGGAGTGGGTACCTACATTGGAACAATCATTTGAATTGGTTAACTATGAGAAAGGAGTCACCAAAGATGTTCAATATTTTAATACCCATTGCCACAACTATTTGAAGTCCCAAAATCAAGACCTCATATTCTGTGTTATTGTTCATGCAAGGGAAGTCTAGTTTGAATGATAAGGGTAATGGAGCACCCTATGGTGTGATAAATACTATCCCTACTCCACCCCATTTCTTACACTTTGAACCATCGAAGAACAATGCCATGTATCTTTATTTCTTAGGTTCTTTGATTTCCATTAGATTTGATAATGTGAAGACTACATCATCAGATAATTCTATAGTGAGAGGCTTGTTATCCTGAAGAGGCACCTCTTTTAATTGATCTATTATGACTTATCCCTTGATGGAATTTTGGCTTATGAATTATAGATCAAATTATATCAATAGCATGATCCACTTTGTAGTATGTGTATTGTGATATGTCTTGTTCATCATGTACTACAAAGAATTTTGTTTGGATATGACGTAGGTCATATGGCTCAACATGTAGTGTCACAACTTTTTGGTTGCAAAGACCAATGCTAAGTACAACTTCTCTACATATGCATATCCTAGCTCATAACTCACCAAGGTGCGACTGATGTATTATACAACTTGCTTATTGTCTTTCATGTTCTTTTGGGCCAACATGGTATCCAAAGAAAAATTAGTAGCTAATATGTATAGCAAAAATGGTATGTTTGACCTTGGTGGAGCCAACACTGGTGGTGTTTCTAGGTATATTTTAATCTCTATAAAGGCTTGTTGGAACTCTTCACCCCAATGAAATGGGACATCCTTGTGTAGCAACCGGTTCATGGGTTGATACTTGTCTAATAATTGAGAAATTAACCATTTTATGGATGCTACCTTGCATTGTAGGCTTATCAAATCCCTAATGTTGGTAGGGGTGGCCATTACCAATATAGCTTCTACCTTTGCAGGATCGAATTCGATGCCTCTTTGAAATAATGAACCCTAAGAGCTTACCAAAAGTTATGCCAAACACACACTTCTTAGGATTTAATCTGACATTGTGTTCAATGAGGTGATCAAATACCTTTGTAAGGACTTGATCGTGCTCTTGCCATAATAAATACTTGGCTAGTAAATCATCAATGTAGTCTTCCAAGATCTTATGTATATAGTCATGAAAGATATATGTCATGGCCTACTGATACGTGGAATGAGTATTCTTAAGGAAAAATGGAATCACTTTGTAATAGAATGTCCCCCATGGAGTAATGAAAGTAGTCTTGTGTTGGTCTTTGGGTTTGATCTACATTTGATTGTATCCAGAAAAACCATCCATTAAGGAGAGCATCTCATGGCCTATGGTGGTGTCAACCAGAGTGTCTATGTTTGTCAGTGGGAATGAATCCTTTGGAGTTACCCTATTCAAGTCTCTAAAATCCATGCAAATGCACACTCTTCCATCTAGTTTTCCTATGGGCATCATGTTTGATACCTATTTAGGATAGTCAATGGGAACTATGAAAATTGCATCCAATAGTTTTTGTAACTCGTTCTTCACCATCAAAGCGATGGTTGGATGCATCTTCCTCAATTTTTGCTTGACTGGATTCTTCATGGGATCCAATGAGAGGTTGTGAACAACTAACTTTGGATCGATCCCTGGCATATCTTTGTAAGTCCAAGCAAAAATATTTGGTCTCTCCTTGAGGAGAGGGATAATGATGGCTTGTTCCTCTGGAGATAGACTTTCTCCGAACTTGAATTTCTTTGGTTGAGTAGGATCATCATTGATGTCCACCTCAAAAGTTGCTTCTATAGCCATATGAGACCCATACTCCAACTGGTGAGGCATGGGTATCAAGTGAATGTCATCGATGGGATTTATAGGTCCTACTAACTTAGGATCCAAACCAGCATGGAACACATCATAAAAATAGCCTAATGCAAAATGGAATGGTTGTAACGTCTCTTCATTAGATAAAATATCCTCAGGATCTATGGGTGAATCAACATGATCCCAATCAATAGCCTCCATATCAAGACACAAATGTTTAGTGGGATCTACTAGGTTATGAAGTGGAGTGGTCAAATCAATGGAGATTGTGTTGATGGATGGAATGAAATCTCCAAAACCACATGGGTGAAATATTTTCTTAGAGGTTTCCCTTCCATACTCACGATGAGGCTCTGGAGGAAAAGGAATCTCTGGATCTGGCCCATGAGCAGGTCGGATAATAGGATCATTGGGCTCTAGTAGCTCTCTAAATGTCGGTGGAGGGGGATTGACCACATGGTGAATGGCAACTAAGTTGATAGGTCTTCCCAAAAACCATAAAATAGGGTCTATGGCATGAAGTGCCACCTCTCTTTCTACCAATGCATTGACTTGTTGCAAGTGGTGAGGCCCAAGATAAGCCATTTTGGTTTCATCTTCAAATTCATCGTCACTTATCCAAAAACCGTTAGCATTGGTATGTGGCCCTAAGACAAAAGGCTCATGTCTTGGCCCCAAGTAGGCCATCTCTATTTCATCCTCATATTCTTCATCACTTATGAAGAAGCCATTTGCATTAGTTTCTTGCCCCAAGCTATGGGGCCACTACCTTGGTCCTAGGTAGCCTCTCTCTGTTGAGTCCTCTGACTCATAGCCACTTTCATCCGATATGAATCCACTCTCATTGTGGATGGACCAGGTAAATCTATGTAAATAGCAAGGCCCATGATAGGCCAAGCCTACTCGTGCTTCATCATCACTTGCCACATATCCATTTTCTTCTTGCTCATCATCCCATGAGTTGTAACCTATTGGGGTGGCATCAATTATGGAGCTTGGATGATAAATTTTAGGTGGTGGCATGTTCACCATGACCACTTGTTTGTTGCTCAAATATCTTGTACTTGGTGGGTGATAAGGAATAAAATCGATGTCTTCTCCTAACCCCAAGCTCAATCTATCCAAGGCTACTACTAGAGAGTCATCCCGACCTCTGATGTGATAGCCTAACCCAAACCTATCAATGGGAAGCTGGTATTGTGGCTCGAATGGCCATCTACGTCCCTTCTCATATATACCAAGACCGTAACCATGCCAATGGAAATGTTCAAAGTAGCTTAGAGAAAACTCAGGATTAGAGAGGTAATGAACATTAACAATGAATAGTTCATCATTTTCCTCTTCTTCATCGATAGACTTATGGGTGCAGTCTAGTCCAACATAGACAAATTTTATCTGGTTGGGAGGGATTCCAAGTGGAACCACTATTCCCACTAGTGGTCTTAAGTCTTTTGGCCATCCCATGTCTTGTGGGGACTCTATGATGGGTGTGAATGTTATGTTCTACATAAGATACTCTCCTATCCCTGTACTTGCCAAGTGTATAGTCGCATGTGATGTGGATGATCCTACAGATGACACTGGTGAAGTGGGTTCTAGTATCTCCTCAACTTGATCTTGGAGATATTCTTCTTCCATGGGACTTGGACTTTTCTCAATGGCTATGGTTAGCACTTCCTTGAGCTTTATTTCCTCAACTAAAGGTACCTTTAGCTTCTAATTATCTTTTGGTTTAGACGTTGATGGTCTCTTAGAAGCATTAGTCAAGTTGGGTGCTAGATGAGGTGTTGATGCAGATGGGTATTTTTGTACCCCTTTGTCTTTATCATTCAATTGCATAGCTGGAGATGAAGGTCCTACATACAAGTGGGTAGAAGGAATCACAAATTCTCCTAGAAAATCCACCTGATGAACATATTTGAATGGCTCTTCATCAGCCAACACCATGTAGACTTTGTTATCATGCACATACTTGACACATTGGTGTAAGATCGAAGGAACACACTTCATGTCCCTTATCCAAGGTCTCCCTAGGAGGATGTTGTATTGCATGGCCCCTTCCAAGATATGACACATCATGGGGATGGTCTTATGCCCCACCTTGATAGGTAGGACTATCATTCCCATAGTATTGCATAAAGCATCATTGAAAGCCCTTAATGTATAGGCTCCCGAAATGATATTGGACTTGGGGATCTTAAGGTGTTCTATGGCTATTGTTGTGATGATGTTGATTGATGAACCTGTATCGATCAAGACCCTCTTAAAAGGTAAATTATTTACTGATGCCACAATGTGCAGTGGAGGGTCTGGTAAGGCAGTAGGTACTATCTTAATCTCATAATCATAGAATCGAATTATAGGTTCTTGGAATTCTTGTACTTGTCCCACAAAATGGGTGAATGCATTTGGATCTTGTGGTTGGAGCTCAATCGACCTTAAAATCTCCATCAAGGTCTCCCTATGCTTTGGGGACTATTGTATGAGCTCATAGATGGATAGCTTAGTCGGAGTCATTTGTAAGTTTTGCTCAAGTCTACTTTGAATAGTTACCACAGGTTGGGTTGGTGGACCTAGAAGGTTGTTTTACCCTTGCCTCTACCTAGGTGTAGTGGGGACATTAATGGGAGTTGCAGGAGGTTGTGGTTGACCATACCATCTACTCCTGGTTGCTATATTGACAATTTCAACCATCCCAATGCACCCGTGGGTAGGCGTATCAATTCAGACTTGATTGACTTGTGCACCTTGCCCTCTAGGGACCTCATGGTTTGGGAGAGAGTTTTTGTAGATGCCCATATCTCTATTATCAGGAGCCAGTGGGTTGTCAACTTTAAGTTCTCCCACCTCAATCATGTTTTGCACCTGGTGCTTGAAACCAATGCAAACCTCAATGTTATGCCCCAGTATCCTATGATAAGGGTAAAATTGATCTTCCCTATATCCTTTTGGCTTAGGATGGTTGGGATCTATAAGAGGTATATCAAGGAACCTGATATTTCCTACCTCGCTCAATTGGTTGAATATTGATTGCATTGATTCTGTCAATGGTGTGAAATAGTGAGGGGGTTTGCATTCTTTGTTTCGCCCTTGATTGTTCTTTTGATCATAATTGGCTGGTGGGGGCTGTGCTTGATAATTCTGGGGTTGGTGCATAGCCCCATCCTTAGGCGCAACCAATACCACTTGATTAACTGGAGCAGGGTTTGCCTACTTCTGCTTGTATTTGCCATTTTTGTCATTTTTGTTCCACTCCTTCTTGGTTTAGATTTTGATGGTTCCCTCATCTACTTTTATGTCCTCGATGATTTTGGCCTATGCCAAGGCTTCCTCAAATGAGGGGTATTTTTGAAGTTGTAGCAAGAGGGAAATGTGTTTGGAACAACTCTTGGTGAACATCCGGACAATCTCTTCTGTGGGGACGAAGAATGATAATTTTACCATGAATTTTCTCCATCTATTCCCATAATCCATTACTGGATCATCATCATAATGTTTCAAATTGGCCAGGTCTGAAAGGTTCACCTTCCTCTTAGCACCAAAAGAGAAATGCTTCAGGAAAGCATTCACTAGTTGTTCAAAATTGGATATGCTATGCTTGGGCAATTGGTTGAACCATTGAGTGGCGGTGCCCAAAAATGTCATTATGAATGTCCTTAGCATAAGAGCATCATTGTATTCGAGATGAAAACATGAATTGATAAAATTGGTAACATGCTCTTGTGCATCCTCTTCACCCTTAAACTTTTCCAACCTAGGCATCTCAAAATGCTTAGGGTATGCGGGGCTAGGGACAGATGGACATAATGGTTGATTGTGTATTTTGCTCAATGTCGGTTGGTTCCCAACCATCTCTTGTTTTTCAAAGGACTTCATATTTTTAGAAAGTTCTTGGAATGCCTTTGAGGCGAGGAGTTCCTCCTCTTGCAGACCCCCTCATGGTGGTGGTGGAGGTAGCCCTCTATCCATTTGATTTGTTCTATTTTCTTCCCTCCTATGAGGGGATTCAGGATGTGTCTGATCCTGCTCTATCAGGTTTACCCTTTCTCCACCAGTTGGATTTTGTTCATGATTTAGAGGGTGGTTTTGTTGTGGGTTTCCTTCTTTTCTAGTGCGCTCCTCTCTTGGTGAGTCAGCGCATTGATCTCTTTGATGATCATTTCTATTTGCTTGTTGGTTGATACAAGCTAGTTGCTCAACTTGCTCTCTTAACCATTGCTCATGTTGGCGCAAAAGCCTTTCTCTTTGTTTATCATGTTCGAGAGCTTCTACAAGCTCTCGCTCTTTGTGCAAGGTATTTTCTAACCATCGCATGTGGTTAACTTGCATGGTCATAGAAGACTCATGCTTATCTGATCCTATTCTAGTAGTTTTGATTCATAGATTCCTCGAAGAGGTTTCTACTGTTTCTTTGCTCTTGCTAGCTAATGTGACTTGTTTAGTGTATTTTTGAGTGTCTCTATGATCAGACTATGTATGTTTACTATGGGGTCACCTTGAGGCACCCCTAGTTTGAGAAGTGGGCTTAGAAGTCATGGTTCATGAACTTCCAAATGCAAAATTCTTCATAGCTATGGTTTTGGGAGGTGGCCTCGAATAAATCCGATCCAACTCATCTAACTATCTTATTTTCCATGGCTGATCCCGTGGGGTGCCATTTACTCCAATGAGGTCATAGTCTATTGGAATCCTTCCTCTTGTGTGAAGGATATCTTCTGTTTGATGTCTATGATTGGATGTATCTCTAGTTTCATGCCCCTCAGTGGGTTGATCTATTCTAAGTGTCTCATGTGAATGTTGGGATGTTGTAACCCCTATGTGTCCTTTTGATGATGAAGGCTTTGTGGTCACCCCCTTCTCCATGAGGATGGAGGCATGGCTGCCTCATCATATCTGTGTGAAGAATGGGTTTTAGAACCTCTCTTATGTCCATGTGGGGAGGAAGCTCTTGAAGCCTCCTCATGTCTTTGAGAAGTTTCTATGTGTTTAGAGGAAGCCCTTGAGGTTTCCTCATGTCTCCTTGATGATGATGGCCATGAGGCCTCTTTGTGTTTATGTGATGTAGTTTCATGATGTGGTTCCCTATTTGGGGTTTCTCAAGGAGAACCCCCAAGGGTTGAGTTATCACCCCTTAGACTCATGGAACTGCATCTCATGGTCTTACGAGTAGGTCTTTCAATGTTACTATGACTTCGCCTAAGGGTATGTGTTGCTTCAGATTCTCCCTCGGTATCAGACCGAGGATGTTTACTTCTTGTTTTGACCATTATTTTTGGGAATTTAGATTTTGTGTTGCACTTAAATATAACCAAACAATATCAAGCAAATGTTTATCTTGATTACCAATTTAAGTGTGCCCTAAACTGTTTGTTGTATTTTGATGTTTTGTTGTTTCTTGTTTCTTGTTCTTGCTTTGGATTGAGAATGAGGAGACTCATCCATAGTGATAATCAAGAACACTCATGCCAAACATAATTTCTCAAAAGAGACTAGGGTACACCGCTTAAATCCTAGTGGGGGGTTCGCCTAGCTCTTCCACTCTAAACCAATGATTGTTCCAATAGTGGGAGATAGTTTGAACACAAGTAACTTAGTACCACTATAAGTAAGTTCCTCAATCTATTTCTAGGAAGCTCTAGGGGGAAAACCGGTGGAAGGAGATGAATGCCAACATCACCGAACTGAATTGAGGGTTGGTGATGAAATCCAACTCCCCAATGTTTAAAAGATGCATGTGTGTGTGGGGTTCATTTTAAGTTTGCATGAATAATAATGCATCATACAACAACAATGACTCTTTCCTATATGCCTAATGCAAAATACGTTTCAATTTTTAGAAAGATGCATAGCTACTATGAGATTAATGGATGCACTCTATTAGGTGCAAGTATGGCCTTTAGAAAGGCCTCAAAGCAAGCAAACCAACACACAGTTTCTAGCACGTTGGATTCTAGGGTGAACTTTACAAACATAAGTCATTGTTCCTAGCAATGCCTAGTGGAAAATCTAAAAAGAAACCTAAGATGTGCAAGATGCAAGTTCTTTCTTTTTCATTCTTTTAGTTTTCCAAATCGAAATATGTCTTAATTATCACTATTTTTAAGAAAATAGAAACAGACAAAAAACCATAAAGCATCAAAAAAGTTGTACCAACCTTTAATCCAGCTCAGAGAATCAATGTTTTGACCTCTGTTGCACTCTAGTTTCGACGTTGTCGACCAGAGTGACTGATTTCTGGCCACTATAGACCATAGCGGCTGACTCTTGGCCGCTGTAGACTAGAGTGGCTAATTATTGGCCATTGTAGATCAGAGTGGCTAAACCTTCACACAAAACCCGAGTTAGTAAAGTGGTATAAAATGAAAGTAAACTAAAGAACTGGGCAGGAGTCCCACCGTGATCGCCATCTGTAGTGACCCCGAGGAAGCGGTGCGTCATCCCCACTAACTACTCTACTTGTGATTTAATTGAATCCTTTAATGTTAAACATGCAATAAATGAAAGGCATAAAGTAGATATAACTAGAATGCAAAGAAATAAATGAATGAATGCTTTTTGTATTGATATTTCCAAGATCCGGTTACATATGAATCCCTCTAAGGGATACCCTTCATTTGATACATGATTTTACACACAAAGAGGGCAGCAGGTGTATAAAATATCCCCTCGCATAGGGGGCGTGCTTTATCAGGCTTCCTAGTGATGCACACAAAAATGTATGAGGGCTTACAGATGCCTCCTTCTCTAGGTCTGATTGCTAGAGGGATCCTCTTGCTCTCGTATGTTGTGGATTTTCTCGATGAACCTATAGCCCTGTAAGCAATGAAACAACAACACATACTTAGATGTCCGAGATTGCCTCCTCGGATGAGGTTGTTAGCAATGAATGAGCTTAATGCAAATACAATGAACTAATGTTATGAAATCAAGTAAATCTATGCTAATAATATGAAGACATGAAGAAAGTAGAATAAAAGAAACTAGTGTCTAAACCCTAAGTTAGGCCTGTGAGCCACTATCCAAGACAACGATCACTAAAGTGAAACTTGTCTTCTTTGCTCCAAGGCTATGGATCAAAGCTTGTATCCGATGTTGAAATGGTGGTTGATTTGCTCGATGTGTTGAATATCGTGTGTGTTAAACCCTTGATCGGCTAGCACTTTGTTGCTCCTCAAGGATGCTCCAATATGCTCTCCAATCCGATAGGGCTTCACTGCAAAAGTGATCTCCAAGGGAAGCTCTCCAAATCTCAAAACCTATCTCTATTTAATTTATGATCTCGGGATATGTGATCTCTCTTTTGGTGCTCTTAGGTTTGCACCTTTTAAAGTGTGTGAAGCCCTAGGTCTATGTTCAAAACCCTAGGACTGAATCCCTCATGCGTACTAGGTGTTAGCATGAGAAGCTTTTTGTTTTTCTATGTTTAACTAAAGTCTAAATTTGGACTTAAGACTCCCATGTGAACTGGTCATGAAAGGGGAATGCAAAGTTGTCCCCGCTCACCTTTATTGCATGTAGACTGCCACTTCCACCCATGAATGGGCCGATTTATCAGCAATTTGCTTTTATGGCTTAGCCATTGTCATCTGCAGTGACTAAGGTTTGGCCGCTATCGTCTACAGTGGCTAAGGTCTGCGCTCGGGCTGGGCGAGGCTTGAGCGATGGCTAGGATCTAGCCACTCTGGTTTATAATGGCCAAGCTTGGATGGGCTAAGACTACCCCAGATGAGTGGTGAGAACCACTTTTGATACTTGGAAAGTCCAAGGTTTAGTCACATGGCCTATGGATGTGCCTATGTAAGTAGTTATCCTAAACATGACATGTTTTAGGTGTCTACATAGAGATACCGATATGAGATATGTGTCGATTCTCAGTAGGATAGAAGCACTAGGTAAGGAAATGAATGTTCTCACCACACTTCATAGCATCAAAAACACTTGGACCTTGAACAAACACAATTCAATGAGGAATAGGTAGGGATGGAAGACCAAGAATAGACATATCTTGAACCTCCATCCATGGTTATGGGAGATGAGCAGGGTTATGCATAAGGGGTTGGGCAAAAAATATACTTGTAAAAAAATGGTGAATCATGGAGAATCCTAAGAAAATCAAATTGAGCATCTTCATACCAAAATTTGAGGTATTTAAAGTCCTAAAATGTAAGGTCATATTTGGGGCCAATTTTTACCTATTAAATCATATTATAACTTCAAAAAAACACCATCATTAGATCAGGCTTGAAAAGATATTTCCAACGAGTGCAAATATACCTATGTTTGGGTATATATTATTATAAATTGACCCTAAGAAAAAATTGGTCCTAAAAATTTTAGGTGAATGGGCCAATGTCGAGGGTCCTCATATTTGCTAATTTCTAATTTTGGAAATCCTAATATTCACCCAATTTGTGAATATTCACCACTATGCATAATATGGGAGATGAGTATAGATGCCCAAACTGGGCCAACACAGGGTTACCTCCCTTACCACCATGAGCAAACCTTCAGGAACATGAGATTATTTCCTCGAAGGCATACCAGACACTCATCGAGAGAGTCAAGTCTCTTGAGAAGCAGGACACGGGTGGATAGAAGCCGACATTGAGCAAGATACACAACCAACCTCTGTGCCCCTCAGTCCTGAGTCTCGCATATCCTAGGCACTTTGAGATGCCTAGGCTAGACAAGTTTAAGGGAGAGGGAGACATGCAAGAACACGTGACCAACTTCATGAACGCGTGCTTCCACCTTGAGAAGAATGATGCCCTGATGCTGAGGACATTCATCATGATGTTCTCGGGTGCAACAACTCAATGGTTCAACCAGTTGCCCAAGCATAGCATCACCAGTTTTGAGCAACTGGTGAATGCGTTCCTTGAATGCTTCTCCTTCGATGCCAAGAAGAAGGTGAACCTGTCTGATCTGGCCAACTTGAAATAGTATGATGATGAGCCAGTGATGGACTATGGGGACAGGTGGAGAAAAATCATGGCAAAACTATCATTCTCCATCCCCACAGAAGAGCTCATCCGAATGTTCACAAAGAGCTACGCAAAGCACATCTCTCTGCTATTGTAGCTGTAGCAATATGAATCATTCGAAGAAGCCTTGGCTCAAGCCAAGCTTATTGAAGACATTAAGGTCGATGAGGGAGACCTCAAGCTCTACAACAAGAAAGAGTGGAGCAAGAACAATCAGAATAACAAGAATAAGCAGAAGTAGGCCAAGCCTACTCAGGTTAATCAGGTTGTATTGGCCATGCCGAAGGAGGGGAATGGATAGCAACCCTAGAATTATCAGGCTCACCCCCATCGGCCAACTATGATCCTAAGAACAACCAGGGTCAGAACAAAGAGCATCGACCACCTCATTATTTCATGCCTCTAAATGAATCGATGCAGTCGATATTTAATCAGTTGAATGAGGCACAGAGGATAAGGTTTCTTGACATACAACTTCTTGACCCTAATCATCCCAAGCCAAAGGGATATAGGGAAGATCAATACTACCCATATCATAGGATACAGGGGCATGATATCGAGAACTACATCGAATTCAAGAATGTTGTGCAAAACATGATTGAAAAGGGAGAGCTAAGAGTTGACAACCTGCTAGCTCTCGATAATAGAGATATGGGGATATTCAAGAACCCATTGCCCAATCATGAGGCCCCTAGAGATCAGGGCACCCAAGTCAACTAGGTCCGAGTCGAGCCACCTATTCAAGGATGCATCAGAATGGTTGAGTTAGTTAACGTGGCAACCAAGAGTCAGAGATATGGGCAACCACAGCCTCCAATGGCTCCCATTAATATCCTGGTTGCACCTCGATAGAGACAAGTGCATAAAAATCCTCCAGGTCCACCAACAAGACCTATGGTAACTATTTAGAGTAGACTAGAACAAAATCTACAAATGACTCCGACCAAGTTGTCCATTTACGAGCTCATACAATAGTCCCCTAGGCACAGGGAGACTCTAATGGAGATTTTGAGATCAATCGAGCTCCAGCCCCAGAACCTAGATGCGTTCACACATTTTGTGGGGCAAGTGCAATAGTGCCAAGAGCCCGTGATTCATTTTTATGATCATAAAATTAAGGTAGTCCCTACTACCTTAGTAGACCCACCTCTGCACATTATTGCATCAATCAATGACATACCATTCAAGTGGGTTCTGATCGATACAGGCTCATCGATCAACATCATCACTACCAAGGCTATAGGGCACTTGAAGATCCCTAAGTCCAACATTATCCCGACTTCCTACATGCTCAGGGCTTTCAACGATGCATTGTGCTCCATCATGGGTACAATCATTTTACCTATAAAGGTAGGACATAAGACCATCCTCATGATGTGTCATGTGTTAGAAGGGGTGATGTAATATAACATCCTTCTAGGGCATCCCTGGATCAGGGACATGCAGTGCGTGCCCTCAATCCTACACCAATGCATCAAGTATGTGCATGAGGGACAAGTTCATGTGGTTCCATCCGATGAAGAGTCATTCAAGTACATGCATCAAGTCGACTTGTCGAGGGACTTTGTCCTTCCATCAATGCACTTGTACATAAGGCCTTCATCCCCAACCATACAGCCAGGAAGCAAAAGCAAATCAGTGCGAGGTGACCCATCCACATTGGCACCACCTCCTACATCCAAAGCTACTGGTGCTTCTAAAAAGCCTTTGACATCTAAGGCAAAAGATAAACAGAAGCTGAAGGCACCCCTAGTGGAGGAAGGACCCAAGGAGCTTCCAACCATAGCAGCTATAGGAATCCCTACTCCCATGGAGGAGGAACATTCCCAAGAAATAGTCAAGGAGGTACCTCAACCTACCTCACCTACATCATCAACAACATCATCTACACCCTAGGTGATAGTTCACCTAGCCAACACAACACTAGGTGAATATCTTGTGTAGAACGTGACTTTCATACCAATCATTGAGTCTACACAAGACATGGGATGACCAAGAGTCCCAAATATTCTAGTAGGGATAGTGGTTCCCTTAGGGGTTCCACCCAACCAAACAAATTTCATATATGCTGGTCTAGATTACGCCCATACTACTCCTAATATGGAAAGGGATGAGGATGAGCCATTCACCATGAATGTTCATTACTTGTCAAATCTTGAGTTTGCTCTGAAGTACTTTGAGCAGTGTCACTGGCAAGGCTATGGCCTAGGCCTATATGAGCAAGGGTATCGACTACCATTTTAGTCGTAGTACCAATTACCTACTGATAGGTGTAATTTAGGCTATCAAATGTAGAGTCATGATGACTCTTTGGAAGTAGCCCTAGATAGGCTAAGCATTGGGTTCGAGGAGGACATCGATTGGAATCCCTATCAACCCCCTAGCAGAAACTACTTGGGTGATGGATGGGTGTCGATGGTCAATATCACACCACCTGATCAGTATCACCCTAAATCCTCTCTTGAAGCACCCCCATCAGGAGCCATCCTATGGGAGGAAGAGCCAATGCATGGATATGAGTGAGAGGAGTATGACTATGTCCCAAGTGAGGATGAAGATGAAGTCGACCTAGCCTATCATGGGCCTCGATATGTGCAAAACCTTGCTTGGATAGGCCACACAGAGAGTGGGTACATCTCAGATGAGAGTGAATACATCTCAGATGAGGGTGGATACATGTCAAATGAGAGTGGCTATGAGATAGAAGACTCAACTGAGATGGCCTTCATAAGACATGCATGCCAAATGGTAGGGCCCATAGTAAATGCCAATGGATTCTTCATAAGTGATGATGATTATGAATATGAGACTAAGATGGCCTATCTTAGGCATCAATAGGCAAGTCAGTGCCCAATCCTAGTGGGTAGGAATGAGGGTTTTCCTACAAGCAATGATGACTTTGAGAATGAAGCCGAGAGGGCTTACCTTGAGCTCCACTTCCAACAAGTCAATCTACTTGTTGAAAGAGAAGTGTTACTTCACACCATAGATCATAACCTTCATTTCCTAGGGAGACCAGTAAACCTAGATGCCATCCATCGCATGGTCAACCTAGATCCCCCAACATTTAGAGAGCAGTTATTGCCTAATGATCCCATCATCTCATCTATCCATAGACCAGATCTTGAGATCCCTATACCCCTAGAGCCTCATCATGAGCATAGAGGGCACACCTAAGATGTAGAGCTTCACCCATATGGTCCTAGAGATTTCATTCCATCCATCAACATGATCTCCATTGATTTGACCACTCCACTCCATAACCCAATAGATCCATCAAAACCATTGTGTCTTAACTTAGATGCTATTGATTGGGATCACATTGATTCACCCCTAGAGCCTAAATATTTCTTCCCTAATGAAGAGATGCTACAACCATTCCATTTTGCATCAGGCTACGCACATGATGTCTATCATACTGGTCTTGACCCTGAGTCAATGGGAACTATAAATCTAGTAGATGACATTCATTTAATCCCCACTCCTCACCAGCTTGAGGAGGGGTCACATATGGCAATAGAGGAGACTTTTGAGGTGGACATCAGCAATGATCCTTCTCAACCAAATAAATTCAAGTTTAGAGAAAGCTTATCTCCAGAAGAATAGGCCATCATAATTCCTCTACTGAAAGAGAGACCAAATCTCTTTGCTTGGACCTACAAAGACATGTCGGGGCTAGATCCAAAATTAGTTGTCCACAACCTTTCGCTAGACCCCACGAAGAAATCGGTCAAGCAGAAGCTCAGAAATATGCATCCAACCATCACTTTGATGGTTAAAAATGAGTTGCAAAAACTATTGGATGTAGTCTTTATTGTTCCCATCGACTATCCAGAATGGGTATCAAACATGGTGCCCATAGGAAAACCTGATGGAAGAGTCTGCATTTGCATGGATTTTAGGGATCTCAACAAGGCAACCCCAAAGGATTCATTCTCATTGCCCAACATAGATGCTCTTGTAGATGCAACTACAGGTCATGAGATGCTCTCCCTAATGGATGGTTTTTTTGGTTACAATCAGATTCAGATTAAACCCGAAGACCAACATAAAACCATGTTCACCACTCCATGGGGGACATTCTATTACAAAGTGATGCCATTCAGCCTTAAAAATGTTGGTGCCACATATCAATGGGCTATGACATACATTTTCCATGACTACATGCACAAGATCTTGGAAGACTACATCGATGACTTACTAGCCAAGTCATTGCTATGAGAAGAGCATGTTGAGACCCTCAGAAAGGTCTTCGATCACCTGATTGAGCACAATGTCAGGTTGAACCCCAAGAAATGCATCTTTGGCGTAACTTCTGGAAAACTCTTGGGATTCATCATTTCTAAATGAGGCATCGAGGTAGACCCAGCAAAGGTAAAGGCTATCCTAGAAATGGCCCCGCCCATGAACATCAAAGAACTGAGAAGCTTACAGGGCAAAGTAGCATCCATAAAGTGATTTATCGCACAACTATCGGATAAATGTCGACCCATGAATCGACTGCTACACAAGGGGGTCCCATTCCAGTGGGATGAAGAATGTCAGCAAGCCTTTGCTAAAATCAAGGAGTACCTAGCAACGCCGCCAGTCCTAGCTCCACCAAGGCCAGACGTGCCATTCCTATTGTATATATCCGCTACCAATTTTGCTTTGGGCACCATGTTGGCTCAAAAGAATATGCAAGACAAAGAACAAGTGATATATTACATCAGCCGCACTTTGGTGAGCTACGAGATAGGATATGCATACATAGAAAAGTTATGCTTAGCGATGGTCTTTGCAACCAAGAAATTGTACCACTACATGTTGAGCCATACGACATATGTAATATCCAAGCAAAATCCTTTGTAGTATATGATGAGCAAGACATATCATAATACACGTACTGCAAAGTGGATCATGCTATTGATAGAATTTGATTTGGAATTCATAAGCCAAAATTCCATCAAGGGACAAGTCATAGTTGATCAGCTGGCTGAGGTGCCTCTTCAGAATAGTAGGCCCCTCACCATAGAACTTCCTGATGATGTAGTCTTTGCACTATCAGAAGCACCCAAACCCGAAGAACCAAAAAATGAAGTGGACATGACTTTGTTCTTTGATGGTTCGAAGTGTGAGCAAGGAGGCGGTGCAAGGATTGTCTTTTTCATGCCACAAGGTGCTCCAATGCCCTTGTCATTCAAGCTAGACTTCCCTTGCACTAATAACAACACCGAATACGAGGCCCTAATCTTGGGTCTCCAAACAACCATCACCATGAGAATCAAAAGGCTAAATATCTTTGGTGACTCCCTCCTCATAGTCAACCAAGTCAAGGGACTATTTCAATGTCGGGATCCAATCCTGAAAGCTTACAAGGAGCTTGTTGACACATATCTAGCCAAACTAGAGTGGTATGACATCGAGGCAATCCCTCATTCATCAAATAGATTCGTAGACACCATGGCATCTCTAGGATCCTTGATCCCTCAGAATCCATCTACTGATTTCACTACCATTCATGTCAAAATGCTCTCGCACTCAATGATCCAGCATGAGGCTTTTGATAACAAGGAATCCATCAACATGATTCATATAGAGCCAGACCATGACTGGTTCTGTAAAGCCAAAGACTTCTTAAAGAAGGCACCTTGGGGGTCCCTGATCTCGTAAGGTCCTACGGAGAATGGTACCACTATTCACCATAAGGTTGTTTCTCAATCTGCATTTGTGCAAATTGAAGTATAGGAGGAACAAGTCATCTTATCTATCGAGGTTGTAGCCTATCAAGATTGGCTATCCTAGTTACAAGACTTCCTTAGGCTTGGAATTGTCCCATAGGGACTATCGCATGTCGAAATATGAGCATTCAAGCAAAAAGTGATAAGATATGTCTTGCTAGGAGGCATATTGTATCATCGAAGCTATGATGGAATCCTCCTACATTGCTTAGAGCCCCAAGAATCAGCTTGGGTGATTTTACAAGCTCACGATGGTACATGTGGTGGCCACTTCAATGGCATGGCCATTGTCAAGTGCATCCTTCAAATGGGTTATTACTAGCCCACCATGGAGAAGGATTATTATGAGTATATCAAGAAATGCATTAAATGCCAGTAGCATGCAAATCTGATGCACTTGCCATCTCAAGCCTTACAACCCATTCAGGTGGCTTGGCCATTTTCTCAATGGGGTTTCGATCTGATTGG
The DNA here is from genome assembly GCA_028583015.1 of Wollemia nobilis. Taxonomy (NCBI): domain Eukaryota; kingdom Viridiplantae; phylum Streptophyta; class Pinopsida; order Araucariales; family Araucariaceae; genus Wollemia; species Wollemia nobilis. The sequence goes on from JAQPPZ010005611.1 coordinate 1,893,146, forward strand.
AAATATTTCTCCCCCATATTTGGGTCGACACACATTCATCTTAATGGCCATTGAGTACTTCACCAAATGGGTAGAAGTGGTCCCCTTAACCTCGATAATTGGTCCTCGGATTATGGAGTTCATACTTCACAATATCATCTATCATTTTGGGGTACCCTTCAAGATAATCTCAGATAATGGTCTATCATTCAAAAATAAAAATGTGTGAGCTTTAATGACCAAATACAACATTCAACATAGTTTTGTGACACCATACTATCCATAGGCAAATGGGCAAGTAGAGGCCTCAAACAAGACAATAGTAGCCATATTAAAGAAGATGGTGAAAGAAAATCATAAGGATTGGCATCTACAATTACCCTTGGCATTATGGGCTTATAGGACTAGCGTACGGATGCCCACTAGGGCAACACCATTTTTGCTTGTATATGGCACTGAGGCCATTATGCCCTTAGAGTTGGAAATTCCAACATTATGCATCGCATTGAAAGAGTTCATCAATGATGACACTACATGACAAGCTCACCTGGATCAATTGACCCTTCTGGATGAATGATGCATCAATGCTCTTGAGCATCTTCACATTTACCAGGATCATCTAACATGAGCTTATAACAATAAATTCCACCTGAGAGACTTTAAATTTGGGGATCTTGTGCTTAAAGAAAACCAACAGAACTCAAATCTGCCATCGCATCTACGAGACAAATTTATGACCAATTGGATAGGTCCCTATATCATCTCTGAGAAGATTGGGCCTGGGGCATATCACCTAACAATGCTAGAGGGTGTTGAGGAGCCAGAGCCTCTCAACATCATTCATCTAAAGGTATTTCACACATAAATCAACAAAATATCAAAAACATTCAAATAAATTTCAAAAGTTTCAAAAATAATAGAAATCATAAAAATCCAAACAAATCAGAAAATATCAAAATAAAAAACAAAAATCTCTCCAAAGGCATCTTAAACCCATTTTTTCAACTCACAAAACAGGCATCTTAAAGCCCTTTGGTCAACTCACAAAAAGCTCCAAAGGCATCTTAAAGCCCTTTGGTCAAATCACAAAAAGCCCCAAAGGCATCCATAAGCCCTTTGGTCAAAAGCAAAACATAAAAGCACAAAAACAATTTAAAATCAAAAGGTTCAAAAACATTCATAATAATCAAAACTCAAAAACAATTGAAAGCATCAAAAATACAAAAACATTTGCATTCACATTTGCATTCACTTAAGTTGCATTGCATTAGGCATTTCCATCCATTACATTTGCATTAGATACATTTGTGTTCACAATCTTACAAATGACACCACATTTGTACATCAATCATGCATCTTCAAAATCCATCATCATCCATAACCCATGTGTGTAACTATGTTTTTCAACACAACCCCTCCTATTGCTATGAGGAATATACTAGGGTTTTTTAGTCACTCAACCATACCTAGTGGTTTTATCAAACTTTGTAGAAAGTCATCTTAGCTTCTAATAGGTGAGGTTTAGTTTTGATAGCACTTGGTATATTTCAAAATCCTATCACTAATCAAAACACTAAAATCCTAGTTGGAACAAGGGAAATATGAATGCTACGAAGTGGTATTAGGTATCCTAAGGTGAAAATTTTATCTTGCTCATCCCCCTATGCGACCGATTTAAAAATGCTGAGAATTGGCAAAAGGACAAGTTCATCCCTACCCAAAGAAATCCCTTGCTTTAATCAAAACAAGAAAAATCCTAAACAAAGAAAAATTCAAAAACAAAATAAATAGTGATTATCATCACTACATAAATCCCTTGCTCAAAAGAAAACAAAAATTCAAAATAAATAGTGATTTTCATCACTAAGCATGAGCAAGTATCCCAAATAAATATGAAGAAAAGAAGGGAGTATTGAACTTGAATCCCTAGAATTCTCAGCATGAACGAGCCTTACGCACGATGATATGTCTATCACATTAGCATCTCACTTTTGTACAGACCAATGTTTGCATGTGGAAGAGCTAGCTTTAGGTGTCCTATACCACCTAGTGGTCTAATCCAACTGAGTCCAACTTAGGATCAGGATAAACATTTGAGGATCCCCAATACAACAATGGGCTGAATGAATCCCACCTAGCACTAGGGTATGCTTATGTTCTATCTAATATATTCATTTGCACACACAAGGATAATGAATATCTAGGTCTTCATAACAAAACTTTATCCTTCAAAAGCTCTGTATGATCAGTATACAACTTTTGATGAAGCAACTAGGGTATTTGAGTCTCATGGAAAACCTCAAAAATCACCTCATAGCAACAATTCATATCATCACTCGCATCATCAACTTTCTTTAGGAGGTTTTGTTCATTAAAAGGTATCCATGAAATAGGATAGATACCGGATGAATGTCAACAATGATATTTAGATGACCACTGACTATTTTGTGCATATATTTTAATGTATAGAAGCTAATCAAGAAAGTAAATACATATCACATCATCTCACCTCACATTTGGATGTTTAAATGAGTAATTCTTATTACAAGAGTTATTATTTATTCATGATTTTTATACATTATGTGGTGTCGCCCATTAGATTGTCAAACTCATATCACATCATACCATATGTTTTAAGTGATTAAAGCATACAGGTTCATTTACATTAAATCATCATCATAATGCATCACACACATTTCATTTATCATATCATCACAACATAAGTTAGATACATACAAATGAATCAAAAGATAAACATGTATTTAACATAAGCATTGCATCCATATATGCATCCATCATCATAATGCATCCACACATATAGATCACATCATCTAAAGCATACATCTATCATCTAGCTAAATGCATATCAATACATCACATCATGTAGCATAAAATCATAAAAACATAATAATAAACATAAAAACATAATCATAAAAGATACACATAATGAGTCTCAAAATCTAGATATCATATAAATATGTGTCAAATAAGTACATGTAGGTACAAAATTGCCATAAGGCTACAATCATGTAGGTCAACTGACCTTACACTCAAAATAGTACAAGATGCCCAAAAATCCATAGTGCTCAAGAGTGGCCTGCACCACTAGCATCACCTCTACCCTCACCGCCCCCTCTAGGAGGTGACATAGAACTGGCACCCCTAGTCTACTCTATCTAGGACCTAGTCCTATGGCTCGACCGAGCTGATGACTACCCTGAAGTACTCTGATGGTCCTCTATGACCCTCCTACCATAGGCCTCTCTAGTAGGTAGCCTCCCCAAAGCCTGACCTCATGCTCCAGTGCTAGGATATAGGAGGCATCTAGGGTGCACTACTCCAAGTCCTCTACTAAAAGCCCATGCAAACATGGATCTCTACACCTACATCTAAACCACTAGGTCCCTGAGGCACTATAATAGGTGGCACAACCTATCCCTGAGTAGCACCCCCATCGATAATAAGATGATCTATCCTATCCTATAATGTGGTCCACTCTACCTCGAGGTGCTGAACCTAAGCCTAAAACCCAATAATGGTGGCATCCCTCTACTACACCTAAATCTGAGATATCTATAGCTCAACCTCAACCTGATGTAGCTAAGCCTAGAGAGGGGACTCCTACTCCTCAAGAGCTAACTCCTCCTCCTCTAGGGGCAACCTACTCCTCTACCACTACTCCTCTACCCTACCTACCCCAATCATCTATTCGAGCTCACACTCGATGCCCATCAAGATCCTCGACCTCTACCTCATCCAAAGTCCACCCTAGGTGACCACCACCCTACCATAATCATGTAACCCACCAATGGGTATACACCTCTATAACTCTAACATCAGCCACACAGGATCAACTATAGGAGGGTCATCCTCCTCTAGAACTATTATAACTCGAGGTGGTGGAAGGTTCTTCTCTACAACAATATGATGATATACAACTAGCTCAAGAGGGACATCCTACTAGATGCCAAACTATCTAAGCACCCTAGAATAATAGAAGAACTCTCTGATGTCATCCTTACAATTGATAACCCATCGATCACATCAAGTCTGAGCTATGAAGCTAGTTAGGTCCTCCCAAGTAGGGCACTCATGATAGGGCCTCCAGATGATGTCAGTAGCCTACAAACTAGTCAATACCATGTAATGGGAAATATCCCCTAAAAAAGGTTGACTCTTATGCTCCTCGAGCACTCTAGGCCACCTAGATCCATAGCACTAGGTATCATCATCTACCATAGTGATCTCCATAGGAAGTCCTACTGGGTGATCCACCATAATATGCTCCCATCCCCAGATCTGAAGGAGCAAGCTGCAAGTAATGCTAGCCCATCCATAGCACTAAATATGGTATAACTCATCATAGCACTACACCAATAGTGCACTCCCCAAGCATAGATGATAGGTGCCTCACTATCAATCAAGTCTTGTACCATCACCAAGAGGTTCCATGGGAACCTCACTCTAGAGTAATCAAGTATAAGGATGTTACAAATCACCATCAATAGGACAACATGCCTCTAGGAGAAGACATCCTCCTAGTACCATCGAGCAAAAAAAATCTTCCAGAATGAGTATCCCAGAAGGTAGCAATGACATGTCTCCCAAAGACCCTAGCAAACACTGCATCTCTAGCACTAGTGGGAGAAGAGACAATGGGCACTCCATCAAATGGGATCTAAAAGATCTTGTAGATGTCCTCTAGAGTGATCGTCATCTCATCGGTAGGGAGATGGAAGGTATTAGTCCTAGAGTCCCATCTATGGGCCAGGGCAGTAAGGTAAGCCTGATCCGACATGATCATCGAAAGCCTAGTGACATACTAGAGCCCATGAGCATCAAGCCACTCCTAGTCCATGTCATCCAAGAGGGGTAGAAGGTCCACAAGTAGCTTTGGGTCCCGAGCTCGAGCAGATAAAATCTAGAGAGTGCAAAATAAATGCCTAAATCAAATGCACTAACAAACTAATAAATGCATAAAACAAAAATGGTGCAAGATAATCTAAGATAAGCCTAAAGGAACAAACACAATGGCTAAATGCACCTAAACATCCAAAAAAATCAAATACTACACTTCAAAACTCCAAAAAATCAATTAAATTGATTAAAATTCAAAAATAAGAGAAATAAACCTAAGGCCACCTAGCCGCTCCAAGAGAGCCACGAAGCGATCTAAGCGAAAGACCTTCCAATGGTCAAAAATTTAACCATTGGATTTAAAACGTCTTGATGGTGACAAGCAACCTCAGCAAGCTAGCCACTCTGGGTAGACGACCAAGGTGACATGCCAACAATTCCCCCATGGCCAAAAATCAAAAAAAATTAAAAATTTTAAAACTAATCAAAACCCACTAAAACTAAACCTAAACTAGCCCTATCTACTAGTTTAGTTCATTGCCAATAGGGTTAATGAGGTTCATTTACCAATTTTTAATTAGGTTCATTTTACCACATTAACAAAAGGGAAGTAGGGTTTAGAAGTACCCATGAAGCTCCAACTCCTCCATGTAGAAGCCTCCCCTGCTCAGCCATATCACCAATAAAAAATTTAATCATGTCACAATTACACTTTCTCACCTCAGAGCTCAAAATACAATAACTAGAAAAATGAAATGAAAACCCTAATTTTCTTTTATATTTTCCCTTTTGCCTTTTTAGCATCACCAATTTCTAGCCACTAGACCTGACAACGACCAAGAAGCACCAATTGGGGTCTTAGACCTAAAAGGACTAAAATAAGGAGAAATTTTATCAATTTCTCACCACAAAGCACCTCAAAATGAGTCAATAAACACATTTGCAAATCCAAAGCAACCAAAATAAGCACAAATACCAAAAAAATTACATATATCAAAATCCAAAAACATCATAAAATCCAATAAAAATCAAATAACAACAAAATCCCAATTGAGCCTCGTATTCAGTTATTTGCTCTATACACTTGGTGATTGCAGTGACTAGCGCTCCATGCAATTCGGCAAGATGAGCAAATTACCATAAGGCCACTTGGGGCAAAATAGTTATGGTAGAATTGAGATGCTTCACTTCAAACCCGAAGAAGGCCATGATGGCCGGACCACCCCATGGGAGCGAGGATCCATCTCATTTCTCCTATAGAAAATAGTGATTCAACACAAGCTAAAATAGAATTGCTATCACCTTAATTCCCTAAGAAGGCCATTATGGTCGGACCACCCCATGGGATAGAGATGTACAATTACCAAAAAGGGTTGAAATCACACCTAGATGGGAACTACCCTATAACAACAAGCAACCCTCTAAAGAGGTCCAAATCATTCATTTTGGTCAAGCGACTCATCGCTTTATTAATTGTCCTTTCCTCATCGACTCGTCGCTTGAGGGGGTAGTCAAAATTTTCAACAATCATAATCAAAGTCAACAAAATATCATCTCGATCATGTCAAGATTGCATTCATCTTATGAATCATTGCCAACAACTATCATAAGCTTACCCTTTGCTAGGAAAAAAGCAAATATGATAGTTAAGTTTGTAGCTCTCCTCCTTTCGGACCTATAGTAGTACTAAAGCTACCCGATCGCTTGATGAACGAGTGCAAACTTCCATAAATTTAAGCCTTCCATTCTATTGGAAGCAATGATTCTAGGATGCGCCCCTCCCGCATGACTGGGGCATCCAATGTTGATCAGATCAATGATCATCATCCAACCTACAATGTGACCCTAGGTGGTCTATTTTTGCTTCACGCTATGTTTTCCCATAATGCATCCCAAAAAGGGGTATCTGTAGACACCTAAAATACATCATGTTTAGGAGACTACCCATATGGACACATTCATAGACCATATGAATCCTCTTGGATCTCTCCAAGAGCAAGCAATGGTCCTAACCACTCAAAAAGGTAGTTCTAGCCCATCCAAGCTTGGCCGCTCTCAAGCAGAGTGGCCACCACACCTGGCCGTTGAAGACTACAATGGCCACACCTAGCCACTGGACCTGATAGCGGCTAGCACCATGCATAATCTAGCCATGAAAATAGGCCCAGATCATGCAGTATGACTACACCTTTGCATTGTTTATGGGCAGATTTTGGTGAGGAACTCCCTGAGTTCCTCCTAACTACCCCTTCAATGCTAGTTTGTGACTGATGCTTCCCACCGGGATGGCCAGTCACATGAAATTTGGATTGAAGCTTCTCCAGGAAGCCAAGGTCCAGATCTAGAAGAGAGGGAAGTCTACATATGGACTCTCCCACAAAGAGCAAAAGATCCATAATTTTTAGAGTTTATGCAATGAAGCCCTATCAGATTGGAGAGTGCATCTACGAGCCCTTGAGGAGCAACAAAGTGTTATCTCGGCTGAGGAGAGACTACGCACCCGATATTCACATCCATTATTATTCACCACCATTCCATGTACTTGACACATCCGATGACCCTTGAACATCAATTTGAGTAGAGAACCTGGTGCTACAGCCCTTGGAGTGCGAGGAGAAAGGTCTATTTCATGGCCGCTATCTTGGATAGTGGCCCATAGGCACAACCTAGGGTTTGACATTAGTTTTCTTTGTGCTAGCATTAGATTCGATCATTTTCTATTTCAACAGTTATTCCTAGCATAGATCTGATTTATTGTATGCATTTACATTATTGTTCTTTAAGATATGCCCACATATTTCATTAGATTTATTGCATTTAATCATAGTATGTTCATTTATCTTGCTTATCAGGTTTTATACTAACAACCTCATCCAGGGAGGCAGCCCGGACTACTAAGTGTGCTTTGTTGTTTCCATGTACGTAGATCTACAGGTTTACAGGACCATATCAAGACATCCGGAGCATGTGATCCCTCCTGGATGAGAGAAGGAGAAGGAGGCATCTGTGAGCCCTCAGACAAGTTCGTGTGCGGGATCGGGAAGCCTATGAAAGTGCACCACCCCTTTGCGAGGGGATTTATTCCACCATTTGTTCCCCACTTGTAACTGATTGTATCAAAAACTGGGTATCCCTCAGAGGGACGAATATGTAACCGTGGATTGGAAATATCAATAAAAAGCATATTTATTTGTTTTTCTTATTTACGTGTCATTTGCATGCTCATTCCTTTCAATTTGATATAATAAATACATTGCAAGTTGGGTCGGTTGCGGTGCATGCTCCCTAGGGTTGCACACTAGGAAGCAAACACTATGATAAGGTAAATATTCTCTAAGGGAGTGTACCTATTTTCATAGCTAACCAAGGTTCTACTAATATAGTAGATAACTCGATATTTTTTCTAATAATTATGTTAGGCTATCATGGCTCCTAAAGTGTGAGTAGTGGCTACTATATAAAGCATCAAATGCCTACCAAGAACAAGGGGAACTAAACTAGGTGAAGAAGTGAGCTACTACTTGAGATAATTAAAAGCTTTCTGACATCCAGATTCCCATTGGAAGACCATATATTTATTAAGAAGCTTAAGTAAGGGCTGAAACTTATCGACTAGCTAGAAAATGAATCAACAAATAGCCTGAAGCTTACCTTACAGACTATGTAGTTCGATTAGGTACAAGGAGGAGGCATGTCAATGATAGTCGTTATCTTAGTGAGATCCAATTAAATACCTCACCTAGAAACTATGAAGCCTAAAAACTTGCCATATGTTACTCAAAAATACAGTGGATTTAAGATGAACCTTATACTACTAAAGCCTTTCAAATATTCATCTTAAATCATGGACATGATCCTTTCGTTCTATGGAATGAACTAGAAGATCATCCACATAGTTCTAGAGAATATCATTCATCATGTCATGGTAAATATAGTTCATGTCCCGCTAATAGGTAGCTCCTACATTCTTCAAGTCAAAAGGCATGACTTTCCAACATAAGGTACCCCATGGAGTAGTTAATGCTATCTTAGCCTAATCTTCAAGGGCAATTAGAATCTTATTGTATTCTAAGAAACCATCCATGAGCAAAAGCATTTCATATTTAGTGGTAAAATCTATGATCTGATCTATGTTGAGAAGGGAAAATCATCCTTGGGATATGCTAATTTAATGTCCTAAAATTTGGTACATATTTGGATTGTTCCTTCCTTATTAGTCATAAGAACAATATTCGATATCCAATAAAAATAGTCGATATCTTTTATAAAATCGATGCCATGAAGTTTTTGGAGCTCTTCCTTGACTAAGAGGGTAACCTTAGGATACATCTTCCTAAATTTCTACTTAACAGGCTTAGCACTAGGCTTAACTATCAAATGATGCATAACAAAGGAGGGATTAAGCCCTGATATGTTGACATATGACCAAGAAAAAATATTTTGATATTCTTTTAACAAATTGGTCAATTGCTCCTGCTCATCCATGGACAAGGCTTTACATAAATTAAGGATTCTAGGAGCTTCCTAAAAACCTATGTTCACATATATGTTCTTCTCGATGAGAATGGATAACTCATTCTCAAAATGAGGTAGGGTAGGAATCACTCCTAATTGCTAAAGGTCTTAAGGAGACATAGAACCAAAGTCCACTTGAGAACTAGAAGACTCAACCTATGTAGCACAAGGGATAGATCTATCAAAGAAAATATTATGTTGAGGTGCATCCTCATCTTTGGCATACTTCTCAGGGGTTATGAATAAAAAAGAAGGAGAGGATGGTCCCTCATCCTCAACACTCCACTCTAAACCTTGATGAGATTCATCTAATAGATATTCTTGACAATAATATTTTACTTGATCCTATGATGAGATATTGATTGGTGGTTCCTTATGAAACTTTTCAAGTTACTTAGTTTTTCTAGATAAAAAATTTGATGAATGAAATTGATCTAGATCATCTGGTGAGAAAAATTCAAATGGATGAGGATTTCCAAAAATAGAACAAGTTGGTTTTTAAATTAAAATTTTAAATATTGATGAAAATTAGAATGGACGACCTTCATTGCATGGATCCAAGTATTTCCAAGAAGAATATGAAGAACACAAGCTTATACTGATAGGGGGTAAATAGTATAGGAGAGACCAACTTTACATGGTTCACCTAATGTGGGTTACTCCACGAAGAAAATATTTCACTAAAATTTTCTCAATCAATCTCTTGGGAATCCTTTACCTATTACAATGTTCATGGACCTCATTCCAAAGGAGACACCGATCTCCTAATCAAGTTCATGGATCTCTATCCATAGGAGAAATCCTTTCTTCTAAGCTTTGACTGGTTATCTTCTAGAAGAATTGTTACCCCCACTGCTATAGCTAATGGATCTCTATCCACTAAAGACACCTATCCTCACTGCCCTAGCTAATGGATATCTATCCACTGGATACTATCGTCCTCTATAATCTATCACATTTAAAGATATATCTCAAATTTGTACTAAACACAATCCTTCGGTCTAGCACAAATTTATTCAATCTTTGTCTCTGGTTTGGCACAAATTTGTCCTTAAATATATACCAAAATATATCCTTGAATATATATTAAACATAGTCCTTTATTCTAGCACAAATCTATCCTCAATATCTATCCTCTGATCTATACTAAACATAGTCCTTCGGTCTAGCACAAATTTGTACTCAATATTTGTCCTCAAGCCTTACACAAAGATTGACTCAATCACAAATCAACTCTGCTATCTGCCCCAAATATTAACTCAAGGTTTGAAAAAATCAATCAAATCTTCTCACAAGTCTTATCTAATACTTGTCTCAAATCTACCTTATAAGCTTCCACAAAATCTCATACTAATCTATCCACAAGTCCTCTCTAGAACTTGTCCAAATTTTCTCAACAAGTCCTCACTAGAACTTGTCCAAATCTACTCTCAATTTGTATTGTAAGCTTCCACAAAAGCTTACACAAATCAGTCCACAAGTCTTCACAAAGACTTACCTCAAATATGCTCAACAAGTCCACACTAGAACTTGTCCGATCTCATAGAAACATAAAGAGAATTGTTAGAGACTCAATATCTTTCACATTCATGACAATGCTCAATCACTTTCAATCACTCTTTTAGAAACATACAGATAATTGTTAGAGACTCAATATGCTTCACATTCACCTTAATGCTTAATCACTTTCAATCACTCTTTTATAAACGTACAGATAATTGTTATAGACTCAATATGCTTCACACTCACAAAATCTCAATAACTTTCAATCTCTATTTTATCACAAAAACATATAGATAATTGTTATAGACTCAATAGGTTTCACACTCATCAATATTCAACCTCTTTCTCAAATTAATTTAGAATATAGAACAATTTGCTTCATAGAACATGAACTATCACTTCACATATCCACTTGACTAGGCTCAACCAACTCTACTAAACCAATCACTCAATGAAATAATCCTTGATCACAAACCCTAGTCCAAACATATGAACACTCACTCAAATGTTTCCAAAAATGTTTATCAACCAATCTCACATAACAATGATACTCATATTCTTTGCAAACCCTAGTTCAAGTTCTTCACTCAATCAATCACTTCAACAACAATGCTTATAAAAAAATCTTCACAATAGCTCAACAACTCAATAAGGAAACCTAATCAAGTCCTTTTCACTCCAATTGTTTTCCAGAAAACCAACCAATCAAATTAACCAAGGAATAATGTGTCCATACCTTTTTACTTTATGAGAAGTAGACCACACAATCTGCCACAATCATAAACACTTCTTTGCCAAACTCAAGGAGGTTAGATGTCAAAATATTCCTCCAATACTTTCTCAAAAATATTCCTTGGACACAAAAATAATAAAATATTTAATGTCTTATTTCTCCCTTTTAAAATTAACACTCATCAAACCATACATAAAAAATAATTACTTGGATACACCTTGTCAAATCCAACTTAAAATAATATCCAACACCACAAAAATCACAACCAATATTTCTAAAACACCTTTATTTCTTTTTCAAACCCTAAAACAAATAATATCAAAAATTTATTTTGCAATATCCTTATAACTCCCTAAAACCTCATATACCACATGAAATATGCAAAAATTAATTTTTAATACCTCAACAACATTATCCGATAAATTCGACATTCAAAATTTAATGCATACCTTAATATACCTCAAAAAGGGTTTTGGCATGATTTGATCCATCATATCCCCAAGCGCTAAGCACCTTAGCACTTTAGAGCCCATCGCATGGGCTAGAAGCACCCATGTGAAGGAAGCAAAGCTTCCTCCCCTTTCTACCAACGTCCACCATGATTTCCAACCAAAATGCAAAGCAAAATATCCTCTACAAGGGATCTGTAAGTCTAAGGGGTATCCTAGGAGGACTCAAAGATTACCCACTAAATTTGGTCAATTTTCCATGTTTACAAGTACAAAATATTTGAATAATCCTTCACAAAATGTCTATAATAGCTAGTGATTCCCATGATTATTTTGAATTCTGATGCATTTATTGGTGTAGGCCAGCTTAATATAGCCTCAATATTTTTTTGGGTTTATGACAATTCCTTATACATATCCCAAATACTACACTTGTGGGGTATAGAACTCACACAGACAAATTTCCATATAATTAATTTTTCCTTAGAACCTCTAACACTAACATTAAATGTTAGTCATGTTCCTATTTGGTATGATAATATATCAAGATATAATCCATAAATACTAAAACAAACTGATCTAGATACTTATTAGACATCTTGTTCATCAGATTCATAAAATTTGTTGGTGCATTGGTCAACCCAAATGGCAACATTGTAAATTCATAGTGTCTGTGTCTAGTCTTAAAGGCTATTTTATGAGTATCCTTCTCTTGAATCCTCAATTGATGATATCCCAATCTTAGATCAATATTTGAAAATATATTGGTAATATTTAGCTAATTTAAAATATTGTCAATCCTAAAGGATACCTATTCTTTATGGTTACTTTATTTAGCATCCTATAATCAATGCACAATATCAAGGAACCATTCTTCTTTTTCATAAATAATACTAGAGCACCCTAAGATGACACACTAGGTTTGATCAAACTCTTTTCTAACAAATATTGAAGTTGCACCTTTAATTCATGCAACTCAAATGGGATCATTCTATAATATATCCTTGCAATGGGTTCTTTCCTAGGTATTATTTCAATAGTAAAATCAAATTCATGTTAAGGTGGTAGTCCAAGAAGATCTAGAAATACATCCCTAAATTTATGCAGAATGGGATGTTTCTTAAATATTTCCTCATCCTATTTTTGCCTACCCTACCATTTTGACTACATATAATATACCACCTCTCTTAATGGCCTTCTTCAGTTGCATGGATGATAAAAAATGGGGTTGAAATAACCCTTACATACTTTGAACTCTCAATATTTTATTATCCTTATCAATGTATTCCATCCACCTTACTTGAAAATTGATTTGGGATCCATGAGCCTTCAACCAATCCATCCCTAGAATAATATCAGAAGAATGAAGAGGTACCACATACAAGTACCATATAGTGGATCCATTAGGTAAGGTAATATTAATTATAGGTAAACATTGATCCACTTAGTAGTTCTATCCAAAACCATACTTGACTTTCCACCCTTGTGCCAAAAATCCAAGTCTTTCTAGCATATCCTCGATAATACTAGTGGAAATAAAACTATTTGTAGCTCCACTATCTATTAAAAATTTAACATCTTTTTCAAACAACTTACCATTCAATAGCATAGGTGTTGCTTGTCCATCCAAGTTCTAATTTCTTGTAGTGGCATAGATTTGGTGTTACTACTCCTCTGTTTGGTTTCTTGACTCTAGTTATTGAGGATACTTACTAGAATAATGATGACCCACATAGATGTAGCAACCTATACTAGGTGCCTAAGATCTTTCCTTCTTTTTCTCCTTTGTTCCCTCTTTATGTAGAAAATAATTGTTGGAGTTATTCTTTTTCTAAAATTTCTTCTTATATTGCCCTTGGTTCTCATTGTTCTTATTATCAAATTTTGGGTTCCCTTTGCTCTTCTTGTTTTGCTCCTTATACCATTTCATAAACCTTGCACTCTTTCTTTTATTAAGCTCCTACTTCTATGCCTTCGTCAACCTTGAATATTTGAAGGAAATTTTGTTTTAATATTGGTTTTTTCTTATCTAACCAAATCATAATCCTTTTGCAAAGTTTTGGGTTTGAGAAAATTGATTATTATCCTAATATTGGGATCCACCCCTAAGATGAACTTATGTACCTTTAGTTTCTCATTATGCTTATACTCTAGAACATACTTCAAGGGTTTGACATATCTTTGAAAGTATACTACTATCAACAATGAACCTTCTTGAAGTGTAAAGAATTCCTTAAACTTCTCTACATAAATTTTTCAAAAATAAAATTTTTATTAAAAGCCTTGAAAAAACTATCCCATTTAATATTTGTAGCTTAGATATTTTTGTTTGTCCTAAATGTGTTCCACCATTCTAGGGTGGAACCCTAAATATGAAGAGTACCTACACAGTCTGGGTTTCAAAAGAGTAACTTTTCATGGAAAATAAGGTTTCTAATTCTTTTAGCCATGACACTACTACATATCCTTATTCTTTCCCATTAAATTTAGCTAACTTAACATTATTAAGATATTTATCCAACTCATTATCTATCTATGCCTTAGGATTCTATTCTTGTCTACCATATAAATCCCTACTCCTAGTTTCCTTATTGATTAATATTTCTAGCAATTTCTATTGTTGTTCCATCTATTATTTAAGCAACTTAACTATGGAAGAAAAATATTCCACCCTCTCATTGGAGCTTGTTGTTCCTCTAGTTTTTCTATCAAAATTTTTGTCCTTCTAGACTTTCTACAAAATTACTTTGTTATCATAGATCTCTTGTTGGATTCCATTGTTCATTTAATCTTCTTTTGGGGATACACTACAATTTCCTCTTGTGTAGCCGACCCCACTCTCTTAGATGATTGTCCTCTTAAAAAGGGTGTCATATCCTATCCATACAAAGGATATGGGTATGTTACAATTACCTTGGTTTTATTATACAATTAGTTAGTTTTCTTTCCTCTATGTACTAACTTAAACCATTATCTCTCAACTGATAATGATCATGGCCACTCTTACCTACCTATAAGGTGTCATCCCCAATAAGAAACTATACTCTCTAGGATTTTTACTCCTTGGTCTAATTGTTCTAGTCGATGTGCAATACCTAACTTTTCCCATATCATGTTAAGGTCCCTAGTAAATTAAGTCATCCTAAAGTAGCACATCAAGTCAAGGCTCATCCTAGGAACACTCTATGGAAAATTCTAGTCCTATGACCTAGGGCTCTGATATGAACTATAATAACCCATCAAAACCAACCCAAAAGAGAGATAATTTTTTTTTACACAAGTAGGTTCAAAAAGGAGTCCCAATATTATTTTTACTATTCTCAAGCCTTCACCAAAATTGACTTTAATATCACTATATATGACACTCAAGTGGACATAAGCAGCCAAAATATCATATTTTTTGGGTTCACCTTACTAAACCTCATCATTTAGAAGGACTCCAAAGTGATCCCCCCATATTTACAATACCCTCATTGATATAGGATAATTTTACCACAATGTAAATATTATCCTTTAAGCCCCATAATACTTAAATGGTAATATATGTTCCCTAACCTATCCATACATCTATCTATGTAGGCTATTTTGGTGTAAAGCCATGAATATTAGTTACCACACCTCCATGGGTTAAGTAAGGTCATTACCACTCATCTTATAATGAGCATGGTTCACTAAAAACCTCACTATTCATGATACCACCATAGTTGTCTTGTAATTAATTCTATTAACTACATAATAGTGGAACACCTGATCCTCACCATTCAAGGTGTATCAATCATGATAATATATATATTGTATCATTGCAACTGCTAGATTCATGAGTGCCTAGCTATTGCATCACCGCAACTCCTAGAAATCACATCTACTTGGTTATTGCATCACCACAACTCCTCCTAGGATTAGATTAATTATTTGACTTAAGGGTCCTAAAAAGTGTCTAGATCAATGCCCAAGAACCCCTCCCAAGATTCATGCTAAAACAATAATTAACATATCTCTTTTAATTAAGAAAATAAAGTGGAATAACATAAAACTCCATACATAGTTATAACACAATGCTAAATCTAAGATGAAATAGTTCATACATAACAAAATAAAGCTAGTACAAAAGAAACATCTTGCTAGATTTAAATTATGATTAAATTAGTCATAATGCTAACTTCTAACATAATGCTAACATTAATATTGTACTTATTTTAAGAAACCTTATTTAAATCAATTCTAGCATATAGTTTTTCTTTTATTTTCTTTTTATAATGAAAAAATTATTTAAATGGATCAATACTAACTCATTATTTTATTTATTCATAGCAAAAAATCCAAAGTATTTTCATGCACTTACAAATAGGCTTCCAAGCCTTATCAATAATGGATTAAGAATAACCAAGTATTACATTCCAAACTTTTCATTTACATAATAACATTTTCTTACCAAATACACCAAAGCAAATCTATCCAAATGTCTTCTACACCATATTATTTTGATGATCTTCTTCATGAAAGGAATCTCCCCAAAATTAATAATAACATAGGGATTAGGACAACTCTTAATACAATGCAACTACAATATTCTATGCATAAATGAAAGAAACCATATAATACAAAATTTAAAAACCAAGGAGAGAATCCCATACTTATATCTCTAATGATTTCCCTACCTACTCAAGTATCACAAAATCATTAGAATAATTTCCAAAATCAAGGCTCTTTTATCATTTTACAAGGTGATACCCAAAGCTTATATTATTTAGCCAATAAAATAAAAATATTTCCCTAACTTAATTTATAAAAAAATAATAACACTATCATTTTAAAACATACTAAGGTCTTATAAGATAGCATTCAAACCATACAAAGAAAAAAATAATATTCATACTTTTATTCAATGCTAATCTATTGGAAGGAAAGCCAAACTTAATTCCTTTAAGAAAATCAAACCATTCTTCTTCTTTAATAGAACCCAAGCATTAATCCATTAAAAGATATTAACATTACAAGAATAAAATATACTCCACAAAGAAAGCAATCAAAAGAAAATATACTCTCCTTAAGAAAAACCAAGCAACTAAAGAGCAACAAAAAGAGCTCTAAAAAATTCCTCCACACTACAATCTTCCAAAGGTGCTACCTCCCTATGTAGAAGACAATATCAACAAGAAGAAGGAAGCTACAAAACTCTTATGGATAGAACATAAGCATACAACATAAACCAAAGTTTCTCATCCAAAAAGAGATTAAAGGAGCTAAGGGATCCGATTAACACTGACACAAGCATGGCATAATTTTGAGAAGGCAAAGGCCGAAACACACACAAGAAAAACCAGTGTAACTGTACGATCCTAGGAAGCATACACCTAATCTATTTGCAGCATAATATCAAGCATAAAACCATGAAAGAAAAAAGAATTAACAAAATATGAGATCTCTTTTAATTAATTCATATTGAAATATGGTTATAGACAGGTCCCTCTTATGGATACCAAATGCTTGATACACTGATTAAAAATTGTGAAATGAAATAGCCCCTGAATGGGGATGGTGTACTCCACAGGCCTATTTGAGTCGACATAAATTTTTTCAAGGGCTTACAGATGCCTTCTTTTCACTTGCATGGAGGGATTTTATGCCAAAGATGCTTTGAATTAGTCTAGGACCTACGATCTACGTACAAGAAATAAAAGAGAATAATCAGTAGCATATGTGACCTCTCATGATGATACTTTCTTTAAATATCTGCATAAAATGACATAGAGACATGATGAAAGCATAAAAATGTAAAGATAAGCATATATGCATTAATAAATTGGAAATCATCATATAAATGTAGTGGAAAATATAGATCTATGCTAATATAATCTGATAAAGTAAATAAAAATAAGAAATCTATGCTAAAAAATTAAAAAATTATGACTCAAACCCTAGGTTGGGCCTGCAGGACATTGTTGAAGATAGCGACTGCGAACTAAAACTTTCTACCTCATGAACCATGGGGTTGCAACAATCAATCCTTCATCTAAATTAATGTTCAAGGGTTGCATTTGTATCCAAAGATTGATTGGTGATGAATCTTGTGTGGAACTAAATGCTTGAATGGTGCATTGTCATTACTCAATCGAACAACACTTCATTACTCCTCAAATGGGATTTGAAATTGCTCTCCAATTCGCTAGGGATTTGATGCATAAAACTCATATCATTTCTTTTTCCTAGGAGGATGCATATGTAGGCCTCCAAAATTCTAGATCTTGAATTCCTGGAGAAGCCAAGATCCAGATATACATGTAATTGGTTATTGGAGGGAAAGGCTCAGTTCCATATTTGCATGGAAGTGGCAATCAGGAGGACCTCTAGGATATCCATGCCAAAAATTGCTTGAATCTAATGCAAGTGTAGTCATCCTACATGATTCAAGCCTGTATTCATGGCTAGTTTATGTTTCAGTGCTAGCCACTATCTAGAGCAGTGGCTAGCAACAATCACTTTGAGCTTCAGTGGCCTATGTTGGTGTCCACTCTGGTCGATGGTGGTTGAGCTTGAATGGGCCAAAATTACCCCTTGTGATTGGTTAGGACCACTGCTAGCTCTTGGAAAGGTCTAATATAAATCATTTGGTGTTTGGATGTGCCCATATGAGTAGTCTCCTAAACATGATGTATTTTAGGTATCTATAGATACCCCTTTTTGTGATGCATTGTGGGAAAACATAGTGCTGAGCAAAAATAGACCACCTAGGGCCACATTGTAGGGTGTATGATGATCATTTATCTGATCAAAATTAGATGCCCCAACCATGATAAAGGTGTGCATCTTAAAATAATTACTTCCAATGGGATGGAAGGCTTAAATTTGGTGCTTTGGCACTTCTGGGTATAATCAGGTAGGACCGATAAATGGAGTGACAAAGTCTTATCTTATCATATTTGCTTTTTGCCCCAACAAAGGTTAAGCTTATGATAGTTTTTTGTAATGATTCATAGTATGAACAAATTTTGACATGATCAAGTGATCTTTTGTTGATTTTGATTATGATAGTTGATAATATGACTGCCCCTTCAAGCGACGAGTCAATGAGGGAAGGACAATGAATAAAGTGATGATTTGCTTGACCAAGATGATTGATTTGGATGATTTAAGAGTTTTGCATTATTTTTATATAGTAGGTCCCATTTCAGGTGTGATTTCAACCATAAATAGTAACTATGCATCTCTATCCCGTAGAACCATCCAATCGTAATAGTCTTATTATGGAATCAAGAAGATAGCATTTCCAATTAAGCTTTTTGTTGAATCACTATGTTCGATGATCTACTAAAAGTTTCATGGAAGAAATGCAATGATTGTATCATTCCCATGGGGTATTATAGCCATCATGGCCTTTTTTAGGATTGAAGTGGAGCATTGCAATTCATCGATGACTAATTTACCCCAAATGACCTTATAGTAATTTACTCATCTTATCAAATTGCATTGAGCTCAAGTCGCTACAACCGCCAAGTGTATAGGGTAAATAACTAGATACGAGGTTAATTTGAAATTTTTATTTGATTTTTTTGTTCATTTATGATGATTTTTAAATTATTTTTGAGATTTTAAATAGTGACTTTTTTTGTTTTTTTGCAATTTTTGATGATTATGGACCGTTAGATGTACTTAATTATCCATATTGAGATTCCTCATGGTGTGAAATTGAGTGTTTTTATTACTATTTTATAGTCGCTCTCAGAAGTGGCCCATATTGGCAATTTTAAGGTTTCTATAGGCATAAACAACTAGAAAGTGTGGGCCACTAATGCCAGTAGCAGCTGCAAAAAATTTGGAAAATATAAAAGAAAAGTTAGGGTTTTGACTTTTCATTATTTTCTAGCTATCATTTGCAATTTGAGCTCTAAGGTGAGAGAGTTATTGTGACCTGATATGGTAATGAATTCCATACACCATGGTAGAGCAGGGCGAGGCATCAATGAGTGAAGGAGCCAGAGATTCATGGGTATCTCTCAAACCCTAGCTTGCTTATTAACTGATGGCTAGAATACCAAATAGGAATGATACAATCATCGTATTTTTGATGAGACATAATGCTATGGGTCCAGGTGGCTATGATTTGTAGAGTAGCAACAAAGTCATCACCACACAAGGAATTTAGCCAATGATGGAGGCTCTTTGACTGAGCTATAGGCTTGGGACATCATTTGGAGGCCTTATGTAGATTGCCTAGCATGGCTCGAGGTAGACAGGTTTCTAGTTTGTACCCAGTGTGATCAATGGGTCATCGATTGCAAGGTGGGCATCAAGAAGTACTTTTATTTTTCTTGTATTACCAGATAATATGGGATATAATAGGATACCCCACTGGATCTAGTTTTGTACTAGAAAATCTAGGCAAAGAGGGACCTTCTCATACCTTGTGTTATAGCAATTTTAGAGGAGGCATATCCTCCTATGTTTGATGCTGGTGTAGCAAATACTAGGATGATAGAGGCATATTCCCAATGGTGGGTTACATGGCTATGGCAGGGTGGTAGAAACATAGGTCGAGATAGGGATGAGGTAGTTCCTAAGGAGGATACTGATGGGCACTAAGTGTAAGCTCACATAGAGGAGTAGGGCTAGGCTTCCAAGGAGTAGGAAACACCATAGGAGGAGTAGGAGTCTCTCCTTAGGGCTCAACTACATAGTGTGGAGGCTGAGCTTCAGGCAACTCGACGATAGATTCTAGAGTGGAAATCCTCCATTGCTACACTCTAGTCTTAGGTTAAATTTTTTGATGAGGAGATGACTACCCTCCATGCATATATTGACTCAGCACAACTCAGGATAGAGAAGCTCACTATCAAGAGGGATGATGTGCAAGGATAGGTTGTACCCTTTGCTTCAACTACTTAGAGGCCAACAAGTTTAGATTTAGGGGTAGAGACTAGATACCTATAGGATATTCTATAGGAGTATGAGGCACAAATATTGGAATATTCTAGGTATATTGCCACTTTGAGGCTCCAGATCAGGTGGCTAGGTGGAACTCCTCATGAGTGGTCTACAACAAGGGGCTCGTAGTGTAGCAGGTGGAGTGAGTCAGGGTAGTCATCAATACGGCCTAGCCAGAGGATCGGGGCCCAGTCAGAGAGGACCATAGGGACTAGCTCCAAATAGACTCATTGATATGGAGCAAAGGGTGGAGGTGATCTTGGGGGCGTAGGCTCCATACGATAGCTAGATTTCTTTGTATCATTTTTTAGTGTAATTTTTGAGGACCTACACTATTGTAGCTTGCGGGTATTTTTGTACCTCCATGTACACTTGACACATATATTATTTTATCTATTTTGGACTCGTTAGCGTATCATGTATTTTATTTTATTGTTATGTGATGTAAAATTAATGCAATGCTTATTTCTATGCTATATGATGTGATGTATACATGACATGCACTAGCTAGATGGTGGATGTATGCTTAGATTCTATGATCTGGGTATGTGGATGTACTACCATGCATGCTTATATGGATGTAATGATGAATGTTAAATGCCTATTTAATTTATTTCAATTGTTTATGCATTTAATCTATGTGATATGATGTGATAGATGATGTGATAGATGTTCTAATGCAAATGAACCTATATGCTTTAATCACTTAAAACATAAGGAATGAATTTAATATGTGTTTATGAACTAATGGATGACACCACAGAATGTATAAAAATCATGAATGTAAATAATAACTCTTATCATAAGAATTAATAATTTAAGCATCCAAATGTGATATGATATGATGTTATATGTATGCACTTTCTTTATAATCTTTTGTAGATTAAAATATATGTACAAAATAGCTAGTGGTCGTCTAAATATCATTGCTGATATTTATCCGATATCTATCCTATTTCATGAACACCCTTTAATGAACAAAACCTCCTAAAAAAAAATTATGATTTTTTTGATGACATGATTTGCTACTATAATGGTATTTTTGAGGTTTTCCATGAGACTCAAACACCCTAGTCGATTAATCAGAAGTTGTATAATGACCATACTAGACTCTTGAGAGATAAATTTTTCGTTATGAATATTCATTATCCTTGTGTGTATGAATGAAGGTATTATATGAAGCATAAGCCTACCCCAATGCCAGGCATGATTCATTAATCCCATTGCTACATTGGGGATCATCAAACGTTGATCATGATCCTAAGTTGGACTTGGTTGGTTTAGACCATTAGGCGATATAGGACACCTAAAGCTAGTTTTTTTAAAAATTGCTTAGACCTAGCCCAACGCCAGGTGGAATTCATTCAACCCATTGTTGTATTGGGGATAACTCTATGGTTTTAAAGTAGTTAACATTCTAGGTATTAAATATCTTTAGCCCCTTATTTTCTTCACTTTATTGTGATACTTTCTCAACCATAGTGATGAAAATCACTGCTTATTTTGTATTTTTGTTTTTCTTTTGTTTTTAGCAAGGGATTTTATTTGATTTTGGTATTTTTGCCCCTTTTGATGTAAGCAAGGTATTTCTTAGGTAGGGGGGAGCTTTTCCTTTTTCCAATGATCAACACTTTAGACCATGTGCATCACAAGATGAGCAAGTAAAAACCTTTTGCGTAGGATGCCTAGTACTACTTTGTAGTGTTCATCATTCCCTTGTTCCAACTAGGATTTTAGTGTTTTTATTAGTGATAGGATTCTGATATATGATAGGTACTATCAAAATAGACCTAATATTCTGCTAGTGAAGATAGATTTTTACAAAATCTGATAAAATCACTAGGTATGGTTGAGTGACCGAAAAACCCTAGTATGTCCCTTATAGCAACAGGAGGAGGTTGTGTTGAAAAACACAGTTACACATATGGGTTATGGATGATGATGGATTTTGAAGATGCATGATTCAGGTACAAAAATGGTGTCATTTTTAATATTGCAAATACTACCTAACCTAATGCAAGTGTAACGGGTGCTCATGCCCAAATGCAGTGCAATTACATGATTTTTTTGTATTTTTGCAATGTTTTATTGTTTTTTTATTTTTGATATTTTCCATTATTTTTGGACTTTTGATTATTTTGGATGTTTTTGAATTTTTAAAATTATTTTTGTCCTTTTTTGTTTTAATTTTGACCAAAGGGCTTAAATACCTTTGGATCCTTTTGTGAGTTTACCAAAGGGCTTTAAGATGCCTTTGGGGTATTTTGTGGGTTGACAAAAGGGGTTATGATGCCTTTGGAGCATTTTTTGAGTTGACCAAATGGATTATGATGCCTTTGGAGACTTTTGTGAGTTGACCAAAGGGCTTTAATATGTCTTTGGAGCTTTTTGTAATTTGACCAAAGGGCTTTAAGATGCCTTTGGAGCTTTTTGTGAGTTGACCAAAGGGCTTTAAGATACCTTTGGATATTTTTGTGAGTTGACAAAAAGGGCTTTAAGATACCTTTGGGACCTTTTGGTTTTGATGTTTTCTGATTTGTTTGAATTTTTTATGTTTTCTATTATTTTTTATTACTTTTAAATTTTTGATAGTTTTTGGGTTTTGTTGTTTTTATGTGTAAAACGCCTTCAGGTGAAGAATGTTGAGAGGTTCATTATCTTCAACACCTTCTAATGGTGTTAGGTGACATGTCCCTAGTCTAATATTCTATGATATGATATAATGACCTATCCAATTGGCCATAAATTTGTCTCACAAGTGCGATGGTAGGTTTGAGTTTTATTGGTTCTATTTAAGCATGAGATCCCCAACATTAAAGTCTCTCAAGTGTACTTTGTTGTTATAAGCTCGTGTTAGACGATCTTGGTAAACATGAATATTCTCAAGAGCATTGATGTGATGTTCATCAGGAAGGGTTAATTGATCAAGATGAGCTTGTCATGTAGTTTCATCATCGATAAATTCTTTCAATGCAATGCACAAAGTTGGAATTTCTAACTCCAAGTGCATAATGGCCTCAGTGCCATATACAAGAAAAAATGGTGTTGCTCTAGTTGGAATCCACATGTTGGTTCTATAAGCCCATAATGCAAGAGGCAGCTGCATGTGCCAATCCTTATTATTTTCTTTTACTGTCTTCTTTAATATTGCCACAATTGTCTTGTTTGAGGCTTCTGCTTGCTCATTTTCTTGTGGATAATATGGTGTCACAAAACTATGCTCAATATTATATTTGGATGTTAGAACCTGTATATTTTTATTCTTGAATAAAGTACCATTATCAAAAAATATTTTTAAGGGGACCCCAAAGTAGCATATGATATTGTGAAGTATGAAATATGCAATTCGAGGTCCTATTGTTGATGTTAAGGGGACCACTTCCAATCATTTGGTAAAGTACTCAGTGGCCATTAAAATAAATGTTTGTTAGCCTGAATACGAGGGAGAGATATTTCTAGTTAGATTGAAATCCCACTGAGAAAATGGCCAAGCCACCTAAATGGGCTATAAGGCCTACAATGGCTAGTGCATCGGATTCGCATGATGCTGACACTTAATGCACTTCCTAATATACTCATAGTAATCCTTTTACATGGCGAGCCAATAATAACCCATTAAAATAATCCTCTTAATGATGACCATACCACTAAAATGGCCACCACAGGTACCATCATGAGCTTGCAAAATTACCCAAGTTGATTCTTGGGGCTCAAGATAACAAAGGAGGATTCTATTAAATCTTCAACGATATAATATATCTCCTAGAAAGACATATTTGGTCTTTTTTTTTTAATACTCATTTTGTGTCTTGCAACAATCCCTACAAGATGATTCTAAGATTAAGGAAATCTTGTAATTGGGATAGCCAATCTTGATAAGCTACAACCTTGATAGACAAGACGGTTTGTTCTCCCTGCAATTTGATGTGCACAAATGCAGATTGAGGAACAACCTTGTAGTGAATGGTGATACCATTCCCTATAGGACCTTGGGATATTAAAGAACCCCAATGCACCTTCTTTAAAAAGTCACTAACTTTGTAGAACCACTCATGATTTGGTTCTATATAAATCATGTTAATTGATTCTTAGTTGTCAAAAGCCTCACACTGCATCACTGATTACAAGAGCATATTCACATGAATGGTAGTGAAATTAGCAAATGGATTATGAGGTATCAAGGATCCCAAAGATGCCATAGTTTCTACAAATCTATTAGACATGCGAGAGATTGCCTCAATGTCGTACCATTATAGTCAGGCTAGGTAAGTGTCAACAAGCTCTTTGTAAGATTTTAGGATTGGACATCCACATTTAAATAATCCTTTGACTTGGTTAACGATGAGAAGGGAGTCACCAAAAATATTTATTTTTTCAATATTCATAGCGATTGTTTTTTGGAGACCCAATATTAAGGCCTTGTATTCAATGTTGTTATTTGTGCAAGGGAAGTCTAGCTTAAATGATAAGGTCATTGGAGCCCATTGTAGTGTGAAAAATAAAATCCCTATACCACCCCCTTGCTCACACTTTGAACCATCGAAGAACAAAGTCATGTCAGCTTTATTATCAGGTTCTTCGAGTTCGAGTGCTTTTGATAATGCAAATACTGCATCATCAAGAAGTTCTATAGTGAGAGGCTTATCTTCCTTAAGAGGTACCTCTTCCATTTGATCAACTATGACTTATCCCTTGATGGAATTTTGGCTTATGAATTCCAAATTGAATTCAATCAGTAGCATGATACACTTTGTAGTACATGTATTATGATATGTCTTGCTCATCATATACTACAAAGTATTTTGTTTTGATGTCAGATACACTGTATTTCTTAGCATGTAGTGGCATAGCTTCTTGGTCATAAAGACTGCTTCTAAGCATAACTTTTCTATGTATGTGCACCTAGCTTGTAACTCACCAAGGTGTGACTAATGTAGTATATCACTTGTTCTTTGTCTTACACGTTCTTTTGAGCCAACATGGTATCCAACGCAAAATTTATAACCAATATATAAAGCAAAAATGGTACGTCTGGTCTTCGTGGCGCTAGCACTGATGGCGTTTCTAGGTATTCCTTGATCTCAGTAAAGGCTTGCTGACATTATTCATCTCAGTTAAATGGAACCCCATTGTGTATCAGTCAATTCATGGGTTGATATTTTTTTGATAGTTGTGAAATAAATGCTTTATGAATGCTACTTTGCCCTGTAGGCTTCTTAGTTATTTGATGTTAGTGGTTGGAACCATTTCTAGGATAGCCTTTACCTTTTTTGGGTCAACTTTGATTCCTTCATTTAGAAATGATGAATCCCAAGAGTTTTAATGAAATTAACCAAAGATGCATTTCTTGGGGTTCAACCTGACATTGTGTTCAATCAGGTGATCAAAGACCTTTCTCAAGACCTCGGTGTGCTCTTCACACAATAATAAATTGGCCAGTAAGTCATCGATATAATATTCTAATATCTTATGCATGTAGTCATGGAAAATGTATGTCATAGCCTACTAATATGTGGCACCATCAATTTTAAGACCAAATGGCATTACTTTGTAATAAAATTTCCCCCATGGAGTGGTGAACGTGGTTTTGTGTTGGTCTTCAAATTTAATCTAAATTCTATTGTAACCAGAAAAACTGTCTATGAGGAAGATCATCTCATGACCTGTAGTTGTGTCTACAAGAGCTTCTATGTTGGGTAATGAGAATGAATCATTTGGTATTTCCTTATTGAGATTCCTAAATTCCATGTAAATACAGATCCTTCATCAAGGTTTCCTACAAGAACCATGTTTGATACCCATTCTAGATAGTCTATGCGGTAATAAAGACCAAATACAATAGTTTCTGCAATATTTTCTTTACCATAAAGGCGATGGTTGGATGCATCTTCTCGAGCTTATGCTTGATCAGTTTATTTGTGGAATCTAGTAAAAGGTTATGGAAAACCAATTTTATATCTAAACCTGACATATATTTGTAGGTCCAAGTGAAGATATTAGGTCTCTCTTTCAATTGAGGTATGATGATGACATTTTCTTCTAGAGATAAGCTTTTTCCGAACTTAATTTTTTTTGGATCAGAAGGATCATCACCAATGTCCACTTTGAAAGTTTTTTCTATTGACATGTGTGACCCATTATCAATACAACAAGGAGTGGGGATCAAATGGATGTCATCCATTGGGTTTAAAGGTTCAACTAAATCATGGTCAAAACCAATGTGATAAACATCATTTGCACAACCTGGTGCAAAATGAAATGGTTGTAGTATTTATTTTTTGGAGAAGAAATATTCAGGATCTAAGGGTGAATAAATGTGATTCCAATCAATAGCATCTAGGTTAAATCATAATGTTTTAGAAGGATAATCTAGGTTTTGGAGTGGAGTGGTTAAATCAATGGAGATCATGTTGATGGACAGAAAGGATTCTCCAAGACTACATGGGTGTAACTCTACATTGTTGATTTGTCTTCCATACCTAATATGAGATTATAGGGGTATGAGGATCTCAAGATTCATTCTATTGATAGATGAGAATATGGGATTGTTTGGCTAAAGCATATACCTAAAGGCAGGAGGGTTGAGAAATACTATACAATAGATCATATCTAAATTGGATGGTCTTCCCTTGAGACGAGGTCCAGGATATACTCTATAGTACATATCATCTATGTCGAAAGGCTTATTATGATGCTGCAAGTAGTGAGGTCCAAGATAGACCCTCTCAATTTTATCTTCATAATCACTGTCATCTATAAATAATTCCTCATTCCTATGTATTGGAATTGGATGGTGATCTAAATTTCGGTGCCCAAGGTAGGCCAATTCGGTATCATCCTCATAGTCACTATCATATATGAAGCACTCATTATTTATGCCTACTGGCTCTATGAGGTGATGTAAATGCCTAGGCCCAAAGTAGGCCATCTCCATTGAATATTTTGACTCATAACAACTCTCATATATGATGTATCCACCCTCTCTATTAACTTGTTCTGTGAGGTGACGTAGATACCAATGCCTATGATGGGCCAATCTGGTTTCATCCTCGAACTCACTTATGATGTATTCATTCTATTCATACTCATAACCATATCTTGGTTTGTCCTACCATAGGATAATTCCTGATGGGCCTACTTTGAGAGAGAAATTTGGATGATACTCATTGGGTGGTCATATATTGACCATAGCCACCCATTTATCACTCAAGTAGATTATGTTTAGTTGATAGGTATTCCATTCAATGTCTTCCCCAAACCCTAATCTCAACCTATCTAGAGATGCAGCCAATAAATCATCATAGCTTTGAATCTGATATCCTAGGCCAGACCTATCAGTAGGTAACTAATATCATGGTTCAAGCAGGTTCTATTGCCCTTGCTCATATAGACCCAAACCATAGCCATGCCAATGGTTGCATTCAAAGTATCTTAGAGAAAAATCAATATTGGAAAAGTAATGGAAATTTATGGTGAATGGATCATCCTCATCCTCTTCGATGTTTGAGGCATCATGGGCATAATCCAAAACAACATAGATAAATTTGGCTTGGCTAGGGGGGATCCCCAATAGAACCACTATCCCAATTAGAAGGTTTGGAATATTTGGCCATTCCATGTCTTGCGTAGACTTAATAATGAGCATGAAATTCACATTTTGTACAAGATATTCACCTAATACTATGTTAGCTAGGTGAAATATCACCTATGGTGTAGATAACACTACTAATGATGCAGGGAAGGTAGGTTGAGGTACCTCCTTGACTATGTCTTGGGGATCTTCCTCCTCCATGGGATTGAAAATTTCTACTTTTACTATGGTAGGGAATCATTTATGTCTTTACTCCACCAAGGGTACTTTTAGCTTCTGAGAGTCTTTTACCTTAGATGTTGCGAGTTTCTCAGAAGCACCAATAGCTTTAGAAGCTACAGGTGGTGCCAATGTGTACTGGTCACCTCGCATTGATTTGGATTTGATTTTTGGTTGCATGGTAGGGGATGATGGTCTAATGTACAGGTGCATGGACGGAAGGACAAAATCCCCCAGTAAGTCAACTTGATAAAAATATTTTAATGGATCTTCATTTTATGGTATCGCATATACTTGTCCCTCATGCAAATACTTAATGCATTGGTGCAATATCGAGGGAACACATTGCATGTCCCTTATCCATGGATGCCCCAGGAGGATATCATACTACATAGTCCCCTCCAATACATGACACATCACCGATATGGTCTTATGCCCTACCTTGATAGGCAGAATGATTGTACCTATTATGGAGCAAAGTGCATCATTAAAATCTCTCAATGTGTAGGAGGTAGGGACAATGTTTGACCTAGGGATTTTTAGGTGCCCTATAGATTTTTATGTTATTATATTTATTTATGATCCAATTTTGATTAAAAATCACTTGAAAGGTATGTCATTGATATATGCGATGATATACAGAGGTGGGTCTTCTACGGTAGTAGGGACTACCTTTATTTTGTGATTATAAAAATGAATCACAGGCTCTTGACACTGTTGCACTTGCCCCACAAATTTTATAAATGCATCAGGGTTCTAGGGTTGTAGCTCAATTGATCTTAAGATTTACATTAGAGTCTTCTTATGTCTGGGAGACTATTGAATGAGCTCATATATTGATAAATTAGCTAGTTTCATTTGTAGATTCTGCATAAGTCTACTTTGAATAGTTATCATAGGTTACATTGGTGGACCTGGAGGATTATTCTACACCTACCTCTATCAAGGTGTAGTCAATATATGAATACGAGCTATTGGAGGCTCTGTTTGGTTGTATCACTGGCTTCTTGTCACCACGTTGACTATTTCAACTATTTTAATGAATCCTTGAGTGGGAGGTTTGAATTGGATTTGGTTTACTTGAGTGTCCTGATGTCTAGGGGCTTCATGGTTTGGTAACAAATTTCTAAATATTCCCATGTATCTGTTGTCAGGTTCTATTGGATTATAAATTTTTAGCTCATCCTTCTCGATCATGTTTTGTACAACATTCTTGAAAGTGATACATGCTTTGATATCATACCCTTTTTTTCTATATTATGTTTAATATTGATCTTCCCTATATCCCCTAGGTTTAGAATGGCTAGGGTAAACAAGTTGTATCTCAGGTAACTTGAGTCTTTGTGCCTTTCTTAGTTGATTGAATATTGATTGCATCAGTTTTGACAAAGGCATGTAGTAGAAAGGTGGTCGACGTTCCCTATTTTGATCTTGGTTACTCTTTGGGTTGTAATTGGCTGGTGGGGGTTGAGCCTAATAGTTATGTATTTGTTGGTTATTTCCTCCATTTGGTGTATTTACTACAACCTGATTTATTAGAGCAAGCTTGGCTTGCTTTTGTTGAATTTTATTGTTATGGTTATTGTTATTCCAGTGCTTTTTGTTTCAAAGCTTAAGGTATCCTTCTTCAACCTTGATGTCTTCTATCAGCTTGTATTGAAACAAGGATTCCTCAAATGTTTTTGACGTAACTGCAAAGTGTGCGCCTAGCTACCGTATTGATCTATACCATCATAAAAGCATAAAGATCCACACAAGTACATAAATTGAACAAAGAAAGCCAACGTATGTAAAGTTTCTTGTATTAATATTTAAATGAGCTTCGATTACAAAAATGCCCTCTTAGGGTCACTTGAAAGATGATACAGATACTACAATTGCCAATGCCCTCAATAGGGTAGGCACACTTATAGTGCTCCGTTGATTAGTCACAAACTGCCTTGGGGTTGAGCTAACCCCCTTCTCCATGATGTGGAAGGATTATGACATAGGCTCCTCTTGCACCTATCTCTCTATGAACAAGAAACAACAACACACGATTAAACATATTGATAGCCTCTCGTGATGAGGCCCATTAAGGAAATATGCATGTAAGTGCCATTAAACTAGTAAAACAAGAAAGCATAAAGAAAGACTTTAAACTATTCTGATTAAATCAAGAATTATACTACAACATGTAAGACATGAATAAGCAAATGATGCATGGATCAAATATCAAATTAGGAACAATAAAGCGCATAAAATATCCAATGTACTCCTACTTAATACAATGCATAAAATGACTAATTCCTACGGTCAGAGTTTCCCTAAAATGCAATTAAACCTATAAAAAGACTAACATGACTAATCTATGCGGTCAAAAGCAAAGTAAGTAAGGTGATCATTAACCTATTGCAAACCACAGCTGTGATGGGTGGTCTACACTATGAACCATGGCTGACAACCATGGTTTGACCTCTGATAGGTTTACCCTCAAAATTAAGGGCAGTGGGCTTGATCTCCTTGTCCAAATTGATGTTCAAGGGTCGCCTTTGTTGTCCTCTAACAGATTTGGTGGTCAAATCACTGTGAAGGGCCTTCGTTTGCCCGGATTTGTGTTTCTTGATCCTCCTAGGCACCTAGGGCATCCATGGCTAATTGGTCTTTAGATGGATAGCAAAGGGGCTCTCAAATGCATAAAGTTAGTATGCAATTTGATAGGGCTTCGTTGCTCTCTTGATCAATTAACTCTCGCTCGATAATTCGCCAACATTTCGCTATACAAATCATCTCTCTCCCTCCTCTCCTCATTTGGAGGGGGGTATTTATAGCATGCCCCTAGGGCTAGGGGTGGCTTCATGGAGAAGCCAAGACCAAGAAGGTTGGTTAGGATAGTTGGGATGGAAGCCTCTGGAATCTTCCATCCTCCAACTACCTCCTTCTAGATCTCTTGGTCGTTCCAACCGATTTGGCTTGGGGGAAGGCCTAACTGAACTCCAGTTAAGACCGCAGGTCATAGTTGTGGTCCAGACTATAGACCGTAGGTGTCAACCATGGTTTAGACTGGAGACCGCAGGTCTGGGCTATGGTTCAGACTACTTAGGCCAAAATGCCTAAATTGAGTGGTTAGAACCACTGCTCTATCTTGGAGTCTATCCAAGATCCTCCATATGGTTTTGTAGCATGTCCATATGAGTAGTCACCCTCGGCATGACGCATTTTAGGTGTCTACAGATGCCCCTTTTGAGATGCATTGTGAGATCGAACAACGCTGAGCAAAAATAGACCTCCTAAAATGATGTCGAAGGTTCTATGATGATCATTAGTCTGATCAACATTAGATGCCCCAGGTCCAGCAAAAGGATGCGCATCCTAGAATCATTGCTTCCAACTTGGGAAGGCTTACATTTGAAAAGTCTGCACTCGCCATCAGACGTTCGGGTAGCTTTGGTGCTACAATAGGAGTTAGGCCTATATAACCGAAGGATGAGAGCTACAAACAAAATTTCATATTTGCTATTTGCCCCAAGCAAAGGGGGAAGCTTATGATAGTTGTTAGCAATGATTCACAAGAACGAACGCAATTTTGACAAGATCAAGGGATCTACGATCTCTAGGATCTTCTGTTGATTTTGATTATGACATGAAATTATGACTACCCCCTCAAGCGACGAGTCGATGAGGGTAATGACAATGTATGAAGCGACGAAGTCGCTTGACCATAATGAATGATCCTGAACCACTTTAGATTTGAGCCTTTTAATACCTTGGCTAGGCCTAGTTCAGCTTATGATTGCAATGCTTAGTAGTATTTGCACATCTCTATCCCATGGAGCAGTCAAGCTATGATAGCCATCTTAGGGAGTCAAAATAATACAAATTCAAGAAGACTTGTGTTGAATCATATTGTCGATGATTTGCTGAAAGATGTCATAAAAGAAATGACAAGTTTACCCCAAATGTCCTTATGGTGATTTACTCATCTTGTCGGATTGCATGGATCGCAAGTCGCTGCAACCGCCAAGTTTATAGGATAAATCACTGAATACGAGGTGCATTTGGTTTTTCATTTTGTATTTTTTTTGTTTAATTTTGCATTTATTTGATTGATCCTGGTGCTTTTAACATCACCAAATTTGCAATTTTAATCATTGATTTTGAATTTTTATCCGATGGAAGTCAGTAATTTGTCTTTTTAGACCTTCCCACGGTGGGTTTTGAGTGCATTTATTGCTAGTTGCGGACCATGGGTATGGCCTATGGTTTACATTTCCAAATTTTGGGGACCATGGGTCAGACCTACGGGTGGAAAACCCTAGTTTCAGAACCGTAGGTGTCAGCTGCGGTCCACAGAGACTAGGAGGACCTATAAATTGAATTCCCATTTGAAATTTTTCATTATTTTCTTGCAACCACTAGCAAATTGAGAGCTCTGAGAGAGAGAACATTCCTTGATATGGAACACTGTCAAACTCGACCACATTTACACTCGTCTACCCTGATGGTGGATCCTGATCAGCCATCGACTAGCTAGGGGTAGGGTGCGGGCAAGGTAACTCAAAACCGAGACCTCACACTCAATATCAGTAAAATGAACCACACTAAGAAATGCAAAAATTTAACCTCATTAAACTGCTGGTAATGAACCCCACTAGTCTAGGTTAGCTTAGGATTTAATTTTTATGCTTTAGTGGTCTAGGAGGGTACCCAAAATGGGTGCCACTCCTAAACCATAGCTGGTAGCTACGGTTCCTAGTTGGCAAATTGGGAACCATAGGTTTCAGCTATGGTTCCCAATTTCCAAATTGGGGACCGCAAGTTGCAGTTGTGGTTCCCAATTTGCAAATTGGGGACCGCAAGTTGCAGTTGCGGTTTGCGATTGCTTGTTTTTTTTTTGTCTAATTAAGAAATTTTTAAATTTCTTTAGCTCTGCTTAGCTAGATTTAGCTTACATTATGTTTTTTGCTTTTTTAAAAGTTAACTTCTAGAGCGTGGGAGCCTGACCTGATGAAGACTCTCCATGAGGCCTTATCGGATGATGACCGAGCATGGTTTTGAGCCATCGGGTTCAGTTACATCATGGATCTACCCACCATTAGGGTAGATCAAGCCTATCTGACTACATTAGCCTGATGCTAGAATGCATGGACCAACACATTTCACCTTCCTCCCGATGAGATGACCATCACCCTAGAGGATGTCTACAGGATCTTTAGGATCCCTATCGATGGTGAGGCTATCATTTCCTCTACCTACATGACAAAGGATGCTATTTTTGATGCCATATTCGATGACCAGAGCATCGATGCATAGGATGATGCGGACCATGGAGGGGTGCACATCGGTGACTGGTATCGGGATGATGTCTTCTCTATTTGAGAGGCCCTCTTTATGCATCTCATCATGCAGATTGTCCTTCCAGACTCCTCGGGTGTGAGGATTCCCTAGAACATGCTAGCCCCTACTTGGAGGGTGCTTCAGAGCTCGATGGAGGAGCCACTACTATTAGCTTGGGGGAGCACCCTATTATGCCAGCTCTACAGGGAGCTATACCAGATCACAGAGCGTAGTCGTAAGGGCATCAACTATAGTATTTTGCTATAGATCTGGGGGTGGCAGCACATCCGGATCGAGCATCCTACAGAGCTACCACTATGCATCACCGCCATAGATGATGACCATCAGTGTTACGCCACATGCTAGCCTCATGCTGAGGAGGGTATCCATAGTAGAGCTCATGCTAGGAACACTGAGCACTACATTATTAAGTTTGCATCACTTGGGTCGGGGGACATTGTCTGGCGCCCCTACATGGATTGCCCTACATGGCCAGAGGCGGACGAGTGGCTACGATGGGCCCACCAAGATAGATGGCTTATCTGGCATAAGCTAGAGGTCTAAGAGTATCAGTTCTTCTCTCATGTCCTACGATAGTTTGGCATGGTGTAGGACATACCAGAGATGCCACTTAGGTACAGATGCCTAGCTCTAGAGAGGGATCTCCCATTGATAGTTCCTTCGACATTAGGAGATGCACCCGATGACTTCCAAGAGTCGGGGGTTGAGACAGTTGGGACCACGCTCGACTATGATGGGTGGTGGTCTCTATTCAGATGGCATGGGATAGGGCCTCTAGGCCGAGAGCCAGCTGAGGTAGAGGTAGAGGTAGATCCTGATGGGCGTAGGGTGCGCCAGCGTACTAAGGGTGGTTGGGGTGCAGAGGCCACTACTGAGGATATGCCAAAGATCGACCCTAAGGAGGATGCTCTAGAGGAGGGTGAGGTCCCTCCTGACAGTGTAGAGGGATGACTGCTGGCTCAGGTTGCTGACTTGTAGAGTCAGATTGGGCGATTTCACACCCAGTAGCTCGAGAGAGATACTACCATCACCACTCTAGAGGTGAAGGTGTCTGATAGGGAGCGACGCCTGACTGAGGTGCAGGGCTAGGTACAGGAGCTCACGACTCGAGCTACCGATGTAGAGGCCCAGGTGTAGAGACTATAGACTGCCCTAGAGTTAGCACAGGCACAGCGGACTACAGTAGAGGTAGAGCGGGATCTTGCACGAGTAGCGAGGGGGGCTATGCCACCTCCTCAGGCTACTATGGGGCCTCCTATAGCACCAGTAGTAGGTGTAGTAGCTACATAGGATCCGACTACTAAGGTGGCATGACTACACGGTATGGTCATGAGGACCAATGAGATGCATGCAGCCCGGCTTGCTCGTATTGATCAGCTAGTCGGTTACATAGAGATGCATGGGCTACAGGTTCCTGAGGATCCTTTTGCATCAGAGTCTCAGTGTACCAGGTCTAGGACCTCAGGGTAGTCGACAACGAGCTCGAGTCACAGGACTCACAGGACTGAGAGGATGCACAAGTCCTCTAGTACACACACGATGAGGTCGTAGGCCAGGACTAGAGATCCAGGGCAGACATCAGGGGCCTCCAATCAGAGGACTAGCCTACTATAGTTACCAGTTTCCCATGTGCTAGGTGCATTAGGCTTTGGAGGTAGGCAGGATCCATAGCAGGATCCACCATAGGTGCCAGGTCAGCCAGGAGAGTAGGCTCTAGAGCACAGTGCGGAGGGAGGCGGCGAGAGCTCCAGTACAGGGGGAGCAACCTAGATCCGAGCTATAGCAGCTACAGACTACAATTTTGATATACTATTTTGTGTGTAAGGTCGAGGACCTACACAGTTGTAGCCTACGGGCATTTTGTACTCCCTATGTACTCTTTTGGACACACATATATATATGATATGATCTTTCATAGCTCATTATGTGTACATGTTTATTTATTATTTTGATTTTATGTTTATTTGATGCACATGGATGCAAGGCTTATGTAAATGCTATGTTTATATGATGCGATGTATGGATGTCATGCACTAGATAGCTATTCTACTTTATGATGATGATATGCAGTGACCTAGATGATTAGATGTGCGATATATGATGTATGTAGATGGATGCGATGTTTATTTTTAACCGCATATTTATTTTTGCTTTGTGGGCATGCATTTATTTTATGCAGTTTATGGTATGCTATGCAATGTATGGTAATGCATTATGTACAAAATCATAATCTAATGGAAATGAACCTGTATGCTTTAATCACTTAAAACATAAGGAATGAATGTAAACTGTGTATATCAATTTTTAAAATATGACCCCACAGAATGTATAACAATCATGCAAACTAATTGATAATTCTCATTACAAGAACTTAATCAATTAATCACCCATATATGAAATGCAGTGAAATGGATTGGTATAATGCTAATGAATGATTATGTCATTTTGTATATTTCTTCTTTGCTGCACTATATAGTCAGTGGTCGTCTAAACATCATTTTTGATATTCATGCGGTATCTATCCTATATATTTGATTGTGCTTTGTAAAATGCATTCTGATGAATGAATGACTCATATTTCTGAAGTCTAATGATATTTGGTATCTTGTTGCTATTGGAGCACCTTTTGGGGTTTTCCTTGAGACTCAAACACCCTAGTAGATTTCTCCAAAAATCACATACTAACTGTACAAGGCTTATATTGGACAAGGCTTTTGCCATGATAGACCCAACTATTCATTATCCCTATGTGTGCATGTGAGTATTTTTAGATAGATCGTAAGCATACCCCGTATGTCAGTCGGGACTCTTTCAACCCATATGTGAGATAAGGTTCCTCATACGATCGTACCATCCTTGTTTCAACTTTGATTAGACTTATACAACTAGACAATCCTAGGTAGCTAGAGCTAGCTCATCTTGCAAATTGATCAGGGCTACCCCTCCAAATGTAGGTGGGACTCTTTCAACCCATTGCTATGTTTGGGGATCACCCAATAGAACTACCCCTCTGATTGTAGGTGGGACTCTTCCAACCCATTGCTGTGATCGGGGATCACTCTATGGCTTTCAAAAGGTGGACAATCCAGGGATTCAAGTTCTCACCCTTCTTACTTGCTCATGTGTAGTGATAAAAATCACTGTTAGTCCACGTGTTACCATTTTCTTTGAGCAAGGGATTTTTATAGTGCTTTTGATTCACTATGTCACTTTACATTTTGAACTTGAAATTTGTACTTTTGCACTTTGTAACTTGGGATTTAACTTTTGTGACTTTGGGATTTATAGGGGAAATTCTTGTCCTTTTGCCAAAGTACACCTTTCTAGACCGACTATTTGCAAGATAAGCAGGTCGTGAAACCCATCTCTCTAGATACCTAAGACTGCTTTCGTAGCTTTCATCCTCTCTCGTCTTAGCAGGATTTTATATTGTTTTGCTTAGTGATGGGATTCCGATATGTTGAAGCACTATCCCAACTAATGACCTTGTCTATAACAGCAAAGCAAGCTTTCTACAATATCTGAAGAACCCACTAGGTATGGCTGAGTGATGGGAAAACTTAATATACATACATATTTCTCCGCAAAAGGTATCGCGTATGAATGCAATGAATTATGATAAATGCAAGGGTGCATGATTGACATACAAACGTGTGATCATTTGTAAAATTTTGATAGACGCATTACACTCTACTGTGGAATGCAACGGATGACAAATGCCTAAATGCAATATGATGATGTGAATGCATGTGTGAATGCAAATGAAAATGCAAGATGCAAATGCAAATGTTTTTGGATTTCAAGCTTTACCAATTTTTTTTTGGACTTTTATATATTTTTCTTGATTTTTATAGATTTTTGAGCTTTCATATTTGACCAAACGATGAGTACATGTCCTTGGAGCTTTTGAGGATGACCAAATGGCGAGGAACTACCTTTGGAGCTTTTACTTGACCAAGCTACTCAATAGAGAGCTTGGGGTATTTTG
Source organism: Wollemia nobilis (assembly GCA_028583015.1). Taxonomy (NCBI): domain Eukaryota; kingdom Viridiplantae; phylum Streptophyta; class Pinopsida; order Araucariales; family Araucariaceae; genus Wollemia; species Wollemia nobilis. Next base: position 1,931,239 of record JAQPPZ010005611.1, read on the forward strand.
GGATGACCGAGCGGTTGAGACAAAACCCTCGGAGCTTTTGGGTTGACCAAAGGCTTACAGATGCCTTTGGTGCCTTTACTTGACCAAGCTTCTTAATCAGAGAGCTTGGGGCATTTTGGGATGACCGAGCGGTTGAGACAAAACCCTCAGAGCTTTTGGGTTGACCAAAGGCTTACAGATGCCTTTGGTGCCTTTACTTGACCAAGCTTCTTAATCAGAGAGCTTGGGGCCTTTTGGGATGACCGAGTGGTTGAGACAAACCTCGAGCTTTTGGGTTGACCAAAGGCTTACAGATGCCTTTGGTGCCTTTACTTGACCAAGCTTCTTAATCAGAGAGCTTGGGGCCTTTTGGGATGACCGAGCGGTTTGAGACAAACCCTCGAAGCTTTTGGGTTGACCAAAGGGCTTACAGATGCCTTTGGTGCCTTTACTTGACTCTCAAGCATAGAATGCCTTAATATGGATGATATTGAGAGGCTCAAGCTCTTCCACACCCTCTAGCGACGTTAGGCGATAGGTACCTGGACCAATATTTTTAGATATGATGTAAGGCCCTAGCCAGTTAGCCATAAATTTGTCTCGCATGTCAGGTGGAAAATTCGAGTTCTATTGGTTCTCTTTCAGCACAAGATCCCCAACTTCAAAGTCTCTCTGGTGGACTTTGATATTGTAAGCTCATTTTAATCACTCCTGATAAACATGGAGATGCTCGAGGGCATTCACACGACGTTCATCGAGCAACGTCAATTGATCGAGGTGAGCTTGGCATGCGGTGTCATCATCGATGAACTCTTTCAATGCGATGCACAGCGTTGGAATTTCCAACTCTAAGGGCATAATGGCCTCAGTGCCATATACTAGTGAAAATGGTGTTGCCCCAATGGGCATTCGAATGCTAGTCCTGTAAGCCCATAATGCAAGGGGTAGCTGTATATGCCAATCCTTGTGGTGTTCTTGCATTGTATTTTTCAAGATGGCTACCACAGTCTTGTTTGAGGCCTCAGCTTTCCCGTTTGCTTGCGGATAATATGGAGTTGCAAAACTATGTTTAATGCGGTATTTAGACGTTAAAGCCCACATAGTTTTGTTCTTAAAAGAAGTTCCATTATCTAAAATTATTTTGGATGGTATCCCAAAATGACATATGATATGCTCGAGAATAAATTCTGCGATGCGAGCTCCAGTGGTCATTGTAAGGGGAATGGCTTCCACCCACTTTGTAAAATACTTAGTAGCCATGATAATGAATGTATGTCGGCCTGATGATGGAGGAGAAATCTTGCCAATAAGATCTAGTCCCCACTGAGCAAATGGCCAAGCCGCCTGAATGGGTTGTAAGGCCTATGATGGCAAGTGCGTAAGATTAGCATGATGCTGACATTTAACACATTTCTTGACATACACATTGCAATCCTTCTCCATAGTGGGCCAATAATAACCCATGCGAAGGATGCATTTGATGATAGCCATGCCGCTGAAATGGCCACCGCACGTACCATCGTGCGCTTCTAAAATTGCCCAAGATGACTCTTGGGGCTCAAGACATCGAAGGAGAACTCCTTCATAGTTGCATCGGTACAAAATATCTCCTATCAAGACATACTTAGTCACTTTCTATTTGAATGTGCATCTTACGGCATGTGACAATCCCTCTGGGATCATACCAAGTTTTAGGAAGTCTTGGATTTGCAACATCCAACTTTGACAAGCCTCAACTTTGACTGCTAAGATGACCTGCTCCCCCTACATATTTAACTTTGCAAATGTAGACTAGGAAACAACCTTGTGGTGAATGGTAGTACCACTCCTCGTAGGACTCTAAGAAGTCAATGACTCCCAGGGTGCCTGCTTAAGAAAGTATTCTGCTCTATGGAACCAATCAGTTGTTGGTTCCACGACAATCATGTTGACTGACTCTTTGTTATCAAAGGTTGCACGCTCCGCTGCTGGGTGTGAGAGTGTTCTAACATGGATGGTAGTAAAATCGGCAGATGGATTTTGAGGGATCAAGGACCCCAAATATGCCATGGTGTCTATGAACCTATTTGATGAATGAGGGATTGCCTCGATGTCATACCATTCAAATTTAGCTAGATAAGTGGCAACAAGATCTTTGTAGGCTTTCAGTATGGGACATCGACACTGAAAGAGCCCCTTAACCTGGTTAACTATGAGCAAAGAATCACCAAAAATGTTCAATATTTTAATACCCATGGCGATGGCTATGTGGAGGCCCAAAAGTAGGGCTTCGTACTCAGCATTATTGTTGGTGCATGAAAAGTCTAACTTGAATGACAAGGGCATTGGAGCTCCTTGTGGCATGAAAAACACTATTCCTGCACCACCCCCTTGCTCACACTTTGAACCGTCGAAGAACAATGTCATATCAGCATTATTCTCTGGTTCCTCGGGTTCGAGAGCTTCAGATATTACGAAGACCGCATCATATGGAAGCTCAATGGTTAGAGGCCTACTATTGGACAGTGGTGCCTCAACTAGTTGATCAGCTATGACTTGTCCCTTGATGGAATTTTGGCTGATGAATTGCAAATCAAATTCTGTCAATAGCATGATCCACTTTGTAGTACGTGTGTTATGATATGTCTTGCTCATCATATACTGCAAAGGATTATGTTTTGATATAACATATGTTGTATGACTTAGCATGTAATGCCATAATTTCTTGGTAGCGAACACCACTGCTAAACAAAGCTTCTCAACATATGCATATCCTAACTCATAACTCACCAAGGTGCGACTGATGTAATATACGACTTGCTCTTTGCCTTGCACATTCTTTTGGGCTAACATGGTCCCTAATGCAAAGTTGGTTGCCGATATATATAGCAAAAAAGGCACATCTGGCCTTGGTGGAGCTAATACTTGCGGTGTTGCTAGGTATTGCTTAATCTCAACAAAGGCTGCTTGGCAGTCCTCGTCCCAATCAAATGGGACCCCCTTGTGTAGTAGTCGATTCATGGGTCAACATTTATTCGATAATTGAGTGATGAATCGCTTTATGGATGCTACTTTGCCCTAAAGGCTTCTTAGTTCTTTGATATTAGTGGGAGGATGCATCTCTAGAATAGCCTTGACCTTTTTTGGGTCTACTTCGATGCCTCATTTAGAAATGATGAATCCCAAGAGTTTACCTGAAGTTACGCCAAATACACACTTCTTAGGATTCAACCTGACATTATGCTCTATCAGGCGATCGAAGACCTTCCTTAAGACCTCTGCATGCTCTGCTCGTAGCAACGACTTAGCTAGTAAGTCATCGATATAATCTTCTAAGATTTTATGCATGTAGTCATGAAAGATATATGTCATTGCCCGTTGATATGTGGCACCAACATTTTTAAGACCGAATGGCATAACTTTGTAGCAAAATGTCCCCCATGGCGTTATAAACATGGTTTTATGCTGATCTTCAGGTTTAATCCGAATCTGATTGTATCCAGAAAAACCATCCATAAGGGAGAGCATTTCGTGACCTACAGTAGCGTCTACCAGAGCATCGATATTTGGCAATGGAAATGAATCTTTGGGTGTTGCCTTATTGAGATCTCTAAAATCCATACAAATATGGACCCTTCCATCTGGCTTTCCTACGGGCACCATATTGGACACCCATTCTGGATAGTTGATGGAGATGACGAACTCTACGTCCAACAACTTTTGCAACTCGTCTTTCACCATTAAGGCTACTATTGGATGCATTTTTTTGAGTTTTTGCTTGACTAGCTTCTTCGATAGATCTAGCGAAAGGTTATGAGTAACCAATTTTGGATCTAGACCCGACATGTCTTTGTAAGTCCAAGCAAAGAGATCAGGTCTCTCTTTCAGTAGAGGGATGATGCTATCGTGCTCATCCGAGTGAGACTCTCTCCAAATCTAACCTTCTTTGGATTGGTGGGATCTTTACTGATATCCACATTGAAGGTTTTCTATACTAATATATGTGATCCCTCCTCAAGTTGGTGAGGTGTAGGAATCATATGGATGTCATCAACCGGGTTCACATGTTCCTCACGGGAAGCACCATCAGTATGAAAAACATCATAAGCACAACCTAGCACAAAATGAAATGGTTGCAACATTTCTTCATTAGGTAAGAAATATTTAGGCTGAACCAATGAGTCAGCATGATCCCAATCGATAGCATCCATATTTAGATGCAATGATTTGGATAGATCTACTAGATTATGGAGTGGAGTGGTCAAATCAATGAATACCATATTGATGGAATGGAATTGATCTTTAAAACCACATAGATAAAAATCTATCTCTGAAGCATAGCTTTTGTACCCAAGATCTGGTTTGAATGGTACAAATAATGAGGTTTGAGCAGATCATCATGATCTTATACCTGTAACCTTAACCCGAATCTATCAGTAGCTAACTGATAATGAGGTTCAAGCATATTCCTACGTCCTTGTTCAAAAATACCAAGGCCATGTCCATGCCAATGATACGACTCAAAAATGTGCATGGCATATTTTGGGTTGGATAGATAGCGCACATTCATAGCGAATGGCTCGTCATCATCCTCATCTTTGGACATTCTGGTGGGCGTTTGATCTAACCCTACATAGATGAAGTTTTTTGGTTGAGTGGCTCACCCAACGACACTACAGATCCAATCAAAAATTGATGGGCATGTGGTCGGCCCATCTCTTATGCAATTTTTAGGATAGGTCCAAAAGTAACATTTTGTACAAGATACTCATCCAACCCTGTGCTAGCCAGATGAACGGTCACCTATGGTGTAGATGACCCTGCTGAAGATGTAGGTGAAGCAGGCTGAGGTGCCTCCTTGGCTTGTCTTGAGGTTATTCCACATCCATGGGAGTGGGAGTCTCATTGGCGACTGGTCCGGGCATATGATTTTCTACTTTCTCGCCTAATTTCACCTTTAGCTTCTCAACTTGCTGATGCATTGATGATGCAATCAGTTTTAGAGAAGTTGCAGTCATATGCTCAGATCTATGTGACATAGATGTCGATGGTTGAGCACGAGCTTCTGGTTTACCTATTGGAATCTTAATCGATGAAACAAGTTGGATATCCAAGTGCGTCGATGGGAGTACAAAACCCCTAGGCAAATCTGCTAGGTTCATGAACTTGAATGGTTCTTCATCCGAGGACACTACGTGAACCTATCCCTCGTGAATGTACTTCACGCATTGATGCAAGATAGAGGGGATGCAATGCATTTCATGAATCCAAGGCCTTCCAAGTAGAATGTTGTACTGCATGGCACCCTCTATCACATGACACATCACAGAGATGGTCTTGAGTCCCACCTAAATAGGTAGAACAATTGTACCAACCATCGAGCATAGTGCATCGTTAAATGCTCTCAATGTAAAGGTGGTAGGCACAATGTGTGATTTGGGTAACTTGAGATGGCTCAGTGCCTTGGTCATAATTATATTGATCGAGGACCCCGTGTCGATCAAGACCCTTTTGAAAGGCATGTGGTTAACACACATGATAATATGTAGTAGTGGGTCAACCGTAATAGTAGGAACCATCTTCACTTCATGATCATAAAATTGTATCGTGGGTTCTCTGACACTATTGTACATGTCCCACAAAATTTGTAAATGCATGCACATCTTGGGACTGTACCTCAATGGACCTCGAAATGTCCATAAGAGTCTCCTTGTGTCTAGGGGACTACCTGAATAAGCTCATATATTGACAACTTCATAGGAGTTATCTGCAGGTTCTGAACTAACCTGCTCCTTATGGTCACCACCGGTCTAGCTGGTGGGCCTAGAATGTTCTAAGCTGGCCGTTGATCCGATGTAGCTTGTACTCTAATGGGAGCACGAGGTTGATTCAGTTGATCATACCTCCTATGTCTAGTAACAACATTGACCATGCCTATGAACCCCTAGGTAGGTGGTTCGATTCTCACTTGATTGACCTGGCCGGTGTTGTTACGAGGTGCCTCATGATTAGGTAGTGGATTCTTGAAAATCCCCATGTTTCTATTGTCGGGCACCTATGGATTGCTTGGTACGACAAGCTCTCCTTTTTCTATCATGTTCTACAGGATGTGTTTGAAGGACCAACATGTCTCAATATCATGGCCTTTCGCTCTATGGAATATGCAGAACAGATCATCTTGATGCCACTTTGACTTTGGCACATTCGGATCTACTAATTTGACCTCGGGCAATCGTATGGCCTTGGCCTCGCATAGTTGATGGAAAATCAAAGTCATCGATTCCGTCAGGGGTGTGAACTGGAGAGGTGGGTGCTCTTCTCTATTTTTTCCCTTGTAGTTGTTCTTGTGTGTCTCATAATGTGCAGGAGGAGGTTGAGCCTGATAATTAGGCTTTTGATGTCCCTTGTCCTCTCCTCCAAGATTTAGTACTACTTGATTTACGTGGGCCTGCTTGCCTTGTTGCTTTGTAGTACTCTTTTTAAACCCCTCTTTCTTGGTCTTGAGCTTCAAGTTGCCTTCTTGCAACTTGATGTCCTCGATAACCCTGGCTTACGCCACAACTTCCTCGAATGTAGGGTACTGTTGTAGCTATAATAGTAGAGATATGTGCTTGGCATAACTCTTTGTAAACATTCGGGTCAATTCAGCCATAGGAATAGGGAATGGTAGATTTGCCATTATTCTATGCCATCTCTTTCCATATTGCTCGATGGGCTCATCGTTGCACTGAGCTAGCATAGCAAAATCAAAAAGGTTGGCCTGTTTCTTGATGCCAAATGAATAACGTTCAAGAAATGCATCGACCAACTGCTCGAAACTAGTAATACTATATTTCTTCAGCTGGTTGAACCACTCTCGAGTCGGGCCAAAAAGTGTCATAATGAAAGTGCACAACAACAAGGCATCCTGACTCTCTATCTGGAAACAAGCATCTAGAAAACTCGTGACATGCTCTTGGGCATCCTCATCACCCTTGAATTTTTCTAACCTGGGCATATCAAAATGCTTTGGATATGGAGGCATAGGCATCGAGGGGTCTAGAGGTTCATTGTGTATCTTCCTTAGTGTTAGATTTTGCATAGCCGCACCCTGCCTCTCTATTGCTTTGACCTTGTTAGAAAAACCCTTGTACGCCTTAGAATACAAAAGGTCCTCCTCCCTAAGCTGACATGGAGGTGGTCTAGGAGGTAATGTCTTCTTTGGGGGAGGTGGAGGACATGGCTCTTCCTCCTCCTCAACTCGATAACTCTCAGGATACCCTTGATCGTATTCGTCTACATCTACATGTTCATGCTACCTCTGTCTAAGATCATTGAGTGATGGTAGTCACTCCCTCTGTTGGGCACTAACATGAGTATGAGCATCTCTGTGCTCCTCATGCATATCGGCTAGGGACACAGCCCTCCTATGCACACACTCTCTATGCTCCTCATGAGGGTATAGGCCAGCCCTGGCTAGCCGATCCTCCTACTCTTTGCACTCCTAAGCTAAAATACACTCCTCGTGCATGCGCTGCTCATATAATATCTTTCGTAGGAGCATTTGTGCTTGAATATTTTCATCTTCAATATGCTACCTCTCTAGGCGAGCATCATCCAATTGATCTTGGAGGAGTTGACATCTTTGCTCAGACACCAGTCTATGTGATCTATCGATCTGGTCGATCGTGGGAGGCCTCTGATGTGTGTGCTCTGTGTGAGCTACCTTATGGGTTTTGTACCCATCATACAAATGTGTGGATGGTGGACATGTGACATGAGGGTGCTTAGAAGCCTCTCCATGCTCTCTAGTGATCTTGATACAACTATCGCTATGCTCACTTGGAGCACGAGTGGGTGGAGCTATAGGCTTGCAGCCTAGCTGCTCAAGAACACTACCTAGACCATCTAACTATCTAGACCTCCACCGCTCATGTGGTGGTGTTCCATTAGCTCCCACCTTTGATATATCAATGGTGATCTTGCATGGTGAGCCATGCACGGGAGTATGGGTGGACCTATGCTCAAAAACAAGACTATCCTCTTGCCCCTGAATGGGTGGATCTCTGGTCCATCTATACTCAGAATGTGAAGGGTTAGAACCTCCTATGGACCTAGTACATATGGGAACCAACTTGGTCCCCTACACAACATATTCCTTGGCCGATCCCATGGATACGCATGCAATGTGGTCTCGGTAATGGCTTTGGAGTAGAGCATCCTCATGCTGAGAAGCTCCATGCTTAGTCCTGTGCCTAGAGGAGTGTACTGAAGCTCCTCTATTGGGGGTCCGCTCAACGGGATCTCCCCATGTCGAGTTGTCACCTCTAATGCTCACCGAACGTCATTCGGTTCGCTCATGTGTATGAGGACTCGACACATGTTGTTGTGAACCAGTTGGGGGTTGATCATGGGCATTGGTCCTAGACCTTTGCTGATCACCCCGTGTGTTCACCATCTATGTACCTAACGTCTATATGTGTTTTATTATGCAAATAAAGTATACAAATGATGATTATCTCCTTTTAAATTTTTATTGTGAGCCCTAAACTGTTTGATGTTGTTTTTAGATGTGTTGTATCAATGTTAGAAACTCTCATATGTTTTGAAATATTGTTGGATTTTAAACTCAGTTAAATTGGCTTTCACCTATATACCCGTAGCTTGACAACTTGGCGATGAAACCCAAGTCACGTAAACCAACCTATAATGTGTGGAAGTGAAGCCCACACATGGTCAGGGGGCACAGGTCCTCCCAATTCCTCACCCATTTTCCCCCAATCAGCATCATACCCTCTAAAGAGGAGTATATGCAAATTTTTTAGGGTACGAAAGGATCTTGGACCCGGTATGGTCTAGTAACACAGGGTACATGGGATTTGGGCCAACGGATGGAAGTCATGCCCACCATCGTTGAACCCTACTAGTGGTTGGATATGAAGCCCAACTCACTAGCGTTTAAGTGCCAGGTGGTGTGTGTGGTTCCTTTTATTTTGCAAAAATGACAAATGCATCAAAGAGCATAATGATCATTCCTACATGATGTGCATGAACAGAAAGGAACATTTCAAATTTAGAAAAAATGCATGCTAATGCCCTATATGATATTTTGATGATGCAATTACAATGACATGGCCACTGATTGGGCCTCAAGCATGCAAACGACACACAATATCTATCAAGGTCATTGTATTTAGGGGCAAACTGCACTCAGAGGTCCGCTATTCCCAACAATGCCTCTCTAATGAATGGAAAATGGAAACAAACTAAGATTTGTTCATTGACCCCTTTTTTTATTTGAGTTCCTAGTTTGCAATGGTTCGACACTTTCTGGAAAGATACAGAGCAGAAAATTCAACATAGAGGGTGAAATTGGGACCTACCTCAGCTCCTGCTCTACTGCCCACTGAGTTTCTTATTGTCTACCTTTTCCTCTGTGAACTGTAGGTCCGATCTACGGGCTGTAGTGGTGACCATAGGTTATAGCCATGGGCCAAAAAATAATCGTAGCTGAAAGCTATGGTTAGCACTTGAGATAAGAAATAGCCAAGAAAAGTCAGAATTCAGGGCTAAAATTGTGGGGTTCCATCATGATCACCATCTGACATAACCACGAAGTGCATGCCTAGCTATCGTATTGATCTATACCATCATAAAAGCATAAAGATCCACACAAGTACATAAATTGAACAAAGAAATCCAACGTATGTAAATTTTCTTGTATTAATATTTAAATGAGCTTTGATTACAAAAATGCCCTCTTAGGGTCACTTGAAATATGATACAGATACTACAATTTCCAATGCCCTCAATAGGGTAGGTGCACTTATAGTGCTCTGTTGATTAGTCACAAACTGCCTTGGGGTTGAGCTAACCCCCTTCTCCGTGATGTGGAAGGATTATGACATAGGCTCCTCTTGCACCTGTCTCTCTACGAACAAGAAACAACAACACATGATTAAACAGATTGATAGCCTCTCGTGATGAGGCCCGTTAAGGAAATATGCATGTAAGTGCCATTAAACTAGTAAAACAAGAAAGCATAAAGAAAGACTTTAAACTATTCTGATTAAATCAAGAATTATACTACAACATGTAAGACATGAATAAGCAAATGATGCATGGATCAAATATCAAATTAGGAACAATAAAGCGCATAAAATATCCAATTTACTCCTACTTAATACAATGCATAAAATGGCTAATTCCTATGGTCAGATTTTCCCTAAATTGCAATTAAACCTATAAAAAGACTAGCATGACTAATCTATGTGATCAAAAGTAAAGTAAGTTAGGTGATCATTAACCTGTTGCAAACCATAGTTGTGATGGGTGGTCTACACTATGAACCGCGGCTGACAACCACGGTTTGACCTCTGATAGGTTTACCCTCAAAATTAAGGGTAGTGGGCTTGATCTCCTTGTCCAAATTGATGTTCAAGGGTCACCTTTGTTGTCCTCTGATAGATTTTGCCATAAAATCATTGTGAAGGTCCTTCATTTGCCTAGATTTGTGTTTCTTGATCCTCCTAGGCACCTAGGACATCCATGGCTAATTGGTCTTTAGATGGATAGCAAAGGGGCTCTCAAATGCACAAATTCAGTATGCAATTTGACAAGGCTTCGTTACTCTCTTGATCAATTAACTCTCACTCGATAATTTGCCAACATTTCACTATACAAATCATCTCTCCCCCTCCTCTCCTAATTTTGAGGGGGGTATTTATTGCATGCCCCTAGGGCTAGGGGTGGCTTCATGGAGAAGCCAAGACCAAGAAGGTTGGTTAGGACACTTGGGATGGAAGCCTCTAGAATCTTCCATCCTCCAACTACCTCCTTCTAGATCTCTTGGCCATTCCAACCGATTTGGCTCAGGAGGAAGGCCTAACTAAACTCTATTTAAGACTGTAGGTCACATTTGCGGTCCAGACTGTAGACTATAGGTGTCAACCATGGTTTAGACTGGAGACCACAGGTGTAGGCTGTGGTTTAGACTACTTAGGCCAAAATGCCTAAATTGAGTGGTTAGAACCACTACTCTATCTTGGAGTCTGTCCAAGATCCTCCATATGGTTTTGTAGCATGTCCATATGAGTAGTCACCCTCGACATGACGCATTTTAGGTGTCTACAATTTCATACTATTGTAGTTGCAATAGTAATGATATGTACTTAGCGCAACTATTAGTAAGGGTGAGCTTAGTAGTGGGAATAGAAAATGGTAGTTTTACCATTACTTTTCTCCATCTCTTCCCATAGTCCAAGATGGGCTCATCATCGTATTGCTTTAGGTTTGCAAAGTTATAAAATCTTGCTTTCTTCTTGATGCCAAAAAGAAAGTGGTCAAGGAATGCATTCACCAGCTGCTCAAAATTGATGATGCTGTGCTTAGGTAGTTGATTGAACCATTCAGTTGTTGTGCCTGATAATGTTATTATAAATATTATTAGCATCGGGGCATCATTATGTTCAAGGTGGAAGTACACATTCATTAAATTGGTGACATGCTCTTATGTTTCTCCCTCTCCTTTAAATTTATCTAACCTAGGCATCTTAAAGTGCCTAGGGTAAGCAAGACTCAGTATCAAATGGTACAAAGGCTGATTGTGTATCTTGCTCAGGGTTGGCTTCTACCCAACCACATATTATTTCTTGAGAGACTTGACTCTATCAATGAGTGTTGTGTATTCCTTTAAATAAATTATCTCTTGTTCCTGAAGGTTTACTCATGGTGTTTAGGGAGGTAACCCTGCATCTACCCAATTTGGATGTCTATCTTCATCTTCCATGACTACGAATGAAGTCTTAGGATATATCTACTCCTGACCCTCAATCTCTACCTGTATTTGATCATGTTGTGCCTATTATAGATCTAGGCATTACTAATGCTTTGAAGCATGATGTGATGTGTAATGAGTGCGCTCATATCCTTATTTAGTGTGTCTCTTGTGCATAGAAACAACATGTCTATCAGGTTGATGGTACTCACTGTCCATATGTAAGTTGGCTTAAGCCAACATGTTTGCTTGTTCTTCATTCTCTATTTGTTCCTCTCTCAAGCACTACTCATTTAGGTAAAAATTCCTTTTTATCCATGCTTCCTCTTGTTTGAGTATGTATAAACACTCTTGATCTATGTACAAGGCTTCCTTTAACCTACGTACATGGTTGTATTGATCTACAACTGAAGTTCCATGACTCTATAACTCTGTATGAGGAGTCCTAATGGAGATATCCATTTGAGAGGCTTCTTCTATGATTTTGCACTTGTCTATTAGGGAAACATGGTCTATGTAAGCTGACATATATTCCGTACCCCCATGATTGGAGGTAGTGTGCATGCTATGGGGGTACTTTGAGGCTTTACCCAACTCATTAGTGTGTCTAGTTGTTTGATAGCTACTTAACTTCTTGAAATGGAATGTGCAGTAGCATTGCTTATCTGATTTGATCTTGGGTAAACCCAATACTGACTTCATAGGGCTATCATCCCATATTCAGGGAGGCTAGGAGTTGTTGTGGATCTGTGACTGGACACATATCTTGTGTCTTACCCCTTAGTGGGCTGATATAACCTAAGTCTATTATGTGAATATTGGGGCCTTGAAGCCCTCTCATGCCTATCATGAGAGGAACCTAAAAATGGTTCTCTTGTTGGGGTTTCTCAAGGAGTAACCCCACGGGTCGAGTTATCACCCCTAAGGCTCATTGAACTTTGTTTAGTGACATTGTGTGTGGGTGGCTCAACATTATCATGATTCTAATTGTGATTGTGTGGAGTGTCAGTTTCTACCTCAGTGTTGGACCAAGGGTGGTTTCTCCATGTGAAGACCATGGCAATTTTGAATTATTTTTATGTAGATTTTAGAAAACACAAACAAATCAGACAAGTGTTTATCTCTTTTAAATTTTCTTGGTGTTCCTATAATTGGTCTTGTGTGTTTTAGATTTTTTGAATACTACAATCTGACTCTCATCATGTTTTGTATTTTTTTGATGATATACTTAGATTGTTTAAGTGTATTTTACCTGTATGCTTATACCTCGACAATCGGTAATGAAAGTCATGATCATGTAAACCCACCAAAGTGTGGATATGAAACCCAAATCCGATCAGGGAGCATAGGTCCTACCAATCCTCACCCAGTATTCACTTGGTCAGTGTCATACCCTCTGAAGAGAAGTATATGCAAATTTTCCAAGATACATTGGATCTTGGAGCTAGTGGTCGATAGAACAAGTTCATGGGATTTGATCCAATGGGTGGAGATGAAAACCACCATCATTATACTCTACTAGTGGTTGGTTATGAAGTCCAACTCACTAGAATTTAGATGATTCATGGTGTGTGATAGTTCCTTTTAAATTTTACATAAATAAAAATATGTAGCATGAAGCACTCATGCTCTTTCCTATATGCCTAAAAATAAATGTTTCATTTTCAAAAAAATGCACATATAAATGATTACATGATTTTTAGAGAATGCATTGTCACTTTATGAAGAAATGGCCTCGATTTGGGCCCCAAGAAAGCAATATACAAGAAAACCTGTACCGATACTATGGATGATTTAAAATCAGAAGTCATTGTTCCTAATAGTGGCTAGTAGAAAACTTAAGAAAAATATGCATTTTAAGTTTAATTTTTCTATGTTGTCTAATTAAAATTAATTTTCCCTACTGCACTCTAGAAATAAATCATAGAAAAAGAGCTAAAAAATTATAGATAACTCCATCGACCTGTAATCCAAGTCTATTGAGGCATATACTATCCTCTGTTGTAATTTTTCTACTGGCTGCTGTTGCTCAGAGCGACCGTAATAGCTCATTGTCTTCAAAAGTGGCCAAGATCTATTGGTCACTGTCAACCATAGTGCCTGCACCTACACATAGAAAAACTTAATAAATCAGACAAAAACATAAAAAAAATAAAACTAGGTGGGGGTCCCATCGTGATCACCATTTTTACGATCCCAGGAAGAAAACACCTAATCTATTTGCAGCATAACAACTAGCATAAAACTATGAAAGCATGAAAGACAAAAGAATTAACAAAACATGAGATATCTTTTCATTAATTCACATTGAAATTTGATTACAAACAGGTCCCTCTTAGGGATATCAAACTCTTGATACAATTATTACAAATTGTGAAATGAAATAGCCCCTAAATGGTGATGGTGTACTTCGTAGGCCTCTTGGAGTTGACATGAATTTGTTCAAGAGCTTACAGATTCCTTCTTATCACTTACTTGGAGGGATTTTATGCTAAAGATACTTTGAATTAGTCCAGGACCTACAATCTATGTACAAGAAATAATAGAGAATAATTAGTAGCATATGCGGCCTCTCATGATGAGGCTTTCTTTAAATATCTGCATAAAATGACATAGAGACATGATGAAAGCATAAAAATGTAAATATAAGTAGATATGCATTAATAACTTGGAAAAAACCATACATATGTAGTGGAAAAGATAGATCTATGATAATATAATCTAATAAAGTAAACAATGATAAGAAATCTATGCTAAAAAATTAGAAAATTATGACTCAAACCCTAGGCTGGGCCTGCAGGCCGCTATTGAAGATAGTGATAGTAAACTAAAACTTTCTACCTCATGAACCAGGGGGTTGCAAAAATCAATCCTTCATACGAATTGATGTTCAAGGGTTACCTTTGTGTCCAGATATGGATTGGTAGTGAAGCTCATGTGGAACTAAATGCTTGAATGGTGCGTTGTCATTACTCAATTGAACAACATTACTCTTCAAAGGGGATGTGAAATTACTCTCCAATTCACTAGGGATTCACTACATAAAACTCAAATTATTTCTTTTCTTAGGAGGATGCATATGCAAGCCTCAAAAATTCTATATCTTGGCTTCCTTAAGAAGCCAAGATCTAGATCTACATGTAACTGGCCATTGGAAGAAAAGGCTCAGTTCCATATTTGCATGGAAGTGGTAATCAGGAGGACCTTTGAGAGATCCATATCAAAAACCACTTGAATCCAATGTAATTATAGTCATCCTACATTATTTGGACCTACATTCATGGCCATTTTGTGTTTTAGTTCTAGCTATAGTCTATAGCAATGGCTAGCAACATTTACTTTAAGCTTCAATGGCTTGTGTTGGTGGTCTCTTTGGTTGATAGCGACCGAGCCTAAATGGGATAGAAATACTCCTTGTGAGTGGTTAGGACCACTACTAGCTCTTGGAAATATCCAAGATCAATTATATGGTGTTTGGATGTACCCATATGAGTAGTCTCCTAAACATGACATGTTTTAGGTGTCTACAAGTAACCATATGCTAAAACATCAAGCACTAACAACACAAATAATTCCAAATAAAATTGAGCACTAGACTCTGAATAAGAAAAATGTACAAGTTAAAGGTAACTGAACTGTTCTCTCAATAGTCTAAGGGATCACCAAAAACTCAAGGAAAAAACATATGAATTCATCCAACCTACTAGCAGAAGCTTCAAAAACCAAAGGTCAAATGAAACAAACATGCATCAAAGCTAGATTTGAAATAAATGGAAGAAATATCCATAACTAAAGAAGACCTAATAAAGTTCAAACACAATGCAACAAGCCATGTGAAACACTCAAAAAATTGAATATTCCTCAACATAAAAGCAATACTAAATTATTCAGACCAAATAGAAATTATTTCAAATCTTGAACTGTAGAAATTACCTCTACTGCCATGTTTTTCTAGAGATTTCTCCTTTCTCCAAGTTCCTTTCCTCTGCCTCAATAATTTTCTATCATCAAAAACCATCTAAGATAATATCCCTCAACATATAATCCAATGCCCATCCATCCACACTCTCACAAAGGTGCCCATCCACATCCATCCATTGTGCATGAGGGTAATGCATCCTACGTTGCCAAGATGGTCAACTCACTCGAACACAATATTTCTCATGTTTAAAGATTAAAAAATATTTCAAACATTAAATTATAATAAATATTAAAAAATCTAATATTAATTTTAGAGGCTAAGGTTGATTAAATTTATCTTTATTTTAATTTAAACCCTGCTTATTTGTATAAGGTAAAATATAAGATATTAATTCAATCACTCATTCAAAGCATATTGTCCTCTCTATGCTAATTTCTAACAATAAGGTAATTGAATTAATCACTTACTAATTAATACCATATATTAATATTAATTATTAACATTGATACTAATATCCCAAGTATTAATATTACTAACTATATTAACACTTCAATGGTTTAATCAATCAAAACTATACTTCCAACTTAAGCAAATGAAGACTTTATCCAACTTTTAATACAATACATTTATTTATCCTTTAGTAGGTGTATTTTTAATATAACTAATTAATTATCCCCTACCTATTAAGGATGACTCCTTTACCCAAAGCAATCAAATGTCCTAATGGTGTATTCAAGCAACAAGCAATATACAATGCATCTAAACGAAGGGTATTCTTTACCCTTGAGTTGTCGATGAACAAATCATCACCATCATTTCCTAAAATTTTATCTCCCATATTTGGTGTTTGTCCCCATCTAAACCATTAATTGGATTACTTGATCCTACAACCATACATTCATTACTGATACCATATTCTAAACAAATCATAAAGTGCAATTTCCAAAATCTAATGGTAACACATACTGAGATTATGCATTAGATATCTACACATAAATACATAAAACAATGTTAATATTGAGGGAGATATAACCTTGTGAAGTCAACCATTCGAAACAAGGGCAGTGACAAATTTTCAAGTCGTGAAAAATGAAATTGTAAATATTTGCCAACTAGGGTTTGTGGGGAGATCAATGAAGGGCTAGGACTTCAGCGAGGCAAGACATTCTATCTGGAAAAAAAAAAATTAGCTAAGTTCATTTTTCCCTTTCTTTATATTAGAAATTATGCATGAAAATTTTATAAAGTTTTTATCAAATATTATATTTGCTATAGAACTTTCAGATAAATTTCATTAGATTTTGAGTTTTAGTTTCCTTTCCATGGATTAATTTATATTTAAATTCTTATAATCATCCCTAGTGGTAGAGGTTAGTGAGTGCATCTCAGAGAGATCCTCATTTCTCCAAGATAGGGCGGTTTTTTGTAAATTTAATGGGTATTGGCTAGGGACTTCAACCTTGAGAAAATTGATTGATAGGAGTTGGAAGTATCCAGGAGTGATTCTATCATTTATTCCCAGAGGTTTTTTCCTAGCCATTTTTTGTTCTAGGGAAGAAAGAGAAAGAATCCTAAAAGGGGGTCCTTGGTTTATGGGAAGATCAGGGCTCTTCCTTACCCACTGGTATGAATGTCTTTCACCTAAGAATGTAAATCTATCCCTAGTACCATTATGGTTTAGGATGTTTGTATTGCCCATTGAATTTTGGAAAATAGATACCTTTAAGGCAATAGACAACACTCTAGGATAATTCCTTGAGATTTTAGATACAACAAAAGATGAATTTTTGGATTTTTATTTTTATTTTTGAATTTTTGGTCATGATTGATATAATTAAAGCTTTATTAGAATCAATCATTCTTAAGTATGGGGATAATATGCAGAACAAAAATATATATTATGAAAACATATCTTTTAGATGTAGAAGATGTCATGAGGTGGGACATATTGAGAGATCATGCCCTAAGAAGAGCCCAACAGAATCATTTATAGAAAATCGTAAGAGAAATTTACAAATGGTTATGGATAAATATGGTTTTCAACTTCCAAAAAATAGATCTAGAAAAATAAAATAAAATGAACAGTGGAGACCAATAAGGAAGGATACTGGAAGAAATTCCAATTCTTTTGAGGCTTTAGCCTATGAAGAAAAAGTAGATCAAAACTTAGAGGACACAATACAATAATTTCAACATAGTAGCAAGGAACCATCTATTCAATATGATGCTAATTTAAGGAAGAAAATTCTAAATGAACCTAAGGGATGTGTCTCATCAGATTTTGAAGACTCTCTTGAAGTACCATGCACCATTCAGGAGAAAATAATTGGTAAATAAAATGTAGTTTTAGAAGTTAATACCTCTGTCATTAATAAGGAAATACTAGAAAATGAGAAGGATAAGTCAAAATATTCTATAATAGAGCCAGGAGAGGATAAATATGTTGAAAAAAAAATTGTGAGGAATAG
Source organism: Wollemia nobilis (assembly GCA_028583015.1). Taxonomy (NCBI): domain Eukaryota; kingdom Viridiplantae; phylum Streptophyta; class Pinopsida; order Araucariales; family Araucariaceae; genus Wollemia; species Wollemia nobilis. Next base: position 1,949,342 of record JAQPPZ010005611.1, read on the forward strand.
AATAATAAGACCTACTCCTGATATAGGTAAGGTAAAAAGAGGAAAACCCTCAAATTATCAAGCAAGATCCAGGGAAGCAAGAGCTAACATAGAGAAAGGAACACAAACTAAGTTGGTTGAAATTCTCTTTACCAAAAAATAAAATGATATTGGTAATATGCATGAGGGGTCAAAAGCAGCTAATGGGACTTTATTATCATATCATGGAATATAAGAGGTGCTAATACCTCCTAAAAGCATATGTGTATTATAGACCTATGTTTAAGTAATAAACCTGATATTATCTATATCCAAGAAACTAAAATGACAAAAGAAGAAGTTTCAAAAACTATGAAAACAATTTGGAGAAGATGTGAATAGGATTCTATGGATTCTGAAGGAGCAATAGGGCGAATTCTAACTTGTTGAAATCCTTCTAGAACCTCTTGTGTAACCATTCATAAAACTAGACATTGGATAACATATTTAGTCACTTGCTACTTTGCAGATGTTCACTTCATCCTTATCAATGTGTATGGTCCTACAACTCAGTCAGGTAGATTAGAATTTTGGAGTGGGATTGAAGCCTTTATGAGAAGTAAAGACCAATAAAATCATTTCATTATAATTGGATATTTTAATGCCATAACCAAGTTGAATGAAGAATTTTGCAGAGTTATGAAATTGACCCAAAGTATGAAATATTTCTCAACTTTTATTCAAAACAACAATCTATGGGAAGTTGAGTTTGAAGAAGATAACTATACTTGGACCAACAATAGGAGAGGCCAAAACCTAATAGCAAAAAAAATAGATAGATGAATTCTCTCATATCATTGGCTAGATGAAGGAACTTGTGCTAAAATTAATACCTTAACAAGGATTGGTTAAAATGATTGGCCAATAAGAGTTAAAATGGTGGTAAGTGAATTAAAAAAAATCATATTTTAAATATGAGTAAATGTGGAAAGACCATCCTTAATTTGTTGATATGATAGCTCAAACATGGAATTATTTAGGTAATAGTGGGTTGTATGCTCTTCCAAACCAAATTAAGCTATGAAATCTATATTAAAATAATGGAACAAGAACACCTTAAACATTTTTGAGAAGAAAGAAGAACTAAAAGATAAACTTTAAAAATTCTAAAAATATGATGAAAATAATACAAGCTCATAGGAAAGGGAGTTGCTTAGTGGATATCATAATATTTTGAGTATGGAATATAAATTTTGGAGATTAAAATCAAGACAGACTTGGTTATAAGAAGGAGATAAAAATACAAAGTTTTTTTTATAGGATGACTTTAGTAGAAAGATCATCTTCTAGAATTAGTAGAATTAAATCAATATAAGGGGTTTGGGTTGAAGATCAAAGTGAAATTAGAAAATAGGTAAATTAATTTTATCATAATATTCTAGGTTCAAAGGAGACCAAAGTTCTTAATGATAAACGTTTTCAAGATGTTCCTTTAGTTATAACAAAAACTGATGGAGCCTATTACTCTAGAAAGATGAGCTCTCTATAAATTTTTACCACCATAATTGGGATATAGTGAAGGATTATTTATTGTTGGTGGTGGAATAGTCTAGGGTAAAACTATACATTTCTTATAAAATAAATGCAACTTATCTTACCCTAATTCCAAAAAATAAGGATGCTGAATTGTTTGATTCTTTTAGACCCATATATAATATGGATTATAAGATTATTTCCAAAGTGGTGGTGAATAGATTAAGACCAATTTTAGAAAAAATTATTTCAGAAGAGCAAGGTGTATTTGTGACAGGGAGAAAAAATCTATATGGGATCATAGTAGCTCATGAAGTTATACATTCAGTAGCTTCAAGAAAAGATAAAGTTATGATCTTAAAACTTGATATGAGTAAAGCCTATGATAGGGTTAAATGGATTTTTCTTTTTGTAATTTTATATTAGTTTGTTTTTGGTAAGAACTGGGTTAGATGGATTAAATCTTGTGTCTCTACAGTTTTTTAGTCAATGTTGGTCAATGGGTTAGTGACAAAATATTTTAAAGCTAAGAGAGGTCTTAGACAAGGAGATCCTCTATATTCTTATTTGTTCATTATTATGGTAGAAGTTTTGAGTAGGAACTTAAATAAAGCTTATAAATATGAGCTTATAAGTGGACTTAATGTTAGAAATAGAATTGATAACATCACCCATCAATAGTTTTTATATGACACAACCCTTTTTGGAAGGGCAAGGATAAATAAGGCTAGAGTTTTGAATAACTTTTTAAAAGAGTATGAAAGAGCTTCAGGGTAAAAAATTAATAGGACTAAATCTAAAATTTACTTTCTTAACCCTCTTGCTAATATCAAAGCAAGAATTTATAGGTTGCATTAAATGGAGGAGGTAAATTTGTCAACTTATCTAGGGATGCCTTTATTTGATGGGAGAATGATGATATTTTTATGGAATCCAGTTATTAGTAAAGTTAAAAATAAACTTCCAACTTGGAAAGGTAGATGGTTATCTTTAGCAAGAATATTGCATTTAATTAAGTCATTCTTACAATCCATTCCAACATATTATATGTCATTGTATTCTATGCAAAAACCAATTGAAATTTTTTTAATCTTTATTATGTAATATTTTTTATGGTCAGGTTTACATGATAAAATAAAATTTCCTTTGGTGAAATGGAGCAAGTTGTGTGATAAAAAACTAAGGGAGGTCTTGGTTTAAGAGCTCTTACAGATGCAAACTTATCTCTTAAGGGAAAATTTATCTGGGGATTGTACAAAGAGAGTCAAAGACAATGGGTAAGAATTCTTCTAAGTATGTTTATCCCAATGATCCAAGTTTAATATTTACTACATTCTCTTTTCCAAATGGTTCTACTCTTTGGATTATTTTAAAAAATATATTGATATTATGATTAAAGGTTTAAGAGGGGTGGTGGGAACTGGAGAAAAAAATTCTATTTGGATAGATACTTTGTGTGATAAAAAACCACTCAATTTAGATCCAGTTTTGAAACCTTGGATGAGATTGCTTCATGACAAATATGGTGATAGGGTTTCAAACATTTTGTGCAAGGATCAAGAAGGAATATACAAATTTAAAGAATATTTTTTTACAAGTATACAAGAAATTTATGCTAGGAGTTAATTGAGTAGAAATATAGCAACTGTTATTATTTCGATGGGTGCCAAGGATAAATTAATTTTGGAGTTGAATAGCTCAAGAGAATACACAATAAGAAGTGGATATAATGTTCAATACCAGCATAATAATAATGTCACTAGAATATGGGAAGATATTTGGGTTAGCCCAAGCATTCCTAAATTCAAAATATTTGTTTGGCTAGCAGGTCATTGAAGAATTTTATCCTGGGATAACCTTATGAAAAGGGGTTTTCATGGCCCCTCTAAATGTGTTTTCTGTAATAATGAAGAAAGTATTGACCATCTCTTTGGAAATTTCTTAATAGTCTAAAATATATGGCAATGGATTCTTAATATGTTTGGTAAATGCATGGTGATGAATAGCATAATTGAATATTGGTTAAACAAATCGAAGAGCACTTATAAAAGTGAGCCTTTACAGACAATATGGGATATATCAAAAGATACAATACTTTAGACTATATGGATAGAAATGAATATAAGAATATTTAAAAGAAAGGAAAGTATTTTAGAGGTAATAAAAAAGAAGATATGTTTAGCCATAGAGGAGTGTAAACCAACCCTATCAACTCACCCAATATCTACTTTTGGAACAAAGAGTCTTGATAGATGGATTCAATTCATTAAATGGAATTATGATGTTGAGTACAAGAGAAGTAAAAATAAGTTAAAGAATATAAAGTGGAAACCACTGGATGTGGAGTGGGTTAAAATGAATTTTTATGGATCATATAAAATAAATCTAGGACCAGAAGGAGGAGGAGTAATAATTAGAAATAGTAGAGGAAAGATTTTATCTCATTATGCTTTCAATTGTGGATTTAAGATAAATTATGAAGCTAAATCTTGGGAAACTTTAGAAGGATTAAAAATATGTAAATAGATGAAATGGAATAGAGTATGGATGGAAAGTAATTCTCTCATACTAATAAATGCAATTTTGAGGAAGGCAAAGGTTCCATGGAACATACAAACGATAATTGTGGAAATTCAAGATCTTTCTAAAGAATTTGAAGAAATCAAGTTTACACATATATTAAGGGAAGGAATCAAATGTGAAAATAAGCTAGCCAATATAGGTATTTTGATTGAGGATCATGAAGTTAGTATCTCCTTTCCATGGCTAGAGGAAGTAGAAAGTTTAGTTGAAGCGAAAAAAAGTTGATTGCTTAAATCAATTAATGATTAAGATTTACTTTAATGTTTTCCATTGGTAATATTTGTTTTATTTTGTAACAATAATGTGTGTTCATTTAGACTATTTTTATACTTTTTGTGGTTCCACTTGTGTTTTAGGAAGGAAACTAGAAATCCAGTTTTGGTAAAGTGGACTATGATAGTGTGATGTTTTGGAAATATTACTCTACGAAGATGCAAGGCATAGACAGTAGAGGTGAATTTTTGGTATTGTGAAGGATGCTATAGGAAAATTTAAAGAAATATTCTAAATTCTAGAGTAATTGTATTCATACATAGATTTGAGAAGAACCAGAAAATGAAAATCAAAAATTTAGATATTTTATGTAAAATGATGTAGGTTTCTAGCTATAACATCTCAATTGAGATGAAAAGCATATATATTTGTAAATTCTCAAACTATAAAATAGATAGATGTAATTTTCGAATGGTGGGGGACCTGAGTACAAGAAAAAAATACATAAACCAATGTTAAGAATAAGTTATGACAAGGAAGGTTGTTACATACTTCCCCCTTGGACTAAACACACTTCTATGTATTTCTTGAAAATAAAGCATAAACATATATTTGATGAAATTGGTATCATGGTTGGTGATTCTGGATTTCAAACTGCTAAAGGCGGGAAGGCTTTTTTTCAAATTTTCGAAAGGTGGGAGGATGGCTCCCTCTCTGTTGAAGCGGAAAATTCACTGTCCTTCATTCAGGAGGTGGGCTCCATTGGTCCCCTTGAGAATGGAAACGGGCTCACTCAAAATTTTGGAGGAAATGAGGTTGTTTCCAATGTTGGTCCCACTTCTGCGCTAGCTGGAAATCAAACTTTTGGAGGAAATGAGGTTGTTTCCAATGCTGGTCCCACTTCTACGCTAGCTGGCATTTCTTCCTCCTCTGAATAGGTTGTGGGCTCCACTAGATCTATCGATGGCCAGACTATCAAAAATCATCTCCTTTCCTCAGGGCGAGAGGAAGCTTTCAAAACCACTGAGATTATCAGAGATCAGGCTCATACTGCTTCTGAAAAGGTAGAGCATAGATGGGGGGATCATGTTCCTTCTTCTCCCAAGATTTCCTTCACAAAGGTTTTAAGTGGGCCTTCCACTTCTACCTTTTCTCCCCCCCCCTTATTCGAGGTTTCTGGGAACAGGGTCAAGATTCCTGCTGACATTGCTAAAAAATTCATTGCTGAAGAATCCTTTTCCTTGGTCGGGAAAGTGGTTGGAGGTAATCCAAATCTTGACATTATCAGGCATTGGGCTTTTTCCAGATGGAAATTTTGAGGGACCTTGCAAATAGTTGGCCTCTCCAGGGGTTTTTTTGGAGTTCGCCTTAATACTAAAGAAGATGTTGCTCAAATTCTATCTAGAGGACCTTGGTTCCTTGGGTCAAAGAGTGTCTTTCTGATGAAATGGAATCCGGAATTCAACCCAAAAATGCAAAGCATTAACTTTGCTCCTATCTGGGTCAGATTTCCAAACTTACCTTGGCACCTTTGGTGGGAATCTATTTTCAAATCCATGGCTTCGACTATTGGAGATCTGCTTCTCATCGACAAGGTAACTCTCTCCAGATCAAGGATGCATGCTGCCCACCTATGCATTATGGCAAACCTTGATTCTGCACTTCCTACCTTTGTGGAATTGGAACTTGGAACTTCTCTCCTCAAACAAGCCATTGAGTATGAGAACAAACCTCCTTTCTGCATTGAATGCCAAACTCAGGGTCATCTTCATGCTCATTGTCCTTCTCTCACGAAACATGTGGCCTCTTCTGAGTGAATGAATGACTCTACTCCCATGGCTAAGGAGAACGCCTTTCAGGCTTCATCAAGGAAGGATAAGAGAAAATTTCCTCCATCCAGAGGAATAAGTTTCAAGCCTACCAAAGAGTATAGAATCAAAGAAGGTCATAACACTACCCCTTCCATTAATTCTCCTGATGATAAAGGGAAAAATATTTCTTCGATGAATACATCTAATGAGGTCAGTATTTTTTCTCACCCTTTTCAATTTCAAATTCTTGTGGATTTAAACTCTGAGGATATTTCTGATAAAAATAATGATCCAAATTCCAATTCCAATCCTCCCTTGGATCCGAAGAAACTTATTCAAGAACCATCTTCTGAGCTCTTGTTTGTGAACCTTGAAACCTCGACTGAGGACTCCTCTCTAAAGGATAAACAACCCATGATTGAAGATGCTTCTATTCCTTCATCCTTCCTTGAACCTGTGAGTCCTATGATTCAGTGAATCTCCTCTTCTACTTTCAGTCCCAAAATCCTTCGGAGCCAAAAGAAGTCTCCCATAGATTGTGGAATGGAAAAAAGAGAGGAAGACCTTCTCACTCTGATCAAAGGAACCAAGATGCACATGAAGATATTGCTAATGGTGTACAAAAAACCCTGTTCTCTACTAGAATTAATATTTCTAAGGAAGAAATAAAGAGTACCAAACCTCCCCAACCACAAGGGAAGGGAGGCAAAAGAATTTCCAAATCCTCCAAATGAAGATCCTCTCATGGAATGTGAGAGGCCTTAATGGCATAGCTAAGCAATGGCTAGCTAAATCATTAAGGAAAGAAATCAGACCGACTATTTTTGTGATTCAAGAATCCAAGATTAGTGAACCTCTTGATAAAAATATCTACAATTTTATTTGGAAAAATTGTGATTTTTGTGCTTGCAATGCTAGGGGTGCTTCTGGAGGTCTTTTATGTCTATGGAATCCTTCTCTTGTGGAAGGAAATCTTATCCATTCTAACGATGAGATTTTGAGCATAAATTTTTTTGATAAAGACAACAATTGTTCATGGGTTCTGACTAACATCTATGCTCCCAATTCCATTTATGGGAGATTTCATATGTGGAATACTTTATCCTCAATTAGAAATGCTTTTTCCAATCTACCTTGGATTCTTGTTGGTGACTTCAACACCCCTTTGTTTCCTTCTGACAAAAGGGGAGGAGTTGGCTCTTTTTCTAAGAGTATGGAGGACTTTCAGGATTTCATTAATGCACAAAATTTGATCGATGTTAATCTAAAAGGCAATCAGTTCACATGGTCAAATAGAAGGTGTGGATCATAGCTAATTCAAGTTAAATTAGATAGGGTGTTGTTTTCTCAGGAAGCCTTTGACAAATAGGGAGATGCCACTCTTCAATCACTCCTCAAAATTGGCTCTGATCATAGTCCCATTCTTCTAGACACAAATAATCCAAAAATCTACAAAACCCCTTTTAGGTTTGAAGCAATGTGGATGCAACATCCTGAATTTAAGGAAAGAATCAATCAATGGTGGCAAACTGATGTTCAAGGAAAACCTTCCTTCATTTTGGCCCAGAAACTCAAAATTATCAAAGAGAATATCAAAGTATGGAACAGAGATATATTTGGCAACCTTTTCCATAATAAGCAGGATGTAATGTTGAGGTTATCTTTGATTGAAAAAAATAACCAGGAGAATGGTGATTATACTGCTGAGATTAAAAAAGAAGAGAAGGAATTGTTAGCCAAGTATCACAACATTCTCCAATGTGAAGAAATTTTTTGGAGACAAAAATCCCATGACTTATGGCTCCAAAAAGGAGATTCTAACACCAAATTCTTCCATACTTCTACCATGAGACACCGAAGCAATAACATAATTAAGGAAATCCATACTCAGGATGGAGAAATCATCAATGATATCAAAGAAATCAGGAATGAAGGTGTTTCCCATTTCATGCAACTTCTTCAGGCAGAAAATAGACCAAATTCTCATATGGCTAAGGAATTTTTCCTTCAATTCATTCCTCATATTATTTTTGATAGCATCAATAGCAGACTCATGGCTTCTCTCTCTGATGAGGAAATTAAAGATGCTTTGTTCTCCATGGATCCTGACAAAGCTCCTGGCCCGGATGGCTTCTCCCCAAGGTTCTATCAAGCCTTTTGGGATCTTGTCAACAGGGATGTTTGCAAAGCCATAAGAGAGATTCAACACTCCAAAATCATTCCAAGGGGTTTCAATTCCACTTTCATCGCACTTATACCAAAAAATCCCAATGCATGTAATTTCAATGATTTCAGGCCAATTAGTCTCTGCAATGTCATCTACAAGATTTTAACAAAAGCCATCACCATTCGCATGAGGGAAGTCATGCCTTTGATTATTAATCAGAGCCAAGGAAGTTCTGTCAAAGGTAGATCAATCCTGGATGACATCATTTCAGTGCATGAAGCAATCCACTCAGTCTCAATCAACAAAAAAGTTGCCTTCCTTCTCAAACTGGACATGAACAAGGCTTATGACAGACTAAATTGGGATTTCCTTTTTGCTATCCTGAGCAAGTTTGGTTTCCACCCTGAATGGATTTCTCTAATTAAAGGTTGCATTTCTTCTGCTTGGTTTTCTGTCCTCATCAATGGTTCTCCTGCAGGATATTTTCAAAATAGTCGAGGTCTAAGGCAAGGAGACCCTTTATCTCCTCTCTTATTTATAATCATTGCGGAGGCTTTGGGAAGAGCAATAATTGCAACAAAAAATGTTGGTCTCCTTTCTGGAATCCAGACAACATCTCAATGCGATCCCATCACACATCAACAATTTGTTGATGATACTCTGCTGTCCACAATCGCATCTATCAATGAAGCAAAGATTATCAAGAGGATACTTTTCCTATATGAGCTTGCTGCAGGTCAAAGGATAAATTTTCAAAAGAGTAAACTTTACTTCCTCAACACTCCTCCAAGAAGATAGAACATCATTGCTGACATCCTTAATTGTTCCATAGCTCCTTTGCCTTCAACCTATCTAGGATTACCGCTCTTCACTAGGAATGTCAAAGACAACTTATGGGACAATGTCATTGAGAGGCTTCAGAAAAAACTCACCACTTGGAGGAGCAATATTTTATCTCAAGCAGGGAAAATTACTCTCACCATGGCTTACCTTCAGAGTATTCCTATTTACTTCCTTTCTCTATTCAAAGCTCCTGTGAGTGTTTACAAAAAAATAGAAAAAATCCAAAAACACTTCCTCTGGACAGGATCTGAAAATAAACACCGATTTCATTTGGTTGCTTGGGATAAAGTGTGTAAGCCTAAAGAGTAGGGAGGACTTGGGCTCAGAAGAATTTATCCTCTTAATCTCTCCCTTCTTTCCAAACAAGCCTGGCATTTGATTTCTAACGAAAATGTTCATTGGGTCAAGATCATAAAGAGGAAATATCTTCAGGGATCCCATTTCCTTCATGGAGAGGTGCCTTCTTCAGGGTCTACTTTCTGGAAGGCTATTTGTGAAGCTCGTTCCCTCCTGATCAAAGGTCTAAGGTGGCAATTTGGTAATGGCACATCTATTTCTTTCTGGGATGACAAATGGATTGGGGACCGACCTCTCAATCAAAATCCTCTATTTCAAAGGCTGAGGAATATCACTAATCAGTTGGTTGGACCTCTTGTGGAAAATTTCATATCTTGTATCGATGGTCATAAAATATGGAGAAGGATTGATGTCCCTGATCATGATAATGAAATTTTTTGTTTGTACAATCAACTTTCCACTATCATAATTCCTTCAAATGACCAGTCTGATTGTCCTATTTGGGAACCTACTGATTCTAGAGATTTCACTATCAAGTCAGCATATTTGCTCTCTCTCAACATTATTGAAAATCCTATCCCATTCAAGCTTGTTTGGACCAAATATTTGATCCCTAAGATTGCCTCCTTTTCCTGGTTATGCATTCAAGATCACATCCTTTCCATGGAAAACCTCATAAAAAGAGGTATTCTTTTGCCTAACAGATGTCATCTATGCCTTTCTGATTGGGAATGTACTTCTCACCTTTTCTTATTTTGTTCCTTCTCAAGAATGGTGCTTAACAAACTATTCCTCACCTTCAAGATCGCCTGGGCCTATCCTCCTTCCATTGTCGAATTATTCCAACAATGGCCAAATCCTTTCAAAAATCCTATACTCAGAGGACTTTGGAAGTTTTGTTTGCATCATTTCCTTTGGAAAATATGGCTAGAACGCAACAAAAGAATATTTGACATGAAATCCTTGGATGCCAACATTATTGCCAATAAAATTATCCTTTATGCTAAGGAAAATGCCCTTGCTGCTCCTTTTGATCCTTTTCCTTGTTCATCTTTTGAGAAGGTCATCCTGAAGTCCTGTGATATTTTTATTGATACCCCAAGGCCTGCTAATCAGTCTTCATCTAGGACCAACATTAAATGGCAACCTCCTCCATTTGGGTGGGTTAAGCTTAATTTTTATGGCGCTGCAAAAGGTAATCCTGGCGTTGCTGGCGCTGGAGGAATCCTCCGTGATCACTTTGGCAATTCCATATTTGCCTTTTCTGAACCTTTAGGAATCCTGTCCAATCATTCTGCTGAAGCTAAAGCGGTGTGGAGAGGTCTTCAGTTCTTAAAAGACATTCCTAGAAAAGTCATCGTTGAAGGAGATTCTCTTAATATCATCAATTTTTTAAAAACCTCCAAACCCAACAGCTGGAGGATCAGGAATCTTGTTGAAGAAAGCAAGCAAATTCTGCGTCAGCAAGTCAATGTTGTGGTTCAACACACTTTCAGGGAAGGCAATTCTGTAGCTGACAAATTGGCCAACATTGGCATCAATGCACAAGGATTAATGACTTGGATGGATGTCCTCCCCAATGAAGTTGCCAAGTTGGTCAAATGCGATCAAAATACCATCAGTCATGATGAATCTCGAAATCCTTGATTTTTACATTGCCCAAGACCTCCTTTTTTTCGTGATTCATTGGGTCCATGTCCAAAGTTCCAAAAAAATCCAAAATGGAGCTATTATTCATCATTCACATTATCTTTCTTTGAAAAGGGGTTCTATGTTTATATTTCCAAGTTCTCCACCGCCTCTCACTTATGCCCCTTATTTTTTGATAATTGTTTCCATGAGGAATCCCGATGCTAGGTCCACCCTAATTTTAAATCATCTCTTCCTCATGTGGAATGATGTTTATACTTTTGCCTTTTCGAGAACCCTGTCACAACGCTTTGTCTTTCGCATTCTCCCGAGGCCTCCTGGAATGAGCATCCCAATCCTTTCTGGTTCTCGTGCCTGCTTTTGCCATTGGCTTCATTGTGTGAGTATTACCAGAAGATCCATCTTCCTTGGGATGGTGATTTGCCCTATTACTCCTACCCATTTTTATCACCCTTTTTTGCATCGTGCCCAATGCTCTAACCATCATTCTCCTTTCTGTCAGGGTTTTCCTTTTTGGCCAAGCTTCACTTTCTATTTATTCCTGCTCTGGTTTTATCAGTGGATGCATATTCTCATTTTTGTTCCTTTGGGTCTGTGTTTTTTTCCTTCCAATTTCTTTCCTTCCTTATTTCCTTTTGCAACCATGAAGGAAGGGAAAGTTGTTTTCATTGAGCCCGAGACTGTTGAACTAGATTCTATTTCCACTGATATGTTCAAAGATAAAAAAGGAATCATTGATTTCTTCAACATGTTCTATGGAGTGGACGATGAGGTAACTAAGGCTTTCATGACAACTTGGGACAATGGTCTTGTTTCCATCCATGACGTCCAGTTCCAGATTTCCTTCGAGTTGCTGGTGGACCTGACGGGGCAAGATTTGGATGGAAAAATTATCAGAAGAAATAAGCACAACTGGGAGGCGGAGTTGACACTCTTCAAAAAAATTCACCTATCCACAAGAAGGTAAAAAAAGGTTTGTTTCATCATCACTTGTCAACACCCTGGAAAGAAATTTTAAAGCCAATAATGCAATATTTTACTTGTGACAACCCCGAGTCCCAACTTTGTTGTTTTCATCTTGCTTTTGTAAATCACTTTCGAGACTCAAAAATGATGAACATTCCTATCGCCTTATTCTGGTCCATGGACTATACCATCACCACTAACCGTTCCAAGAAGGATGAGGCCAAACCTTGTCACCAGGGTCTTTTCAAGGTCCTTTACAAGTTCCTCCTTCTGCATTTCCCTTCAGGTAATCTCCCTACCCCTGATTCTGACGAGGAGAATTCTTCCTCAACCCCGAGCCCCAGAACCTCCAGATCCAAAAGAAAAGACAAAGGGGGCAAATCTGTTTCTGATTTTTCTACTAGGAAGAAGGTCAAAGTTGAAAAGACCCCTGTCCATAGCTCCTAGAGGTTGAAACATAAAGAAATTGCCAAAACCCCTCCGTCCACCTCTGTAAAAACTCCAAAGGACAAGTCTAATTCTCCTGACCTAGTTGAAAGGTATCTTCACAAGCTGGTTGTGCATGCTACTTCAGCCACCATTGATCATCTTGAAACTGCTCATTTGGCCATTGGAAAGGTGATATCAACTCTCAAAGAACAGTGCCATGCACTAAGCCTCTTGTTTTTCTATGATAATTTTGATAATGTTTCAGTCTTAGCTGGTGCTGAGGTATCCTTTGATACCAAAACTGACGTCAAAGATGTTGTCAATGATGAAGATGTTATGGAGATTGCTAAGGATGCTTGCACTACTGTTCCTAAGGATAGTTCTAAAGATATTTCTAAAATAGATGCGAAAGTTGTTGGCCTGGAAGGTGCTGCTTCGTCCCTCATGCAGATGGACATTCCCCTTGACGGCTGATGGCTCTGGCTCTTCCTCTATTTTGGGTTCCTCTGAGGTGGAGGATCATCTCTTTTTGTGTTCCTTTATGGCGGAGGATCGTTTCTTTTTGGGCTCTATCATCTTCCTGCCTATTGTCTCTCTGTTCCTTTTTGTCAAAGGATATTTCTTTTGGCTCTGGCAGAGGATCATTTCTTTTTGGGCTCTGTCATCTTTCTGCCTGTTGTCTCTCTGTTCCTTTTTGTCAAAGGTTGTTTCTTTTAGCTCCTTTTAGTCTGAGGATGTAATTTTGTTCTAGCTCATAGTTTTGAGGTTCCTTTCATCTATTCCTCTTTTGCTCCTCTATTGTACAAGGCGTTAGGGCACCTTTCAAATGCCCTATTTTTAATAAAGTTATTAACTTACCAAAAAATAAAAATAAAGCATAAACATATTGTATCGCTCTAAATTTTTTGCATCCTTACCTTCAGGCTATAGGATCCATGCACGAAAGGGGAATGCGATAAGGATGGGACAATACCTCGGAATGAGAGGCCCTTTGAAGGTTGCGCCTCTTGGGGGAGGGGTATAAGGGTGAATTTTTGACGGATGGTGGGTTCACCAGGAAACTTTTGAGTGGCAATTTCCACGCCTAGGTTGAGAGTAGGTTTGATGTGTTCATTTTGTGTTTTAATCATTCAATTACTAGGTTTGACCAAGATGAATCTAAGATATTCTATATGCCAATGCTGATTTATATGAATACAAAGAACATAAATAAGTGCTAAACACAAAAAATATGCTAAATGAGACAAAATATACCTGATTTCAAATGTTTGATGCAGATTCTGAGTTTTGTAGAAGTCCAAATCATCTCAAATCATACGTAATCATCTGAAATGTTACATAATCATATCATATCTCAGTTGGTCATATGAGATCAGACGAGATCATCATCGATCTGATGAAATCATCAGACGAATTCGTCAGAAACCTACAGTCACAAAGACAGATACCAAAAACCAAAAATACAACTACAAAAGCAAGGGGAAATGATAGAAATGATAGTAAATTTGCCTAAATGATAGATATAGATAGCAATTAAAAGGAAATGCATCAATTTAATAATTTATTTTAACTTTATCATGCATCTGTACTAAATTATGTGAACTCCAGGATGCAGAAATAAAATAAACCAAGTTAATGTATAAGAAAACGAAGAGAAAGATAAGAAAAATGCAAACTTCGGGCTCTAATTGCCCCTAATCTGGACTATAGTTAGGATCACCTCCAATCATATGAGATCATTGCCGATCCTTGACAGGATCGTCCGAAATCTTCTGGAATCGCCTTCGACGATTCAAGCTTGCTTTGGCTGAAAAATAGTAAGATTCATGCAAGAAAACTTGAAATATAGAAAAAAAATGATGGTGTGAGGATGTTCTAATACACAAGGAACTAAATTTGCAGGGAAATCAGTTAGCCAGGGGGTTCAGGGGGATAAACTAAGAAAATCCTAGTTTATATAGGATTAGGGAGAGGTTAGGAGGTTGGAGATCATCCCAATTTGGGAGATCTCCAACGGGGGAGACTCTAACCGCACAGACATGCTTTCTACCCAAGTTAGAGAAGTTGTTGAAACATAAGCTAATTATAAAAATTTGGTTTTGGGACGAAATCGTTTGGACGTTCTGTTCCAAACGAATTCGTCAGATCTGGGACGATTTTTTATGATCGGCGACGATATCATCCAACGGTAAAAAAAAATCCTAAAAATGGCACGAAAAACAAGGGGAGCGAGTAACGGGCGGTTTTGGGTTAAAATTCAAATTTTTATCTTTTTACTAATGTTTAACTGTGCGAATTTTAGGGTGCTACATTTTGCCCCCTCTTTAGTGAATTTTTTTAAGAAAATGCATTAAATATGAGTTCTTCTCGTTTTACGAGAAAGCAAAAATTTACTCAATTTTCTAGATGACGATTCTAGGTTGAATCGTGCGACTGTTGACTATGGTGCCCCCTCCGTGTTTTTACCCAAATCGAACGTTTGAGGTAAAAGCACGGAAAAACAAAACTAAAAAAAAGTTGTTGTTTTTAAATAAAATTAAGAAAAATAGGGAAAACCCTAATTCATTTTTTACTATTCATTTTTACTGTTTGAGAGCTCTGTAGACAAAAATGGTTGAGACAACGCACAGATCGACAGAGGTCTAGCGCGGGCTACGGGTAAGGATCTAATGCTAGTAAATTATGTTTGAATTTGTTTTGTGTAATTTTTTGTTTTAAATTTTGACTATTTTGGGGCATCGTGGCCATTTTTAGGCCGTCGACGATGTCGGGATGAAATCGTCCCTATTTCATCGAAATCATCTCTAGATCGTCGATTTCATCTGAGGGTGAAATCGATGAACTAAGGGCAATCTCGACCAACAAGGAGTGATCCCCAAGTTGCAAAATAGGAGATGAGTTCATCCTACAAAGGATGATTTTACCCAATTTATGACGATATCGTCCACTATTGGACGATATCATCATTTGATGAAATTAAGCTTGTTTGAATTGCATTTAATTGATTTTAATGATGGTTTTATTAATGATTTTTGTTGTTTTATTGTTTGTTTTGTAGATGGGATTACTAAAGAGTCAGGAGTGGAAATACGGGGGGCTGAGAGATGATATAGTCATGCTCGACCAAGTGGAGCGAGACTGACTAGCACAGGTTGGACTACAGCATGTGGAAGAGATGCCACAAGTACCAACAAACATGGGGCTACTGACAGCCCTAGCAGAGAGGTGGTATCCAGGGTTGTCCTACTTCTAGTTACCGATAGGGGATATGGCTCCCACACTAAAGGATGTATGAAGGATCTTGAGGATCCTCATATAGGTACGGATGATGACTCCTGTGGAAAATCAGGGCCAGGCGATGATGAGGCTGATCAGAGACCTGAGCTTCACCCTAGAGAAGGGTGGAATGAACATCGAGTCTCTAAGGCAGATGCCTAGGACATCTAGGTTAACTCAGGTGTTGGCAGGGGTAGTGGGTGGCTTACTATTGTGCCACCAGAGCGGGTGCAGATTACCCTAGCTCCTTTCAGATGTGGTCTATGACATGAGAGACCACAAATACAGATATGCATGGGGTAGCTTTGTACTGTGCTGCTTGTATAGGATCCTACACGGGGTCGTATACAAGTGAGGTTGATGTTTGGTTATGACATCACTACTACAGGTTTGGTGTTGGGAGCACATCATGGTGTGTAGGCCGATAGAGCTCCCACTGATAAGGGTTGACCGGGAGAGGCCCCGAGTTTTCTATTGGTGGCTCTAGAGAGGGTCACAATGGCAGATAGATCTATTGATGTCTCGGAGGTTGCTATATGACCTCATCCTAGACCAGATCACCTAAATGCCATGGAGAGAGCATCCAAGGTGGTCAGAGGATGGGCAGGAGCTATCTCGCATCAGGCGAGTCTACTATATGAGGATGGAGCAGGGAGAGGTAGAGCTCCACCGCTATGACCGAGTTCTATGATAGTTCGGTCTTCAGTAGGGGATCCCTGCCCTCAGGGATTATGAGTACTCTCAAACTGTCCGAGATAATACTACACTGAGTGGGGCTCCAGATATGCAGTGATTCTAGAGTCAAGACATAGATGATGCCCCCATCTAGCCAATGGATGGTGACGATGCTGGGGTTGCAGACGGATACAATGTCTGGTACATAGACATCCACCCTCCTTGGATGACAAGGGCATAGGGTCCAGTGCATGCCATGGTGCGATGGATGGGGAAGCAATGTCAAGCTGCTATTGAGGCAATGTGGGGTCACAGTGGGAGAGAGCAACGATGGTCTCCATAGGAGATATGCTAGAGGGTGGCACAAGATCCACAGAGGCTGCAATAGACAAGGAGGAGGGAGGAGGTATTCCCTTCTCAGTAGGGGGAGGCCACCATTGCCCGATAAGGGCAAGGGTATCAAGGTGGGGGAGAGCAGCGAGATGGCAGCTCTTCAGGCTAAGAATGCCCACCTCCAGGCTTAGGTGTAAACACTAGAGGATGAGGCTACACATCTCAGGGCTCAGAGCGGAGGGGTGAGCACTCGAGATCTGGCACGGGCTATTGCTCAGACTGTGTTCTACCAGGTATTGTACTATTATGTGGTTCTATAGAACTAGAGGATACCATTGCCAGCCCCCATTGCGAAGTCGGTCATGATGGGATCATTGAGGACATCCTCACGATTGATAACGAGGACTCGAGACACTGCCCAGACCTCTATGGGACCACCTCCTCCACATCAGGGTGGGGGAGGACATGAGGCAAAGAGCTTGAGGGATTCTCGAGGCTAGCCGCTCACTGCACAGATATTGTATACATTTTTGAGAGGATTGAGTATGCCAGGGTATATATTGTGGCATACCAATCCGGTTTTGATATGATGTATATAATTTGTTGATATATATATATATATATGGTCTTGTTGATGATATGATTTGTGTATATGTTGTATGATGCTTTAATTTTGGATTTGTTGATTAATTGTTCGTGTAATTATGTCATTTGGAAAAAAATTATAATTTTATGTCATGCCATAAAATTTAAATGAAATAATTTGATGTAAAAAAATTGGTTATCTTGGTGGTGTGTTTTGATGAAAAATAAAGAGACTTTTAACAATAATTTCAAAGGACATTGTCATTGTTATAGACCATTTCATGGAGTCGCCGCTCACTAGGTCGTCAAGCTAATACCGGTAGAGAAATATTGCTAAAAGTAAAAGAGTGCTTAAGAGACTATCTTAAGACTTTGTTTGGTGATGATGAAAAATTATGATGATGATGATGTGTTTTCAGATTTTCATAAAAATATTATGCATGAGATATTAAAAGAAATATTATTTTTGCTAGGCATAAATTCCTAAGCGTGATAATTTGTTTTGAATAATTCGCTAGGAATTATACCATGGTTGCAAAATGGAATGTTGACATAATGAAACAAAATAGAAAAATGTGTTCATTCTTTTTAAAGCATAATTTGTGTAACATAATGATGTAAGCCATATGTTTTTATAAATTAAAATTAATGGGAAAATAATATTAGAACAATGTTTTGCGCTAGGCATAGAATTATAGGTATAGACTTATACCATCATTGTGAAATCCAAAAAGGAAATTGATATTTTAGTGCATGATTGATTTTTGATTTTGAGATAAACAAAAAATAATAATATATAAACATGACTTTATTTACTAGGTTTTTGAATATGTTATTTGAAAGAATTTTAGGATTTTTGAAAATAATGTATGTAATTGTTTTTATACTAAACAGATGTTCTTAAATAAGAAGATGAAATTATTCCAACAAGAGTTGCAAAAATATTTTAAATCATCTCAAAGACAAAATGTAGATTTATAAGGAACCCTCATGTGCAAATGTGAGTTCATTATCGATCTTGATTTATCATAATGATACAAAATCTCTCAAATACAAATGTGTGTGCAATTGTATTGTTCATTCACCAATTTTGAGCAAGATAATTTGATACAAGTAATTTGAATTAACCAAATGAGTGTTCGTTGACCTTGATTTATATCCATGTGATTGTACCAGACTACTATGTAAGTTAGGTTATCAAGAGCTAGCTAATACATAATCCGACATAGGTCTATACAAAATAAGGTTGCTAATGTGATAGACATATCACCACGCTAGGGATTACCCAAGGCCAAGTGGGTTGGGCACAAACCACTTGTTATGGAGCTTACCTCACAGTTTTCGAATAATTGAGAATTCCAAGGATTCAATCTCATTCACCCTTCTTTTATTTTCAAGGGATAGGGAAAAGGATTTTATTGCTCTTTGCTTTCGCTTTTTCTCTTGCTTCTTCTTTTCTTCTTTTTTTTTTTTTCTTTTTTTGTATTTTTTGCTTGATGCTGAGATAATGCTGAAATATTTTTTTTTGGTAATTATTTTAATATATCAACAGTGGGTTTTTATAGAGGATCCCAAAAAATTATGTACAAAATTAGCCATATTTCTAATGATGCATCATACCTCTTGGCTGTAACAATAAGCCTAATTACAAGTAAATCCATCCTAATGCTAAAGCCTTGGAAACTTTAAAAAGGGCTTTTAGGCCTGGAAACCCAATGAAAAAGAAACAGGACAAAACCGAAGGAACACCAAGTAGAGCCCGAAGAAATGAAATGAGGAAAGCAAAACAGACAAGACACCATGGATAGCTAAGTAGACAAAATTGCCATGCCACACCAAAACTCGTCGGAGGGGGCTTTCCAAAAATTGTGCAAGGAAAGAATCATGAATGGATGTCTGCTCTGGCCAACCTTTCCACCTCGGATGGGAAGCAAGACCGCCACACGACCGGACACATGGTTGCAAGCCCTTTTTTGGCCATGTGGTCAGCCACACGATTACCTTCTCTTAAAGTATGATTTTATTTCCACCTACCATGATAGGAGAGAAGCGTTCTTACCTCGAGGATGATGTTGTAGAATTTCCAAGATGGATTTTTGGTGCCAAGAAGGTAATTTATGATGTTGAGTGAGTCACCCTCAATAATAAGAGGCTGAGGATCCTCAAAGAGTATCCGAATACCTTTCAGACCACCTCAGGATTCGACATAGTGATTTGTCTAGGAGCCCAAATCTTCACAATAGGCCATCACAAGATTCCCATCATGATCTCTAACAACACCCCCAGCACCAGTGGGCCCAGGATTCCCCTTAGCCACTCCATCAAAGTTTAATTTAATCCACCCCATGGGGGGTTTGGTCCAAACAATATTCCTTCGATAGGGCCCTTTAACAACCTCCAAAAACGGCTAGAGATTCATCATTTTGAGAATCGCTTCTTCGCTCGAAAGGTAGGGGCGGGGGCTGGGAACAACAATAGAATTCTCAATGGCATAGGACAATGCCCTTTGAGCAACAGAAGGGGGCCCTCTAGGAGCTCTGCCAAAGATTTTGGCATTCCTCTCTAACCAAATTTTCCAAATTGAATGATGGAAGGAGGCCTCGAGGAGGAAGTAGAGTTTGGGATTCTTGAAAGGATTAGGCCATTTGTGGAAAGCATCTCTGAGGGAATAGGGAAAGCACCATAGGATTTGGAAGGAGGATAGGACAATACTAAGAACAGAGTGGGAAAATGGGTAATGCAAGAATAAATGATCCCTCGTCTCGCAATATGCAAGACACAAGTAACACCTATTGGGGAAGGCAAAACCTCTCTTGTGAAGGTTGTCAATTGTTAAGGCTTTTTTATGGAAAGCAATCCATGCAAAGAAGTTGATTTTAGGGATGAATCCTTTCCTCCACACAATATTCCACCTATAGTCTAGATCAGTCTTGGTGGTAAGAAACTCATAAGATGATTTAACAAAAAAAGTGCATCCTCCATACCACTCCAGATGATTCTATCATTCCTCTTGGTAGAAGGAATTAAAATCGGCTAGAGGATATTTGCAAGAAAGGTAACCTCATTATTAAACCCCTCCACAACTGGAATCTTCCACCAAGGAAAATGGGTGCTCCGGTCTATGAACTCTGCCACCCTAAGTTGGGAGTTAGGGTCAGTCAAACCTCTCAGCCCAATGAGATCCGCCCTCAACCCAAGGGCTTCTTCAGTCACCCACCTATCCTTCCAAAATAAAATGAGGTTGCCATCACCCAAAATCCAACGGGCTCCTAGGCTGATCAAATGCTGGGTTTGGAGCACAGATTTCCAAAGGTCGACACCACGGAGGAGGTCTCAGCATCCAAGAAGGAAATGGTGCCAAGATACTTCTTTTTAACCAACTTAACCCACTCCACCGGGTCTCTAGATAGAATCCTCCAAGCATGCTTCGCTATTAGAGCCAAATTCATAAGTCTTGATCTTCTCAACCCTAGACTGCCTTGGTCTATCCTTGAACACACCTTGTCCCAGGAAATAAGGGGGAGTCTATATTTCTCTTTGCTGCCAGACCATAGAAAGGTCCTCTGAATCTTCTCAATTTTGGAGTGAACTGCAACCAGAAGCATGATCATCGACATGAAGTAGGTCGGGATCCCCTGAAGACAAGCTTTGGTAAGGGTGGATTTTTTGGCTTGCGACAGGAGTTTGCCCTTCCAAGTTCCAAGTTTCTTGTGAAGGCACTCAAGAATCATGTTCCACATATCCCCACTTGCCCGCCCACTATAAGATAGAGGCAACCCCAGATAGGACATAGGCAGGGAACAAATAGTGCATTCAAGAATTCTAGCAATCCAAAGTTGCCTACGCAGGGGAGTGTTAATAAAATATATTTTGCTCTTGATGTAATTGACCTTTTGCCCTACAGCTTGCTCATAACAGGACATGATCCACTTGAGCGATTTGGCTTGGGCAATGGATGCCCCAGTGGAGATGAGGGTGTCATCCACAAATTGCTGATGAGTGACAGGATCAACTCTAGAAGTCGGCAAAATGCTAGAAATCTTGTTTTGACGAAGAGCCTCTTTCATGGACCAACTCAGAACCTCTACCAGAAGAATGAAAAGGATGGGGGATAAAGGATCACCCTGTCTGAGGCCTCTGGCGCTTTGGAAATACCCAGATGGGGACCCATTGACCAGGATAGAAAAAAATGGAGTGGATATACAACTGTAGACAAGGTCAATCCATTGGGGATGAAAGCCAAACTTGAGGAGGACTGCACACAAAAAATTTTGATCAACCCGGTCAAAGGCTTTGTTCATGTCGAGCTTAAGAAAAAGAGCAGCATTCTTGGAGTGGTAAGTGGAATGAAGGGTCTCATGGATAGTGATGACACCATCAAGAATGTTTCTACCTTTAACAGTGCTTCCCTGACAAGGATCAATCAGGATGGGGAGGACTGTTTTGAGTCTATTGGCTATAGACTTGGTAAGAATCTTGTAAAAAACATTGCACAAGTTGATGGGCCGATAGTCAGAGAAACTTTTGCAGGTAGGAGACTTAGGAATGAGGGCAAGAAAGTTGGAATTAAGTTTCGGGTGGATGGATCTGGAAGCTTGAATAACCTGAATAGCATCACACACATTCGAACCCACAACCTCCCACATGACTTGGACGAATCAGGGGGGGAAACCATTAGGGCCAGGGGCCTTATCTGGTTGCATGGAGAACAATGCTTCCTTAATCTCGGACAAGGAAAAAGGTTCTAGAAGCTTAATGCTTACCTCATGGGGGAATTTAATTGGAAAATTGGTGAGCAAAGATTTCTGGACCTGAAGGTTGCTGTCCAGAGGAGTGCCAAGCAAATCCTGAAAAAAGTCAACCGCTTCGCTCCTGATTTCCTCTATCTCCCTGGTAATGCGCCCATCCTTACAAGTCACTTCTATGATCTTGTTGGCCCCTCTATGCCTCATAGTAGACACATGGAAAAACCTTGTGTTGGTGTCTCCATTCTTCAACCAAACGTCACGAGATTTTTGGTGCCAGAACATTTCCTCCCTAGTGAGAAGAGAATGAACGTCCACCAAAAGACTCTACTCTTCCTCCCTGATACCCTCAGTGTAACCTTCGAGTTCCATCCTTTCCTCCAAAACCTTCAGGTTCTCAGATATGGATTTTTGGACTCAAAAATGTTGTTGAAAACCTATTTATTCCAAACTTTCAGCTTTTCTTTGACCATTTTGAGCTTTAGAGCCACCCTCTTAGGAGCATTTCCTTCCACCTTCAATTGCCACCATGCTGAAACCAAACTTTTGAAGTCCTTGTGAGAGATCCACATGGATTCAAATCTAAAGGGGGTTTTAAAAATAGGCCCATCATCCACCTCCAAGAAAATAGGGTTATGGTCAGACCCAATCCTTGGAAGTGCCGAAAGGATAGCACCGCCAAGGATAGGAATGGCTTCTTGGGACATAAAAAATCTTTCGAGCTTGACTTGAATAAAACCACTCCCAATCCTTCTGTTACTCCAAGTGAAGGAAGTCCCTTTAAGTTCGATGTTGAGCAAGCCATTAGTAGAGACAAAATCCCTGAAGTCCTCCAAGATGTGGCTGAAGTGGTCGGATTCTCCTTTTTTTTTTGAAGGATGAAGGGGACAATTGAAGTCACCCCCTAAAACCCAAGGAAAATTACTAAAATTCTCCCTCATATGAGAGATAGCTTTCCACATTTATGCTCTCTCTATGGCAGAATTTGAAGCATAAACGTTGGACAGAATCCAAGAAAAATTGGTGGTTTTGGACTGGAACAGTACATTGATGATTCTATTGGAAGTTGATAGCAGGCTACCCTCAAACCTCGAAGGGTCCCACAGAACCATGAGTCCTCCCACTGTTCCTATTGTAGGGCTGGATAGAAAATCTGCCTTGGCCCAAATGGCCTTCACAACTTTATCAAAGGATATAGCATCAACATTGGTCTCTTGCAAAATAAGGATGGAAGGATTAGTCCTCCTACGGAGATCAGCCACTAACCTTCGTTTGGCTGCACCGTTCAGTCCTCTCACATTCCATGAGAGGACTTTCATCTGGACAGTATGAGGTTTTTCTTGCCTCCCCTTCCTTGTTTAGGGGGAGGTTTTGATGCATGCACTTCGTCTGTCTGAGCACCACAGTCATCCAGAACCAGCAAATGCTGGGTTCCATTTGCAACATCATTTGTTGTCTCTCTGTCCCGCCTGTCTTTGTTAGGAGAACGGCCCAGCTTCCTCTCACTACCAAAATACACACTTTTATTTTGGCTCCTCATGTTTTTGGGGCTAATGTGATCGGATTGTTCACCCCTCCTTCCTAAGAGGTAATCTTCTAGCATCGTCTACGACTGGCTAAAATTAGGATGACCCATATCTTGGGGCAGAGAAATAGTCTGAGTCACAATTTGGGATGGGGTCCGTTCCTTCTCTTCCTATGATTCACTTTCCAAGTGGGAGTCTGCTCCTTGCTGATTGTTAGCCTCAAGTTGCTCGGGGTCCGATTGGAGAGTGGGATTCTCTTCAGGCTGAGAGAGTCCAACGTAGACTCTAGAGGGGCTTGGAGATTCATGACCCTTTGCATTTGGAATATTTGACTACTTCGCCTGACCTTCCCCATGCTCCAGGGGGTTGTCATTTTCATGCTTCTACTTACCCAATTTTTGAAGAGGACACTGGGATTGGAGGTGCCCTTGGGACCGACACTGGGGGCAGAAAGCTAGTCTATTTTCATAGACAATAGCTTGTTTATGAATAAAGGTACCTCCAGACCGAAGAGTGATGAAATTTGGGAGTTTTGCCTCCAAATCTTCCAGAACGCAAAAACGAGCTTGGACAAACCTTGTTCGAGCTCGGGTGGGTGGGTCAATGGTGACCAACTCCCCAATGGGGCGCGCAATACCCCTTATAACATTTTCATGCCAGCCAAATATGGGAAGATTCGGGAGCTTAACCCATATTGGGGCAATGTTGATGTTCTGGGTATCAGGACTAAAATCCATGTCCCACTTCCTAAGGAATAAACTTCTAAGGCCCAGAAACCATGGCCCGCCAGCCATAATTTTATAGTAATCCTCCTTATTGTTTAGTCTAATGGCAAAAAAACCTCGAGATAGGGCTGCTAGCTCCATATGACCAAAAGTCCTCCATTTTATTGCTGCCCACTTTTGGATAGTTTCCATGTTAGGACGACCGCCAATGAATTTTCCTATGAGGGTAAATTTCTCAAACTCCATGAAGCTTGAAAGAACTTTCATCGAGATGTCCAGCTCATCCCCAACCAAAAAAAACTCTTTGGTAAAAAACTCGTTTAGGGTTTCTGAGGCCACTGCCTGGGCATAAGACTTTTGAGCCCCACCACCCCCTTTGTCTGGTGGGTCCTTACCCCGACTGACATCGTCAACAGCCCGGTCTTCTTCAATGGGTCCGGATGCTTCTACACCTTTGGATCCCTGGTGCTCTTTGATTGCTCTACTGCACCCAAGACATGAACTGTAGCCACTCTTGGGCTCCCCTGCTGACAACTTCCTGCCCATCGACATCTCCTCCCTCCCGCACTTGGAGACTATTGATCCACTCTCTAGCTATTGGTGGCTGCTGGTTTCACCCTTCTGCTACTCTGTTGGTCGAAACCCTAGCTCTGCGGCTACCTTGTGCTCACTGTTCCTCTCTCTAGATAATGCTAAAATATTGCTATGATGGTACAAAATGATATTTTTATTTTTCTCATGTTCTTTGACTTTTTCTTTTGCTTCCTATACTAGGGATACTTGCTCGGATTGGCTGTAGAGCAAAGGATTTTTATTCTGGGTAGGGGTGAGCTTGTCCTTTTGTCGATTCTCAAAGATTCTAGACCATGTGCATGATAGGATAGCAAGGGAAAATTTTCGCTCAAGAAACCATTTCTACTATGTAGCATCATATCGAATTTGCAATGAAATCATTTTAATGTGAAGAGATATACTTGGTTCAAGTAAATAACAAGATCAATTGTCTATGCTCAAAAACTTTATTTAATTCAACTGTGGACTTTGATATAAGAGAGATTAATAATCATACCAAATAAAATCAAGATATTTATTCATGTGAGTGTGAAAGTGAGGGATTCCAAATAAATGCTAATTTATCCAAAATAACTAAAAATATAACTGCAATACTTCAAGAATTGACAGTACAAAAATAAAAGATGTTTTTGAAGATTTTGATGATTTTGTAGTTTTTATATTTTGATTTTGATTGATGAATTGAAAGAATAATTACTGTTACTATTTTGAAAATTTGTATATGGATGACTAAAATGAAACAATATGCAAGATAATAATATATACAATGATGAAATGCCCAGATTTTATGCATAATAGTGCTTAAGATGCATAATGTTCATAGGTTCTTTAAGATATTTACCATCTAATGTAGCCAATCAGTATGCTTTCGATACAAATTTAGCAGTGATGATATACGGTCCTTAGGTTCAAATTTACCTTTAAGATCTTTAGTTTCATTAGTATTTTTTTATATTTTCTTTCAAGACAAGGTCGCCGATCTCAAAGGATCGATGATGAAATTTCTTGAGGTATAATCGCTTGAGCTTGTTTTAGTAGGCACAAAGATGCTCCAAAGCATTGATGCTCTTCTCATCTAGGAGTTCCAGCTGACTAAATCTACCAGCATGATATTCATCTCCTATTTCAGTATCTTGAAGTAGTAGAGCCAAAGAAGGAACTTCTAATTCAAATGGAAAAACTACTTCAGCGCCATAGACCAAAACAAAAGGTGAAGTGCCCGTGGGAGTGCGAAAACTAGTTTGATAAGCCCACAGAGTAGGATATAGTTGAATGTGCCAATATCGGCCAGATTTATTGACCAGTATTTTTAGGATTTTGATTAATGTTTTATTATATGCTTCTGCTTGGCCATTACCTTGAGGATAATAGGGAGTGGACCAACGATGTTGAATTTTATATTTTTGACATATTTATTTTTGAAACAAGTTCCATTATCTGAGATGGATTTGCAAGAATTACGAACCTACAAATAATTTGATTAAAAATAAATTTGGAGACTTGGGTTCTAGTGCAAGAAGCTAAGAGCATAGCTTCAACCCACTTCATGAAATACTCGATAGTAGTTATGATAAATTTGTGTCCATCAAATGACACAGGGTTGATTTTTCCAATGATGTCTAAGCCCCATTTTGAAAAGGGCCAAGGAGATGAAATAGCCTGCAGTTCTTGTGCAGGTGCATGGACGAGGTCAGCGTGTTTCTGACACTTGTCGCAATGGCGCACATAATCATGTGCATCATTCTCCATGGTAGGCCAAAAATATCCTATCCTAAGGAGCTTCTTAGCAATAACACTACCACTAAAATGTCCCCCACAAGATCCATCATGGGATTCACTCAAAGCTGATAGAGATTCTTCTAGAGTCAAAAATCTCAATAGTATACCTTCAAAAGATCTCCTATACAAGGTATTACCAATAATTACGAAGCGACTTGCTCGTCTACGTAATAACCGGCACTAGTTGCTATTACAACCTTCAAGAAAGGTCCCATTTTGAAGAAAATTAAATATATCAGTGTACCAAGGTTCAGGAGTAGTTTCATTGATTAGAAACACATCCAAAGGTTCTAAGCATGATTTATTTGAAGTGGGTTCTTGTAGTTGATGAATAATGATGGTAGCATATTCATCATATAACTCCAAGGGCAAAAGAGATGCATCTGCAACCATAGCGTCAGCCACACGATTGCTAGTTCGAGGAATAGCTTCCAAGGTAACTTGATCAAATAAAGATAATAATTGTAGGACATATACTTTATATAGACGTAATTTATCATCTCTCGTCTGATAAACATCATTGATTTGATTTATGACAAGTTTAGAGTCATCGAAAACTAATAAATTTTTAATTTTTAGTGCCAAGGCAGCTCGTAATCCAAGGATTAGAGCCTCATATTCAGTAGTGTTATTAGTGCAAGAAAACGTTAATTTGAAGGACAAAGGTATAATATGTTTCTACAAAGATATTAAAATAATACCTGCACCAACCCCACTCATGCATCGGGCTCCGTCAAAGTATAGGTACCATTGCTCAGGATGGTCTACCTCTAGTTTAAGGCATTCATCAGGAAACTCAATGATGAGGGGATGGGTAGACTCTAAGGGTGCAACAACTAATTGATATGATATAATTTGACCTTTAACAGACTTTTGTCCTATAAACGTGAGTTCAAACTCGGTTAGCACAAGAACCCACTTTGCGGTGCGACTAGATAAGTACGGACGACTCATGAGATACCGCAAAGGATCGAATTTAGCAATAACATACATTTTTTGACTGAGCATGTAATGGCATAATTTATGTGTAGAAAATATGACTGCGAGACTTAACTTCTCTAATACTGTATAGAGAGTTTCATAACTAATTAAATTTTGGCTAATGTAATAATTAGCACGTTCTTTCTTCTCATCGTCAAGTTGAGCTAACATAGCTCCTAAGGCAAAATCTGAAGCAAAAATGTACAAGATAAATAGGCGATCAGGTCTAGGTGGTGAAAGCAACGGAGGGTTAAGGAGATATTGTTTGGGGAGTTCAAATGCTTCCTGACATTAATCATCCCAATGAAAAGAGACATATTTTTTAAGAAGCTTAAGAAAGGGTCCTGTTTTGTTTGCCAACTTATCGACAAAGCGACAAATAGCTTGAAGTTTACCTTGTAGACTTCGTAATTCAAATATATTTATGGGTACGGGCATATCAATGATAGCCACGATCTTGAGAGGGTCAATTTCGATGCCATGTAAAGAAACTATAACCCCTAATAATTTATCGGACTTAACTCCGAATATACATTTAGTTGGATTCAATCGGATAAGATATTCCCTTAACCGATCAAAGACTTTTCTCAAGTCATCTAAATGATCATCTTCTTTGGTGGAACGAGCTATAATATCGTCTACATAATCATATATAATATCATGCATCATATCATGAAAGATATAATTCATGGCTCGTTGATAAGTTGCACCTGCATTCTTCAAACCGGATGGCATCACTTTCCAACAAAAGGTACCCCAAGGGGTAATAAAGGCTATTTTAGCCTGATCTTTAGGAGCTATCCTAATCTGATTATAACCAAAGAATCCATCGATTAGAGATATCATTCCACTCCCAACAGTAAATTCAATGATCTGATCCATGTTGGGAAGAGGAAAATCATCTTTAGGGCATGCAACATTAATATCCCTAAAGTCTGTGCAAACCCTAAATTTGGTAGCTTCTTTCTTAGTTACCGAAACTACGTTTGAGATCCATTCAGCATAATCAATGGCTTGTATAAAAATAACCTTCAGGAGTTTTTCTAATTCCCCTTTGACTAGTAAAGCCACTTTAGGATGCATTTTTCTAAGTTTCTGTTTAACAGGTTTAGCATCCGGATGGACTACTAGGTGATGCATAACTACAAAAGGGTCTAATCCTGGCATATCTTCATATGTCCAAGCAAAAACATCTTCATATTCTTTAAGAAATGCAATGTATTTATCTTGTTTTTCTTGACTTAATTCTGATCCAATGTTGATTATGTGAGGGTTATCATTGGTTCCAATGTTAATTTTTATGACATTCTCTACTTCCATGTGTAGATCTCTCTCAAAATTAGGTGGGGCGGGCGAAACGCCCAATTCTTGTAATTCTTCCAAGGTTAGCTTGGATAATTCATCTTGAGGAATCGTGGCCTCAAGCTAGGAAATACTAGGTATAGAGCCATGGAAATAAAATCCATTATATAATAATTCCTCAATGGAGACATCATGGAAAATATCTCCCTCCAACTCATCATCGGATTCAACGATCATCTGAGGGTAAGCTATGGAGAGCATATTACATGTAAATGGCTTATTTATTAAACGCAAATGATCGCGTTCATCCAAATAATCTTGGTAAGATATGAGATGGTCATCATCCTCGAATGGGAAGGGCTAACCTTTACTAGGAAATAGACCCACACCACATCGGGAATGCTATGGTTCTACCTCAAAAGGTTCTTTCATACCGTTTTGGGAAGGTCTCAAACCTTTCCCTTTATATCCCAATTTAAGCATTATAGGCTTAGCTTTAATATACTCATTAGCAAAATAACATCAAGCATATCTATCATAATGTGTCTTGATGTTTCTAGGTATTCTTCCCCAGTCACATCCCTTATAAATAAAAGCGCAACTCCCAACTTGGTAAATACTTCCCATAGGCTATGGGAGGCCCAAGGTGTGAGGAGAGGGTGACAATTTATTTAAAATAAGGGAATATTGCATAGTAGCGTTTTTTTTTTCTGATATAAGAATTTTAGATAAGTCGGGTAAGAGCTCATTAGTAAGAGCGTAAGATGTAGAAGGAACATTTCCTACATATTTGGATGCGGAAAATATACCTCTGGTAGGTGTAGACGTTATAGAGATGTCGATGGATAGGTCTATAGGTATGGAAGTTATAGGAGTAAAACAAGAAGCATTGGTTGTGGGTTTAGGATCCTTTTGGGGTCCTAATGTGGTTTTAGAGGACAGTTGAACTATATATAGAGGTGGAGTTGATGGAGTAGGTGATGTTATGAGTGTGTTTTTCACACGTTTAGACGAATGATTAGAATTAGGATGTGTGGATGATAAAGCAGGGCAAAATTGAACTCCAACAGGTTCTGCTAAAGCACACATATCAAAGGGTCTGGGATCACCATGAATAGTAACCAACTAATTTTCAAATTTGAATTTAACACACTAATGTAAATTTGAGGGAACATCTCGCATCGTGTTGATCCAAGGGTGACCCAAGAGTATATTGTACGATGCAGGGCAATGTACAATAAACACGATCGTGTCTAAGGTTCTTGGACCAACTTACAATGGTATAGTAATAACTCCACATGTTTCTTGTGTTTCGTCATTGAAGGATTTTATGATCATATCAGTTATTTTCATTTCATCACTTCTAAACCCAAATCTTTGGTAGAAGTCAAAAGTGCAAATGTTTAAAGATGAACCGTTATCAATCAAGACTCGTTTAACTGCTACATATCCAATCAGGGCAGTAATATATAAGGGGTTATCCTTATGTAAGCTATGTTGAGGTATGTCTCTATCTCAGAAGTCAATACAATCGACTTCTTGAGTTATGATAGTATTGGCCATAGCTTCAGGTTGAATATTTTGTGTTACCATAATTTGGCTTAATGTGAGCATTAATTCATCCCTATGTGTAGGAGAAGATCTTAAAAGGTCCAAAAGGGAAATTCTAGTTGTAGTATTTGATAATTGTTCATTAATATTATAAGGAGGTTTAGGTTGAACATTAGGCACGTGATTCCCTTTATTAGGAACTTTCAAAACAAATGGATCTGATTCATCATTCTGAGTTTGATGTTGTTGAGAATTTTGAGACTATTGTCTAGTAACAACTCCGATGGTATCGACAATATTTTTTTGTGGATGATGAATGGGTCTTGGTCTAGCATTTATGGATTATTCATTAGAAAGTAATTGGTGAGAAGATGGTCTAGTAGTGACTCTTCTTGGAAATGGTTCTTCTGGAACCATAGAACTTGTGATAGGTTGAATAGGATTTGATTCATCTTCAGAGCTATTCGATTGATTTGAGGTGATTTCCATGTCACTTTTAGTCTCATATTCTACATCACTAAGATCAGGTGTCTGAATTTTATATAGAGGTCTAGTCTTAACCATGGATAAAGTTGTGTCAAATACTTCCACATCATGAGTAGGTGAATTCCCACTGTAGCACCCTAAAATTGGTGCAGTAAAATTGTAATAATTACATTCACCTTAGTAAATAATTTAAAATTCAAATTTAACCTCCCAAATCGCTCGTTAACCACCGGGTAATCCATTTTCCCTATTCCGTATCAATTTTAGAGGTTGTTTTGACCGTTTGACGATATTGTCGCCGATCAGACGATATCACCCCAGATCTGACAATTTCGTCTGGACTAGGACGTCCAAATGATCTTGTCGCAAAATTGATTTTGCAAATTTATCTTCTGTTCCAACGGGTCTCCAATTCGGGCAGAAGCGTGTCTACATCGTTAGGGACCCTCCCCCATTGGAGATCTCCCAAATTAGGATGATCTCCAACCTCCTAACTACTCCCCTAAGCCTATTTAATCCTAAGCTATCCCCTTAGCACCCCCATGGTTGAAATTCTCTGCAATTTAACTCCATCTATGTTGAACCATCCCAATTTTTTCATTTCCACTAGTCCCATACCAATTTTGTTGTAGGTACATCATTGTTTTTCAGTCGGAGCTAGCACACATCATCACCGATGAACTTGTTCAGATCAGAGGTGAACCTGTCGAATCCAAGGCGATTTCGTACTGATGCGATACGATCTCGACTGTAGTCCATATTGAGGCAATCAGTGCTTGAAGTTTGCACTTTTCAACCTTTTCTCTACTGTTTTATTCTGCAAATTAGATAGTTTATTCAGTGTTTATGTTATTTTGCATTTGGAGTTCACCCATTTAGCTTAGATTGCATACTAAGATCATGATTTGTCATTAGAATATCATAATTTTCTTGAATTTCTGTTCATAACTATTATTCAATATTCATACATTCATTTGGTGTTGTTTCCCTCTATTAGCATAGTAGTATTCGTTGTATTTTGTATCTGTTTTTCTGCTTGCAGGTCTCTAAGAATTTCGTCTGACAAATTCATCAGATCTTAGACGATTCTGTCAGATCCCAGATGAATCTGTCAAATTCCAGATGATCCTGACTGCTTCAAACATCATAATCATTACCAGACATCCGAATCAGGTATTCCTCATTTGTATTCTGTAAATTCTCTATTTTATGTCTTTAAATCTATTTTCTGTACTCATTGAATTTGCATTTTCATGTAGATTAATCTATATTCATTTTTCCAAACCTAGGATATGAATTCTTAAAGTTAAAAATGAACACATTAAAACACATTCCAAACCTAGGCGTGGAAACTGCCCTTAAATGTTTCCTGGTGAACCCACCATCCGTTGAAAAATCATCAAAATACACCTCCCTTGAGAGGCGGGACCTTCGCAAAGTCCTCTCAGTCCGAGGTATTGCAACATCCTTTTCCCATCCTCCTTTCGGGCACGGATCCAATAGCCTGAAGGTAAGGATGCGAAAAATTTGGAGCGATACATTTTGGTGAACCCGACGTGAATGCATCATAACCTTTTGAAAACAAAACAAAACAAATATATATATATATATATATATATAGAACAACTAAAACATAGATGCATTTTAAATCCTTTAACTTTGAAATCATGTTTAGATGGTAGCTCCTAAGAAAAGGTTAGCAGTTACTATAAACGTAGAAAACCAATTGGCAGCCATAGAAGTCAATTTTGTCCTTAGTGTGCCTGAAACAAGTAGGAATCAATTCTTGTGGAACAAACTTGATAGAAGACTTAGTCTCATCTCATCTAGGTCCACACAACTTAAGCAAATCAAGAGGCTAGTCCTAGATAGAATCCTGGATCCTCATCAATTAGTTTTTTATCATGAAATTCAGAGAGCCTACCATATATGGTTAGCTTATAGGAGAGCTCTAGTATCTTCAAAATTGT
This sequence comes from Wollemia nobilis, assembly GCA_028583015.1. Classification (NCBI taxonomy): domain Eukaryota; kingdom Viridiplantae; phylum Streptophyta; class Pinopsida; order Araucariales; family Araucariaceae; genus Wollemia; species Wollemia nobilis. Next base: position 1,982,299 of record JAQPPZ010005611.1, read on the forward strand.
TCACCTTCGAGGAATACCTCGAGAACACAGCCATTGTGCACCAGTTCCTAGGTTGTGTAGAAGACCAAGAGGTTGTTCTTACAGATAGGGAAATATGGAATAGAGTTCCGCGAGCTATGCTATATTGAGAGTATTGCCATGAGCTTTACTTTTATCAACCAACATCTGAGACAGATAATATCACTATAGCTCTTTTCATCAAAATTTTAAAAGAAAAATTTCAATTTGAAGAAGAACACTTCATGACTCTGGAACAACTCGAACCTATTAATGATATTCATAAATTGTTTATAGAAAACTAAATTATTAATTTCAGTCTTATTTCTTGCATTTATTGTGTTGATTGTCTTTACAATATTATTTCAAAAAGCAAAGAAAAAACTAAAAAAAAAAAAACCCAAAAAACTTAGCAAAAACTTAGACATTTCATTTTCAAATATTGTAGTAGGTATATAGTAAACATATACCTCTTAATTTGTTGCATATATATATATATATATATATATATATATATATATATATATATATATATTTGCTGAAATCAAAATTTAGCACCATGCCTAAACTTAGGAATGGTAAAGAAACTTTAGGAGAAGAAGAATATTGGTTACAAGATACAACTAGAGACCCAAATTTCCTTCTTGGAGATCCAAATCCGGAAGGAGAAACTCTAGGTCAATCAGAAGAAGACTTAGGTGAAGATAAGGAACAAGAAGGGAGTTTTAAAGAGGATGGATCCTCATCCCCTAGAGTAGCTCCAAATGGAACTATTGCTTTTGACAATGCAGAGCATTTTCAGAAATTTCTCATTGATAACATTGATGACCTTAATGTGGCAATTCGTATTGATAAAGGGCAAATTAGTAACACTCAAGAAACCATGGAATATATGTGTAATATGCGCACTAATCCCTTGTCTTTCATTGATCAAGAAAGTGACAAGGCTGGGCCATCCAATACGGATATGGTCACTATGGCTCAAAACATGTCAAAACAACAGGTTATCCAACCTCCTAAGGAACCTGTTATTCAACCTAAAATCACTCCCACACAAAAGAAACCTTCCTTCACTACTTTATTCCGCCAAACTATTGAGAAATATGCTTCAAGTAAACAAAAACCTAAAACAAAGCCAAATACAAACTTTCAACAATCTGGAATACAACATAATACAACTTCAAAATTCCTTCATAATACTTTTCCTACCAATAATTTACACAATAGTAACATGGCATCTAATTTGCATGTTCCTCCATCATATGCCCATAAAACTCATGTCAATGCCCTACCGAACCAATATGGGGGGCAAACTAGTAATCTGGAAGCCATGGTGAAACAATTAGCTTCACGTATGGACCGAGATAGATCCCTACCGTCCCTCGTATAATTATCGAGAGATCTATAGTCAACCTTTGGATCCCATAGTTGTAGCTCAACCATACCCTAAGCATTTTCCCATGCCCATCCTACCTATATATAAAGGAGCCGAAGATCCCATAGAGCATCTTCGCATGTTTAGGATAGCATGTCACGACATATCGCATGATGACTTGCTATTACTAAAAATGTTCCCAAAAAGTTTAGGTGGAATGGCATTAGAGTGGTACTATCAATTGCCCACTCATTCTTTGAGAAACTTTGAAGAAACAATGAAATAATTTGTCCATAAATTTAGTGCCTACATCGAGAGGCATGTAACTATTAAAGACCTATACAATTTAAAACAAGACAAGGATGAATGTTTTGCTAATTTCTTAGCTAGATGGAGGCAATTGACAGGAAAACTGCACTTTGTGCTGCCTTATAGGGAAATGTTGGACATTTTCATCAACAATTTATAGGAACAAATATCTTATGAGCTATCGACTGCTACTTTAACTACCTTCGATCAAGCTATAGATTTAGCTTGAAGAGTAGAAGATGCCCTCATTAGGAGAGGCCAACTTAGGAATAAGGATGATGAGAAAACGTCTAGAAATCAATATAAAAATAAACAAGTTGTTGGTGACGGAGTCACTGACAGCAGGAATGTTGCGAATATCAATGCAACAAAGACAACAGAAAAATTCATATTGAAACCTCTTGATAAGCCTCCTCGAGAATTCACTAGATTAAATCAACCCTTATCAACTATTTTACCTCAATTACTCGAAAGAGGTTTGATCCAATTACCGACTATCCGGGAACCTGACCCAACTATACCCGGATACAGAGATGACTTGCACTGTGATTTCCATAGAGGACCTGGACATTCTACCAACGCTTGTAAAAGTTTGAAACATAAAATACAATATTTTATTGACAATAATGAAATGGAAGTGCAAGCCTTCCAACCTAAACAAAACCCTCCTAATAATACTCAAAATACCGTTCCCCAAAATAAAAATCAAAATGCCAATCAAACTCTAGACATATTTCAACACAATTTACCAAGACATGGTAAAGAGGTAGCCAATCAAATCGAACATCATAATGTTCCCCCTCCTACCCGATATGTAGGAACCATTAGCGAACAATTACCTATTCAAGATCCTCAAATATTTGACATGACCTTATCCCTGGTTACAACCAGGCCCTTACATAATTTTCAAACTTCTGATTCTAGTGATATAGAATCAGATAGTGAAAGTGAACTAGACATTACTTCAAACCAATCGAATAGTTCTAAAAACGAATCAGATCCCATTCAACCCATCACATATGCTATGGTTCCAAAAGAACCATTTCCTAGAAGAGTCACTACTCGACCTTCTTCTAATATATTCCTTTCTAATGAACAAGCCATTAATGCTCAATCGAGACCAGTTTAGCGTCTTCACTATAACATTGTAGGTACCATTGGAGTCGTTACTCGACAACAAGCTCAAAACTCTCAACAAGAACCAAACTAGAATGATGGATCGGTTCCATTCGTTTTGAAAAACCCCAATAAATGGAATCATGTTCCTACTGTTCAATATATACCCCCTTACAATATTAATGAGCAATTGTCCAATACTATGGCCATAATTTCCCTTTTGGATTTATTAAGATCCTCTCCCACCCATAGGGATGAGTTGATGCTTACATTGAGCCAAATGATGGTACCTCAAAACATTCAACCTGAAGCTATGGCCAATACTATCATCACTCGAGAGATTGATTGTATTGACTTCCGAGATAAAGATATCCCACAACATAGTTTACATAAGGACAATCCCTTATACATTACTGCTCTAATTGGAGATGTAGCTGTCAAAAGATTTTTGATTGATAATGGCTCATCTCTAAACATTTGCACTTTTGACTTCTACCAACGATTTGGCTTTAGAAGTGATGAAATGAAGAAAACTAATATGATTATCAAAGATTTTAATGACAAAACACAAGAAAAGTGTGGAGTTATTACCCTCCCATTGCAAGTTGGCCCTAGAACCCTAGAAACAACCGTGATTATTGTACATTGCCCAACATCGTACAATATACTTTTGGGTCACCCTTGGATCAACGCCATGCGAGTGGTCCCATCAACTTTACACCAATGTGTTAAATTCGAGTTTAAAAATTAGTTGGTCACTATTCATGGTGACCCTAGACCTTTTGATATGTGTGCTTTGGTAGAACCCGTTGGAGTGCAATTTTGCCCTACTCTGTCATCCACACATCCTAGTTCTTATTTTTCATCTAAAACTGTGAAACATACACCCATAACTTCACCTATTTCCCCTCCATTAATTTCATCCTCCTATATAGACCAACAACCCTCTAAAAAAATCATTTTAGAACCTCAAAAAGATCTTAAATCTACAACCAATCCTTCAAGTTCTATCCCTATAAATTCAAAACCTATAGACACATCTATCATACCTTCCACATCTAAAGATATAGGTAATAAGCCTTCTACATCTTATGCCCTTTCTGATGAACTTTTACCAGACTTATCTACAACCTTAATATCAGAAAAAACAAATGCTTTCATGCAAGATTCAAACCTTTTAAATAACTTACCGCCATCTCCTCGTACTTTGGGCCTCCCACAACCTATGGGAAGTACTTACCAAGTCGGGAGTTGTGCCTTCATTTATAAAGGATATGACTGGGGAAGAATCCCTCAAAATATCAAAACTCATCATGAAGGATATGCTCGGTGTTATTTTACCAATGATTATATTAAAGCTAAACCCATGATGCTTAAAATGGGATATAAAGGGAAAGGCTTGGGACCTTCCCAAAATGGCATGAAAGAACCTTTCAAGGTAGAACCGTGGCCTGCCCACTGTGGTGTGGGCCTATTTCCTAATAAGGGTCAACCCTTTCCTTTTGAGGATGATGATCATCTCATATGCTATCAAGATTATTTGGATAGGCATGTTGATTTGCCTCTTAAAAATTAGTCATTTTCATGCAACATGCTATCCATAGCATACCCTGAAATGATTGCTGACCTCGATGAAGAGTTGGAAGGAGATATCTTCCATGATGTCTCTGTTGAAGAGATGTTACACAATGGATTTTATTTTTATGGTTCTATACCAACTATAGCCCAACTTGAGGCCACTAATCCTCAAAATTAATTATCTAAATTAACCTTACAAGAATTACAAGAATTGGGCGTTTCACCCACCCCACCTAACTTTGAAAGAGATCTACATATGAAGGTAGAAAACGTCATTAAAATTAATATTGGAACTGAGGACAATCCTCACATAATCAATATTGGATCAGAATTAAGTCAAGAAAAACAAGAACAATACATTGCATTCCTTAAAGAGTATGAAGATGTCTTCGCTTGGACATACGAAGATATGCCAAGTCTAGACCCTTTCGTAGTCATGCATCATCTAGTGGTCCATCCGGATGCTAAACCTGTTAAACAAAAACTTAGAAAAATGCATCCCAAAGTGGCTCTGCTAGTCAAAGGGGAGTTAGAAAAACTCCTGCATGTTATCTTTATACAAGCTATTGATTATGCTAAATGGATCTCAAATGTAGTTCCAGTCACCAAGAAATAAGCTACCAAAGTTAGGGTTTGCATAGATTTTAGAGATATTAACGTTGCATGCCCTAAAGATGACTTTCCTCTTCCAAACATGGATCAAATCATTGACTTCACTGTCGAAAGTGGGATGATGTCCTTAATGGATGGATTCTCCGGTTATAATAAAATTCGGATAGCTCCTGAAGACCAGGCTAAAACAACCTTTATTACCCCCTGGGGTACCTTTTGCTAGAAAGTGATGCCATTTGGATTAAAGAATGCCGGTGCAACTTATCAACAAGCTATGACCTACATTTTTCATGATATGATGCATGATATCCTACATGATTATGTGGATGATATTATAGCTCGTTCTATTATTGAAAATAATCATTTAGATGATTTGAGGAAAGTCTTTAATCGATTACGAGAATATCTCATTCGATTAAATCCAGCAAAATGCATATTCAAAGTTAAATCCAACAAACTATTAGGGGTTTTAGTTTCTTTACGTGGTATTGAAATTGACCCTCTCAAGATTGCGGCCATCACTGATATGCCCGCACCTACTAATATATCTGTGTTACAAAGTTTACAAGGTAAACTTCAAGCCATCCGTTGCTTCATCGATAAACTAGCAGATCAAACCGGTCCCTTTCTTAAACTCCTTAAGAAGGATGTCCCTTTTAATTGGGACACAGAATGTAGATAAGCTTTTGAACTTATCAAAAAATACCTCCTTAATCCACCTATGCTTTCACCACCTAAATATGATCGCCCATTTATCCTATATATTTCCGCTTCAGATTCTGCCTTAGGGGCTATGTTAGCTCAACTTGATGATGAAAAGCGAGAACATGCTAATTATTATATTAGCCAAACCTTCATCAGTTATGAAACCCATTACACAGCGTTGGAAAAACTATGTCTAGCAGTCGTGTTTGCTACGCAAAAATTATGACATTATATGCTTAGTCAAAAAACTTGTCATTGCTAAATATGATCCCTTAAGGTATCTCATGAGTCGACCTTATTTATCAGGTTGCACAGCCAAGTTGGTTCTTGCTCTAAGTGAGTTTGATCTCACATTCATAGGACAAAAGTATGTTAAGGGTCAAATCATAGAAGATCAATTAGCTACTGCACCCTTAGGGTCTACCCATCCCCTCATCATCGAGTTTCCAGATGAATGCCTTCAATTAGAGGCAGACCATACCGACCAATGGTCCTTATACATTGATGGAGCCCAATGCATGAGTGGGGCTAGTGCGGGTATTATTTTAATATCTCCACAAAAACATCTTATTCCTCTGTCCTTCAAATTGACATTTGCTTGCACCAACAATACTGTTGAGTATGAAGCTCTAATCCTTGGATTACGAGCTGCCCTAGTGCTAAAAATTAAACATCTCTTAGTTTTTGGTGATTCTCAACTAGTTATAAACCAAATTAATGAAGTTTATCAAACCAGAGATGATAAACTGCGCCCATATAAGGCCTATGTTTTACAATTAATGTCTTTATTTGATCAAGTTACCTTGGAAGCTATTCCTCGAACTAGCAACTGTGCAGCTGATGCTATGGTCGGAGTTGCATCTCTCCTGCTCGTGGAGTTAGATGACGAATATGCCACTATCATTATTCATCAACTCCAGGAACCCGCTTCAAATAAGTCATGCTTAGAGCCTTTGGATGTGTTTCTAATCAATGAAACTACTCCTGAACCTTGGTATACGAGCATATTTGATTTTCTCCAAAATGGGACTTTCCCTGCAAATTCTAATAGAAACCAGCGTCGATTATTACGTCGACGAGCAAGTCGATTTGTAATCATTGGCAATACTTTATATAGGAGATCTTTTGAAGGTATCCTATTAAGATGTTTAAAATTAGAAGAGTCTAAATCAGCCTTAAGTGAAGCCCATGATGGATCTTGTGGAGGACACTTTAGTGGTAGTGTCATTGCTAAAAAGCTCCTTCGGATAGGATACTTTTGGCCTACCATGTAAACGGATGCACATGAGTATGTGCGCCATTGCGACAAGTGTCAAAAACATGCTGACCTTGTCCATGTGCCTGCACAAGAGCTACAGGCTATTTCATCTCCTTGGTCCTTTTCTAAATGGGGCTTGCATATTATTGGCAAAATCAATCCTGTGTCATTTGATGGACACAAGTTCATCATAACCGCCACTGAGTATTTTACGAAGTGGGTCGAAGCTATACCTTTAGCTTCCTGCACTGGCACATAATTTTCTAAATTTATTTTTAATCAAATCATTTGCAGGTTCAGAATTCCTACCAATCTCATCTCTAATAATGGAACTTGCTTCAAAAATAAAGATGTTAAAAAATTATGCCAAAAATATAAGATTCAACATCGTTGGTCCACTCCCTATTATCCTCAGGGTAATGGTCAAGCAGAAGCATCTAACAAAACCATAATCAAAATTCTCAAAATATTAGTCAATAAAACTGGCCGTGACTGGAACATTCATTTATATCCAGCCTTATGGGCCTATCGAACTAGTGTTCGAACCCCCACGGGAACTTCACCATTTGTTTTGGTTTACGGTGCTGAAGCAGTTTTTCCATTTGAATTGGAAGTTCCTTCTTTGGCTCTGCTACTTCAAGATACCGAAGTAGGAGATGAATATCATCTTTGGCAAACTCAGTTAGCTGGAACTCCTAGATGAAAAATGCATCAATGCTTTGGAGCATCTCCGTGCTTACCAAAACAAGCTTAAAATATCATATGCTAAGAAAGTTCGTCATCGATCCTTTGAGATTGGCGACCTTGTTTTAAAAGAAAATCAAAAAAATACAAATGCAACTAAGGACCTTAAAGGTAAATTTGAGCCCAATTGGCTTGGACCATACATTATTACTACCAAATTTGAATCAGGAGCATACAAATTGTCTACCTTAGATGGTAAAGAACTTAAAGAACCCATGAATATTTTGCATCTTAAACGTTACTATGCATAAATTTGGTCATTTCATCCTTGTATATAATTTTTTAAAATACTTTCAAAATTTTTATCTTATATTTATTTAAAATTTATAAAAATCCAAAAACATCAAAAATATTCATAATCATCTTCAAAAACTATCTATTGCATTTATTTAAGGCACTTGTTAAATTTTTTTCTCAAAAACAAAAATAAAACCAAACATAAAAAATAAAGAATAAAAATATAAAAACAGCTATATGCTTGACTCTTTCAAAACCAAAATAAAATAAAGAAGAAAGAGAGAGTCAACATTCTCAAAACTTCTCAAAAGTGTTTATATATATTTTCTTACAATTATTGCAGTTATACGTTTCAAATTATTTTGGATAAATTACCATTTATTTGGAATCCCTCACTTGCACACTCACAAAAATAAATATCTTGATTTTATCTGGCATGATTACTAATCTCTCTTATATCAAAGTCCACAAAATTCAATTAAATAAAATTTGAGCATAGAGAATTGATCTTGTTATTTACTTAAACCAAGCACATCTTTTCACAATAAAATGATTATATTTGTAATTTCCATGTTTTGCTACATAGTAGAACTGATTTCTTGAGCGAAAAGTTTCCCCTACTATCCTATCATGCACATGGTCTAGAATCTTTGAGAATTGGCAAAAGGACAAGCTCACCCCTACCTAGAATAAAAATCCCTTGCTCTACAACTAATCCGAGCAAGTATCCCTAGCAAAAAAAAAGAAAAGAAAAGTTCAAGAAAAAAGAGAAAAGAAAAATATTATTTTATATCATTCCAACAATATTTCAAGCACTATCTCAAAAATCAAGCAAAAAAATACAAAAAGAAAAAGAAGCAAAGTTCAAAAGAAACGAGAAAAAGAAAAGAAAGCAAAAGCAAGAAAGCAATAAAATCCCTTCCCTACCCTTTGAAAAGAAAAGAAGGGTTGATGAGCTTGAATCCTTGGAATTCTCAATTATTTGAAATGAGGTAAGCCCCATAACAGGTGGTTTGTGCCCAACCTGCTTGGCCTTGGGTGACTCCTAGCGTGGTGATATTTCTGTCACATTAACGACCTTCTTTTGTACAGACCTATGTCTGCTTATGGATTAGCTAGCTCTTGATAATCCGACCTACATAGTAGTCTAGTATGGTTATATGCATCTACATCATGGTTAATGAACACTTATTTGGTTTCTTTAAATCATTTGTATCATATTATCTTGCTCAAAACTGGTCAACGAACAATGCAATTGCACACACATTTGTATTTGAGAGATTTTGTGTATCATTATGATAAGTCAAGATTGGAAATGAATTCACATATGCACACGGGATTCCTTATAAATCTAACTTTTGTCTTTAAAATCCTTTGAAATATTAATTTTTGCAACTTGTTTGGAATAAATCAAGTACAGTTGTTTACCACAAAGACCACTATATAATAGAAAAATCAAAAATTTCTTTCAAAATATACAATCAAAACACATATATCTGGTTGAATTTCATGACGATGGTATAGTTCCAAAACCAAAAGTGGAATTTTATGCCTAGCGCAAGTCCTCATTTTCATATTTTCTGTTCATCAAAAATCAACCATACAATAAAACTATCTTTTTTTGGATTTTTGCGATGATGGTATAAGTCTATACCTACATATTCTATGCCTAGCGCAAACCATTGTAACAATTTTTATTCCCCATTTATTAAAAATCATGAAAACCATATGACTTAATTCATTATGTTACACAAATTATGCTTTTAAAAAGCAAACCCATTTTCATTATTTCATGTCATTATGTCAAACTTCAACTTTGCAATGATGGTATAATTCCTAAAGAATTATCCAAAATTTCATCACACTTAGGAATTTATGCCTAGCAAAAATTATTTTAATATCATTTCATGCATACTATTTTCATGAAAATCTGAAAACAAACCATCATCATCATCATCATTTGCATTATTGCACCAAAGTCTTAAGACAGTTTCTTAAGCACTCTTTACTTTTAACAATATTTCTATAAATGGGACTAGCTTGACGACCGAGTGAGCGACGACTCCATGAAATGGTCTATAATAGCGACAATGTCCTTTGAAATTATTTTTAGAAGTCTCTTTTTATTTTTATTTTTATTATTATCACATCACAAACAACCAATTTGTTACATCAGATTATTTCATTTAAAACATCACAACATGACATCAAAATTATAATATTTCCAACGACATAATTACATGAATTATCAAATCAATCAATCAAACATAACAACATCATCAGTATACACATTATACAAGTCATGTGCTCAAAAACATATCTCATATCATATATATATCAACAACTGTATATATACATCATCAAAACTGGATTGGTATGCCATAATCTGTACCTCGGCATACTCAATCCTTTATCAACAAAATAATAATCATATAATACAATGTCAATCTATACAGTGTCAATCCAGCCCTCTAGCCTCGCGAGCACCTCGAGCTCTCTGCATCATCTCCTCCCTCGCCCTGAGGTGGACGAGGTGGCCCCATCGCAGTCTGCGTAGTCCTAGTCCTCGATTGGGACGTGGTCCTCGATGACCCGATCCTGATCGGATCTACAATGTTGGCTGGTAGGGGTAGTCCATCTGCCTCTGGCACCAGCTGGTGATACAATGTCTGATAGAATGTCAGCTAGGTGATAGCCTATGTTAGCTCTCCACAGCTCGCCCCTCCACCCCGTGCCCTGAGGCATGCAATCTCGTCCCGTAGCTGTGACACCTCAGCTCGGTGGCGTGTAGCCTCATCTTGTAGAGTCTGCACCTGGGCCTGGAGACAATCTCTCTCCACCCAAAGAGTAGCCATCTCGCTACTCTCTCCTATGTCAACACCCTTACCCTTATCAGTGATGGTGGCCTCTATGGAGATGGGGGTCTCACCTCCCTCATCTCCCTCTACCATGGCCTCTCCTGTGCCTGTGGCCTCCTCACCTCTCTCTCATTGTGACCCTGGGTTGCCTCCATTGCTGCCTGGTGTCGCCTCCCTATCCGACGCACAACCGCATGAATCGGACCCTGTGCCCTCGTCATTCAAGGAGGGTGAATGCCTGCGTACCAGGCATCGTAGCCATCGGCTACCCCTGCATCGTCCCCATCCACTGGCTGGATGGGGGCATCATCCGTGTCCTGGCTCCAAAACCGTTGCATGTCGGGAGCCCCACTAACTGTGGTGTTATCTTAGATAGTTCAAGAAAACTTGTAATCCCTCAGAGATGGGATCCCTTGCTGCAAACCAAACTGCCTCAAAACTTGGTCATAGCGATGGAGCTCCACCTCTCCCCTCTCCATTCGTAGCTAGCAGACTCGCCTGACGTGAGCCAACTCCTGTCCATCCTTGACCCACCCTGGATGCTCTCTCCATGACCTCCAGGTGATCTGATCCGGGACTAAGTCATCCAATAGCCTCCGGGACATAGGCAGATCTATCCGTCACTGTGCCCCTCTCCGGAGCCACCAGTAGAAGACTCGGGGCCTCTCCCCGTCAACCCCTATTAGAGGAAGCCCTATCGGCCTCCGCACTGCAATGTGCTCCCAGCACCAAACCTGTAAGAGCGATGTCATGACCAGACATCGACCGCCCTTGTACACGACCCCATATAGGATCTTGTACAATCGGCATAGAACAAAATTGCCCCAAGAGAATCTGTAGCTGTGATCCTACATATCGTAGATCACATCTACGAGCGTCCATGCACCCTGCACCCGCTTTGGTGGCATAGCAAAATTCCACCAACCACTCCAGCTAATACCCGTGTGAGTCTAGATGCCCCAGGCATCTGGTGTAGTGCCTTGATATTAACTTCGCCCTTCTCTAGGGTGAAGCTCGGGTCACCGCACAATCATCCCATAGCATGGCCCTGATTGGCCGTAGGAGTAATCAATCGTCCTTGTATGGGGATTCTCAGAATCCTCCATACATCCTCTAATGTGGGAGTCATCTCCCCTATAGGTAGCTGGAAACATAAGGAACCCGGATACCATCTCTCTGCTAGGGCTGTTAGAAGCCCCATATCGGTAGACACTTGTGGCATCTCTACCACATGTTGCAAGTCGGCCTCTGCCAGCTGATCTCGCTCTGTCTGTGTGAGAGTGGCCAAGTCATCTCTCAACCCTCCGTACTTCCATTCCCTACTCTTTAGTAATCCTCTCTGCAAACATAAACAACAAAAACAATAAAAAAATCATTAATAACAATTCAAGTAATCAATAATGCAAGTTAAAATTCAATTTTATACAATTGATATCGCCCACTATTGGACGATATCGTCCCAAATTTGAGCAAAATCGTCTCCGATTTTGCAAGCCGAAATCGTCTCTAATTTGACAAAATCGTCCCCATTTCGAAGATTTCGCCCTTGGGCGAAATTGCCAAAATTGAGATGATTTCGTCGAAATCGGGACAATTTCATCCCGATGACGTCGACGGCCCAAAAACGGCCACGATGCTCAAAAATCACCTAAAAATTACCTACAAAGCATGTAAAATTAAATTCAAGCATCCTAGTTAAGTCTAGACTCTTACCCGTAGACCGTGCCGGACCTCTGTCGATCTGTGCGTCGTCTCCACCATTTTTGCTTCAGAGCTCTAAAAACCAGAAAATGAACAGTAAAAATGAATTAGGGTTTGACCCTATTTTTTTTAATTTTATTCAAAAATAATTTTTTGCTTTTTCGCGTTTTTACCTCAAACATTCGATTTGGGTAAAAATACGGAGGGGGCACCATAGTAAGCTGTCGTACGATTCGACCAAGAATCGTCACCTAAAAATGGGAATAATTTTTGCTTTCTTGTAGATCGAGAAGAACTCATCTTTAACGCATTTTCTTCAAAAAATTCGCTAAAGAGGGGGCAAAATGTAGCACCCTAAAATTGGCACAGTAAAATTGTAATAATTACATTCACCTTAGTAAATAATTTAAAATTCAAATTTAACCTCCCAAACCACCCGTTAACCACCGGGTAATCCATTTCCCCCTTTTTCGTGCCAATTTTAGAGGTTGTTTTGATCATTTGACGATATCGTCGCCGATCAGACAATATCGCCCCAAATCTGACGATTTCGTCTGGACTAGGACGTCCATACGATCTTGTCACAAAATTGATTTTGCAAAGTTAGCTTCTATTCCAACGGGTCTCCAATCTAGGCAGAAGCGTGTCTGCGCCATTAGGGACCCTCCCCCATTGGAGATCTCCCAAATTGGGATGATCTCCAACCTCCTAACTACTCCCCTAAGCCTATTTAATCCTAAGCTATCCCCTTAGCACCCCTCTGGCTGAAATTCTCTGTAATTTAACTCCATCTACGTTGAACCATCCCAATTTTTTCATTTGCACTAGTCCCATACCAATTTTGTTGTAGGTACATCACTGTTTTTTAGCCGGAGCTAGCACACATCATCGCCGACGAACTTGTTCAGATTGGAGGCGAACCTGTCGAATCCGAGGCGATTTCATACTGATGTGAGACGATCTCAACTACAGTCCATATTGAGGCAATCAGTGCCTAAAGTTTGCACTTTTCAACATTTTCTCTGTTATTTTATTCTGCAAATTAGATAGTTTATTCAGTGTTTATGTTATTTTGCATTTGGATTTCACCCATTTAGCTTAGATTGCATACTAAGATCATGATTTGTCATTAGAATATCTTAATTTGCTTGAATTTCTATTCATAACTATTATTCAATATTCATACATTCATTTGGTGTTGTTTCCCTTTGTTAGCACAATAGTATTCATTGTATTTTGTATCTGTTTTTTTGCTTGCAGGTCTTTGACGAATTCGTCAGATCTCAGACGATTCTGTCAGATCCCAGATGAATCTGTCAAATTCCAGATGATCCTGACTGCTTCAAACATCAAAATCATTACCAGACATCCGGATCAGGTATTCCTCATTTGTATTCTATAAATTCTCTATTTTATGTCTTTAAATCTATTTTTTGTACTCATTGAATTTGCATTTTCATGTAGATTAATCTAGATTCATTTGGCCAAACCTAGGATATGAATGCTTAAAGTTAAAAAAGAACACATTAAAACACATTCCAAACCTAGGCATGGAAACTGCCTTTAAATGTTTCCTGGTGAACCCACCATCTGTCGAAAAATCATCAAAATACACCTCCCTTGAGAGATGGGACCTTTGCAAAGTCCTCTCAGTCCAAGGTACTGCGACATCCTTTTCCCATCCTCATTTCGGGTACGGATCCAATAGTCTGAAGGTAAGGATGCAAAAAATTTGGAGCGATACACCCACTAATAGTTCCTACATATTGGGTAGGAGGGGGAACATTATGATGCTCAATTTGATTAACCACTTCTTTACCATGCTTTGGTAAAGGATGTTGAAATATGTCCAATGATTGATTGGCATTCTGATTCTAATTTTGGGGGATGTTCTTTTGAGCATTATTAGGAGGATTTTGTTTAGTTTGGAAGGCTTGTACCTCCATCTCATTGTTATCAATCAGGTCTTGTATTTTATGTTTTAATATTTTACAAGCATTGGTAGCGTGTCCAGGTCCTCTATGGAAATCACAGTGTAAATCAGCTCTGTATCCGGGTATAGTTGGATCAGGTTCTCGGATATTTGGTAATTGGATCAAACCTCGTGCTAGTAATTGTGAGAGAATGGTTGATAGAGGTTGATTTAACCTAGTAAATTCTCAAGGTGGTTTATTAGGAGGTTTTAATATAAACTTCTCTATTGTTTTCGTAGTATTAACATTGGTGATGTTTCTGCTATCAGTGACTCCATCACCCACAACTTGTTTTTTTTTATATTGATTTCTGGATGTTTTCTCATCATCTTTCTTTTTAAGATGACCTCTCCTAATGAGAGCATCTTCCACTCTTCGGGCTAAGTCTATAGCCTGATCGAAGGTGGTCAAGGTAGCGGTTGATAACTCATAGGATAGTTGTTCTTGTAAATTATTGATAAAGATATCCAATATTTCTCGATAAGGTAACACAAAGTGTAATTTTCCTATCAACTGTCTCCACCGAGCTAGGAAATCAGCAAAACATTCATCTTTGTCTTGTTTTAAGTTGTACAAATATTTGATGGTTACATGCCTTTTGATGTAGGCACTAAATTTATGAACAAAAGACTCGGCGGTTTCTTCGAAATTCCTCAAAGAATGAGTGGGTAGTTGATAATACCACTCCAATGCCATTCCTCCTAAAATTTTTAGGACAGGCTATATATCAAGTCATCATGTGATATATCATGACAGGCTATCCTAAACATACGAAGATGCTCTATGGGATCTTCGGTTCCTTTGTATATAGGTAGGACAGGCATAGGAAAGTGTTTAGGATATGGTTGTGCTACAACTATAGGATCTAAAGGTTGACTACACATCTCTCGATAATTGTACAAGGGACGGTAGGGATCTATCTAGTCCATGCGGGAGACTAACTATTTCACCATGGCTTCCAGATTACTAGTTTGCCCACCATATTGGTTCGATGGTACCTGAGTATGGGATTTATGAGCGTATGATGGCATGACGTAAGGATTGGATGTTATATTTCTATTATGTAAATGGTTGGTAGGGAGAGTATTATGAAGAAGATTTGTGGTCGCATTATGTTGTATCCCAAATTTTTGGAAATTGGTGTTAGGTTTTGTTTTGGGCTTTTGTTGATTTGAGGTATGTTGATCAATAACTTGGAAAAATAGATTAGTGAATGAAGGTTTCTTTTGTGTGGGAATAACCTTAGGCTTGGTAACAGGCACTCTAGGTGGTTGGGTAACCTGTTGTTGTTGCATGTTCTAGATTATAGCAGCCATATCTAAATTGGATGGTCCAGCTTGATCACTTTCTTGATCAATGAAGGACAAGGGATTAGTGCGTGTGTGATATATTTCTTCTAGGGTTGCTTGGGTGTCACTAATTTGATCCTTGTCCATATGGACTGCTCTATTAAGAGTGCCAATATTAGTATTGAGGAAATTCCATAAATGTTCCATGTTCTCGAAAGTAACAGATCCTTCCAGAGATATTTTAGGGGATGAGGATCCTTCCTCTCTAATAGTTTCCCTTTGTTCATTTCCTTCAACAAACTCTTCTTCTTGTTGGTCTAGTGTTCCTTCTTCCTGAATTGGGTCTTCAGGAAGGACATCTGGTTTATTTACTGGTTTTCCTAACCAATCTTCTTCTACTTCAATTTGTTTTCCATTCCTAAGTCTAGTCATTATGCTTAAACTTAGATTTTAGCAAATATATATTTATATATATATATTTACAACAATTTTGGGAGGTATATATTTTAATTACATACCTACTATAATACTTAAAATAAAATGTTTTGATTTTTGTTATATTTTTGTTTTGTTTTTGTTTTTATAATAATATTATAAAGAGAACAAACAGTATACTAAATGCAAGAAATAATAAAAGAATGGCTTAGTTTTCTATAAATAGTTTATAGATGTCATTGATGGGATCAAGTTCATCAGGAGTCATGAAATGCTCCTCTTCAAATTGAAAATGGTTTTTCAAGAATTTGACAAAGTGTGCTATGGTGATGTTATCTACTTCTGACTCTGAATTGTAAAAATAGATTTCATGGCAATACTCTCGATATAACACAGCTCTAGGAACTCTATTCCATATTTTTCTATCCGTAAGAACGACCTCTTGATCCTCTATATGAGATAGAAATTTATGTACTACAATTACATTGTTGAGGTATTCCTCAAAGGTGTACAACTCGAAAGACACAAGTGCTCTTTTATCTGCTAACCACCTATGGCAAGCTCTCTAAAGTTCATGGTACAAAGTCACCTGATCAGGATCCAAGATTCTATCTAGGACAAACCTCTTGATTTTCCTAAGTTTGGTTGATCTAGATTCAATGATATTCAATCTCCTATTAAGTTCATCCCATAAATGTTGAACCCTATTTGTTTGAGGTACTCTAAGTACAGAAGTAATCTCTATAGCTACTAATTGGTTCTCAACATTAATGGTGACAGCTCGTATTTTATTATAATATAAATATGATATGCAATCTTTAATTGTTTTTCTGATGATTCTAAATGCATTTATGTTTTGTTTTTTTTTTTGGATTGTTTTCAAAAGGTTTTTAGTTTTCACGTCGGGTTCACCAAAATGTATCGCTCCAAATTTTTTGCATCGTTACCTTCAGGCTATAGGATCCGTGCCTAGAAGGGTAATGCGAGAAGGATGGGACAATACCTCAGACTGAGAGGCCCTTTGAAGGTCGTGCCTCTTGGGGGAGGGGTATAAGAGTGAATTTTTGACGGATGGTGGGTTCACCAGGAAAATTTTGAGTGGCAGTTTCCATGCCTAGGTTGAGAGTAGGTTTGATGTGTTCATTTTGTGTTTTAATCATTCAATTCCTAGATTTGGCCAAGATGAATCTAAGCTATTCTATATGCCAATGCTGATTTATATGAATGCAAATAACATAAATAAGTGCTAAACACAAAAATTATGCTAAATGAGACATAATATACTTGATTCTGGATGTCTGATGCAGATTCTGAGTTTTGTAGAAGTCCAAATCGTCTCAAATTATATGTAATCATCTGAAATGTCATAGAATTGTCTCAGATCTCAGTCGGTCATATGAGATCAGACAAGATCGTCGTCGATCTGATGAATTCATCAAAAACCTACAGTCATAGAGACAGATACCAAAAACCAAAAATACAACTGCAAAATCAAGGGGAAATGATAGAAATGATAGTAAATTTACCTAAATGATAGATCTAGATAGAAATTAAAATGAAATGCATCAATTTAATAATTTATTTTAACTTTATCATGCATCTGTACTAAATGAGGTGAACTCCAGGATGCAGAAATAAAATAAACCAAGTTAATGCATAAGAAAATGAAGAGAAAAGATAAGAAAAATGTAAACTTCGAGCTCTGATTGCCCCCAATCTGGACTATAGTCGGGATCACCTCCAATCATACGATATCATCATTGATCTTCAACAGGATTGTCCGAAATCATCTGGAATCGCCTTAGATGATCCAAGCTAGCTTTGGCTAAAAAATAGTAAGATTCCTACAAGAAAACTTGAAATACAAAATACAAACGATGGTGCGAGGATGTTCTAATGTACAAGGAACTAAATTTGCAAGGAAATCAGTCAGCCAGGGGGTTCAGGGGGATAAACTAAGAAAATCCTAGTTTATATAGGATTAGGGAGAGGTTAGGAGGTTGGAGATCATCCCAATTTGGGAGATCTCCAATGGAGGAGACTCTAACTACACAGACACACTTTCTGCCCAAGTTAGAGAAGCTGTTGAAACATAAGCTAATTATGAAAATTTGGTTTTGGGGCGAAATCGTTTGGACGTTCTGTTCTAGACGAATTCGTCAGATCTTGGACGATTTCATATGATCAGCGACGATATCATCCAATGGTCAAAACAAATCCTAAAAATGGTGCGAAAAACAAGGGGAGTGGGTAACAGGCGATTTTGGGTTAAAATTCAAATTTTGATCTTTTTACTAATGTTTAACTACGCCAATTTTAGGGTGCTACACATATATATTGTATTCAAATAAATATAGGATTTATTTTTTATTTCTTCAACATCTTTCCAAGTGGCACAATTTTTAGAATACTAGTCTCATTGGACCTTACATTGATCTAGAGTTTGTTTCCTCAACACCTTGGAATGAAACCCTAGAATCTTAACCAGTCTTACCTCAATGGCTAAGGGATCTACCATATACAATTTAGAAACATTCCAAACATTATTAGGATCAACAACATATTTCCTAAGTAGGGATATGTGGAAAGTATCATGGATATTTGATAGGTTGGGTGGCAAGACAAGCCTATAGGCTACTAGAATAATTTTGTTAATGATTTCAAAAGACCTAACATAGATATGATCCAAATTATTTGACTTGATGGCACTTTCCATGGGTATTTCCCTCAAGAAAACTCTCCCACAAATAAATCTCTTGATGATATTTTTAGATCACCATAGCCATTCTAGCAATCAACAACTTCCTTGAGCCTTTGTTGAATCCCTTTCAGTTGTTCCACCATCTCTTTGATATTTTTTAGTTTTATTACCACCCCATCCTTTATATGATAGAGGTGTTATGTATATTCTACCATATAAAACTTCAATCAAATCCATTCCCAAGGATGAATGGTATCCATTATTATATGAAAATTCCACTAGATGCAAAAAGTCTTCCCACTTAGACTTTTTATCCATGTAGTACATGCAAAGTATGTCCTCTAAAAATTGGTTCCCCCTTTTTGTTCGACCACTATTTTTGGATGACATGCAAAACTTATGTTCAACTTAGTTCCCATTGCATGGTGAAGAGCCTACCAAAAATTTTATGTGAACCAAGAATCCATTTCTAATATGATTACTTCAGAAAAATCATATAACCTAAATTTTTTTTTAACAAACTTGTTTTCTACTATTGATGCATCATCCTATATGTTCTCTGGTATAAAATTTTTAGCCTTGGTCAAATTTTCAACCGCCACAAGAATTGCATCATGTTAGTACCTAGTCTTAGGTAAAACCACAATAAAATAAATAGATATTACCTACCATTTCTATTTAGGTATATTATGTGGGTACAATTTCCCTACTAGGTGTTTATATTCTACCTTAACCTTTTGGTACTCTAAACATATTGTAATAAAACTAGTGATATCCTGCTTCATTCCTACCCAATAGAAGGTCTTTTTAATGTTTCCTCTCATTTTGGGCCCTCTTAGATGAGAAAACTATAGAGAATTATGTATCTTTTGCATAATAATTCTCCTCAAATTACCAATTTTGGGTATGATAACCCTATCCTTGAAGCATAAAAGTCCATATTTTATGTTAAAATCCTTATTTTCATGAAGATTTATTTCCACTTTTACTTGAATCTCGATGCAATATTGATCCTGTAGTTTTATTTCTCTGAATTGGTCCTTCAAGTCTATGTAACTCTAGGTTAATGTTGCTATGTGCCTTCTCCTACTCAAAGCATATGTAAATTTATTCTCCAATTCTTTTATATATTCAATATCAAAGTTATATTCTTCTAAGAACTCTATCCATCTTCTTCGTCTTACATTCAACATAGGTTGGGTAAAAATATACCTTAGAATTTGATGGTTTGTCCTTAGCTCAAATAGTTTACCCAACAAATAGTGCCTCCAAAATTTTAGTGTATCCACAACTGCTACCAATTTTAAGTCATGTGTAACATAGTTTATCTCATGCTTCTTGTGTTTTCTAGACTCATATATTATAGTAGCCTCTTCCTAGGATAACACCCCACTAAACCTTCTAAGGAAGCATTTGTACACACTGAAAAATTCCCAAATGGATCCCATATTTTGAGAATTGATGCTATAGTTAACTTATTCTTTAGAGTCTCAAAGGTAACCTTACACTTATCCATCCATTTGAATTCCTTCCCTTTTATCTGAAATTTGGTGATAGAGTAGGCAATATTTGGATAATCCTTCACAAAATGCCTATAATAGCTAGTGATTCCCATGAAGCTTTTGACTTTTGACCCATTTTTTAGTGGAGGCTAGCTTAATATAACCTCAATAATTTTAGGGTCTATGATAATTCCTTCTATTGAGATGACATATTCCAAATATTACACTTGTGGGTATAGAACTCACACTTGGAAAATTTTCTATAATTTTTCCTTAACACCTCTAACACTAACCTTAAATGCTGGTGATTTTCCTCTTTGGTGCGAGAATATATCAAGACATCATCCAAAAATACTAATACAAACCGATATAAATATTTTTTGAACATGTTGTTCATAAAATTCATAAAAAAAATTGGTGCATTGGTCAACCCAAATGGCAACACTATGAACTCATAGTGTCCATATATAGTCTTAAAGGTTATTTTATAAGTATTCTCCTATCAAATCCTAAAATGATGATATATTGATCTTATATAAATATTTGAAAATATAGTGGCATCCTTTAGATGATCAAAGGGATCATCAATCCTTAGCAAAGGATGTTACATTATTCAACATCCTATAATCAATACACAATATAAAGGAACCATCATTATTTTTCATAAATAATATTGGAGCATCCCAAGGTGACACACTAGGTTTGATCAAACTCTTTTCTAACAAATATTGAAGGTGCACCTTTAATTCTTGCAACTCAATGAAATTCATTTTGTAAGATGTCCTTGCAGTGGGTTCTACCCTAGGCATTAGTTCAATAGTAAATTCAAACTCATATTTAGGTGGTAGGATTGGAAGGTCTTCTAAAAACACATCCCTAAATTCATGCAAAATTTGATATTTCTTAAACAATTCCTCATCTCCTTTTTTGCCTGCTTTATCATTAATTTTAACTACATATAACATACCACCTCTCTTAATGGCCTTCTTCAGTTGCATATATGATAATATATGGGGTTAAAATTACCCTTGCCTACTTTGAACTTTCAATCTCTTCTTATCCTTATCTATGTATTTTTTCCACATTTCTTGGAAATTTATTAGGTATCCATGAGCGTTAAACTAATCCATCCCTAATATAATATCAAAAGCATGAATAGGTTCCACATACAAGTGGTAAATCATGATCATTAGGTAAGGTAATATTATTTGTAAACAAATATTGATCCACTAAGTAGGTCTATCCCAATCATACTCAACTGTAAATACTATCCTTGATAAGTACTAGTGGAAATAAAACTATATGTAGCTCCACTACCTATTAAAAATTTAACATGTCAAACAACTTACCATTCAATAGCATAGGTTTTTCTTGTCCTTCAAAGTTCTAATTCCATATAGCAACATAGATCCAATGTTGTTGCTCCTCTATTTGGTTGGTTGCCCAAATATAGTCATTGGGAACACTTATTAGCATAATGAGGACCCCCATAGATGCAGTAACCTATCCTAGGTGCCTAAGATATTTCCTTCATTTTCTTACATTTTTCCTATTTTTATGTCAAAATATTTTTCTTCTACAGTTTTTAGGATCCTCCATCCTAACATTATTAGTTAGTATTATTAATCATTTAATTATTATATTATTAACTCATAAAGTGAACCATCACATATATTCATAACGTGAACCATCATGTCTCTTCATAACATGAACCATCACGACTCTTCACCAATGTACCTTTAGGGTAGATATATATTGGGTTGGTCATTCACACAAATAATCCATGAAGAAGAATATATAATTGTTTATTAAATGCATTGGAGGGGCCTTCCTACCAGTGAAACATCGATTCATTATCAAAGTGATTCTTTTAATTTAGATGTTATTTTAATTATTTCTTTATTAAAATTGTGCTAGAATATTCAAGGTTCTACCATATGGTATCAGAGCCATGTGGGATGCAGTCATGTGGGAATTGATCAAATATCTTCGTCAAAACACTATCGTGCATGATTATGAAGTTCGATTTAAGGATATCACCAAATACAACACAGGGTCAGGTGAAGCATTTGTCATATATTGCTTCATCAAAGGATTAAAAGAATAAATTAGAATAGAGGTGATAAAGTTCAAACCCTATACCATGATGCATACTATTGGATTGGAAAAATTAGTTGAAGATAAAATCAACGCACAACATCAATTAGGAAAACCACCTATGGTAAAATCTCAAACCACTTACATTACCCCCAAATATATGCATAATGGAAAGACACAAAATACTTATGCAACCCCCAAAATTAACCCAACCCTACCAATAAAAAATCTTATTTTTAAAGAAATTAAATAACAAGCAAAAGGTCTCTGCTATAATTGTGATGAGAAATTTGTTTACAATCATCAATGTATTACACCTACACTATATATTTTAGATGCAACTATTCCTTGTAGTTATCCCAATGATAAAAATGCAATTGAGGTAGACATAGTGACAAATACACCTGATGATAGCACTAAAGATGAGGAAGATGAGGAAGATAAGGAAGATGAGGAAGTTAAGGAAGCTGAGAAATATAATGAAGATATAGAAATTAAGGATAATGAGTAAGCAATATCCAAAGCACCTGATCACAACAATGAAGGTAATATGGTTGATTTACCAAAAGTGATTGATACATCAAGCAAGGATGAGGTAGACATTCCTGAAATGACTCATTATGGCCAAACATGCACTCTACAAGAACTACACTCAATTTCCTCTCCAATAGTGAGTTATCACCACAAGGTCAAACCTATTAAAAAACAAGGCATAAAGGTGATTGCACACTCCTCCATTGCCTCTCCCCGGGAACAATAGGAGAATGTAGAATTTTTACCACCTCTTTTTATGCATCATTTTAGGATGTTTTAAGAATCTCAAGGGTTGTCCTTCCCTCATCATCACACATTTACTATTTTTTTTGGCAACCCCACGCTAACGCTTCATCCTTCTTGATATCCCTGCCTACGGAAGGATGACATTAAAAGAGTCCAAGAACTTATGCAAATCCTTCTTGGAAAACAAAGGACAAAGCTCCTCACTTTGAGCTTTGAGGACAAAGCTCTTTTTAAGGAGGGTGGCATGTTAGGATCCTCCATCCTAAAATTATTAGTTAGTATTATTAATAATTTAATTATTATATTATTAACTCATAAAGTGAACCATCACATCTCTTCATAATGTGAACCATCACGTCTCTTCACCAACGTAGCTTTAGGGTAGATATATATATTAGGTTGGCCATTCACACAAATCATCCATGAAGAATAATATATAATTGTTTATTGAATGCATTGGAGGGACCTTCCTACCAGTGAAACAATGATTCTTTATCAAAGTGATTCTTTTAATTTAGATGTTTTTTTAATTATTTATTTATTAAAATTGTGCTAGAACCTTCAAGGTTCTATAAACAGTTGACGGTTGGAGCTATCTTTTTTTCTAAAATTTCTTCTTATATTGCCCTTAGTTCCTATTATTGTTATTACTAAATTTTTGTTTCTCTTTGCTCTTCTTGTTTTGCTCCTTATCCCATTTTATAAATCCTACACTCTTTCTTTTTGTAAGCTTTTGCCTCTCTCTATCAACCCTAAATAGTTGAATAAGGACTTTTTGCTTTGAATATTAGCTTCTTCTTATTCGACCAAATCATAAGCCTTTTACAAAGTTTTGGGTTTGAGAAAATTGATTATTATCCTAATATTGGGATCCACCCCTAAGATGAACTTATGCATCTTTAGTTTATCATTGGTCTCATACTATAGAATATACTTAAAGAGTTTGACATTTCTTTAAAAGTATGCTTATATCAACAATGAACTCTGCTGAAGTGTAGAGAATTCCTTAAAATTATCTACATAAAACTAGTCAGAAAGAAATATTTTCTTAAAATCCCTAACGAAATTGTCCCATTTAAAATTCATAGCTTGGATATTTTTTCTTGTCATGAATATGTTCCACCATTATAAGGTGACATCCTAGATATGAAGGGTAGCCCACATAGTCTAGGTTTTAGAAGAATAACTTTTCATGGAAAAGAAGGTTTCCAATTCATTCAACCATGACTATGCTACATATCCTCCTTCCTTACAATTAAATTTAACTACCTTTACATTCTTAAGATCTCTAGCCAACTTAACCTCTATTTGAACCTTTCCTTCTTGTATTCTAAGAGGATTCTCTTCATATCTACCCTCTAAATCCCTGCTACTAGTTTCTTTATTTATCAAGGTTTCTATAAATTTTCATTGTTGTTCCATATATTCCTAAAGCAACTTAACTACAAAAGAAAAATATTTTTCCCTCTCACTAGAACTTGTGTTTCTTTGATTTCTTACCAAAATCTATTGTCTTTCTAGACTTCCTACTAGTTCTAGCTCTCTTTCTAGAGTCCATTGTTTGTCCAATATTCTTTTGGGGATGCACTACAATTTATTATTATGCAATCAACCCCATTTTCTTGGATAATCCTCCTCTTAAAATAGGTGCTATTTTATATCCACACAAAGGATATGGGTAAGTTACAATTTCCTTGATTGTGCTTACAATTAGTTAGTTTAATTTCCCCTATGAACTAACTTAGGCCATTTTATCTTAATTGATAATGATCATGGCCATTCTTGCCTATCCACAAGGTTCCATCCCCTAAGAAACTATACTCTTAAGGATTTTTACTCCTTGGTATGATTGGTCTAGTTGGTGTGCAATACCTAACTTGTTCAAGATCATGTTAAGGTCCCTAATATAGGAAGTCTTCCCAAATTAGCACATCAATCCAAGGCCCATCCTAGGTGCACTCCATGGAATCTTCTAGTCCAATGACCTAGAGCTCTAATACAAATTGTAATAACCCACCAAAACCAACTTGAGAGATATACTTTTTTTTACACGTGTATGTTCACAAAGGAGTCCCAATATTATTTTTAGCATTTTCAAGGCTTCAACATGTTTGAGTTTAATATCTCTACATATGGAACTCAAGTGGATAGGAGTGCCCAACATCATGTATTTTTGGATTCACCTTACTAAACCTCACCATTTAGAAGGATGTCAAAGTGGTCCCCCCACCTTTCCTATACCCTCATAGATATAGGATAATTTTACCATAGTGTAGGTATTATCCTTTAAGGCCCATAACACTTAAATGGGAATGCATATTCCCTAACCTATCCATAAGTCTATCTATGTAGGTTATTCTGGCATAAAGCCTTGGTGCTTAGTTACCACACCTCCACAAGCTAACTAAGGTCATCACCACTCACCTGGTAATGAGCATGGTTACCAAAAATTCAATGTTCATGGTACCACCATAGTTGTCTCGTAATTTATTCTATTAAATACATTATTATGGAACACCCAATCCTTACTATTCAAGGTGTATCAATCACAAGAATTTAGCTATTGCATCACCACAACTCCTTCCAAATTTGTGAGTGCCTAGTTATTGCATCACGACAACTCCTAAGACTCACATCTACCTGGTTATTACATCACCGAAACTCCTCCTAGTATTGGGTTTATTATTTGACTTAAGAGTACTAAAAGTGATCTAGATAAATAACCAAGAATCCCTCCCAAGATTCATCCTAAAATAATAATTAACATCCCTTTTTTAATTACACAAATAAAGTTCTATAATGAAAAAATCCATGCATAGTTATAACACAATATTAAATATAATATGAAATAGATCATACATAAAAACATAAATATACTACAAAAGAAACAACTTGCTAGATTTAAATAATTATTAACGTAGTCATAATGCTAACTTTTAACATAATGCTAATATAAAGCATCTACTTATTTTAAGCAACCTTATTTAAATCAATGTTAACATTTTGTTTTTTATTTTCTTTTTGTAATGAAAACACATTTAAAGAGATCAATACTAACTCATTATTTCATTTATTCATTGTATAAAACCCAAAGTATATTCATGTACTTACAAATAGGCTTCCAAGCCTTATCAGTAATGGAATAAGAATAACCAAGTATTACATTCCAAATTATAATTTAAAAAATTATATTTCCTTCCCAAATACACTAGAGCAAGTCTACCCAAATGTCCTCTACACCATATTCTTTTCATGATCTTCTTCATGAAAGGAATCTCCCTAGACTTAAGAAAAACTTAGGGATCATGATAGCTCTTAATGCAATGCAACTACAATGCTCTATGCATAAATGCAAGCAACCATGCAATTACAAAATTAAACAACCAAGGAGAGAATCCCATACTTCTCTCTCTAATGATTTCCCTACCTACTCAAGTCTCAGGAAATCATTAGAATCATTTCCAAAATCAAGGCTCTTTTCTCATTTTACAAGGTGATACCCAAAGCTTATATTATTTAGCCAATCAAATAAAAAGGGGTTCCTAACTTAATTTATAAAATAAATAAGAACACTATCATTTTCAAACATACTAAGGTCTTATAAGATAACATTCAGACCATACAAATAAAAGCGTATATTCATACTTTTATTCAATCCTAATATATTGGAAGGAAAACCAAACTTAATTCCTTTAAGAAAACCAAACCATTCTTCTTATTTAATAGAACTCAAGCATTAATCCATTAAAAGAGATTAGCATTATAGGAACAAAATATACTCCACAAAGAAAGTAATCAAAAGGAAATATACTCTCCTTAAGAAAAACTAAGCAACTAAAGAGCAATAAAAAGGTCTCTAAAAACTTCCTCCACACTATAGTCGTTTGAAGGTACTACCTCCCTACATATAAGATGACAACAACAAGGAAGAAAGAAGCTACAAAACTCTTCTAGACAGAACAAAAGTATATCACATAAACCAAAGTTGCTCATCCAAAAAGAGATTAAATAAGATCAGGGATCCAATTAAAATTAATGCAAGAAGGGCATAGGTCTGAGAAGGAAAAATCCAAAGCACACACAAGCAAAGAAAACATAACCAGATGCTAAAAAATCAAGCACTAACAACAAGGATAATTCTACATAAAAGCGAGCACCAAACTCCAAACAAGGACAATATACAAGTTAGAGGTAACTAGACTAGCTTCTCAATAGTCTAAGGGATAGCCACAAACCCAAGGAAAAAAATATACTAACACTCCAACCTACTGGTAAAAGCTTTGAAAACCAAAGGTCAAATGAAAGAAACATGCATCAAAGCTAGATTTGAAATAAATGGGAGAAATATCTATACTAACTAAATAATACCCAATCAAGCACAAAATCAATGCAACAAGCCATGCAAAACACTCAAAGAAATAAATATTCCTCAATTTAAAATAAATACTAAATTAATCATGCCAAATAGCAAATGTTTCAAATCTCAAACTGCAAAAATTACCTCTATTTCCATGCTTGTCTAGAGCTTTCTCCTTTCTCCAATTTCATTTCCTTTGTATCAATCGTTCTCCACCATCAACAACCATCAAAGAGAAGATCCCTCAACATATAAGCCAAGGCTTGTCCACCCACACTCTCATGAAGGTGCCCATGCACATCCATCCATTGTGCATGAGGGTAATGTATCCTACTTTACCAAGATGGTCAACTCACTCAAGCACCATCTTTCTCAAGTTTAAATATAAAAAAATATTTCAAAAATTAACTTCTAAGAAATATTAAAAGCTCTAATATTAATTTTAGAGGCTAAGGTTGATTAACTTTGCCTTTCTTTTAATTTAAAGCATGCTTATATGTATAAGGTAAAATACAAGTTATTAATCCAATCACTCATTCAGAACACCTTTTCCTCTTAATGCTAATTGCTAACAATAAAGTAATTGAATTAATCACTTATCAATTAATACCATATGTTAATATTAATTATTAACATTGATACTAATATCCAAGTATTAATATTACTAACTATATTAATACTTCAATGGTTTAATCAATTAAAATATGCTTCCAACTTAAGCAAATAAGGACTTTATCCAACTTGTAATACAACACATTGCTTTATCCTTCAGTAGGTGGATTTTTAAGATAACTAACTCATTATCCCCTACCTACTAAGGATGACTCCTTTTCCCATAGAAATCTCATGGTCCAATGGTGTATTCAAACAACAAGCAATATGCAATGCATCTAAATGAAGGGTATTCTTTACCCTTGAGTTGTCAATGAACAAGTCATCACCATCATTTCCCAAAATTTTATCTCTCATCTTTGGTGGTTGTCCCTTGCCAATCCACCAATGAGAGTACCTAGTCCTACAACCACATATTCATTAGCAGTACCATATTCTAAATAAAGCATAAAGTGCAATTACCAACACATAATGGTAACACAAACTAAGATTATGCATTAGATATCCACACATCAATACATAAACCAATGTTAAGAATAAATTCTACCAAGGAGGGCCATTACAAGTACATAACAATTTCCTAAAAAAAAATTCAATTAGTTATATGGGGTTGGGACCTGGTTAATTATTTTTATGATGAACTTGAGATCCAAGCAACAATTCATGGTATTTTGGTAAAGTATTTTCTAATTAAACTCATTACAACTTGCTAAAGTATTTAAAATTTATTTTATGACAACTTGTTAAAGTTTTTCCAACTAGTTATATGGGGTTGAAACATATTTTACTTGAAAAATAACTTGTTAAAGATATGTATAAACTAAAACATTAATTGAAGCTTATATTTTTAACTCGTTATAAAGACTTAGTAACATTTAGCTTCTATTAAAATTTTCAAATATCTTAATTCATAAAAATTACTAAAATATTATACATAAAGTATGATCATTTAATTTGTATTCATATAAAGTACAATAACAAAGTTTAATATTTTATCAAGACACTTCAAAACATATTTTTCAAGTTTCATGCCACTTGAGAATCATTTTTTTATAAATTATATTATACATAATAAAAAATTAAAATTAATTTTTTATAATTTACCTTTTAATAAAAAAAAAAACATCAATTTATTATTTAAAAATATAATTTATCCATTAAAATCTAATATTTAACTAAGAAATTATATAATTTTTAATTTTATTATCAAATTAATAAAATAAATTTAAATTTTAAATAATTATATTTATGAAATTAAAAAGCCAATATGAGCATGTTGCAGGTCAAAGGATAAATTTTCAAAAGAGTAAACTTTAATTCCTTAACACTCCTCCAAGAAGACAAAACATCATTGCTGACATCCTTAATTGCTCCATAGCTCCTCTGCCTTCAACTTATCTGGGTTTACCACTCTTCAATGTCAAAGATAGTTTATGGGACAATGTCATTGAGAGGCTGCAGAAAAAACTCACCACTTGGAGGAGTAATATTTTATCTCAAGCCAGGAAAATTACTCTCACCATGGCTTGCCTTAAGAGTATTCCTATTTACTTCCTTTCTCTATTCAAATCTCATGTGAGTGTTTACAAAAAAATGGAAAAAATCCAAAAACATTTCCTCTGGACAGGATCTGAAAATAAACATAGATTTCATCCAATTGCTTGGGATAAAGTGTGTAAGCCTAAATATCAGGGTGGTTTAGGGCTCAGAAGAATTTCTCCTCTCAATATTTTTCTTCTTGCCAAACAAGCCTGGTTTTGGTCTCTAAAAAGAATGTTCATTGGGTCAAGATCTTAAAGAGGAAATACCTTCAAGACTCCCATTTCCTTTATGGAGAGGTCCCTTCTTCCGGGTCTGCTTTCTGGAAGTCTATTTGTGAAGCTCGTTCCCTCCTGATCAAAGGTTTAAGGTGGCAACTTCGTAATGGAATATCTATTTCTTTCTGGGATGACAAATTGATTGGAGACCGACCTCTTAATTAGAATCCTATGTTTCAAAGGCCGAGGAACATTACTAATCAGTTGGTTGGACCTTTAGTGGTAAATTTAATTTCTTGTAGCAATGGTCATAATATATGGAGAAGGATTGCTATCCCTGATCATGATAATAAAATATCTTTTTTGTATAATCAACTTTGCTCTATCAGAATTCCTTTAAATGACCAGCCTAATTGTCCTATTTGGGAACCTATCGATTCTAGAGATTTTAGTATCAAGTCATCCTATTTGCTCTCCCTGAACATTATTGAAAATACTATCCCGTTCAAGCTTGTTTGGACCAAATATTGCCCTAAGATTACCTCTGTTTCCTTGTTATGCATCCAAGATCTCATCCTAACTATGGAAAAACTCATAAAAAGGGATATTATTTTTCCTAACAGATGCCATATTTGCCTCTCTTATTGGGAATCTACCTCTCACAATTGATTATTTTTCTCTTTCTCAAGAATGGTGATTAAAAAAATTTTCCTCACTTTCAAGATCACTTGGGCCTGCCCTCCTTCCATTGTCGACTTGTTCCAACAGTGGCCAAATCCTTTCAAAAATCCTATGCTCAGAGGACTTTGGAAGTTTTGTTTGCAACATTTCCTTTGTAAAATATGGCTAGAACGCAATAAAAGAATTTTTGACATGAAAGCCTTGGATGCCAACATTTTTGCTAGTAAAATTATCCTTTATGCTAAGGAGAATGCCCTTGCTGCTCCTTTTGATCATTTTCCTTATTCACATTTTGAGAAGGCTATCCTGAATTCCTGTAATATTTTCATTGATATCCCAAGCCCTGCTAATCATTCCTCGTCTAGGACTAACATTAAATGTCATCCTCCTCCAGTGGGGTGGGTTAAGCTTAATTTTTATGGCACTGTAAAAGGTAATCCTGGCATCGCTGGAGCTGGAGGAATCCTCCGCGATCATCTTGGTAATTCCATTTTTGTCTTTTCCGAACCATTAGGAATATTGTCCAATCATTATGCTAAAGCTAAAGTAGTGTGGAGAGGTCTTCAGTTCTTAAAATATATTCCCAAAAAAATTATTGTTGAAGGATATTCTCTTAATATCATTAATTACCTAAAAATATCCAAACCCAGCAACTAGAGGATTAGGAATCTTGTTGAAGAAAGCAAGAAAATTCTTTGCCAACAAGTCAATGTTGTGGTTCAACACACTTTCAGGGAGGGCAATTCTATGGCTGACAAATTGGCCAACATTGGCATTAATGCACAAGGATTGATGACTTGGATGGATTTCCTCCCCAATGCAGTTGTCGAGCTGGTAAAATGTGATCAAAATACTATCAGTCGTGATGAATCTCAAAATCCTTGATTATTCCATTTCCCAAGACTCCATTTTTTCCATGATTCATTGGGTCCATGTCCAAAGTCCAAAAAAATCCAAAACAGAGATTTTATTCATCATTTGCATTATATTTCTTTGAAAATGGGTTCTTTGTTTATATTTCCAAGTTCTCTACCGCCTCTCATATATGCCCCTTATTTTTTGATAATTGTTTCCATGAGGAATATCGATGTTAGGTCCACCTTATTTTTAAATCATCTCTTTCTCATGTGGAATTATGTTTGTCCTTTTGCCTTTTCGATAACCCTATCTCAATGCTTTATCTTTCACATTCTCCCAAGGCCTCCTAGGATGAGCATCCCAATCCTTTCTGGTTATCGTGCCTGCTTTTGTCATTGGCTTCATTGCATGAGCATTACCAGAAGCTCCATTTTCCATGGGATGGTGTTTTACCCTATTGCTCCTACCCACATTTATCACCCTTTTTTGTGTCATGCCTACTGCCCTAACCAATCTTATCCTTTCTGGTAGTTTTTTCCTTTTTGGCCAAGCATTACTTTCTATTTATTCTTGATGTGGTTTTTTAGTGGACACATATTTTTGTCCCTGTTCCTTTGGTCCTATGCTTTTTTACCTTTAATTTCTTTCCTTCCTTAATTCCTTTTGTAACCATGAAGGAAGGGAAAGTTGTTTTTATTGAGCCCAAGACTCTTGAACCAGATTCTATTTCCACTGATATGTTTAAAGATAAAAAAAAAATCATTGATTTCTTCAACATGTTCTATGGTGTGGATGAGGAGGTTACTAAGGTTTTCATGAAAACTTGGGACAACGGATTTGTTTCCATCCATGACGTTCAATTCTATATTTCCTTCGAGTTACTCACAGACCTGGCGGGGCAAGATTTGGACGAAAAAGTTATCAGAAGAAACAAACACAACTAGGAGGCAGAGTTGACACACTTCGAAAAAAACTCACCTATCCACAAGAAGGTAAAAAAATGTTTGTTTCGTCATCACTTGTCAATGCCCTGGAAAGAAATTTTAAAGCCAATAATGCAATATTTTACTTGTGACAACCCCGAGTCCCAACTATGTTGTTATCATCTAGCCTTTGTAAATCACTTTCGAGACTCAAAAATGATGAACATTCCTGCCACCTTATTCTGGTCCATGGATTATACTATCACTACCAATTATTCCAAGAAATATGAGGTCAAACCTTGTCACCAGGGTCTTTTTAAAGTCCTATACAAGTTTCTCCTTCTGCATTTCCCTTCAGGTAACCTCTCTACCCCTGATTTTGAGGAAGAGAATTCTTCCTCAACCCTGAGTTCAAAAAATACCAGATCCAAAATAAAAGACAAAGGGGGTAAAACCTTTTCTGAGTTTTCTGTGAGGTAAAAGGCCAAAGTTGAAATGAACCCTATCTGTAGTTCTTAGAGGCTGAAACACAAAGAAATTGCCAAAACCCCTCAGTCCACCTCTGTAAAAACTCCAAAGGATAAGTCTAATTATCCTAACCTAGTTAAAAGGTATCTTCATAATTTGGCTGTGCATGCAACTTCAGCCACCATTGATCATCTTGAAACAACTTATTTGGCCATTGGAAAGGCAATATAAACTCTCAAAGAACAATGCCATGCACTAAGACTCTTATTTTTCTATGATAATTTTGATAATGTTCCAGTCTTGGCTAGTGTTGAGGTATCCTTTGATACCAAAATTGATGTCAAAGATGTTTTCAACGATGAATATGTAATGGAGATCGCTAAGGATGCCTGTACCACTATCCTTAAGGATAGTACTAAAGAGATTTCAAAAATAGATGTGAAAGATGTTGGCCTAGAATGTGTTGCTTTGTATCTCATGTAGATGGACATTCTCCTTGATGGCTAAAGGCTTTTCCGCTATTTTTGGGTTCCTTTGGGGTGAAGGATCACTTATTTTTGAGTTCCTCTGTGGTGGAGGATCACTTCATTTTGGGTTCTATCATATTTCTTCCTGTTTCTCTTTGTTCCTTTTTGTCAAAGGTTGCTTCTTTTTGCTCCTTTTAGTCTGAGGTTGTAATTTTTTTCAGCAAGCAGTTTCGTGGTTCCTTTTTGTCTGCTCCTTTTTTCTCCTTTGATGTACAAGGTGTTGGGGTACCTTTAAAATGCCCTATTTTTAATAAAATTATTAATTTACCAAAAAAAATTCCAATAGTTAAAAAAAGAGTGATCTAAATAAATTTTAGCAACATTTTTTGTTTGGTACATATATACAAGTGCTTTTTAATTCTTATTAGATTTAAATGGAGGATGGTAAATATAAAAATTAGAAACCTGGATCATCGTATTTATAAAATTAAATAGTCAACCAAAATTAAATAACATGAAACCAAGTGCACACTAAATACCAAAGCTAACATGAAATAGTATTAGAGGTAGCAATCAAGTGCAAGCTTAAAAAATATTATTTAAATAAATTTCAACCATGTTATATGCATAATTCAACCAATAGCCTTGAAACCCCATTAGCCAATATTTTTTTAAGGTTAAAATTGACTAGAATTTATAGAAAATATTAGTAGAGCTCCTGGAGATATGAGTGTGGGTTATGGATATAATTAGAGATTTATGGGTAGTGAATCTAAGTTTATATATACTCATAAGTTTCACTCTTTCTTTTAAGTGTCTTCGTAATTCTGGATAAAATTTTATATTCATTTATTTGTTATTTTTTAAGTGTGTGGTTTTTATTAAAGGTCATTATAAAAATAAAATATTATATTGTTCTCGTTAAATTTCTAACAAGTTAAATAAAGCATATCCAACTTTACCTTCCGATAAAAATATTCTTCATTTATCTTTCTATTACTTTGTATTTCAATCAAAGATATTTTTCATTTACCTTTCTATCAATATCTATCTTCCTCAAAATATTATGTTTCCACAATAAAACTTCTTTTATATAAGATGTATTCTAAAATTAAATTCTGCCAAGATGAAATTCAACACCGCTAATGGCTAAAATATTTGCTGCCCAACTTTTATATCTATAAATATCTTGTCTATAACAACCTCACAATTTATTAATATCTTTTTTAGGGTTCTTATCCATTCCCCTAATATTCCAGTTATTATTTTCATTGTTATTTTTTATTTTATTTTTGGGTTTAGCCCCATTTCTTGTTAGTACTTGTAATATTTGCTTTTGTTTCCTCATATCAATATCCCTCTGGTTTTTTTCTCTTTGTTTTTTCTTATTGGGTCTTCCTCTCTTTTTTCATTCTCAACAATACTTTCATTTTCATGAATCTCTTCAATATTCTCACACTACTATAGTAATACTTATCATATTTAGGTTTACCTTGTTCTGAAGTTCCAGGAATAACTTCAAAAGCACAATCTTCTTTATGCTTCTCTAGAAATCCTAAAGTGAAAGGATGCTCTTCTTTAACAATTATCTTCTTATTCTGCTCTAAAAACTAAATTGTTATGGGTGTCCTCCATCCTTATTTATTTATTATGCTGCTCTTGAAACCTTGAAGTGCAAGGGATAACATCTTCATCCCTTTCACTCTTATTACTTGGAGAGGATTCTATACTACTTGAGGAAAATGAAGATGATTTACCTGGAATAAAATTGACCTCTTTTGTTGGCTTTGTTTTAAGATTTCTCTCCATATCTTCTTTTGCACCTTTAATTCCTTCTGAAATTGCCAAATGATATTGTAGATAGGCTTTCTTTGTCTCTTCTTTCAAAGTGGAATATCCTTGATCTGATCTAGATTCTATTATTGTATGATTTCCTTACTTTGTCTTGAAGTTTATCTCATGGCCATAATTTTGTGTATCTTTCTTCATAGTTTTCACTTTGTAAACTCTTGCCATGTGTCCAATCTCATAATAATTATGGTAATGAAAAGTGATATTTTCATAATCTACTTGTTGATCCCATTCTCTTGATTCATATTTTATCTTAATGGATTATGGCAAAGGTTTTGAAATATTCATAGCAACACATATTCAAGTATATATAACATGATTCCACTCCTTAGTAGTTATTCCTTAATTGATGAATTTCCCTAAGGTATTTCAAATATTATTTAGAACATTCTTATTTATAATTTGGGATGGAAGTCCAAAAATCCTAACCCATACTGGAAGCTTCTGAAGAGTTTTTGTATAGAAAAATTTGCATTCCATGGTCTTAAATAAAGTGCATCTCCTCCCCTAAACCATGAGCCACCAACCATTATTTTATCCCTAATTTCTAAACTAGAAAATATGATGAGAAAAAAACCTTTAAGAAGAAAAGTCACATAGTAATTTGAATTTAATCCCCACTTCCACTTGATCCAATTTTCAATATCCAAAAACCCTAGGTATGATCTATGAAAATTACATATTAATCCTCTACTTTTTAGAACCATTATATCATGCTCAGTCATATCATCCTCGATACTCACTTCTGGTGTAACATCTGCTACCTATATTGAACTTACCATGTATTTTCTCTTTTTCTTATCTCCAACTTGGGTCTCCACACTTCCAACAAGGGCATCCTAACTTCTCGTTAGGGCTTTCAAATATAACTTATCTTCCATACTAGTTAATGGGGCTTGCTCTTGGCTTGCACTATCTCTTGTATCACCTTCCCTTTTAGCTTGCACTCACTCCTAGCTTGCACTCTATCCTACCTCATACTAGCTCCTAGATTGCACTCCCTCTTGGCTCGCAATAGCCCTTGTCTCTTATTTTTTCTTGACTTTCCTTCGCTTCAATTTTTTTGCAAATAATGCTTCACACATTCATGGTAAGGGTTTGAAGCATTGATGTTCTTTGTATGAACCCATTGCTATTTTGCTATGACTAAATCTTGGTTTGCAATTGCTCTTATATCACACTTCCTCCTGGCTCGCACTGTATTTTATTTAGTTGGATCACACTTTGCTTTCTACTTCCTGCACACACTTCCTCCTCACTCTTGACTTACACTTGCACTTTCTTCTAGCTACACTCACTCTTGGATCATGATCACATTTATTTCTACACTCTCTTGCATATCATGCTTGCATTCACACTCACTTTCGACTGCACTCGCCACTTCACTCCCTTATGGATTGCACTTGCACTTGCTTTTGGTTGCACTCCCTCTCGACTCGTGCTCACACTCACTTTTGACTACACTCCCTCCAAAAATATATCAATATACAATATCATATATTGATATAATATATTCATATAATTTTTATTATTATTTAAAATTTAAATTATTTTTTAAAAATATAAAGAATTATTAAAACTATAAGCCACTTAATTTTTAATTGTAACTTTTTATCTTATATATATTTGCCAGAGAATAAGGGTTTGTACTTAGGTTCTCCATCCTTGACAAATCACAACTCTCATATTTAGAGCTAGAGAGTTTACAAATAGATTCATTTTTCATCTCAATCAAGATGCTATAGCTAGAAACTTAAATCATTTTATATAAAATGTCTAAATTTTTTATCTTCATTTCTTGGATATTTTTCAATTCCTTGTATGAATACAAATATTTTTGAATTCAACATACTTCTTGACATTTTCCTACAACAACCTTAATAATACTAAAACTTCATCTCTACTATCTATGCATTGCATCTTAGTAGAGTAATATTTCCAAAACATTGTACTATCATAGTCCTATTTACTATATTTGGATTGCTAGTTTCCATCCTAAAGCATAAGTGCAACCATAAAATTATAATAAATAGTTTATATGAAAACACATCAATGTTATAAAAAATATAGATTACCGATAGAAAAAATTAAAGTAAATCTTAATCATTATTTGATTCAAATAGTCAACATTTTCTTGTCAACTTCAGTTAAACTTACTACTTCCTATAACCATGGAAAAGATAATTTAACTTCACAATCCTCAATTTCAACCTCTATATTGGCTAGTCTATCTACATAATTGTTGCCTTCTATTAACGTATGTGTACACCTAATTTCTTCAAACTCCATAGAAAGATCTTGAATTTCCATAATTATCTTTTGTGTGTTCCATGGAGACTTTGCTTTCTTCAAAATTATATTTATTACTATGATAGAATCACCTTCCATCCATACTTTGTTAAATTATATTTGTTTACATATTTTAGCCCTTCCAAAGCCACCCAAGCTTTAGCTTCATTATTTGACTTAAATCCACTATTAAAAGCATAATGAGATAAAATATCTTCTCTATTATTTCTAATTATTCCTCCTCTTGTTGGTCATGGATTTCCTTTAGATGCTCCATAAAAATTCAATTTGACCAACTCCACATCTAGTGGTTTCCATTTTATATTATTTTCCTTCTTTTTGTTTTTCCTGTATCCAACATCATAATTCCATTTGATGACTTGACTCCATCTATCAAAGTTCTTTTCTTCTAGATTAGGGATTGGATGAGTTGATAGGGTTTGTTTAGACTCCTCTATGGCTAAACAAATCATCCTTTCCATTACCTCTAAGTTACTTTCATTTCCTTTAAATATTTTTCTATTCCTTTCTAGTCATACAATTTAAAGTATTGTATCTTTTGATATATCCCAAATTGACCATAAAACCTCACTTTTAAAAATGTTTTGCCATTGCTTTAATCATTATTCAATTCTTCCATTCATCACCGTGCATTTACCAAACATAAGAATCCATAGTTATAGTTTCTAGACTATTGAGAAATATCCCAAGAGATGATCTATACTCTCCTCCTCCTTTTTACAAAGAACACATTGTGAGGGTCCATGAAAACCCCTTTTCATAAGGTTATCCCAAAATAAAATTCTTCTATGACCTACTTGCCAAACAAATATTTTAACTTTAGGAAATATTAGGCTATCTCAAATATCTCTCCATATTATTATAATATTCTTATTTTATTGGTGCTTTACATTGTATCCACTTCTTGTTGTGTTTTATCGTGAGCTATTAAACCCCCAAATCAACTTATCCTTGGATCCCCTTAGAATAATTATTGTTATCATATTTCTACTCAGTTGCCTCCTAGCATCAATGTCTTGTATACTTGTACAAAAATCTTCTTTCCATTTGTATCTTCCTTCTTGATCCTTGTACAAAATGTTTGAAACCCTATCACCATATTTATCTTGAAGTAATCTCATCAATGGTTTCAAAATTGGATCTAGATTGAGTGGTTTTTTAACACACCAAGTATTTATCCAAATATAAATTTTCTCTCTAGTTCCAACCATCCATATTAAACCTTTAATCACTAGATCAATTGAATTTTTTAATCGTTCCATAGTGCGAAACCATTTGGTAGAGAGAATGCAATAAATATTAAGCTTGGGTCATTGGACTCAACATACTTAGAAGAATTCTTGACTATTATATTTGACTCTCTTTGTATAATATAAAAATTATTTTTCCCTTCAAATCTAAGTTTGCATCCACAACAACTCTTAAATTAAGACCTCCCCTAGTTTTATCATCACACACCTTGCTCCATTTCACCAAAGGAAATTTCATTTTATCATGTAATCCTAACCACAAAAATTACTGCATAATATAGATTAAACTTTTTTCTATCTATTTTGGCATAGTATACAAGGACATAATATGTTGGAATGGCCTCTAAGACTAATTTAATTAGCTACGTTCTTCCTACTAATGATAATCATCTATTTATAGACACCTATAACGCATCATGTCGAGGTGACTACTCATATGGGAGGTGCCAGAAGACCATATGGAAGACCTTGGACATATTCCAAGGTATAGTAGTGGTTTTTACCACTTATTTGGGTACCTTTGCCTAGTCAATACTAGATGCTACTAACACCTATGGTTAGCAGTGCTCATCGTGCCTGTCCTCCAAGATCAGCACTCAGAGTCAGTTGATATTCATCTGACCCAAAATTGGTTGCAGCGGCCAATTGGTTGTGTATTGGAGTGGTTTGAGTGAGGAAGGTTTTGGATCCTTCCATACAACAATCTCAAACACCCAATTTTAACCTTAGCTTCCTCATGAAGCTACTCCTATCCCTTGTAAATTGCTATATAATCCCTCTCCAAATTGGGAAAAATAGAGAGAGAGATAAGCATAATCAATTGAGAAATTAAGCCCTGTCGAATTGCATAATCATTCACATGCATTGATAGGAATACTTTTGCTACCCAATTGGAGATCACATTGCCAAGGAGGTCCTAGGAGGATAGGAGAGCCAAGAAATGCTAATCCATGTAATTCATGCACTCACTGAGCAATTCAATCACCAAATCTGTTAAAGGACATAGAGGCGACCCTTGTCCATCAATTTGGTAAGGAGAATTATAGAATTGTCCTTGATTTGGAGAGCAAACTTACTTCAGTCTCTGCCATGACTATCAATCATGGTGAATAGTACCCATCGTGTGAATGACCCATGGTCAGAGGGTAATCCCTGGTTTCCTTGTTATCTATTTTGTAGTTCATTTAACTAGGTTAGATTAATCTTGTTGTAGGTTTAATTTAATAGTCTAGAGATATTTGACTGATAGGTTAGAAGCTAATTGCAATTTTCCTTCATTATTGTAGTGTAGGCATAACAAATATTTTTTACTTTCAGGTATTCAATTAGTTAATTATGAGCTTAGATAGATTCATATTAGTTTCTTTCATGTTTATAATGGAAGATTATTATGTTTTAGATCAATTTACATGCACTAAATAACATTCTTGATTTATTTATTATCATGTTATCTTTTGTGCAAATATCCTTTTAAAGCCTCATCAAGAGAGGCCTCCTTTAATTTTAATATTTCTTGTCGTTTATTGCATGCAGGACTAACAGGGTTTTGGGATGCAAGGAAAAAAATGCCTCTATTCATGGATAAGAGGGTCATCGACACCCTAGAGAAGTTCATGTCACCCTAGAAGGCATTTTCATTGCATCTACCCTTGAGAGAAATTTGAAACTCTATTGTAATTGATGTATCAAATGGGTATCCCTAAGAGGGATGAATCTGTAACTTGGCTTCATTGAAATTAATAAAGGGATTATTTATATTTGTTTCATTTCTTGTTGTCAACTTATGCTTTCCCATTTGTCCATATTTCATGAATTGCAATAGATCGATTAGATAACAATAGCCTTTTTGGTGGTTACAGAAGGCGATCATGATAGAAATCCCAAATATTTTATGATCATTGATGTTTTTTTTCTTTGTTTTTTTATTGCAAGTACTAACTTAATAGTTGTTGTCATTGTTGACACCTGTGGGCAATAGTTGCAGCCACGCTTGATAGACACGGTTAGTAGAGAACAAAAAAAAGTAGATATCAAACACCATCGACAGAATTGGATCTAAGGTAGGGTCATTTTCCCCTCTTTGTCTTTTTTTGTTTGTGTTTTTTTACAGAAGCAAAAGGTAATAGATGGATGCTAATTAGAAAATATAGAAAAAAGTAAAATGGGAAAATCCTAGATGCTTTTTTAGTTTTCTACTAGTCGTTGCTAGGAATAACGGATCTTTGATTGCAATCTACCCTAGTCTCTAGTGGTCTAGGCCATTGTTTGTTTAAATTTTGCATGTATGAGGCCCAATTAGTGGCCATTTTCATCATAGATAGTTGCATTCTCTGAATATAATCTAGTGTAATCGTATATTCTCTTTAAGTGAAACATTCTTTTTCAACGCATGTAGGAAAATCATGTGAATGTTGTTTTATGTATTTTTATTTTATGCAAAGTAAAAAAAACCCCACACACCATGACACACTTAAATTCTAGTGAGTTGGAAGTCACATCCAACCACTAGTAGGGTTCAATTACAATGGCAATGATTTCCATCCATTGGCCCAACTCCCTTAATCCTTGGATACTAGACCAATATCGGACCCAAGAACCATTTGTAACCCAAAAAAATTACATGTACTTATCTTCGAAGGGTATAACACTGACATGGTGAGATTGGGTGAGGTTATGGTAGGACCTGTGCTCCTTGACCATGTGTGGACTTCATTACCACATATTATAGGTTGGATTATGTGGCTTGGAGTTCATCGCTAGGTTATTGAGCTGGGAGTATACAGGTAAAAGCCTTAAACTATTGAGAATTACATCAATAATTTCAAACATGATGAGAGTATTTTAAGTTTTTAAAAAATTTTGAAACACACTAAATTAGTTTTAGGACACACATCTAATCCTTAAAAGAGATAATCATATTGTCTACTTTGTGTGTTTCTTTATTATTTGGGTAATCAACATAAGATCCGGGGCCAAACCCTAACCCTAATAATAATAATTTTTTTTTTTAATAATAATAGTAAAAATCTACTTTTTTATTATGCATTTAATGGATTAAGAATCATGCAAATCAGAGCTTTAACGAAAAATTTATTTTGGTTTTATGATTACTCTATTTTTAAGCTGAAAACAGAGAAAAACTGCACTAAAATGATCATAAAATGGTCTAGACAACTCCAAAAATTGCCAAATTTATTTTTTTGTCTTATTTTATCCCTTGTGCACCTCTCACAGAAATTTTGGGTCATAAATCTTCATGTTTCAAAATTTCCCAAAAATTCTTAAAAGTGGGCATTTCCCCGAGCCCCGATTGGCCAATTATTTCAAAAATACAAAATTTTGACTCAAAAATCATATTTTTGAGTTATAGGTCATTGTGATAAGCTCATTGCACTTATCATTTTGATATATAACACTTACAACTTTTTTTGGGAGTCAAAATTCATAAGGTCATGGTCAATGCACGGGGCCATCCCTAGTCTAAGATTGAGATTGTACCCAATGCACCACAGGATCTGGATAACCCTAAAGGCAACACACCTACCCAAAACATACCTAAAAACACTTTAGGTTGTCTCAAAGGATACAACACCACTCACAACATATCTCATCAAGGAACCTCACTCAAGAGAACTAACAACAGATCTTTTCGTGACCTACATGAGAATACCTCCAGACCTACCACATCTCATTACACTAAGAGTTAAAAATAGCCCAATTAAGGGCAAGATAGAGGTAATACAACCATTCACATACCTATTATAATGCCAAATAATTTTGAACATGGAGGATGTCATTTGTCTTACCGTAGTGTTGGCAAGGAAGGTACTCCTCTTGCCCAACCTTGGAAGTCCCATCACCTTAACTTCTTAGATCAAGGTGCTAGAAGATCCCACCATGGGACATTTGAGCATGGTATAATATGTTATGATCATACCCCATGTGGATTTACTATATATGCTAAAGAGTACATCTTGGATGAAGGAACTGTCATGCAGTTGTGTCCTATCCATACCCACAGTGAGTGTTCCCAGTGAACACACGGTACCCCCGCAACATCCTTGCATGAGGATTACACCCCAAGGGAAGAACATAATATCAGTGCAATCTTGACTCATTGAGGAAAAAGAGTTGCAAATATTGTTATGTAGTTTAAAGTAAACAAGAAACCTCACAATGAGTTGTAGAGTCCTAGACCTAGCACAACAAACCGATCAAATAGGTCACATAGGTCAGATGCAATCCAAAGAGAAAAAATAATCCAAGACCAATTGTATGATTTACATATTGAGCACGAGTGTTTAGAAAATCTAGAATGAGAAAGTACAAAACAACAAAAATTGCACCTACAATGGTTATATGAACACTGCTTAGAAGAACAACGCCTCCTTGATTTAAAGGAGCAAGAAAAATGATCAAATAGATTGGCTCGATCTGAATTACCTCCTTGTAGTGAGTACATGCAACAACATAATGAGAGACATGCTACTTCACACCTTGAGTTGTATAATAGGAGAGTAAATGATTATGTTTTCCATACTTCATAACATACTTCTTGGCCATGATAGCATTTAGTGCCAAACAGATATGAGCACAGGCAGTATGAAATATTAGAGTTAGATTCCCAAGATCAATAATATCCTGAACTATCTTCTGTAGAGGTTGTCGATGAATATAATCAACCACATCATACTCAAAGGAACTTACCTCTACTTGCACCCCTAATATCCCTTTGGGATGAAGAGATCATCTCTTCTCAAGCCTACAAGGTGCTTATCGAGAGATTCAAATCTCTTGAGAAACAATATGTGGCTGGTCAAAAGCCCACTTTAAACAAGATACACAATCAACCATTGTGTCCATCAGTACCAAGCCCTTCTTATCCTAAACATTTTGAAATGCATAAATGGGATAAGTTTAAAGGTGATGAATATGCACAAGAGCATATAACAGGTTTCATGAATGCATGTTTTCAGCTACAACATGACGAGGCCTTGATGTTAAGAACTTTCGTTATGACCCTCTTAGGTGCAACTACCGAATGGTTTAATTAATTACCTAGGCACAACATCACCAAATTTGAATAGTTGGTGGATGCTTTCCTTGAGATCTTCTCATTTAGCACCAACAAGAAAGCTAATCTATCTGACTTGGCCAATCTATGTCAAAATGATGATGAGACAATCATGGATTATGGGAATAGGTGGTGAAAATTAATAGCAAAGTTACCATTATCTATTCCCACTATTGAACTTACCTGAATGTTTACCAAAATTTGTGCCAAGCACATATTATTGTTGCTCCAGTTGCAAAAATATACAACATTCGAAGAGGCTTTAGCACAAGCCAAGGTCATTGAATATATCAAGCTAGAGTAAGGAGACCTAAAGCTCTGTAGCGAGAAAGAATGGAACAAGAGCACGTGATATCAACCATAGTAGACTGAGCCTGTGCATGTAAACCAAATCATGTTAAATGTTCCAAAAGAAGCATAGAGCCAACAACAAGAGAACTATCAAGCTCAAACTCCTCCTGCACATCAAAACTAGTGCAACAAGGATCAAGGCAAGGACAAATAGAAACATCCACCTCATAAATATATGCCATTGCTTGAATCTTTGGAATCAATTTTCAATCGCGTTTACGAGGCTAAGCCCTAATATTTCTTGAAGTACACACCCTGGATCCTAATTGCCTCAAACCTAAAGGGTATAGAGAAGATTTATATTGTGTTTATCATCGGCAAAAAATCCATGATATCTAGGATTGTGTTGCATTCAAGAATGTAGTGCAGAATATGTTGGATAATAACAAGTTGCAAATAGATAGCCCTTTAGCTATCGATAATCAAAACATCAACATATTCAAAAACCCTCAACACAACCATGAGGTCAACAACAATCAAGTTGAGCACATCAATGAAGTGCAAATAGCCCTTCCTGATGAGGGTTTTATCAGTATGATCAATATTACAACACAAAGTAAGAGATGCCTTGATCAGCCCAACATACTAAAAAATTCAACTAAAGTTGATAATCTATCATGGT
Source organism: Wollemia nobilis (assembly GCA_028583015.1). Classification (NCBI taxonomy): domain Eukaryota; kingdom Viridiplantae; phylum Streptophyta; class Pinopsida; order Araucariales; family Araucariaceae; genus Wollemia; species Wollemia nobilis. Next base: position 2,027,147 of record JAQPPZ010005611.1, read on the forward strand.
CGACACCAATAGTGAATTTAATTCACTCACAAAAGGACCCTGTAATTACCTTTTGTAGATAGGATATTAATCCAATCTCTAAGGATGAACCAAATACTCCTCTACATATCATAGCGAGCATTAATCATATCTCGTACAAGAGATTATTGATTGACATCGAGTCATCTATCAACATCATCATGGTTGCAACTTTGAAGCATTTAAATTTTTTGCCTTTGCACATTAAGGACTCAACATTCACATTGAGAGACTTCAATGATGCCACATCCTCAACAATTTGTACAACAATCCTACCTATACAAGTTGGGATAAAGATAATCACTATGTTGTGCCATATCTTGGGGGGTGATAGGAAGTATAACATATTGATATGCAGACAATGGATGAGGGATATGGAATGTGTGCCTTCCATAGTGCACCAAAACCTAAAATTCATACACCAAGGACAAGTGTATGTGGTCCCCATGATCCAGAGCCATTCAAATATTACAATAAATTTGATGAGGTACAATAAACTCTAGTGGAATGTGAGCCTCAAAATATTCATTCAAATAAAATAATCAAACATTCGACTAGGGATTGTATCAATAAATTGCTACCTTCTTCCATCACCAAAAATCAGGGTATCATATTACCTGATTAGGAGAAGAAAACATCAGTTAGCATGATTGATATAGAAGCACCTTGACCAGTTGATGATTTACACACAACTGATCTAAAATCCAAAGCACCTTCTCACGAGTTCATGGGAATGGTCAACATTCAAACAGAGGATCAAGTGATTCTAAAGTAGATAAAATAATAAGTGGTGCAATAATATGTTGCTTCCACATCAAAGGGGTTAGAACTCTTGAAATTAGTCACTTGTTGAGTGGTGTTTTCACCCAATTGTGAAAGCACACTCTCCGGTAGGATCTGAGTCCCAAAATCCTCTGCTTGCAAAGAAATTATAACATAATAATTTCTCCAAGGTTCCTGTTATGCTAAGCTTTATCTTTGTTTAATCCAATGAAGATGCTTCAATTTAAATGCTGGGAATACCTTAGGGTTGCAAGTGGATGTTAACAAGGGGCATGGTGATTTATTTTATTTTTAATTTCAATGGAATCACAGTAAGTTAATCTAAAAGATGAATCTATTTTGATCTTAGGCTTTGATGGATTTTCAGTTATTTATTTGAATGATAGTGAATTAAAATGCAAGAAAAAATAAAGGATTGAAAATAAAAGAAATGCAAATGAAAATGAATGAAACTAAACTACGGCCGAGTGCTACCATCTCGATTGACAAAACCGAAGATAATGAGGTTTTCTGCATGCAACCTAACCTATTGAACCTGCAAATTCGCACAATCCAGATAAGCTAGGTGCGGGTTTCTAGGGTTTTTACTGTAATTTCAGATTTAGACATTCGCATGAAGCAACCAAGAACACTTGCATTAAACTTCACCTAAAAGCCTAGAAATCTGAAAGGGAAAGATAAAACATTAAATCATGCATGCAAAAATGACTCCTTCTTTCTTATCAATGAGATGCCAACTCTCTATGTTTCTGTATTAAAATGATATATCGATTACATTGACAGAATGTTCTAGGTTTAACAAATCCAGAACAAGTGAAGGAAATTGCTCCAAGTGCAGGCCCAGAATGGCTTGCAGCCCTTGTCTCTGCAACTCTGCTAGCAGCAATTTCCAACCCTCGTATCAATCTGTGCTTCTGATTTTATACTAACTGATACGGCTCTTCGATTCACCCTGCGTCGCTTCGTTTCACCTCCTAGAATGCGTCGTTTCAAATTCCCCGCCTTTTCGTTGCTTTTGAATTCATGCGCGATGCCGAAACGTTCGATATTTTCTGTTACATGTAACGCTTCTGTAATCTTGACACCTGTATGCCACGTGTTCTGCGTTTCCAGCATGTTTCGTAATGGCCCCATGTAAATCGTGACATTTTTATGCATGCAACTTGTTCCTCTACCAGCACAACGAAAATGAGATAGGTAGCGAAATCACGACATTTTTTTGCCAACAGCCTTCTCCGCCATCATGCCCAGTGAAAACGTGACATGTCACAAAATCATGACATGTCACGAAATCATGACGCTTTTCATCTCCGTACGCCTTCGGCAACAACCTGTCGTGATATCGCGACGTTTTTTTGCTTCGTGCCCTTTCGCTGCTTTTTGTCATGATTTCACGATGTTTTTTTACTTCGTGCCCTTTCGCTACTTTTGTCATGATTTCACGACGTTTTAGAACGTTTCCTCCAAAAGTTGCGCAAAATCGCTACGCCTTTTACCACTTAGGCCTTTTAGTCCACTCGTCGAAAACGCGACGCGTCGCGATTTCATGACACCTTTCGACTTATGCGCTTTGTGTCGGTTCTCGTCATGATTTCGCTACCTTTGGCCTTATCGCCTTTGGCTCGATTTTGTCACGATTTCATGACCATTTTACATTTCATGCCTTCCGCCCATTTGCAAGCCGTGAAAATCAAACACTCCATTTAGTTCACCCACCTCGTTTGACCCTGATTTTGCAACGCTCATGATTTCGCTACGCTCTTTCGCTTCATGCCCCGTTTTTCGCTTCTTGTCGCGATATCGAGACATTTTTTTCTTTGCCCTTTTGTTGGTTTGACCCATGATTTTGTGACATGTCACGATTTCGCTACGCCTTTCCATTTTGCCTTTCTCTCTCCTCTTAAAAAGGCAACATGTCGCGATTTCGTGACACTTTTTCATTTTTCGGCAACGATGGCGCGACATGTCGCGATATCGCGACACTTTTTCATCCTTGTGCAATTTTGCCCCTTTTTCTTGATTTTTAGCATCTGGGTCACCGAGATTTTCTTTGAAAGCATGCAAAAAAGGTGGGTCCCCAATTTTGGGGTGTGTTGTGGATCAGCCACAACAAATGGTGACTCTGTTTGTCAAATGCTCTTGAGCATTTTAGTGAGAACCCAACCCGAAACATATACAAACTCGAAAACATGTGTTAGCACATAAGCAATATAAACAAATGCCCAAAGATCAGAAGTACATGAATCATCAGAATCATCAAGTATTAGCTCGGTGTGTGCAATGAATTTCATTCCCTATCGTTTGAAATTGATCAACATTCCATTGTCAGTTTTACATGGATGCATATGTGAGATTGTGAATGATTTGTGTAACCTAATGAATATGCTAGGAGATTTTGCTCTTATAAAAGGCATAGTCTTTCTTCTAGTATCATGTACAAACATTCAAGATTGCCAAACCCTCTTAGGATCCACCAATTAATTGCTTTATTATATCCCAAAGTTGGTTATGAGTCCCTACTATCTTGAACCCATGTGCAAGTGAATGTGAAATCAGAACTTTGGGGAATCAGACTCCCAACCTAACCGAGATGGGAGTTTAACCCTATCCTTACTATTCTGATTTAGAGTTCATTACCTCACTTTGAGCAAAATAATTTAACCAATTATGGAAGAAATGGTCATGCTAGTCTAACCCTTTGGACAATCGGTGGTCTTGTTTTTTAGACAAGACATGTTGCCATGCATGGGCATACCTAACCCCATAATCCAAGACTTATCTTCATTTCTTTGGACCTTGGGGATGACTACCCATCCTTGAGAGGACAAGTAGTACGATCCTTCCAATCCAATATAAATATGAGATGGGAAAAATTAATTTTTTACTTCTTGGACCTTGGGGATGACTACCCATCCTTGCTAGGGACATGTAGTACGATCCTTCCAATCCAAGCTTTGGATAAAAATGGAAAATATTAATTTATTGCTTAGACCTTGGGGATGACTACCCATCCTTTGCAGAGGACAAATAGTACGATCCTTCCAATCCAAGATTTATCATGAAATGAGACATAAGAGCTTTGGGGAATCAGATTCTCAACCTAAGCGAGATGAGAATTTATGCCCTATCCTTACTACTCCATGTAGGTCAAATCAAAGCTTTGGGGAATTGGATCCTCAACCTAAGTTTGATGAGGATTTAGCCCTATCCTTACTACTCTGATTTTAGGCTTTAAGCTTTATGGAAGTGGTCAAAACCACTGTTTTAAGGATCATGTTGCATAATAGGATAGACATGAAATACTTCTTTCGCCCAACCTTTTCTTCCAAGTTAGGTTTTGATCATTTTGCTCAAGATCCTTTTTAATGTATAAGATGTGCTTGGTTCTAGATATCTCAAGACTCAGTTTCCAACCTTAGGATTTTTTTACATTTATGTTATAACACAACCCTAAGAGGATTTGACACACTTTAATGATTTGTACCTAAGATGCATATGCAACTAAGATGGAATGTATATGTAAAGTGAGATGTAACATGAATGCATTATCTCTTGAATTGCAAATGAAATATTTGCCATACAAAACTGACTACTTCATGCATCACAAGTTTCAAACGATATAACTTAAAATGTTTGTGTTACTTGTGGAGCTTTTACAAGACAATTCCAATATTTCATACTCTCCTAATCTTAAGCATAAGTTGACATCTCAATTTTATTTTTATTTTATTATTATTATTATTTTTTTTTTTCTCTTTTTTTTTTTTTTTTATAAAAACAAACAAAGCATGTCAATTGAAATCAAACACACAACTTAAATCATGATTAAACTAAGAATCCAAAAAATGAAACTTGAAAAACACAAACCAAAACCAAAACCCAAAAACAATCCCAAAAACAAAAACTTGAAAGCCCACACCAAAAAACCAAAAATTATATACACTATTGTACAAGATGATGCCAAACTTGGACTATTACTTTCCTGGATCCCAAACATGATTAGAACACATCAAAAAACATATGACACAATACACATGCCAAATTTTGTAGGAATCCAACAACAATAAGATCAAACCAAGCAATGCAACAAATTTCAACTTGCCATGCTCACCATTCCACTTTGATTTAGTTCTATTACCAACATCATAGGTGAGATTCAAATCAAATTGATTAGACAATGGTTGATATTCAATTTTATCTTGTCTATTCTTTAAAGTGCAAGTTTCATCATTCCATTCATGATTTAGAAGTAGGCTTTCCTTTTCAAATGTGAGATGTTGCAAACAAGAGCCTATTTCTAAAAATCTTGAATTCAAATCATTTTCCAGGATTTTAAAGCAATCAAAATCATTCAAAACTTGACAAGCATCAACAAAATTTGGCATTTCCTCATTAATGATGTTAGCATCCAAAGGGACATCATGTAACCTATCACTTGAAATTTTTGTAGCTACTACCAAAGGTAAAGATTTCCCCTTGTCATCCATACTCAACCCATCATGATTAAAATTTATCATAACTTGATGAGTATTAGTAGCCTTTTCTTTTTTCTCGTTGTCTTCTTCATCGTCCAATACCTGTTCAAAAACACCAAAGTTAGGCACCCAATCAAACATGCGTCCATATTTTTCAAAACAAGAGCCTAATTTTTCAAGATATGTGTCACGTGACACCTTTCCACAATCAATGGCTTGAGTTGCCCCAAAATCCATATTTTCATTAAGATCATCAATAGCATCCAACCCACACCACTTAGGTTTTGTAATTTCATCATTTTGAGATGGCATAGACATTGTAAAAACAATAGGTGGATCAATATTTTCGATTTCTTGCCCCCCAAGGGGAACAAAAACAATTGATTCTCCTTCTTCATCCATGGTAGTAGAATCATTATCTGTCTCCAACCTTTGATGAGATTCCAACCCTTCTTCCAAAACATTCTCAGATTGTACAGGACTTGTAATATCCTCATATGAAAGGGCAATTGTATTATCCTGCATATCAATAGGCACACAAATTTCATTAGAAGGTTTGGAGTGAGCATACTCTTCCCAAGAATCATAACAATCATCTTTCAAAATCAGATTGTGATGCTCAACTATTTCTTCATCATCTTTTAATTCATCAACATGTTTCTCATCAAATTTATCTTCTCCTTCCTTAGATGGTTCAATTACTTCCAAAATTGGGTTATTGCTTGCATTCAAATTGATAAGGCTATCATAATCCACATGTGTAACCCATGATTCACGTTTAACATGATTTGGAAGGTGTGAATTTCCTAGGCCATTACTTTCAACAATGTCATCCAATGTGTCATCCGAATCAGATTCATCCTCATAAAATTCATCTTTTGGTGAGTCAAGGGTTTCCAATCTGTCACATGTTTCCATACTAGTTGGATCTAGTACTCCTCCCTTGCCTAAAATCATATTCTTATGAAAATCATTGAAATTGATTTTAGCAACATCTTTTGAATCAAGATGAGTATTTTGAAGTTGATTCATACTTAAGAAAGATGGTTGATCTTGCATAGTAGGTTGAGGATTTTGAAATTGATTGAAGCTTGGGAATGATTGTTGATTCTGAAATTGATTCACACTTGAACTTGGTTGAGGTGGATAAATCATTGGGTGGGTAAAGGAGGTATTAAATGATTGAAGATTACATGATCCAAAACCCACACCATAATTTTGACAACTCAATTGTTGCTCAATTGCCATTGCTTGAGTATAGGCTTGTGACAAAGATGTGATTTGAGGCATCCCTCGCAAATATGTGGTCATGGGTGAGTCAAGAGCATTGATGTATATTTGGAGAGCCACTTCTTCTTGAAGAACATAAAATGTCACTAATTGCGTATATAATCCAAAGAACCTTTCAGAAAATGACTTCACATTTTCACTTGGTCCTTTTCTAATATAGACCAACCGATTGTACATGAGAATTGGGTCAACTCGCTTTTTGTTGAATTGATTGAGAAATGTTGCCTCTAGCTGAGCCCAAGAAGTGATAGACCCTAGCGATAGACTTGTAAACCAATCATATGCCACTTTGTCCAAGGTGTAAAGGAACATTTTACAAGCAACATCATCATACCAACTTGTTAAGTGATTCACAACAAATTTGAATGCTTGAATATGTTCTTCTGCAGTATTTGTCCCATTAGACAAAAATTGAGGAAGACATCCCTCAAAACCAACGGGCAAATAATGTTGAACTCCCGGTATGTTCAATGGGCTACCTGTCATCCACGGTGTAAACATAGCCATTAGTGAATCTTCAAGAATATAACTTTAATACCCAAAAATTCCTTTTTTTTTCATTTATTTATTTATTTTTATTATTTTTATTTATTTATTTATATTATTTTTTAAATCAAACCAAATCATATTATTCCTGTATGAACAATCAAAGCGTTAAGAACAGTGCATAGCAATTCCTGTAGCCCTTAAATCACAATAAACCGTTTCAGCCCTCCTTGACGAAACTCCCGATTATCACCAAGAAAACCTGCAACAGAAAAACAAATGCTGCAGTTTAGCCGTTTGTGAGATTTAAGAGATAATTTCAAAATCGAATCAAAAAGATATTACTTATGTATGAAAATCAAAATAAAGTAAACCAATTCGGCCCTCCTTCTAGCGCCAATCTGTTGAGTGGTGTTTTCACCCAATTGTGAAAGCACACTCTCCGGTAGGATCTGAGTCCCAAAATCCTCTGCTTGCAAAGAAATTATAACAGAATAATTTCTCCAAGGTTCCTATTATGCTAGTTTTCTTTAATACCAATGATGTTGTTCAATTTAAATGCTGGGAATACCTTAGGGTTGCAAGTGGATGTTAACAAGGGGCACTGTGGTTTATTTTAATTTGAATTTGCAATGGACTCAAAGTGAATAAATCTAAGAAATGAATCTATTTTGATCTCAGGCTTTGATGGATTTTCAATTATTTATTTGAATGATAGTGAATTAAAATGCAAGAACAAAAATAAAGGATTGAAAATAAAGAAATGCAAATGAAAATGAAACTAAACTACGTCCAGAGTGCTATCATCTCGATTGACAAAACCGAAGATAATGAGGTTTCTGCATGCAACCTAACCTATTGAACCTGCAAATTCGCACAATCCAGGTAAGCTAGGTGCAGGTTTCTGGGGTTTTTACTGTAATTTCAGATTTAGACATTCGCATGAAGCAACCAAGAACACTTGCATTAAACTTCACCTAAAAGCCTAGAAATCTGAAAGGGAAAGATAAAACATTAAATCATGCATGCAAAAATGACTCCTTCTTTCTTATCAATGAGATGCCAACTCTCTGTGTTTCTCGTATTAAAATGATATATCAGTTACAATGACAGAATGTTCCAGGTTTAACAAATCCAGAACAAATGAAGGAAATTGCTCCAAGTGCAGGCCCAGAATGGCATGCAGCCCTTGTCTCTGCAACTCTGCTAGCAGCAATTTCCAACCCTTGTATCAATCTGCGCTTCTGATTTTATACTAACTGATACGGCTCTTCGATTCACCCTGCGTCGCTTCGTTTCACCTCCCAGAATGCGTCGTTTCAAATTCCCCGCCTTTTCATTGCTTTTGAATTCATGCTCGATGTCGAAACGTTCGATATTATCTGTTACATGAAACGTTTCTGTAATCCTGACACCTGTATGCCACGTGTTTTGCGTTTCCAGCATGTTTCATAACGGCCCCATGTAAATCATGACATTTTTATGCATGCAGCTTGTTCCTCTGCCAGCACAAGGAAAATGAGACAGGTAGCGAAATCGCGACGTTTTTTGGCCAACAGCCTTGTCTGCCATCATGCCCAGCAAAAACGTGACATGTCACGAAATCGTGACGCTTTTCATCTCCGTACACCTTTGGCCACAACTTGTCGCAATATCGCGATGTTTTTCACTTCGTGCTCTTTCGCTGCTTTCTATCATGATTTCGTGACATTTTTTCACTTCGTGCTCTTTCGCTACTTTCTGTCACGATTTCACGACATTTCTTCGCTTCGCGCCCCTTCACTACTTTCTGTCACGATTTCACGATGTTTTTTTTTCCTGGAACGTTTCCTCCAAAAGTTGCGCGAAATCGCTATGCCTTTTACCACTTAGGCCTTTTAGTCCACTCGCGCCGCGAAAACGCGACGCGTCACGATTTCGTGACACCTTTCGACTTATGCGCTTTGTGTCGGTTCTCGTCATGATTTCGCTACACTGCTGGGCCTTATCGCCTTTGGCTCGGTTTTGTCGTGATTTCATGACCATTTTACATTTCATGCCTTCCGCCCGCTTGCAAGCCGTGAAAATCAAACACGTCATGATTTCACGACGGTTCCGCCCACCTGCTGCCGCTGACTGCGTTGATCGTGATTTTGTGACACGTCGCGATTTCGCTACGCCTTTCTGCTTCGTGCCCCGTTTGTCGCTTCTTGTCGTGATATCGTGACATTTTTTCTGCTTTGCCCTGTTTGACTAGTTTGACCCACGATTTTGTGACATGTCACGATTTCGCTATGCCTTTCCATTCTACCTTTCTCTCTCCTCTCTGGGCCGTGACGGAGCAACATGTCACGATTTCGTGACACTTTTTCTTTTTCTCTCTCTTCTTTCGGCCGCGACGAAGCAACATGTCACGATTTCGTGACACTTTTCCACTTTCGGCCGCGACGAGCAACATGTCGCGATTTCGTGACACTTTTTTTTTTTGCCGTGATGAGCAACATGTCACGATTTCGCTATGCTTTTCTTTCGGCCGTGACGGAGCAACATGTCGCGATTTCGCGACACTTTTCTACTTTCGGCCGCGACGGAGCAACATGTCACGATTTCGTGACACTTTTTCATTTTCGGCCGCGACAGCGCAACATGTCGTGATTTCGTGACACTTTTCATTTTTTGGCAGTGATGGCGCGACATGTCGCGATATCGCGACACTTTTCATCCTTGTGCAATTTTGCCCCTTTTTCTTGATTTTTAGCATCTGGGTCACCGAGATTTTCTTTGAAAGCATGCAAAAAAGGTGGGTCCCCAATTTTGGGGTGTGTTGTGGATCAGCCACAACATCACTCCTGACTCATTTTTCATAACACCTTTTCAAGAACAAGAACATGTATGTTCCCTATATCAAACTATGGGTACTAAATCTAACACAGTTCAACACAACAAAGTGAAACAAAAAAATAAATTGAGTCATGAACCTGAGCATGTGGATGACACTAACAAAGTGAATCATAAATAAGTAGACACATCAGCTCAAAGGAAGTAAAATGGTGATGTACACTTATCTAGTGTATATTTAGTAGCCACTCTTTCACCTTCTTTAGTAGACAAGGGTATTTCAAACCAATCGTTAGAAATACGTATTAATTATTTGTTAGTATTGCAATCCATTCTAAGTTGTATATATAGAATGAAGCATCAAATGGATGAGCAAGATTAGGCATTGCACAATATTGTGAACCGGATTGAAAACCTAAAATTACAAAAGCAACCCACATCTAAGGTCAAACCACTTTCTATGCAACCATAGGAAAAGCCTCAGCAAAAGCAAGAGCTGATTCGGCCAACCCAATCATCGAGTGATCAAAATGAACCAATGTGGGTTAGGCACCCAAGACAGTCACAATGTATTTGGACTCCTTTAAGTGAGTCTATGTTTGACATTCTTCAAAAGTTGCAAGAGGCTAAGGTCATCACCTCACCTGACATCAAGCCTATAGATCCAAAATTGAGTTAAACCTAAGGGTTACATGGAGGATTATTACTATATCTATCATAGAATAGAGGGCCATGGCATTGGTGATTTTTATGGATTCAAGCATGTGTTTAAAAACCTCATAGATAGTGGGGTTTATCCCATAGATGGTTCACCCATAGTGTTTCAACCTACTAAAGTAGAGACCTCATCTTCTCATGTGCAACCTCAAAGTCATCAATTGCCTCATAGGCCCACCAAGCCACCTCAATGAGTATTTTCATTTCAAATGACTGTTGCAACTTTATTTCAAAAATTGTATGAGGCAAGTGCACTTGTATTGACTGAGGTTGGGTAAAAATAATCCAAATGTGGGCCCATTGATGGAAGTTTATTTTGTAGATATCATAGTATACATGGGCGTAGAATTAATGGGTGTTAATAATTTAGGAAAATGGTTCAAAACTTGGTGGAACGAAATGAGCTTCGTGAATACGGTTCACTTTTTTACCTGCACCAAGATATAGGCACCCCACTAAGGTTCATGCCTCAATTGGGAGAGTTGATTTTTGTCACTCTTCCTAAGCAAGTTGATTACATTTCAATAGATAACATGCACACTAGGGGTCTTCAAGGTAGCATACCTTCCCCACCATCCATGCCAAATTGAATGAGGTAAAGTGAGGATCCTAGAGGTAGCACACCTCCTTCACCTTCATTGAGAGGCACACACACTGGGGGTACCTAAGGTAGTGTATCCTCCACAAAATCTCCAAAGGTAGTTGTAAGCCCTTTGGTCTCTTCACAAAAGGCTACAAAGGCATATGTAACCCCTTTGGTCAACCCTAAAAGGCTCCAAAGGTATTTGTAAGCCCTTTGGTCATCCCAGTAAAGGCTCCAAAGGCATTGGTAAGCCCTTTGGTCAAATCAAAATTTTAAAATCCATAAAAAAATTAAAAAGCAATAAAATCCAAAAAAATTGGAGAAATATCAAAAATAAAAAATATTTGCATTTCATTGCATTTCACATCATGCATCTCATTTTCTACATGCATTTCACCTTTGCATTGCATTAGGTATATTCATCCGTCACACTTGCATTGGAATAAATTTTGTTTACAATCTTGCAAACAACACCACATTTATGTTTCAATCATGCATATATTAATTACATTACCATCTATCATTCACCCTTGTGAGTAATTGTGTTTTTCAACACAACCCAAATTGTTTCTATGAAGAATATACTAGGGTTTTTTGGTCATTCAACCATACCTAATGGTCTTCTCAAGAGTTTGTAAGAAAGCTTTCTTTGCTTTTGTAGTTGAGGTCTAGTTAGTATAGCCCTTAGCATATCAGAATCCTATCACTAATCAACAAATTAAACAATCCTAATAAGGATTAGGGGAATATGAAAGCTACGAAGCAGGACCAGGTATCCTGAGGTAAAAATATTTGTTCTTGCTTATCCCCCTGTGCGGATGGTTTGGGAAATTTTGGCAGTTGGCAAAAGGATAGGTTTATTCCCTACCTAGTATCTCTTGCTTACATTAAAATGAGCAATATATTAGAGTGATATCCTAGATCAATCCTCCAAATTGGTACCCTTGATATCATAGATCGACATCCCATATTGATATCCCATATTGATATCATAAGATTGATATCCCAGAAACAGTTTCACAAAGAAAAATCCCCAAAGGAAGTTTCTGAAGCAAATTATCAAATGTAAATCCTAGAAAATCATATTAAATGAAGATCAAGTTGTACAAAGAAAATAAAAATAAATTTAAAATCCCTTGCTCAAAAAAAAATAGAAAGTACAAAATAAACAGTGATTCTTGTCACTATAGTACAAAAATAAACAGTGATATTTGTCACTACATATGAGCAAGTATCCCAAAAAATTGAATAAAAGAAGGGGGTGACCTTGAATCCCTAGGATTGTCAGCACTACTATACCTTACGCATGACGATATGTTTGACACATTAGCATTTTGATTATGTGCATACCAATGTTTGAATGTGGAAGAGCTAGCTTCAGGTGACCTGTATTGCCTAGTGGTCTAGTCCAACTAAAATCTAAACCTAGGATTGTGTAAGAAATTTGCAGATCCTCGATCTTAGCAATGGGTTGAAAGAATCTCATCTGACATTGGGGTATTTTTATGCCTTATAAAATATAATCACTTGCACACATAGGGGTAATGAAAAATTAGGGCCTATCATATTGAAATCCTTATATTTTATAATTTTAGTATGGTTAGTATGCAACTTTTGATAAGTCAACTAGGGTGTTTGAGTCTCATGGAAAACCTCAAAAATTTCCAAATAGCAACAATCATTCAAATTGCAATCATCAAAAATCAATTTCTTTTTTGAGAGTCTATTTATTAGAACTATTTGTAATATATGTTAGATACCAGATGGATGTTAGAAGTGATATTTAGATAGCCATTGATTATATTATACATATCCTTTTAATTTACAAAATCACATGAATAGAAACAATATATAATTGCATATCACATATGGGTGTACTATCTTTCATAAAAATATAAAGCAACTACAATCCATGATTGTTATACATTCTGTGGTGTCATCCATTAGATTGATTAAAACTCATATTGCATACATTATGTTTTAAGTGATTAAAGCATACATGTCCATTTCATAAACACATTATCAAAGAAACAAAGAAAAATATGCAATACATACATGGCATAGATATGTCATAGCAACACAAATTAAATGCATACAAGTGAAGCAAAGTATACATGCATTTAGCATCAAAATATTGCATTGATATACAGTCATCATAAGTAGTATACCTACACATGTATATCATTGCATTTTAAAAACATACAACCATGATCTAGCTAGTGCATTTCATCCATACATCACATCATATAGCATCAAATAAATATAAGCATTGCATCCACGTGCATCTCAAAAATGTAAAAAAAAATAAATAAATAAATAAATCAAAAGCCAAATGTGCCTCGTACCTAGTTATTTACCCTATACACTTTACATTTGTAGTGACTTGCACTCCATGCAATCCGACAAGATGAGTAAATTATCATAAGGACATTTGGGGTAAATTCATCATCGTAGAATTGCTATGCTTCATTTCAATCTTGAAGAAGACCTTTGAGGCTGGACCGCTCCACGGGAATGAGATATTCATATTACTTCTTCTATGAAATTTTTAACATATCATCGACAATATGATTTAACACATGCCTAATTAGAATTGCTTTCATTTTGATTCCATAAAAATGCCTTCCTGGTTGGACCGCTCCATGGGATAGAAATAGGTAATTGTTATTAATAATTACAATCATAGCTGATTAGGCCTTTCCAAGTATTCAAATGCTAAATCTTAACTTTTTCAAATATTTCATAGTGTTCAAGTGACCTTGTTGCTTCATTTAATTGTCATTACCCTCATCGACTCATCGCTTGAGGGAGTACTCATAATATCATAATCATAATTAAAGTCAACAAAATATCCCTTGATCTTGTCAAAAATTATGTTCGTCTTATGAATCATTGCCAACAATTATCATAAGCTTACCCTTTGTTGGGGCATAAATAAAAAATGATGAGTTAAGTCTTTGTCACTCCGTACATCAGTCCTATGTGATTATACCCGAAAATGCAAAAGCACCAAATGTAAGCCTTCCATCTAGTTGGAAGTAAATTTAAGCCTTTCACCCAGTTGAAAGCAATGATTCGAGGATGTGTGTCCTTTTGTAGGACCTAGGGAATCTAATGTTGATTAGACTAATTATCATCATTCAACCTATGACATCATTTTAGGAGTTTTATTTTGGCTCAACATTGTTTGATCTCACAATGCATCTCAAAAGGGGCATCTGTAGACACCTAAAATGTGTCATGCTAAGGCGACTACTCATATGGGACATGCTAGAAGACCATATGGAAGACCTTGGACATATTCCAAGGTATAGTAGTGGTTTTTACCACTCATTTTGGCACCTTTTCCTAGTCAGTGCTAGCCACTACTAACACCCACGGTTAGCAGTGCTCATCATGTCTGTCATCCGTGGTAAGCACTCAAAGTTAGTTGACCTTCATCTGACCCAAAATTGGTTGCAATGGCCAATTGGTTGCATATTAGAGCAGTTTGAGTGAGGAAGGTTCTGGATCCTTCCATCCAACAAGCTCAACCACCCAATTTTAATCTTAGCTTCCTCATGAAACTACTCCTAGTCCTTGGAAATTGCTATATAATCCCTCTCTATATTGGGGAAAAGAGAGAGAGAAGAATAATCAATTGAGTAGTGAAGCCTTGTAGAATTGCATAATCATTCACATGCACTGATAGGAATACTTTTTCTACCCAATTGGGGATCACATTACCATGGAGGTCCTAGGAGGATAGAAGAGCCAATAAACACTAATCCATGCAATTCATGCACTCACTGAGCAATTCAACCACTGAATTTGTTAGAGGACACAGATGTTACCCTTGAACATTAATTTGGAAAGGAGAATCATATAATTGGCCTTTATTTGGAGGGTAAACTTACTTCAGTCTTTGTCATGGCTATTAGTCACAGTGAACAGTGCCCATCGCATGAATGACCCGCGGTCAGAGGGTAATCCTTGATGTCCCTTTTCCCTATTTTGTAGTTCATTTAACTAGTTTATATTAATCATGTTGTAGGTTTAATTTAGTATTCTAGAGATATTTGACCGACATATTAGGAGCTAATTGCAATTTTCCTTCATTATTGTAGTTTAGGCATAACAAATATTTTTTACACTTTCAAGTCTTCAATTAGTTAATTAGGAGCTTAGATAGATTCATATTAGTTTATTTCATGTTTCTAATGGCATATTATCATGTTTTAGATTAATTTACATGCACTAAATCACTTTCTTGATTTTCTTGATTATCATGTTATATTTTATGCAAATATCCTTTTAAAACCTCATCAAGAGAGGCCTCCTTTGCTTTTAACGTTTCTTGTTGTTTATTGCACGCAAGACTAATAGGGTTTTGGGATGTAAGGCAAAAAATTCCTCTAATCATGGAGAAGAGGGTCATCGACACCCTAGAGTAGGTTGTGTCACCTTTGAAGAAATTTTGATTGCGTCTACCCTTGATAGGGATTTGAAACTCTATTGTAATTGATGTATCAAATGGGTATCCCTAAAGGGACAAATATATACCTTGGCTTCATTGAAATTAATAAAGGGATTCTTTATATTTGTTTCATTTCTTGTTTTCAACTTATGCTTTACCATTTATGCCTATTTCATGAATTGCAATAGATAGATTAGATAGCAAGAGCCTTTTTGGTGGTTACACTATCTTTCCATGGTGATAGTTTATTTTGAACTTCACTTATAATTGGATTTCATATTTCTATCCTCATTTTCCCCTCAAGTAAAGGCACCGCTAGATAAGTTTCTTGTAAATTTACCTCCTCCATTTGAAGTAACTTGCATATCCCTATTTTTATTTTAGCTAGGGTGTTTAGAATGTAAAATTTAGATTTTGTCCTATTAACTTTTTTCCCTAATGCTCTTTTGTATTGATTTAATACGTTATTCAAATATTTGGTCTCATTTATCCTTGCCCTCCAAAAAAAGGTTTTATCATATATAAATTATTGGTGGGTAATTTTATCAATGTTATTACTAGCCTTAAGTCCAATTATAAGCCCATATTTGTTAGCCTTATTCAAGTTCTAACCAAAAAACTCTACCATAATAATGAACAAATATGATGATAGAGGATCTCCCTATCTAATATATTTATTGGCTTTAAATGATTCTATTTCAAACCCATTGACCAAAATTGAATATAAAACTATAGAGACACAAGCTTTAATCCATCTAACTCATTTCTTCCCAAATCCAAACTTTTCTAATACTACAAAAATAAAATTTTATTTAACCCTATCATAGGCTTTAGTCATGTTAGGTTTTAAAATCATTGTTTTCTCTTTTTTTGAAGTTGTTGAATGCACAACTTTATGAACTACTATGATCCCATCTAGAATCTATCTCCCTTTCAAAAATACTCTTTTCTCTTCTAAATATTTTTTATAACAATGGTCTTAGTCGATTTGCCATCACTTTGGAGATAATCTTATATGTCATATTACATAGGCTAATGGGTCTAAAAGAATCAAACAATTATGCATCCTTATTTTTTAGAATAAAAGTAATATATGTTGCATTTATTTTATAAGGTATGTATCATTTTACCCAATTATGTTATT
Organism: Wollemia nobilis; assembly: GCA_028583015.1. Taxonomy (NCBI): domain Eukaryota; kingdom Viridiplantae; phylum Streptophyta; class Pinopsida; order Araucariales; family Araucariaceae; genus Wollemia; species Wollemia nobilis. The sequence continues at coordinate 2,043,916 of JAQPPZ010005611.1, forward strand.
AGAATATTTTAGAGAGCCCATCTAGACCTAGGTATTTATCCTTATAAAAAGAGAAAAGAGCTAAATGGATTTCTTCTAGATTAATAGGCTTCATCAATTTTCTATTGTATTTATCTATTATAACTAAAGGTACTTCTTTTAGAAGTTTATCATTAAGAACTTCAAACTCCTTTGATCCTACAATATTTTGATAAAAAACCTTGCATCCTTTTTTATTTTGCTCTAGTCTTCAATCCAAACCCCTTATACTAATTTAATTCTACTATTTTTTGGATGTTGATCTCTATACTATAGTCATCCTATGAAAAAAATTGTATTTTTATCTCCTTTTAACTGAGTCTATCTTGATTTTAATCTCCAAATTTTCTCTTATTTACTCAAAATATTATGATATTCATTAAGAAACTCCCTTTCTTTTGAGCTTGGATTATTATGATCACCTTTTTGAAAATTTGAAAGTTCATATTTTAGTTATTATTTCTCAAAAGTGTTTCAAAAAGTGTTCTTGTTCCATTATTTTAATCTAGATGTCATTGATTTAATTTGTTTTGGAAGTGTAAACAGACCAATATTTTTTGAAATATTTCATGTTTGTGTTGTCATATCAAAAAATTGAGAATGGTATTCCCACATCTACTCATATTTAAAATATGATATTTTTTGAATTTACTAACCACCATTTTAACTCTTATTGGGTAGTGATTTGAACCAATTCTTGTCAAGGTATTAATTTTAGAACAAGTACCTTCATTTAGCCAATGATATTAGAGTATGTATGCATGTACCTAATTTTTTTGCTATTAGGTTTTGGCATATTCTATTGCTGGTCCATGTATAGTTGTCTTATTCAAAATCAACCTCTCATAGATTATTGTTTTGAATAAAAGTAGATAAATCTCTCATACTTTGGGTTAATTTTCCAATTCCTCCAATTTTTTAATCCAGCTTGGTTATGGTATTAAAATATCCTATAATTATGAATTGGATTTCTTGGTCTTTACATATCATAAAGGCTTCAATATCACTTAAAAATTCTAATTTTCTTGACTAAGTTGTAGGTCCATAAACATTGATAAGGATGAAATAAACATCGACAAAGTAGCATGTGACTAAAGAGGTTATACAATACCTAGTTTTATGAATGGTTACACAATAGGTTATAATAGGATTCCAACAAGTTAGAATTCTCCTTACCATGATTTCAAAATCCATATCATCCCATTCACATCTCACCCATACCGCTTTCATAGTTTTGTCAACTTCTTTTATCATTAGTTTCTTGGATACAAAGAATATCAAATTTATTACTTAAACATAAGTCCCTAATACACCTCTTCTTTTAGGAGGTATAAGCACTCCTTATATTTCATGAGATGATAATCATGTATCATTAGAGCCTATTGGCCCTACTTGTGAATTACCAATATCATTTTATTGTTTGGTAAAGATAAGTTCAACCAACTTAGTTTGTATTCCTTTATCTATATTTGCTCTTGTTTCCTTGGATCTCAATTGATAATTTGAGGGTCTTCCTATTTTTATCTTACATATATCATGAGTAGAACTTATTATTCTAATCCTTAATATTATTTTACAACTTTATTTTTCATCATATGTATCCTCTCTTGCATCTACTACAAAAGTGTTTGACTTATCTTTCTCATGTTTAGGTATTTCCTTATTAATGGTAAATATAGTAACATATAACACTATATTTTCTTTAGGTTTAAGGTGTAGACCAATTAGTTTGACCAAACCCCGTAATATGGGTAGAGGTCCAAGGTTAAAATCTCAGGCCTCGCCAAACTGAACACTTGTCCCTTTCTTGGTGATTTCAATGGCATAAAAGGTTTAAAATGATTGTGGCATGATGGTTATAGGAGTAGACTACGCGAAGATCTATGCGACGAATTTCAAGGTGGAAAAAATAAAATACTGTGGTGGCCATAAAAATTGGACAGCCTTCCTGGATTCATGGTGGCTACCGATTCCACCATGTAAATTCAAAAAAATAATATATTTTCTTTACCAATTTTTTTCTCTTGAATGGTGCATGGAACTTCAAGAGAGTCTTCAAAATTTTATGAGACACATTCCTTAGGTTCATTGAGAATGTTCATCCCTAAATTAGGATCATACTGAATAGATGGTTCCTTATTAATATGTTGAACATGTTGTACTATGTCATCTAAGCTTTGATCTACTTTTTCTTCATAGTCTAAAGCCTCAAAAGATTTGTTATTTCTTCCAATATCCTTCCTTACTAGTATCCATTATTTATTTGCTTTAATTTATCTATATCTATGTTTTAAAAGTTGAAAATCATCCTCATCCATATCCATTTATAAGTTTCTATTATGATTTTCTACATATAATTATGTTGAAATTTTCTTAGGGCATGATCTCTCAATATGCCCCACCTTATGACATATTTACATCTAAAATATATGTTTTTCGTAATCTATGGTTTGGGTCTACATATTATGCCCATACTTAAGAATTATTGATTCTATTAAAGCTTTACTTATATCAATCATGACCGATATTTGAGCATATATAGCCAAGAATCCATCTTTTATAGTTTCTGAATGTAGAAACTTAAAAATACCATATTAACATTTGTCTAATGTCTATATTTAATAATGTTGCAATAGCTCCAACTAATTCAAATATTTGGCATGGTAACTGTAGATCTAAAGTGGCCACATCCTTAGAAAACATTGCAAATTTATTCTAAGGTATGAAAGTTCTATTCCGCATACTTTTTAGTGTATTTTGGAGTGGATCTACAACAAGAGTTTTCTAATCCGCCCAACACTTAGTACATTTTTCACTTGGAGCAATTCCACACAGTTTATAATGCATTTGGCAGTGGACTGGCGATGTGTTTCGATTCCGCAAAATTTTTGGGTGAAGATGATGTCAGCGCAAGGAAAAGTGTGGAATGGTGACCACTTGTATTTTTTGACATGCTCCGAGTGGCTAAGTGTTGATGAGACCAATTTCGATGAGTTTATAGAGTATTTTGGTCTGGAATGGTGATGAAGAGGTAGAAAATCATAGAAGAAGTGTGGATTGGTGACAAAGAGTGTTTTGAACTGACTTCTTCCTGGATTGGCGACAAGGATGCATTTTACACTAACTCCAGTGCGGAATGGAGGTAAAGCTATTTTACACTATGGCAAGTGTGGATTGGTGACAAAGGAGATTTACACTTGCTTGAGTGTGGATTGGCATTTCATAGATTTATAAAGTAAATATGATGTCAACATATTTTATAGTGTGGATTTTTTATTGTTTCAAAGTCAAAGAAGAAAGAGGAAGGTTGATGAGTGGATTTCATCTCGCTTAACTCTTAATGCATTTCATGCCGGATTGGCATTCCACATAATCAAAGCCATGGAAGGTGATGTCATCGACTTAAAAGAGTAGAATGGTGCTTTGGTTTTTCCCTACCATTGTACAAAGTATATTCCAAGATCTAATCAAAGTCGTGCATGGGGAAGATCAATGGTCAAGATTTTGCTAATAATTTTGAAGTATTTAAAAGTATTTTCTCATCAAATTCAAACATAATCAGTTGGGAGATAGGAAGTTGAAGTGTCAAAGGGTTTCAAGAACAAGAACTAGAGGTAGTTGTAGATCGATGGTGATGCGAGCTTCCAAGAAGAGTTTATGGAGGAGATGCGGTCTCTAACGACCTGGACACCAACTATCACCAACCAACTAGCAAGTTGTAGAGGCTCTGAGCTGCCATGGTGGTCTACTTGTAGTGGATTTCCTAGAGGCCAAACCAGTAAGAAAATACCAGCAAGGACTCTCTATTGAGCTATAAATAACAAATATTTGTAATGTTCCTTAATAATATTTCATTTACAAACTATAAATAGAGGCCGAACCCACATTTTTTAGGGTCGGCTCTAGTGCGTTTGCTTGCCCTACTATAAATATTCTTGTGAGCTAATGGAAGGAGCATTACTCTGATTGTTCGACTCAAATTTGTCATCTTCATTATCTTGTGCAAGAGGTTCGAAGTCTTGAGCTGCATTTCTATTAATACTTGAATGGTTAGTTCATTCCAGCTTTTGGATTACTAGTTGTGAGAGTAGTTGAAATCTGTTCTTGATTAGATCTGTATTGTTAGGAAGTTTATTTTTGTAAAATCTAACTATTGGTCTATTCTGCTATTTGGATTATCAATATTGGATGTTGGAATTGCTTTCTGTAATATATCTCTATTTATGCTTTAATGTGTGAAGGTTTCATTAATTTGGGTAATGTTGATCTTGAGTGATGGGACACTAGAAATAGCTTGTGGGAGCCTTTTGTTGTAGTTGCCTATGTTGTTAGCCTATCCGACCACTATTTTTCATAACATTTCTAACCCTAAACCTTTTCTAACCCTTTTCTCAAAACCCTATTTGAGCTTTAATTGAGTCAACACCATTTTAAGTTGACAAGGAACCAACCTACTCTAGAGGTTGGATTGAAGTTGTCTTTGGTCCATCCAATGCTTGAGTGTCGAGCTACGACTATCGGGTGCATGCCTGGATAGAAAATTGGAAGATAGATAGTTGTAGTGTTAAGTAAAACTTGATGTCAATTCGGTGCCCAATAATTTTTGGCATGCCCGGTGGGACCAGTTCACAAGGAACATGAAAACCCATCATATGAGTTATTATTTTATCTCTACCCGAAGGAATCAAGATTTGGTGAATTATCTTGACCTTGCTAAGTGGAGAATAGCAAATTCACCTGGTGACTCCCTAGTATTTGAACCTAGAAAAGAATTACCCCTGTAGACCAGTATCCTTTCATGTATACCAGGTCTTTCAAAAGAAATAACCCTGACTCCTTTTTCTATTGTGAGTTACCTTACAGAGGGTCTACTGTTATCAGAAGTTTGAATCAATATTTCCTCTCAGAAGAAGAACTTCCTAAGGAAAACCTTGCAGTTAATTCAACAACTCCTGTAGGAGGACCTACACCTAGAAATATGGTAGGAAATGCAGCCCCTAATCAGGGAAATGTACCCCCAAATCAGCCATTATAGAAATACCCCAGCTGGAACACAGCTGGTCCCCTTAGATTAGCCCATATGAATGCCATCCCCTAGGCTGTATCCAAGGCCATTCCCACTTATGATGGATCTAGAAAAATAGCATATGAGCACTATCAGGATATTTTGAATCTGGCAGCAATCCACAACATAAAGGAGGAGGATATTATTGTGAGGATCCTAGCCCTATCCTTTAGAGGGAAGATTTTACATTGGTTTAGGACTCTGGAAGATAACACCATTACTTCATGGCAAGCATTGGCTGAGCCTTTTGTGGAAGAATTTAATGAATATGTTGACCCTTTCTCCTTGCTCAATCAGTTTACGTCCATGCAAAAATCTTAGCAAGAGACTGTATCAGATTTCAATTTGAGGTTTAGCAGAACATGGAAAAGAATTCCCCCTACAGCTAGACCAGCTGCATGCTTGGCTTATATGTATTATATCAGAGCTCTTGGATCAGATCTAGGCTTGCAGACACAACAATATAGAGTAGAAACCTTCCCCCAAGTTTATAATGTAGTAGTCCATGCTGAGAATATTCTAATTAATGTGGGGAGATTACCTCCCAAAGTTGTGCTACCTTATAATTCAGAAACCACTAATGGCCAAAGCCAAGCTACTACTTCATCTTATATGGATCCCCTTTCCTTATCATCCCCATATCCACAAATGAATCCCATTCCTCAACCAAAAGCACCTTCTACTATTGTTCCTTTCCCTCCCCTTCCTTCTCAAACTCCTCAAGAGTTTTTTGTCATTCTTGATATACAAAATACCTCTAAAAATCTGAGTAATAGAATGAATTCAATGGAAAAGAGAGATCAGGAAAGGTCACAATAGAGGAGATTCCCATATGTGAACAAATATCAGAGACCTAGTCCTAGTAACAGTACTAGGGTTAGAGTAAATGCAACATATGAAGAGCCTGAGTGTTCTTCAGAGACAAGTCTGGTTAATGTCTGGTGTTTGGTATGTAATGACCCTCATGATTCATAGTCTTGTGTCATGTACCAACACCATGTTCAACAAGCTATGGATCAAGCTGAGAGGAATCAAAAAGGAAGAGTAAATATGTTATGGCAGCCTGACCAAATCATGGTTGGAAAAGAGCTGGATGAAGATGGCCCAATTGTTGTTATGACAAGATCTGGAAAGAAAACCTTGCAAGTGGACCCACAAAAAATGGGACAATTCCAAGTTCCTTCTCAGAAAAGGAATGAACCACCTCCTCAAAGTAGTGATACTTTTCCCATTCCCTAGGCTAAAGGGAAGGAGAAGACAAACAATCTCCCCAAAATATTTGAAAAGGAAACTGAGGGAGACAGAATGAAGTCTAAGGATGAGGCTCAAGAGAGGCTTAGATTCCCTTCTATTACCAAAATATAAAGAATAGAAGCCACTCAACAATATAAAAGAAAATATGGTGAGCCAGAAAGAAGGCCTGAGAGGACCACCTTGGCTAAGTCTGAATACAACATTATGGAGGAGATGAAGAGGATACCCTCAAAAGCTAGTTTGTATGATACTCTTTTCATTCCTGGCTAGATAGACTTGCTTAAGGCTTCTCTCAACAAGTATCCATAGGATAAATAGGCCACCACAATCCTTAGTATGCCCTCAGAAAAGAAAGAAATATCCCCTACTATTTTGAAGAATAAACCCCCTCCTTTCTATATTTCATTGAGGATGGAAGGTTGGGTAGTCCGAAATTGTATGATAGATTCAGGAGCCTCAACTACAGTTATGCCTAAAGTAGTCTATGAAGAGATGGGTATGGAGTATACCCGATCTTGCCCTGGAGTACTGCAATTGGATGGAACACCTATAAAAATAGTGGGAGTAATAAAGGATGTTTTAATGAGGTTACATAGAGCCCCTGAGGTGACAATAGTACAAGAAATAGTAGTGGTTGACCTAGAACCCTACTTTGGTTTATGCCTCTCAAGGGAGTTCACTACAAAATTAGGTGGATGCATGTACATGGATTATTCTAGCATGGTCATTCCCTTCAAAGGGAAGAGGATAAGGATAACACCTAAAAAGCCTATGTCTTATCACATAGAAAAAATTGAAGAAGACATGTGCAACCTCACTCCCCTTGAAGAATTTGAAATTGTGGATAAATTTGAGGAACTAGAACTGGAAGATGAATTACCTTTTAGAGAGGATTACAATCAGTTTGGGATAGACATGGGCACATATAGTATTTCTGTAGAATCAGAGAGGAAAATTCCTGCTATATCTAATCAGTCTCTAAGGGAGATAGAGGTATGGACAATGCACTTTGATGGTGCTAGATGCAGAAATGGAGCTAGTGTTGGAGTAGTACTACAGTCCCAATCAGAAGGGACAAAGAGTTTTACCTACAGATTAACATGGTCATGTACCAATAATGTTGCAGAATATGAGGCTCTATGCCTCGGACTGATGCAAGAAGAAAACATGGGCATTAAGGTCCTAAACATATATGGTGACTCTGAGTTAATCATCCATCAGGTAAGAGAAAGGTGCAGCAATAAGCACCATTACCTAAAAGCATACAAAAATAGGGTATGGGATCTGATGGAATCCTTTGATGCCCTAAATATAAATTTTATTCCCAGAGAAAAGAATACTTTGGTAGACTCCTTAGTAGCAAGGGGAGCTAACTTCAACCCTTATATAGACATTGGAGTCAAGAAAGACAAGGGAATCAAAATTATTTTCAGGCCTATTGTGCTAGATAAGCAGATTTTTTGGTAGGTCTTTGAAAATGATGAACAGATAATTGATTTTCTGGTAAGAGAAGCCTATCTCTCCACTATCCAAGAAGAAAATCTAGAGGAAATTGATCAATAGGATGTTATTCAACTTAGGAACAATCACATACCTAGAGGGTTGGTCACCTTAGAAAGCCTATTTGATAATGAAGATAGAAAAAGGACCAGAGCCATGGAAGTCAATGAAAAATTTATAAAGAAGTTGAAGTCGATACTGAAAAGAAGCTCAATGTTGGAATTCGATGTTCACTAGAGGAAGAAGAGGATATCAAGGCTTTATGCCTAAAGTACCCAGATATCGTAGCTTGGTCATATGAAGACCTCAAGGTATATGACAAAAGGATTATCCAACACACTATTGAGCTAGAGCCTGATGCCAAGCCTTTTAGGCAGAAGCAAAGGCTAATAAACCCAAGGATCAAAGCCATTATGAGAGAAGAGCTCTTAAATTTGTTAAAGGCTAAGATCATCTATCCAATAAAACATTCAACCTGGGTAGCCAACTTGGTACCTGTGAGAAAAAAGAATGGTGATATTCGCTTGTGTGTAGATTTTAGAAATCTTAACCAAGCATCTCTTAAGGATCACTACCCCCTTCCATAGATTGATCAAATATTATAGATAGTGGTAGGGATAGAAAGGTTCTCACTATTGGATGGCTTCTCTAGATACAATCATATTTGGGTGAAGAATGAAGACCAGTATAAGACAACATTCACCACAAAATGGGGCACATTTGCCTACCAGAGAATGCCCTTTGGGCTGTCCAATGCGGGAGCTACATTTTAGAGAGCCATGGACTATGCCTTTGGGGAACTTATTAATAAGGTCATTCTGATTTATTTGGATGACATGATAGTGTTTTCCCATAACAAGCATGATCACTTAGCACACCTTGAGCGAGTTTTTCAAAAATATAGAGAATTTGGTATTTCCCTCAATCCTAAGAAATCATTCTTTGTAGTACATGAGGGAAAGTTGTTGGGTCATGTGGTTTCAAAAGAAGGTATGGCCATAGATCCAGATATAATCAAATCCATTCTTGCTCTCCCATTACCTATAAATAAGAAAGCCTTGCAGTATTTTTTGGGTCAAATAAATTTTGTCAGGAAATTCATTTCTAACTTTGCATAGAAGGTGAGGCCCATATCTGAACTGCTCAAGAAAAATGTCGAGTTCAAATGGACTGAGGTGAGGAAACAAGATTTTGAGATAATCAAGTAGTCCATTGCAATAGCCCTAGTACTAGTAAACCTAGATTTTAGTAAGGATTTTATCCTTTATGCTTATGGAGTTGAAGAGAGTTATGCCTCAGTACTCACTCAAAAGGATGATCAAGGTGAAGAGCATCCCATATTATTTTGGAGCCAGACTCTCCATGATTACCAGGTTAAGTATAATTTTATTGAGAAACAAGTATTTGTTGTGATGAAGTCATTGAAGAAGTTCAGGCAGTATTTGGTTCAAAGTAAGACCCTGGTATATGTTGTTCACCCAGATGTAAGAAGTTTTATTTTGCAAGGTGAACTAGGAGATAAGAGAGCTGGTTGGATCACTAAAATCTAGGAATATGATGTGGAGATACACCCCACCAAGTTGGTAAGAGGTAGGGCCCTATGCCAAGGTCTAACAGAGGTAGCAACATTAGCAAAAATAATAGCTTGCCAGGCAGTAGATGAGGATCAGATTGAAGGAGTACAACCAGATGATTCTGACTGGGTAGACCAGATGACCAAATATTTTCAAACTAGAGTATGCCCTCCTGATATTAATGCTTCATAGAGGAGAAGATATAGACTTCAATCTTTGAAGTATGTCTTACTTCCAGAAGGGCTATACAAAAGAAACCTTGATGGAGTCCTCCTTAAGTGCTTAAAAAATGATCAACAACAAAAGGTCATTGAGGAGTTCCATAGAGGGCCATCTGGAGGACATTTCTTAGGTAGAGTCACAACTTTGAAAATCATAAGAGTAGGCTATTATTGGCCTACTATATTTATTGATACCTTCAAAATCACTAGAGCCTATGACAAGTGCCAAAGACATGTAGGGAGAACAAGGATTGCATCATTCCCTCTCAGGCCAATACAAGTTGAAGAACCATTTTAGCAATGGGGGTTGGACTTTATAGGGGTCATCAACCCAAATTCATTAGATGAGCACAAGTATATTCTAACTACCATAGACTACCTCACCAGATGGGTAGAAGCTATCCCTACCAAGAAATTAGATCAAGAAGTTGTGATCAATTTTATGGAAAGTTTGATTTCAAGGTTTGGAGTTCTAGAAGCCTTGGTGAGTGATAATGGGCCAGCATTTATTGGAGCCAAATATATTGAATTTTCTAGAAAGTATGGCATAACCATTAAGAATACTTCAAATTATTACCCTCAAGGGAATGGACTTGTAGAGTCTACCAACAAAAATATTGTTAAGAATTTTGAGGAGATCACTAGAAGGGAATAAAAGAAGTTGGCACCTACTACTGGAACAAGCTTTGTGGGTAGACAAGATTACTATCAAGAAGTCCATCAAGACTTCCCCCTATGCTTTGGTATATGGCAAGGAGGTAGTGTTACCTATCCATTTGGAAATTCTAGCACTCAAACTGATAAATTTAGAAGAAGAATCAGAGGAGAATCCAGTAGATACAAGGCTGACACACCTACTACAATTGGAAGAGAAGAGAACTCAGGCCTATGAGAAATTTTAGAAGCATTATGTGGACATCAAGGCATGGTTCGATAAAAAGGTAAGGTTCAAAAAATTCCAGGTTGGAGATTCAGTTCTCAGGTGGAATGTTGAAAGAGCAAAACCAGGACATCATCAGAAGTTTGACTCCTTATGGGATGGCCCTTTCAAGATAGTAGAAGTCAAGGAGACCAATGTTTTCCAACTTGAAGACCTAGAGGGAAACATACAACCAATTTCGGTGAATGGTTTTCATCTTAAACTCTACTTTGATTGAAATATAAGCTCATTGTAATATATGTATATACATTGTATCATATTTCCTTTCTTTCTGCACTTTGTATCAAGTTTTGTTTTAACAGCATATTGTACAAAATATAAAAAAAAAAGAGAAAAGAAAGAGAAAATTTTAAAAAATTGGCTAAGTGTTCCCACAGGATGCAACAGTTCCTATTCCACACTCAAATACACTAAGTGCAAAGTGGAATATTTCTGGACTCCAATACACATTCAAAAGAACCATCACACGAGCGGAATGGCAAGTGGGTTCCAATCCACACCTAAATGAACTACATTGGTAGCAAAATGTAACATGCTCTATTTTCTACACTCGGATGGACCACAATGCCAGTAGAGTAATGAGCGGGTCCCAATCCACCAGGTTTCTAGACTTATGAGGTGCAGAATGAGGAAGGTCCTAATCCACTACAATTCAAAGTTAAGTTGTGCAGAATAGAAGTGTCACCAATCCACCGATTTTAGGTCTACATTTGAGTGGGACAACAATTCTACATCATATCACTTGGAAAAAGGGCAAAAGGTCCATAATAAATAAGGATTTTCCCATACTCAAAAGAGAAAGGACAAAGTGATACCACAAGGTGGAAGCACATTTGAATTTTGACCAATCAGAAGCTAAAACACCACCTCTAAGCCACCAAAAGGGAAAGAGTGCTAGTTGAGAAGCGTGCCAATGGGAAAGTCATGTAGTAGCCACATTAATGGTGGAAGATGTGCATGCAACATTAATTAAAAGAGCAAAGCACAAAATTTGGTTCATTTGACAAGAGCAACATTCACAGAGTGGAGAAGAGCAGAATGATAGTAGAAGAATTACCTACAAATTCTATAAAGAAAATCTAAGTTATTACTGATGAAGATGGCTTCTAAAGATTCTCAATCACCTAGAAAAATGGCAAAAAGGATAGTGGACCATTATATCAACAAAGTAGAAGCCATAGTGGATACTTAGTTGGTCCTCACAGAGAGATCAAAGCTTAGGAGAAACATCAACAATAGATACAAGGATGAGCAACCAAATCAGCTTCAAGGTACATGTGTTGTGCTCTCATTTTTATCTTTTTACATTTGTGATTCCGTCCATCATTACCCTAAATTAATAGTGATCATCATTAAGTTTTATGATCCAATGGAAAAAGCAATAAATACTGCTAAAACAACCTATTTACTATCACCAAAAACTTAAAATTTTTTTACCATAGAAGTAGAACCACCCTATAAAATCTAAACAGTTTAAAAAATTACCAACTAAGTATATACTCCATGGATAAGAGAGCTAATGATGATAAGTCTTTAAAAAAATGGATATATAAGCAACTCAAGGGAATTAGGCCTAGAAAAGGATTACCTAAGGTCCCAATTTCCATTAAACAATTTGAACACCCAGAGCTTTACTCCATGTTGGCATGTATGGATGGTTTAGATTATGATAAAATGGTGCATGGTTGGAAAATAGCCACTGCATATTACATTTCCAATGAGAGGATGTATGAGGAAGGCATGAATGAAAAGGGTGTTAGGGTTATCTATTTTGATTGGTCAAATTTCCTTACCCAGAGAATGCATGAGCAATTAGTGAGCATTGAAAAGGAGCTCTGATGCACCTTGTTTTAGATATTGTTCAAGCCTGGTCTGGATGTTTTTCGCTATTGTAAGAGATATGATGCCTTGGATTCCAATCAAGGACAAGACCAATGAAGGAGAACCCATGCCAGTTTATTACTAGACTAAGCATCTTAGAAGTACTGAGTCTTTTTATAGATTCAATTTGGAATTCTTAGGGCCAACATTGAAAATAATGTATGGAGTTTGCCCTAGGATACCACTTCTAGCTGAGAAAATATTGAGAGCAGAGGGTGCAGAGGAAGGAGATTGGTATCTCCTAATAGAGGGCACAATCATTAGACTATATGGCTTCCAAGGTAAGCCTTTTTTGCTACCTCACTTTATCACAGAGAGGCTATTTACCTTAGAATATTTGAGACAAGCAGAATATATTGATTTGAACTATGGCTCTGGGAGAAAGAGGAAGTCTATGTTGACCTACCAAAATGTTAGTGATATAACTATTACAAATAAATGGTAGGGTGAGAAAATTGACCAATACCTAGATAGGTTGGGTCTATTCTATATCCCTCAGAGATGGAGTTATGATCCAGATGACATATTCTATAAAATAAATATAGCCTTAAATGGAGAAAAGGCCTACAAATTTGAAAAGAGGTCTAGGCCCCATTTTGAACAAGGTAAAAATAACAAAGAGACTAATATTTTAGAGTGGAATATTTCTAAAATGGATCAACTCCCTCCATGGTTGGACTTTTATGAGCAAATTGTGGATTTTGACCCAGAAAATAATGTAAAACATCAGTTGAAAGAGTCTACCATTAAGGATATTGAGGGAAAAATAGAAAAGAAAGAAGACTCTCAGTCTCAAGAACCTGATGATGAAAAGATAGAGCATAAAGGGAAATGGAATGAGGTCAAGATATCATATTGGTGGAGGATGAGAGTCGAGACTGGTAAAACAAAGTCCAAGTTTGGGATTAAAATGGATGTTGAATTCTCTAAAAAGTATGACAATAATCTCCAAACTTGGAGGCCCAAAGACACAAGGAATATAGTACTCATATATGGCAAGTCACAATCTGGGCCTGATTCTCCATCCCCACATTCAGAAGAAGAGGAACCTGATACTCCATTAACCATTGTCAAAGTCTTGAAGCCTTTTCAGCCTTCAACTGAGCAGATGGAACAATTTCCAAAGGGAGCACGATTGATGAGTAAAATGCACTATTCTGAGGAGAAGGTTGTCAATGCACCAGTCATAGAGATAAAAAATAGGCCTAAGCACCTAGCCCTAGGTGCTCAACCTCCAAATATAGATATAAACTAGAAAGAAAAGGATGAGAGCTTTAGGTTTACACCTCTGAGTTTCACCACTACAATGATAGTGGAATTGAATCCCATTTCTGAGCAAGTATTACTGGAGGAAACAATACAGGAAGGGTTGTCTGAGGAAGATATGGAAAGTGAGAAAGTTACCTATCAAGTTTTTCAGAGAAAGGCCAAAAGGGCCCCAGAAAGAGTTGAGAAGGAGATCTCAAAGAAATAGAGGTTGGATAAAGAGGATGTAGTTGAGAAAATAATTGAACCAACTACTGAAGAATTGATACAACAAGAACAACAGTAGATAACAGAGATGGCTCCAGAAAACCCTACATCAGTAGGTGAAGGTATGGTCTCTAATCCCTCTTCTCCTCTTCCTCCTCCAGATTCCCCAAGGAAATCTCCCTCCCTTTCTGAAAAAGAAGTTGTAACGAAGGTACCTTCTCCACCTCATAGTTCACCTCCTATTTCATCAGTTACTACTGAGGTACAAACCAATCCATCTCCCCCAAGGTCATCACAAATTCCTTCTTCATCACCCCAAGTCCCTATTTCATCATCTGAGATTCTACATTCATCATCCGAAGTTCCACATTCATCAGCTGAGATTCCCCTCTCATCATCTCCCATAGTTTCAACTTTACCACCACCACCATCATCTAAGAAGCAAGCTACTTCAAGTTCACCCCCTCACCCATCTGTGAGTCTCCCTTCATTATCCATGAGTTTACCAATTGCAACAATGACAGTGGTCACAGATTCCACTATGGTCATAGATTCTACTGTAAATACTTCTGCACCACTAGTATCAACTGTTGATTCTACCCTTACATTCTTGGTGTCTTCTTCTCCTCTTGCTACAAGTTACCCTACCTAGGAAATTCTACAGAAAGAGTAGGAAGCTACACATAAAATCAATGATTTTTGGGTAGAAAAGTTGTCTAAGCCTTCCAATAGGATGGCCACAAGGAGAAGAACCATGTTTGTTGATCCAATTTCAAGGCAAAGGACTTCTAGGTCCATGATTCCCCTGGTGAGAAAGCCTGAAACTGAGATGACAGTTCAAGATTATCGTATAGAAGAGCATACAGAAGATATTGAAAAGTTGCCTGATGAAGATGAATTGGTAATAGCCAAAGCCCACTTGGATAATTTTTATGTGAAGAATGATATATTTAAAGAAAAGGTGGGCAAGTTGGAAAAATAAATTGAAAAGCTTTAGAAGACTATCAGCAATCAGAAGGAAGTGGAGAAAGCTCTAAAAAAGGAAGCTAAAAGTTGGCAAGAGAAGTTTCAAGAAGCTAATAAGCTCAAGGAGTAGCTAGGAGAGCAGAAAAAGTTGAATGAAGAATAGGCTAAGGAGATACAAAGTCTGAAGTAGCAGCTCCAGATTGAAAAGGCTAAATCTTCTAGTTTTTCCAAAGCTGGGCTCAAGAAAGTAAGAAAATAACTGCTCTCTGAAGTTCAAGAGAAATGCTCAGGGCTTCAACTTATTATTGATTATCTAGATGATGCCAGCCGCTTACTCCAGAGTATCCAAAAATATTTAGATAAAATCACTAGAGAGCTATAGCCTATGGTAATCCTAGTAGAACAAATCTACAGGCTGGTGGATAGTAGACTCAGTGATTCTACCAAGCCAATCCCTAATAAAGAATGGAACATTGCTAGAGTTGTTGCTAGGATTGTAGTGAAGAAGCACAGAGCACTTCAAAAGGCTTGGCTATTGTATGAAAAAATTGAAGGAGTAATCAAGGATGTAGTGGATGTTAACAAGGAAATGATACAAATTGGTTTCAGAGGGTTATGGATGGAAGATCACAACTTGCTTTCAGTTGAAGAAATCAAGAAAAGTACTAGAGAGAGCTTACAAGATGAATCTGAAATTGATGCTCTAGAGGAACCAATTGACCAAGAGCAGGCTTCACAAATGATCATTGATTTTACCAGGCTCAGAGACCTCATGGAAGACTTGGTAAACAGAGGAAGTGCTGCTTATTATGAAGACATTGGTGAACTCCAGTATATTTACAAGCAGCTAACAGAGACTTCCAATCCCTCAGAAGCAACCTAGAAACAAGCCCTACAGACTTTGAAATTAATGGTACAATTGTTTGGTGATGATGTTGGAGAGAAAAATCAAGAGCAATCTTCTCCTGAGGAAGAAGCTGAGGAAGAAGTTAAAGAGGAAGTTGAAGAAGAGGCTCAACAAGAAGAAGAGCCGAATAGAGATGTTGTGGACCCTGAAGGGGCACAATCTTAGCAATTTTTGTTTTGTACATATATAGTCATAAGTTTTGTATTTTTTTGTTTGATTCATTTTTACTCTGACATGGTCAGAAAGAAACAATAAAAGTATGAGTCCAGAGAGACACAAAAAATAAGTTTTGTGTGAAGGCATTTTTATCATGTATTGTAGGAGGGCTTTATAAGGAGAACACAACTATGTTTTTGATGGAGCAGTGAAGAAGTTTTGTCAGAATGGCACAGACATTGATGCTTATGGCATAGTCTCCATATGAACCATTATCCTCTAAGATGCATGGAGCATAGTCTCGATATGAACGTTTATCCTCTAAGGTGTTCAGTTTTTAGAGGGTAGTGTTCATATGGAAGTTATTCTTTAAAGCAATTTTTGAAGATAAGCTTTTTGACTCCTGATGCCCAATGGATAAGACTTTGAGTTCGATGGCTTTGTGAGAAAATCCACCCAGGAGGCACTAGAATGTAGGCCCAAAATGGCCACATCCTTAGAAAACATTGCAAATTTATTCTAAGGTATGAAAGTTCTATTCCACACACTTTTTAGTGTATTTTGGAGTGGATCCGCAACAAGAGTTTTCTAATCCACCCAACACTTAGTACATTTTTCACTTGGAGCAATTCCGCATAGTTTATAATGCATTTGGCAGTGGACTGGCGACGTGTTCCGATTCCGCAAAAGTTTTGGGTGAAGATGATGTCAGTGCAAGGAAAAGTGTGGAATGGCGACCGCTTGTATTTTTTGACATGCTCCGAGCGGCTAAGTGTTGATGAGACCAATTCCGGTGAGTTTATAGAGTATTTTGGTCTGGAATGGTGATGAAGAGGTGGAAAATCATAGAAGTGTGGATTGGTGACAAAGAGTGTTTTGAACTGACTTCTTCCTAGATTGGTGACAAGGATGCATTTTACACTAACTCCAATGTGAAATGGAGGTAAAGCTATTTTACACTATGGCAAGTGTGGATTGGTGACAAAGGAGATTTACACTTGCTTGAGTGCGGATTGGCATTCCATAGATTTATAAAGTAAATATGACGTCAACATCTTTTATAGTGCGGATTTTTGATTGTTTCAAAGTCAAAGAAGAAAGAGGAAGGTTGATGAGCGGATTTCATCCCGCTTAACTCTTAATGCATTTCACGTCGGATTGGCATTCTACATAATCAAAGCCATGGAAGGTGACATCATTGACTTAAAAGAGTGGAATGGTGCTTTGGTTTTTCCTCACCATTGTACAGAGTATATTCCAAGATCTAATCGAAGCCATGCATGGGGAAGATCAATGATCAAGATTCTGCTAACAATTTTGAAGTATTTAAAAGCATTTTCTCACCAGATTCAAACACAGTCAGTTGGGAGATAGGAAGCCGAAGCATCGAAGGGTTTCAAGAACAAGAACTAGAGGTAGTTGCAGATCGATGGTGATGCGAGCTTCCAAGAAGAGTTTATGGAGGAGATGCGGTCTCTAATGGCCTGGACGCCAACTATCACCAACCAACCAGCAAGTTGCAGAGGCTCTGAGCTGCCATGGTGGTCTACTTGCAGCAGATTTCCTAGAGGTCGAACCAGTAAGAAAATTCCAGCAAGGACTCTCTACTGAGCTGTAAATAACAAATATTTGTAATGTTCCTTAATAATATTTCATTTACAAACTATAAATAGAGGTCGAACCCACATTTTTTAGGGTCGACTCTAGTGTGTTTGCTTGCCCTACTGTAAATATTCTTGTGAGCTAATGGAAGGAGCATTACTCTGATTGTTCGACTCAAATTTGTCATCTTCATTATCTTGTGCAAGAGGTTCGAAGTCTTGAGATGCATTTCTATTAATACTTGAATGGTTAGTTCATTCCATATTTTGGATTACTAGTTGTGAGAGTAGTTGAAATCTGTTCTTGATTAGATCTGTATTGTTAGGAAGTTTATTTCTATAAAATCTAACTATTGGTCTATTCTGCTATTTGGATTATCAATATTGGATGTTGGAATTGCTTTCTGCAATATATCTCTATTTATGCTTTAATGTGTGAAGGTTTCATTAATTTGGGTAATGTTGATCTTGAGTGATGGGACACTGGAAATAGCTTGTGGGAGCCTTTTGTTGTAGTTGCCTATGTTGTTAGCCTATCTGACCACTATTTTTCATAACATTTCTAACCCTAAACCTTTTCTAACCCTTATCTCAAAACCCTATTTGAGCTTTAATTGAGTCAACACCATTTTAAGTTGACAAGGAACCAACCTACTCTGGAGGTTGGATTGAAGTTGTCTTTGGTCCATCCAATGCTTGAGTGTCGAGCTGCGACTATCGGGTGCATGCCTGGACAGAAAATTGGAAGATAGATAGTTGCAGTGTTAAGTAAAACTTGATGTCAATTCGGTGCCCATAGTAACCTTACAAACATTATATCCACTCATTTTAACCCCTTTTGTCCATTAATCCCCATCCTACACCTATCCCATGGTCACCATGTGACTATCCCACTCCTCCTAGCCTATGTGCACATTACACTAGTTTACCCTTTGACTCTAGCTTAGGTCCACATAACCCTAGCCTATCCTACCTCCTACTCTCCACATCCCCATGCACCCATACAACTCCCCATGCTCTTTAATTCATATGGGTTAGGTGAAGAATATACCCACCTAAGAACATTAATGAGGCATGGTGCACACATACCACTTGAATGGTGTGAGGACTCTTCCCACCCAAGAATATTAATGATGTATGGTTCACACATACCCCTTTGACCATCTAAGTAAAAAACCTAGATTTTCCCTCCCCTCACATTATTCCATGTCACATCCACCTCATCTCCACCTCACTACCCCTCACCCTTGCCAAATTCTATAAATAAGTCCCCATTTCTTTAATTTGCATATGAGTGCGAGATTACTATAGGGAAAATTTCCCAAATTTTAGTTTGAAATTACTTGTGTGCTCATTGTGAATATCCTATTTGCTTACATATCATCCATGGATAATATTGCATACCTCTACTTGCACGTATTTATTTTGTGAATTGCTCATAGGTGTAAGCTCCAACAAACACCAAATCCAAAATAGAGACACCTAACAACCTACAGAAGGTCCCCTCAAAATTTCATCATATTATGGATAATACAAATAGAATTGTCCACCCCAAATGGTTCACAGTCAGGACTGTCCCCCCAAAGAGAATTCCTATTTGAAATCTGACACAGTCATGCATTCAACCACAAACTATCTGTAAAGGTGAGCAAGATGATTTTTTGATGTTTTTAAATCATTTTGAGGTTGGTTTAATGCTTTAATATAAGTTTTTATTGTTTTCTCCTCTCATAATCTTGGGTCCAACTTAGGTGGACCCAAGGGGTGCTACTAACTATTATTTTGGTTGTGTGTAGGGATTTTGGAGACTCATTCAACCAAGGGTGGTCATCAAGCATAAAACCCATCCCCTTTTGAGGTGGTCTAGAAGACAAGTGTGCCATTACCTTGTATTGTAAAAGGGATTTTCACCTTTTGAAACCCTTATTGTAGCCCAAGGGGCATGTGAAAATATTGTATTGTAATAAATTTTTTATTCAATAAAATGACATGTTTTCTTTACCATATATTTGGTGATCAATGTAGGATAATTAGTGGTCCACAACCTTACCCTTGATAGAAATTCCAAGTCAATCAAGAAGAATCTCAAGAATATGCATCCCACCATTGTATTAATGGTTAAATAAGAGTTGCAAAAACTCTTGGATGTGGGATTGATTCAACTAATAGACTATCCTGAGTGGGTATTAAACATGGTACCCATTGGAAATTCAAAGGGGGGATACACATATGCATGGATTTTCAAGATATAAATAAAGCATATCCCAAAGACAATTTTCCCCTTCTCAACATCGACACACTAGTTGATTCTACAATTGGTCATAAAATGCTCTCCCTAATGGATGATTTCTTAGGATATAATCAAATTAGAGTTAATCATGATGATAAACACAAAATATATTTCACCACACCATGGGGAAGATTTTGCTACAAGGTCATGCCATTTGGACTTAAAATACATGCACCACATATCAACATGCTATGACCTACATCTCTTATGACTATATGCATGATATTTATGGAATATTATGTGGATGATCTATTGGAAAAATCCAAAAAGTATAATCAACATGTTGATATTTTATACAAAGTCTTTGACTAAATTCTAGAGCATAATGTGAGACTCAACCCTAATAAGTGTATCTTTTGTGTCACCTTGGAAAAAATTCTAGGGTTCATTATCTCTTAGAAAGGTATTGAAGTGGAAACAAATAAAGTGAATGCCATCACATAAATTCCTAATTCTATGAATATAAAGCAATTGTATAGCTTGCAAGGAAAAATTCAAGTGATTCATCACTTTATTACACAACTATATGACAAATGCAGACCATTCAATCACCTATTGCAAAATGGGGTTGCATACCAATGGAACCAAGAGTGTTAGGTTTCCTTTGAGGCTATCAAACAATACCTCACATCCCTACTAGTTTTATCCCCACCTAGGCTAGGTTTTCCATTACATATATACATTTTTTCCATCGATTTTACCTTAGGGACCATTCTTATTTGGACAAGATATGCTTATTTGGAGAAGTTATGACTAGTAGTCATTTTTCTACTAAGAAATTTCATAGCTATATGATCAATCATACTACCTATGTTATTTCTAGAGAAAACCCATTATGATACATGATGGGTTGGTTTTGCAATAATAGTTAAACCTCCAAATAGATAATGCTTTTAATAGAATTTAATCTTGAATTCATTAGCTAGAAATCCACCAAAGGTCAAGTCATCATAGATCAACTTGTAGAAGCTTCATTAATTGATGATAAACCTCTTGTCATTGAGCTTCTCGATGACTCCATATTTAGTATCACTAAACTTGAAGAATATGTTAAACCTGAAGATCAAGCAGACCTTATATTGTACTTTGATGGTTCCAAGTGTAAACAAGTGGTAGGTATTGGAGTTATTTTATTAATTCCATAAGGTGCTCCTCTCCCCTTCTCATTCAAAATTGACTTCCCTTGCACAAAAAACAATATCAAATATGAAGCTATCATACTTGGTGTCAAAATTGCAATTTCCATACACAAAAAACCTTAAAATCATTGGCGATTCTATTATCATCATTAGGTGAAAGGTATTTATCAATGTAAATGCACAATCCTCAAGCAATACAAGCAAGTTATAGATGATTTATTATCGTAACTCAGCTAGTATGATATAAAAGCATCTCCAAGGTCTACCAATCACTTTGTTGACACAATGGCATCTCTCAATTCTCTCATTCCTTAAATCTACATGACAAATTCACCCACATCCATGTCATCACCCTCCACCAATTTACTATTTCTAGAAAGACCTCCTTGAATGAACTAGACATTCATCTTATCCAAGAAGAGCCTTATAATGCTTAGTTTTCTTAGGATAAGGATTTCCTTAAACTTGGTGTTATTCCTTTTGATTTACCTTAGGCTGGGAAGCAAAATTTCAAGTAAAAATTTGTGAGATACACCCTCTTGGGGCATGTCCTCTATTGTAGAAGCTATGCTGGTATTATTCTTCAGTGTCTCAAACCACATGAAACCCACTAGGTCATAGTTGTAGCTCATGATGGCACTTGTGGTTTCCATTTTAATGGAATATGTAGCGAACCTGGGGTGCATGCAACACTTTACTCTACTTGCAATATTATACCCAAAATGGAATGAAAGACCATGAAATGCATATAACATGGAAATAACAAAGAGAGATCCTTTTATTGATATTGAAACCCAGTTACATGTCGGTCCCTCTGAGGGATACCCATTTTGATACAATGAATTACAAGTGGGTAAGATGTCCCCTCGCAAGGGGTGGTGCACTTTTAAAGGCTTCCCGGTTTTGCACACGGAAATGTATGAGGGCTTACAGATGCCTCCTTCTCCAAGTCTGATTCCTGGAGGGATCTTTGTGCTTTTGAATGTTGCTAATCTATCTGATGAACCTGTAGTCCTGTGATCATGAAAACAATAGCACACGCTTAGCTATCCGAGATTGCCTCCCCGGATGAGGTTGTTAGCAGTAAATATGACAATAAAAGGAAATATGCTCAATGATAATAAATGCAATGAAACTAGTGCTATGAAAGCAAAGAAATGAAGCAAAATGGATCTTATGCTAATGATGTGAAATATAAAGAAAGCAGAATAAGAGAAACTAACACCTAAACCCTAGACTAGGTTTGCGGGCCATTGTCCAGGACAGCGGCCGCTAAGATGAAATCCCTCTCTATTGACCCAAATACTATGGGCTTAAGTTGCTACTAATGTTAAATGATTACCATATGTGTATGGATGATTACCTCTTAGTTGGCTAGCACTTCGTTGCTCCTCAAGGGTGCTCATATCTGCTCTCCAATCCGATAGGGCTTCATTGTGTATGCTCTCCAAGAAAAAGCTCTCTCAAAGAAGTCTGCTAAAATATCATCCTTGGTCTCAGAATTGATATCTCTCCTTTGGTGCTCTTAGGCTTGCACCTTTTAAAGTGTGTGAAACCCTAGGTCTATGTTCAGAACCCTAGGATTGAATCCCTCATGCGCACTAGATGTTAGCATGAGAAATTATCTTTTTATGTGCTTTGGAGGTCAGTTAACTGAAGTCTAAATTTGGACTTGAGTCTCCCATGTAAAATGGTCGTTAGCATGAGGAGTTTTGTCTTTTTATGTTTGAAGGCTAGTTAACTAAAGTCTAACTTTGGACTTGAGTCTCCCATATGAACTGGTCATTAGCATGAGGAGTTTTGTCTTTGTCTATGTTTGAAGGCCAGTTAACTGAAGTCTAACTTTGGACTTGAGTCTCCCATGTGAATTGGTCGTTAGCATGAGGAGTTTTATCTTTGTCTATGTTTGAAGGCCAGTTAACTGAAGTCTAACTTTGGACTTGAGTCTCCCATGTGAACTGGTCGTTAGCATGAGAAGTTTTGTCTTTGTCTATGTTTGAAGGCGTTAACAAGTCTAACTAATACTCCCATGTGAATTATGAGAAGTTTTGTCTTTGTCTATGTTTGAAGGCTAGTTAACTGAAGTCTAACTTTGGACTTGAGTCTCCCATGTGAACTGGTCATTAGCATGAGAAGTTTTGTCTTTGTCTATGTTTGAAGGCTAGTTAACTAAAGTCTAACTTTGGACTCAAGTCTCCCATGTGAACTGGTCGTTAGCATGAGAAGTTTTGTCTTTGTCTATGTTTGAAGGCCAGTTAACTAAAGTCTAACTAGACTCACCCCAGTGGTTGTGAGGGGGAATGCAAAGTTGTCCCCGCTCACTTTATTGCATGTAAACTGCCACTTCCACCCTTGATTAGGCTTGTTTGTCAACAAAATGCTTTTTATGACTTAGCCGTTGTCATCTACAGTGACTAAGATTTGGTCGCTATCATCTGCAGTGGCTAAGGTCTGGCCGCTCTCAGCTTGAGCGGCCAGGATCCAACCGCTCTGGTTTATAGCGGCTAAGCTTGGATGGGTTAAAACTACCATTTTGAGTGGTTAGGACCATTGATTGCTCTTGTAAAGGTCCAAAATTGGACATATGGTCTTCATATGTGCTCATATGAGTGGTTTCCTAAACATGACACATTTTAGGTGTCTACAGATACCCCTTTTTGTGATGCGTTGTGTGGAAAAACACAACGCTGAGCAAAAACATAGACTGCTATGTTTGTGGGGTGATTTGACCAAAGGGTTTGTGATTCCTTTGGGGCATTTGTTAAGTTGACCAAAGGGCTTGCATCCTTTGGGGCATTTTTTAAGTTGACCAAAGGGCTTATGTCCTTTGGGGCATTTTTTAAGTTGACCAAAGGGCTTGTGTCCTTTGGGGCTTTTTGTTAATTTGACCAAAGGGCTTATGTCCTTTGGGGAATTTTTTAAGTTTGACCAAAGGGCTTATGTCCTTTAGGGATTTTTAATTTGACCAAAGGGCTTATGTCCTTTGGGATATTTTTTAAGTTGACCAAAGGGCTTATGTCCTTTGGGGCATTTGTTAAGTTGACCAAAGGGCTTATGCTCTTTGGGGCATTTGTTAAGTTGACCAAAGGGCTTATGTCCTTTGGGGCATTTGTTAAGTTGACCAAAGGGCTTGCATCCTTTGGGGCATTTTTTAAGTTGACCAAAGGGCTTATGTCCTTTGGGGCATTTTTTAAGTTGACCAAAGGGCTTGTGTCCTTTGGGGCATTTGTTAAGTTGACCAAAGGGCTTATCCCCTTTGGGGCATTTTTAAGTTTGACCAAAGGGCTTATCCTTTGGGGCATTTGTTAAGTTGACCAAAGGGCTTATGTCCTTTAGGGCATTTGTTAAGTTGACCAAAGGGCTTATGTCCTTTGGGGCATTTGTTAAGTTGACCAAAGGGCTTATGTCCTTTGGGGCATTTGTTAAGTTGACCAAAGGGCTTGTGTCCTTTGGGGCATTTATTAAGTTGACCAAAGGGCTTATGTCCTTTGGGGCATTTGTTAAGTTGACCAAAGGGCTTGTGTCCTTTGGGGCATTTGTTAAGTTGACCAAAGGGCTTATCCCCTTTGGGGCATTTTGGTATGACCAAAGGGCTTATCCCCTTTGGTTGGTTTTTGACTAGGGGAGGTATGATACCAATATTGCCCCAGTTGATGTTTAGAAATGTTTTTGTTTTGATTTTATGTTATGGATGCAATGATGGATGCTATGCCAAGATAATGATTTGATTATGCTATATGTATGCAATGTATTGATGACATGTGCTAGCTAGATGATAGATATATGATTTAGATGGTATGATTTAGATGTAGATGCTACTTATGATGTATGCATTTATGGATGCAAGTTATTTAAATGCATGTTTAATTTTGATTTAATTGTATGCATCTAACTTATGTTGTTATGATATGGTAAATGAAATGTGTGTAATGCATTATGATGGTGATCTAATGTAAATGAACTTGTATGCTTTAATCACTTAAAACATAAGGAATGCATGTGATATGAGTTTAACAATCTAATGGGTGACACCACAGAATGTATAAAAATCATGAATATAACTGATAACTCTTATCATAAGAATTAATCATTTAAAAATCAAAATGTGAAGTGAGATGAGATGATATGTATGTATGATTTGCCTTGATGGAATGATTTGTTGCTATATAGGAATTTTTGAGGTTTTTCTTGAGACTTCAAACACTCTAGTTACCCTATCAACAACTATGTACTGACCATACAAGACTTTTGAAAAGCAAGGCTTTCACTCTATACCTAGATATTCATTATCTCTGTGTGTGCAAATGAATATATATTTAGATAGAACTCAAGCATTTCCTTCGATGTCAGATGGGATTCTTTCAGCCCATTTCTAAGATCAAGGATCCTCAAGTGTTCATCTCATCCTTATGTTGGACTTAGTTGGACTATACCACTAGGCAGTATTGGGTTACCCAAAGCTAGCTCATCCACATGCAAACATTGGTCTATACAAATGCCAAAGCTATTGTGATAGACATATCGTCATGCGTAAGGATATCTCCTTCCAGTTTTGTACAATGCTGAGAATTCCAGGGATTCAAGCTCCATTCCCTTCTTTTCTTCATTTTATTTGGGATACTTGCTCATGTTTAGTGATGAAAATCACTGTTTATTTTTTATTGATTTTTTTCTTTTTGAGCAAGGGATTCATGTAGTGATGATAATCACTATTTGCTTTGTTTTTGTGTTTTTGAGTACTTTTGAACAATGACTTTTGGAATTTGAAATTTGCTTTGACTCAGGATTTTTGCTCATTTTGATTAAAGCAAGGGATTTAATTGGGTAGGGCGGAGCTTGTCCTTTTGCCAATTCTCAACACCTTTGAACCGGTCGCACAGGGGGATAAGCAAGGAAGATCCTTTTCACTTAAGGTAACCTAGACCACTTTTGTAGCTTTCATCTTTCCCTTGTACCAGCTAGGATTTTAGTGTTTCAATTAGTGATGGGATCCTGAATATCCAAGGTACTATCACAACTAGACCTTGCCCTCTACTAATCAAGGTGGCTTTCTACAAAATCTGATAAGACCACTAGATATGGTTGAATGACTAGGAAACCTCAGTATATTTCTTATAGCAACACGAAATGGTTGTGTTGAAAAACACAATTACACACATGGATGAATGGATGAAGATGGACTTGAATATTGTGATTGTGATACAAACTGTGGCATCATTTGCAAGATTATCATGATCATAACATATGCAAATGAAATAGATGTAATGCAACTATGTGAATGCAGATGTGAGATGCAAATGTTTTTGTATTTTTTATTTTTCGATTGTTTTTGCTTTTATTATTGTATTGTTTTTGTACTTTTTGATTATTGTATTTTTTTTTGCTTTTGACCAAAGGGCTTTAAAATGCCTTTGGAGCCTTTTGTGATTTGATTTGACCAAAGGGCTTTAAGATGCCTTTGGGGCATTTGATTTGATTTGACCAAAGGGCTTTAAGATGCCTTTGGGGCCTTTTGTGATTTGATTAGACCAAAGGGCTTTAAGATGCCTTTGGGGCATTTTGTGATTAATTTGAATTTTGACCAAGGGGCTTAAGATACCCTTGGACATTTTTATTAATGACCAAACATAAATCCCTTGAAATTTTATTAATTTGTTATTAATTTGACCAACGCTAAAGATACCCTTGGAGCATTTTGATTAATTTGACCAACCATAAATCCCTTGGAGCATTTTTATTAATTTACCAAGCACTTAGAGACACCCTTGGAGCATTTTTGATTAATTTGACCAAGCGGCGTAAAGATACCCTTGGAGCATTTTTGATTAATTTGACCAAGCGACATAAAGATACCCTTGGAGCATTTTTGATTAATTAATTTGACCAAGCGACTTAGAGATACCCTTGGAGCATTTTTTATTAATTTGACCAAGTGGCATAAAGATACCCTTGGAGCATTTTTGATTAATTTGACCAAGTGGCATAGACATGCCCCTGGAGCATTTTTGATAAATTTGACCAAGCAGCTTAGAGATGCCCCTAGTGCCTTTAATTTTTATTTTACTATTTTTTGATTTGTTTGTATTTTTATGATTTATATTGTTTTTGAATCTTTTAAAGTTATCTGAATATTTTTGATATTTTTTTGGTGTTACTAGGGGAAGGTATGATACCTTAGGTGCCCCTAGTGTGCATGTTGCCTACTATAATGTAGTCATATTGCTTAGGAAGAGTGATAGAAATTAGCTCTCCCAATTGGGGCATAGACCTCTGCAGGGTGCCCTTATCTTGATGAGATGAAATGAATGAACCATCTATGGGAAATGCCCCACTATCTATGAGGTCTTGAACTACATGTCTGAATCCTTTGCAATTGCAAATGCCATGGCCCTCTATTCGGTGGTAGATGTAGTAATGGTCCTCCCTATAACCCTTGGGTTTAGCTCTATTTGGGTATAGAGGCTTTATGTCAGGTAAGGTGATGACCTTAGCTTCCTGTAGCTTTTGAAAAATATCCGACATAGACTCATTTAAAGGAGTCCAAATGCATTGTTGTTGCTTTGATTGTTTAGCATGCTTAGGCCTGGTATGAGGACCAGGTTGAGCCCTAGGTATGTCACTTGCTAGCTCAGGGGGCTCTTGTTGAGGCTTCTCTTGTGGCTGCCCAGGAGACAATTTGACCTTAGATAAAGGTTGCTTCTGTCTCTCAAGTTGGTTCATGATAAAGTGTAATGCCTCATTTTGTTTCTCCATTTGTGCCTCTATATTATAGAGGTGATTTTGCATATGCTCCAAGACTGATATGACTTTCATGTGTATTTCTAGCGATTGGTTTGAAATACCATTGTCTATTGAAGGAGGTGATAAAGTAGGTGCTAAAGATACACTAGGTAACTCGTAACTCACCCATTTCCTTTATTTGAGTTGATGTGGATGCTTCATGATGATCCACTTTGTTAGTGGTATCCACATGCTCATGTTTATGACTTAGTTCATGTTTCTATTTCACTTCGTAGTGTTGCATTGTACTAGCTTTGATACCCCCTATCTGATGTGGGGGGAACAATTGTTCTTGTTCTTGAGGAGGCACCATGAGAAGTGAGTTAGGGGTGACTAATGCCAATGGTTTTGATCCCTTCAATGGGGAAGCAACATCTGATTGCACCACATCTTGTTTTATCTGCTTTAGAGTCACTTGGTCCTCTATCTCGCTATTGACCATTGCCACAAACTCTTGAGAAGGCACTTTTTCTTGTGTCTCATCAACTTTCTTGTAATACTTGAATGGCTCAGGATCATGGGGGACCACATACACTTGTCCTTGATGTATGAATTTTAGGTTTTGGTGCACTATGGAAGGTATGCATTCCATATCCCTTATCCATGGTCTACCTAGCAATATGTTGTACTCCCTCTCACCCTCCAAGATATGGCACAATGTAGGTATCATCTTTATCCCAACCTGTATAGGTAGGATTATTGTGCCAATTGTTGGGGAAGTAGCATCATTGAAGGCCCTCAATGTAAATGTTGTGTCCTTAATGCGTGAAGGTGGCAGATTTAAATACTTCAAAGCTATAGCTATGATGATGTTGATGGATGACCCAGTGTCAATCAAGACTCTCTTGTACGGAATTTGATTGATTCTTACTATGATGTGGAGCGGAGGATCAGGTTCATCCTGAGAGATTGTCTTAATCTCCTACCTATGAAAGGCAATCACAGGGTCCTTTTGTAAGTGCATTGAACTTATTGTTGGTATGGACTGTGATAGATTATCAACTTTAGTTGACTTTTTTGGTATGTTGGGCTGATCAAGGCATATTTTGCTTCTTATTGTAGTATTGATCATACCGATAAAACCCTCCTCAGGTGGGGCTATGTGCACCTCATTGACGTGCTCAACTTGATTGTTGTTGGCCCCATGATTGGGGAGAAGATTTTTGAATATGTTGATGTTTTGCAATTCATTCTTATCCAACATATCCTGCACTATATTCTTGAATGCAACACAATCCTGGATATCATGGCCATTTTATCGATGGTAAACACAATAGAGATCTTTCCTATACCCCTTAGGTTTGGGGCAATTAGGATCCAGGATGCGCTCCTTAGGCAAGTTTAAAACCTTGGCCTCACGAAGGTGATTGAAAATTGATGCCAAGGATTCAGGCAATGGTGTATAGTTGCGAGGGGGTTGTTTCTATTTACCCCTGCCTTGATTCTTGTTGCATTGGTTGTAATGCATAGTAGGAGGTTGAGCCTGATAGTTTTCTTGTTGTTGGCTCTGTGCTACTTTTGGAATGTTTAACATAATTTGGTTGACATCCATAGGTTGGGTCTATTGTGGTTGATGTTGCATGCTCTCATTCCATTCTTTCTCGCTATGGAGCTTTAGGTCTCCTTCTTCGAGCTTTATATCTTCAATAAGCTTGGCTTGAGCCAAGGCTTCTTCGAATGTATCATACTTCTGTAGTTGCAATAGTAACGAGATGTGCTTGGCACAACTTTTTGTGAACATTCAGATTAACTCTTCGATCGGGATGGAAAATGATAACTTTGCCATGATTTTTCTCCATCTATCCCCATAATCCATGACTGGCTCATCATCATACTGATTTAGGTTGGCCAGGTCTGAGAGGTTCACCTTCTTCTTAGCACCAAAAGAGAAACATTTTAAGAATGCATTCACTAGTTGTTCAAAACTGGATATGTTGTGCTTGGGAAGTTGGTTGAACCATTGGGTGGCAGCCCCTAAAAATGTCATAATGAAGGTTCTCAACATAAGGGCATCACTATCTTCTAGATGAAAGCATGCATTGATGAAGTTGGTGACATGTTCTTGTGCATCCTCTTCACCCTTAAATTTCTCTAACCTAGGCATCTCAAAATGCTTAGGATATGCAGGGCTAGGAACTGATGGGCACAATGGTTGGTTGTGTATTTTACTCAATGTTGGTTGGTGCCTAGCCACATCTTGCTTCTCAAAGGATTTGATCTTCTCAGTGAGTTCCTGGAATGCCTTTGAGGCAAGGAGCTCCTTTTCTTGCAGACCCACTCATGGTGATAATGGAGATAAACCTCTATCCACTTGTCTTGTTCTATGCTCCTCCCTCCTACGAGGGGATTCAAGATGTGTCTGATCCTGATTTATCATGTTTACCCTTTCACCACCAGTTGGATTTTGCTCATGATTTAGAGGGTGATTTTGTTACGGGTTTCCTTCTTGTCTAGTGTGCTTCTCTCTTGGTGAGTCAGCATGTTGATCTCTTTGATGATCATTTCTATTTTCTTGTTGGTTGCTATGAGCTAGCTTCTCAGCTTGCTCTCTTAAATATTGCTCATGTTGGCGCAACAACCGTTCTCTTTGTTTATCATGTTCGAGAGCTTCTACTAGCTCTCACTCTTTATGCAAGGCATTTTCTAACCATCGCATGCGGTTAAATTGCATGGTCATAGAAGACTCATGCTTATCTGATTTTGTTCTTGTAGTTCTGATTCGTAGGTTCCTCGAAGAGGTTTCTACTATTTCTCTACTTTGGCTAGCTAGTGTAACTTGCTCTGTGTGCTCTATGTGGTGATAAGTGTCTCTGTGGTCAGACTCTGTATGAGATTTGTGGGGTCACTTTGAAGCATCCCTAGGTTGAGTGGTGCATTTAGCAGTCACGCTTTGTGAGCTTCCAGATGCAGAATATTCTGTGGCTATGGTTCTGGAAGTTGGTCTCGAATAAATTCGATCCCACTCATCCAATTGATCTTGGAGCATTTGTTCTCTCTGAATTGCATGTGACCCATGTGACTGATTTGATCGGTTTTTTGTGTTGGGTCTATGACTCTGCAACTCCGTGTGAGGGTTCTTGCCTATTTTGAATTGCGCAACAAGGTCAGCAACTCTCTTCCCTCTATCTTACCCATCATTGGACTGATTTGAACTCTCAGTGTAATGAGATGTGTGGGGTATGGAACCTGATTCCCTCTCTAGATTGGAGGTCTTGCTCACCATGGGAGGTCTCCCGGCCATAATTTTTGTTATAAAATTTTTTTACTTTCGAAAAAGGTTGTGGGTGTCATATATTTCTTTGAAAAATTAGGGTTAGGTTGATTACCCCAGCAATGAAGAAACACACAAAGCAGACAATATGATTATCTCTTTTTAAGGATTAAATGTGTATCCTAAGAACTTGTTTTTGTGTGTTTCAGATGTGTTGTTGCTTTTGCTTTCTTGCTCTTGTTTTGGATTTAGAATAAGGAGACTCATCCATAGTAGGGACTAAGAACACCTATGCCAAACATGATTTTCTCAAAAGAGACTAGGGTACACCGTTGAAATCCCAGTGGGGGGTTCGCCTAGCTCTTCCACTCTGAACCAAAAAAAATTGTTCCAATAGTGGGAGACAGTTTGAACATGAGTGACTAGAACCACCTTGAAGAAGTTCCCTATTCCATTCTAGGAAAATCTAGGGGGCAAGCCGGTGGAAGGAGGTGAATTCCAACGTCACCGGACTGAATTGGGGGTCGGTGATGAAATCCAACCTCCCAATGTTTAAAATGATACGTGTGAATGTGTGTGATTCTTTTTAGATTTTGAAATAGAAAGTGATGCATCAACCAGCATTCATGACTATTTTCCTACAATGCCTAAAAAGAACGTTTCATTTTTAGACAAATGCATCTATAACTAGTCTATATGATTTTAATGCACTCTCCTATTTTGTGATGAAAATAGCCACTGATTGGGCCACATGCAAGCAAACCAAAACACAATGGCCTAGCATGCTGGAGACTAGGGTGGACCTTACAGGTAGAGGTCCGCTGTTCCTAGCAGCGCCTAGAGGAAATCTAAAAGAAACCTAGGAAATGCAAAATGCAGTTTTTATTTCTCTTTTTCTTTCATTTTCCCTAATTAATCTATGTTTATGCTTGCTATTTCTGGAAATAAAATGCAGATAGAAAATCAAAGAAATACAGGGAAGGGGTACCAACCTTGAATCCCACTCAGATGACAAAAATTCTGCCCTCTACTGCACTCCTATGTTGGTCGCTGTTGATCAGAGCGGCTGATTTATGGCCGTTGTTAGTAGGAGCGGCTAAGGCTGTTGGCCGTTGTAGACCAGAGTGGTTGATTTATGGCCATTGTAGACCAGAGCAGCTAGGCAAGTGCACAAAAATAAGTTAGTATCCAGGAAGAAAAATGAAAAATCAGTGGAGGTCCCACCGTGATCGCCATCTGTAGCGACCCAGGATGCACGCACCGCTTTACTCTACTTGCAATATTATACCCAAAATGAAAATGAAAGACCATGAAATGCATATAACATGGAAATAACAAAGAGAGATAATTTTATTGATATTGAAACCCGGTTACATGTCGGTCCCTCTGAGGGATACCCATTTCGATACAATGAATTACAAGTGGGTAAGATGTCCCCTCGCAAGGGGTGGTGCACTTTTAAAGGCTTCCCAGTTTTGCACACGAAAATGTATGAGGGCTTACAGATGCCTCCTTCTCCAAGTCTGATTCCTGGAGGGATATTTGTGCTTTTGAATGTTGCTAATCTATCTGATGAACCTGTAGTCCTGTGATCATGAAAACAACAACACACGCTTAGCTATCCGAGATTGCCTCCCGGATGAGGTTGTTAGCAGTAAATCTGACAATAAAAGGAAATATGCTCAATGATAATAAATGCAATGAAACTAGTGCTATGAAAGCAAATAAATGAAGCAAAATGGATCTTATGCTAATGATGTGAAATATAAAGAAAGTAGAATAAGAGAAACTAACACCTAAACCCTAGACTAGGTTTGTGGGCCACTATCCAGGACAACGACCGCTAAGATGAAATCCCTCTCTATTGACCCAAAGACTATGGGCTTAAGTTGCTACTAATGTTAAATGATTACCATATGTGTATGGATGATTACCTCTCAGTTGGCTAGCACTTCGTTGCTCCTCAAGGGTGCTCAGATCTGCTCTCCAATCCGATAGGGCTTCGTTGTGTATGCTCTCCAAGAAAAAGCTCTCTCAAAGAAGTCTGCTAAAAGATCATCCTTGGTCTCAGAATTGATATCTCCCTTTGGTGCTCTCAGGCTTGCACCTTTTAAAGTGTGTGAAACCCTAGGTCTATGTTCAGAACCCTAGGATTGAATCCCTCATGCGCACTGGATGTTAGCATGAGAAATTGCCTTTTTCTGTGCTTTGGAGGTCAGTTAACTGAAGTCTAACTTTGGACTTGAGTCTCCCATGTAAACTGGTTGTTAGCATGAGGAGTTTTGTCTTTTTCTATGTTTGAAGGCCAGTTAACTGAAGTCTAACTTTGGACTTGAGTCTCCCATGTGAACTGGTCGTTAGCATGAGGAGTTTTGTCTTTGTCTATGTTTGAAGGCCAGTTAACTGAAGTCTAACTTTGGACTTGAGTCTCCCATGTGAACTGGTCGTTAGCATGAGAAGTTTTGTCTTTGTCTATGTTTGAAGGCTAGTTAACTGAAGTCTAACTTTGGACTCGAGTCTCCCATGTGAACTAGTCGTTAGCATGAGGAGTTTTGTCTTTGTCTATGTTTGAAGGCCAGTTAACTGAAGTCTAACTTTGGACTCGAGTCTCCCATGTGAACTAGTCATTAGCATGAGGAGTTTTGTCTTTGTCTATGTTTGAAGGCCAGTTAACTGAAGTCTAACTTTGGACTCGAGTCTCCCATGTGAACTGGTCATTAGCATGAGGAGTTTTGTCTTTGTCTATGTTTGAAGGCTAGTTAACTAAATTCTAACTTTGGACTCAAGTCTCCCATGTGAACTGGTTGTGAGGGGGAATGCAAAGTTGTCCCCGCTCACTTTATTGCATGTAAACTACCACTTCCACCCCTGATTAGGCTTGTTTGTCAACAAAATGCTTTTTATGACTTAGTCGCTATTGTCTGCAATGACTAAGATTTGGTCATTGTCATCTGCAGTGGCTAAAGTCTGGCCGCTCTGAGCTTGAGTGGCCAGGATCCAGCCACTCTGGTTTATAGCGGCTAAGCTTGGATGGGTTAAAACTGCCATTTTGAGTGGTTAGGACCACTGATTGCTCTTGTAAAGGTCCAAAATTGGACATATGGTCTTCAGATGTGCTCATATGAGTGGTTTCCTAAACATGACACATTTTAGGTGTCTATAGAATCACCATCATAAGGTAAATTTTATGCATGGGTTATTATTGGCCCACCATGGAAGATGAATGTTGCACATATGTCAAGAAATGTATCAAATACCAACATCATGCAAATTCAACCTGTATGCCCTCACAAGCCTTGCAACCAATCTAGGTATTGTGTTCCTTTTCACAATGGGGTATCGACCTAATAGGTAAGATTTACCCTACCTCATTTGGACAACATGATTTCATCATAAGGACAATAAGTCAAATTCGTTCCTATTATCAAAATTATTGGCCCTAGAATTAGAAAATTCATCTTGGAAACACATAATTTGTCATTTTGGAATCCCTTCCAATATTAATTCAAAAAATGTTACACTCTGCAAGCATAAGGAGGTTTGAGCACTATGTGACAAATATCACATCCAACATAACTTCTCGATTTCTTACTATCCTAAAGGTAACAGCCAAGCTAAAGCCACCAACAAAACCATTTGTATGATCTTGTGTAATATTGTCAAGGAATCCCATAGATATTGGTACACTCAAATTACTTCAACACTTTTGGCCTATCAAAAAAGCATTATCATACCTACTAGGGCAACTTCATTATCATTAGTTTATGGCATTGAGGCCATTATACCCCTTGAAATTGAAATACCATCCTTAAAAATCATGCTGCAAGAGTTCATTGATGATGAAATTGTGCATCAAGATTGAATAAATCAACATACCCTTCTTAATGAATGTCGAATCGATGATCTTGAGCATATTCATGTTTATCAAGACTGGTTCAAGTGTACATATGAAAATAAGGTCCATGAGCAGTAATTTCAAGTTAATGAACTAATGCTAAAAGAGAATCAATAGAACTCAAACCTACCTAGCCATTTGCAAGATAAGTTCACTCCCAATTGGATCGATCCTTACATCATCAAACATAAGTTTGGTTATGGTACCTACAAGCTTACCACTCTCAAAGCGATTAAGAAAACCAATCCCATTAACTGATGAGAAAGGTGCAGCCAAAGTATTGTCATTGTTGTCAACACAGACAGAGGATCGGTTGATACAATGGACAGGAGTTCATTGATGAGCAAGGTGCAGAAAAAGTATTTTCATTTTTGTCAACACAATCAGGGAGATCGTTTGATGCAGTGGACAACAGATCGGTTGATGCAATGGATAGGAGATCACAAAGAAAAGTGTCATGATTTCATGACAATCTACAAGAGAGGCAGTACGGACAAAAATGTGTCATGATTTCATGACATGTTTGGAGAGAAGGCGCAGGCAAAGAAAACTGTCACGATTTCATGACATGTTTGGAGATAAGGCACATGTAAGAAAACTGTCACGATTTCATGACATGTTCGGAGAAAAGGTGCAAGTAAAGAAAACTGTCACGATTTCATGACATGTTGAGAGAAAAGGTGCAAGCCAAGAAAACTGTCGTGATTTCGTGACATGTTCGGAAAGAAAGAGCTTGCAAAGAAAAGTGTCACGATTTGGCGGCAATTTGTAAGAGGAAGCGCTAAGGAGAAAAAGTGTCATGATTTTGTGACATGTTGGGTTTTCACGATCCGATGAGAAGAAAAGCGCTAAGGAGAAAAAGTGTCGCGATATCACGACATATTGTAGGAGAGAGAAAGGCAAGATAAAAAGTGTCATGATTTCACGATAATTTGCAAGAGGAAGTGCTAAGGAGAAAATATGTCGCGATATCGTGACATGTCGAGTTTTCATGACCCGATGAGAAGAAAAGCACAAGGCAGTGAAAGTTTCACGATTTCGCGACATGTTCCGTTTTCACGGGCGAAAGGCAGAGAAAGGCATAAGGTAGCGAAAGTGTCATGATTTCATGACATGTTCTATTTTTGTGGGTGAAAGGCAGAGAAAGGCACAAGGCAGCGAAAGTGTCACGATTTCGTGACATGTTCCATTTTTGCGGGTGAAAGGCAGAGAAAGGCATAAGGCAGCAAAAGTGTCACGATTTTGTGACATGTCATGTTTTTGTTGGTGCATGCCGAGAAGAGTGCAAGGAAGCGAAAAGTGTCACAATTTTGCGACATGTCATGTTTTTGTTGGTGCATGCCGAGAAGAGTGCAAGGAAGCGAAAAGTGTCATGATTTTGTGACATGTCATGTTTTCGCTGGTGCATGTCGAGAAGAGTGCAAGGAAGTGAAAAGTGTCACGATTTCATGACATGTCATGTTTTCGTTGGTGCAAGCCAAGTAGAGTGTACGAAGGTGAAAAGTGTCGCGATATCGCGACATGTTGTGTTTTCGTGGGTGCATGCCGAGAAGAGGACAAGGAGGTGGAAAGTGTCATGATATCACGACATGTCATGTTTTCACGGTCAAACAGCAAGAAAAATTCAAAGGGGTAGAAGTGTCACGATTTCGTGACAGGTCGCATTGGCATGATGGAAGAAGAAGAACCCAGCCAAAGTAAAATTATTTGAATTTGTATGATAGTAACAGAGGCAGTTACAGAAATAATTCATGCAGCCAGAATAAGAAGAGTTAACTAGAGTTAGAACTGCAGTTGCAGAAGAAAAATTAGGCAGATAAAATAAGAAGAGTTAACTAGAGTCAGAACTATAGTTGTAGAGGAAAAATCAGGCAGATAAAATAAGAAGAGTTAATTGGAGTCAGAACTACAGTTGCAGGGGGTGTTGCAAAGAAAATCATGCAAGAAAAATAAATAAGAGTTAACTGGAGTCAGAACTGCAGTTACAGGGGGCAGTTATAGAATAAAATTATGTAGCTAAAATTAGAACAGTGCATTAAAGATAGAACAACTGTTACAGGGCCATGACGTTGTGAAACTGTCAGAGCGGTGGCCATAATGAGAGTCCCAAATAAAGATACAAACCTATTAATAGGTTGCGTGTAAGAATATTGTGAAAATAAAGGAGTTACTTACAGGAGTAGCTATGAATAGGCTGCATGCAGGATAATGGAAGATATAGAAGATTTAGGGTTAGGGTTGAGCTCTGAACTGTGTAAGAGAGCATATAAGAATGTCAGAGTGTCGAAATGAGTAGAGAAGGTTGTTAGAGAGTCGTAAATGAGTAGATAAGGCTGTCAGAGCCGTAAGCAAGCAGAGAAGGCTATCAGAGCATAGAGAAGGCTGTCAAAGCATAGAGAAGGCTATCAGAGCGCAGTAAGTAGAGCCGCAAGAATGCGTATGTTTTGTGGACAGTAAGTTAAGAATAATAATTTAGGGTTTGAGCTCAGTACAGTAAGAGATAAAATGTTGTCACTATCACAAGAGAAAGGAGGTTGTAAAAAGGAGGGTTAGATCAAGGCTGAGAGAGTGCGGCTGAGTGAGAGCACTGCTGAGACAAGAGCAGTGTAGAAAGAGCGCAGCTGATAGAGCATGACTGAGAGAGTGTGATAGCAAGTGCGTAGAAGGAATATGTGTTTCCTAAATTGAAATAGAGGTTGGATGAGAAATAGACCAGTAAGGGTCTTATAAAAGTGAAGGCATATTTATTTCAATCTAAGATTCAAAATAGAAATCCAATTTGGTGCTTGAAATTAGGGGTTGGTGCTCCTTCCAATTGGTGCTGGTAAATCAGGGGTTGGTGCTTCTTTCTGTTGGTGCAGATAAATTAGGGGTTGGTGCTCCTTCCAATGTGTGTTGGTAAACTGTTTGTAAAGTTGGTGCTTTGCAAAGGCTAGATTTGGATGGGAGTCCAAGCAGTCTATTTTTGAGGAGTAGCCAAAACTGGTGAACCTCATTAAATCATGTGTTGTGGAATGCTCTCTTGTTATATTTGTTTTATCTATTTTAAGTTCTCCTTGCTTTAGCTTTAAGAGTTGTAGATTTGAATTTAAATAGCTACACTGATTCACCCCCCCTCTCAGTGCCATTGTGAGACTAAAAATTGGTATCAGAGCCAAGTTCCCAGTTCAGGGTAAATCAGTCAGGGTTGATCTTGGATTAGTTCACAATGGGTAAGAAGAATAGATCCTCCTCCAAAAAGGCATCTCGACCGAGTTTCAGTTCTTGTGGAAGAGAAAACTGAACTAGAGAAGGTAGAAGAAGTGGATTCTGAAGTATGCAATGAAAACCTGGAGATTGAAGTAGATCTAGAAGGTGAGTTGATAGCCACACTTGAAGAGTTGAGTATAGAATAGAAAAAGAACAAAATACTATCCAAGAAGCTGGAAGAATATGGGAATGAGATTGAATATCTTTTCTTACAATTTCAAAAGGCCAAGAAAATAGAAGAAGCCTTGAAGACACAACTGGATGATAAGGTTGATGTATATAGCAAATGTGAAGAAGAATCTAAAAAAGCTGTTAGTAATCTGAATCTGCAAGTAGAAGAGTCCAAAAGGATTGAAGAAAGTCTCAGGTCACAGATCAATGAGAAAGAGACTGTTTTCTTCCAGCAAGAAGGAGAGATTGTTTCATTGAAGAAACAACTAGAAGAGGCCAATATAAGTCTCAAATTTGAGAAGAGCACAGAGTTACTAGATACAATGATAAAGCAACAAAGAAGCTCAACAGCTAAGTTTGGTCTTGGATATGAAGCTGAATAACCTTCATCTTCCAAAAATGCAGAGAAGAAGAAGCACACTGCTGAAGGATCGAAGCAAGAAAAGTCTGAAGCTGAATCTTCAAAAGGAAGAAAATATCAAAGAATATCTACAACAAAGCAACCACAGCAAAAGAGGTTCTCTCACTCTCACTCTTTTAATAATAATGCTTTTAATGGCTATTGTTCTAAATGCAACTGCTATGGTCACAAGGCAATTTATTGTGGACTGAACGATAGATCAAAAAATTATGCTGATAAAAACACATCTGCTTTCCTGAGTGAACTCCTTGTGTAATGTTTTAAATGTAATGGCCATGGCCACCTAGCAAGGTTTTGTCCAAGCACTTCTGCATCCAATATAAGGCAAGACCATAGATTTCATCATACACGTAGAATGAAATGCAGACAAGGAATAAAACATGTGCAATGTTTTAAATGTAATGGTCACGGGCACATAGCAAGGTTCTGTCCAAACACTTATGTATCTAATCTAAGGCAAAACCGTAGATTTCATTAGACTTAAAGAGTGCAACACAGACAGGGAACATATCATGTGCATAAAATAAAGGAAAATAATCATCCATCAAGGATGCACAAGAGACAACCCCGCAAGAGAAATGTTCAAGTTCACGAACAGGGGCAAAATAGGGATGTAGTTGAAAAACTCAAGCCCAAGTTCAAGAGAGTCTGGAGAAAGACAGAAGAAATGGAATCGTGTCTCCTTGGACTGAAGGAGACTACTGCGCTATTGCACTAAGCCACTCCAGGTGGCACATCCTCAGGGGGAGCAATCTTAAAATTTTATTTTAATGCTCCTATGTATTTGGCCGGTTATCTGAGGATGAAAGGCAAGTAGTCGGGAAATTGTCGTAAAGCTGTTAAAGTGTGTTTTTCAGTTTATGTAGTGGTTTGAGGAAGTGTTGTGAATGTGTGCAAAGTGAGTGCATAGAGAGAGCGGAGTGCGCAAAAAACACAAAAGGTGAAGACAATCACTAAGTTTGGATGTCACGGCACAGAGCATGCTGTAGATGCATTCTTGGTTGTAACAGTGGACAAGTTTGAGATTGAGAGCAACAGAGGGTTGATGCTCAGAAGACAGTGGTTCAGTCATGTTCTTACACATATGTATCGGTGAAGTTGACGGTGATGGTGTCATTCACTTGTTATTTCTTCTATTCACATTATTGATATTGCTGATGCCTATTATGCTTATCATGATGTTGTCAAATAGTGAAATGAAGTGGTCTTGGACTCAGGGGAAGCATTTATGTATCTGCTTATCCATTTGCTCATGTTTATGATTTCTGCTAACTGTAATAATTTTTTCTTGAGAATGTTGTGCATGGACTCAGGGGGAGTCTACAACAGCCCTTTGGTATTATTGTCAAAGGGGGAGAAGAGTTTTAGGTAATTACATGCAATTACGTGTGTTGCCAACAATTCCAAAGGGGGAGATTGATGAGCAAGGTGCAGCCAAAGTATTGTCATTGTTGTCAACACAGATAGAGGATCGGTTGATGCAATGGACAGGAGTTCATTGATGAGCAAGGTGCAGCAAAAGTATTTTCATTGTTGTCAACACAGTCAAGGAGATCGGTTGATGTAGTGGACAATAGATCGGTTGATGTAATGGATAGGAGCTTGTAAAGAAAAGTGTCGCGATTTCACGACAATCTGCAAGAGAGGCAGTACGGATGAAAATATGTCATGATTTCATGACATGTTTGGAGAGAAGGTGCAGGAAAAGAAAACTGTCATGATTTTGCAACATTTTTGGAAAGAATGCACATGCAAGAAAACTATCACGATTTCATGACATGCTCGGAGAAAAAGTGCAAGCAAAGAAAACTGTTGCGATTTCATGACATGTTCGGAGAAAAGGCGCAAGCAAAGAAAACTGTCACGATTTCATGACATGTTCAGAAAGAAAGAGCTTGCAAAGAAAAGTGTCACGATTTTGCGACAATTTGCAAGAGGAAGCGCTAAGGAGAAAAAGTGTCATGATTTCGTGACATGTCGGGTTTTCACGATCCGATGAGAAGAAAAGCACTAAGGAGAAAAAGTGTCATGATATCACGACATATTGCAGGAGAGAGAAAGGCAAGATAAAAAGTGTCACGATTTCACGACAATTTGCAAGAGGAAGTGCTAAGGAGAAAATATGTCGCGATATCGCGACATGTCGGGTTTTCATGACCCGATGAGAAGAAAAGCACAAGGCAACGAAAGTGTCGCGATTTCATGACATGTTCCGTTTTTGCGGGTGAAATGTAGAGAAAGGCACAAGGCAGCAAAAGTGTGGCGATTTCGTGACATGTTCTATTTTCACGGGCGAAAGGCAGAGAAAGGCACAAGGCAGTGAAAGTGTCATGATTTTACGACATGTTCCATTTTCACGGGCGAAAGGCAGAGAAAGGCATAAGGCAGCAAAAGTGTCATGATTTTGTGACATGTCATGTTTTCGCTGGTGCATGTCAAGAAGAGTGCAAGGAAGCGAAAAGTGTCACAATTTTGTGACATGTCATGTTTTCACTGGTGCATGCCGAGAAGAGTGCAAGGAAGTGAAAAGTGTCACGATTTTGTGACATGTCATGTTTTCACTGGTGCAAGCCAAGTAGAGTGTATGAAGGCGAAAAGTGTCACGATATCGTGACATGTGTTTTCACGAGTGCAAGTCGAGAAGAGGACAAGGAGGCAAAAAGTGTCATGATATCACGGCATGTCATGTTTTCACGATCAAACGGCAAGAAAAAGTCAAAGGGGTAGAAGTGTCCCGATTTCATGACAGGTTGCATTGGCGTGATGGAAGAAGAACCCAGCCGAAGTAAAATTATCTAAAGTCGTACGATAGTAACAGAGGTAGTTACAGAAAGAATTCATGTAGCCAGAATAAGAAGAGTTAACTAGAGTCAGAACTGTAGTTGCAGAGGAAAAATTAGGCAGATAAAATAAGAAGAGTTAACTAGAGTCAGAACTGCAGTTGCAGAGGAAAAATCAAGTAGATAAAATAAGAAGAGTTAACTGGAGTTAGAACTATAGTTGCAGGGGGTGTTGCAAATAAAATCATGCAGGAAAAATAAAGAAGAGTTAACGGGAGTCAGAACTGCAGTTACAGGGGGCAGTTACAGAATAAAATTATGCAGCTAAAATTAGAACAATGCATTAAAGACGAACGGTACATTACGGGGCCATGACGCTGTGAAACTATCAGAGTAGTGGCCATACTGAGAGTCCCAAATAAAGAGACAAACCTATTAATAGGTTGCGTGTAAGAATATTGTGAAAAGAAAGGAGTTACTTACAGGAGTAGCTATGAATAGGTTGCATGCGGGATAATGGAATATATAGAATATTTAGGGTTAGGGTTGAGCTCTGAACTGTGTAAGAGAGCATATAAGAATGTCAGAGTGTCAAAATGAGTAGAGAGGGCTATCAGAGCATAGAGAAGGTTGTCAAAGCGTAGATAATGCTATAAGAGCACAGTAAGAAGAGCCGCAATAATGTGTACATTTCATGGATAGTAAGTTAAGAATTTAGGGTTTGAGCTCAGTACAGTAAGAGATAAAAGGGTGTCACTATCAGAAGATAAAGGAAGTTATAAAAAGGAGGGTTAGATTAAGGCTGAGAGAGCACGGCTGAGTGAGAGCACTATTGAGACAAGAGTGGTGTAGAAAGAGCACAGCTGATAGAGCGCAACTGAGAGAGTGCGGTAGCAAGTGTGCAGAAGGAATATGTGTTTCTTGAATTAAAAGAGAGGTTGGATGAGCAATAGACCAGTAAGGGTCTTGTAAAAGTGAAGGCATATTTATTTCAATCCAAGATTCAAAATAGAAATCCAAGTTGGTGCTTGGAATCAGGGGTTGGTGCTCCTTCCAGTTGGTGCTGGTAAATCAGGGGTTGGTGCTCCTTTTTGTTGGTGCAGATAAATTAGGGGTTGGTGCTCCTTCAAGTGTGTTCTGGTAAACTATTTGTAAAGTTGGTGCTTTGCAAAGGTTAGATTTGGATGGAAGTCCAAGCAGTATATTTTTGAGGAGTAGCCAAAATTGGTGAACCTCGTTAAATCGTGTGTTGTGGAATGCTCTCTTGTTATATTTGTTTTATCTATTTTAAGTTCTCCTTGCTTCAGCTTTAAGAGTTGTAGATTTGAATTTAAATAGCTACAATAATTCACCCCCCCCTCTCAGTGCCATT
Source organism: Wollemia nobilis (assembly GCA_028583015.1). Taxonomy (NCBI): domain Eukaryota; kingdom Viridiplantae; phylum Streptophyta; class Pinopsida; order Araucariales; family Araucariaceae; genus Wollemia; species Wollemia nobilis. Next base: position 2,086,780 of record JAQPPZ010005611.1, read on the forward strand.
GTGAGACTAACATTAACATCCTTCACCTTTATGATTTCTATGCCTAATGGGTATTTGATAGGATATTTCTTCTTCCACCCCACCCAAAAAAAAACAAAAGAAAAATAAAAACCAAAACAACAAATCCACATCAAGTCCAATATCCATGTTTCATCTCTCCATTCACCTCCTTTTCCCCCTTCTCATTTGTTCTCTTCTTTTTGTCACTTTTATTTTTCCCCATACTTTTTCTTTTTAATATTTCATAAGTTCCATGTCATTTTTTATGGTTATGCATGAGAAACTACAAACCTATGACTTGTACTTTTTCCTTCTCCTTTCTTCTCTCTTTCTTCCACCTTCTCCACATTCTCTTTATTTTTCTTCATTAATAAATTCCATATCATTTTTTTATATTCATGCATGAGTGGATACATACCTATGAATGGTTCTTTTTCCTTCTCCTTCCTTCTCTATTTCTCTCATCTTCTTCACATTATATTTCTTTTTCTTCATTAATAAGTTGCATATCCTTGTATAATCACTCATGAATAGCTACGTACCTAGGATTAGTTCCTTTCCCTCCTCATTATCTTTCTCTCCCTCCTCCAACTTCTTCTATTCCATAACATTCTTCTCCCTTTTTTTTCCTCTTCACTCCCCCCAAATTCTATTCCCTCCCTTATCATCTTTCCATCTCCATTCTATCAATCACTCAATATTTTCTCTTGTCATTCTTTACATTGCATTCATCCAACACATCCATACATCAATAAACATTGTAACTTATTACATGCTAATTTGATCTCCTTTTGGATATGTGAATATGAGTTTATCAATCCTTATTAGTTTCATTATTCAATGTAATCTAATGGTTATACTTATTGTGTCTATTTATGTATCTCAAGCTTTGTCTATCTCATACCTCTTTGTACATTGTCTACGTGTCTTATTTCATCTCATGTCTTATCCCCCACATTCCATGCATCCATATTTTATCTTTAGATTTTTGTTTATCACATTCCCTAGCTGTCCCAAATATCATGATGTATTGTTCAATTATCTTCTTAGGTTGCTTGTAAATAAAGGTTATTTCTATTATTTAACCATACCTAGTGTTCCACTCAACCTTTATCAAAATTCATGTTCTAAGGAGATTGTGGCTTCCTCTGGATAACTCAATTTTCTTCTTGGACAAAAAAAATACATATTAATCAAATTTTGAGATTAGGAAATATGACACCATGAGTAGTCTTGTCATAAAGTTTTTTTTTCTTGCTCATCCTATCATTTGCATAATCCAAACCTAAGGATCCAATTACAATTTAAAAAAAAACAAGAGCAAAAGAGATCCAAAAGATTAGTTTTCTTAGTTATTTCAAACATCTCGACTAGGGCTATATATGCTTAGTGGAGCTACATTGACAGATTATGGGGATAACCTCCACTGGGGCTATAGACATCTATTTGGCAGTGGAGTATACCCTCTAAGTGGTGATATGTCTATCATATTAGTGACCTTCTTTTGTGAAAACCTCTAAATTCTCACGGATGAGCTAGATTATTGGATTGAGTCACAATTGGTTAGTCCAATATTACTCAAGATGGCAAATGAAATTCATTGCACACACATCTATCCATTATTAGCTTGATATTTTTTAGGATGGTCAAGGTTTCTACAAGATATTGATTAACCATTAGATGAGTTTGGATGTCACAACTAGGATGTTTGAGTTTCCTAAAATACTTCTAGGATCTAAAACTCGAAGGTATTTAGGCAACAAGAATATTGGATAGCCACCATTCACTATCCATATGTCTTAAGACTCAATATGTATCATCAATAATTAGTCATTGTTCATTATTTATCTTATTAGCATAATGTCCATTACATGTCATCATCCTAAGTCTTATTTCCATTGTTTTTATCTTGTATTATATTGTGTTCATGTGTTATTATGATCATTAACATGTCATTGATTAATCAAACCACTTTTTATTGTGGCATAAATATAAAAATATACAAATATTTATTAAATAAACACATGTGATGCTCAACCATGTAAACAAATAAAATAACCCTCATTCATCACATCAACATATCACATCCATTTCATCTAACATATCATATCTATCTAATCAAATGCATCCATAAATCATAAAAATCAAAAACACCTAACAATATACATAACACCATCCATACATCACATCATATCATATCAACCATAAACCTACCATGTATCTATATAATCAAAAAATAAATATTATACATCAATCGTCCTGTAGGTACAAAAGGCCACATACTTAGAATATTTTTTGCAAAATTTCAAAAACTTCTCTAAGTGTAAAAATGTGCTCTAGACCAAAACAATGGCTCAACACAACATGTCCTACACCACAGTCAACTTGGTCAAAATAGCTCTTCATGCATTTCATATCGTGGTTCAAAATAGAATTTAAGGGATCAACTCAAGACAAAGGTTCTATACTGTGCAACCTAGAACATGGTTCTACACCATGATCAACATGATCAAATATGGCATTGTGGCATTTTGAATCATGGCTTAGAACATGGTTCCCCACCATGTAGCTCAACTCATTACTCTACACCATGTAGCTTAGCGCAATGCTCTACTCCATGGTCTAATTGTTGAATTGCATAAAGATGAATCCAAAGCATGGATCAAAACAAGATTTTATTTTGTGTAGCTCATAACACATTTCTATACCATGTAGCTTAGTGCAAGGTTCCACATCATGGTTAGTAAAATCAAAACTATCATATAGGTATTTAAATTCCTAGACTAGAATACGGTTCTATGTTGTCTGGCCCAGAGCATAATTGCATAAGCACAACCTTGAATTAGCACACTCTTGTCCCACACTACGATCAAAGAGGTCAATGAATCAAAGTCAAAGATTCAAATACCAAATCAAAACATGTTATACACTACGAGAGGTGAAATCTAAAGGTAAATATGTTGTAGGTCATGATATACTCTAGGTTGTAAGATGTTTTAGACCACAAATAGTGAAAGCATGCCAAGCTTAGTAGGATCTAATATTAGCCATTCAAAATTAGATCAATGATCGACATTGAATTAGGTATGAATCATGTAAAAATACAAGATTCAAGGTAATGTAAGGCTGCAGGTTTCTATATGAGCTAGTTCTAAGATGAAGTGGATGATTTGAGAAGATGAAGTGATGAAATCCAAGATCCACGAGCTCTTTTTATTTTAGATCTATGGTGAAAAAAGTAGTAGCAAGAATAGGGGATGATCTAGATCTCTTCTTGGAAATATTCTATAGCTAGAGGTCATGAAAATTTGAATAACTTGTAGAGGCCAAGTTGTAGGGGATCAATGGAGCACACAATTCTCTTATTTATTGAATCAAATAGGAGGATGCCACCTTATCATCTTGTTGATCTAGCACTCCAAATTCCTTGTAATGTTCCTAATACTTTCAAATATTTCAAATTTATTGCAAAAACTATAAATAGAGGTTGAACCCTCATTTTAAAGGGTTGGATCTAAAGTATTTTCATGTGCTAATATTGTATACTCTTTGCAAATAAATAGAAGGAGCATTACTTAGATGTTTACCTCAAACTTGTATCTTCTCTTATATAGTTTGAAAACTCTTGAAGTCAATTATGCTATTGCTTCTATGGTTAGTCTATTCTTCTAATTTGGATTGCTAGCTTAGAGAAAACTGGAATGCTTCATATCTAAATGTATGCTTGAAAAGGATTTCTTTTTCTATTAGTCAGATTTTTAATCTATTATTGCTATTTGTATTGTTAATACCTTGTACATTTAAAATAATTCTTAAAGCATGTTATTGTACCTTAATGATGAAGATGGTTGGTTTTGAATGCTATAATTCCTAAGTAATTTATGTTGTAAATTGATTTATCAAAGGTTCTTTGTAGATTCTAATAATATTAGCTTTATCCATCCACTATTAATTCATTACTTTCTTAATAATTTTCCCTTTCTATCTTTATCTTCATACATTTAACCAAGCTTAAATAAGTCAACAAATAGTAAGTTGACAAGGTATACCAGCTTACTTTGGAGGTTGGTTTGAAGCAATTTTGACCCATCCAATGTTTATGCTTGGCCTTGATTAGTGGGTTATCACCTTTCAAAATCATTGCAGATGATAGTCATATCTCAAGTTTACCTTGATGTCAATTCAGAACCCAACAATTTTTGGCACACCTAGTGGGACTTTGTTCATAAAATATTTGATTGCCCATTAAATATGTTCTTATATTTACCTAGAGGAATCAAGTTTTAGTGAATTACCCTAATCTTAGTAAGTGGAGATTGTAAATTTACTTGGAAACTCTGTAGGATTAAGAGCCTAAAATCCTTGTTTCACATTATTGTTTCCATAATTTTAGATCAGTTTTTGGTTTATATGCTTACTTGGTAGTCCTGCATAGATCCTCATCATCATATGACACAATAAAAGCATAGAATTAGGTTCCTATGGTTCACTAGAATTATCCCCCTGGTATGATGCTGGTCCTCTCAACATCTTGATTCTACATGAAATTCCCAATATTTCTCTAAATAACCTACCCAACTATGAAGGGAGAGAAAGTTGTAGCTGATCATTGTTGAGATATATATTCTTTATCCTCTGTTTATAACAACACATTTGAATATGTCATGGTTAGACTACTTTTCCTATCCTTCAAAGACAAAGTGTTATTATGGTACAAGTATTTAGAGGATAAAATTATTTCTACTTGGGTTGATTTAGCCAAAGTTCTTATTGATGAATTTGATGATCCTAGAGATATCTTTTTGCTGGTCACTCAATTCTCAATCATCTAGAAATATTCTCATGAATGCCTTCTTGATTTTAATATCTGATTTGATAGAATGTGAAGAAGAATTCCCTAAGAATACTAACCCTCTCACCCTCAAGCTTATCTCTATTATATAAATACATTTCATATTGATTTAAGTATCCTCATTTAGTAATCTAAAGAAAAAATATTTCCCCATATCTTTCAAGAGGTCATCTGAGTTGAAAATATATTGATCATACCTAGTAAATTGCCTCCTTGAGTAATAGATACCTCTTTTAATAATCCTCTCAGCCCTCCCCCCATTATAAACCCCTAGGGGAGGTAAATTCATGGCCATCACAAGGAATAAAAAATGATATTATTCCTAATGATCTAGCTAATCAAGTCTAGAGAGAATAAGAGTTGATGATGGTGAAGCAACACATGAAGCAAGATGTAAAGAAAGGAGAACCACATTTTGGGTAATCCAAAGGGAGAAAAAACAACAAATAAATGCTTCCATGGAAACCACCTCATCAAATTTATGGGCTACAACTCATCCAAGATAGCTTCGAAAAAAAAAGAAGCAAAACATAATGCAAAATACAACAGAAAAGAAAGTGATAGTAGGCTTGCCTCACCCCTAGTCTCATCACTTGGTATCCTCTACATAGAGGATCAAAGCCTAAGAATATTTGAGGGTATGATGGAATTCAACATAGTAGCTCCTTATTAGGAGTGCAATAGTTATAAATATTCTTTGACATCTAAATCCTAAGAAGAGTATAAAAATGATCATACATAGATTCAAGAACAACTACCAGAAGTGACATCTCTGAATCAAGAAAGGTTGAAGTGTATACAAATTTATATTTTCCAACTTTGACCCTAGATGAGAGGAAGGAAAAGGTGATCCAATACAAAATCTTATTCAAATATTCTTTTACACCAGAGCAGGATTTGAGAGAAGATCTTCTAGTACCTTCAGAGCTGAATTTGGTTGAAATCTCCTTGAAAGAATTAATAGAAAAGGATTATTTTGGCCCATTTTATTTACGTATATTTCTAAAGAAATATGTATTATACAATAATGTAATTGATCCAAGAGCTAAAATATAAATAATGTCACTTGGAATCTATGAAATTTTAGGATTGATCATAGATATCATTGAAATCAAATGGATATAATTCAAAAAGAGGTTGGTTAGGAAGGTGGCCATATTGAAGTAGTTTGTAATGATGCTATGTAGACATCCTAATTTTTTCATCTTACAAGATGTAATTATTTTTTATGTTCCTCCATTATTTGGCATATGCCTATATAAATATTTCATTAGACAATCTAAAATTTATCTTAATCAGGAGTCTAATCAAATGAATATGTTTGGAGCAAATAATGTAGCCAATATATCCAGTCAAGGACTTCATATTTTTCTTTTAGAAAGATACAATCAATACCATACTAATCTTATGAAGGGATCTAACCATGGTATAGAAGCAAATATGAAGTTTATTCTACAATAAGATAGGCCAGAACACCATCAAGGTTCACATTAGAAGTTGTAGGCCACATCTGCTATTAGTTTCATCCCTTAACAGGAGATACAGGAGTTTTGTTTTATCAAATGTTGTGTAAGTAATCAAAGGAAATTTTTAGAAACTAAAAATAAGGTTGAAATTTTATATCAAGAGCCTTTGTACATAAATGAATATTTTCAAAAAATCTCAAAATATACGATGCTTAGCATGGAAACACTTATTAATGACCTAGATACCATAGGATGGATGGTGTGTCAGAGAGGAAGATATTCAAGAAGAAATAGAGGTAGAATGGATTCAAAATGAACTCAAAGATAGTTACGAACTAACAAAAAATAGATATAGAGAGAAAGGCTTATATTTGGTGTTATCTGGTCTAGGCATTGTAGATTCAAAGGATGAGCTCACAAAATATTTTGGAGCCGGTGTGGGCACACATGCCATATTTTTGTGTACATAGTCGACAAGTAAATAAAATGACTGATTATAGTTGTAATAAATAAAGTAGGGGGAGCTCATGTGAGAGCATCAACCTTACATAATTTTGTACATATACTTAAGGTGAATAAGAAAATATCCAAAGGACAGGTTGAGCAAATCATTTGATGTTTTAATGGATCATAACCTTGGTGGATAAGATATAATGCATAGTGCTTTCTTCTTTATTTTGCATAGTGTAATGCTTTCTCCCCTCTATTCTTTCCCCAATAATTATTCTCTCGACTCTATAGCCCAATGGAAAAATTTAGGAAGTTCTATTTATATAGAGGGTGTGTTTGAAAATCCAACATGACGTAGGCAAGGCCATCAAAATTCATGTGAGTGGAAGCAAAATATCCAATACATAATGGTGTCAATTGGATGCACAAATGGTATGAGTAAGAAACTCAGTTGACATGCAAAATGTATAGTTCATGATGATTTTGCAATCATCATATCATGAGAAGAATTTTGAATTTAGCATATATAAAGAGGTGTAGTTATAAAAAATTATAAGGATGAAGTTATCTATGAAGAGATAAGCCAGAAAATAAAAAAGAGATTTTCATAGAGAAGCACGAGCAATTAAAATAATTTTTCTAGCTTACACAAGAAATCACAAGAGACACAAGGAGAATATATTATCACCTAAACCATGGTAGTTTATCTATCTTGGAAAGAGCGTTGAGCCCCAATGGAGTACATATTGAGGTATAGTTTTGTGGTAGATTCCTTTAGTTTGTGTACCTATAATTCTAATTTTTTGTCTTCTCTTTTCCCTATCTCCAACACTCTACTGATCCTTCATCATGCCCATCTGTGAAATACTCCAAAATCACCTTAGTTTATTAGCACATCTATCACATATCACCACCATTTCATGTGCAATATGAGGTATGTTTTATCCCTACCTTTTGTATCTCCTTGTAATTAACCATTCGATTTTGTTTTATTTTTGTCTAGCATCTTCCTTCATGCTATACCCATTAGTATGTGCATTTCTTTTGGTATAGTCTCATCTTCCTCCCCTAGTGTGTCTCCTTGACTTCTTCTATACTTTAGAAAGTCTTGGATTTGGGATGAATCTATCTAAGTTCTACAACTTTGCAAGTAAAGTTCCTTGAGAGGCATCATAATGTAGGCACAAAAGACCATATACTTAATTTTTTTTGTAAAATTTCCAAAATTTCTCTAAGTGTAGAAATGTGCTCCAGACTAGAATAGCGGCTCAACACAACATGTCCTACACCATAGTTAACTTGGTCAAAATATATCTTCAGACGTTTTAGATCATGGTTCAAAATGGAATTAAAGGGCTTGGTTCAGGATAAATATTCTATACCATGTGGCCTAGAACATGGTTCTACATCATGGTCAATGTAGTCAAATATGGTATTGTAACATTTTGAATCATAGCTCAAAACATGGTTCCCCACCATGTAGCTCATCATATTGTTATACACCATGTAGCTTAGCGCAATGCTCTATGCCATAGTTAGACTTTATTGAATTACATAAGATGAATCTAAAGCATGGCTTAGAACAAGATTTTATTTTGTGTGATCCAAAAATATTTTTATATCGTGTAGCTCAGTACAAGGTTCCACTCTACGATTAGCATAGTTAAAACTATCATCTAGGTATTTCAAATCCTAGACTAGAACTTGGTTCTACATCATCTAGACTAGAGTAGAATTTCACAAGTGCATCCCCATATTAGTACACTCTTGTCCCACACCACAGTTAGAGTGGTCAAACAACTCAAATTTAAATATTCAAATACTAGATCAAAGCATGTATTATGTTGTGAGAGGTGAAAATAGCTAAAGTTAAATATGTTGTAGGCCACGATATGCTCCAAACCATAATATGTTCTAGAAAATGAATAGTAAAAGTGTACCAAGCTTAGTAGGGCTCTTATATTAGCCATCTAAAATCAGATCAACTATCCACATTGAATTGGGCATGAATTATGTATAAATACAAGATTCAACACAACGCAAGGTTGCAGGTTTCTATATGAGCTAGTTCTAAGCTGAAGTGGATGATTCGAGAAGATGAAGTAACAAAATCCAAGATCCATGAGCTCTTTCTATTTTAGATCTATGGTGAAAAAAGTAGCAACAAGAATAGGGGACGATTTGGATCTCTTATTGGAAATATTTTATAGTTGGAGGTTGTGAAAATTTGAACAACTTACAGAGGCCAAGTTGTAGGGGATCAATGGAGCACACAATTATCTTATTTATTGAATAAAATAGGAGGTTTCCACCTAAATATATTGTTGATATGGCACTCCAACTTCCTTGTAATAGTCATAATACTTTTAAATATTTTAAATTTATTGCAAAAACTATAAATAGAGTTCAAACCCCCATTTTAAAGGGTTGGATCTAAAGTGCTTGCCTTCACTACTATTGTATAATCTCTACAAATTAATAGAAGGAAAATTACTTGGATATTTACCTTAGTCTTGTATCTTCTCTTCTATGGATTGCAAAATCTTGAATTTATTTTTGCTACTGTTCTATGGTTAGTCTATTATGCTAATTTTGGTTTCTCACTTAGAACAAATTGGAATGATTCACATCTAAATGTATGCTTGGAAAGGATTTTTTTGTTAGTTAGAGTATTAATCTAATTATACTATTTGGATTGTTAATACCCTATATGTTTGAAATAATTCTTGAAGCATGCTATTGTGCCTTAATGATGAAGATGACTGGTTTTGAATGTTATTAGTCCTAAGTATTATCTGTTGGAAATTGATTTGTCAGAGGTTCTTTGTAGATGCCAATGCTATTAGCTTTATCCATCCACTATTAATTCATTACTTTCTTAACCCATTTACCCTTTCTATTTCTATATTTATACATTTAATCGAGCTTAAATGAGTCAACATTCAATAAGTTGACAAGGTATACCAATCTACACTGGAGGTTGGGTTGAAGCAATTTTGACCCATCCAATGTCAAGGTTTGGTTGTGATTAGTGGGTGCTTATATTTCAAAATTAGTGTAGATGATAGTCATAGTTTAAGTTTACTTTAATTCTAATTCAGACCCCAACATGTCCATATACATATGCATACATCATAGCCATCAATACCCCTAGGGCTATATAAAAATTAACCATATGGATCTAACATCATACATCATACCTAAAAAAAAAACTCACTGTCATCATCCTCATGGTGTCTCCCCACTCCCCTCATCTCTATAATTTTTTTCCATCAGTATTACACTACCCTACCCATCATTTGACCTCCTCTAAGGTCACCCACTCAAATCTAAAGTAATTGGATACACTGGCTATGATACCCCTAGGTCTGCAAACTAGAAAACTGATAGAACCACTTATATTGTGTTCTTATGGCTCCATCAGGATGAGGACCCTATGCATGATGGAATAGGCACATCCTAATTTATCATCATGTCCTCATATGCCAGCACTCTATCCCTCTCATGCACCTAGAGATATCTATACTCATCCATGCACTATTGTATCAGTGCATTCTTTGCTTACAAAGTTGCAACCTCGTCCCCATCAACCTCTCTCACCACTGCTCCTAGTTGTGCTTACATATCCTATACCTATTGATAGAGCCCATTCATCTCTATAGTCATAGCCTCTATTCATCCCTATAGCTCATCACCCTCCCTCTGTATACCTCCATATTTGCTACCATTGCATACCTCTCAAAAATCACTACATCAAACCACCCCCACAACTCCTCTCTCTATCAAAAGCCTATCTCACTTAGCGATCACTATGTCTCTCTTCGCACATATTCCATTTCTCTCTACCTATAGCCCAACCCTCTCCAACATCCTTTCTACCTCATCCTTATTCAATTGTACCTCTAACTATCATACTTTCTCTCTCAACATATCAACCTCCTCGCCTGCATCCATCACCCCATACCACTCCATGATATCATAAAAATTAGGTGTCTCTCAACCCTCAAAATCCATTGTTTATTCCTCCTCATTCATCATCCCTAATAGATCTACTCCTTTATCTAATTGATAATGTACTTAAAATTCAAGTGGCTCCTCCTCATCTCTCTCATTACCTCTCCACCCTCCTCCTTATCCACCTCCTCCTACATGACCTACCCTAGTGTCTACCATCTATCATACTTGGGTGTCATGCCAACATCATATACATCTAGTACTAATATCACCTCATAAATCCCCATGTTCAATAGATTTATCAATGGTTAAGTCTCAACCTCATCCCACCTCTTGTATACTATAGATGGATTTGATACCCTATACCTCAGCCCAAATAGTCTTAAAACTTTAGTATACTAAAAATACTTTAACTATATACCCATCTAACCAATCATCTATATTTATCAATGCATGCAAGATATATGAGCCACATCATCCCTCCATATAGCCCCCCTCTTCATGGTCATTATATCACATCCTATGGCCTTAGATATTCCCATGTATTGTGATAATGATATCCATATCCCTCATAGGATATACTCACATGTGCCTCCATATCAATATTCCATATCAAGGCATATGGAACCCCTTGCCCCATCCATATATATGCATCATAAGGTAGATCCTATGGTCACTCCACTACTACATGCTTCCATGCCCATAGGTATATCAATAGGTTGTAGCTCCATCCTCTCCATGTAGTCCTTCTCATCTTGTACAAATTCCTATACATATATGTCAATAAGGTTGATTCCCATGTAAACACCCGTAACCCATCCACTAAATTTACCATAATTTCCAATAGGTTCCATGAGAACCATACACCTAACAAGTTTGGAAGAACAAAGTTGTATATCAACACCATAGCCAATGCATGTCTTAGTGTTAGTACATCATCATAATAATGCTCATAGATCACCCTTCCATTATTTGTGTTCATATGATTACACCCTATCCTAAATATCAATTCCATCACTATTGCCTTCTACATCCCACTTGCTACTATAATCTTACAACCCTCCATGAATAATTAGTATATTCGATAGAATCCTCCAAAGTCAAAATCATTTTCTTTGTTAGGAAATGAAAAGTGCTCCTATTTGGGTCTCATCTCTCACACAACATTTATAAATATGCCTTATTATCAAGACTAGTCTCCAACTAAGCTACTCCATCAAACCCTATCCCCTACAACCACTCCTACTCATCCTCATCCAGCCTCCTCCTAATATCAAAGAAAAGTAGATTGAATTTTTATCATATCCATAATATATTCAACTATCACTATTGCCTCCCATCAAATTCCACATTCCATAAAACTCTAAAAAAATGTACAAATCTATACGTTTCCCTATTATAGGTCAAAAACGTGTAAAAAAATAATATGGTTCCCCTAACCATATGACCTCATACAGTTTTCTAACCGATAGAATTTATGGATACCCTTTTCCTCGAGAAGGACAAAAACATACAAAAATAATTCAAAAAATCACTTTAAAAACATAAAAAATTTAAAATCTCATCATGTACACACACCCACATTGAGAACCATGCTAAAAAAAAACATCATAAAAACCCATGACATGCAAATCAAACACAATAAAACACAAAAACACATGCATATACCTATTCCTAAGCTAGCCTACTCTTCTACAATTTTATTTTACTAAAAATAAGCCCTAGGGTTTATTTTATACTGAAATTACAAAAATATAAGAAAAAGGGGTAAAAGGTTGACTAATCAGACCTACACTCCATCCATCACTAGGTCCAACACCACTACCTACCATATCATCTAGTCAAATTTTTAATTTAGTAGTTTTCTATGTCAATTTGTCAACCTCATTCATATCTCTTACTCTCTCTTCTCTTGAATTATGTGTTGAAAATGAATCCTCATACCTCATGATTGGAATTTTATAGCCAAGTGCTCCCTAACCATATTACATGATCAATAATCATACAACCTCATACGGTCTTAGTTTGACCAATATTTTTTGCTCCTACGATCAAATCTTACCATTTTCTTTAGTCACTTCCATTTCTTAGTTGTGCAATGACTCTTTGTCAAGTGCTTCATTATTGTGTTCCACTTCTTCACTCATTAACTCATCGCTTGAGGGGGTGGATATTGCCCATAAATGTCATATTGAATAGATCCAATACCCAAAAACCCAATCCTAGAAGAGAATTTGTTCAAGAATATTTTCTTGAGACTATCACTAATCCTCCTCTACTAGGGAAAAAAATAGTGTTTCTCTTCTCAACTTAAACTCCAATCCAATCCAATTTGGTATGCTGCATGTAAATGTCTATAAGGTTACTCACACACTCACTTTATTGAGGTTGTAACATTAATTCCACTTGTATAATCAGTTAGGAAATCATGAGGATACCTACCTATGGCTGGTTATCTTACTAAATCAAATGATCTCAACAATCTATCAAAGCTAAAATTTCAAGGATATTCACCCCTTCCACAATTAGGGCATTCTAAAATTTTCTTGACTTGAGACAACCTCACATATCCTTATGTTTATCTATAAATCTATCTAGAGAAATTTTGTGCACCCATAGACCTTGACCAACATTGAATTACCTAAAAATCTATGAGGCTTCGATGATCAATATTTGGGGGTGACCGGTTCCTTTTAAGTTTAAGCTAACTAATCCTAAATTATGATGGGAAAAGGGTGCTAAAATAAGTTAAAAGAGCTGAAGCTAGAACTTATAGTGGTGCATATTAGGCCACATCAAGACACATGAGTAGTAAAATATTATGCAATAATACAAATGAACCACCTAACAGACCAACTAGTTTTACTATCAATCACAAAATTTTTAATTTTATTATATTGTAGCTTAACAGATTACAAATTCTAGAACAAGTGAATGTATCATGAGCATAAATCCAGAAAGTATAATAAACACTATGAACACCATAAATCTACAATTGAAGTGAACCAAAGGGCAGACAATAATCCCTTTGTATTAGTATGCAACACTCTATTTTACATGCAAATTGTAAAAGCCTAAGAGCCGACCATTTTTTATTCTACATTCTAGTATATATAGTCTTTTACAATGTATTCAGTTAGCAAGGCATTATTGTCATAGAAATATATTATCATTATGTCATAAGATTCACCATCCTACTACACTACTTGGAGGTATGGTTGTTGTAACTACCCAATAATGGCTTACTGACCTGGATGGCTTTTGCATCACGTTGAGTCATGTTAACCCTGATGCTTACATCTAGTTCATTGATATTTAATGACTCTTTTAGTTGAGTCACCCTATCATCTACACAATGGCCTTGATGGAAATGATATTATTAAGATCTCTTGACAAGTGATCTCACCTAATATGTTTAATGGGATGATGACCAACTACATGTTGATAGGTCAAATCTTAGATTTGTCTTGCTTACACTCATTCATGGTTATCGGGTGCTAAATAAGATTACTAATATATATTTGTATATTAATAACCTCCAACACTAGGATAGAATTTTGGTACCCTAGCAGGATTTGATTAGGTACAAAACTTCTAGCACATCCCATACTTAGCTAAATTTTCCATCTTGAACCTCCAGCATTGGGATGGACTTTTGGTACCCTGATGGGTCTTGATCGGGTACAAAAATTTCTATGCATCCCATACTTAGCCAAATTTTCTATCTTGAACCTCTAGCACTAAGATGGAATTTTTTTACCCTTATGGGCTCTGATCAGGTACAAAAATTCTAGTGCATCCCATAATTAGCTAAGTTTGCTATCTTGAACCTCCAAAACTAGAATGGAATTTTGGTACCCTGATAGGCTCCAACTAGGTATAGAAATTTTAGTGCATCCCATACTTAGTCAAATTTCCTATCTTGAACCTCTAGCACTATGATGCACTTTTTGTACCCTATCTAGTCAAGTACAAAGCTTCTAGCATGTCTCATACTTATCCAAATTTACTATCTTGAACCTTCGATACTGGGATGGATTTTGGGTACCCTAACAGGCTTTGACCGAGTAAATAACTTTTGGCATGTCCTGTACTTAGCCAAATTTGCTATCTTGAACCTCTAGCACTAGGACAGACTTTTGGTACCCTTACAAGCTATGACTAGGTACAAAAAATTTGGTACATCCCATACTTAGTCATTTTTATGGGGCTAATATGCTTAGACCAAAAGCATCTAGTTATATTGAAAGTTTCTTGCCAAAGTGTATGTGGGTGAAGCTTGAAAATACCCATATTCTTGGTGACTCACAGGGGCTTTTTACTTGTAAAAAATAGAATTCAAGCTGATTACATATATACTTTAGAAATACATAGGTTGACATAAATAAGGAAAATGAAAGAGGAAAATATTTAAGGATTACAAGGATGGGATTATTTTGACCAGAAAAATATCCTAAAAAAAGGGAAACAAAATTGCAATGGTGGAATGGGTGGCATAATTAGTATCAAATTTTACAAATGGTGAGTGACAATGAAATGGGAATGATAAAAATAAAATAGTGCATCGGGATCCCTGGAGAGTGGGACACCCCAAAAAAACCCAAGCAAGGACTCTTAAAATAGATACTGTAACAAAACTTTGGGTGTAAATATGGATAAAAAAAATCAAAAAAGAGAAGGATAAAAGGACAATAGGGATACTTTGAACATGAGATACCCCCGTAAAATTGACAACTATTGATTAAATCTAGCTATAGTTGGTAGCTACTTCAGATCCTACCTATGTCCCTTAGGAAATCACCATTCTTCTACTCATTATGCTTTTTATCCTTTTTTCTTTTCTTGACATGACTTATTAAATATCACCCCATCATATCAATTCCAAGCATCCAATTATTCCTATTATCTCCCATTTTGCCTCAACAATGCTAAAGTATACTTCCCAAGTGATTTCTTAAATAGATTTATACCCTGTGCCAACTGATAATTTCATCATAATTTGTGATCTAGGCAGATCTTACAAACATCATTGGTTTACTACAAATCAAGCAGTTAATATAATGTGCATCTAATTTCCAGTACTGATAGCCTAATGATATGTACTTGCTACCTTTTCATTTTTTGTGTTAATACTATATTTATCACTGTTATTCAATTTCTTTTGGGTTGGTGCATTGGGATTTGGATTCATTATTGCTAAAATACACTATGATACATTTGTACAAACATAAATCAATATAATACAATAAAGTACTATTTTAAAATTCATTAATCACCCCCTTGGTGATGGATGTTGTTGTGACTCTTCTTCTTACTGAGGTTGCCTTTGTGAAGCCACTTCTAATGATTCTACATGTTGTGGCATAGCCTGAGATGGTATGAAGATCTGAAGTTCCTAGCACATTTTATTCCAAACCTCTATAGAGGGATCTAGGATTCCCTTGAGTTCAGACATATATTTTTTTAATTTGTAAACGTTGTCATATGAACGGTCACCATGCCTCTCAAATAGGTGTTGTAATATTGTTAGGATCTACAACAACTTGTAGAATAGTGAGAAGAACTTATCCATCTCAAGTGGTTCTGAAAGTGAGTCAATCTCACTTTCATCTTGGATTTGCTTGTCAAACAACTGGGTGATTACTTCTTTTTTGTGAAAGACCAAGTTATCATCCTAGAAATTTGGTGCACTAAGACACCTAAGATTGTTTGCAATGGTTATCATTTCCTCAACTTCCTTTTTGATGGTGGAAAATATTTCTCATCCCAGATCAATGAGCTCATTCACACGATAGGTTTGGTGAGCCAAAAATCTCCACTCTATATATTTGTTAGGATATTTTTGTAAAGTAGAAAATATTTCAAGATATCTTAGCCTTTTCCTAAATTTTTTTGCCTACAAAAACTTGGTTATTAGAGTCTTTCCTCCCTTTTTATCTCCTTTTTGGCCTCTATAGAAGCAACACCAATTTGTTGAAGCTTTGTATAGAAAGGGAGGAAAGCAGACAAAATTGCTCTTATCTTTTCCCAATAGTGATCCCTAACTTGTCTCATCCAATCCATGGAGAATTATGAGCCATGTGGTTTATCCTTTTCTTGCTATAACAATTCATGGTTATGGATAAGGCATCCTCTTATTGTTGCAATTTATCCTTCAACTCTATCAAATTTGACATTTTCTCTTCATGTATCTTCTATAGCTCCATCTCTAGGTGCTTGATATTTTCATCTCTCTATTGCAACTTTCTCTCAAAGGGGGATTTATCAATTATGACCTTAAATTTGATGACATCATTTTTAGGGCATCTTGATCCAATATTTTTTTGGCAAGCTTGACCTCAAGGGTTTCGATTTTCCTTTTAGCAATTATCAAAATTTTATCCATTTTTTTTATATTGTACGAACAATGTATTTGCCTTTTTCTGAATGACCCAAAGGGTCTATAAATTTGATATCTTAGAGATATCTCTATTGTGCTCCTCTATTTTCCAATCATTTGGTCTCATCTAGGAGGCAGGTTTCTTGACTTTTAGTTTAGCTATCACCTTATTCTTTTTTATCTTGTAGTTTTTTGAGCTGCTCTTCTTCCTCCATACATTTCCATTTATTATCCTCTACTATTTAAATAGTAGATAAAATATTTGATAATACCTCTTCAGTAGCTACTAGGAGAATCGAGGTATCTAAGAAGGAAAATAACAGGGTAAGAGGGTAGGAAATCATGGATTTTTTAGGGGATATGGTTTCCTACAAACTATAACTCTTTTGGGTTGTGTGTAGAAGAGTGGATGATGGAGGTTTTGGCAGAGAATATTGTAGGACATATTATTGGGTCAACGAAATAGACTCAAGAAATGGTGGGATGGTTTATTGAACTAGTGGTTTTTGTAAGTTGGAATGTGGAGTTAAAGGAGAGGGGTGTTCTTCTACCATAATCTCTACAATTGCAAGGATCATTCATGAATATGGATGATATTGGCATGGTGGTGAGGATAAAATTTAAATTGATGAGGAACTTAGGAGTGAGTAAGTTCTAGGAGATATACCTTGATATTGCGCTCTCATATTCGGCTCCTCTATTTGAATGGCTTCAACTAATTTTATTCTGAGATATTTTTCTCTTTCTTGTTCAACTTCTACTTGTGCAACCACCACTTCACACCTTTGTTCTTATTGCTACAATTATTTCCTCTTGTGTGTTTGTTATTTCTTTTCTTTCTACAATCGCTATTTTTTGGCAACCTTCTCTGTTTGAACTTCCTAGAATTGAGTGGTCTTTTATTTCCTGCTTGATTTAGGGCTCTGTATAGAAGATTCAGGTTGTGCCTCTGAAGGAACCTTAGCTATTTTTAGAGTATCTAATATTCTAATGTATAACATGAATGTATGTTGAGGCAATGTTTCTTCTTCTACTTCTATCTCGACCCTCGCAGTAGAGGCCAATAATTGCTACCAAATTTCTGCCTCTGACTCATCATCTTCTTCATTTTCTATGTCCTCAATCATTTGAATTATTAGGACTTTTAGAAATATTTCTCTTTCATGAGCTTACTTCCAACTGATATACTCAATATCAAATTTTGCATTGAATAAACTATCAATATTGTCATTTGGTTTGGCCTTCTTAATCAAGTTGTGTTCACACTGAGTTACCCACCATTATTCAATTTTGTATTCCTCCCATACCTTGTCATATTTGATTATTTTGATGAGGTTTGAATCAATAAATTGATCTTCATTCCTTTTTGAGTCAAAAGCATGCATATATTTGTAGCACTTCCTCCATGATGGCATTTTTTGTATTTCTATATAGTCAAATAGTGCCACCTGATCTTCAACAAGGTTCCTAAAATTTTCAATGTACATGCGTGACACATGTTTGAATGTAGGTGCTTTATTATTTATTCTATCCAATCTTTCAAATAAAAAACTATTTGGGTCATAGTTCCAAATATGTGCTACTACTAGTAGCTTCAATACATCCAGCTTGACCTCCAGGTCTTGATGCTATTGTGATTCCCTCCTAGACATAGTGATGCATTCAAAATTTATGGGGAGCTTAAATATTATAGTTTTTTTTGCTCCTAGGCCAAGACTCTACTCTATCACATATATTTACCTATAATATTCGAGTCCAAATACCCAATTTGTGACATAATATGGTAGTAAATAGGGATATTTGGAGAAGCCAAAGAGTTTGATTATGGTACCTTGCTCCAAGAAGTACCAATCCCTTTGCTCTCGCATTTTCCATCTCAATACATATTCAACTTCAAGTGTGATATGAGGGAATTTGCCATAAATTTTTGCTAAGATTGTTCCAATAAACTATCTATTGAATTCAAGATATGAATTACTCTCCCTTAAAACAAGGGTCCAGTCAACAACCACATGTATGGAACCATGATCATTTGTATTTTACACCTAAATATTATGCTTGTAAACTAAAGTTATATATAATAGGAACAACCAAGACACATAGGATGGGTATGTAAATACATCACACTTTTCATTCTTCATAGAATTCAGTTGTTCATGTATGCTGATGGTCAAAAATCTAGCCCAATCTAGAATAACATAGGAGGAAGCAACCATAACTACATTTTCTATAACCATCTTATATGTGTAAATCATTGCATCAATCCTTTAGGTCTAAAATTATTGCTAACATAGAGAATATAGGTTGCACTTCATCACTAAATTCTACAAGCTTTCTATTCTTAGTCATGAAACCCTCTGGCAATTTTCCTCCTACTTTAATGAGCCATTCTTGAACCGTATCATTCTTCAGGTAAAACATTTGATCTTCCAACATTAATTTCCTTTGGTCTAATTTCTAGGGCATATTTTACTATAAATACCTCTATTATAAGTTCTCTATTGATAGTAAACAATGGCTCAAACTCAGAATTGCACATGGTGGCTATACTAGGCTCATAGAATTTCACTACTATATCGATGAGCTCTGGATATGGATGCACTATTTTGGGCACAAATATACTGAGTCATGATTGATAAGCCACACTGACCAGATGTTTTTTAGAAAAAAAATTCCATTTTTCTTGAAAAATAATTCAAGAGTTCTTCAACTTGGATTTAATAATAATCATTGTGTCATGAATACCCACAATATCATCTTGCAACTATTTCATAATTTTTTGCATAGTAGCACTCTTCTTTCCTTTGGCCATATTCACTGATTCTTCCTCTATTGCTAGCAACTAATTTCTTTGAATTATTTTGAAGCTCTCATCTACAACTTGTATTTAGGAATTTTGTAGGGGGAAGAATATTTTAAAATGGCTTTCAATTTATACTATTTGGTAGTGAGCTTAACTGGAATTATTATCTCATGTGACAGATCTCGTGTACCAAGTAATATTTACCTTAGAGTAGTTATCTTTTCAATAAATCTAGTACATACGTCAGGAAAGTATGTTGCCATACAATAACATTTTATCATAATTTGAAACTATAGGTTGGCAATAAATTGATTCATTGCTCGAAGCACATTCTAGAATAACTAATTTTGATAGGTCAATTAAGGGTACAAAATTTTGCATACCTCTTAATCAAAGTAAATCCTATCAAGATTACCGACCATTGTAGTATTAATATCACACATTTTACTTAGTAGTTCATTTGACAAATAGAATTCCTAGATTTATCAATCATGGACAACCTATAAATTTTGATGATCATTTAGATGACAATTTCTTTATGAAGCATGCTAGGGGATTCTAATAATTTTATAGAACTATTGATTGGTTTTCCAATTGAAATTTAGTGAAGGGAGTGCACAACCCAATATACAATATTGATGGATGATATTCCATATATGAGCATTCACGACCAAAGCAACCCTTTTTATTTTAGAAGAAACAAACTAAAATATTTACAAGTGTACACATGTCGTATTTACATATATACATAGTGGATTCCACTTGTCCTAAGCATAATGGTTTAGATACTAGTAATTTATTGAAATTGGCAATAGGCAACCATCTGGGTGGTGCAACTAGAATGCATTTGGATCCTTTTTCTGCTCAATTATGTATGGTTTGGACCATATTGAATCAAAATTTTCATGTGATATAGGATTTGATTTGTTCACATCCCACTTAAGTACTAAATCACCTTCAAATATTTTTATGTTGTCCTTTTAACAAACCAATGCTTGATATCTCTTTGATGATGACAAAAATTATTATATACCTATTCATGTTTTTCTTCTAATTGAATCAGCTCTACCATCCTTTTTTCTATAGGCTGTAAATTATTCGAATAGTTTTCAATTATGAATCTTAACATCAAAAGCTCTAGGTTGATTTGTAGCATATATTATTTTCCATAAACTAGAGCATAAGGTGAAGTTCTTAGAGACTTTTTAACCATGATTCAATCAGCCCATATACTTGATCTATTAATAGATGCCAGCTTCTGGGATTGAGTTCAATACTTATTTTGATGATTTTCAATAGATTCTTGTTGGTGGATTCTATAAGACCATTCCCCTGAGGGTAATAATTTGATGAAGCATTCTAGTATATTTTATACTTTCTATGAAATATTCAACATTATATGAGATAATGGTGGTTGGAATTATGAATCTAGTGATCAATATTTCCAATAATTCAATCATAGTATCCTGATTAGCATGTTTCATAGCTTTTACTTCCATCCATTTGGTAAAATAACTCATCATTATCACAATGTACTTGTGTTTGGTAGATGAGTTGGGATTAATCATACCAATTAAATCCAATCTCCATTACTGAAATGGTTCTTCTACAACTATTGGTTGGAGTGGCATTGTTGGATGTTTACTTTTACCTATAAATTTCTAACATTTATTGCAAGCTCTGGCTAATTTGAATACATTTGAAAAAATGAATGGTTAATAATATCCAACCCTTAAAATATTTATTGTAGTAGTCTTTCCAGAATAATTACCACTTGAGAAACCATTGTGAAACTCCTTAAGCACTTCTTTAGTTTTTTTTGGGTGTAAGCATATTAATAGCACCCCATCAAAGTTTCTTTGATATAAGACATCCTCAACAATAAAATAATTTCTAGCCTATATTATATATTGGTGCCTCTGAGATGCATTTAAGCCTTCCAAACACCTCCCTATAGTGAAATAATATCATAATTGCTCAATCCAAGATTCAGGATATATTGCTTCTATTTTTGATTGAGCATTCTATTCCTCTTGATTCAACTTATTGATATCTTGACATGTAAATTTTGCTAAGCTTTGAGATAGGGCTCTGCCTCTTATCAACTTTGTCGATCTGATTTCAACATCATACTCTTGAATCTTAGTCACCCAACTAGTTCTCTTGTCACCAAGTTCTCCTTGAATCATGAAGTTTCAAACATCTGGATGTACTACATACACAAAATTCTTGCTTTGAGAAACAAAATGTTTGAATTTATTTAGAGACTTCATGACTGTATAAACTAGTTTCTCAATGAAATTCTACTTTTATTCCTGATCATGGAATTTTTGACTTAAGAAAGCAATTGGTTTCTCATTATCCTATTCCTTTTTTGTGTAAGGATAGTGATGTAGCTTCCTTTTGCTCCAAATACATAAATAAGGAAGTCCTTGGATTAATCCATATTGATGAGAACCATAGATTGAGATATTGATTTATTAATGTTCTTAAAAATATTCTTTTAGACATCTATCCATTTGAACTTTACTTATTGCTTCAACATTTCAATCATAGGTTTTAATATTTAAGAAAAGCCTAAGATAAATTTATGGATGAAATTGATTTGTTCAAAAAATGATTGAAGCCCATTTTTTTCATTGGGAGAGGGAGAGCTAGAATAGCTTTGACCCTATCAAGGTCAAATTCCAATCCTATTTTTGACACTACATGTCCTAATAATTTTCCTTCATGCACTGCAAAAATTGACTTCTTGGGATTTAGTGAGACCCCAAATTCTTTGTAATTTTTAAATACCATATGAATACATTCAGTATGCTTCCTATTATCATGAGATAATACAATCATGTCATCTAGATATATGATAATTTCACTTAATTCTAAGTCCATGGCCCTTTGGAAAGTAGCACCTATATTTGATAACCTAAAAGGCATCCACTAAAATGAAAATGTACCCTATTTTGTGGTGAATGTAGTCTTGTATTGATATTCATATCTAACCCAAATTTGATTAAAACCAAAAAATCCATCCAACAGAGAGAATCTTTGGGCTTTGGCTATAGTGTGTAGGATTTGATCAATTTGTGGAAGAGGATAATGATATTTCAAAGAATATTGATTAAAATTCTTGAAGTCTACATAGATATGAATATCTCTTATTTCTTATAGGGACAAAGTTGGACACCCATGTAGAATGCTTTATTGGGTAAATAAACTTAGCATTTAGCAACTTCAACAATTCTTGCTTCATCAAAGCTTCTATCTTGGGATTTACTGGTCGTTTTTTATTTGAGAAAGGCTTTGCATCTAGCATAAACTCAATATTATGTTGAATAGTGTCCTTGTTTTATACATTGATATCATCATGAATCTATGCTATGGCATAATTAAATTATTTGCATAAATCAAAATTCTATTTGACTTCTTCTTCTTAATAGTGTACACTGATTTTGATATACTTTCCAGGTTAAATTTGCATATCTTTATAACTTTGAATATCTATCATCACCCTCCCTGGCAGGATTTTTGGCACAAAGAAACAATGTATTAATTTAATATGCATTAATACCTAGTTTGAGCAACTGAATCAACTATGCAATGTTTAGTTGATTTGAAAGAGCATGGTACTGCTGACATATTACCAAATGTGTAGGATCATGTAGGGGGTAACATGGATGGATACCTTCATGTAGGCATGCATTTTTTTAGGATAATCATCAATAGCTAGCCACCTTAAGCCCTAGTTGATAGCCTAGTAACTATCATAAACTCTCAGGCTGAGATAAATGACTAGGTTGATGGAAATATTCCCTCTTTGTATGTTGCATATGTTTGATTATCTTTTACTTCATCACTATTTGCATCAATGGTTTGGAAAGCATTCAAGATTTGATTGTTTTTGAAAGCTCCTTGTTTTGCTTAAACCTTTCAAAGAATAGCATGATGTTAGTATTGGATAAGAAAAACTTTTATTCTATGTTGTATATTTATATAAATAAATAATAGTTGTTTTATTTTTTAAATGATAATAGAGTTTTGTTTATAAATTGTTTTCTTTTAAAATTATAATAGAGTTTCATTTATAAATAATATATATATATATATATATTTTTAAATGATAATAGATTTTCATTTATAAATAATAATTGTTTTATTTTTAAATGATAATAGATTTTCATTTATAAATAATAGTGGTTCTATTTTAAAATGATAATTGAATTTCATTCAAATAAAGATAACAAAGATTTTATTTGAAATTGAATTTGTACTTATTATAATGTGAACTTGATTTAATTAATTATTGGATTTTAACAATGGAAATTTCTCGTTTCAAATAATAAAAAAATATTATTTTGAAACTCATGGAAATATATCAATTAAATCAAAACAAGAAACTTCTTTGCAAAGGCAATGAAGTATTGTGATAAGAAGCTTCTCGTCGTTAGCTCCTTAAAGGTAAAATTTTGGAGAATTAGGAAGAATGTTTTTAAATCCAAAATATCAAATTTTTGCCATTTGATGGATGAGATAGTTATGACTATAAAAATGGGTAGTTGGTGGGAGAGAAGTATGGGAGTAGGGCTCAATTACGGGGATAAAATGAGGAAGAGGTACATGAAAGAGGTTGGAAGAGGAAGTAAGGAAGATATGAAAGAAGAACTATGACGACATGCTCTTGGTAACTAGAAACGAGCGAAGATGAGGTAAAGTTGACCCAGTTTGCAAGTTGGTTGTTGTTATATGCTCTTTAATCTCTTATCAATATGGTTTTAGCTTTTGCTTCTAGTTTTTCATCCCCTTTGATCTTGGTTTTCATGGGGTACCCTTACCTCAACCTCCCTAGATATGGAAACATCCTCTTCTCTTCCCTAGTGGTTTTTCAACATTGCTATCATTGCTCTCCCATTTGGTATTCATTTGGGATCATTTGTGTTGTTATAATGAAGCCCTAACAACTTTGGTACTAGATTTAGAACTACCCTTTGGGTAGGTATTAAGCTTTCAGTTATCCCTACCTAGCTTTGTACTTAGGCTAGGTGTCATATTGTAGAGCTTTGGATGGCAAGGAATATATACCATTATTCCATTTAAGTTTAGAGGTTGATTGCTTAGAAGGGTCTCTACGTGTTGTAAGCCACCCTATCTCCTTTGTTGGATATGTATTGATGTTAGTAATGATCCCTATTTGCAAGCAGTTCCACCAGTAGGGCATAGGGGTTATCCAGTGGATTTGTGAGAGCACTTGGGACGTAGGTGGATATGGTCAAGGGTAGATATTATCATCTATGGAATTGTATGGATTTGGGTTGTTGTTGCTTACCACTCACCTCTATTGTGTGTTGGTTATGTTGCAATTGTAACCATTCAACTATGGAGTTTAACCACTGTCTTCTCCATTACAGTCACCTTGCTATGTGTTTTATGGTGCGTGTAAACCAGTGGATCATAGGTAGTTGGTCGTGATCACCTCATAGTGATGGCAGTCATCTATATCCCTTTTGAAGCTTATTTTAGAAACTTGGGTTGTGTCATTCTTTATTTGGTGTTGATAGATTTATCAAGGATAAGTTGTTGTAGTCTCTTAAAGGGCAAAGAACTCTTTGGTTTACCTGTTTATTAAAGGTTGGTGTCCTCAGTGTTGCAAGGTAAGAATCTTTGAATTGTTAAATATGTTTTATTTTAGCTTGTTTAAAGGGTTTTGATTAATTAAAGAAAGTAGTCTCTGATTATTAAAAAAAGGGTTTATGAATTATTTGATTAATTAAATAAAGTAGTATTTGATTATTAAATAAAAGTTTTTTGAATTATTTGATTAATTAAATAAAGTAGTATTTGATTATTAAATAAAAGGTTTATGAATTATTTGATTAATTAAATAAAATAGTCTTTGATTAATAAATAAAATGTTTATGAATTATTTGATTAATTAAAGAATGTAGTCTTTGATTTTATTAAATAAAATATATGATTTCTTGATTATTTAAAGAATGGTTTATTTTTATTTTTAGAGGTATGGGACTCTATTTTGTTTTTGGTAATTATTTTAATAGATTAACAGTGGGTTTTTATAGAGGATCCCAAAACCTTATGTACAAAATTAGCCATACTTCTAATGATATATCATGCCTCCTGGCTGGAAATATAAGCCGAATTGCAAGAAAAACGGACCCTAGACCGATTGACATGAGGCTACAAAAAGGGCATTTAAGCCTGATTAACCATATAACAAAACTAAAAAAAGCTGGGAAAACATCAAGAAAAAGTCGAAGAAACTGGAACATGGAGATCGAAAGCACAACAGCCAAACACTAGAAACAGCTAATCCTGGTCCTCCTGACCTTTCAAAATCTGTGCGAGGAACACCTCATGAAGGGATATCTGCTCTGGCAATTCTTTCCACCTTTGAATGGAAGCGAGACCGCCACACGACTGGACACATAGTCACAAGCCCTTTTTTGGCCATGTGGTCAGCCACACGATTGCCTTCTCTAATGATATGACTTGCTTTCCACCTGCCACATTGGGAAAGTAGCGACCTTACCTCAAGAACGATGTTGAATACCCTCTAGGATGGGTCTTTGGTGCCTAGGAGGTAATTCACAATGTTGACCAAATCTCCTTCAATAATTAGAGGTCGAGGATCCTTAGAGAGGATCTAGATTCCTTTCAGAGCACCTCGGGCTTCGGCATAGTGATTCATCTGAGAGCCCAACTCTTCACAATAGGCCACCACAAGATTCCCATCATGATCTCTAACAACACCCCATGAACCAGCGGGTCCAGGATTACCCTTTAATTTAATCCATCCCATGGGGGGTTTGGTACATCTAACACTTCCTCGACAAGGGCTTGTAACAGCTTCTGAAAATGGGCAAAGATTCATCCTTTTGAAAATCGCTTCTTCGATCAAAATATGGGGGCGGGGACTGGTAACAGCATTAGAGTTCTCAATGGCATAGGATAATGCCCTTTGAGCGACATAAGGAGGCACTTTTGGGGCTTTGCCAAAGACTCTAGCATTCCTTTCTAACCAAATTTTCCAAATGGAATGGTGGAAGGAGGCCTCAAGGAGGAAGTAGAGTTTAGGATTATTGAAAGGATTAGGCCATTGATGGAAAGCATCTCTGAGGGTCGAGGAGAGCACCAGAGGATTTTTAAGGAGGATAAGACAATGCTGAGGACCGAGTGGGAAAAGGGGCAGTACAGGAATAAATGGTCCCTTGTATTGCACTCTGTTAAACACATGTAACACCTATTGGGGAAGGCAAAACCCCTCTTGTGAAGGTTTTCAATGGTTAAGGCTTTGTTGTGAAAAGCAATCCACACAAAGAAGTTCACTTTAGGGATGACCCCTTTCCTCCAAACAACTTTCCATCGATAATCTAGGGCAGTCTCATTGGTAAGAAAATCATAGGCTGATCTAACAAAGAAAAGACCATCCTCCATACCACTCTAGATAATTCTGTTAGTCCTCCTAACAAATGAAATTAAAACCTATTGGAGGATGTTTTCCAGAAAGGAAACCTCATTATTAAACCCTTCCACACCTAGAAGTTTCCACCGAGGGAGACAGGAGCTCCGGTCTATGAAATTGTATCGCTCCAAATTTTTCGCACCCTTACCTTCAGGCTATAGGATCCGTGCCCGGAAGGGGGATGCGAAAAGGATGGGACAATACCTCGGACTGAGAGGCCCTTTGAAGGTCCCGCCTCTCGGGGGAGGTGTATAAGGGTGAATTTTCGACGGATGGTGGGTTCACCAGGAAACTTTTGAATGGCAGTTTCCACGCCTAGGTTGGGAATGTGTTTGATGTGTTCAGTTTTATGCTTGATCATCCAAGTCCTAGGTTTGGCCAAATGAATCTAAACTATTCTATATGAAATGCAGGTTTAAATGAATACAAAAATAGAATTAAACAGAGAATACAGGAAATATACTAGATTAGAAAAAGGTCATACCTGATCCGGATGTCTGATGGAGGTTCTGATTTTTGAAGCAGTCCAGATTGTCTGGAATTTGACAGGATCGTCTGAAATCAGACAAGATCGTCTGAGATCTGACGAATTCATTAGATGAATTCGTTAGAGACCTGCAATCAGAGAAATAGACATAGAACACAGAAAATGCAGCAATACTAACAGAGGAAAATGGTGTAAAATGACAATATAGATACTAAAACGATAATTACGAATAGAAATTCAAGTAAATTATAGTATTCTAATGACAAATTATGATCTTATCATGCACTTAAGCTATATGGGTGAACTCCAAAATGCAGAATAGCAGAAAATAACAATAAACTGATCTAAATGCAGAATGAAACAACAGATGAAAAGAGAAAAGTGCAAACTTTGGGCACTAATTGCCCCCAATGTTGACTGCAGTCGAAATCGTCTGTAGAGTGCGAAATCGTCTCGAATTGGGGCGTGATCGTCCGAGATTGTACAAGATCGTCTGTGACGATCTGAGCTTGCTCCGACTGAAGAATAATAGAGTTCCTGCAAGAAAACTCGAAAAGGGACAAAGGCAAACAGTAGTCTAAGACATTCTAATGCATGTAAAACTCGAAGTGCAGTAAAATTCAGCCAGGGGAATGTCAAGGGGAGGGCCTAAGATTAAATAGGCTTAGGAGGGAGGTTAGGAGGTTGGAGATCATCCCAATCTGGGAGATCTCCAATGGGGGAGGTCTCTAACCGTGCAGACACGCTTTTGCCCCGGTTAGAGACGTCGTTGAAACAGAAGCTAATTATGAAAAATTAGTTTTGGGACGAAATCGTCTGGACGTTCTGCTCCAGACGAATTCGTCCGATCTGAGGCGATATCGTCTGATCGGCGACGATATCGTCCAACGGTCACAACAAATCCTAAAAATGGCACGAAAAACAAGGAAAGCGGTTTAACAGGCGGTTCGGGGTTAAAATTTAAATTTGAATTATTACTAAGGTAATTTTAATTATTTGCTAAGGTTTTATTGCGCCAATTTTAGGGTGCTACATTTTGCCCCCTCTTTAGCGAATTTTCCGAAGAAAATGCGTTAAAGACGAGTTCTTCTCGATTTACGAGAAAGCAAAAATTTATTCCCATTTTTAGGTGACGATTCTAGGTCGAATCGTACGACAGCTTACTATGGTGCCCCCTCCGTGTTTTTACCCAAATCGAACGTTTGAGGTAAAAACGCGAAAAAAAAAAATTTAAAAATGTTGTTAATTTTTTTGAATAAAATTAAGAAAATAGGGTAAAACCCTAATTCATTTTTACTATTCATTTTCTCTGATGATATTTTTGATGATATGACTTGTGTATATGTTTTATGATGCTTTAATGTTTTGAATTGTTTGCTTATTGGATTGAGGATTCATGTAATTATGTCATTTTGAAATATTATAATTTTAATGTCATGCTTTTAAAATTTAAATGAAATAATCTGATGTAAACAAATTGGTTGTTTGTGGTATGATTTGATAAAAAATAAAAGGGACTTTTAACAATAATTTCAAAGGACATTGTCGCTATTTATGACCATTTCATGGAGTCGCCGCTCACTAGGTCGTCAAGCTAATCCTAGTATAGAAATATTGTTAAAAGTAAAAGAGTGCTTAAGAGACTGTCTTAAGACTTTGTTGTGATGATGCAAATGATGATGATGATGGTGATTTGTTTTCAGATTTCCATGAAAATATTATGCATGAAATATTTTTTTAAAAATGATTTTTGCTAGGCATAAATTCCTAAGTGTGATAAATTTTTTGAATAATTCCCTAGGAATTATACCATCATTGCAAAATTGAAGTTTGACATAATGACATGAAATAGTAACAATGTGCGTTGTTTTAAAGCATAATTGTGTAACATAATGATTTAAGTCATATGTTTTTATGATTTTAAATAAATGGGAAATAAAATTAGTACAATGGTTTGCGCTAGGCATAGAATATTTAGGTATAAACTTATACCATCATCGCGAAATCCAAAGAAGAAAATAATAGTTTTATTGCATGGTTGATTTTTAATTTTTGAAAATAAACAGAAAATATAAAGATGAGGACTTGCGCTAGGCATAAAATTCCAATTTTGGTTTTGGAACTATACCATCGTCGCGAAAGTCAAAAAGTTATATATAAATGTAACTTTATTGCATGTTTTTTGAAAATGATTTTGATTTTTTTGATAATGCATGTAGTTGTCTTTATACTAAACAACTGTTCTCAGATAAGAAAATGAAATTATTCCAGACAATTTGCAAAAATATTTCAAAGTATCTTAAAGACAAAAGTTAGATTTATAAGGAATCCCATGTGCGTATGTGAGTTCATTTCCGATCTTGATTTATCATAATGATACACAAAATCTCTCAAATACAAATGTGTGTGCAATTGCTTTGTGCATTTACCGAGTTTGAGTAAGATACTATGATACAAGTTATTTGAATTAACAAAATAAGTGTTCATTAACCATGATTTAGATGCATATAACCGTACCGAGACTACTATGTAAGTCGGGTTATCAAGAGCTAGCTAATCCATAAGCGGACATAGGTCTGTACAAAAGAAGGTCGCTAATGTGACAGACATATCACCACGCTAGGAGTTACCCAAGGCCAAGCGGGTTGGGCACAAACCACCTGTTATGGGGCTTACCTCACAGTTTTCGAATAATTGAGAATTCCAGGGATTCAAGCTCATCAACCCTTCTTTTCTTTTCAATGGGTAGGGAAAGGGATTTTATTGCTTTTGCTTTTGCTTGTTTTGCTTTCTTTGCTTTTCTTTTCTTTTTTTTTTTTTTTTTTGTATTTTTCTTTTTTCGTATCTTTTGCTTTGATATTTGAGATAATGCTGAAATAGTGCTAAGAGAGTACAAAATGATTCTGAAATAATGCTTCTTTTTCTCATGATTTTGCTTGATTTTTCTTTTTCTTTTGCTTCCTATTCTAGGGATACTTGCTCGGATTAGCTGTAGAGCAAGGGATTTTTATTCGGGTAGGGGTGAGCTTGTCCTTTTGTCAATTCTCAAAGATTCTAGACCATGTGCATGATAGGATAGCAGGGGAAACTTTTCGCTCAAGAAACCACTTCTACTATGTAGCATAGCATGGACATTACAAATATAATCATTTTATTGTGAAAGGATATGCTTGGTTTAAGTAAATAACAAGATCAATTCTCTGTGCTCAAACTTTATTTAATTGAATTTTGTGGACTTTGATATAAGAGAGATTAGTAATCATGCCGGATAAAATCAAGATATTTATTTTTGTGTTTGCAAAAGTGAGAGATTCCAAATAAATGCTAATTTATCCAAAATAATTTGAAAATATAACCGCAATACTTTAAGAAGAAATATATACAACAAATATTTTTGAGGAGTTTGATAATTTTGACTCTCTCTTTCTTCTCTATTTTTTTTTGGTTTCGAAAGAGTCAATAATATTGTTGTTTGTTTTTGTTTAAACAGTTTTATACATTTTTAAAATGAGACAACATGCAAAATATATACAAATGATGAAATGACCAAATTTTATGCGTAATATCGCTTAAGATGCATAATATTCATAGGTTCTTTTAAATATTTACCATCTAAGGTAGCTAATTTGTATGCTCCCGATTCAAATTTAGCGGTGATAATATATGGTCCAAGCCAGTTGGGTTCAAATTTACCTTTAAGGTCTTTAGTTGCATTAGTATTTTTTTTATTTTCTTTTAAAACAAGGTCGCCGACCTCAAAGGATCGATGACGAACTTTCTTAGCATATGATCTTTTAAGCTTGTTTTGGTAGGCACGAAGATGCTCCAAAGCATTGATGCGCTTTTCATCTAGGAGTTCCAGCTGCTGAGTCTGCCAGCTCGATATTCATCTCCTACTTCGGTATCTTGAAGTAGTAGAGCCAAAGAAGGAACTTCTAATTCAAAGGGAAAAATAGCTTCAGCGCCATAA
Organism: Wollemia nobilis; assembly: GCA_028583015.1. Taxonomy (NCBI): domain Eukaryota; kingdom Viridiplantae; phylum Streptophyta; class Pinopsida; order Araucariales; family Araucariaceae; genus Wollemia; species Wollemia nobilis. The sequence goes on from JAQPPZ010005611.1 coordinate 2,118,615, forward strand.
ACCAAAACAAAAGGTGAAGTACCTGTGGGAGTACGAACACTAGTGCGATATGCCCACAAAGCTGGATATAATTGAATGTGCCAGTCGCGGCGGATTTATTGACCAATATTTTAAGGATTTTAATTAATGTTTTATTAGATGCTTCTGCTTGGCCATTACCCCGAGGATAATAGGGAGTGGACCAACGATGTTGAATCTTATATTTTTGGCATAATTTCTTAACATCTTTATTTTTGAAACAAGTTCCATTGTCTGAGATGAGATTTGCAAGAATTTCGAACCTACAAATGATTTGATTAAAAATAAATTTAGAGACTTGTGTTCCAGTGCGGGAAGCTAAAGGCATAGCTTCAACCCACTTCGTAAAATACTCAGTGGCGGTTATGATGAATTTGTGTCCATCAGATGACACAGGATTAATTTTGCCAATAATGTCTAAGCCCCATTTTGAAAAGGGCCAAGGAGATGAAATAGCCTGTAGTTCTTGTGCAGGGGCATGGACAAGGTCAGCATGTTTTTGGCACTTGTCGCAATGGCGCACATAATCATGTGCATCAGTTTCCATGGTAGGCCAAAAGTAGCCTATCCTAAGGAGCTTTTTAGCAATGACACTACCACTGAAGTGTCCTCCACAAGATCCATCGTGGGCTTCACTCAAAGCTGATTTGGATTCTTCTAGATTCAAACATCTCAATAGGATACCTTCAAAAGATCTCCTATATAAAGTATTGCCAATTATTACAAATCGACTTGCTCGTCTACGTAATAACCGATCTGGTTCCTATTAGAACTGGCAGGGAAAGTCCCATTGTGAAGAAAATCAAATATATCCGTATACCAAGGTTCAGGAGTAGTTTCATTGATTAGAAACACATCCAAAGGTTCTAAGCATGACTTATTTGAAGCGGGTTCCTGGAGTCGACGAATAATGATGGTGGCATATTCGTCATCTAACTCCAAGGGCAGAAGAGATGCAGCTGCGGCCATAGCGTCAGCCGCACGGTTGCTAGTTCGAGGAATAGCTTCCAAGGTAACTTGATCAAATAGAGATATTAAGTGTAAAACATATGCTTTATATGGGCGTAATTTATCATCTCTGGTTTGATAAACATCATTGATTTGATTTATGACAAGTTGTGAGTCACCGAAAACCAATAAACTTTTGATTTTCAATGCCAAAGCAGCTCGTAATCCAAGGATAAGAGCTTCATATTCGGCAGTGTTATTGGTGCAAGCAAATGTTAATTTGAAGGACAGAGGTATAAGATGTTTTTGTGGAGATATTAAAATAATACCCGCACCAGCCCCACTCATGCATCGGGCTCCATCAAAGTATAAGGACCATTGCTCTGAATGGTCTGCCTCTAGTTTAAGGCATTCATCAGGAAACTCAATGAGGAGGGGATGAGTAGATTCTAAGGGTGCAGTAGCTAATTGATCAGCTATGATTTGACCTTTAACAGACTTTTGTCCTATGAAGGTGAGTTCAAATTCGCTTAGTGCAAGAACCCACTTAGCTGTGCGACCAGATAAATACGGTCGACTCATGAGATATCGCAAAGGGTCGAATTTGGCAATAACATAGGTTTTTTGACTGAGCATATAATGTCATAGTTTTTGTGTAGAAAATATGATTGCTAGACATAATTTCTCTAATATGGTATAACGAGTTTCATAACTGATTAAGGTTCTGCTAATGTAATAATTAGCACGTTCTTTCTTCTCATCATCCAGCTGAGCTAACATAGCTCCTAAGGCAGAATCAGAAGCAAAAATGTACAAGATAAAAGGATGATCAGATCTAGGTGGTGAAAGCACAGGTGGGTTAAGGAGGTATTGTTTGAGAAGTTCAAAAGCTTCCTTACATTCATCGTCCCAATTAAAAGGGACATCCTTCTTAAGAAGCTTAAGAAAGGGACTAGTTTTGTCCACCAGCTTATCGATGAAGCGACGGATAGCTTGAAGCTTACCTTGTAAACTTCGTAACTCAGATATATTGGTAGGTGCGGGCATATCAGTGATAGCCGCAATCTTGAGAGGGTCGATTTTGATACCACGTAAAGAAACTAAAACCCCTAATAATTTATCGGACTTGACTTCGAATATACATTTGGCTAGATTTAATCGAATAAGATATTCTCTTAACCGATTAAATACTTTTCTCAAATCATCTAAATGATCATCTTCATTAATAGAGTGAGCTATAATATCATCTACATAATCATGTAGGATATCATGCATCATATCATGAAAGATATAAGTCATGGCTCGTTGATATGTTGCGCCTGCATTCTTTAAACCAAATGGCATCACTTTCCAACAAAAGGTACCCCAAGGGGTAATAAAGGTTATTTTAGCCTGATCTTCAGGAGCTATCCTGATCTGATTATAACCAGAAAATCCATCCATTAGGGACATCATTCCACTCCCCATAGTAAAATCAATGATTTGATCCATGTTGGGAAGAGGAAAATCATCTTTAGGGCATGCAACGTTAATATCTCTAAAGTCTGTGCAAACCCTAACTTTGGTAGCTTCTTTCTTGGTGACTTGGAACTACATTCGAGATCCATTCAGCATAATCAATAGCTTGTATAAAAACAACATTCAAGAGTTTTTCTAACTCCCCTTTGACTAGCAAGGCCACTTTGGGATGCATTTTTCTAAGTTTCTGTTTAACAGGTTTAGCATCCGGATGGACTACTAGATGATGCATGACTACAGAAGGGTCTAAACCTGGCATATCTTCATATGTCCAAGTGAAGACATCTTCATATTCTTTAAGGAATGCAATGTATTGCTCTTGTTTTTCTTGACTTAATTCTGATCCAATACTGATGATGTGAGGATTATCCTCAGTTCCAATGTTAACCTTAATGACGTTTTCTACTTCCATGTGTAGATCTCTTTCAAAATTAGGTGGGGCAGGTGAAACGCCCAATTCTTGTAATTCCTTTAAGGTTAACTTGGATAATTCATCTTGAGGAGTCGTGGCCTCAAGCTGGGCTATAGTAGGTATAGAACCATCAAAATAAAAACCATTGTGTAACATCTCTTCCACGGAGACATCATGGAAAATATCTCCTTCCAACTCATCGTCGGATTCGACAATCATTTCAGGATAGGCTATGGATAGCATATTGCAGGTAGAAGAATTATTCTTGGGATACAAAGAATCTTGTTTATCTAGATAATCTTGATAACATATGAGTTGATCATCATCTTCAAAAGGGAAGGGTTGATCCTTACTAGGAAATAGGCCCACACCACATCGGGCGGGCCATGGTTCTACCTCAAAGGGTTCTTTCATACCATCTTGGAGAGGTCCCAAGCCTTTCCCTTTATATCCCAATTTAAGCATTATGGGTTTAGCTTTAATATATTCATTAGCAAAATAGCATCGAGCATATCCATCACAATGCGTCTTGATGTTTCGGGGTATTCTTCCCCAATCATATCCTTTATAAATAAAAGCACAACTCCCGACTTGGTAGATACTTCCCATAGGTTGTGGGAGGCCCAAGGTACGAGGAGAAGGTGACAAATTACTTAAGATAATGGAATCTTGCATAGAAGCATTTGTTTTTTTCTGATATAAGAATTTTAGATAAATCAGGTAAGAGTTCATCAGAAAGAGCATAAGAGGTAGAAGGATCATTCCCTATATCTTTAGATGTGGAAGGTATGATAGATGTAGATAATGTGGAGGTGTTAATAAATGGGTCTATAGGTTTTGAAATTATAGGGATGGAACATGAAGGATTGGTTGTGGATTTAAGATCTTTTTGAGGTTCTAGTGTGGTTTGTTTAGAAGATTGTTGAGCTATATATGAGGGTGAAATTAATGGAGGAGAAATAGATGAAGTTATGGGTGTGTGTTTCACACGTTTAGATGAAAAATAAGAATTAGGATGTGTGGATGACAGAGCGAGGGCAAAATTGAACTCCAACGAGGTTATGCCAAAGCACACATATCAAAGGGTCTAGGATCACCATGGATAGTGACCAACTGATTTTTAAATTTGAATTTAACACATTGGTGTAAAGTTGATGGGACAGCCCGCATTGCATTGATCCAAGGATGACCCAAGAGTATATTGTATGATGCGGGGCAATGTACAATAAACACGGTCGTGTCTAAGGTTCTCGGACCAACTTGCAATGGGATGGTGATAACTCCACACGTTTCTTGTGTTTCGTCATTGAAAGCTTTTATGATCATGTCAGTTTTCTTCATTTCATCACTTCTAAACCCAAATATTTGGTAGAAGTCAAAAGTGCAAATGTTTAGAGATGAACCATTATCAATCAAGACCCTTTTGATTGCTACATCTCCTATTAGGGCAGTAATATATAAGGGGTTATCCTTATGTAAACTATGTTGTGGGATATCTTTATCTCGAAAGTCAATACAATCGACTTCTCGAGTGATGATAGTATTGGACATGGCTTCAGGTTGAATATTTTGAGGTACCATCATTTGGCTTAATGTGAGCATTAATTCATCCCTATGGGTAGAAGAAGATCTTAACAAGTCCAAAAGGGAAATTCTGGCTGTAGTATTGGATAATTGTTCATTAATATTGTAAGGAGGTTTTGGTTGAACATTAGACATATGATTCCCTTTATTGGGATTTTTCAAAATAAATGGAGCTGATCCATCATTCTGAGTTTGATCCTATTGAGAATTGTGAGCCTGTTGTCTGGTAACAACTCCGATGGTACCTACAATGTTATATTGAAGACGCTGAATTGGTCTCGGTCTAGCGTTTATGGCTTGTTCATTAGGAAGGAACTGATTAGAAGAGGGTCGAGTAGTAACTCTTCTAGGAAATGGTTCTTTCGAAACCATAGAATCTGTGATAGGTTGAATAGGATCTGATTCATCTTTCAGAACTATTCGATTGATTTGAGGTGATGTCTATTTCACTTTCAGTATCCGATTCTACATCACTAGGATCCGGTGTTTGAGTATTATATAGGGGTCTGGACGTAACCATGGATAAAGTTGTGTCAAATTTTTGTAAATCATGATTAGGTAAATGTCCGCTAATAGTTCCTACATATCGGGTAGGAGGAGGGACATTATGATGCTCAATTTGATTGGCCACCTCTTTACCATGTTTTGGTAAAGGATGTTGAAATATATCTAATGATTGATTAGCATTTTGATTCTGATTTTGGGGAATGTTCTTTTGAGTATTATTAGGAGGATTTTGTTTAGGTTGAAAGGCTTGCACCTCCATTTCATTATTATCAATCAAGTCTTGTATTTTATGTTTTAATATTTTGCAAGAGTTTGTAGCATGTCCAGGTCCTCTATGAAAATCACAATGTAAATCAGCTCTGTATCCGGGTATAGTTGGATCAGGTTCCCGGATAGTTGGTAATTGAATCAAACCTCTTTCGAGTAATTGGGGTAGAATAGTTGATAATGGTTGATTCAATCTAGTAAACTCTCGAGGTGGTTTATCGGGAGGTTTTAATATAAACTTCTCCGTTGTTTTCGTAGTATTAACATTAGCAATGTTTCTACTATCAGTGACTCCGTCACCTACAACTTGTTTGTTTTTATATTGATTTCTGGATGTTTTCTCATCATCTTTCCTTTTGAGCTGACCTCTTCTAATGAGAGCATCTTCCACCCTTCGAGCTAAGTCTATAGCTTGATCGAAGGTGGTTAAGGTAGCAATTGATAATTCATAGGATATTTGTTCTTGCAAATTATTAATAAAAATGTCCAACATTTCCCTATAAGGTAGCACAAAGTGCAGTTTTCCTATCAACTGCCTCCATCTAGCTAAGAAATCAGCAAAACATTCATCTTTGTCTTGTTTTAAGTTGTATAAATCTTTAATGGTCACGTGTCTCTCGATGTAGGCACTAAATTGATGGACAAAATATTCAGTTGTTTCTTCAAAATTCCTCAAAGAATGAGTGGGCAATTGATAGTACCACTCTAATGCCATTCCTCCTAAACTTTTTGGGAACATTTTTAGTAATAGCAAGTCATCATGTGATATATCATGACATGCTATCCTAAACATGCGAAGATGCTCTATGGGATCTTCAGTTCCTTTATATATAGGCGGGACGGGCATGGGAAAGTGCTTAGGGTATGGTTGTGCTACAACTATGGGATCCAAAGGCTGACTACACATCTCTCGATAATTATACGAGGGACGGTAGGGATCTATCCGGTCCATGCGGGAAGCTAACTGTTTCACCATGGCTTCCAGATTCTTGGTTTGCCCACCATATTGGTTCGGTAGGGTATTAATATGGGATTTGTGAGCATATGATGGAGGGACATGAAGATTAGATGCTATATTGCTATTGTGTAAATTGTTGGTAGGAAGGGTGTTATGAAGAAGTTTTGAAGTTGTATTATGTTGTATCCCAGATTGTTGAAAATTGGTGTTTGGCTTCATTTTAGGTTTTTGTCGATTTGAAGCATATTGATCAATAGTTTGGCGAAATAAAGCGGTAAATGAAGGTCTCTTTTGTGTGGGAATGATTTTAGGCTCAATAACAGGTTCCTTAGGGGGTTGGGTAACCTGTTGTTTTTGCATGTTCTGAATCATAGTGACCATATCTATATTGGATGGTCCAGCTTTATCACTTTCTTGATCGATAAAAGACAAAGGATTAGTGTGCACGTTAAACATATGTTCCATGGCTGCTTGAGTGTCACTAATTTGTCCTCTATCAATACGAACTGCCATATTAAGAGCACCAATGTTATTACTAAGAAATTTCTAGAAATGATCTATATTATCAAAAGCAACAGTTCCGTCTGGAGCCATTCTAGGGGATGAGGATCCTTCCTCTTTAACATTTTCTTCTTGTTCATCTACAACAAGCTCATCTTCTGGCTGTTCTAGAGTTCCTCCTTCCGGAATTGAATCCTCGGGAAGGACATTTGGGTTTTTTGTTTTGTTTCCTAGCCAATCTTCTTCTTCTTCTTCTTCAGTTTGTTTACCATTCCTAAGTCTAGGCATTGTGCTTAAGTTTAGATTTCAGCAAATATATATATACTTATATATATATATATATATGCAACAAGCTTAAGAGGTATATATTTTAATTATATACCTACTATAGTATTTAAAATAAAATGTTTTGGTTTTGTTATGTTTTTGGTTTTTCTTGTTTTTTTTGTTTTTTTTTTGTGTTTTTATAACAATATTATAAAGATAACAAACAACACACTAAATGCAAGAAATAATAATAATGAAAGCAATGATCTAGTTTTCTATAAACAATTTATAAATATCATTAACGGGCTCAAGTTCTTCAGGAGTCATGAAATGTTCTTCTTCAAATTGAAAATTTTCTTTCAAGAATTTGACAAAAAGTGCTATAGTGATATTATCTGTCTCAGACTCTAGTTGGTAGAAATAAAGTTCGTGGCAATACTCTCGATATAACACAGCTCTAGGAACTCTCCTCCACCTTTCCCTATCCATAAGAATGACCTCTTGGTCTTCTACACGACCTAGGAATTGGTGTATAACAGTTGCGTTCTCGAGGTATTCCTCGAAGGTGAACAATTATGAAGACACAAGAGCTCTCCTATAAGCTAACCACCTATGGCAAGCTCTCTGAAGTTCATGATAAAAAATGAGTTGATGAGGATCCAGGATTCTATCTAGGGCAAACCTCTTAATTTGCCTAAGTTCGGTTGATCTAGATGAAATAATACCCAATCTCCTATTAAGTTCGTCCCACAAAGGTGGAACTCTATATGTTTGAGATAGTCTAAGCAAAGAATTAAACTCTATGGCTATTATTTGATTTTCAACATTAATGGTGACAACTAGTCTTTTCTTAGGAGCTACCATCTAAACATGATATGCAACTTAGTCTAACGATTTTAAATGCATCTATGTTTTTTTTGTTTTCAAAAGGTTTTAGTTTCACGTCGGGTTCACCAAAATGTATCGCTCCAAATTTTTCGCACCCTTACCTTCAGGCTATAGGATCCATGCCCGGAAGGGGGATGTGAGAAGGATGGGACAATACCTCGGACTGAGAGGCCCTTTGAAGGTCCCGCCTCTCGGGGGAGGTGTATAAGGGTGAATTTTCGATGGATGGTGGGTTCACCAGGAAACTTTTGAATGGCAGTTTCCACGCCTAGGTTGGGAATGTGTTTGATGTGTTCATTTTTATGCTTGATCATCCAAGTCCTAGGTTTGGCCAAATGAATCTAAACTATTCTATTATGAAATGCAGGTTTAAATGAATACAAAAATAGAATTAAACAGAGAATACAGGAAATATACTAGATTAGAAAAAGCCATACCTGATCTGGATGTCTGATGGAGGTTCTAATTTTTGAAGCGATCCAGATCGCCTCTAATTTGACAGGATCATCTGAAATCAGACAGGATCATACGAGATCTGACGAATTCATCAGACGAATTCATCAGAGACCTGCAATCAGAGAAATAGACATAGAACACAGAAAATGCAGCAATACTAACAGAGGAAAATGGTGTAAAATGACAATATAGATACTAAAACGATAATTACGAATAGAAATTCAAGTAAATTATAGTATTCTAATGACAAATTATGATCTTATCATGCACTTAAGCTATATGGGTGAACTCCAAAATGTAGAATAGCAGAAAATAATAATAAACTGATCTAAATGCAGAATGAAATAGCAGACGAAAAGAGAAAAGTGCAAACTACGGGCACTAATTGCCCCCAATGTTGACTGCAGTCGAAATCGTCTGTAGAGTGCGAAATCGTCTCGAATTGGGGCGTGATCATCCGAGATTGTACAAGATCATCTGCGATGATCTGAGCTTGCTCCGGCTGAAGAATAACAGAGTTCCTGCAAGAAAACTCGAAAAGGGACAAAGGCAAACAGTAGTCTAAGACATTCTAATGCATGTAAAACTCGAAGTGCAGTAAAATTCAGCCGAGGGGAATGTCAAGGGGAGGGCCTAAGATTAAATAGGCATAGGAGGGAGGTTAGGAGGTTGGAGATCATCCCAATCTGGGAGATCTCCAATGGGGGAGGTCTCTAACGGCGTAGACATGCTTTTGCCCAAGTTAGAGACGCCGTTGAAACAGAAGCTAATTATGAAAAATTAGTTTTGGGACGAAATCGTCTGGACGTTCTGCTCCAGACGAATTCGTCCGATCTGAGGCGATATCGTCTGATCGGCGACGATATCGTCCAACGGTCACAACAAATCCTAAAAATGGCATGGAAAACAAGGAAAGCGGTTTAACAGGCGGTTCGGGGTTAAAATTTGAATTTGAATTATTACTAAGGTAATTTTAATTATTTGCTAAGGTTTTACTGTGCCAATTTTAGGGTGCTACAGAAATCCACCACCCTGAGTTGGGATTTTGGGTTGGTTTATTCTCTCAGCCTAGCAAGGTCTGCCCTCACGCCAAGGGCTTCTTCAGTCGCCCACCTGTCCTTCCAAAAGAGGATGAGGTTGCCATCACCCAAAATCCAGTGAGCTCCCAAGCTAATCAAATGACAGGTTTGGAGCATAGATTTCCAAAAAGTTGATGCTTCAAGAGGGATCTCAGCATCAAAAAAAGAGTTGGAGCCAAGATACTTCCTTTTGACCAGCTTAACCCACTCCACTGGGTCACTATTTAGGATCCTCCAAGCATGCTTCATGATCAAAGCTAAGTTCATAAGTCTTGATCTCCTCATCCCCAAGCTTCCTTGGTCTTTCTGCGAACAAACCTTGTCCCAGGAAACAAGAGGAATTCTAGATTTTTCTTCATTTCCAGACCACAAAAAGGTCCTCTGAATCTTCTCGATCTTGGAGTGAACAAAAACTGGAAGCATGAACACCGACATAAAGTAGGTTGGGATCCCTTGAAGACAAGCTTTGGTAAGGGTGGCTTTCCTGGCTTGCGATAGGAGTTTGCCCTTCCAAGTGCCAAGTTTCTTGTGAAGGCGTTCCAGGATCATGTTCCACATACCTCCATTGGCATGGCCATTGCAAGATAGTGGCAACCCTAGATAAGACGTAGGTAGGGAGTCAATGGTGCATTCTAAAATTCTAGCAATCCGGAGTTGCCTATGCAGGGGGGTGTTAATAAAATAAATTTTGCTCTTGATGTAATTAACCTTTTTCTTGGAATCTTGCTCGTAACGGGAAAGTATCCACTTGAGGGATTTGGCCTGGGCAATAGACACCCCATTGGAGATGAGGGTGTCATCCAAAAATTGCTGATGAGTGATAGGTTCAACTCTAGAATTCGATAGAATGCTAGAAATATTGTTCTGACGAAGAGCCTCTTTCAAAGACCAGCTCATAACCTCCGCCAAAAGGATGAAGAATATGGGAGACAAAGGGTTACCTTTTCTGAGGCCTCTGGTGCTTTGGAAATACCCGGCTAGGGACCCATTGATCAGGACAGAAAAAGAGGGAGTGGATATACAGCTGCATACAAGGTCAATCCAGTGGGGATGAAAGCCAAACTTGAGGAGGACAGCACACAAGAACCTTATATCAACCCAGTCGAAGGCTTTGTTCATGTCTAGCTTAAGAAAAAGAGCAGTATTCTTTGAGCGGTAACCAAAGTGAAGAGTTTCATAGACAGTGATGAAACCATAAAGAATGTTTTTTCCTTTAATAGTGCTTCCCTGACAAGGATCAACCAGGAGAGGTAGAATGGGTTTCAGTCTATTGGCTATAGACTTGGTGAGGATCTTGTAAAAAACATTGCAGAGGCTGATGGGCCGGTAATCAGAGAAACTCTTACAGGCTGGAGACTTAGAAATGAGAGCAAGAAAGGTGGAATTGAGTTTCGGGTGGATGGATCTGGAAGCTTGTATGTCCCGAATAGCTTCGCACACATCCGAACCCACAACATCCCACATGACTTGGAAAAAATGGGGGGGAAAACCATCGGGGCCAGGGGCCTTGTTTGGTTGCATGGAGAACAAAGCTTCTTTAATATCAGATGAGGAAAAATGTTCCAGAAGCTTGATGCTTACCTCGTGGGGGACTTTAGTCAGAAAGTTGGCAAGCAATGATTTCTGGACCTGAATGTTGCTGTCGGGAGGAGTGCCAAACAGGTCCTAAAAAAAATCAACCGCTTCACTCCTAATTTCATCTATTTCCCTGGTTACATGTCCATCCTTGCAAGACACTTCTCTGATCTTGTTGGCTCCTCTATGCCTCATGGTAGATGCGTGGAAAAACCTCGTGTTGGAGTCTCCATTCTTCAACCAAAGGTCTCTAGATTTTTGGCGCCAGAAGGTTTCCTCCCTTGCAAGAGTAGAATGGTAATCCACAAAAAGACTCCATTCTTCCTCCATAAGACCCTCGTTGTAACCTTCGAGCTCCATCCTCTCCTCCAAAAATTTTAGGTTGTCCAAGATGGACTTTTTGGACTAAAAAATGTTGCCAAAAACCTCTTTATTCCATATTTTCAGCCTCTCTTTGACCATTTTGAGTTTTAAAGCCACTCTCTTAGGGGCATTTCCTCCCACCTCCTGTTGCCACCATGTTGAAACCAATCCTTTGAAGTATTTGTGAGAAATCCACATGGATTCAAATCTGAAGGGGGTCTTAAAAATGGGCTCGTCATTCACCTCCAAAAAAATAGGGTTGTGGTCAGACCCAATCCTTGGTAGGGTTGAGAGAGTTGCACCACCAAGGATGGGAATAGCTTCTTGGGAAATAAAAAATCTATCAAGCTTGACTTGAATCAGGCTGCTCCCAATCCTTCTGTTGCTCCACATGAAGGATTCTCCTTTGAGTTCAATGTCAAGCAGGCTCTTAGTAGAGACAAAATCTCTAAAGTCCTCCAAGCTATGGCTTGAATGGTCAGACCCTCCTTTTTTTTGATGGGTGAAGGGGACAGTTGAAGTCACCCCCTAAGACCCAAGGAAAATTACTAAAATTCTCCCTCATCTGGGAAATAGCCTTCCACATTTCTGCTCTCTCCATGGCAGAATTCAAAGCATAAACATTGGATAGAATCTAGGAAAATTTGGTAGTTTTGGAATGGAACAGCACATTAATAATCCTATTGGAAATTGATAGCAAGTTGCCCTCAACACTCACTAGATCCAACAGAACCATGAGCCCTCCCGATGTTCCCACTGTAGGGCTATACATAAATTTTGCCTTGGCCCAAATGGCATTAGCAACTCTATCAGAGGAGATAGCATTGGTCTTGGTCTCTTGCAAAATTTGGATGGAAGGGTTAGTCCTCTTTTGAAGATCAGCCACTAACCTTCATTTGGCTGTTCCGTTCAGTCCTCTCACATTCCATGAGAGAAATTTCATCTAGACAGTTTGAGGTTCTTCTTGCCTCCCCTCCCTTGTTGGGGGGGAGGTTTTGGTACATGTGCTTCATCCGTATGAGTATTGGAATCATCCAGAACCAGTAGACGTTGGGTTCCATTAGCAACATCTATCATTGTCTCTTTGTCTCACCTGTATTTGTTAGGAGGACGACCCTGCTTCCTCTCACTACCAAAATATACACTCTATTTTTGGCTCCTTGTATTTTGAGGGCTAATGTGACCAGAATTTTCACCCCTCCTACCTAGGAGGTAGTCTTCTAGCAATGTTTGTGAATTGAAATTGGGGTGGCCCTAGTCTTGGAGCTTGGGTGAATCATATTGAGTGATATTTTGGGAGGGAGTCCAATCCTTCTCCTCCTGTGAATGGCTTTCCAGATGGGAGTCTACTCCTAGCTGGGTTTTTGCTCCAAACTGCACAGGGTCCATTTGGTGGGTGAAATTCTCAACAGGCTGAGAGAAATCACCGTGGTCCCTGGAGGGGCCTAGAGATTCATGGCCCATCGTATTTGGAATATTTGACTATTTCGCCTATCCTTCGCAATGTTCTAGGGGGTTACAGGTTTCACGCTTCTGCTTACCCAATTTTTGAAGAGGACAATTGGACTGGAGGTGCCCTTGATAACGACACTGGGGGTAGAAAGATGGTCTATTCTCATAGACAATATCTTGTTTATGAAGAATGATGCCTCCAGACCGGAGAGTGATGGAGGATGGGAGCTCCACCTCCAAATCTATCAACATGCAAAAACGGGCTTGGACAAACCTTGTTCGAGCTCGGGTGGGAGGGTTAGTGGTGACCAACTCCCCTATGGAGTGAGAAATACCTCTTATTAAATTTTCATACCAACCGAAGAGGGGAAGACTTGGGAGCCTAACCCATATTGGGGCAATGTTGATGTTTTGGGTATCAGGATTAAAGTCCATGCCCCACTTCCTAAGGAACAAACTTCTACAGCACAAAAACCATGGCCCGCCAGCCAGGATTTTATAGTAGTCTTTGTTGTTTAGTCTAATAGTGAAAAAACCTTGGGATAGGGCCACCAACTCCATATGTCCAAAGGTCCTCCATTTTATTACCGCCCACTTGCGAATGGTCTCCATGTCGGGACGACCACCAATGAACTTACCTATGAGGGTATACTTCTCATACTCCACGAAGCTTGAGAGTACTTCCACCGGGATGTCTAGCTCATCCCTAGCTAGGAACAACTCCTTGGTAAAAAAACTACTTAGGGTTTCTAAAGTCACTACCTAGGCATACGACTTCTATGGCCCACCCCCCCATTTGTCTGGTGGGTCCTTACCCCGACTAACACCATCGTCAATCCATTCTTCTTCATTTGGCAAGGACGCATCTGCATCACCAAAACTGGGGTGCCCTCTACCCACTCTACTGTGCCCATGGTTCAAAATTTTGTCACTCCTGTGCTCTCCCGCAGAGGACTTCCCGCCCATCGTCATCCCTTGAAGCTCTTTCACCCCGGTATGGGACTCTATTTAGTAAAGATAAAAGAAAATAGTTTATTAATAAATTAAAGTAGGAGATTGATTTATTGATTAGAGAAGGAAGATATTTATGAATTAAAGTAATAAGAATTTTTTAGACACCAAAACCTAGGCATCCACAAAATCACATTTTGCACCCCACATCAAATCTTGCATAGTAAAATTATATACCTAAATTTATACGTAGGTGTATAAAATTGATGCACCTTGTCGGAGCCATAACTTGTGAACCGTACACCTATTTGCCTTGAAATTTAACAGGTGCTTCCACATGCGTGTTATGCATCAGGATGATATTTTATCCTCTTGGCCCTCTAAAAATAATGTTTTTGATACCTAACTCCGATATCTAGTGCCCCAAAATTAGCTTTTAGAATAGGTTCCCAGGTTTTTTGGGTTTTTTTGGATGTCAGAAGTTTATTATATTTTGTTATACCTTAAGTTGAGACCTAATATTTTAAATTAAGGTTCATTATTGTAATAGGGATGTGTGCACCAAATTTGGGTGCAATCCGACTCATTTCTATTTTTAGCAATTTTTAGGAAAAAGATCTATTTTTAGCAGTTTTTAGAAAAAAAATATTTTTAGGGTTTCTTTGGTTTTTGGTTGCTATATGATGGATTGTAATATTTTGTAGAAGGGGTGTGAATTCAGGAATGATAAGAATATCAATTGGCAGTTTTATTCCATTATTGCATTTGTGTTATGTGATTGGAGTCCATTTTGTTGGTCTCTTGTAGCTAAGTTTACACCAAAAATCCTGCACATTATCCTATTTTCTAGATTTATTAAATCTAGAAAATTAGCCTAGGATACCTTGCCTACCCACTAGATATGTGTCCTAGCCACCTCACCAACATCCATTGCCACATATCACAAACCCTTGTCCCCTTTGTCCCTTCAAATGGGACAGCCCTTACACCTCACTCCACTTGTAGCCACATCACCCCAGTTAGGTGAGACACTCTAGGTGAATCACTCTAACTGCCCCCTCCATTTGGTAGCCCTAGATTGCCACTTGGTAATCTTGGATTACCACTTGGCAATCCTATATTGCCACCTCCCATTTCCCTCAAAAACCCTAAGGGGTCTATAAAGGCACCTTCGCCTCATAAAACAAAATAGATTGAGTACACATACTGTCTGCTCACCAAAATTGTACTAGGTGTTCACATGCATCTCAAGGAAACTGATATTTGAATCCCAAAGCCATATCTTGGAGCATTCTACCACTCAATTGAAACTGCTTGTCCATAGTTACATAGTCAAAACTACCCTTGCACAGTTTCCCCACTTCCTGTGCATGGTTTACCAGTCCACACCAAGCATCCACAGTTTCTCAAAGCTATAAAAACATGACACACATGATTAGTAAGTTTTATTTTAGCAAGGCATCTGGTTTTATTTTCTCTATTTTTTATAATATTATGTTTGAGGGTTTTGTCTACATGGTTTTCACTCTTGTATACAGGTGCTACTAAACCCCCATTTGCCTTCTTATTATGTGTGCAAGAAATAGGTATCTTGGAGAGTTGCTAAAGCTAGAGTGGTCCCCACATTGGATAGTAGAAGCCCACTCACCCCTTTGAAGTTGTAGTTGAAGAACAGAGAACATAGAGTTTGTTGAAGACTTGGAAGATCCCCCCTTTCCAATCATTAAAGCATTGTATTCATAAGAGAGATAAAAAGCATTGTAACATTGCCCCCAACACATTTGGGGTAATTCAAAATTCATTGTAAAATTATATCAAATATCAATACAAAGAGCATTTTTGGTAATCTTCTCTCTTTTCTATGTTTATATTTATTTGTGTTCAGTTATTTTGCTACAACTTTAATTTAATAAATAAAGGAAGAATGGTTATTTCATAGATTGAAGGTATGGGAATTTGATTTATGAAATAACTAAATATGGTTTGTTTGATAAATTAAGTAATGTGACTTATTTTATGGAAATAAAGAAATCTAGTTTTTTTGATGATTAAAGGTATGGGACTTTATTTTTAAAATAAAAGTTGAAATGATTGATTAAGTAGAACATGTGATCTAGTTGTTTATGTTGGATACTTTCATTTGGTAATGAGAGGAGGAAACAAAAATAGAGATTTTTATTTACATCAACTATGCATTAGATGGTTAGATACTTTAATTTAGTTTGTATAGTTGCAATTTGACAAAGTAAGTGATAGATGCATTTAGAGACATGTCTATCCTGAACCATGACTGCCCTAATCCCCTACTATCCTTAAAATATTGATGGAAAGCACAGGAGGAACAAGGAGGTAGTTGGAACCAATGTATCAATTTGATTCTACTTAGAATGATCTACTTATGCAAATAGATAATTTATGGGGATATTTCACTAACAAAATTGATGTAATATATTATTCTTTATTTTTTGGAATATGTACTTTTGAATTACTGCTATGAATTATTTATGTTTTACATTTAAATTCCTTTCCATAAATGTATACCTTATTTTAATGTGGCTTCCTTCTAGTATATTTTGTATGCTTTATGAATTATGCTTTTGTTAGATTTAGTATCTATTCTTGTTTTCTTTCTAAAACAACCGAAACTTAAGTATGGAATTCTAGGGTGAACTTATAGGTGACCTACAAAAATTTAGACCCCCTTATGATGAACATAGGTGACCTAAGGGATTAAGACCCCTTAGGGAGAACGATAACTAGGTTTTGGAAAGACTACATCTAAGTTAAGATAACTTGTCGTGTAGATGAGATGGATAACTTAACTTATAGTACGCGTAGCATACCTACATAGACTAACATGTGCATGGTATGGAGATGTACGTATACCTTAAATGGACTGAAGGTAGAAAGTTTAGCTCATCAAGAATGATGAGAGAGATAAATGTATTTGTGGCAATACATAATATGCCTACACATATGGACTTGTGTGAGGGTATTTGGTGAGGTCTAGCTCTTCAAAAAACTTAAGGGATTTAAACAATAGGTCAATTAAAGGTCAGATAGGGATTTATGAATCCCTCTCAAAAAAAATTATTTTCTCTTCTTTGTGTTTTTCTTGTAGTTCTATTTTAGGATCATTACATTTGATATCATAGCTCTAGGTATGATGGTATAGAGCTTCTTGTGTGCTAAATGGATTTGGATGTCTCCAATGAAGGATTGCTTAGAGATAAGCTAAAGCTGGGATGACCTAGAATATTCTACTTGCTAGAATCTAATGGGAATTAATCCAAGGGTGAATTAATGTTACAATACCTTAGTATGAGCTTTGGTATTAATGTTACATCATAACCTTAAAATAACATCCTAATTAGATCATTGATGCTTTTAGAAATATAACTCTATATTGTGGTTTGAAATAGTGATACAATTTGAATGAAGCTATAACCTAATATTTGTATTGGTTGTAACAAGGTTAAAATGCCACCTAAGGCCATAAAATATAGGCCTATACCTTGAACTAGATGACATAAATAAAATAATGTCGAAGAAGGGATATAGGGTGAGAATCTAGTCAATTCTAGAAGTGAGGTAGAAGATCTCACTACTACGGTTATTGCCATGCAAGATCAAATGAGAAAAATATTGGAAACTATTGCAAATCAAAACTCGTAAGCTAAATACTTAGAGGTTAGCTAATATGAGGAGCCAACTATAGAGTAGTTGCAAGATAGAGCCCCTCTAGAAAAGGAAATGGCTAGGGATCTAAAAAATATTTGTATCTCCAAGTTTTATGGAGAAGGTGAAGGGGATGCAACTGAAGCTTGGTTGAGAGAATTAGAAGTTTATTTTATAGTAAAAGGTTATTCCCTAGGAACCTGAATAGTTTGTGCCATGATCAACTTAGAAGGGGCTACTTTATATTTGTGGGAACTTATTATAATAAGAATAAGGTTGAACCTATTGATTTTAAATGGAAATATTTTGTTGAAATATTCAAAAAATGTTTCTCATAGAAAACTTTTATACCTTAAAGTTTGAATAATTTTCTAGCCTTCAACAAGGAATTAAAATAATGGAGATGTACTATAAGAAGTTGGTTTGGTTACTTAAGTATGTGTTTGCTTATGATGAGAAGATTAAGGTTCACATGTTTATTCATTGGTTAGAATATAGAGTGAAGCATGATGTAAATATATGTGAGCCTAAATCATTGTAAAATACATATGACTTGGCAAAGAAAGTAGAGTCCCACCTGCAATTCAATTATGTTGTCCTGTCTGAGCAATATTGGCAAGCACTAAGGAAGAGAAATAGTTAAGAATTATTGAAATGGGAAGAGGAAGAGGATTGAGAGACCAATAACCCTCAAAAATTTGAGAAGATAAATAATGGGAAATGAGGAAATTTCAAGAAAAACTTCCAAAATAAAACCAACAATAATTCTAACAATGCAAAGCCTAACCCTAAAAAACCATAAAATTAAGTTGTAGTAAATAAAATGGAGGATAAAAAAATAGAGAAGAAGCAAGGACCCAAGGATTGGTATTACCATTGCAAGGGCCCACAGTATGCTAAGCAGTATTTGTATCAACCAAGGTAGATTTCATCCAACACTAAAGGAAAGGAACATAAGCATCGAATCTATGCCACAACCAGGAAATAAAAGCTAGATGGGAAAGCTACCCCATTGCTTATAAAAGGTAAGATTTTTAATAAGCAAGTAAAAATTTTAATTGATAGTGGGGCCATAGATAGCTTTATTTCTTCTAGTTTAGCAAGGGATATGCTAGAAAGACTAGGATATTTAGCCCATGGTTGGAAGGTCGAGTATGGTTCTAGGTAAACCTACTTAGTAAACCAATGTTTCCCAATAGCAGAGATTACCTTAGCTAGTGGTACCATCGAAGGTTGTTTATATGTAGCTCTACTTCATGCATTTGATGTGATCCTAGGGATAGATTGGTTGCAAGCCCATAAAGCCTTTATCAATTTCCAAGATAGATGGATCAAGTATTTGAATAAAGGAAAGGAAAGACTAAGAATTCAAAGAAACAAGGGGTATTAAAACCCTAGATTTTGTCATTTATGTAATTGAAGAAATCCATCAAGAAGGTAGGGATAGTGTATGTTGTAAAACTCAATGAAGTAGGAGATGATCAGAAGAGAGAGGTTCCAAGGAAGCACCCAATTTTCTAGGAGATGGGTTCCTAGAGTATTTACCTAGACTACTTCCTATATGAGAATTTGATTTCATAATTTATATTATGCTAGGAGCAATAACGTATCCATAGATCTCCATATAAGATAAATCCTATCAAGATGTAGGAGCTAAAGGTTCAACTACAAGGGCTATTAGAAAAGAGATTGATAAAACCAAGTGTGTCAACTTGAGGTGCACCTATCTTATTTTTGAAAAAGAAATATGGTTCCTTAATAATATTTATTGATTACATAATGCTTAATAAGGCTATAATCAATAATCGGTATCCCCTACCTGTAGGCACAAAATGACCACATCCTCAAAAAAATTTAAAAAATTATTCTAAGGCATGGAAATATCTATTCCAATGATGACATAGAGTATTTTGGAGTGGATACATGCAAGAGGAATTTGATTTTGCTCAACAATTAGTCTTTTTTGAGTAAATTTTCTATTCCACTAAAGGCTTAGTGTATTTGGCGGTGAATTCCAAGTGAGGTTCGATTTCACAAAATTCTTGAGTAAAGATGATGTCAGCATCATAAAAAGAGTAAAATGGTGATTTTTTTATGCATTTCAGTGACTAAGTACTAGGAAGCCTAATTATGCTAAGCTCCAAGAGTATTCTAGAGTATAATGGCATCAAAAGGTCAAAAGCATTGTAAAAGCTATGGAATGGAGACAAAGGTTAATTAGACTACTTCTAGTGTAGATTGGAAATTTCGTAGTCCAATTGAGTCAAGCTTGATGTCAACATATTTTTTGTGTGGATTGCAATTTACTTTATACTATAGAAGGGAGAAATAAGAAGGCTAAGTAGCGGATTGACGATGGATTCGATTCCGCTCACAACCTCGTGTATTTCACGTCGAAACTAGATTCTATTAGCCAAAGCCATTGAATATGATATCAACATTTATAAAGTGTGGAATGGTGTTTTTTTTCTCCCCACTGCTTTGTAGAACATTTTTTATATTTAATCACCATCGTTCACCAAAAGCATCGATGGTTGATATTTTGCTAACATTGTTATAACATTTAAAAGTGAATTCTTATTGGATAGAAGAATAGTCAGTTTGAGGTGGGAAGGCGAAGCGTCCAAGGGTTTTCAAGAACCAATAACCATAAGTAGTTATAGATCTATGACGAAGCAAAGTTTTAAAGAATTATTAAAGGATCAGATGTAGTTTCCAATGATCTGAACTCTAACTACCATTACTGGACCAGCATGTCATAGAGCCAAGCTGCCATGGTGGATTACTTCCAATAAATTTTTTGGACTTCACCAAGCAATAAGATAATGCCAACAAAGTTATATATTATGTTGTCAAAATTTAATCTTTGTAATATCTCTTTCAAATTCTTTCATTTTTGTAAACTATAAATAGAGGTTGAACCCTCATTTTTAAGGGTCGGCTCTAGTGCATTTTTTTGCCCTACTATAAATATACATTTTGCAAACTAATAGAAGGAGCATTACTCTGATTTTTGACTCAAGACGTGTTATCTTTACTATTTTTTGTGCTAGAGGTTTGATGCTGTGAATTGCATTTCTGTTAATGCTGTAACAATTAGTTCATTCTAGTTTATTTGATTATTAGTTGTGAAAGTAGTTGAAATCTGTTCATAGTTTTTTTTTTTTTAGCATGGTGGAATTGATAGCCACCATGAATTTGAGCAAGCTGTCCATATTTTATGGCCGCCACAGTATTCTATGTTGTCCACCCCGAAAGCCACCACACATATATTTGCATAGTCTTCCCCTATAACTGCCATGCCATAATCATTTTAAACCTTTTATGCTAATGAAATCACTAGGAAAGGGATAAGTGTTTAGTCCGACGAGGCCCAAGATTTGAACCTTGGAACTCCGACCCCCTTATGAGGTTTGGATGAACCAATTGGTCTACACCTCGGACCTAAAATCTATTCATAGTTATATTTGTGTTGGTAGGGAGTTTATTTCTACTAAATATTATTATTGGTCTATTCTGCTAAATTGGATTATCAATACATTTGAAATTGGAATTACTTCTTGTAATATATCTCTATTTATGCTTTGATGTATGAAGATTTCATTGTATTAGGTGCTACTAGTCTTGAGTGATGGGACACTAGAAATAGTTTATTTGAAGGTTTATGTCATAGATGCCTATGCTTTTAGCCTATCTGTTCACTGTTAATGCATATTATTCTAACCCTAAATATTTTTATAACTATATACTCCAAACCCTTATTGATATTTAATTGTGTCAACACCTTATTAAGTTGATAAGGAACAAACCTATTCTGGAGGTTGGATTGAAATTATCTTTGGTCCATCCAAATTTGAGTGCTGAGCTATGATTATCGGGTGCAAGCCTGTATAAAAAATTGGAAGATAGACAGTTGTAATGTCAAGTAAAACTTGATGTCAATTTAGTACCCAATAGTTTTTGGCATACCCGATGGGACCAGTTTACAAGAAATACTAAAACCCATCATATGATTTATTGTTTTATCTCTACCCAAAGGAATCAATATTTGGTGAATTGTCTTGACCTTGCTAAGAGGATATTAGAAAATTCACTTGGTGAATCCCTGGTTTGTTAACCCATAAAAAAGTGTTATCCTTGTAGACCATAGTTTTTCATGTATACCAGGTCATTCAAGAGGAATAACCCTAACTCATTTTTCTATTGTGAGTTGCCTTATATAGGGTCTATTGTTATAAGAAATTTAAACCAAGATTTTCATTCAGAAGAAAATACTCCTAAGGAAAATCATATAGTTAATCTTGCAGTTAACCCAACAACACCTCCAATAGAAGTTACACCTGGAAACATGGCATAAAATGCAATCCCAAATCAACCCTTGTAGAAGTACCCCAAATGGAACACAATTTTCCCCCTTAGACTAGCCCACATGCATGAAATTCCTTAAGTTGTGTCTAAGGCTATTCCCACTTATGATGGATCTGGTAAAACTGCCTATGAGCACTGCCAAGATATTCTAAATCTAGTAGTAATTCACAGTATAAAGAATGAAGATGTTATTGTAAATATTCTAGCCCTAACTTTTAGAGGAAATATTTTGCATTGGTTTAGGACTCCTAAAGACAATACCATTACCTCATGGGCAGCATTGGATTATCCCTTTGTGGAGGAATTTAATAAATCTATAGATCCTTTTTTCCTTCTCAATCAACTCACATCTATGCAGAAAAATCATCAAGAAACTATATTAGATTTCAATTTGAGGTTCAGCAAGACCTGGAAGAGAATTCCTCCTATAGCTAGAAAAACTACAATTCTTGATTACATATATTATATCAGAGCTCTTGTATCAGAATTAGGCCTACAAACCCAAAAATATAGTATGGAAAATTTTCCATAGGTCTATAGTGTAGTTGTTCATGTGGAAAATATCCTTATTAATGTGGGGAGATTACCCCCAAAAGTTGTGTTGCCCTACAATTTGGAAACCACTAATATCCAAAGTCAAACTTCTTCTTCAGCTTATATGGACCCTCCTCCTTTTCCATACCCATTCCCATATATGACTTCCATTCCTCAGCCAAGAGCACCATCTGCTACAACTCCTTTCCCTCCACTTCCTTCTCAAATTTCTCAAGATTTTTCTATCATCCTTGATATCCAAAACACCTTGAAAACTCTTATCAATTAGATGAATTCAATGGATAAAATATATATGGAGATATCAACCAAGAATATTACCTTATGTGAATAAATATCAAATACCTAGCCCTAACAATAGTACTAGGGTCAGAGTGAATGCCACATATGAAGAGCTTGAAAGTTCTTTAGAAAAAATTCTGGTGAATACATGGTGTTTAGTGTGCAATCACCCTCATGACTCACAATCTTGTGTTATGTACCAACACCATGTACAAAAGGCTATGGAGAAAGTAAAAAGAAATTATAAAGGGAGAGTAAGTATGCTCTAGCAACTAGAGTAGATCATGGTTGGAAATATCTTGATGAGGATGGATCCATTGTTGTTATGACAAGGTCAGGCAAGAAAACCCTGCATGTTTATCCACAAAATATGGGTCAATTCTAGGTTCCCTCTTAGAAGAAGAAGGATCCACCTCCCCAAAGGAATGATACTTTACTTATTCCCTAGGCCAAAGAAAAAGAAAATAGTCTTCCTAAGATATTTGAGAATGAAATTAAGGGAGTCAGAATGAGGTCTAAGAATGAAGCCCAAGATAGGCTTAGATTCCCTTCCATTACTAAAAGGTAAAGAATTTAGGCCACTCAATAGTATAAGAGAAAATATGGTGAGCCAAAAAGAATGCCTGAAAGACCCACCTTGGCTAAATATAAATACAACATTATGGAAGAAATGAAGAATATACCATCCAAAGCTAGTCTATACGATACCCTCTTCATTCTTGGTCAAATAGACCTACTAAAATCTTCCTTGAACAATTATCCACAAGAAAAGCAGGCCACTACAATCCTTAACATACCCTTTAAAAATAAATAAATGTCCCCTACTATTTTAAAGAATAAACATCCTCCTTTTTACATTTCTTTAAGGATGGAAGGTTGGGTTGTCTAAAATTGTATGATTGACTCAGGGGCATCTACTATAGTTATGCCCAAAGCATTTTATGGAATACACTAGATCTTACTATGGAGTTCTACAATTAGATGAGACACCTATGAAGATAGTGGGAGTAATAAAAGACATTTTGATGAGGCTACATAGAGCACTTGAGGTAACTATAGTTCAAGAAATAGTGGTGGTGGATCTAGAGCCTTATTTTGGCTTATTCCTTTCAAAAGAGTAACTATAAAGTTGGGTGGATGCATGTATATGGACTATTCCAGCATGGATATCTCTTTCAAAGGAAATAGGATAAGAATAACACCTGAGAAGTCTATGTCTTACCACATTCAAAAAATTAAAGATGACGTGCAATCTCACTCCTCTAGACTAATTTGAATTTATGGATAATTTTGAAGAGTTGGAGATTGAATATGAACTACATTTCAAGGAGGATTATAGCCAATTTGGGATAGGTATGGGCACATACAGTATTTATACAAAATCAAATAAGAGAATACCTACTATATCTAATAAGTATATGAGAGAAATAGAAACATGGACCATGCACTTTTATGGTGCCAGATGTAGAAATGGTGTTGGTGCTAGTGTGGTATTACAGACCTAATAAGAAGGGACAAAAAATTTTGCGTATAGGCTAACATGGCCATGCACTAATAATGCTGGAAAATATGAGGCTCTATACCTTGGACTAATGCATGCTAAAAGCATGGGAATTAAAATCTTAAACATATATAGTAACTATGAATTGATAGTAAATCAGGTAAGAGAAAGGTGCAGTAGTAAGCACCATTACCTAAAAGCATATAGAAATAGGGTATGGGATTTTATGGAATCCTTTCATGCCCTAAACATAAATTTTGTTCCCAGAGGAAATAATATCTTGGCATATTCCTTAGCAATAAGGGGAGCTAACATCAACCATTCTATAGACATAGGAGTTAAGAAATACAAAGGGATCACAATGATTTTTAGGCTTGCGGTACCATATAAGCAATTTTTTTGGTATATCTTTGAAAGTGATGAAAAAATAATTGATTTTTTGATAAGAGAAGCCTATCTATCCACTTTTCAAGAGGAAAATCTAGAAGAGATTGATCAATGGGATTTTATTCAACTTAATAACAATCACATACCTAGAGGTTTGGTTACTCTAGAAATCCTGTTTAACAATTAATATAGGAAAAATATTAGATCTATGGAAGTCAATGAGAAAATCTATAAAGAAGTTGAAATAGAAAAAGAAAAGAAGCTCAAGGTTAGAATATGGTGTTCTCCAAAGGAAGAAGAGTATATCAAATTTTTATGCCAGAAGTACCAAGACATTGTAGCTTGGTCATATGAGGGCCTCAAAGTATATGGCAAGAAGGTTATCCAACATACCATTGAGCTAGAGCCTAATGTAAAACAATTTAGGAAGAAAAAAAGGGCTGTAAATCATAGGATAGAAGCCATAATGAGAGAACTTTTGAATTTTCTAAAGGCTAAGATCATTTATCCAATAAAATATTCAACCTGGGTAGCCAACTTAGTACATATCAGGAAGAAGAATGGTGACATTCACCTATGTGTAGATTTTAGAAATCTCAATCAAGTGTCACTTAAGGACCACTATCCCTCCCACAGATTGATAAAATCTTGCAGATTATGGTAGGGGTAGAAATGTTCTCATTGCTAGATGGTTTCTCTGGATATAACAAAATTTGGGTGAAGAATGAAGACCAGTTTAAGACAACATTCACCACAAAATGGAGAACCTTTGCATACCAAAGAATGCCTTTTGGGCTATCTAATGCAGGTGCCACATTCTAGAGAGCAATAGACTATCCTTTTGGAAATTTTATTAACAAGTAGTCATTCTAATTTATTTAGATGATATGACTATGTTTTCCCATGATAAGCAAGACCACTT
Source organism: Wollemia nobilis (assembly GCA_028583015.1). Lineage (NCBI taxonomy): Eukaryota > Viridiplantae > Streptophyta > Pinopsida > Araucariales > Araucariaceae > Wollemia > Wollemia nobilis. Next base: position 2,144,049 of record JAQPPZ010005611.1, read on the forward strand.
GGCACACCTAAAACAAGTTTTCTAGAAGTGCAGAGAATTTGGCATCTCCTTCAATCCTAAAAATTCATTTTTTTCAGCCCATGAGGGAATTTTTTTGGGGCATGTTGTCTCAAAGTAATGTATAGCCATTGATTCAGATAGAATCAAATCCATTCTTTCTCTTCCACTATCTATGAATAAGAAAGACTTGTAGTCTTCCTTTGGTCAGATAAACTTTGTCAGGAAATTCATCTCTACTTTTCTTAGAATATGAGGCCTATATCTGAACTATTGAAGAAATATGCAGACTTCAAATGGATAGAAGTAAGAAATCAAACCTTTGAAATCATCAAGCAGTCCATTTCTACAACATAGCCTCTGATTCCTACACAAATGGTCTATTTTCTCTTGATACATTATCAAATATAGTTCTTTTAATAAGAACATTAGAAATAAAATAACTTTGGCATAAAATGCTAGGACATATAAGTGCATCCTCCTTGAATTAAATGAGTAGATATCAAATGGTGGAAGGATTACTCAAATTAACATGGTAATATACAATTTTTATAGAGTGCCTTATAAGAAAACAATATTGAATACCTTTTGAGTTGAGTTTATATAGATCTCAAGAGCCACTAGAATTAGTATACACAAATTTATGTGGACCAATGAACACTACTAGTCTTGGAGAACATAGATATTTTTAGTTATTTATTGATGAATATTAAATAAAAATATTGGTATACTTATTAAATCTTAAATTTGAAGCTTTTAGTTACTTTAAAAAATTTAAGCAACTAGTGGAAATAGAAACGAGAAGATCACTCAAGGATATTTGCTTAGATATAGGTGGATAATTTCTATCAAAGGAATTTGAATTATTTCTAAGACTAAATGGTATAAAATGACAACTCACTATATCTTATTATCCTGAAAAAAATGGTATAGCAAAAATAAGGAATCATTCCATTATGGAAATGGTATGTTGCATACTAAAAGAAGCACACCTTGATTGACATTATCGGATAAAAGATATTAAATTTGTACTACAAATACAAAATAGATCACCCATAAGAATACTAAAAAATATTACTCCTAAAGAAGTCTCATCATGATGAAAACCTTTAGGAGAACATCTAAGAAATTTTGGAAGTAAGGCATATGTGCACATCCCAAAATGAAAAAGAACAAAATTAGATGAAAAACCATTTGTGGGATATTTCTTGGCTTTGACGATGATTCAATAGAATATAGAATAATTGATACAATCATAAAGAAAATTTATGTGACTAGAGATGTAGTTTTTGATGAACAAAATAAAACTATTGTTGAAAATCCAAAGGTAATGCAAGTCATATTCTTAATATTTTATCAAATAAAGACAACTATTCAAATGAAGAATTAGAATAAGAAATATTTGATGGACTAGTTGAAAACTTAGTACATATAATGTTACCACAAAGAAAAGAGGTAAAATAGTATATAAATGCACTTAAGGATTCAAAGCTAGAACAAATGCCAAATATTACTACTCTAAGACCTCAAACTCATAATATAACAAGAATTAATATGGGATTAATGAGTTTAGTAATAGAACCTACAAATCCACAAGCATCCATAAAATAAATACAATGGAAAATGACCATGGAATTAGAATATGCAACATTGATCAAGAATAAAACATGGTATTTAGTTGATCTACCAAAAGAAAATAAAGCAGATGGTTCTCTTGAAAAATACAAGGAACAATTAGTTGAAAATGGCTATACTCATACATAAGGAATTGACTATAAAAAAACATTTGCACCTACAACAAGAATGACTATTGTTCATATAATTTGTGCATTAGCAACACAACTTGGGTGGAAACTACATTATATGGATGTTGAAAGCCGAATACAGAGTGACGACATGCCATATTATGATGCAAACGAAATTGATATAAAAATGCTAAGTCCTATGAATGTGATAAAAGCAATGCATGAAGGAAAGACGCGGGATGTTAGCAAATAAAGAAAATCGGGGCATCTTTTATTAATGTTGTTTTTAAATCTTGTTACAATACGTCCCCCTTCCAGGGCTCAGAACGTTTGATACAGTTCATTACATCAACGGATGATACGCTTCCAATGTCATCCGCATGCCCACATTTGAAATGGGCGGGCCAAAGGTTGCCACTGCTTGTGTCCATGTGTTCATCGTTCCTTGTTGCCCCTCCAGTGTTCCTGGTAGTGAGATCCTGCACATAGAAAAAATAGAAAACAGTTAATAGCATATGCGGATAGAGGGAAGACATGCAATCCCGAGGGCCTCCGACTAGTGAATACATAAAATAGCAAAACAATGGTCAAAACATGTCATAATGAATTCAAAATTTGACAAAAGCATAGAAACATCATCAGAGACACATTGCAAAAAGAACAGTTAAGAAATCATGCATGGATTTCTAATCACTCCGGGGTGGGACGATTAGGACTATCACAAAACATGCAAAAGCGACCTTGCAAATTTCCTATCTAGAGGCCTCCAAAATTCCTAAAAACTTGGGGTTAGACAAAAAGAGGCATTTTGGGATGACCCAGAAGGTCGGATTTGGCATATTCTACCTAGATTGTCCCGTATATGAAGGCACTCCCTGTATGTTAGTAAACACGTAAAATGATAAAAATAAGGTCAAAACAGGTCAGAATGCAATGAAACTTGAACAATAGTATAAGTAAACCAAATAGAACATAATGCAAAAATAACAGTGAAGAAAGCATTCACGGATTTCTAATCACTCTGGGGTGGGATGATTAGGACCATAGTAGTTTGGGGGGCGCCCAGGGGCAGGATGCCCACCATTTGGGGTCTAGTTTTGACACCAATGCACTTGGGATGGGTCCAAAACCTCATAGGGGGTTGTGTCAATGAATTTGGTGTGGGATTATGGGCGATTTCTTAGGTTTTGGGTTAGGATTGTATTCTTAGTGTTCACTTGATAACCTCTCTTCCAAAAGAGAAATTAGGGATGTAAGAAGCACAAAGGGGAATGTGGGTATAATTTGGCAGCACTCCGTTGCTCCAAATGCACCCACTCTCCTTTCTTTTTGGGGTGAGAAGGCTCACCATTTTATAGACCTAAGGGTCTCCTTTGAATGCACATGCGAGGGTGCCACTTGGCTTGTCATGCATTTTTTTGGGGAGAGAAGATTCCTCCTTGATTTAGGGCCTCCTTGCATGAGGCCTGCTTGACTGAAGTCCCTCTCTCAGATTTGAAACTATTCCTTGCAATTGCATGCAATGAAGGTGAAGTTAAGTGGCGGATCTATCAAGGCTTGACTTTTTTCCAGTCAAACCTACTAATCAGCCCACCCTGGGATGATTGTTGCTAATCATCCTGGGGTGGGACAAATAGGATTCGAATCGTCCCAAGGTGGGACAAATAGGGAGCAAAGTGCTTAAAAGGTACCAAATTGACCTCTAACCTTCCAAAACTGATTTGGGAGTGGTTAGGACCATTGTTTAACATCTAGAGGCTGCCCTAGGGGGTATGTATGCCAACTCGATCAGTGCTTGTAGCCACATAATCGGGTTGGTGCTATTTTTGTGTCTACAAATGCCCCTTTTTGGGATGCGTTGTGTGTGGCGCAGTGCTGAGCAAAAATAGATGACCAAAGCACTTAATGATTAGGGTTTCTTAGTAACCTAACCAAATTTTGATGCCCCAAGTATGGAAATGGTATGCATTCTTGAATCCTTGCTTCTGACGAGCTAAGGAGCTTAACTCAAGTGTAACCTTTTTTGGTGAGGTGTACTTGATCTTGGACATTGTTCAATCATGAATAGACAAAGGGCGCAAACTTTTGTCTGAGGAACCTTGTCTTCATGCTTCTAGAATACCAAGTGTTTGTTCTACTTGATTGTTGCTTGTTTTATTCCCCAAGCAAGAGCATGATTGTCTTTGTCAATGATTCTTTGAATGCATGCCATTTCCTTGATTGGGTGTGTATTTGTTGATTTGGTGACTAACTATGACTACCCCCTCAAGTGATGAATCGATGAGGGAATGACCAAAAATGAGAAAAGCAATGAGTCACTTGACCCAAGATGACATTTGTAAGGGTGCCTTTAGTTGTTTTTTGTTGAATGCTCACTGTAGTTTACCAACAATCGGACCTATTTTTGGTGGGTTTTGACCCTTTTTTTTGATGCCTATTGGGGTAGAAATTATTGAAAATCCTCCTTCTTGTGGAGTGGTCCGGCTATACTAGCCTTATTAGGGAGTAGGATAGAGATTATTCATGACCCCGACGTCGGTTTTGCATGCCAAGAATGTCAGGTGCAAAGGCACCTTTATCCGGAAGATTTATTGCTATTTTTGGTGCATTTTTTGGATGCAATTTTTGTTGCTTTATTTTTTGCTCTATAATCATCCTAGGGTGGGACGAATAGCAATTTGGTAATCATCCCAAGGTGGGACGAGCACTAAATATAATGCATATCCCATGGTGGAACGATTACAGGACTAACAGCCTATAAAAAGACCAAATCTAGGTTTTGGGCTCATTTGCAACATTTTTTTCTTGGTGTTTTGGAGTTGTGGGGAGGAGTGCGAGTTTGTGTAGCGAAGCGCTGTCAAAATTTCATGGACATCATGAGTGCAAGAACCGGATCTTTGAGTGGAGGAGCCGAAGCAAGACCGGTATGATGTTCCTTCCTTCTGCATGTTATTATTTTTTTTGTTTATATGAATTTTTAAAAATGCACATATAAAATGCTTGTGAGCGTTATTTTTTTTGTTGTTTTTGTCTTATTAAGGTTGTAACCCGAATATAGATTTTGTGTTTTATTTGATTTTTTTGTTCACACTTAAGGTTAAAAAACCCTAGTATGAGTTTTATGTTTTATTTGATTTTTTTTTTTGTTCACACTTAAGGTTAAAAACCCTAATAGGATGTTTTGTTGTATTTTGTTTTTTTGTTCACAGTTTAGGGTTGAAAACCCTAGTGTGCATTTTTTTATTTTATTTTGTTTTGTATTTTTTTTTTTGTACAGTTTATTTGAATGATCTGTACTTTTGCTATACAATTTTTTTTTTGTACTTTTGTTTTCCTATACTTTGTTTTTTGTACAGTTTATTTGAATATTTTTGTTTAAATTAAGGTTGAAACCCTAATTTATTTTTTTGTGTTTTATTGTGTTTTTGATTGTACAGTTTATTTGATTGATTTGTACTTTTGCTATATAGTTTTTTTGTACTTTTGTTTTCCTGTACTTTGTTTTTTGTACAGTTTATTTGAATGTTTTTGTTTAAATTAAGGTTGAAACCCTAATTTGTTTTTTTTTGTTTTATTATGTTTTTGATTGTACAGTTTATTTGATTGATTTGTACTTTTGCTATACATTTTTTTTTTGTACTTTTGTTTTCTTGTACTTTGTTTTTTGTATAGTTTATTTGAATGTTTTTGTTTAAATTAAGGTTGAAACCCTAATTTTTTTTTTTTTTTTATTGTGTTTGTGTTTTGCAGGTTGTGAGGAGTCGGCACCGCCAGCCGAATGTGTTCTCTGATGCTCGGGATGCGCTGACAGTTGTAGATTGGGAGTGGCTTGATGCCCTTGGGCTCAAGCAGGTGACGCATTTGGAGCCTGTGGTGGGGGATTGGGCATATTTGATTGCCCTGATCAATTTTTGGGATCCCCGCACCAACACCTTTCATCTCCCAATAGGGGAGATGACTGTTACTTTGGAGGACGTATATTGGATTCTACGGATTTTGATAGATGGGCTGCCCATTCGGATGACCCATTGAGACCAGTGGACAACAGTACTAACACGGTGTTTTGGTTTGGTAGGGGAGAGGGGGTGGATAGGCCTATGGAGAGGGTAGAGGCTGACTGCCATATAGGCGGTATTCTGGTGTGGTGGTGGCTAGAGAAGGGTGTATTGGGGGTGAGGCATGCATTACTCATGGCCCTCATTTCCAATATGCTGCTTCTTGACTCCTCAGGTGCGAGGTTCCCTTGGAACCTATTGGAGTTGGTTTTCACTTTGGTGGAGTGTCCTACCTCAGCTCCATTGATTATGAGATGGGGTCAGACATTGCTGGCATAGATGTATGCCAAGTTGTACAAGGTCCACTATCGAAGGCGAAAGGGGATCGGGTGCAACTATCTCTTGCAGTACTGGATGTGGCAGCACATAGCTGTGGATCGACCACAAGGGTTGCCTTAGACCACCCAGGGTGAGATGGTGGATCAGGAGATTGGATATGGTGCATTATGGCAGAGGTCAGAGGAGCATGGGCAGAGTCGGCATTGGGCAGGTGTCATAGGGCACTATACGGATGCCTTCTCTCATTTAATGCTTGGGTAGGTGTTCTAGAAGCTGTATCAGGACTGTCTAGCCTAGCCTAAGGCTGGCAAGTGGCTCTAGCATGTGCACAGGGGTAGATGGTTGATTGGGTGACATGGGATAGAGCAAGAGTTCTTTCCATATATCTGAGTGACATGGTAGTTTGGGGTGTGACAGGTATTACTTGGTGATCCCTTGATCTATAAGCACCACGGGGACGAGAGGACCCTAGTCTAGCTAATCATTGAGTCATTGGGTGAGGGGTCTGATGCAGTTATTGATGTCCCCGATGTGGATGATGTTAGGGTAACTACAGAGTATGACCGATGGTGGACTATGCGGTGGTGGTGGGGTGAGGGGCCTCTAGGAGGCACGGATGTAGCAACAACAGGAGGTGGAATGCAGAGGCATCGCGGGAGGGTTGTGGGGCTCCGCTTGATGATGCAGACATGGTGGAGGTCGATGACCTCACTGGCGATGGAGATGATTCAAGGGTTCTGGAGCAGACAGATGTAGAGGATGTCCTGGAGTAGTGGGTTTTAGAGTAGCAAGCCTTCCTGGAGGTGCCAATGTCGTAGGCTATCCCAAGGGATGTGGAGGCTGGGTTTCACACTTAGAGAGCGTGATTGGAGGATATTTTGTGGAGACGAGAGGAGGAGATGGATCTCCAGTGGGCTCAGTTGGCACAGCTCAGTTGGCATAGTGAGACAACGCATTGGCTGTGTATCATCGATGAGATGTGGAGTGGGGATGGTATCAGGTGGATCTAGAGATAGATATTGTTTGCCTTAGAGGTTGTTTGCATTGGTAGACAGTTACCTGATCTTGATGGAGGTGGTTCATCACACCGTATGAGAGGCAGTGAGACTGAGAAGTCTGCATCCTCTCATCGCAGGTGGCTGGATGAGGGTAGCATTGGTGGGCATGGTGCATGGGCTAGCAGCAGCCATCCTGAGAGGTCCCATAGGACCCATACTACTGGGGGTAGTTATAGTTGCACCGATCCTATGTGATCATGGTGGTCGACTCCCTAGGTGTAGGGGATTTTAATTTTTTGGTTTTTTGTGAGGTTAGAGGACCTTCTTATTGTAGCATATGGGCATTTTGACTCGATATATATACATGATTCATTTTTGGTTTGATGATATGCTTGTCATGGTTTATTGTTCTTTTTATGCACCTTTATTTATGTGTATGCATGCATATGCTATTATGACTACAGATGATGTTAGCTATATGATATGGATGTATGCATATGGAATGGATGGAATGATTTGTTGGTTTACAGGTGATGGCACCATAGACTGTACAAGCTTTTACTAGTTTTCTACACTATGTGATTGCTTTATGGAACAACTGTGCATTTGTTATTTTTGTTTTGTATTTTTTGATGGTGATGTGAGTAATGAAATGTACAACAATTGTTTTAAAATGTAGTTAAGGTTTTTCTGAGACTCAACTACTTTAACTAACTAAGCAAGACTGTATATTATCTTACAAGACTTTCAAACAAGGTACAAATCAGACTTGAGTTTGACCAAGTTATGTCACATCCCTGTGTGTGTGATTGAGTTTGTTTATGTGGTATTCATAAGGATACCACCAGTGCCAGGTAGGTTGTCCACCAAACATGTATTGAGGATCACCTAATTAGTTCCACTAACTCCTTTGTTGTATTTAGTAATATTAATCTACGACGCAATATAGGATACCATAAGCTAGCTCATCCACATGCAAACATTGGTCTACACACACGCAAAGCTAATGTGATAGACATATCGTCATGTGTTTAGGATACCGCCATTGCTAGGTAGGTTGTCCACCAAACCCATAATGAGGATCACCTAAATGGTTTTTCGAATGCTAAGAATTCTAGGGATTCAAGCTCATGTGTCTTTCTGTTGCTCAATTTGTTGGGATACTTGCTCTCATACATAGTGATGAAAATCACTATTTATTTTTCTCTTTTTTTTTTTTTTTCTTGAGCAAGGGGTTTGAGTAGTGGTGATAACCATTGTTATTATTTTTTTATTGTTGCCCTTTGAGGATTTAGATTTTGAATTTTGATTTCAAATTTGAGCTCGTGGGTTTTTGGCTTGTGAATGGCATTGATCCTTTTGGCCTTGGGGATGACTACCCATCCTTCTCAGGGATGTGTAGTACGAATACTTATGACTTTGGGGATCAGAGGTGGTTGGGAATTTTTGTGTTGGAATAGCATTGATATTTTAGGCCTTGGGGATGACTAAACATCCTTGTCAGGGGTGGGTAGTATGAATCCTTACGAATTTTGTGACCAAAGGTGTTTTAGGATTTTGCTTATGAATGGCATTGATCCATTTAGGTCTTGGGGATGACTACCCATACTTCTCAAGGGCATGTAGTACGAATCCTTACGGCCTTGGGGACCAAAGCTATTAGAATTTTTGAAAGTGGTGAAAACAACTATTTATTATGGGGAATTAGATGGGGAAGAGCTTGTCCTTTTGTCAATTCTCAACATTCTTGAACCATTCGCACAAGGGGATAAGCAGGATAGCGTTTCACCTATGGTACCCTAGAGTGCTTTGTAGGTTTCATCTTGCATTCACACAACTTGGGAATTTTTATGTGTTTTAAGCTTGTGTTAGGATGCTATGTAACAAGGCATGATCCAAGTAAAACTCTACCTTGTAAAAATTTGTCTGACCTTGTACAACATTTGACTAGAAATCTAAAGACATTTGAATGACAAAACCCTAAAGACATTAGAATACAACTGACTATGATGTGGCAAAAATGTGAATGGCGTTATTCTTGTTGAATAATTTACAAAATGGATAAAATGATGGAATTGTTGTGTAATTACAGTCTATGGTGCTTTTGACATGTATGACCAGCAAATATGGAATGCCTGTATGCGATGCCTAATGTAGTTCTTTTGTGTTTTGATTTTTAAGCTTATGCATGAAAGTGAGATGCAATTTTTTTGTTATTTTTTATTATCTGGTGTTTTTTTTGTTTTTGAATATTTGTTTTTGACCAAGCGATTGTGGGAACCCTTGGATTTTTTGGCTTGACCAAAGGGATTATGGATACCTTTGGGATGTTTTTGGTGACCAAGTGGTGGCGAGAAACCTTGGGGCTTTTGGTTTGACCAAAGGGATGATGGATACCTTTGGGGCATTTTGGGTGACCAAGCGGTGGCGAGAACCCTTGGAGCTTTTGGTTTGACCAAAGGGATGAGGGATACCTTTGGGGCATTTTGGGTGACCAAGCGGTGGCGAGAACCCTTGGAGCTTTTGGTTTGACCAAAGGGATGATAGATACCTTTGGGGCATTTTAGGTTGACCAAGTGATTGTGGGAACCCTTGGGGCTTTTTGGTTTGACCAAAGGGGTGATGGATACCTTTGGGGTGTTTGGTTGACCAAGCGATTATGGGAATCCTTGGGGATTTTTTGGGTGACCAAGTGGTGGTGAGAACCCTTGGAGCTTTTGGTTTGACCAAAGAGATTATGGATACCTTTGGGGAATTTTTAGTTTGACCAAAGGGATTATGGATACCTTTGGGGCATTTTAGGTTGACCAAGCAATTATGAGAACCCTTGGAGCTTTTGGGGTGGGCTATGGCTCTCTAAATGTTGAATATCCTCAAATTGCTGATGTTCAAGGGTTCTAGTTCCTTGATTCCTTCAAGAGAGGTGAGTCGGTATGTTTTAGGTCCTATTTTAATATCAATTACATAAGGACCTAACCAATTTGCTGCAAACTTGTCCCTTAAATGGGGTGGCAAGTTAAAATTTTGTTGGTTCTCTTTTAAGACCAGGTCAACCTAAAAGTCCCTCAGGTGAACTTTCATGTTGTATGTTTTCTTAAGTTGCTCTTGATAGATACGTAAATGCTCGAGAGCATTGACATGTTGTTCGTCGAGGAACGTAAGCTGGTCTAACCAAGCCTGCCATGCAGTGTCATCATCAATGAACTCTTGCATTGATATGCGTAGGGAGGGTATCTCCAACTCAAGAGGCATGACTGCCTCAGAGCCATACACTAGTGAAAATGGAGTTGCCCCAGTGGGCGTCCGAATGCTAGTGCGATAAGCCCATAGGGCAAGTGGCATTTGGATGTGCCAATCCTTATGATTATATGCAACCATATTTTTAAGGATGGCAACTAGCATTTTGTTTGATGCCTCTACTTGTCCATTTGCCTACGGGTAATAAGGTGTCAAAAAACTATGCTAAATTTTGTACTTTATTGTCAAAGCATGAACATTTTTGTTCTTAAATGATGTCCTATTATCCGAGATGATCTTGGATGGAATACCAAAATGACATATGATGTTATGTAAAATAAACTTCGTAATGCGGGGCTCAGTCATAGAGGTAAGTGGAATTGCTTCCACCCACTTAATGAAGTACTCTGTGGCCGTTATGATAAACGTGTGATGACCTGATGATGCAAGGGAGATCAAAGCCCCACTATGAAAATGGCCAAGCCGATTGGATCGAATGCAAGGCCTAAGAAGTTATGTGTGTTAGGTTAGCATGGTGTTGACACTTCATGCACTTTCGCACATATGTGCAACAATATCGCTCTAAAGATGGCCAATAATAGCCCATGCAAAGAATGCACTTTGTGATGGCCATACCGTTGAAGTGGCCACCGCATGTATCCTCATACACTTGTGTGATAGTCCAAGTGGACTCTTGCGAGTCCAAGAAACAAATGAGGATCCCTTCATAGCTCTGATGGTACAAAATATTTTTAATCTCACAATGACACTGAGAGGGGGGGTGAATCAGTGTAACTATTTAAAAACTTGAATCTGCAACTCTTAAAACTTAAAAATACAAGCTTAAAAATAGATAAAGCAAGTATAACACAAGAGCATCACACAACACAAGATTTAACGAGGTTCACCGATGTGGCTACTCCTCAAATAATGACTGTTTGGACTACAATCCAAATCCAGTCTTTGCAAGGATTCAATCTTTACAAATAGTTTACCAGCACCCACTGGAAGGAGCACCAACCCCCGATTTTTCTGCTACAAAAGATAGGAGCACCAACCCCTTTTACCAAGCACCAACTTGAATTTCTATTTTGAAAAAAAATTGACATAAAAATGTCTTCTCTTTTGCAAGACCCTCACCGGTCTATAGCTCATACAACTTAATCTCACAGAAGCATAAAGAGAATTGTTAGAATCTCAATATCTTCTTTCACAGTCTAAAACCTCTCTTCTGATTTTTCAATAAAAATTACATTCAGTGTTTTTGTTCTTTTACCGTACTTCACGCAAGCACTCTTACTCAACCTTTTCTTTTGTTTTTCACTAATAACCACGGTTGCAGTAACCTCTCTTACTGTACCTATTCGAGTCTTTATACTTGATTTCCTTGAACGGCTCAATTTGAAACGGCTCAAATTTTCCCTCCAATATTCCATGCAATCTCGGCTATGATCAATCTGTCAAACCCTCTCTGACGCGTTCTGCCTTTTAGCCACTTTCTTTCTGTCTTATTCTGACATTCTTCTCTGCACATTCTGATAGCCTTTTTCTACACCTTTTCTCGCGTATCCTGACACCTTTTTCTGCGTATCCTGATAGCCTTCCTGCGTATCTCGGCGCTCTGTTCTTCTTTCTTCTCTTTTGAATTCTGTGCTTTCACTTTCTTCTACATGCGACTGTCATTTCTTGATATACGCAACCTGTTAATTAATTTCTCTGTAATCGTGATTCTCGGTATAACCACCCCTGTAACAACTATTCTGTCTTCAATGGACAGTTCTTGTAATTGCCACCTTTGTCAGCCATGCTGCATCACGGCCCTGCAATAACCGTTCTTTTCTTTAATATGTTGTTTCATACCTTCCTTTTGTAACTCCAGTTAACTTGTCCTTGGTTGGCTACATGAATTTTCCTTAGTGCTTTTCGACATCCTCACCATGACCAATTCGCTCCAGTTAGCTCTTACATAACTGGCTGCATGATTTTCCTTTTCACCTTTTTGACACCTGTCACTGTGCATGCTTCTTCGGCTTTTTCCCGCCAAACTATTACCTGTCACGATATCATGACATTTCTTCCTATTTGACTTTATCTTGAACTCGTTGACTACGAAAACCTGACTAGTCACGACATCGCGACGTTTTTCGCCTCCTAGACCTTCTCTCTGCATGCAACCGTGAAAACATTACATGTCGCGATATCGCGACGTTTTTCGCCTCCTTGTTCTCTACTCGGCATGCAACAGCGAAAACCTTACATGTCGCGAAATCGTGACGCTTTCGCTTTCTGCACTTTCCTTCGCTTGCCTCCGCAAAAATGGAACATGTCACGAAATCGTGACACTTTGGACTTTCGTACACTTTCCTCCGCAAGCCTCAGCGAAATCAGAACATGTCACAAAATCGTGACACTTTGGGCTTCCGTACACTTTCCTTCGCAAGCCTCAGCGAAATCGGAACATGTCACAAAATCGTGACACTTTGGGCTTCCGTACACTTTCCTCCGCAAGCCTCAACGAAATCGGAACATGTCACGAAATCGTGACGCTTTTCTGCCTTAGCGCTGTTCTTTGCTTTTCGCCCACGAAAATGCAACGTGTCACGAAATCGTGACATCTTTAGCGTCCGTACATTTTTCCCTTCATGCACCAGCAAAATCAAGACATGTAGCGAAATCGCTACAACTTTGTGCCTTGCGCTTCCAACTTTGCTTCGACTCGCGAAACTTTAGACTTGTAGCGAAATCGCTACACCTTTGTGTCTTGTGTTTCGAACTTGTAGCGAAATCGCTACACCTTTGCGCCTTGCATTTCGAACTTGTAGCGAAATCGCTACACTTTTGCGTCTTGCGTTTCGACCTTGTAGCGAAATCGCTACACCTTTGCGCCTTGCATTTCAAACTTGTAGCGAAATCGCTACACCTTTGCTCTTTGGCATCTGAACTCTGCTTCGGCCCGCGAAAGTCTGACATGTAGCAAAATCGCTACACTTTCTTGACTTAGTGCTTTTTCTTTGCTTTTGCCAAGAAACTCCGACATGTAGCGAAATCGCTACACTTTTGTTGTCGTACATTCTCTCTCTTCTTCGGGTCGCGAAAACCCGACGTGTCGCGATATCGCGACACTTTTCGTCCTTAGTGCTTTTCTTCCGAAACTGTCACGATATCGCGACACTTTCTCATGCACTTTCTCTCTCCTCTATTTTGTCGCGAAATCATGACATTTTCAACTGCACCTTCTCTCTCCTCATTTTTGTCACGAAATCGTGACATTTTTAGCTGCGTTTTCTCTCTCCTCCTTTTTGTCGTGAAATCGCATTTTCACATTTTGTCACTTTCTTTCCTCTCCTTTTTCGAAATCGTACATTTTCGGCTGCATTTTCTCTCTCCTCCTTTTTGTCGCGAAATCGTGACATTTTCGGCTGCATTTTCTCTCTCCTCCTTTTTGTCGCGAAATCGCGACAGAAAACATGTCGCGATATCGCGACAGTTTTCTTACTTGTCTTTTTCTACAAAATTTTGAATCTGGGTCACTTCTATTTTCCTTGAAAATCATTGTACTTGATCTGACTGACCTCAGAACTGCATCAACTGCATCAATCTATCTGTGTTGACAACAATGACAATACTTTTGCAATGCTTTTGCTGCACCTTGCTCAACAATCTCCCCCTTTGGAATTGTTGGCAACACACTGCAACCTTGCTCAATTTCTTCTCCCCCTTTGCCAATAATACCAAAGGGCTGCTGCAGACTCCCCCTGAGTCTATGCACAACATTCTCAGGCATAAATGATTTGAATGCTCCCCCTGAGAATGTGTTCCCTATAGCTAGTCAGTGCTTGGGTAGTGTGACTACTCCCAACTTCTTCCGAAGGTACTCAAAAACTTCCTTGGGCAATGGTTTTGTGAATATGTCTGCTACTTGCTCTGTAGTTGGAACAAACTCCAATTTGACCTCTCCTTCTGCAACTTTATCTTTCAAAAAATGATACCGGATTGCAATATGTTTGGTGCGGGAGTGCATGACCGGATTCTTTGAGATGTTGATTGCACTAGTGTTATCACATTTAACTGAAATTGGCTCATTGAAGTGAATACCAAGGTCTTTTAGTGTTTGTCTCATCCATAATATCTGTGTACAACATGTTGTTGCTGCAATGTATTCAGCTTCTGCTGTGGATAGAGAGACTGATTCTTGCTTCTTGTTGTGCCATGCTACCAGTTTATCTCCAAGATAAAATGCTCCACCACTGGTACTTTTTCTGTCATCAATGCATCCTGCCCAATCTGCATCAGAATATGCAAAAAGAGTGAAGTCTTTTCCTTTTGGATACCATAGTCCATATTCCATAGTACCCTTGAGGTACCTAAAAATCCTTTTCACAGCTGTCACATGAGTCTCTTTGGGACTAGCCTCAAATCTTGCAACCATGCAAACCGCCTGTAAGATATCCGGTCTTGTGGCTGTCAAATACAGCAGGCTCCCAATCATAGATCCGTACATTGTTTGATCAACATCTCGGAGATTTATCATCCTTGCTCAACTTGCAACTTGTTGTCATGGGAGTGCTAACAGGTTTACTATCCTCCATTGTGAACTTTTTCAGCATTTCTTTCACATATTTAATTTGAGAAATGAAAATCCCTTTTTCGGTTTGATTAACTTGCAATCCAAGGAAATATGAAAGTTCACCGATCATAGACATTTCAAATTCTTTCGCATTTTGTTTGCTATGTCTTTGCATGATTCATCATTGCTGCTCCCAAATATTATATCATCTACATAAACAACAAGGACAATGAAATTGCCATTTTCAGTTTTGATATATAAATTGCTATCCACCATACCTTTCTTGAATCCTTGCTTAGTGAGATAGCTGTCCAATCTTGCATACCAAGCTCTAGGTGCTTGTTTCAAGCCATACAATGCTTTCTTCAGCTTGCAAACAAAGTTAGGATTGTCACAGAGTTGAAAGCCATCAGGCTGTTCAATATACACTTCTTCTTCAAGATTTCCATTTAGAAATGCTGATTTCACATCCATCTGATAAACTTTGAAGTTCCTATGAACTGCTAAAGCCAAAAATAGTCTTATTGCTTCAAGTCTTGCCACTGGTGCAAAGGTCTCTTCAAAATCAATCCCCTCAACTTGAGCATATCCTTTACAGACCAATCTTGCTTTATTCCTCACAACCTGTCCGTCTTCATTCAGTTTGTTTCGAAATATCCATTTAGTACCTATTATGTTTTTATTTTTAGGCCTTGGTACTAATTCCCAGGTTTTGTTTTTCTCAATTTGATCTAGTTCTTCATTTACTGCCTCCATCCAGCTTTCATCTGTGCTTGCTTCAATAATGTTTTTGGGCTCAATGCTGGATAACAGAGAATAGTTATTTACTACTCTTCTTCTTGTTTGAATGCCAACTGTAGGGTCCCCAATAATCTGCTCTTTGGGATGATTTTTCTGCCAGCTGCCTGTTTTGAATTTCCTGTTTTCTTCTATTTCTAAATCATCTGATTCTGATTTTTGTCTCTCTTCTTTTTCTTGATTTTCATCTTCTTCAATAAATTCTTCATAAGTCGGGTAGTTTTCATTATGGCTGAATTTTTGTTTCCTACCTTCATCGACCTTAACATCTCGCACTCTCCACAATTTTCTTAAGTCTTTTGTTGTAGCATGTGTAGGCTTTGCTTTTAGTTGAGTAACCAAGAAAGATACCTTCATCAGCTCTATCTTCGAATTTGCCAAGATTGTCTTCAGTCCGTTTAATGTAACACTTGTTGCCGAATACTTTGAAGTATTTTGTTGTAGCCTTCTTGCCAAACCATAGTTCATAAGGTGTTTTGCTTTCATGCGGCCTCAACATACACCTATTCTGAATGTAGACTGCAGTATGAACTGCCTCTTTCCAGAACCTGTCAACAATTTTGCTCTCTGTTAACATGGTCCTTGCCATTTCCTGCACAGTTCTGTTCTTTCTTTCAACTACTCCATTCTGCTGAGGTGTTCTTGCTGCCGAAAACTGTCTTTTGATCCCATGTTTTTCATAGTATTCTGCAAACTCATCTGAAATAAACTCTCCTCCTCTATCTGATCTTAAACATTTAATTCTTTTTCCTGATTGATTCTCAACAAGATTTTTGAAAGTTTTAAACATCTCAAAGGCTTCTGATTTAAGTTTCAGAAATAGTACCCATGTCATTCTTGAATAGTCATCTATACATAGCATAAAATATTTGTGTCCATTTATGCTTTCCGTTCTCATGGGTCCACATAAATCAGTGTGAATTAGTTCTAAAGGCTTGCTCGTGAAGTATTCTTTTGCTTTGAAAGTGGCTCTGGTTTGTTTTCCCTTTTGGCATGACTCACAAATACTGTTTGAAGGTTTACCAATAGTTGGTATGTCTCTTATTGCCCCTTTTGAGCTGATTTTTACCAGATTATCAAAGCTTATGTGACCGAGTCTCTTGTGCCACAACCAATTTTCTTCTTCCTGACCAACCAAGCAAGCTCCTTCTGAAGTCTCTGAGAGTGTATACAGATTTCCAGAAGTTCTCAGTCCAGTGGCTATTAACTTTCCATTTTTTGTCTTTCTTACTTCACAGCCCTCCTCCTTAAAAATCACTTCATGACCTCTGTCACAAATTTGACTTACACTTAGTAAGTTATGCTTCAAACCCATCACAAAAAGGACTTCTTTAGAGTTGATTTTACCGTCACTTAACTTAACTGATCCTTTTCCTACTATCTTGGCTCCATCATTGTTTTCGAATTTTATAGAACCACCTTCGTATGTCTGTAGCTTATCAAACTTCTGTTTGTCTCCTGTCATATGACTGGAGCATCCACTGTCCAGAATCCAAGGTGCAGATTTATTTTGGGCTTTGAGAGCTGTTTGAACGATTAGGGATTCCTTGTCTTTCTTCGGTTGTTCCTTTTCTTTCCACTGAGATTTGACAGCAGATCTGGTCACTTGTTTTACCTTCTCCCTTTCATTGGCTTGTGACAGTTTTTCGAGAAATTTTCTGTTTTGTTTTAATCCAATTGATTGATACTTTCTTCCCTGGTATTTATTTCCTGCAAAAGAGCTACGACAATTTCTTGCAATATGTCCGAAGTTATGACAGTTATAACATTCTACAACATAATCTATCAAAGGTGAAAAAATATTTCTACTAGTAAAATTTCTTTGTTCTACATTATATCTACAACTTGAGATTTTATGACCATATGCATTGCATTTAAAACAATAACCAGAAAAGGAACGAGTGTACCTGGTAATGGTTGTTGCCATGTTGTAGTAGGAGCCATGGGTCTTCTTCTTCTTTGATATGTGACTTTGGTGAATCCATCATTTGCAGTACTCCTTTCAAGCTTGGCCTTATTGTTTCCTTTTGCATGATACGGTTTTTCTTGATCAACTCTGATCTTGTCTTTATTCTTTATTGGTTCTACAGTAACAGCCTTTGAGTCCTTTGAGGATTCTCCTTCATCAAAGCCCAAACCAAATTTGATGCCTGTAGGCCTTTGATTATTTAACATTTTATTCAGCTTTGCAGAACTGTCTTCAAATTTATGATGACAGCTCAATTTTCGATTCATCTCTTCTAGCTGCATCCTTAATCTAACTACGTCTTCTTCTAGCTTATTACACTCATCTATTTTCATGGTTAGCTGTGCTTCAAAATCTTTAGACTTTTTCTTAAATTCTTCAGTTTGTACTTTCAAACTGATTATTAATTCGCTAGCATCCTCAAATTTTCTTGAAATATTTTTATTCTTTTTCCTTTCTGCACTTAACTCTTCAAGTGCAGCAACCAACTCACCTTCCAGATCTACCTCAGCCTCATCCTCTAATTTTTCTTCACACTCCTGGGTTTCCTCTGTTCTTTGTTCTTCAAAAGTCATGAACAATGCTTCACCAGTTTCTTCTTCTGAGTCCTCACTAGAACTGTCTTCAGAAGAGTCAATATTTTTGGAAATGAAACTTTTCTTCTTGAAGTTCCTTTTTCTAAAATGTGGTTTCTTCTTCCAGACATTTCTTTCTTGGTGTGTCCCTTCATCACTTTTGTTTTTCTCATTCATTGGGCATTTTGCTCGCAAAGTGCCCGATGCCTCCATAGTTAAAGCACTTGAACGGTAGCTTACCTCTCGTACTTTCCTTTTCCCTTTACTAATTTCCTAACAAAGTTTGCTTCAGTTTCATCTCGTAGATTCTTCTTCCTCGATTCTTGTTTAGATTTTGTATTTTTCTCGTGCTTGAAAAGCCGCTTCTCTGTCTGAGGGCTTAGTTTGTCCAATTCTCATTTCATATGCTGTTAAGGAACCATGCATTTCATCCATACTAAAAAAATTTAAATCTTTAGCTTCTTCTATGGCAGAAACTTTTGCATCAAATCTTTTATGGAGAGTTCTTAGTACCTTCTTCACAACAACTGCATCTTCCATCTCCTCGCCGAGTCCTCTTATTGCATTAATGATTCCATTTACTCTCAGCATATAGGCTTCTATGTTCTCATCATCAATCATCTTTAATGCTTTGAACTGGGCACGATGTGTTTGCAGCTTAGCTTCCTTGATCTTGCTGTCTCCTTCATGAATGCTCTGTAGTTTGTCCCATATGTCTTTTGCTGATTTGCAGTTCATGATGCGTATCAACTCACTGTCTACTAATCCACACATAATAGCATTCTTGGCTTTTGAGTTGTTCTCAAACTTTTTCTTCTCAGCCGCATCTGTTGGAGGAACAGAGGGTATTGTGTATCCATTTTCAACGGATTCCCAGATGTCATATCCCAGTGCACACAGATATGTCTGCATCCTGAGTCTCCAAAAAGAGTAATTTGTTCCATCGAACAAAGGAGCTTTGTTGGAAGAGAATCCTTCACCGTCGGCCATTGTGGATCTTCCAAGATCACCTTAGCTGATTAAGCTTGTTCAGGTACCTTGCTCTGATACCAATTGTTAATCTCACAATGACACTGAGAGGGGGGGTGAATCAGTGTAACTATTTAAAAACTTGAATCTGCAACTCTTAAAACTTAAAAATACAAGCTTAAAAATAGATAAAGCAAGTATAACACAAGAGCATCACACAACACAAGATTTAACGAGGTTCACCGATGTGGCTACTCCTCAAATAATGACTGTTTGGACTACAATCCAAATCCAGTCTTTGCAAGGATTCAATCTTTACAAATAGTTTACCAACACCCACTGGAAGGAGCACCAACCCCTGATTTTTCTGCTACAACAGATAGGAGCACCAACCCCTTTTACCAAGCACCAACTTGAATTTCTATTTTGAAAAATAAATTGACATCAAAATGCCTTCACTTTTACAAGACCCTCACTGGTCTATGGCTCATACAACTTAATCTCATAGAAGCATAAAGAGAATTGTTAGAATCTCAATATCTTCTTTCACAGTCTAAAACCTCTCTTCTGATTTTTCAATAAAAATTACATTCAGGTTTTTGTTCTTTTACTGTACTTCATGCAGCACTCTTACTCAACCTTTTCTTTTGTTTTTCACTAATAACCACGGTTGCAGTAACCTCTCTTACTGTACCTATTCGAGTCTTTATACTTGATTTCCTTGAACGGCTCAATTTGAAACGGCTCAAATTTTCCCTCCAATATTCCATGCAATCTCGGCTATGATCAATCTGTCAAACCCTCTCTGACGCGTTCTGCCTTTTAGCCGCTTTCTTTCTGTCTTATTCTGACATTCTTCTCTGCACATTCTGACAACATTTTTTTGACAGCCTTTTTCTGCGTATCCTGACACCTTTTTCTGCGTATCCTGACAGCCTTCCTACGTATCTCGGTGCTCTGTTCTTCTTTCTTCTCTTTTGAATTCTGTGCTTTCACTTTCTTCTACGCGCGACTGTCATTTCTTGATATACGCAACCTGTTAATTAATTTCTCTGTAATCGTGATTCTCGGTATCCACCCCTGTAACAGCTGTTCTGTCTTCAATGGACAGTTCTTGTAACTGCCACCTTTGTCAGCCATGCTGCATCACGGCCCTGCAATAGCCGTTCTTTTCTTTAATATGCTGTTTCATACCTTCCTTTTGTAACTCCAGTTAACTTGTCCTTGGTTGGCTGCATGAATTTTCCTTAGTGCTTTTTGACATCCTCACCTACCCTTTTCCCTTTTTGACACCGTCACTGTGCATGCTTCTTCGGCTTTTTCTCGCCAAATCATTACCTGTCGCGATATCGCGACATTTCTTCCTATTTGACTTTATCTTGAACCGTTGACCGTGAAAACCTGACTTGTCGCGACATCGCGACGTTTTTCGCCTCCTAGACCTTCTCTCTGCATGCAACCGCGAAAACATTACATGTCGCGATATCGCGACGTTTTCTGCCTCCTTGTTCTCTACTCGGCATGCAACAACGAAAACCTTACATGTCACGAAATCGTGACGCTTTCTGCTTTCCTGCACTTTCCTTCGCTTGCCTCCGTGAAAATGGAACATGTCACGAAATCGTGACACTTTGGACTTCCGTACACTTTCCTCCGCAAGCCTCAGCGAAATCGAAACATGTCACGAAATCGTGACACTTTGGGCTTCCGTACACTTTCCTCCGCAAGCCTCAGCGAAATCGAAACATGTCACGAAATCGTGACACTTTGGGCTTCCGTACACTTTCCTCCGCAAGCCTCAGCGAAATCGAAACATGTCACGAAATCGTGACGCTTTTCTGCCTTAGCGTTGTTCTTTGCTTTTCGCCCGCGAAAATGCAACGTGTCGCGAAATCGCGACATCTTTAGCGTCCGTACATTTTTCCCTTCATGCACCAAGAAATCAAGACATGTAGCGAAATCGCTACAACTTTGTGCCTTGCGCTTCCAACTTTGCTTCGACTCGCGAAACTTTAGACTTGTAGCGAAATCGCTACACCTTTGTGTCTTGTGTTTCGAACTTGTAGCGAAATCGCTACACCTTTGCGCCTTGCATTTCGAACTTGTAGCGAAATCGCTACACTTTTGCGTCTTGCGTTTCGACCTTGTAGCGAAATCGCTACACCTTTGCGCCTTGCATTTCGAACTTGTAGCGAAATCGCTACACCTTTGCTCTTTGGCATCTGAACTCTGCTTCAGCCCGCGAAAGTCTGACATGTAGCGAAATCGCTACACTTTCTTGACTTAGTGCTTTTTCTTTGCTTTTGCCATGAAACTTCGACATGTAGCAAAATCGCTACACTTTTGTTGCCGTACATTCTCTCTCTTCTTCGGGTCGTGAAAACCCGACGTGTCGCGATATCGCGACACTTTTCGTCCTTAGTGCTTTTCTTCCGAAACTGTCGCGATATCGCGACACTTTCTCATGCACTTTCTCTCTCCTCTGTTTTGTCGCGAAATCATGACATTTTCAGCTGCACCTTCTCTCTCCTCATTTTTGTCGCGAAATCATGACATTTTCAACTACGTTTTCTCTCTCCTCCTTTTTGTCACGAAATCGTGACATTTTCAGCTGCATTTTCTCTCTCCTCCTTTTTGTCGCGAAATCGTGACATTTTCGGCTGCATTTTCTCTCTCCTCCTTTTTGTCGCGAAATCGTGACATTTTCAGCTACATTTTCTCTCTCCTCCTTTTTGTCACAAATCCACTTTTGTCGCGATATCGCGACAATTTTCTTACTTGTCTTTTTTTGCAAAATTCTGAATCTGGGTCACTTCGTTTTCCTTGAAAATCACTGTACTTGATCCGATCGACCTCTGAACCGCATCAATCGCATCAACTGCATTGTGTTGACAACAATGACAATACTTTTGCAATGCTTTTGCTGCACCTTGCTCAACAAATATCTCCTAACAAAACATGTTTTGTTGCTTTCTGTTTGAATGATCTTTTCACGGCGTGCGACAATCCAAGTGGGAGGCTACCTAAATTGAGATAGTCTCTTATGGGTGTGTACCAATATTGCTACTCAAAAACCTCGATGGTATCCCTCTTAAAGTTCGTCCCTAGCAAAAGTTGAGCAGGAAAGAACTTGTAAAAATAAAGTTGTGTTGCTATTAAGAGGGGTTGGGGAGAACAAAGACCCCCAATTAGCGTGATTCAAACTATCATGGATTCGATAGAACCTATCCTAATATGGTTCCATATGGATCAAGTGGATTCTTGGTGTTATGTCAAAGCTTGCATGCTCCATCATGGATTGCGATAATGTTTTGAATTGAATGGTTGTAATCTCATCAGAAGGGTCTTGCAGGATTAGTGACCCCAAGTAGGCCATAGTGTCCATAAAATTATTCTATGATCAAGGGAGTCCCTCGATGTCGTACCATTCAAGTTTTTCCAAGAATTTATCCACAAGGGCTTTATAGGCCTGTAGAACTGGGCATTTATATTGGAATATCTCTTTCACTTGGTTGACAATTAACAGTGAATCACCAAAGATATTCAAGCATTTGATGTTCATGGTGATGGCTGTCTGAAGACCTATGAGAAAGGCTACATATTCAGCATTGTTATTGATGCACGAGAAATCAAGTTTAAATGATAAAGGCATTGGAGCCCCTTGCGGTGTGAAAAATATGATTCCTGCACCACCCCCTTGCTCACATTTAGAACCATTGAAGAATAAGGTTATGTCAGCCTATGACTTAGGCTCATCAAAATCTAGCAATTCTGAGACATGGAAGACCCCATCATCGGGTAGCTCTATGGTCAGAGGCTGATCGTCTTCGATAGGAGCCTCTGCTAGTTGATCGGTGATGACTTGACCTTTGATGGACTTTTATCCAATGAATTTGATGTCAAACTCTGTCAACAACATGATCCATTTTGTCGTACGACTACTGTGATAAGTATGACTCATCATGTATCACAATGGATTCTCCTTAGACATAACATATTTCATATTGCTCAGCATGTAATGGCATAGATTTTTGGTGGCAAATACCATCGCTAAGCATAGCTTCTCAACGTATGCATAGTTAAGTTCGTAACTTACTAGGGTGCAGCTAAGATAGTAATTAGCTTGTTCTTTATGTAATTCATTTTTCTGGGCTAGCATGGCACCCAATGCCACCTCAGTAGCTAAGATGTATAAGTAGAATGACACTCCTGGTCTAGCTGGTACCAATACTGGTGGCGAAGCCAAGTATTTTTTGATGTCATCGAAGGCTGACTGGCACTCATCATCCCAATGGAATGCTACCCCCTTGTGTAATAATTTATTAATGGGTCAACACTTGTTAGATAACTGTGCTATGAAGTGCTTGATTGACGCGACCTTTCCCTGCAAGCTTCTGAGCTGCCTGATGGTGGTTGGGGGAAGCATCTCAAGGATTACCTTGAATTTATTTGGATCTACCTCGATGCCTCATTTTGAGACTATGAAACCCAAGAGTTTTCTAGATGTGATGCCTAATACGAAATTCTTGGGGTTTAGCCTAACTTTATGTTTGATGAAGCGATCAAGGATCTTGCATAAGTCATCAAGATGATTTTGGTGCAAAAGATATTTTGCCAACAAATCATCCATATAATATTCCAAAGTTTTATGCATATGATCATGGAAGATGTATATCAGCACGTTGGTAGGTGGCTCCAACATTTTTAAGGCCAAAGGGCATGACCTTATAACAAAATGTCCCCCAAGGCGTCATGAACACCATTTTTAGTTGATCGTCAGGATTGATACGAATATGGTTGTATCCTGAGAAACCGTCCATGAGGGAAAGCATTTCATGGCCTGCTGTAGTGTCTACTAATGCGTTGATTCTAGGCAAGGGGAAATCATCCTTGGGACTCACTTTGTTTAAATCTTGAAAATTAATGCATATGTGAATCCTCCCATCCAGCTTCTTGATGGGTACCATGTTGGATAGCCATGGTGGGTAATCCACATAGATAACAAATTGTGCATCCAACAACTTTTGTAGCTCATCTTTGACCATTAAGGCCACTGTTGGGTGTATCTTACATAGTTTTTGCTTGACTGGCTTGACTGTTAGGTCAAGTGTTAGATTATGTGTGACTAGCTGCGAGTCTAGCCCCGACATGTCTTTGTAGGACCATGCAAAAACCTCTTTATTCTCTTTGAGAAGGGTAATGTAATCGGCTTGCTCTTTGAGGGATAGACTTACCCCTATCTTAATGACTTGTAGATTCATTAGATCAAAACTGATGTCTGCATCAATCATCTCTTCGACTGACATGTGGGATCCATCCTCCAACTGGTGTGGATTTGGGATCAGGTGGATATCATTCACTAAATTTAGATCTGCGTTGGTAACATCGGGTTCCTCTTCAACATGGAAGATATTCTAAGTCTACCCTGGGGTGAAATGAAACATCTCACCACAAGGCCAATACTCTGATGGGGATGGTGGTGAGTTAGTGCGATCCTAGTATATGGCATCTAGGTCTAGATACAATGGTCATGTTGGATCAGCTAGATTGTGGATGGGGGTGGTTAAATCAATGGAGATCATGTTGATGGAATGAATTTGGTCTCCATTACTATATGGGTATTCATTCAGATATTCTTGGTAATCCTTGTGCCTCAGGTCTAGCTTTGTGGGTACTAGCCCAAAAGGATTGGACCTATGAGTGGATAGAAGCATAGGGTCTGCCCTTGGCACTGGTGGACCTATAGGATCTCTAGGTGGGAGCTGCTCTCTGCATGCTCAAAGTGGTGGATGAAGCACTTGGTTTAGTTGTACTTGGTTTAAATGACACCTATGCCTTGGTCCCATATTTATATGTTCAAACATACGATCGATGTCTATGGGGTATTCCTATTGCCTCATATGGTTGAGATAGGCCATCTCAGTCTCATCCTCATAGTCACTATCGAAGATCCACATGCCTTCATTGGCTCTAACAACTATGTGCCCTTGTGGTTGGTATAGCCTCCCACTAGGTGTTTCTTGATCACTTGGCCTTGTGGCCGACATGGGAGGCTTGTTTTGTTTGAGCATGTTGATTTGGTCCCATCTGGGTTGTTCCACTCTCTGTGGGAGGGCTGGATTCTCTTGAGGTGGCAATTTCCTGAGTGGAACATTAAGGGGGAACATTACCTCAAATTTCTCCTGATAGTCGTCAATGGGCGTCACTTGTGAGTGATTACTATCGGACTCAAAAGGGTCCCAGGGTGCTACCTCATAAGCTGACTCATCTTCAGAAGACTCTCCTTGATCCTATTCATATCCCTTTTGGAGGTTATCCTTTGAACTTTCCCCTTTCTTGATCAAAGGGGAAGGGTTGTTGAGGTCAACAGGGTTTGTTGTTAACCATGGGAGATAGTCCCCCATTGTGTATGTTGTGTTGGGTTTGGCATATGGATCTTGTGCCAGCCCATCCTTGTTGCGTAGACCTAGGCCTTGTATGGTTTCTACCAGAATTTCGAGGGGCAAAGGGTGGTTCAACCCTAATATTGATTTATCATATGGCATCTGGTATCTTGGTTGACAAAGAATGCGCATTCCTTGTTCATATATGTCCAATCCATATCCATGCTAATTACATTGGTTAAGGTATTTTAAGGTGAAGTTTAGGTTGGACAGATAGTCAACATTCTCAGCAAATGGCTCTTCATCCTCTTCCTCTTATAGGTAGGGTTTGAGGCCATTATTGAGGCCCCCATATACAAAATTGGTCTAATTTGGCGAGTAGCCTAAAGGGCTGACAGTGTTGATGGGGAGGTGTGGTCTCCCAAAATCTTGTATGGATTTGAGCGCAGGTGTTGCCATTATGTTCCACACTAGGTACTCCCCCAGGACTATATTGGCCATCTCAATGGTAACTGTTGGTGGTTGAGGGGGAGGGAATGGGAGTTCTCCCTGAGTCCACTCCATGTTGGGTGAACCAGGTGTCTCGACTTCCATTCGACTAGGCACATCTTCGATAAATATTATTGATATTGATGGTGGCACCTCCTCTAGGTGCTTCTTCCCATTGTCCTTTGGTGTGGCCACCATAGGTGGAATTGTTGGTGAAGGGACAGATGATGAAGATGGGCCAGGTTGGTTACTTGAGGGACTCAATAGCAAGGATGTAGGTGGAATCGAACCCTGTGTGGATGGATTCAATTGAAATTCCAAATGTGTCGATGGGAGGGTCGATTGTGGCATTAGCTACACTACATTACAAAAATTAAAGGGCTCTAAGTCTAATGGGACTACATGTACTTGCCCTTCGTATGTGTACTTGAGACATTGATGGGCTATCGAAGGGACACACTTCATGTCCCTGATCCAAGGCCGGCCTAGCAAGATATTGTAGGCAATATCACCCTCAAGGATGTGACACAACGTAGGAATGGTCTTTTGTCCTACTTGGATGGGTAGGACAATTGTGCCAACCATCAAATATAACGCATCGTTGAATGCTTGAAGAGTGTAGGTGGATGCCACAATGTGGGATGCTGGTAACTTAAGATGTTTTAATGTTGCTATTGTTATTATGTTGTTGGACGAGCCAGTGCCCACCAACACCCTCTTGAATGGAATCTTGTTGACCCATGCGATGACGTGTAGGGGTGGATCCACCATATCACCAGTCACCAATTTTATTTCATCTTCCCTGAAGGTTATGACCGATTCTATGCATTGTCGCACATGTCCCACAAAGTTGTTGAAAGAATTAGGTTCATGGGGCTGTAGCTCAATGGCTTTTAGTATCTCCATCAGAGCTTCCCGATGGGGCGATGATTGTTGGATGAGCTCATAGATGGAGAGCCTAGCCGACGTGGTCCTTAAAATATGAGTAAGCGTAGTCTGAATCATGTCCACTGGTCTAGGCAAGGGATTTTGCATAGGGTGTTGTGACATTGATGGAACATTTCTTGTATCTACAGTGGGTGCAGCCGTGTTTGGGTATATTTTGTTCTGTGTCACGATGCTTATCATCCCTATGTATCCCTGCATGGGGCATTCTTATGTTACCTCGTTCACTTGTAAATTATTTGACTGTGCATCATGGGCAAGTAGGGGGTCTTTGAAGACTTCCATCTGTTGGTTGCTCGGTGCTATAGGATTATCTATTGTGACCGTTTTGTTGTCTATCAAGTCCTGCACTAAGTTTTTGAATTTCCAACAAGAGAAGATGTCGTGTCCTTTCTGCCGATGAAATCTACAATACCAGTCTTCCCTATAGCCCTTGGGTTTTGGCACGTTGGTGTCTATGGGTTGAATTTTTTGAAAGTTTATTAGGTTTTCCGTGAACAGGCAATAAAAAAAAGAGTCTCTAGATTCTGTGAATTATGTGAATTGTCGGTTAGGGCAACACTGCTAATTTTTCTCTTGTTTGTGATTTTCCTTTTCATAGTTAGCAAGAGGAACTGCTTGATAATTAACCTTTGGGTGCTGTGTCATTTGTGCAGGCGATGGTACAGTTATGGCAACCTGAATGACCATGTCGGGTTTCGGTTGTGTGGGCCCAGTTTTGGAATTTTTTGTCCACTCCTTCTTACACGACTTGGCAATCTCACCATCTTGAATTTTGATCTCCTTAATTATCCTGGCTTGCACCAGGGCTTCTTCTAGGGTGGCATATTGTTGTAGCTATAATAGCATAGAGATAGACCTTATGTAACTCTTTGAAAACATCTGAGTCATGTCAGCCATAGGAGGGAGGTAGGTTAGCTTTGAAATTAATGTCCTCCACTGATTCCCATAAGTGGCTATGGTCTCATCATCATACTACTTAAGGCCAGCTAGGTCTCTTAAGGATGCCTTCTTCTTGGTGTTGAAGGTAAAATGTTCAAGGAACACGTCCACTAGCTGGTCTAGATTGTTTATGCTATGCTTCGGCAATTGGGTAAACCAGTCCGAGGTAGGACCTGCAAACGTGGTTATAAATGTTCTTAGAAGAAATGCATCATTATCTTGAATGCCAAAGCATTGACTCAGGAATCTTGTTACATGCTCTTGGAAATCCCCATCCCCTATGAAAATTGCTAATTGAGGCATTTTTAAGTGGTCAGGGTATGGGGGTGCCGAAACTGAAGGATGCACGGGGTGACTATAGAGCTGACATAAGGTGGGCTTTTGGGGCCCTGAAGTCTTGGTCTCCATAGACTCTAAGCATTCTAACAACGCTTTGTATGCATTAGAGGATTTGATTTCCTCTTCTTTGA
Organism: Wollemia nobilis; assembly: GCA_028583015.1. Taxonomy (NCBI): domain Eukaryota; kingdom Viridiplantae; phylum Streptophyta; class Pinopsida; order Araucariales; family Araucariaceae; genus Wollemia; species Wollemia nobilis. The sequence goes on from JAQPPZ010005611.1 coordinate 2,172,464, forward strand.
TTTGTTCCCATTGTTCATTGCAAGGAACTTGAGGCCTATGGAGGAGTAGCTAGGTAGCACCCTCCCTGCCTTGGTATGGCATTTTGACCCACTCTTCTTCTTGCTTAAATTCCTCATAGGCTTCTTGGGGAGTTTTTGGGTGTGTCCTATAAAAACGGACGGGTGCCTGTGAAAGAGGCTCGTCATTGGTTCTAGGGGTGGACTCCTGCTCAGGTCTATGAGGTCTTGCAGGCAACACTTGATAAGGTCATGGAGACCTATCTCGCACTAAGGGGTTGTGCCTCTCATAAATTTCTATCCTATGCATGCGAGGGGTTGGAATCCTCTCATGCATAGTGTTATGGAGTAACTCATCTATCTAGCACTGAATGTGCTCTTTGTTAAGATGATACAGTTGCTCTAACTACTACTGATATTGCCTAAGCTATGTGATTTGCGCTCGATGGGTGGCATGTTTGGCAAAGGCCAAGTCGATTTGTTCTGTCGTCTTAGGTCTAGGAGGCCTAGATGCCTCCCCTACATATCTATCTTGATGGCGGTGATCCAAGATCTCTATGGATCACTTTCCTCTATCAAGGTTAGCAGCATTCACCTGAGGCTCTGGCCTTAATAGGTGATATTGATAATTAATAGGTGCGGAGGCGCATTGCTCCCATGTAGTATATTCTTCTTGAGGAATATACTAGTTTTCCTCATGCTCCCTTTCGTACATGTGAAAGTGATGGGCAGAGTTGGATCCCCCTGTCTGAAGAGCCTTGTGCTCTAGATTTGGCCTATTAGTTCTAATAGTAATGAGGGGTAGAGGAGGAATGATATAACCATGTGGTCCCTCCTTATGAACCCTATCCTTCTCTAGCGCTTCATCGCGTAGTGGCCACTCATAATGAGTGTCTAAGGGGGCCTTCCCATGTATGTACTCCTCCTACGAGGGTATGTGTTGAATGGGAGTGCCCCTCAATGGGGTGCCTCTATAGTCCTTTTCAGTAGTGTCATAGTGTAGACCACGTTGTGGGTCAGGCTGCCAAGGTAGTATAACCAAGTCCTTGGGGCTATAACGGAGGTGACTTGTGCCTCCTTGTATACTTTTTGTAGCTTCTTCTTGTGATTGGGCTTGGCTATGGGTATACACCATGGTGGTGGTTTTTTCAAGGAAGATACATATATTTTTATCTCCTTTACAATTTTTTTATGCTAAACCAAACAAACAGGGACCACACAAACAAAGAGATGATTGTCTTGTTTAAAGATTAAATGTGTGCCCTAAATCTGGTTCGGTATGTTTGATTTTTGTTATGTAAAGCTTGTAATAGGAAACTTTGTTATACATGCAAAATGAGGGCTCTTATATCTCCAAAACGGTCGTCCCTTCAATATACCATTGCCAGGCCATTATACCGAACCTCTCAATATACCCGCCCTTACGTGAGGGAGACTATTGGTACACGAGAGCAGAATAGTACGTGGAACATAGGTGGTACGAAAGGGGGATCAATCTATTTTTGACACCTACCATAGAATACTTATCATCATGCATGGGGAATCACCCCCGTTACATTTGGTCAGCTTTTGTCAAGATTTACGTCTAGCAACAGTCGCGATCGGTGTGTATGTATGCAAAATCCTAGCCAAGGTGGTGATGAAATCCATCGTTGGTCTTGATCAAGTGTTGGGGTATTAAGACCAACTCCTTGATGTTAATATTATTAGGTGGTGTGTGTGGCTCGTTTTAATTGTATAAAGAAAGCAAACATACAACACAAGATGATTTTCGCTAATGCAATGCTTTGGGGTACGTTTTATCTTTCAAAAATCACTAGTAGCAAAAGGAAATTACCAATCCTAACTAGAACTAAAACCTATGATGAGGACTTGCCACTTGTGCAAGTATCATGCAAGCAAACCAGAGAAAAATGCATCCCTAATTAGGTTCCTTCCATTTAAGTTACTCTATGTTTTTCTTTTTTTTTATTGCAAGAAAGCAAAGAAAATAGAAATCTGCAGAAACAAAAAATAGAAAAACATAGGGGATGTTTAGAAGGTCTACCTCTTCTCTATCCAAACTAGATGCCTCTGAGTTTCTGCTCATAAAATGCATAGAACTCTAATCGTCCTGGGGTGGGATGAATAGTAGGTATGTATTCATCACACAGTGGCACGAGTAGTAGTCCAGTGCCCGAATGAGTAACACCTACAAAGAAAGCACAAAATTTGATCGATCTTAATAGCAAGGGACAATGTCCCACCGTTATCACCACTGAAAGTCGAATGTGGAGTGACAGCGTGCCAGATTATGATGCAAATGAAATTGATATAAAAATGCTAAGTCCTACGAATACAAGAAAAGCAATACATGAAGGAAAGACGTGATATGTTAGCAAAAAAATAAAAGTGGGGCCTATTTTATTAATGTTTCTTTTAAATTTTGTTACAATACGTCCCCCTTCTAGGGCTCAGAACGTTTGATATAGTTCATTACATCAACGGATGATACGCTTCTAGTGTCTTCTGCATACCCACATTTGAAATGGGTGGGCCAAAGGTTGTCGCCACTTGTGTTTGTGCATTCGTCGTTACTTTCTACCCCTCCAGTGTTCCTAGCAATGAGATCCTATGCATAGAGAAATAGCAAACAATTAATAGCATATGCAGATAGAGGGAAGACATGTAATCCCTAGGGCCTCTAGCTAGTGAATACATAAAATAGCAAAACGATGGTCAGAACATGTCATAATGAATTCAAACTTTGATAGAAGCATAGAAACATCATCAAAGACACATTGTAAAAATAAAATTCATGAAATAATGCATGGATTTCTAATCACTCCGGGGTGGGACGATTAGGACTGTCACAAAACATGCAAAAGCAACCTTGTAAATGTTCTATCCAGAGGCCTCCAATTTTTTTGCAAACTTGGGGTTAGACAAAAAGGGGAATTTTGGGATGACCCAGAAGGTCATATTTTATATATTCTACCTAGATTGTCCCGTATCTGAAGGCACTCCCTATAGGTTAGTAAATGTGTAAAATGATAAAAATAAGGTCAAAACAGGTCAGAATGCAATGAAACTTTAACAAAAACATAAGTAAACCAAATATAACATAATGCAAAAATAATAATGAATAAAGCATTCACAAATTTCTATTCACCCCAGGGTGGGACGATTAGGACCACAGTAGTTTGGGGGGCACCTAGGGGTAGGACACCCATTGTTTGGGGTCTGGTTTTGACACAAATCCACTTGGGATGGGTCCAAAACCTCCTAGGGGGTTGTGTCAACAAATTTGGTGTGGTATTGTGGCCGTTTGCTTGGGTTTTGGGTCAGGATTACATTCTTAGTGTTCACCCAATAACCTCTCTTCCAAAAGAGAAATTAGGGATGTAAGAAGCACAAAGGGGAATGTGGGTATAATTCGACAGCACTCCATTGCTCCAAATGCACCTGCTCTCCTTTATTTTTGGGGTGAGAAGGCTCACCATTTTATAGACCTAAGGGTCTCCTTTGAATGCGCATGCGAGGGCACCACTTGGCTTATCATGCCTTTTTTAGGGGATAGAAGATTCCTCCTTGATTTAGGGCCTCCTTGCATGAGGCCTGCTTGACTGAAGTACCTCTCTCATATTTGAAACCATTCCTCACAATTGCATGCAATGAAGGTGAAGCTGAGTGGCGGATCTATCAAGGCTTAACTTTTTGCTAATCAAACCTGCTAATTGTCCCACCCTGGGATGATTGCTTCTAATCATCCTGGGGTGGAACGAACAAGATTCTAATTGTCCCAGGGTGGGACAAATAGGGAGCAAAGTGATTAAAAGGTGTCAAATTGACCTCTGACCTTCCAAAACTGATTTGGGAGTGGTTAGGACCACTGTTTAACCTTTGGAGGCTGCCCTAGGGGGTATGTATGCCAACTCGGTCAGTGCTTGTAGCCACATAATCGGGTTGGTGCTATTTTGGTGTCTACAGATGTTAAAAGTGCATTTCTTAGTGATGATATTGATTAAGAGGAATATATGGATCATCTAGAAGGTTTTGTTATCAAAGTATAGGAGCAAAAGGTCTATATATTATTATATGGATTAAAAAAGGCTTTGATATCATGGTATATTAAGATTAAAGATCATCTACTATGAAACAATTTCAAAAGGATTGCATCAGATCCAAATATTTATACAAAAAGGGTTGGGAAATAAAATAATTATTGTAGTATATATTTATGATATAGTAATTATAGAAAGCTTAAGGAATTTGATATATGAGGTTAAAAACATCTAAAAAGGGCTTTGAAATGATAGATCTAGGACTGCTACACTATTGTCTTGGTTTAGAAATTTGTCAAAGAGACAATAGCATCACAATAACTCAAACAAAGCATGCAAAATTATTACTTGAAAATTATAGAATGAAAAAGTATAAATCTAAATATACTCTTATGGAGCAAGGGATGAAACCATCAAGATATGATAAGACACTACTAGTTTCTACTACTATGTATTGACAACTCATTAGAAGTCTTATATGTTTAAAAAATACTAGGCCTAATATTATTTTTGTTGTAAATTATTTCTCTAGGGTTATGCAATATCCTGGAGAAAGTCATTGGAAATAGAATACTATAATATTTTAGCAAAACCACAAAATATGGCTTAAAATACAAAAGCAATTAAAATTTTTAATTATAGAGATATTTAAATTCTGACTGTGTTGGTTCTATAGATGACAAAAAATCAACACCAGGATATGTATTTTACCTTGGATATAGGAATAAACAACATGCAATGGCCATTTTATTAATAAAAATAGAATATCATGCAACAAGAGGTGTAATATGTGAAGCACTCTGGTTATAGTACATTTTTTCATATATAAGAATAAAAAAGACCTCTACAATACTAAATTGTGATGATCAAGGAGTTCTCAAATTAATCAAAAATATTGTGTTTAATGAATGGATAAAACATATTGAATTTCAATGTCACTTTATTAGAGATCATGTTTTGAATCATCATATTCAAGAAAAATATGTCCCCAATGAAGAACAAATTGTAGATAGTTTTACAAAAGCACTTGGAAGAAAAAGAGTATAAGATATTCTAGATCCATTTATGTACATCAAAAAATATTCATATAAAATAATGTAATAAGGTAGAAGGGGTGTTGGATATATTACATTATTTGGTAAATATTAAAGTACCCCAAGGTACATTGTATATTTGTAAATATTATATTAAGAAGTGTGTTTATGTATTTTCTAATGTAGGTGTCAAATATGCAAGTGAAGAGTCAAATGATATGTGGAAATATATAGAGTGAAGATTCATGAGAGTTTTTCATATGTGAGGAATAGGAAATGATGCATCTCCAATATGTTTGAGGAAAGAAATAGTTGATTATTAAAGAGTCATATTGTAAGGTTATATTATGGATATAAAGCTCCATGTATTATATCAAATGAGGAATGATCAAGTTTTGTATTTAGAATTATTGGTTTATGAATAATATTGAGAGTTTTATTATTGCATAATATTGTTGTTATTCTATGAATGAGATTTATTGATATTGGCCATTGAGTTGAATGCTTTAATATTATGATTAATATTTGATCCTAGAAAAGGGACCTATGAGATAATATTGAATAATTTCCAACAAGCTTTAGGAGACAAAAAGGTGACTAAAATGTCCTTCTCACAAGTTAAGTATGAGCTATGGCTACAAAGCAATATAAAAAATTTACAACATAAACTGAGGGTGCATTTGTGAACTTGAAATTCAACATTACAGAGGAAATGAAAAAATGCTAGTGAAGGTCAATGAACCAGAAGTATTAGCTCTACTAGGATAGTAGGACCTACTTCATCAAGTTATGTATAAGCAATAATGGGGCTATGCTAGGGGTAGACAATAAGAATCCATTCTAACTAACATAGCAGATCAAGTAGAATCTAAAGGAAGTGAATTCAACATACATCTAATTCAATGCATTGAACAAAAAATATGCCCCAAAACCAAATATATTTAAGCCACCCCTATTTTATGACACTAGAGATAAAAAATTTGTACACTTAAAAGTTGCATAATTGATTCAAGTTCAATAGTCATAGATATGCCTAAATTTATTTGTAAAGAAATGGGGTTTTCTTACATGAATATGGTGAGACACTCAATCCAAATAGATGACACAAGGGTCAACACAATTGAGATACTCAAATAATTGGTCATGACTATAGTTAGACAAAAAAATTATAGTAGTGTATAAAGTGATAATTGTGGACCTGCCTTATTACATTAGTATATTATTATCTAGAGAGTGAATGTGTGAATTTTTAGGAAATAGTTACCTAGGAATGAAATATACTCATATGAAAGTGTCTAATTATGGGAAGGTAATAAAGATAAAAAATGAACTACCTTGCAACTATGTTCTACATAAGCTTGATGACAAAAGTATAGCAAACAAAAATTAAATTGTTAGAATTTTTAGAATAGGAATAATATATTAAAGATAACTAGGATCAAGAGATTGACTTGATAATCAACATATTCAAAGATAATAATGATCTTGAAGATGAATATAATGATACCAAATATGAAAACTATCTCATCACTAAAATACCTTCCAATATTCCATCTCTAACAAGTTGAGGCATAACTATGATGTGGAAAATATACTTTTATGGTACCAAAATAAGGAATGAAATAGGTACATGTGTTCAAATCATTGATCCACAAGGTGCACATGACCCATTTTTCTTGTAGTTTAATGTTTAATTGCACTAATAATATGGCATAATATGAAGCATTATATAATCATTTAACAAATGTCTAAAACATGGAAATAAAGAACCTATGGATATATGGTGAATCCAAACTAATTGAAAATTAGATTAATTCATACTATGGCATAAATAAAAGACCTATAGAGTCTTACAAACATGAATATATGATTTTCTATAAAGTTTTGATATGTATAATATCAAAGCAATACCCATAGGATCGAACAAAAATATAGGTGAATTGGTAGGATTGACAACTTTATTATACTATATTAATAATGTGTGATAAACCTAAAGAATTAGAGATAGTCTTTAGAACAATAGTTATTGATAATTTGGATAGCTAGTAGGTATTTAATAACAATGAAAAAGTCATAAAATACCTAATTACGAAGGATCTATAAGCCAAATAAAATAATGAGTGTAAATGAAATTAAAAATGGAGTAATACATATAAAATTAAATCAACTATCCAAGGGTTTGATCACTCTAGAAAGTATTTTTTAATCTTGATGATAGTACAAGAAAAATAAGTACCAAGATAAAATTTTCTTTGTATTATTTAGTTGAGGAAATTTAAGGGAAGAACCTACTACTTGGAAAATACTACCATACATAGGAAGACAAAGACCTTTTAAAATAACTCTATGGTAAGTATAGATACCTTATTTCCTAGTCATAATATCTTTAGAGTATATAACATAAACATCATAAATCATACTTTATGGATTCTATGGTTGAACAACCATAAGAGGTGATGGAGCAACAGATGAGGCCCAAAAATGCCTCATTATTGCATAATTTTTGACTACCATATGATAAGTTAATTGTCAAATAGTTGACTAAAATATACTATTTGTTAAGTGTTTGCATGATTTTATGTTAGGAATACTATATCTCTGTTTTTGACTATTTTCAGCATTTTGTGACTGATTTTGCTTGATTAAGTAGGAAGTAAAAACATGTATTTCAATTAACCAAATATGGTATGCTGATATACATTAAATTCACAATGGTTTATGAATGTTTTTCTACCCTTCAACTTGTTTCAAATCCACATTGAAGCCAAAATTTTAGGACTATCATAAATCTGAAAATTTGAAAAAAATAGCCATATAAAAATCAGCAAGCTGTCACTTTATAGGAACACCTTGAAGTTGTCAAGAAAAGCATGAGGATATGAATGGAATGAGTTCAGAAGGATTACAAAAGAAATATAACCTATTTAGAAGCATTCCATATGGTCTAAATAGGTAGCAACAGGGTATAACAAAGCAGAGACAATTGTGCAGCACTGTTGCACTATTTCATCATGGTTACTTGGTGAATGAAGTGTATAAATTTAGTAAAAAATTGATGTACTCCTTCATGTTGATATTTGAATAATTTTTCCATGTTATAATTTATTTGAATTTGCAATAAATTCCAATATTTTACAACTATGCAGCAGAGCTAAAAAATGCAGTAATTTACCATGTAAATTCCAACAAGCTACCAATGAATGGCAAGGCATGGAATTCACACATGGAGAGGAATGAAGGCTATTGCAATCTGATCCTGAGGGCTAATACACCTGATAAATATAGCTAAAATCACTTTAATAGCACAAATTTGGTCATTCCGAATATCTTCGGATTAAGAAATGCAGTCTCTTCAGATTGAGAAATACAGTCTCTTCGGATTGAGCCACTTAGCTCCGGATTGAGAATAGAAAGTTATTTTTGACTTTTTGACTATTTTTTGATGGTGGAAAAAGGGAAAGAAGGTTGAGAAGGTTAAGGGAAAATATCCCCTAGCTGTCTTTGTCGTCCTTGCCATCCAAAGCCACCATTCATGGAAAAAGATCAATTGATCCTCTTCTAGGATAAACCCAGAAATAACTACAACATAATAGGAAGTTGTTTGTAAGATAGAAATGGCATATTCTAAAGTGGAGAAATATGTGTGAGATATTTATAGACTCCTCCCACATAATTACACCACTAAATATGCTTTCTAAGGGCTAATGAATACTACTGCAACACAAACTGTCTAGATTTGCATTTATTTCAAATCTAGAATTATTGGTAAATCATTGTAAAGTAGCACATAGGCTAATTTGAGCATGGGATATGTTGTAAATATTTATATAAATAACATAGCTTCATCCTTGGTTGAGCCAGTGAGGAATCAGAATAGAGGATAGTTTTCAATTGTAGCAATTAGGACTGTACAGTAGTTTTCTATAATAGTTTTCAGCATGTTTTATCATCAATAAAAATGTAGTTATTTTATCATTTTCTATTCTGAGTGTTAATTAGTTAAGGATTTCTTTTCACCTCCTTCTATATTAGGAAGTATGGGCCCACTTTCAGATCTATAAGGAGGATTTTTATGGCAGGTTTTAATCTGTAATTTTGCTATAGCCAATTAACAGATTACTTGTCAAGTTTACTTTTTTTGTTTTAAGTTTGTATAATGTTCTTTATGTTTTCTATTATGTTTGTGTACATAATTTGTGTGTGTGTTAGCTAACAAATTATATTAAGCATTTTTCCTTTGCTTTCCATGTTTTTCTTGCTTTTTTGTTTTAGCAACTTTCCATTTTCAACATATTTCATTTTGCTTTCAATTCCTGTAGCAGAAGCTTGATGACCTTTTGTGGTAGGACATTGACAGGTGTTTTTAGCATAAGTTTCATTTACAAGCATCATTTAAATTATGAAAGAGTAACTAGGTTTCAATTTTGCAAATGTAACTTAGGATTTCATTTCAACAACATTTAAATTCTGCAAAAGTAGATTAGAATTTTAATTTAGCAATTTTAATTTCTGCAACTTAGAATTAGTTTTTAGTTCCTACAAGTTTCCATTCTGTAGATTAGGTTTAGTGTGACACCAAAAGGCTAAACCAAATTTGTCTCACCCAATAAATGCTTAAAATCTGAATGTTTGAATTGTACTCTACCCTAGCCTTCTATCGTAGACAACCTTGGACACCACCCTGGATTGATAAGATCTTTGAGATTTAATGATTTTTTTTTTTTGAAAATTTTGAAAAAACTTGTATTAAAACAAAGATCAATTACAATATGGGAAGAGACTCTTCCTAGCCAAATTCAGAGAGAACACAATCTTACAATAGAAGGAGAAGATTTGCAATGGAGACAAATCTCCTAAATCAATAACTAGCTAGCAGGGGATCGACATGGACAGTTGATGCAGCTTGTCACGAAAATGTGACACTATTCTCCTCCTTAGGCCGCAAACATGCAACATGTTGTGATATCGTGACACCTTTACCCTTTGGCCATGAAAAAGTATCATGTCGTGATATCGTGACATTTTCCTCCTTTGGCCACGAAAAATCAAGTCGCGATATCGCGACACTTTTCTTCTTTGGGCATGAAAGTGCAACATGTCACGATATCGCGACACTTTTTCTCTCTCGGCTGCAATGAAGCAACATGTCATGATATCGTGACACCTTTTCTCCTTTGGCCATGAAAATGCAACATGTCACGATATCGTGACACCATTTCTCCTTTGGTCGTGAAAAAGTGACATGTCACGATATCATGACACCTTTTCTCCTTTGGCCATGAAAAAGCAACATGTCACGATATCACGACACCTTTTCTCTCTTGGCCACAAAAAAACAACATGTCACGATATCGCGACACCTTTTCTCCGTTGGCCACAAAAAAACAACATGTCGCGTTATCATGACAACTTTCCTCCAGCGATCGTGACAGCACAACATGTCACGAAATCATGACAACTTACCACCAGCGACTACGATAGTGCAACATGTCATGATATCATGACAACTTTCCTCCAATGACCGTGACGGTGCAACATGTCATGATATCGTGACAACTTTCCTCTAGCGGTCGCGACAGTGCAACATGTCATGAAATTGTGACAACTTTCCTCAACATGTCATGATATCATGAAAAATTTCCTCCAACGACCGCAACGGCACAACATGTCACGATATCGCGACAACTTTCCTCTAGTGACCGTGACGACACAACATGTTGTGATATCGTGACAACTTTCCTCCAGCGACCGCGATGGCGTAACATGTCATGATATCATGACAACTTTCCACCAGTGACCGCGATGGTGCAACATGTCATGAAATCATGACAACTTTCCACCAACGACCGCGATGGCACAACATGTCACGATATCACGACATCTTTCCTCCAACGGCTGTGACGGCGCAACATTTCGTGATATCATGACAACTTTCCTCCAGTGACCATGGCGATGCAGCATGTTGTGATATCATGACAACTTTCCTCCAGAGACCATGATGGTGCAACATATCGTGATATCACAACAACTTTCCTCCAAAGACCGCGATGACACAACATGTCGCGATATCACAACTTTCCTCTAGAGACCACAACGGTGCAACAAGTCATGATATCATGACAACTTCCCTCCCTTTGCTTTTTATTTGATCATTGGTTCAAGGACCTTTCTAGACCCTGCCTGATCACCTCATCCTCAATAGCCATGTCACTATGAAGCTGAACCCCTGCCTCCTTCTCAACACCCATCTTAGCTAGGAAGTCAGCCGCGTTGTTTAAATCTTGACTCACATAAACTGGAATCACATCATCTAATTCCTTCCATAATTCCTTAATTTGAGTGACAAGAATCCTCAACCTCCATGCTTTCAAAGCAAAGTTCCTCATGCAATCAAGAGCTCCAACCATTATTTGAGAATCTGATTCAAGAATGATCCTCCTGTGGCCCTGTTTCACTGCCCAAATAGAAGCAGATTTGATAGCTATGGATTCTACTTCATTGTTTGTGGCTCTTCCCAAGCCTTGCAGTTCCCAATAGAGCACTGATCCATCATGATTCTGGCAAACCACTCCAATTTTGGCACTACCCAGATTGCCCTTTGCAGCTCCATCAGTATTAATTTTAATCTAGCCTTCTGGTGGTGGTTTCCAACTAGCTCTGTCCTATCCCTCTTGCTCTTCAACTCCCTCTTCCATTGGCCCAGTAACAACCTGAGTTTCCTCTATAGCATAGACAACTACAGTTTCTGTGACTTTGCTCTAGATGATCTGCCAAAATCCATCTAATGAGGAAAAAATTTCTCTAAAAATTCTAGCATTTCTCTCCAACCACACTTGCCACAAAATGAAGTTTAATCCAAGCTCCCAACCAATTCTAAGAGCTTTAGATTTAAATCTACCACTCTTCCATGTTTTCTAGATATTAGTCCTATTCAAGTCACCATTAACTTAAATTTTATAGCAAGAAAGCCATCGCTTCCAAATCTGATGCGTGAAAGGGCACTCAAACATCAGGTGATCAACTGTTTCCTTGTTCTTATAGCATAATACACATTGAGATGGACCGATGATTCCTCTACATCTGAGATTGTCAAAAGAGATAATTTCGTTGTGCATAAACTTCCAGGAAAAAAAGTTTACTTTCGTCCAGCCCTTGGAGTGCCAAATATTTCTCCAATCCTCAATCAGGAATGAATGGGGGGGAGGCTTTGGGAGGATCTTCTCATATCCATCCTTCATTGTATAGACACCAAGGCTCCCATAGCCCCAAGCTAATTCATCCTCCTCGTTTCTACCTGTGAGAAATATTTCTGACAAGATTTTAGTCATGATGGGTGCCAACTCCAGAGGGATTGAAATTGGCCACTCCTCCAACTTCTTGAACTGCTTAAACTTATACTCCCCCAGCTGACTAGTGATGAAATAACTCTCAATGTGGACCCATCCCTTGGTTTCTATGGTAGTTTTTATTGGTTGCAATTTAGGAAATTCAACAATGATGGGTGGGTATTAATCCCATGAATCTTTCCAAAAACGTGCCTTCTCCCCTCTTCCCACTTTCCAAAACAATCGATCTTTAACTACCTGAGATCCTATCTTGAGAGCCTACCACACTAGGGATCCAGGGCCATCCAAAGGGAAACAACCCACCTCATTGGGGTTAACATGACCCAAATATTTACTAGTTAGGATTCTACTGAATAAGGAGGTTGGTTGGGAAATCCACCTCCAGTACAACTTTCCAGCCAAAGCTTTGTTATTGAACTTGGATCTTCTTAGTCCCATCCCTCATTTTACCTTGGGTTGGGTTACTTTATCCCAACCAACTAAGGCCCATTTCCTCTCTCCTTTTACTCCTTTCCATAAAAACATTCTAGCCATATTGTCTAGCTCTTTCCATATAGTATGTGGGGTAGCCAGGATAGAGAATTTATAAATTGGCATGGCCTGAATGACTGACTGTAAAAAAGTTAATCTACCCCCATAGCTTAACCATTTTTGGGACCAATGATTCATTCTATCTTTGATACCATCCAAAAGATCCTTCCAGATATCTATTTTTAGTTTTTTGAAGTGCAAAGGAACCCCCAAGTAAACCACTGGAAGAGAAGTCCTTGTGAATCCCAAGATATCTAGAACTCTGTCCTGGAGCCTTTGATCAAGATTGAGAAAGACCACTTTGGATTTTTTATCATTGATGACTTGGTTTGAAGCCCTAAGGTAGAAATTAAGAGTATATCTGATCACTCTTGCTTCCCTGAAGCTGGCCACTCCAACCAATCCTATATCATCCACAAACTGTAAGTGAGTCAAAAATTCCTCACCCACCTTGATACCTGTTAGCAAACCTTGATGTCTTCTCCTCAAGAAAATTCTACCTAATCCTTCAGCCAAAATGCGAAAAATATAGGGAGAGCAAGGATCCCCTTAACGAAGACCTCGAGTGGCTCCAAAAGGTTGCAATGGAATACCCTTGATTAACACTAAATAAGACGGTGTAGATACACAACTCATGACCCAATCTATCCAGTCCTGAGAAAAACCAAAGGCTGCCATCATATTTGACAAGAAACTCCACTCCACCCTATCATAAGCCTTTGAGATATCTAATTTAATGAACATTCCTTTATGACCAGATTTTTGCATTGTATGGATTGCCTCCTGAGCAAGAACCACCCCATCCAAGATCTGCCTACCCTCTACAAAACCTCCTTGCTCTAAGGAGATAATGTTATGTAAAAGAGGTTTTAGCCATTCAGCAATTACCTTTGTGATTATTTTATAAATCACATTGCATAAGGCAATAGGTCTATAATCAGAAATATGAACCCCCTCCTCCCCTTTTGGAATTAAAGTGATGAAGGTATGATTTAATGCCTTAAGCATTCTTTTATTACCTCTGGACTCCTCTATGACATCCAAAACATCCTCCTCCAAAGTATCCCAAAAGGCCTAAAAAAACTCAATTGGAAAGCCATCTGGTCCTGGAGTTTTGCCGGTGCTCATTCCAAAGACCACATTCTTCAGTTCTTCTCTATCAATGGGTTTAAGAAGGGTCTAATTTTCTTCTTTAGAGATAACAGAGGGTATGACATCAATAACCTCATTTTGAGCCTCTACATCTTGCTCCATACTTTCCTTAAAAAGTTTAGAAAAATAATCCATTGAATGGGAATGCATACCAGGAAGAGTATCAAAGGAGTGTCCATTCCCATATTGAAGAGATTCCATGTTATTCATCTATCTCCTAGCATAGGCTGACCGATGGAAAATTTTGGTATTTCTATCACCTTCTAATAACCAAGTGGTTCTTGCTCTCTGTTTCCAGTAGGTCTCCTCTTGGTTATCAATGTCCTCAACCACTTTACGCAAGGCATCATCCTTGGCTTTGAGCTGCTCTGTAATTTTTTCGTCCCTAAAGTGTTTTTGAACCTCATCCCATCTGGCCACCAAAGGAGCTCTTTGGAGCTGGAAGTCTGTCTTGTTAGCTTGCCTCCATTGTTTTAGTTGAGATTTGACATAATGAAGTTGTTTGTGGAATCTAAACATTGTTGTCCCAAAAGGTAGACAACCTTATTCCCACCACTGTGGAATTTTCTTTTGAAGATCCTCTTTTTCTAACCAAAAATTCTCAAATTTAAAAGGTTTGTGATGCTACCCTATCGTAATCCCTCCCTCCAACAAAATGGGAAAGTGATCTAAAACCGGACCCTCCAAAATCTGGAATTTTGTATTCCATTTTACAAATGCCTCCTCTAAAACCAGAAAATGGTCTAGCTTTACCTTCCTGCTATGTGGCTCCCTCCTCTTATTAGTCCAAGTAAAGTTGGTTCCAAGGCCTTTAATATCCACTAAATGAAAAGCTTGGACTTGGGCAATCAGAACTCGATCCCTTGGGTCCAAAATTGGGGTTCCCCCTTCCTGATCTCTAGAAGATAATTTAGCATTAAAATCCCCAGCAATAATCCAGTCTAAATCTTCCCTTGAGGTCCTCATGTTATGTACAAATTTCCATTAAAGCCTCTGGCCATCAAGGTTTTGAGTCCCATAAAAATTTGTGATTAAAACATGTTCAGCTGTGACATTATTCCTAAAATGATATGGGAGAACACCCCTCCAAGCTATATGTTCTATTGCAGTCCATTCCAGAGAGTTTCAAAAAGTGACAATCCCCCCTAAGGCACCTTGGGCAGCCACATCCATATGACCAGTGCCCCTCCAAATTTTGTTACTATTTTACACATAAGATCTAATGACATTTTGGTCTCCTAGATAAGCAAAAAATCTATTTTGCATTTTCCTAAGAGTCTTTGAATAGCAGATTGATGGGTTCTACTATTTAAACCCCTAATATTCCATGATTGTATAATCATTGAAAACCTTGAGAGCAGTAAGAATCAATTGTCCTCATCGATCCTCTAGTGATCAGTTTGTCTCCTTGAACTGCTAGCAAGTCCTTATTTGATTTTCTACCCACTCCTTGAGAGTTCCTATTTTTTGATCTCTTTTCCACCTGAATTATCCCTAGGGCTGGCATTTCTCTATTCTTTTCTACTATTCCCATGCTGACATCCTTAATTATTGGCTATGCTTGGGAGTGCACTATCAATGCCCCTACATTCTCTGACTGCGGTAACTCAGTGTACTCAATTACCTGTTTTATGACGATGGGAGATGAAGGAGAAGCATGAGCGTGGATGTTATTGTCTTCAATATTCCCATCCACTCCTTCCATGACTTGATCCTCTTGGTCCACTAGTGTCTTAAATATTTCATACCTATTGGCTGGCTTGAGTTGTGATTACTCTTTACCATTTTTCTTTTGCTTTCTCCTTCTTTTGGGCTGTTAAAATCCATCTTTCTAAACATATTTACCCTGAAGAGTATTGGTTGGTTCTTTGGGTAGATTTGACTTACCCTCCCTGGGACGATTTGGCATTCCAAGGGGGGCCTCCATTTTTGTGTTCAAAATATTTGGACAAAACTAGGCCAAATGCCCATGTTTGTGGCAAACTCTGCATCTGAAGGGCAGAGCCTCATAATCTAGCTATTGAATCCAAGATAGTCCTGCCAGTTCAAGTTCCACCTCTACCGGTAGAGGCTGGCTAATATCCATTTCCACACAAATTCTTGAAAAAACAGTTGTGTTGCCTTCTATGGTATCTTTGGAGACACCCAGATGTCTACCAAGGGAGTTACTGATCATTTCCAAAACCTGCTCACCCCAAAAATCCATTGGAAGAGCATACAAACGGATCCAAATCGGGACAGCCATGGGTTGAATACGAGGATCGAAACCCACTCTCCAGGGTTGAACAAATAACCCTACCAGACTGTGGTTCCTCTTTTTTGATTCAAAAGTCCTATTTCTATCGGCTAGAGAAGAAAAACTAACAATGAAATACCCATTGCTAATAAACCATAAGGAGTACTCACCATGAGGTTCCCAGTTTTGCCTAACCCAGGTATGCAAGAAATTTAGGGTAGGGCGAATGCCCATGAATTTACAGATTAGATCGTGGTTGGATCTGTATAATATTGTGTCTTCGACCATATTTGGATTGATGACAATCTTGGGCCTTGATTCGGACTGCGGAAGGCATCCATTGACTCGTTGTGTTGTTGATCTCTTTCCAACGTTCTTGAAGAGCATATGAAGAGCATTTCTCTGAGCTTCGTCATTAGAAGATGGAGAATTATCTTTTAGCAAGTCTACAAAAGAGCTCTTTCTCCCTGTGAGAGGATCTTGAGGAGTCCCCATTAGACCCTCTTAGGGCAGCAGACTTGCATTCAGATCCATAGTAACCAGAAAAACACCACGACAACCCACCTGATGCCCTAGATTTTCCTTCGCTCCAAAAACCCTAGAACATCACCTCTCGCCTGCTCAGAATTTTTCCCGCCCCTACATATCGATCCAATAGCCAGTTTGAGATTTAATGATTAGACTCAATGACACTCATCATTTTGGCATCGTTTCCAGGGACACGATGTTGTTAGAGGATAAAATTATCCCAATAATTGTTAATTATACTAAATTGTGAACTTCAAAGTAAAATCTGGATAAATGATTGGTATTAGTAACAGTTTTTGATAAATTGCATTTCAGTCCATTTAGAAAACAAGCAACCACAAGGAGGTGATCTTCACACCTAGGGGTTAAATTGCTTATGTTTGAAATTCTTGATAAAAATTGAAAGAATTCATCATCCTCATTATCAAGAAACATAAGATCTCTTAGAGGAGCCATCTGCTAGTAATACCATTTTTATATCCATATCATCAGGGTAGTATAAACAAATTTGTACTAGGTGTTGAGAAGACATCATGGCAGATATACAAGACTGTCCCTTGAAAAAAACAATCATATCGACTACTTGTAGCATTTGTTCACAAGGACATCACTGATAAATGCCATTTACTTCCACAACTCAGAGATGCAAAATTTGTTGCCTGGTCTAAATTATTCTCAAGGGAGATCCCAACAACAACAAATAGAGCAAGTAAAACCATTACCTCTAGCCCAACCTATGGTCAATCTGAATAATACAGGATAGGTAACCCCTATCTATGTAAGCTGAATCTATTAAAAAAAATCACAAAACTTTTGCACAATCAAAATAGGAGTTTACAACTTAACGATGATCCTAGAGTTTTCCATTATTACTTAAATATTGTTAGGATTTTATCACACTAAACCGCAACCTAGCAATTCTTAGCCTACACAAACAATAGTTGATCTCATTAGAGGTGATCCTACATGATAATTAGTTGATCTGCTAAAGTTGTACACTTCTTGTCTTATTGTGCAAACCAAAAATACGTCTTTTTCAGCCCAACCTGTGATAAGTCTGAATAATACAGGATAGGAAACCCCTGTCTATGTAGCTAAATCTGGTAAAAAAACAAAAATGCAGGAAATGTTATTGACCGCAAAAACATCCAACTATGCTCAAACAATAACTTACTTGAGCTTGAATAGACAAAAATCAATGGAGATACACATAAAACCTTTAGTCCAAACACATAGAAATTAGCCTTGGACAAAGGAGAAAAACTAGAAAAACTGCACATAGAAAATTTACTTCTATTGAACTCCTTAGTAAGAAATTACAAAGGGGTAAATTTTATCCTCTTAGGAATGAAACAAATTGAAGTGCAGCCAAGAAAATTCTTGAACATTATTAGTTGGTTGACTTATAAACAAAAAGCAAAATTGTTGCTATTTTGAAATAATATTTCAATCTCTTTACATGGAATTACAAGGGTATATCAAGATTTTATCTTGACGTAAGCACTTAACATCTTTTAGAAATTGGTATTTAATTGTTTCAAATATAGATTGACAAGATTTTGTAGACTAGGAGGCATGGACAACACTTGATTGAAGAAGTTTTCAGATATGGAGCAGTGCTTCTTTCTCCCATTGGTAATTCATGGAGGATGTTAGTGGTGAATGGACATTGCCTTCGGGTATACCATGCACCATTAACTAAAGAGGAGTTTTTGAAGGAGATTCCATTGGATGTACACATAATGGAAGAGAATTTCTCTTCAATATCATATTCAGAGTGATGATAAAAAGTTTGACAAAAAAAATACAAAAAAAGCAAAAATAAGAATAGTCTTGTTTGTGAACTTCCTTCTTGGGTACAAGCAAGACAAGAAAAATTTAAAAAAAAAAGAGAGAAAAAAAAATTGTAGCAAAGGCATGTCCCACAAAATGGGGATACATGAGGACAAACATCAATTTTAGCAAGGAAGAGGAACAATGGATCCAATACTTAATTTCCAGTGATAAGGAGGCAATTATGATGTAAGAAGATTCTTACTGCTCATCTAGAAAGGAAGGTTGCATCAATGTTGCAGGTTTCAACAGAAAAAGATGGTGTTTTCATACAACAATTGACATGTTTTTGCAGAATAAGGATTGGTCTTATCCAAATAAGAGTGATATGAAAAAAAGGGGACAGAAGTTGGTTGAAAACCAAAAATGGCAGCCTCTTCTGATGAAAAAAAAAAAAAAAAAAAGGAGATAAAAAAAAGGAAAGAAAAAAAATGATGAAAAAAAAATGAATAATTCAGTAGTGAAAACCTTCTTGGAGGCACTACTGAGTTGGCTTGCATGAAAACTAATTTTTTTGTATGCATTGCCTTGTTGATATACTCACCATTGTTCCACCATTGTACAAATATCAGACTGCACATGTGTTATGTTTATGTTTTCACATAGCCTACTAACAATCATCAAAAGCAGCTTGTAAGGTGCATGACCAATTTTCAAGACAGTAAGGTATGTGTTTCTTGCATTTAATTCATAGTAAATATTTAGAATTTAGTGTATGATAATCGGTATTTGGCAAAAACTATTCATACAATATTGGCAAGTTGAAAATGGAACATGTTCAAGATGTCAAGAAACATCCCCTTATGCCCTTAATTGCATGGAAATTCCAAAACTATGCAAAAACCTAATTTTGGGACAGACATGGCAACAATTCTATTTCAATTTATAGGGCAAGTTTTAGAAGGAGAACTGCAATTTTATATCTCACAATTGTCTGATAAATTGAAGGAGGATAATAAGCAAAATGCACCTGAAGGTTATATTTTAGTACTACTAGAATAAAACAACAACATACAAAACAAATAATAACATCTAAAAAAAAGGATGAAGAAGGGATTTTTGATGTTATGGAAGGCTTATACACTCTAGATATGGGCCCACAATAGAATCTGTAGCTAAAATTTGCATAGGAGGTCATTTATGCATTTTCTGATGCATCTTCAGAATGAACAGTCATATCTTCGAAATGAACAAGCATATCTTCGAAATGAGTAGGATATATTCAGAATGAGCAAAAACTGTACCAAAATTGCTGAAAATGCTATAGAATAGCAAAAAGAGTAGGTTACATCAAATATTGAGGTTCATAAGGCTCTACCACAAGTAATTACATCCCTCAAGCATTTCAAATCCAAATTTTTTATCAATTTTGTTCAAAATGTGCAACAAAAATAAGCATTCAGGCTGAAATGTTGTTAAGAACATAAAATCCCATTAGTAGTAGTGCATCTGCCAAATATGGTTCCTCAATAAGACTATTGCAATATGAATCACATGATATCAAGCCTTTAAGAGGTACCTTGTAGCACTAAAACTTGAAAAATAGAAAAAGAGTCATACATGTGCTTAATTGCAAAATACTTGATATAGTGCAGCAAAGAGGAATTTCTTAGTTAGCAGGTAGCAAAGGATGTTGTTCACAAGAATAAAACTTGCATATTACTATGGCCTACTAATATGCATGAGGGCATGCATCGGTTCAAGTTGGGGGGGGATGATGAGGCCCAAAAATGCCTCATTATTGCATAATGTTTGACTACCATATGATAATTTAATTGCCAAATAGTTGACTAAAATATACTATTTGTTAAGTGTTTGTATGATTTTATGTTAGGAATACTATATCTCTGTTTTTGACTATTTTCAGCATTTTGTGACTGATTTTGCTTGATTAAGTAGCAAGTAAAAACATGCATTTGAATTAACCAAATGTGGTATGCTGATTAACTTCAAAATGGTTTATGAATGTTTTCCTACCCTTCAACTTGTTTCAAATCCACATGAAAGCCAAAATTTTAGGACTGTTATAAATCTAAAAATCTAAAAAAAATAGCCATATAAAAATTAGCAAGCTGTCACTTTATAGGAACACCTTGAATTTGTCAAGAAAAGCATGAGGATATGAATAGAATGAGTTCAGAAGGACTACAGAAGAAATATGACATATTTAGAAGCATTCCCATATGGTCTAAATAGGCTACAATAGGGTATAACAGAGCAGGGACAATTTTGTAGCACTATTGCACTATTTCAGCATGGTTACTTGGTGAATGAAGTGTATAAATTCAGTAACAACTTGATGTACTCCTTCATGTTGATATTTGAATAATATTTTCATGTTCTAATTTGTTTGAATTTGCAAGAAATGCCAATATTTTACAACTGTGCAGTAGAGCTAAAAAATGCAGTAATTTACCATGTAAATTCTAGCAAGCTACCAATGAATGGCAAGGCATGGAATTCACACATGGAGAGGAATGAAGGCTATTGCAATATAATCTGGAGGGCTAATCCACCTGATAAAAGTAGCTAAAATCACTTGAAGAGCACAAAGTTGGTCATTTCGAAGATCTTTGGATTGAGAAATACAATCTTCAACATATTACTATGGCCTACTAATATGCATGAGGGCATGCATCAGTTCAAGTTGGGGGGGATGATGAGGCCCAAAAATGCCTCATTATTGCATAATGTTTGACTACCATATGATAATTTAATTGCCAAATAGTTGACTAAAATATGCTATTTGTTAAGTTTTTGTATGATTTTATGTTAGGAATACTATATCTTTGTTTTTGACTATTTTTAGCATTTTGTGACTGATTTTGCTTGATTAAGTAGCAAGTAAAAACATGCATTTGAATTAACCAAATGTGGCATGCTGATTAACTTCACAATGGTTTATAAATGTTTTCCTGCCCTTCAACTTGTTTCAAATCCACATGAAAGCCAAAATTTTAGGACTGTCATAAATCTGAAAATCTAAAAAAAATAGCCATATAAAAATAAGCAAGCTGTCATTTTATAGGAACACCTTGAATTTGTCAAGAAAAACATGAGGATATGAATAGAATGATTTCAGAAGGACTACAGAAGAAATCTGACATATTTAGAAGCATTCCCATATGGTCTAAATAGGCTGCAACAAGGTATAACAGAGCAAGGACAATTGTGTAGCATTGTTGCACTATTCAGCATGGTTACTTGGTGAATGAAGTATATAAATTCAGTAACAACTTGATGTAATACTTCATGTTGATATTTGAATAATTTTTCCATGTTATAATTTGTTTGAATTTGCAAGAAATGCCAATATTTTACAACTGTGCAGTAGAGCTAAAAAATACAATAATTTACCATGTAAATTCCAACAAGCTACCAATGAATGGCAAGGCATGGAATTCACACATGGATAGGAATGAAGGCTATTGCAATATAATCCTGAGAGCTAATCCACCTGATAAATGCAGCTAAAATCACTTGAATAGCACAAAGTTGGTCATTTCGAAGATCTTTGGATTGAAAAATACAGTCTCTTTGGATTGAGCCACTTAGCTCTGGATTGAGAACAAAAAGTGCTTTTTGACTTTTTAACTATTTTTTTTATGGTGGAAAAATGGAAGGAATTCTAAGAAGGTTAAGGGAAAATATCCCCTAGCTGTCTTTGTCGTCCTTGTCGTCCAAAGCCACCATTCATGGAAAAATATCAATTGATCCTCTTCTAAAATAAACCCAGAAATAACTACAACAAAATAAGTTGTTTGCAAGATAGAAATGGCATATTCTAAAGTGGAGAAATATGTGTGAGATATTTCTAGACTCCTCCCATGTACTTCCACCACTGAAGATGCTTTCTAAGAGCCAATGGCTACTACTGCATCACAAACTGTCTAGATTTGCATTTATTTCAAATCTAGAATTATTGGGAAATCACTGTAAAGTAGCACATAGGCTGATTTGAGCATGAGATATGTTGTAAATATTTATATAAATAACACAACTCCCTCCTTTTTTGAGCTAGTGAGGAATCATAATAGAGGAGAGTTTTCAATTGTAGCAATTAGGACTGTATAATAATTTTTTGTAATAGTTTTCAGCATGTTTTGTGATCAATAAAAGTGCAGTTATTTTATCATTTTATGTTCTGAGTGTTAATTAGTTAAGGAGTGCTTTTCACCTCCTTATATATAAAAAATTATGGGACCACTTTCAGATCTAGAAGGAGGATTTTTATGGCAGGTTTTAATCTATAATTTTGTTGTAACAGAATTAACAGATTACTTGTCAAGTTTACTTTTCTTATTTTAAGTTTGTATAATGTTATTTATGTTTTCTATTATGTTTGTGTACATCATTTGTGTGTGTGTCATCTGACAAATTATATTAAGTATTTTTCCTTTGCTTTCCATTTTTTCCCTACTTTTCGATTTTAACAACTTTTCATTTTGAGCATATTTCATTTTTTTGTCAATTCCTGTAGCAGAAGCTTGATGACCTTTTGTGGTAGGACATTGACAGGTGTTTTTAGCATAAGTTTCATTTACAAGCATCATTTCAACTATGAAAGAGTAACTAGGTTTCAATTTTGCAAATGTAACTTAGGATTTCATTTCAACAACATTTAAATGCGGTAATTTAAATTCTGTTATTTTAATTCTGCAAAAGTAGATTAGATTTTCAATTTAGCAATTTCAATTCCTGCAACTTAGAATTAGTTTTTAGTTCCTACAAGTTTCCATTTTGTAGATTAGGTTTAGTGTGACACCAAAAGGCTAAACCAAATCTGTCTCACCCAATAAATGATTGAAATCTAAATGCCTAAATTATACTTTGCCCTAGAATTCTATCATAGACAACCTTGGACACCACCCCGAATTGATAAGATCTTTGAGATTTAATGATGAGACTCAATGACACTCATAATTTTGGCATCATTGTCGGGGACACGATGTTGTTAGAGGGTAAAAGTAGCCCAATAATTGTTAATTATACTAAATTGTGAACTTCAGAGTAAAATATAGATAAATAATTGGTATTAGTAACAGTTTTTGGTAAATTGCATTTCAGTCCATTTAGAAAACAAGCAACCACAAGGAGGTGATCTTCACACCTAGGGGTTAAATTGCTTATGTTTGAAATTCTTGATAAAAATTGAAAGAATTCATCATCCTCATTATCAAGAAACATAAGATCTCTTAGAGGAGCCATCTTCTAGTACTACCATTTTTATATCCATATCATCAGGGTAGTATAAAAAAAATTGTACTAGGTGTTGAGAAGACATCATGGCAGATATAAAAGACTATCCCTTGAACAAAATAATCATATCAACTACTTGTAGCATTTATTCACAAGGACATATCATGGGTAAATGCCATTTACTTCCACAACTCAGAGATGCAAAATTTGTTGCCTAGTCTAAATTCTTCTCAAGGGAGATCCCAACAACAACAAATAGAGCAAGTAAAACCACTACCTCCAACCCAACCTATGGTCAATATAAATAATACAGGACAGGTAACCCCTGTCTATGTAAGCTAAATCTATTAAAAAAAAATCACAAAACTTTTGCAAAATCAAAATATGAGTTTACAATTTAACGGTGATCCTAGAGTTGTCCATTATTACTTAAATATTGTTAGGATTTTATAGTGCTAAACCACAACCTAGAAATTATTAGCCTACACAGACAATAGTTGATATCATTAGAGGTGATCCTACATGACAAGTAGTTGATCTGCTAAATTTGTACACTTCTTGTCTTATTGTGCAAACCAAAAATACATCTTTTTTATCCCAACCTGTGATCAGTCTGAATAATACAGGATAGGCAACCCCTGTCTATGTAGCTAAATCTGGTAAAAAAAAATTGTAGGAAATGTTATTGACTCCAGCAACATCCAACTATGCTCAAACAAGAACTTACCTAAGCTTGAAGAGACAAAAATCAATGGATATACACAGAAAACCTTTAGTCCAAACACATAGAAATTAGCCTTGGATAAAGGAGAAAAACTAGAAAAATTGCACATAGAAAATTTACTTCCATTGAACTCCTTAGTAAGAAATTACAAAGGGGTAAATTTTGTCCTCCTAGGAATGAAACAAATTGAAGTGCAGCCAAGAAAATTCTTGAACATTATTAGCTGGTTGAATTATAAAAAAAAAGCAAAATTATTGCTATTTTGAAACAATATTTCAATCCCTTTACATTGAATTACAAGGGTATATCAATATTTTATCTTGATGTAAGCACTTAACATATTTTAGGAATTGGTATTTAATTGTTTCAAGTATAGATTGACAAGATTTTATAGACTAGGAAGCATTGACAACACTTGATTGAAGAAGTTTTTAGATATGGAGCAGTGCTTCTTTCTCCCATTGGTAATTCATGGAGGATGTTAGCGGTGAATGGACATTGCCTTCAGGTATACCATGCACCATTAAATAAGGAGGAGTTTTTGAAGGATATTCCATTGAATGTACACATAATAGAAGATAATTTCTCTTCAATATCATATTCAGAGTGATGATAAAAAGTTTGACAAAAAAAAAATACAAGAAAAGCAAAAAGAAGAATAGTCTTGTTTGTGAACTTCCTTCTTGGGTACAAGCAAGACAAGAAAAATTAAAAAAAAAAAAAAAGAGAAAAAAAAAATTGCAGCAAAGGCATGTCCCACAAAATGGGGATAAATGAGGACAAGCATCAATTTTAGGAAGGAAGAGGAACAATGGAGTCAATACTTCATTTCCAGCGATAAGGAGGCAATTATGATGTAAGAAGATTCTTACTACTCATATATAAAGGAAGGTTGCATCAATGTTGCAGGTTTCAACAGAAAGAGATGGTGTTTTCATACAACAATTAATATGCTTTTGCAGAATAAGGATTGGTCTTATCCAAATAAGAGTGAGATGAAAAAAAAAAGGATAGAAGTTGGTTGAAAACAAGAAATGGCAGCCTCTTTTGATGAAAAAAATGGAAAAAAAGAGATAAAAATAGTAAATAGCCTACTAACAATCATCAAAAGTAGCTTGTAAGGTGCATGACCAATTTTCAGGACAGTAAGGTGTGTGTTTCTTGCATTTAATTCATAGTAAATATTTAGCATTTAGTGTATGATAATCAGTATTTGACATAAACTATTCATACAAAATTGGCAATTTGAAAATGGAACATGTTCAAGATGTCAAGAAACACCCCCTTATGCCATTAATTGCATGGAAATCCCAAAACTGTGCAAAAACCTAATTTTGGGACAAACATGGCAGCAATTCTATTTCAATTTGTAGGGCAAGTTTCAGAAGGAGAACTACAAGTTTATATCTCACAATTGTCTAATAAATTGAAGGAGGATAATCAGAAAAATGCACCTGAAGGTTCTATTTTAGTACTATTGGAATAAAACAACAACATACAAAATAAAGAATAGCATCTAAACAAAAATATGAAGAAGGGATTTTCAATGTTATGGAAGGCTTATACACTCTAGATATGGGCCCATAATAGAATCTGTAGCTAAATTTTGCATAGGAATTCATTTATGTATTTTTTGATGAATCTTCGAAATGAACAGTCATATCTTTGAAATGAACAGACATATCTTCGAAATGAGCAGGATATCTTCGGAATGAGCATAAACTATACTAGAATTGCTGAAAATGCTATAGAATAGCAAAAAGAGTAGGGTACATCAAATATTGAGGTTCATAAGGCTCTACCACAAGTAAGTACATCCCTTAAGCATTTCAAATCCAAAATTTTTATCAATTTTGTTCAAAAGGTGCAAACAACCGAAATAAGCATTTAGGTTGAGATGTTGTTAAGAATAGAAAATTCCATCAGTAGTAGTGTATCTGCCAAATATGGTTCCTCAATAAAACTATTGTAAGATGAATCACATGATATCAAGACTTTAAAAGGTACCTTGCAACACTAAAACTTAAAAAATAGAAAAAGAGTCATACATGTGCTTAATTGCAAAATACTTGATATAGTGCAGCAAGGAGGAATTTCTCAGTTAGCAGGTAGCAAAGGATGTTCACAAGAATAAAACCTGCATATTACTATGGCCTACTAAGATGCATGAGGGCATGCATCATTTCAAGTTGGGGGGGATGATGAGGCCCAAAAATGCCTCATTATTGCA
This sequence comes from Wollemia nobilis, assembly GCA_028583015.1. Classification (NCBI taxonomy): domain Eukaryota; kingdom Viridiplantae; phylum Streptophyta; class Pinopsida; order Araucariales; family Araucariaceae; genus Wollemia; species Wollemia nobilis. The sequence continues at coordinate 2,199,317 of JAQPPZ010005611.1, forward strand.
TAATGTTTGACTACCATATCATAAGTTAATTGCCAAATAGTTGACTAAAATATACTATTTGTTAAGTGTTTGTATGATTTTATGTTAGGAATACTATATCTCTATTTTTGACTATTTTTAGCATTTTGTGACTGATTTTGCTTGATTAAGTAGCAAGTAAAAACATGCATTTGAATTAACCAAATGTGGTATGCTGATTAACTTCACAATGGTTTATGAATGTTTTTCTGCCCTTCAACTTGTTTCAAATCCACATGAAAGCCAAAATTTTAGGACTGTTATAAATCTAAAAATCTAAAAAAAATAGCCATATAAAAATCAGCAAGCTGTCACTTTATAGGAACACCTTGAATTTGTCAAGAAAAGCATGAGGATATGAATAGAATGAGTTCAGAAGGAATACAAAAGAAATCTGACATATTTAGAAGCATTCCCATATGATCTAAATAGGCTGCAACAGGGTATAATAGAGCAGGGACAATTTTGTAGCACTGTTGCACTATTTTAGCATGGTTACTTGGTGAATGAAGTGTATAAATTCAGTAACAACTTGATGTACTCCTTCATGTTGATATTTGAATAATTTTTCCATGTTCTAATTTGTTTGAATTTGCAAGAAATGCCAATATTTTACAACTATACAGCAGAGCTAAAAAATACAATAATTTACCATGTAAATTCTAACAAGCTACCAATGAATGGCACGACATGGAATTCACACATGGAGAGGAATGAAGGCTATTGCAATCTGATCCTAAGGGCTAATCCACCTGAGAAATGCAGCTAAAATCACTTGAAGAGCACAAATTTGGTCATTCTAAAGATCTTCGGATTGAGAAATACAGTCTCTTCAGATTGAGCCACTTAGCTCCGGATTGAGAACAAAAAGTTTTTTTTGAATTTTTGACTATTTTTTATGGTGGAAAAAGGGAAATAAGGTTGATAAGGTTAAGGTAAAATATCCCCTAGCTATATTTGTCGTCCTTGCCTTCCAAAGCAACCATTCATGGAAAAATATCAATTGATCCTCTTCTAGGATAAACCCAGAAATAACTACAACATAATAGGAAGTTGTTTGCAAGATAGAAATGACATATTATGAAGTGGAGAAAGATATGTGAGATATTTCTAGACTCCTCCCATGTACTTCCACCACTGAAGATGCTTTCTAAGGGCCAATGACTACTACTGCAACACAAACTATCCAAATTTGCATTTATTTCAAATCCAAAATTATTGGCAAATCACTGTAAAGTAGCACATAGGCTGATTTGAGCATGGGATATGTTGTAAATATTTATATAAATAACACAGCTCCCTCCTTGGTTGAGCTAGTGAGGAATCATAATAGAGGGGAGTTTTCAATTGCAATAATTAGGATTGTACAGTAATTTTCTGTAACAGTTTTTAGCATGTTTTGTCATCACTAAAAGTGTAGTTATTTTATCATTTTTTGTTCTAGTGTTAATTAGTTAAGGAGTATTTTTCACCTCCTTCTAGATCAGGAAGTATGGGCCCACTTTCATATCTAGAAGGAGGATTTTTATGGCAAGTTTTAATCTGTAATTTTGCTGCAATAGAATTAACAGATTACTTGTCAAGTTTACTTTTCTTGTTTTAAGTTTGTATAATGTTCTTTATGTTTTATATTGTGTTTGTGTACATCATTTGTGTGTGTGTCAGCTAAAAAATTATATAAAGCTTTTTCCCTTTGCTTTCCATGTTTTCCCTACTTTTTTGTTTTAGCAACTTTCCATTTTCAGCATTTTTCATTTTGTTGTCAATTCTTGTAGCAGAAGCTTGACGACCTTTTGTGGCAGGACATTGACAGGTTTTTTTAGCGTAAGTTTAATTTACAAACATAATTTAAATTATGAAAGAGTAACTAGGTTTCAATTCTACAAATGTAACTTAGGATTTCATTTCAGCAACATTTAAATTCAACAATTTAAATTTTGTTATTTAAATTCTGCAAAAGTAGATTAGACTTTCAATTTAGCAATTTCAATTCCTACAACTTAGAATTAGTTTTTAGTTCCTGCAAGTTTCCATTCTGTAGATTAGGTTTAGTGTGAAACCAAAAGGCTAAACCAAATCTATCTCACCCAATAAATGCTTGAAATATGAATGCTTGAATTATACTTTGCCCTAGCCTTTTATTGTAGACAACCTTGGATACCACCCCAGATTGATAATATATTTGAGATTTAATGATGAGACTTAATGACACTCATCAACAACCACAAATTGCTATAGTGGTGACAACAATAGAGCAACCACAAACTATTTTGGTGGTGGAGAAACCATAAACTATTATGGTAATGGTCGTACTGGTAGAACAATCACCATTTTCAAATCAAACCCTAGGTGTCTGTGGGATGGGAGAAGGTGACAAATATTTTGAAACTAGGGTTTAGGTGAGAAATTCTACTACAAGGACTCAACTGGGATCTATAGCTAAAAATTATAGAGGGATTAGAATTCATACAAGACCATTTGACCCTAGATATCCATGGATTTATAGTATGAAGAAAAGTAAAAGGCTCTAATAGGTAATTTTATTCTTTCCCCAAAATGATATAGAATTATGGTGTTGAATGACCTGTCACAAATGGATAATACCCAAGGAGATCATTGCTTGGTAGGAAAATTCATGGTTTTTCATCCTAAGCTTGATGCAATATAGAGGTGGAAAAAAATGGTGATCTCTAGGATATATAGAAATAGTAGCAATAATCAAAAATGTTTTCCTAATCTGATTGAACTATGAGGACTTAGAAAGGATTCTCCAATGAGGGCCTTGGTTCTTTGGGTGTCAAGGACTATTTATTAATATATGGTCTATGGACTTTATCATTTTCACTCAAAGCATTCACTAAGCCCCTATTAGGATCATATTATTTATCCCTCCTACATTTTTAACTTGAAGATATAATGGTAGGGATTTCCCTTAAGTTGGGGTACATGGTGGTGATTGAATCTACAATGAGCCAAATCAAGACTTTTTTATGCATGGGTGTGGATGAATATGGATATGGATAAACCACCTATTAAATTGATTGAATTGGTATCCATGTATGGGTTGTGAAACCAAATTATCAAGTATGAAAAGCTTTCGATCAAGTGTAATTGTTTCCATCATGTAAGGCACCTTAATTGGGATTGTATTCAAAATAAAATTCAAGCTAAATGATGGTAGAAAAAATAGGATGGTGGAAATAAGGAAGTTTCAATAGGGAAATCGGATGGAGAAGTAGGGGAATTTGGTATGGAGAAAATTCCCTTGTCTAATATGGAGGAGAAAGAGCAAGAGGAAGGATAAATTATACAAGAACCCCAATAGGTAAGTGAGCCCATTGATATTATTCCTATTGATTCAACTAATTTAGCTATTCATAATCCTTTTGTATGCCTCCAAATAATCTTAGAAGACTTAGATTAGAATGCTTCAGTTTTTAGTCATGAACAAGAGCAAAACACCCCTAAATATGAAACCCAAATAAAAAATGATTTCCCTCTTACCTTGGAGGAGAACATTGAGATTTAGGATAGATCACCTAAGGATTTAAAACCTATAAAGTAAAAGGATATCCCTAATAGAGTAACCAGGAGCTCTAGAAAACTAGGACAAATGTTGGTTATGAGAAAAAATAGGGAAGACCTTCTCAGTCAAAAATTAGAGAAAGGGAAATTGTGAAAGAGGGTGTAAATGAAACATAGATGACCCTAAAATTGGGAGGTCAAGGTAGGTCATCTAAGTATCAAGAACCTAGGAAGGAATAGGGGAGACCTAGTAATTAAGAGCTCTAGAGAAACCAATGTGGATGTTGGGAATGAGGTAAAATAGGGAAGATATTCTAAGTCAACAATTAGGGAAAGGGAAACTATGACAGAGGTTATGAATGGAACATAGATGACCCTCAAATTGGAAGAGAAGAAAAACCTGACCAAAATTAAAAAATGAGAATTATATCTTGGAATGTTAGAGGTCTCAATTCCCCTATTCGTAGTTGTTCTATGTGTATGCTATTTGGCTATGAAGTAGAATGTGAAATGAGTGTTTGTATTATGGCCTTTTTTGTTTAGCATAGATGTTATATAGATAATTTGTATTTCTAAGAATATTTTTAAATCTCTAACTACTATGTAAAATATTTGGGGACCTTTCAAAACCCCTTCTCAAATATCAATGAAAAAAATAAAGCATACATGATGATCATTTGTTATACATTTTATTTTATCAATTTGAATTCAGTACTTAAAAGAAGTATTGCTATAAATGAGCTAATGAGAGGATGGGTTAAGGTTAAATGGTTATTTTTTTATAGCTAGATTCTAGTCTTAAATAAAACACAAATTTTGAAGAAATAAACTATTAATTCTAAATTATTCTAAACTAACCTAGGTCTTCTACATAATAATCATATTTGCTAAGGATGGATTCACTAAGAAAAGGTGGGCCCTATCTAGATAGTAAATATTGATATATCCTCCTATAGATACTAAGTACTCTACTACAATATCATATGAAGAGCAAAAATAATAGTAATTAGTAACTAACACATACAATTTATTGGAGGTAAACAATGCACAATAGAAACATTATTGTAATCATGATTGAATATAGGTGGAATTTCCCTTGTACATAGATTAAGAATAAGTTATGATGATAATGCATTTTATCCCCTTATTACATTGTAAGAAGTCTAATTTATAGACTTATAATACTATTGGCAACTACAACTAATTTTATAAGATAATAGAACTCTTTATTAAAAATAGAATCCTAACTAATATGTTGGATTTATTTTCCAACAATTGTAGTCAAACTAGCTATTGTTCAAACATTCTTGAAGAAGAGCAACATCTCTAGATTTATCCCACTTTTAGCATATAAATAGTTAAGATAATGTTTTGACCATATCTATAACAACATATTATTCCTTTTTACAAGTATTTTATTCTTTGATTAAAATCAGGTATAGTTAATTGGCTATAGTTTTTTTGCTGTTGTTGGGCTCTATTATGTGAGGATGTTTTATTTCTAGTTGCATCCTTGTCCTTTGGCTTGTTTTAGTTTATCCATACGTCTTAGGCTTTATATGTATGCCATGAGGTCTTTTGTGGATGGTGCATCCTTTAATCCTATTTTTATATCAAGGCATTAGGGCACCTTTCAAATACCCTCATTAATATAAATTTTGTTAAATTACCAAAAACAATCAGGTATAGTTAATGCTCCTAGATCTATGGGAATTATATATATAGATAGTTGTCATTCTATTCATAGCCAAGTATCATTCATCATGCTATCTACAACCAAATTTCATTTTATAGTAATCGTATTTTCTTCAATAAAATATATTTTCTATAGAAACTTGTAGACACTAAAATTTAGCACCCATAAAACCACATCTACCATCCCACCTCAAAATCCAGCATAATAAATCATATACCTAAGTCTCAACTTAGGGATATAAAATCCTGCACATTATCCTAATTTATAGATTTATTAAATTTGGAAAAACCACCCTAGGATACCCTGCCTACCCACTAGACACATGTCCTAGACACTCCATCTAGCATCCTTGCCACATCTCACCCACTCTTGTCCCCTTTGTCCCTTCACATGGGGTAGATTCCCAACACCCATGCCACATCTAATCCACCTTGCCTCCCTTGTCCCTTCACATAGGATAGGATCCCACACCCCACTCCACTTGCAGCCACATCACCCTAGTTAAGTGAGGCACACTAAGTGACTCACTGTAACTGTCCCTTCCACCTGACAACCTAGAATTACCACTTGGTAATCCAGGTTTGCCACCTTCCATTTCCCTCCAAAAACCTAAGGGGCCTATAAAGGCACCCTCACCCCCACCAAATGAGGGGAGCTGAATTAAGATACTACTAGGCTACAAAACTTTAACCACAACCCCTGATAAAATTACAACCATAGCCCTTGCTAGATCCTGGAGGCCCGTTTCTCAAAGCAGTCTATGTTTCAACATGAAACTACCCATCCATGGTTTAAAATTCAAAACCATGCATCCACGGTTTCATGATCACATGTCCACGGTTCCCAGTCCACCACTGTGCACCTACGGTTTTGTAGAGCCAAGAATACAAACAACAAATATCAATAAAAATATTTGTTTTAGCAAGTTTTTAGAGTATTATATGCTTCTGTGATTTATATTGCATGATTACCAACTTAGAGTCTATTTTATGTGTAGCATTGATTTCATTTCTTCATCTATAGGTGCTACTAACTCTTTGTTGGTTTGAATGTGTGTAGGTTACAGGTGTTTGGAGAAGGTTGTTGAAGCTAGAGTGGTCCCTTGTTGGATACCAAAGCCCACTCACCTTGGATTGTAGCAGAAAGGACGAAGAGCACAAGTTCCTATGAAGATTTGGAAGACCCCCGTTCCATCAAAATATTCATTTGTATCAATACAGAGAGAGAATTGTAACATTACCTCCAAACACATTTGGGGTAATTCAAAAATTCATTTGTAATGATTGTATCAAAATATCAATAAAGAAAGCAATTTTGGCAATTCTTATTTCTTTGTGTTGCATTCATTTTATTGCTCAGTTATTTTTTGTTACAAAACTATATTTTCTATAGTAACTCCCATGACAACTATAAATTTAAACAATTTATACAAGTTTTATAGTTGGGTTGTGGTTAACTTATAGTTAATTTCTTTTCATACATTCATAAGTACAAACACATAGTGCCATATTTATATCTCTTTACCTAAAATTATTTACTTTTCAATATTGAAGAGCCTTTCTAGACCCATTATTATTTCAAATTCTTTCTTTTGAATGCTAAGGAAGCAATTTTTGACTTAAAATTGCTCATTCATTAAAGTCAAAATATTTTTATCCAGACTAGTTTCATATTATTTAAAGCCAAAATTGCAAAGTTTTAGTGGCCAAAACATTTTTTGATTAATATAAACAAGGTTATTTAATATATATAGTATGACAAGAATATTTTTGGGGTGGATATTATTCATTTTAGAAACTAACGAAATCCCAAAAAGTAGAAATCCAGAAAATCTCACATTAAGCAAGAAAAGTAGACTAAAGCATAAGTCAAAGGAATGTAGCATCTCATATTGGAGTTTATCAGTATGAAGGATGAGATCAGAACCTAATATTTCCATCATGCTTGCATATTATAATTATTTTTAGAAAAAAAATTCTTGGTATTCTCATACCATAGCTTTTAGGCTACAATTGTAGATATCAAAACATGATAGTGAAAAGTACCCCAACAAATCATAATTAAATATTTTGTAAATCACAACCCTAAGAGGGCTAAAAAATAATATGTTGAATATGCTAGTGATTCTTAGTGATTCCAGATCATCCTTGATCATTCACGATCATTTTTTCTTATGATTGTACATAATAGTCAATTTCATTTCTAGCTTAGAGAATACTATAAATAGAGGAATGCTCAATGTAAAGGGTCAAATAATTTAGGGTTTACCTTTTGTAAGCTTAGTGTTCATGCCATTTAAATACAATAAAGATCTATTTGACCTCTCCCAATTGAAGTGTATAGAATTATTGATTATGGTAATATTTGCACTTTCAACATTTATATTTATGCTTTAGTTGAAATATGATCTATTAGGCTTGAAGTTGTTTGACTTATTTCAAATGAAGTGCTCAAAATGTTGGATGTTACTATATCTAAGTTTACTGTATTTAATGTATATTATTAATTAGGGTTTGGTCTATTAGGAATTTCTTGTAATAGATGGTTAATACTCATTTGGTCAAAATATTTAATATTATCTTAGCTTTAGCCATAATTAATGCTCTCTCTATCCCTATATTTTCTTCCAACCTTATCCCCTTTTCTATTTAATCTTCTACATAGTAGGATTTAGATAAGCAGTCAATATTATCTAGAGGTTGACTTAAAAGTGATTCTAAACCATCCAATATTGATCTTGGTCTAGGGAAAAATTCTATTTTAGATAGATCAAGAGTTTTTGGCATGCTTAGTTGGACAACTTCTTTGTACATCTTGCTACAAGATGTATCATTCAACAATTAATATCGTCTTTCTTGTATTAATAAATTAGAGTTGCTCAATGAAAAATGCATCAATGACATAGAGCATATCTAAGCCTATAAAAATAGGCTCAAGAATACCTATAATAAAATGGTATTAAATATTTACTTTGAAATGATTTTTTTAGTATGCATCATCAAGAATGAGTGAGATAAGGTTTAGCGGGTGCGGTGAAAGTGAGGGTTTGAATTTTTTGGGTAGGAATCTCAGCCAAGGTGATAGAGGTAGAGAAGGTATGAAAGGGGTGGGTGGGAACCTTGAGCATGGATCAAGTGAGTACCTAGAGGAAGGTGATCAGGCTATGATATATTTGGAGGTGGGCATCACGCAGGGGCCCGACCCTCCTTAGAAAGACCTCGACAAAAAAGATACGAAGGACAATGCGGGGCCCAAGAAGTGGTTGTATTTTTCTGAGACTCTTAGAGGAAAAATAAAGGAGGTTCTCTCTCTTCCACCCCTAGTTCCAATAAATAATAAAATTTTGTCCCCGACAAGTTCCATGAGCCCTTTTCTTTCAATAGAAAAATTCTCCCTGGTAGGCAAGTTTTTGGGAGGTAGGCCAGGCATGGAGACTATCAGGTCTTGGGCGATGGATAAATGGTGACCGGTAGGAAACTTGGAGGTGGTAGCTCTAACTTGAGGGTTATTCATTATCTATTTTAAAAATATGGAGGATGTTAACCACATTTTAACAGGAGGTCCTTAGTTTTTGGGTAAAAGAAGCCTTTTTCTTAGACAATGGGGTGAATATTTTGACCCTAAAAAGCAAACTATTAACATTACCCCTATTTGGATTTGTCTCTCGAGTCTACATGCCCAGTTCTTCAATGAATATTGGATGTAGGGCATAGCCAGAACTATAGGGGACCTGATCTCCATTGACCATGCAACCTTGTCCAGGACAAGGATGACTCATGCATGAATCTACGTAAATGCTAATTTGGATAATGAATTGCCAAGGTTTATGGAGCTAGAGTATGGATAATACTATCAAAAATATATGGTAGAATATGAGAACAGACTGGAATTCTATGCAGAATGCAAAAGTCAAGAACATCTATGCAATCAGTGCCCTAACCTGACAATGAATAAAGAAAATCAGAAGTAGGGAATTCTAGACAAAGGAAATTTGAGGAGTTTCCCTAGTAGAGGTGATTTCAATCAGGAAAAATATGTCTACCAAAAAATAAAAGAGACGGTGCAGGGTCCCAAAAATATAAAGGAAAAAAATAGGCTTTTGGCAACCAAAATACTTAGGTAAGTTCCAATCCTCTAGTTTCAAATAAATTTTCAATTCTATCCAATATGGGAGTAGGAGGATTATCAAAATACATGGAAGCCTAGAACCTTCAGGATAACCTTTCTAACTCTCTAGAATCCCCATCCAAGTTAGGATCCTCAAACCCTAATGCTAAAATTATTTTAAGCCCTATGGGCATCACAAAGCCAAACCCTAATACCCGATCTCTAGAATCCCCATCAAAGTCAAGATTTTTAAACCCCAATGCTGAAAATACTTCAAGCCCAATGGGCATCCCAAAGCCAAACCCTAATGTTGAAGAACTTAGGAAGAAAGTTGAGGCATTGGAAAATAAAAAATCTCATCTCCCTAACATCATCACTAGGATCCAGGTAAATCCTATAGAGGGGCCATCTCGTAGACCAGGGGAATATAGGAAAAAAGGAGAATATTTGGATGTAGGGGTGGAGATATGTGAAACTCTGGCAGTCTAGTTTTGCAACAAATTGCCTCTCCCTAGTTTAGTCCTAAACAAACCAGGAGCACTATGAAGTCTCCTATAGATTTTGATTGTGAAAAAAGGAGAATATCAAATACTGAGCATCAAAAAATTAAAACTTATAATGACATTGCCAATGGAAAATGGAGAACATTTTTTCAACAGGTTATTCCGGTATCTGAAGATAGCAAATTAGGAAAACCCCCTCAAGGGAGGGAGAGAGGAAGAAATACCAAACAATCTAAATGAAGTTCCTCTCATGGAACATGAGAGGCATCAATGGCCTACCCAAACACAGGGAAGTCAGTGCAATAATAAATCAAGTGAATCCAACTATTATCATGTTGCAAGAAACAAAAACTGATGAGATTCAATCAAAAAAGTAATAAAAAAATCTGGAATCAAGAGGAGATGGTTTGCAAATCAGCCAGAGGAGCGTTTGGAGGCATTATGACTTTATGGGATCCCTAGATAGTAGAAGACACCATTATTCAGAAATATGACAGGGTTCTTAGTGTTTTATTTAAGGAAATAAATAGCAATAGGTCATGGATCCTTTCAAATATTTATGCCCCAACTTCAATTCAAGGGAGAGCTCTACTATGGGAGTACTTAGGCAATCTGAGTGAAATCTTCCATAATGTCCCCTAGATTTTGGCTGGGGATTTTAACACTCCTATTTACCCTTCAAACAAAATGGGTGGAAATGGACCACCTATCAAGAACATGGATGAGTTCAATGACTTTGTGAACTCCAACATGTTGATGGATGTAAAACTTAGAGGAGCAAATTATAACTGGAGCAATCAATGGATAGGGTGTCATCTCATTCAAGAAAGGCTTGACAGGTTTTTTATATCAAAGGAGGCTACATCTATGTTCGATGATTATACCTTACAAGCCCTTCCTAAAATTACCTCTGATCATAATCCCATTTTGTTGGATATCCCTAACTCTCTGTCCTTCAAGAAACCTTTCATTTTTCAATATATGTGGATCAAACATTCTAGTTTTAGAGATAACTTAATTTAGTGGTGGTAGTAGCCTATCAGGGGTAGTGCAACTTTAAAACTTGCTGGTAAATTAAAGTTTGTTAAGGAAAATCTTCGAACTTGGAACAAAGAGATCTTTGGGAACCTCTATAAAAATAAAAAACAAGTTGTTGAAAGTTTGAAGATAATTTATTAGAGGAGTCAACATGGTGATGCTAATGAAACTACTAGGTAGGAGGAATGGATAAAACTAGCAGAGTTTCATAACATTTTGGCCTATGAGGAAATATATTGGAGGCAAAAATCAAGGGCTCTTTGGTTGAAATATGGAGATTCAAATTCCAAGTTTTTTCACGTCACCACGCTTAGAAATAGAAGCAATAACAAGATATTTTTTTTAAAAAAAGCAGATGGTTCTATTACTCAGGACTTAACATAAATCATAAAGGAGGCAGTAACTTATTTCAATTCCATCCTTAGTCAGGAATCATAGTGCAATGAGGAGGCCAAATATATTCTCTTGCAATCCATTCTTAGCATAATAAATGAGGATATAAACCTTAATATTCTAGCTCCCTTTTTTTTATGAAGAAATTAAGGAAGCCTTGTTTGGCATGGATCCAGATAAAGCCCCGGGACCCGCTGGCTTTTCCACTCATTTCTATCAAGATTTTTGGGACATCATAAGTGAGTATGCAATTTATACTGTCAGAGAATTCCAAGAAAGCAATAATATCCCAAAATATCTCAACTCTACTTTTATTTCTCTAATTCCTAAGAAGCAAACCCCTAAATCTATGGCTGATTTCAGGCCAATCAGTCTATGCAATGTTTCTTACAAGATCCTAACTAAAGCCATTGCAAATAGAATGAGAGATGTTATGCCCCACATCATAGATCCATGCTAGGGAAGCTCTATCTAGGGCAGGTCAATATTAGATGGAGTTATCTTAGTTCATGAAGCTCTACACTCTTCTCATAAGACTAACAGATCTGTTTTTGCCCTCAAGCTTGATATGAACAAAGCATTTGACAGGCTAAATTAGGAATTTTTTATTACTGTCCTCCTTAAGTTTTATTTTCACCACCAATGGGTTAATTTTATCAAATAATGCATTTCTAAAGCATGGTTCTTGATTCTGGTTAATAGAAAAATGGTTGGTTACTTTCAAAGTCATAGAGGAATTCAGTAGGGGGATCCTATCAGTCCCATGTTATTCATCATTGTGGTAGAAGCTTTAGGTAGAACCATAAAAAATGTTTGCAGTTCAAGGCTAATATCGGGAATTAAGGCAACATCTCTCACTAGGTTTGTTTCTCACCAAAAATTTGTTGATGATACCCTTTTATTGACTAAGGCGTCAGTGGTTGAGGCCAAAATAATTACATACATCCTACAAATATACGAGGATGTTGCTAGTCAAAAAGTTAATTTTAGTAAAATCAAGTTATATTTATTGAACACCCCTATTCAGAGGCAAGGTAGGATTACAAAAATTTTAGGGTGTGATATAGCAAACCTCCCCACTTCATATCTTGGTCTCCCTCTTTTCATTGGTTCTCCGAGAGATTCAATGTGGGATAGGTTTATTGAAAGAATTCAAAAAAAACTTGTTGGATGGAAAGGTCATCTTCTATCTCAATCAAGAAAGATAACCCTCACTAAGGCCTCTCTTCAGAGCATTCCAGTCTATTTTCTCTCTATTTTCAAAGCCCCTATGAAGGTTTTCCAAAAAATTGAGAAACTCCAAAAGGAATTTTTATGGATTGGATCAGAGGAGAAAAAAAGGATATACCTTGTAGGATGGACCAAAGTGTGCAGACCCAAGGAAAATGGGGGCTTATGTCTGAGGATAATTGCTCATATGAATTTACTTTACTAGCTAAGCAGGCATGGTGCCTCATTTTTTGTGAAGAAAATGAATGGAAAACTATCATCAAATGAAAGTATCTTCAAAATATGGAATTTCTAAGTGACTCAGTTCCAATCAGAGGTTCTACTTTTTGGAAAACAATTCTCAATTGTAAGGAAATCATAAAAAAGGTTTAAGATGGATTTTAGGCAATGGTGAGAGGATAGATTGCTGGAATGACAGGTGGGCTAAGGACGAACCACTGACGTAATATCCTAACTTAGCCTAAATTAAAGATATCATGAAAGAAATCATTGGCAAAAAAGTCTCTGATTATATGGTTGAGGACAGAGGTAGAATAAAGTGGAAACAAATAAGGATTCAGGGATTTCAAGCAGAATCAAATGATCTTTGTAACATTCTCGGGCAATAGTTTATCCCCATGAGACCCAAGGAAGATCAAGTGACCTGGGATCCTATGGAAAACGGGTAGTTCACTGTTAAATCAACTTACAAACTTCTGCTTTATGACGAGGATTTTGTCCTCCAAAAGGACTTAGTTTGGATAAAAAAATTAATTCCAAAAATTGCAATATTTTCATGGTTGTTTATCCAAGGAAGAATTCTAACCATTGATAATATGATGCGTAAAGGTATTTGTATCACTAATCATTGTTATCTATACAAGGCTAATTGGGAGACCATTTATCACATTTTCCTTGAGTGCCCTTTTTCCTTGACTGTACTAAGTGGGGATTTTTAGGCCTTCAATATTTCCTAGGTTAAACCAGCCTTCATACTTGATTTGCTCGTCTAGTGGCCTTGCCCCTTTTCAAGCCAAAGACTTAGATACATGTGGAAAATTTGTCTCAATCACTATATTTGGTAGGTGTGGTTAGAAAGGAACCATAGAGTCTTTAATGAGTCTATCCATGATCATCAAACTATCATTGTTAGGATCCTATCCTTTGCCAACGATAATGTGAACCTTATCCCTTTTGATAGTCATAAACCTCATCTATAGGAGACCACGATTGCTCAATATTTAAGCTTAACCTTGTTAGATGAGTTTGTGCCTAGGGTAGTCAACCCCAGAGCCAATGTTAAGTGGTCCCCACCTCCTACAGGTTGGTTTAAGCTTAATTTTGATGGAGCATCTAAGGACAATCCTGGAAGAGCAGGCATTGGCAACATTGTGTGAGATCATAATGGAAATATGATGCTTGCATTTTTTGAATATTTTGGAACAAGGAAGAACAATGAAGCTGAAACTAGAGCTATGTGGAGAGGCCTTCAAATGATTCAAGATTTAGAAGGAAATTTGATCGTAGAAGGAGACTCTATGCATGTTATAAATCTCTTCAATAATTGGAAAACACCTCCTTGGAGGATTAAAATAATTATTGAAGAGGCTAGGATCCTTTTCTAGGGAAGACATGATAGAAAATCCCAACATGTCTTTCGGGAAGCTAACAAAGTTGCTGATAAGCTAGCCAATTTGGGTGTCGATGGTGATGGACTTTTAAAATGGGAACACAATGTCCCAAGTGAAGTATCGGAGCTTATTCAACAAGAATTTCAAGAATGATAGTCAAATTTACCAACAGGGAAGGCACTGTAAGTTCGAAGGCTATGAGTATTCCTATCTCTTTTTTGAAATGGAATTGCAATAAAAATTATTCAAGCTGTCAATATTGGTGGATGCTGCTTGGAAATACCACAAAGACTAATAGGGATAGTCACATGTTAGATAACATGGCTCCTAGTCATCTTAGTAATTTGAGGTTGGTTGATAATCACAGGGCAGGAAAGAAATGACAATATAAGACTTCGAACCAGAGCCACGTGGACCACCAAATAGCCACCGCCATAAATCTAGCCAGCAGGTTCACTTCTCCAAGGCTTATTAGCCAAGATAGGATGTGGTCCCAAAGCATGTCATATATGGAAGAAAGTAATTACCAAAAAATTATTAAGAGTAACTGTCAATACAGAGCTTGTGGGAGTTTTTTTTAGTACTCTGCTATGTGTGTCTATAGCTTTTTGTTTCTCCACTATTTCAAGGAAGGGATTCATGTCTGTTTCTTTTTTTTTAATTATGGTGCATGTGTTTTTTCTTGGGGTATACCCAAAATATTGTATGGGAAGTTTCTTTTTGATAACAGGTTATGTGCCTTACCGGATGTAATGGCTTTGTAATCATGTAGATTTTACATATATAGGATCCTTAGTAAGGACATGCTCATCAATAGCCCTGGGATGATTTTTGTAAAAGGCTTTGGGTCAACCTGTAAAACCCAGTATTAATGCTATAGTATCTTATCTACCAAAAAAAAATATTTCTTTTGAAATTGGAGATTTAGTTCTTAAAGAAAACGAAAATGACACTAATACTCAAACTGAATTAAAAGGTAAATTTGAACCTAATTGGCTAGGTCACTTTGTCATGACAAAAAAATTTGGCTCAAGAGCCTATCACCTTGCAATCTTAGATAAAAACTAACTTAAACAACCCATGAACATTATGCATCTAAAGAGATATTATGCATGATTGTGCTTTTTTATGGCCTTCTATGGATCTCTTGGAATTTGGAGGAAAGTGTTGGGCAATATTAAATTATTTAGTACATGATAATGTACCCCATGGTACCTTCATGGTACATTTGTAAATGTGTAATAGATTAGGGTTGATTTTATAGTTTAGAGTGTGATTTATATTTCCCCTTTTATGTAAGTGTCAATGTGCAGGAAATGCACAAGTCTCATATAAGATATAATGTGCACAAGTATCCTAGATTGTAGTTTTCTAATATTCATGTAGATGTGTACAATTATTTTAGCATCAAGTTTCCATCAAGTATGCAAGTGGCAAGATGATAATCCAAGAGCCATGAGACTTTGCATATGGAGAGGAATAGTCAAGTATCTAAAAAGTCACATTAGTATGGCTATATTATGGAGATAATTTTCCTTAGGAAAGAATCAAGAATTGAATACAATTCATATATCATTATATTATTGTAAAAAGAAGAGGAGTAATAAAGCTTGTATACATTTTGAGAAATTAATTTTGTAATTTTTATTCATGCAAAGTTCATGAATGATTTAGGCTATTTATATTCATATTTCAGTATATAAATGAATATTTATATTTTTTCATAAGTAAATTATGTATTTCATTAAAATGAGTTTTGAAAGGGTCCCAAAACCTTGTTATAAAATCAGCATAGACTCATGTTGGACTTCGGATATAGAGTAAAAAAGGGCCAACAACCCAGAAACACCCAAAATAACAAAAAAATGAGAGAATATCAAACCACCTAGGCATACACAAAATAAAACAATGCCCATCCTTAGGAAAATTCTCGAACCCATCCTCAGTAGTACAAGTTAGGCAAGATCCTTGTCGCTATATTTTACTACTTTCTTGCTGTTATATTTCATCCCAGAGGGGGTCTCCTTTGGCTTAATTTGTTGCTTTAGTTTTTCTACCTTGGACTCTTCAAAGGCTTTAGAAAAAAATAGCAGATGTAATGTGTTATGCATTTATTTCAATGTTTCCTGAAACTCCTAGGATTAAACAATTGTTATGGATATAGCCCAAATAACCAAATTTTATAGGGCCTCTGTAGTTAAGTCCTCATCATCATTAGATTCCATCATCTGGAACATGCTTTGGCTCATACACATCTTCTTATGGAGATGGATAGATTTCCTAGTTGCATCCATTGATTCTTCAATTTTAGGCTTATTTCCTTTGGATGCCTCCTCATCCCTATTAGAACCAATTGATTTCCTATTTCTTTTAGGTGTTGAAAAAGGGGTTAAGGATTCATCTTCCTCAAGGGTATCCTCAGTCAGGGGAAAGTTATCAAGGGGAGGATACAAAAAAGTATTAGGCTTGGATAAGGGAGTGGCAGGGTTTTGGGTAAGGAGATGAGAATAGATAACCTTGGACAACCCTTGGTGCAAAGAGAGATCATCCCATTTCTTCTTTCTATAATTTTCAATGGAATAATGAATGGACCTAAATAGAAGTTCAGGGATATTCAATAAATTTATCTCTAAAAAGGTTGATAAAGGTTAAATAAAATCTCCTCAATTGCTTATCAAGATCATCAATGGTAATGAACTCCATTATGGGTTTCATAACTTTATTCCAGGGTGAAGGGAGGTCATCCCTAGTCATCCCTTTTTTTCTAGCATCTACATATTAAGTTTATTTGGAAATCCTTGGTTTCCACCTCCTAGTTATGATTTTCATGCCTTAAATGTATTACTAAATTAGGTAAACTAGATATGGTCATAAACAAACTCGCATACACAAAAAAATACCTGCCTTTGACAATAATTATCCCTTCCTCCCAACTGATTAAAAAGGCCATGGTCAATTCATAATAATTTTCGATAAATTTTTGTAAGAAATGCGAATATACTCTCTTGATAAGGATGGCTTCCACTATCGAATCCATCACCAGGGTATCATTTTCCATAAATGCCATATTAGAATAGATAACAAAATACATCTGAATATGCTCGCTAGAGGTACAAGGATGCAAGTTCACAATAGAGTGATTAGACCTGTGACATAGCTTTTTTATAGGATAGAAAATTTCCAGCTTTGGGAAGAAACTGATACGATTTTTTGAGCTAAGATATGGAAATAGTTCCTTGAAATGATGAAAATACATTGAAGAATTCCAAGATTTTTCATCAATTATAGATTTTTCAATGGTCCTAGGGATGCATGTGAAAATCAAAAGTATGCTCTTTTCTCCACCAATCACAGAAGCACACAACAGACATGAAAGGAAAGTGGAAATAAATGGAGAATGTACAAAAGGATTTGAAAATATGTGAGGTGGGGGGTAAGTTTTGAAAAGGAAAAAAAACAATATCATGAGGTAAGGAGCACGATATGGAAAATGTGAAAAATATGCATTAGGAAAGCAAAGGTATATGGAAAGGCACGGAGGTCAAGGCATGATAATTGATTTTCAAAAGAAAAGGATGCAAGAAACATATCAGGTGCCTGGTGGAAATCGAAGAAATACTAATGGAAAGAATGCTAACAAAAAAACACTCGACCCATGGAGAAAAAAATGGGCCAAAAACATCAAGTAGCATCAACACCTTGAGCCACCTTGAAAGCAAGACCTCAAAAACAAACATCACGAATTATGGAAGAAGGTGATTTTCTCCTTATTGACCAGTTTGAGGATATGTTGAGGAAAGAAATTAGATCATGTGACTAGATCATTTATGGTAGTGCCAAAGTTGGCCAGCTCATCAACCACTTTGTTGGCTTCCCTGAAAGCATGTTGGATGATTGGCTCCCAGAGGTGCTCTATTGTTTTTCAAGCTTCTTCCACACAATTCTTGACTTTCCAAGATGGATTTTCTGAATTCTTCATGTAATTTATTATATTGAGGGAGTCACCCTCAATTATCACCCTATTAGCATTTTTTGAAAATAGCATTAGGCCCCTCCACAAATCTTTGTATTCAATAAAATTATTATATTGAATACCTAAATTTTTATCAAAAGCCATAACTGTTTCACCATGGTGATCCCAAAGAATACTTCCTGCCCTAGGCAGTCCTCAATTTCCTTTTGTAGATCCATAAAAATTTATTTTCTGCCATCCCTCCTGAGGAGGAATCTAATTGGTGTTAATCCTCACTTTGGGGGGACCTGAAAAAAGAGCTTCTTGAATGGGCATGTTGAGGAAAACTAGTAAGGAAGTTTCAAAATTTGAAATGGTGGAATTGATGGAAGGGGAAAGTTGGGCATTTTATTTAGCAAAGTAAATTATTTTGTTGGTTATGGACATAGGATCCTTGTAGGACATTGAAAAATCCCTATTATTACGTTCAAGCCAGACCTGCCAGAGGAAATTATGGAGAAATTTTTTCCAAATGGACTTAAATTGGGAGTTGTAGAATGGAAAGGGCCATTGGGAAAAAATATCGATGAAGGATTGTGGTTTGGCCCAGGGGATGCTGAAAATTTGGAAGAGATTATCAAGGATGGATAGAGAGAAAGGGCATTCCAAAAATAGGTGTTGAACGAATTTCCAATTTGAAATACAAAGGTGGCATCGTTTGGGGATTAACATTCCTTTCTTTATTAAGTTATTAGAAGTGAGGATCTTCCCAATAAAGTCCAACTAGAAGAAAAAGGAGATTTTAGGGATAAGGTATTTGAGCCACACCAGATGATAAGGGAAAATAGCATCAAGGATCTGAATTTGTATATGGTAGGTAGATTTAATAGTAAAAACCCCACTTTTAGAATATTCCCAAATAATGTGATCAGTAGGAATACTGGATAGGATAAGCACTGAATTAAGGAGGGTATATAAGGAAGTCAATTCTAAAGGATGGATTTAACAAAATATAGATTTCCAAGATGGCCTGAATGTGGACCAGGAAATAAAATCTAACACTTTCCTTTCTAGATGACTATCAGTGAAGTTATTGAGAATTGCAATACCAGGGGTTTCAATGAGAGGTGTTCCTCTTATCCATTTATTTAACCAAAAGTCAATACTTTCATAGCTTCCATATGAAACCTTTGTGCACTAAAGGTCTGGTATAAATAATTGCTTTCCATAAAGCTAAATCATTAATCAGAGTCCCTTCATCTAGAAAAATTAAATTTTGAAGATATTTTCTTTTTATGATATTAACCCATTTTGAGCTATCATTTGCCATAATTCTCCATGCTTTCTTAGCCATCAAATACATATTTAATTTTTGAATTCTTTTGAGCCCTATACCTCCCAAGGATTTTTCTTTGCATATTATGTCCCAAGAAACTAAATGAAATCTGTTCTTATTTTCAGATCTTGACGAAAGAAATATTTTCTAGATTTATTCAATTTTATAAAAGATACTTGTCAAAGCTTTTAAAACAAAGATAAAATAAACTGGGATACTTTGAAGACAAGCCATAATGAGGGTTGCTTTGGCTGATTGGTATAAAAGGATTCCTTTCCATCCTGCTAGTTTCTTTTGGATCCTTTCAAATAAATGAGTCTTTATTGATTTATTATTTAAGCCTTGATATACATAATAATTTTCTTATATTATTCTACTCATATTATTATTACTTTGAAATTTAATATTGTGGCTATTTTATATTGGTTCCTATGAAATATTCCATGATATTTTATGGTAGAAAGGCTTGAAAAGCCAACACTGGTATTAGAGCTACCGCCTAACTCTGTCTAGTTTCATAGAGTTCATTTGATTAGCCACCATTTTTCAATATTTAACTTTATCATTTTGATAAAGTTAATTTAGAGTCTATATTTAACTTTATTAGCCACCACCTAAGAAGTATAGAGTGATAAGGATTTCTATTAATTATTTTATTTGGTTATTTCAGCATTTAAAGTTTTTTTTTTAAGTTTTTTTTGATAGAAAATTTATTTCCAAGTATTTTCAAATTTTAAGAAAAAATGGAATTAAAAAAAGTTATTGAAATTTTGTAAATTCAATTTTAGACTTAAAAGGTTTTCAAAATCAAAGGATTAGGAAATTTTATAATTTGCAAAATTTATATTATATTTATTTTTAAATTAGGGAGATATAAGGTTTTCTTACTCAAAAGGATTTCAAATTTTTTGAATAAGTTCCATTATGTCAAACAACAAAATTTTCCTTTTTGAATCTCAACTTTTAAAAGGACCAAATTTTGCATCATGGAAAAAAAAATGAAATCGATCCTAGCTATAGAAAAAATCTAGGATATAGTTAGCTGAACAAAGATAAAACCTAGTGAGGATGTAAGATAAATACAAATATTTGAAGAAGGTGATGCAAAAGCACTTATGTTGATAACATTTGGAATAATTGATGAAATTCAACCATATTTAAGTGGAGCAAAAACTTCTATAGAAGCATGGAATACATTATGCAAAATATTTGAAGGGAAAAATAAATCTACTTCTAGAAAGTATAGTGAAGAAACTATAGAACTCTTTCTTTGTAAAGTAGCAGATATAAAAACAAATTTATTTACTTTGGGAGAAAAAGTAGAAGATAAATTTCTTATCAGAGTATCATTAAGGGAAATTCCAAAAATTTACAAGTATCTACTCACATCTTTGCAAGTATTAAGCAAGAAAACTATATTTGATGATTTAGTTAATATTATTCAAGAATATGAAGTAGAAAACTTAGTCAAATATGAAATGACTAACAATGCCTTGGTATCTAAATATAATACACAAGGTAATATTGCTACAACTTCAAGATACAAGTCTAAATGGAATTCAAGATATTGTTAGATATGTAAGAGAAAGGGCCATAGCACAAATTTTTGTAGATATAATCTAGGAAATTTGTATCAAGAAAATAATATGAATATGAATCAAGGTGGTCAAATAAACAAACTAGTACAAGAAAGGTAATATCATTCTAAATACTAATATAATTCTCAATGACAACACAAATTTCAATCTCAATATAAACAACATAAATATCATCCTCAGTATCAATATGGTCATCAAAAACAACCTCAACTACAATATATAGAGGGAAATAAAAAAGGAAATTTAGCTCAAGAAATTCAAGAATTAGAAGAAACATCTAAATAAAATGAATTCAAAGCTATTTCAACAAAAATCTTCATCAATGAAGATGTAATTTTTAAATAATTCTAAAGATACTAATGTTGCAATTGCTATAGAACATCAACATACATGAAGAAATATTATAATAAGACGTCATGAAAAGATCAAGAACAAGATAGAAAATAATGAAATAAAGTAGATAAAGAAGATCAAGAAATAACAAAAGAAAATAAGTGCCAGAACAAGAACCTGATGGATCACATACTAAATATTCTCACTTGAAGATTGAAGATAAAGATGAAGACCAAGAATTAAGACTAAAATCTTCAATAGCCATAATGTAATACAAAGGGGTTTTAAGGAATATTATATTATTTTTTACTTGCTAATGTACCCCCAAGGTACCTTCATGGTACATTTTTAAATATGTAATAAATTGGGGTTGATTCTATAGTTTAGAGTGTGATTTATATTTTCCATTTTATGTAAGTGTTAATGTGCAAGAAATGCACAAGTGTCATATAAGAGAGAATGTGCACAAGTGTCTTGTATGTAAGAGTGCAAATATGTAATGTGAGGATGTGTACAAGTATTCTATATTAGGAGTGCATGTAGGAGTCCAAGAATCATGTAGATGTGTGCAATTATCTTAGAGTCAAGTGTCCATCAAGTATGCAATTGGCAAGATAATAAGCCAAGAGTCATGACACTTGGCATATGGAGAGCAATATTCAAGTATCTAAAAAGTCACATTACTATGGATATATTATGGAGATAATTATCTATAGGAAAGAATCAAGAATTGAATACAGTTCAAATCTCATTATTTCATGGTAAGAGGAAGAGAAATAGTTTGTATACATTTTGAGAAATTAATATTGTAATTTTTATTCATGCATAGTTCATGAATGATTTTGGCTATTTACAATTCATATTTTAGTATATAAATAAAATTTATTTGAATTATTATTTAAGAATTGATATACACATTACTATTCTCATATTATTATATTATGACCTTTAATATTGTGGCTATTTTATAGTGGGTCCTACGAAATATTTCATAATATTTTGTGGTAGAAAGGCTTAAAAGGCCAACATAAATGTTGAGGTGTTGATGATGCAATATTCAATAAAAAATTCTTAGTCATAAATACATTCATAGTTCAACACCTCAACTTGTCCTTTAATATTCCACAATGTCTAGAAAATTAGTTCTTGACAATGCAGACTTAAGACCTCTATTTTTCCTACTAGATTCTAAAATATCCTTAGTGCCATAATGCATAGATTACATAATCATACTCCTTGATTGCGTGTCATGTATGCATGTTTTCTTATGATAATTTACATGATTGTTTGACATTATTTTTACATGTCTACCTATCATAAATTTCATAAAATATTTGTCATACTTTATGCATGATTGTCATTCATAAATGCATGGTTTGCTTTTGCTTACAAATTCAAGGGACTTTGCAATGAAGTAATGATGATAACTAGTTAGGTTAGCTCATATTAATTGCACTTGGACTAGGTCACTGATGCTAGAGATACTATTCCCTTATGATATTGGCTTGCTTTACACACATTTTGCTTTATCTACCAAGATGTTATGACTACCCTATCTCATATCTATATATGGGTTTGATGCTAGTAGAATTTCTTTCTATTACATGGACACATTTGACACATTGATTGATTGAATCATTAATCCTTCCTCCTTGGCTCTCTTTAACCAATATATCTCCCCTTATCATACCCTAAGCATAAAAACCTTTTACCTTAACCACCCTCTCATGGTTTCACCTTAGATTTCCCTATGAGTTCTTATGGGATCTAGGGAAGAAGTGATGCTTTTTTCAATAATCATAAAAGTTCCTAATTAAGCATTAAATGGATAAAACCTCACTTATTATTCAAGAATACATTTAGGTTATAAATGCATAACCATGATTTTCTCTTGTCCCTTTGGAAATTTATGTTTTGATCATAAAGAACATTTTGTTTTTGAATTTACATGGTGGAATTGGTAGCCACCATGAATCCGAGAAAGCTATCCATATTTTATGGCTACCATAGTATTATGTGTTGTCCACCCCAGAAGCCACCACATATATTATCATGCATTTCACCCCTATAACCACCATGTCACAATAATTTTAAACCTTTTATGATGCAAAAAGCACCAAGAAAGGGACAAGCGTTCAGTCGAACCAATTGGTTTACACCTCGAAACTCATAAAGAACATATTGAAGGGACATATTATGTAATATATTTTATGTGTAAGTGCACATTAAATATTGAATGGCATCCTCTACCTCCAGTTTTTCTTTGTGACCATATCCCCATCTCCTCTCTCCTATCCTTTTTTTAATGCTTTCTTACCCTCTCCTTAGGACCTAGTGCTATGGTCATCAACTACATATTGAAGGAGTAGGTTATGTATTATATTTTATGTGTAATCATACCTTCAAAATAAATGGTATTCTTCACCTCAAATTATGGTTCATGACCAAATAATCATTTACCCTTCTCAATGATAGATCACAAATCTTGGCTCCCTTGCAATATTGATTATATTCCATCATATCAAGCATATTTCCTGAAGTTGCTTTATTTCCTATTTTTAGGGATGTCACCAAGTGTCAATCACCATCCTTCTCATCCCTCATATTTCCCTCCTCTTAGGTCTTTATAAATTATCCTTAGCCTAGAAACCCATCCATGTCAAGATTCATGGAATCTATAATGTTGTCAAATGATGATCCTAGTTAAGATCAAGATAATGATGTAAGCAAAATAATATGAGCAAATTAATATGTAAATTAAGGCATATAATATATCAGATAACATTAATTAATAAACAACAATATGAATGTAATAGCCTGAATCATACCTATACAAAACATGTAATATAATGTACAATATAAATTGCTCAAAATATATGCAATATTTTCTACTCATATTTCTCTTAAAAATATATTACTACTATGATGATATTGATAAATGCTTCTCTATATATTTTTTTATCCTCCATGGAGTAATATATAGTCATTTTATGTGGGAGGCTTTGAGCTCAATGAGAGAGATTTTTAGGGGTGAATTCTGGATCCTCATTGGGGACTTCAACACCCCACTCTATCCTTGTGATAAGAAAGGGGGTAGCAAAATTGGTCCTAGGGATATGGAGAATTTTACCTCTTTAATAAACAACCAAGAACTCATGGATGTGGATCTAAAAGGGTTCAAGTATACTTGGAGTAATAGGTAGATACGCAATCAGAATATCCATATTAGGCTTGATAGAGACTTGGTTTTTGAGGAAGGTCTCCCCTGGAGATGCGTCCCTTTGCTTCATGACCAAAGTAACTTCTAACCACAATCCTCTTATTTTTGAAAAAAAATCAAAATCCCAACTTATTTCCCAGATATTTTATGTTTGAGGCAATGTGGATACATCATCCATATCTAGAATCTAGAATCAAGGATTGGTGGACACATAATTTCTCAGGCCTTCTCATTTCTCACGTGGCTTCAAAGTTAAGATTTGTAAAGGTTGATCTAAAAAATTGTAACAAATATATCTTTGGAAACGTAAACCTGAGGAAAAAGGAATTATTTGATCAATTAAATGAGATCAAATTTGCCTTGATTTTAGGGGATTTATATGTGGATACCAAGACCTTGGAAGGAGTCATGTTATCTAAACTGCATAATGTTCTTGTTGAAGAAGAAAGTTTATGGCATAAAAAATCAATATCTTTTTGGCTCCAATAAGGTGATAGAAATACAAAATATTTCCATACATCTACTCTAAGACATATGAGCTATAATAGAATAAGAGAAATCCTAAAATCAAATGGGTTTTTCATGAAGGATATTGAGGAAATCAGGGAAGAAGTGGTTTACTACATTAAATCCCTCCTCTATTCGAGATAAGTTAGGGATTAGTAGGCTAAAGAGAGCCTACTTCATAACATCCCTTCCATTTTTATAGAATATATGAATAATTTTTTCTGTGCTTCTTTTAGTGATGATGAAATTAGGGAGGCAGTGTTTTCCATGGGAAGTCTTAAGGCGCCTAGCCCTGATGACTTTTCTCATATTTTTCCAAAAAATTTAGCATTTAATAGGAAAATAAATATGCATATCTTTGAGATATGTTTAGAGGTCAAATTTCATTTTGTTTAATGTTAATTCAACCTTTCTTATCCTCATCCCCAAGTTTGTGTATGTGAAAGAATTTAAAAATTTTAGACCCATCAGCCTATGCAATACTATTTTTAAAATCCTCACAAAATCAATGGAAAATAGGTTGAAAGCCTTCCTACCAATTATTATTGACCAATACCAAAGTGGTTTTGTGGTATTAAATCAAATCCTATATGGTATTATCATGGTCCATGAGCTCATCCACTCAATTGATAAAATCAAAATACCAAGAACCTTCCTTAAGATTGATATGAACAAAGCTTATGATAGAGTTTCATGGGATTTCCTACTTGAAGTTATAAAAATATTTGGTTTTAGACCAAGCTAGCTAGTGCTTATCATGGCTTGCATATATTATAAAAAATTCTTAGTCATCATAAATGGGTCCCCGATTGGCTATTTTCATAGTTGCAAGAGAATCCATTAGGGTGATCCTCTATCTCCTTACCTATTTATTTTTAATGGCTGACTCTCTGGGAAGAGCCCTTAAAGATGATCCTAAAATAGTAGGAATAAATACAACAACTGATATGGATCTTATTTATCATCACCAATTTGCTAATTATATCTTAATGTCCTTCATTGCATCAATCCCTCAAGGAAAATCTATCAAAGCTATACTTTTGGACTTGAAGAAAGCGGTAGGGTAGGAATTCAATCTGAGAAAAATAAAAATATTTTTCTCCAACACACCTCCAAGTAGGTAAAGGAGAATTGCTAATATTTTTGATAGTGATATAGATTCCCTACCTTTAGTATATATAGGAATTCCATTATTAAAATGTGGCATTAAGGCCTCTCTATAGGATATGGTGGTGGAAAGAGTTCAAAGAAAGTTAACAGGTTGGAAAGGGGCTCTTTTGAGCCAAGCAGGAAAAGCTATACTGGTAAATACTACCCTCCAAAGTGTCCTAGTGTATTTACTTTATCTCTTTAGGCTACTTAGATTTATCCTCTATAAAATTTATAATATCTAGTGATCCTTCATTTGGTATGGTTTCCATGAGAAAAGAAGTTTTCATTGGTCGCATGGGACCAAGTCTACAATGTTAAAGAATCGAGAGGTCTAGGTTTAAGAAGGCTCAAAGCGATGATCAAGGCCCTTATAGCCAAGTAGGTTTGGATATTGACTCAAAATGAGAATGTAAATTGGGTAGAAATTTTGAAAGCCAAATACTTAGGTAGATATGTGCTTTTCCTCTCTGATCATGTCCCTTCCCATGGGTCTATTTTCTAGAAGAGCATAGTGAAAATCCGAGTAGTTATTTTGAAGGGTAGACAATTGATTCTAGGGAATGGATAGAATATTTATTTTTGGAGGAAAATATGGGCTATTGAAAAACCATTGGATTCTAATTTTTGTTTAAGATTGGTTGAATCAATCACAACTCAACATTTTGGTCTGAAGTTTTATGAATTTACAGAGATTATTGATGATATAAATCACTAGAAACCTCTTGTTTTTTCTAGGTTGTAACAAGTTGAATTCAATACCTTTATATCCCTATCTAATATCCTTAAATGGATTATTATAGCCAATAGGGACAAGTCAAACAATCTAGTTTGGGGTGTGAAAAAGGATGGTTACTTCTCTATTAAATCAAACTATTCTCTTTTAGATGTGGATTTTGACCATTGGTTCCTTAATCAAAATATATGGTTGAAGGGTCAAACTCCCAAAGTTAATGTATTTTTTTGGTTGGTGATCCAAGGTAAATATATTACGTTATAAAATCTTCAAAAAAGGGGTATGGTCCTTCCAAATAGGTTCTACCTAAGCGTTATTGATAATGAATCTCCAGTACACCTTTTATCCATCTATCCTTTCACCTAGGAATTCCTATCATATTTCCTTGGTTTAGTCAGTGTGGACTAGGTTCTTCCTAGAAATTTGGATGATTTTGGTTGAACATTGGAGTCCCTCCTTCTTATCCTCTCATTGTTGTAGGCCAAACAAGGTTAAATTCTTTCCTATTTTTGTCACTTTCCCGTGCATTAATTATCAACCCAGGGAGCTTCGTAAACTTGCGAAGGGTCTCACACAGGATCACTTACAATACCACTTTGAGATGAGTCCACTAGCTCTACTATTGGGGGGTGTTTCAAAGGTTGTCAATCATTCATTCACTCCTCAATAAATTACGTATGAATAATTAAATCTTCAGAAAGAAAACATTCATACGTGCATACTAATAACAAACCTATTGCAATCATAAAATAATAGTGCAAAAATAAACCTATGAAAGTAGTAAGCTAATCTAGAAAACACAAAGAAAGGGAAGAAATACTGGCTTGGAGTGGGCCCAGGCTCCAGCAGCTTCCTCCCAGCTGAACACGCGCTTAGGAACTCTTAGAACTTTATTATAATCACCAAGGAATTACAATGCTTCTTAACCTCTGTACTCCTCTCTATATTTTATATTCTATCTTTGATATTTTGATATCTTATCAGAGAGGTCTACGTGTGTTTATATAGCACACCCATAGATCTTCTGTTACAAGGTGGTTACAACAATCGATTCATTCCAGACTAAACTAAGATAGTCTGGTAAATGTAATCGACGTCTGCTAAAACTGGCATTCATTCCTAATGGTGGCGTGTTCTCTGATTGGTTCGTGCTTCGCCTGGCATAGGTAGGACATTCTCATACATTAGTGCAACTCCCAAATTAACTTACATGATGTAGAGTTGGAACTGCACCAGTCAATGTTGCCCACGTCGCGTTATCTGGTCAACGGGCGAAGAACAAAGGCACCTTCTCTATGAGGAAGGTGCCTAAGTATATCGGGTGCCTTCTTTATACAGAAGGTGCCTACCTTCCGTTAGCGCCTTCCTGGAAGAGGAAGGCGCTTGCCTTCTGTTGGTGCCTTCCTAGAAGAGGAAGGTGCTTGCCTTCTATTGGTGCCTTCCTGGAAGAGGAAGGCCTACCTTCTGTTGGTGCCTTCCTGGAAGAGGAAGGCGCTTATCTCCTATTGGCACCTTCCTGGAAGAGGAAGGCGCCTACCTTTTGTTGGTGCCTTCTTTGAAGAGGAAGGTGCCTACTTACCATGCATTAATTCTAAAAGAAACAAAGTGCCAAGTCCATGAAAAGACCTCGACTGATCCAAATATGACTAAATCAACTACAATTCCACAAAAACACACTAAAACATACAAATTAGATAACACACATAATCTTATCAAATAATTACATAACCATTCATAAAAATATACAATTCCTATTATATAGCCGCATAATGATTAATGAAACTCATACAAAATATGAGCATTTTCGAGGCTCATCATCCCCCCATGCCTAACATATGCCATGCCCTCATGGCATCAAAACTATAGGTAGCCCCATTAACTCCTCATCATTGTCATTTTCTGATGGATCTGGCTGTACCTACGGCCCATGTTTGCTTCTTCTATGGACCGACATCTGGAGGTGCGGTTCCTCTTTTCTCACGTGGAGCTGTAGGTGCTACTATCGGCTTTCGCTCGAGTTGCTGACTCTGCTTATTCGCTTTTCTCATCCTGGCCACTATTGGGGGTGGTATTGCCAACGTGGTTGCTGCTGCTTGAAATGCCGCTTCTAGCCTACCATAGGTCAGCTTTTGGGGGCCTAACAACTGCAAGAGGGATATCTGAGTTATCCCTCTTGAGATGAACCACCTAGGCCTTGTGTAATCAGGCTGCTTCAGGAGTAAGCCCTGTATTTTCCCTCGTAATGGCAGTAGCTTCCAATTTGGGGCCATATACCCCCCATATTTCAAAATACCTTCATATCTTGGAGGGCCACCCCGGGATGACCCATAAATCTCCCAAAACTAGTTGTCCTCTATCGGATTAACGCAGATACCAGGGTCTCCCCAAACCCTCGAGGTTGACTCCCTGGCCTCCTTGGCTACTATCATTTCTTTGAGAAGCCATTTAAACTACTTTTACCTTTCTACGAATGGTTGCATGTCCCATTCATCTTCTTCTATTTTGATGAAAGTCACCTTCACCTTTTTTTGAGCCATCCTAGGCCCTTTTCTTTTGCCTATGTAGAAACTATGATGGCTCGGATGGAAGGTTTCTCTTCCTTCCCGGAAGTTGTTTCCTCATCATGGGGGACTTGTTCATTCTGAGGGACTTGCCCTAACATCCCTAGAGCTATCTCTCCATCCTCCTATCTATCCAATGTCATCCCCATTGGTCCTTCTATCTCTTCCTCTTTAGGTCCAAGGGATTCCTCTTTAACCCCGATCCTATCTGTAGCTACTGGCTTCCACCCGATTCTGCATCGCTTAGGTCTATGACCGAGGGCTCTGTTATTCTACTAGGCATCCAACCAGAATTCTCTCGAAGAGAATACTCATTCTACTAATGTGGGAGAATTCATCGAGACCTCAATCACCCAGTCAGTTTGGGTCGATGCATCCCTTTTCTCTATCCCCTTGGCCTGGAGTTGTCGGTTCTCTTCCCACAACTGTTGGACCAACTACTCGAGCTGAGTGATCCTTTGTGCTCACTCTTTTAGCTCTTCTCCATGCTTGATCTGGCAATCCTCCAAAATTTTTGGGCCATCCAATAGTTGGTTTGCCATTCCAGGGCCTCCTCTAGGGCTGCATCGATTTGATTATTGCCCCTGGAAGTCCCTACATCCTATGGACTCTGGCTTGTCAACTCCCAGAGGGTCTAGGCTGCAAGACCGACCTCTGAGTCATCTTCCTCCTCCTCCAAGGAGAGGATGAGTCACCATAGGTGTTTCCTCCTAGGGGCTGGTTCTAGTGGCCAGAATTTAGCCTCACCGCTAGCAAGTCATGCCCCTTCTTCTTCATACTCGAGCACTAGGGAATGCCCTCTTTCTTCTATAAAATTGGGTAGTGCCAATTTCTTGATGTCCTCTACTTCATTTGTAGGGCTATCCTCCACTCACCCTACCTCAACAATAGAATCCTCCTACCTTTCCTGGCTATCATCTCCTTCTACATTGGAACTCTACCTTTGTGCTTCTGCATGGTGGACCAGCACTGATATCAGCCCATGGTGGGCCAAGGTGGAAGGTGCCCCTTCTGGTATCTAGCTGCTTCCTCCTTCAGGGCATTTTCTAGGTAGAAGGGCACATTCATTTTCCTCCCATGCACTAGGTGATTCAAGAATTGCACATGATTAGTGTGCAGATGGGTATATTTCCCAGTGCATGTAAAGAACCGAGCAACCTGCTCGAATATCTTCCATAGATTCATAGGAAGGCTACTTTTTGGTAGCCCTTCCTTGTCTATCTGCACGTTCTCCCCTGGCAGTAGTAATTCGGCGTATGGCTTCAACATTCCACCCTTGTATGTGCACTCACCTGTGAGAGGCAAGCCAGTCACCTATGAGATATGTTCGGGGTGACTGGAATCTCCATCCCTCATACTTGAGCTACGTCTCCCCCCAAGGAGGTAAAAAATTCCCTAGCTACCTCCATATCCTAGCTCTGACTAACCAGGATACAGTACTCAAGCCATCCCTCGACTTTGAACTGTGTCCTGACCGCCCCCTGATTCCTTCTGTATCACTCGGTTCATTTTTCTTCATCACGTGATTCCTCGATCGTCCTCCCATGGCACCTTCCCTTAGGCTCTTCTATTTTTCTCCTTGCCTTCTCAGGAAGGTGCCTTCTTATAAGGAAGGTACCAAACCCTAGCTTTCAATTTTGGCAAGGTACGCCTCACAAGCTACATCATTGGCACGATCGGCCATGGGGGGTGCATGATTTTTATGGCGATGATATTTTTTGGTACTGCATAATTTATGAATGATTACATAAAAATTTGAGTAGAGTATGCATGTACCTGATTGGATGTCTCATGCATCATGGAGAGTGTCGATTCGTCAATCTGTGACATGGGGGATGGGTACTTCATTTGCATGGATTACGCCAGATTTTGCTACTGAGTTGTTTTAATGGTTGATGTCAAAGACAGACTCTCGATAGGCTTACAAACCATCTGTCTATCATTTTTGGAATGTGCACACTGATCTCACCCCATAATTCTATGAGATTTTTTATTGGAGTGGTTCCCTATCATACGAGCGATGGTGGTAATCTGATATC
The DNA here is from genome assembly GCA_028583015.1 of Wollemia nobilis. NCBI lineage: Eukaryota > Viridiplantae > Streptophyta > Pinopsida > Araucariales > Araucariaceae > Wollemia > Wollemia nobilis. The sequence continues at coordinate 2,230,868 of JAQPPZ010005611.1, forward strand.
GCCTACTCGTGTGATGATCTTGTTTCGATCGAGGTGCACGTGAAACTTTAAGTGTTGGTTGTATACGAAAGGTGCTCTTTGGTACCTTCTCGATGTGGAAGGTGCTTGATATGGTGCCTTCCTGATGTGGAAGGTGCTTGATATGGTGCCTTCAATGTGGAAGGCACTTGATATGGTGCCTTCCCAATGCTATAGGTGCTCTTGAATGGATGCGCCTTCCGGTGGTGGAAGGTGCTCTTTTTGATGATGGTGCCTTCCTACTATGGAAGGCACTTTTGAATGGGTGCACCTTCCTAGAGTGGAAGGCACCTTTGAATACATGTGCCTTCCTAGAAGAGGAAGGCACCTCGGCTATCATTTTTTTTATCAAGGATGGATGCGCCTTACTGATGTGGAAGGCACCTCGGTCCTCAATTTTTTTTTAGGAAACGTGCACCTTATTTATAAGGAAGGCACCTTATTTTAGTGGGCACCTTATTTATAAGGAAGGCACCTTATTTCAGTGGGGCACCTTCTTTATAAGGAAGGTGCCTTATTTCAATGGGGTACCTTCTTTATAAGGAAGGCGCCTCGCCTCTTACTCGAAACCTCCATCATGGTGAAAAATGTCCACCTTCGTCAGGCGCATTCTTCTAGGAGGAAGGCATCATACCTCAAGTGGATAGTCTTCTTTGATGATGAAGGCTTTCTGCAAGGCTCTTTCTTGGTAGCCATGTCGTGATTGATCGGGAAAGGGTGATCAAGCCTCCTCGGACTCGCTTCATGCTGCCTCAACATCTTCCTGCAAGGGCTGGCATCTGAATTTCCTCTTGGGGAAGAGTTTGTTGCCCACCCCCATGCTTGAATAGATGTTGCTTCTACCCTACGAGTGCCGATGTTGGGATGCTGAGCCGAATCAGGCCTGGTTTCCTAGATACCTATTCTTCGTGTTGTCAGGTCCTCCACCTACAAAAAGCAAACAAAAAGAAAGAAAAATATAGGCAGTTAGACGCATTCCATGCTTGTTAGGCCCTGAACCCAGGATGCCTGCAGCTTGCATGCGGGTGTCGTCCCTGCAAAACACATCGTAAGAAATAATCAAAACCTAAACTAACTACTTTTGGTGAGCACCTCCATGCCCACCATTTTTCCTACTGAGATTTTGGTCCAGATTCACAAGGATGGGGTCTCCCCCATGCCTACTCTGGATTCCACCAGTAAATTCTCGGACGTGTTGTAGGGCCATAGTCGGTGGCCATTAATGGTTAATACAACATTGCTATCATCAATGGTTCTGACATGCACAACACCATTCTTGATGAGCTCTACCACCTCATACGGTCCCATCCATCTCTGCATTAATTTGCCCTTCCTTTCCTGGAACCGAGAATCGTACAACAACACCCATTCTCCTTCTTGGAACTACTTTAGTTTAATGTGGCGATCATGCCACCATTTCCTTTGCTTTTGTATGATCTTCATTCTTTGTAAAGCATCCATTCAGATTTCATCCAGTTGATTCAGCTATCGAATCCTTTCTTTTTGAGCATCATCCAGGCTCAAATTTAGTTCTAAAGTTGTTCTCAGTGTTTTGATCTCAAACTCGATGGGCATCATTGCACTCTTCCCATAGACCAATTGGAAGGGTGTAAAGCTTGTGGTGGATTTCCACGTGGTGTTGTATGCCCATACTACCTTCGATAGCCATGTAGCCCAATATTTTCTATGTTGCTGCATGGTTTTTGTTAGGATGTTCTCTATTTCCCTGTTTGTCACCTCCACTTGCCCGTTTGCCTATGGATGGTAGGGTGTAGTTTTGTTGTGCCAAACTCTGTATTGCTTCATCAGTTCCTCGATCAACTTGGAGGTGAACCGAGGGCCTTGGTCAGTTGTTATTTCTCTGGGGACCCCGAATCATGTAAATATGTGAGCAAATAAGAAATCGGCAACCGTTCTTTCTTTTGAATCCCTCAATGCCTGAACTTCAACCCATTTGGTGACGTAGTCTGTATAGACTAAAATAAACCTCCTACCTATTGAAGGTGGGTTAATTGGCCCCACAAAATCCATACCCCACTTGTCGAAGGGTTCCAGGTGTACCTGAGGCTGGAGGGGCATTTCGTCATGATGGGTTGGTCTGCCCATTCTTTGGCATTCATCGCACTTGCTGGCGTATGCGGCTGCATATTTGAATAGAGTGGGCCAAAAGTACCTAGCCTGTAGGATTTTATAGGCAGTCTATTTCCTCGCAAAGTGTCCTCTGCATGGTTCATCATGACAAGCTTTGAGTATTTCTGAGAACTCCTATTCTGCTACGCATCTCCTTATGATCTGGTCACGTCCTATTTTGAATAAGAGGCCATCAATCCATAGGAAAGATGTACTTTTCTCTATTACCACCTACTTTTCTCGAAAGGAGAGAGTAGGTGAGGTTCTTCTAGTGGCCAAGTAATTGGCTATATCTATATACCATGATATTTTTTCATTGATGGTGAACAAATGCTCATCCAAAAATTGGTCTTCCACTATTGTATGGTCCGTTGGTATCAATATGGATAGAAAATCTGCTACAATATTGTCCTTGCCCGGTTTGTCGACTATTGTTATGTCGAATTCCTACAATAGTAGGAGCCACCTGATAATTCTTCCACCAATATCTAGCTTGCTCATTAAATATCTGATGGCCGCATGGTCCATGTGGACAAACACCTTATATCCGATGATATAATGGTAGAATTTGTTTATGGCATGCACAACTGCAAGGAACTCCTTCTCCGTCATCGTGTAGTTGAGCTCGGCTCCTACCAAGTTTTTGTTGACATAATAGATGGCGTAAAATTCCTTGCCATCCTTCTATCCAAGGACTGCTCCAATCGCATTGTTGGATGCATCACAATAGATATGAAAGGGTATGGCCCAATCTGGTCCTCTCAAAACTGGTGTAGATATCAGTTTCTCCTTGAGCAACTGAAATGCTTCTTCGTAGTCTTCCATCCAATTGAACTCCATGTCTTTAGACAATAGAGTGTGCAGTGGTTTTGCAATCTTACTAAATTTGATGATAAATCATCGGTAGTACCTGATAGATCTGAGGAAACTTCTCACCTCTCTATGCATTCTGGGGCTGGGTAGGTCCCTGATGACCTCGATCTTTCTTTTGTCAACCTTTATTCCTTCTACGGAGAGATGGTGTCCCAATACGATGCCCTCTTGCATCATCATAAAGCATTTCTCATTACTCAGGGATAAATTATTTCCCTCGCTTCTTTCAAGCACTCTTTCCAAGTTTGTCATTGCTTCATCAAAGGTTTCTCCATAAGCGGTGAAGTCATCCATGTACACTTCGACCGCATCTCCCATCATGTCTGAGAATATGCTAAGCACCGCTCTTTGAAAGGTGGTTGGTGCATTGCATAACCCGAAAGGCAATACCCGATAAGCAAACGTTCCCCATGGGCAGGTGAACGTTGTCTTATCCTGGTCTTCTTCTCCTATCTGGATCTTATTATATCCACTGAATCCATCCAGGAAGGAGAAATACTTTCACCCCAAAAGTGTGTCCAAGACCTGATCAATGAATGGGAGTGGGAAGTGGTCCTTCTTGGTTGCTTTGTTTAACGCTCTGTAGTCTACATAGATTCGCCACTTCCCATTCTTCTTGGGGACCACCACCAGTGGTGACACCCACTCACTATCAAAAATCGGATAGATGAATCCGATAGACAAGAGTTTTTGTAGCTCTACTTTGACAATGTCTTTCATTGCTGGATTCATTCTTCTTTGTGGTTGCCTGCTCGGAGTTGCTTGTTCATCGAGGTATATTCGATGGGTACAGATCTCTAGGCTGATTCCCTTCATATCCAAGTAATCCCATGCAAATGCCCATTGGTGTCTTACCAAGAGCTCTTCTACTTTTGTCAGTTGTGTGGGAGTCAACCCACTGCTGACGTTTAACATCCTTCCTAGCCCAACGTTTATCTGTTGAACGTGGTGATCTTGGGTGCCAGCCAATGGTGACCCAGGTGCGATGATGGAGGATTCTCCATGGAGGAACTCTACAATAGCACCATCCTCATATTCTTCTTCCACCAACTCATCCAATGCCATCACCGGCTGGATTATGGATAACTCATGATCTTCATGCTTGGTCAACGTAGGTTCTCCCAACGAGTCGATGGACTACGCAGGGGGTGAAATGGTCAATATTTTGATGTTTTGTCCATCGAAGATGGTCATCAGCCCATCATGGTAGCTGATGTAAGCATCGACTATTGCTAGCCATGGCCTTCCCAAGATGAGTGGGTAGCCACCCAGCCTAGTTTTAGACTGCAAAACCAGGAAGTCGATTGGGTATTCCCATGCACTGACTATCACTATTACATCCTCAAGCATTCCTTCTAGTGCCATGGTCGATCGATCGACCAGCTACAGCACTATCATGGTGGGTCTCAGGTTCATGAGTTGTAGCCTCTGCATGGTCTCCTGAGGCATTACGTTGATGGCTGCTCCGAGATCGACCAACGTATTGGACAAGGAATGTCCTTCAATTTTTATAGTCAACACTGGGCTGCCCGGATCCACGTACTTGGGATGACACATCTTGCCCATCATCAAATCTGCTAATTTACCCATGACATTGATAGTCTGGGTTGCTTTCCATCCTGGCCTTCTTAGGCACATCTCCCTTATCACCTTGGTATATATCGAGACATCTCGGATAGCTTGAAATAGTGGAATTGTCACTGTGAGGTTCTTCAAGTTGGACAGGATATCAAACTCTAGCTGCGTTAGTTTCTTCTATTCTTGCAATCGATAAGGAAATGGAGCCTTTGCTCTCTCAGCTACTTCTTCTACCACCTCTTCTATAAGAGGTGTTTCTCCTACATCTTCCTCCTCTTCTATCAGTGGAGGTGTTTCTACTCCTAGATGTCTACCAGACCTAAGCTGAATATGATACATCGGATACATCTCGCCTTCCACATTGTATGTTGGTTGATTCACTCTATTATTTGGATTTGTCATCGGTTGTGTGGGTAGCTACGTAGGTCTCACTACTGGCAAGGCCGACAAGTTTTGATGGGGGTGAGCTGGCGCTACATTCTGTGGGGCCAGATTCCATGGAGTGTGGCCTCTCCACTGCTGCCTCGAATATTGATATGCCATCCAGGGCTGCTGATTCGGGAATGTTGTTCTTAGGGGTGCGTTAGACCAAGGTGATGGCCCCCACCACCCCATGTTAGGTGGTTGAGGTGGGCCTTGTGACATGTATGGTCCTCCCTCGTATGATGGCATTCCAGTTGGCATATTCCTCATAGGGGGTTGTGGCCAACTCTTTCGATTGCCTATGAAATAGGCCTCCATGGCTTCAACATCCTCCTGATTGCTAGGCAATTTTGGGCACAATCGGGTCTTATGGTTCAGCCTACAAACTATGCATACTCTAACTTTGTTCTTTGGGCATGCATTCTTTGCATGCTTTCCTCTACATTTTGGGCAGAAATAAGCCAATGTTGCATCATTTTCTTACTTCTTTTTCTCTAACAATAGCGTATCCATCTGCAATGCTAGAGACGAAAGCATTTCACTTTTCAGATCCTCCAACATGTTGCCTATTTCTATTTTTGTGACTGAAGCAGTCACTTTCATGGTTCTAGAAGTGGTCTTGCCTCTCCTTCTTGAGTAATTTTGGCATAGTTGTAGGATGTCTTCCATAGCGTGCTGGTAGACATCACCTCCAAAAATCATGTTGAGAGCCTCCAATGATTCATTGTTAAGCCCTCTCAAAAATATGCTTTTGAGAGATTTATCAGATAGCTTCGCATGAGGAGACCATTGAAGATTGAAATTGAATCTCTCCTAGTACTCTTCGAGAGACTCATCCTCTTTCTACGTCATGCTCAGGACTTCCTCTCTGGAGTCTCTTGCTCTCCCAAAGTCTTGATATTGCTCTAGAAAGAGCTTCTTCATTTGATCCCATGTGGTAATGTGTTTCTCCCCTAGACTGATGAACCACCATAGAGCTGCATCATCCAATGTGGAAGGAAAGAGCTTCAGCTTCTGCGTATCAGATTTGTAGTCCACAGACCTACATAAAACATCAAACTTAAATAAGAATAGGTCAGGGTCCTCGGTTGGGTATCCTCTGAAGGTAGGAAGGTGAGCAGGGGATATGTTTTTCATTTTGGTATCTCCTACTCCTTCATCAATCGGGAAGCTAAATCCAGATGAAACTTCTTCTGCATCGGCCATTTTTTCAGGAAATGTGGTCTCTAATGCAGTACTTATGGCCTTACGGTCATTCAAAATTTTTTGAGTCAAGGCTCTAAGGTTATCTGGTGTTATCATCCGATCTTCTACAACTTTCCACAATAGGGCTTCCTCTAAAGGTGTCCTTTTAAATAGGGGGTTTATGATGGTTCATTCTTCCCCAAGTTGACGGGATGAGGAAGCACTTTGCACAAAGTGTGGATCCTCACTCCAGTGGAGTGTTGGCTGTGAGTCAGGCGAATCTAGTTCGAGCTCAGAGTGTTCGACCGACTCAGGTTTTGGAGAACTTTGTTTTACAAACCGACCGTCAGGTCCTCTTCTTCTCGAAGAACTCATACAAGGTCAGATGGAAGGTTTCAGGTATTGCAATTGATCTAGTAGAGGCGCTTCCTCGACAACGGTGCCAAAATGTTGTGGGCCAAACAAGGTTAAATTCTTTCCTATTTTTGTCACTTGCCCATGCATTAATTATCAACCCAGGGAGCTTCGTAAACTTGTGAAGGGTCTCACACAGGATCACTTACAATACCACTTTGAGATGAGTCCGCTAGCTCTACTATTGGGGGGTGTTTCAAAGGTTGTCAATCATTCATTCACTCCTCAATAAATTACGTATGAATAATTAAATCTTCAGAAAGAAAACATTCATACGTGCATACTAATAACAAACCTATTGCAATCATAAAATAATAGTGCAGAAATAAACCTATGAAAGCAGTAAGCTAATCTAGAAAACACAAAGAAAGGGAAGAAATACTGGCTTGGAGTGGGCCCAGGCTCCAATAGCTTCCTCCCAACTGAACACGCGCTTAGGAACTCTTAGAACTTTATTATAATCACCAAGGAATTACAATGCTTCTTAACCTCTGTACTCCTCTCTATATTCTGTATTCTATCTTTGATATTTTGATATCTTATCAGAGAGGTCTGCATGTGTTTATATAGCACACCCATAGATCTTCTATTACAAGGTGGTTACAATAGTCGATTCATTCCAGACTAAACTAAGATAGTCTAGTAAATGTAATCGACGTCTGCTAAAACTGGCATTCATTCCTAATGGTGGCATGTTCTCTGATTGGTTCATGCTTCACCTGGCATAGGTAGGACATTCTCATACGTTAGTGCAACTCCCAAATTAACTTACATGATGTAGAGTTGGAACTGCACTAGTCAATGTTGCCCACGTCGCGTTATCTGGTCAACGGGCGAAGAACAGAGGCACCTTCTCTATGAGGAAGGTGCCTAAGTATATCGGGTGCCTTATTTATACAGAAGGCGCCTACCTTCCGTTAGCGCCTTCCTAGAAGAGGAAGGTGCTTGCCTTCTATTGGCGCCTTCTAAAACTGAAGAGGAAGGCCTCCTTTTCCCTTCCGAGGAACGCTTCTGTTGGCGCCTTCCTGGAAGAGGAAGGCGCTTATCTCCTGTTGGCGCCTTCCTGGAAGAGGAAGGCGCCTACCTTTTGTTGGTGCCTTCTTTGAAGAGGAAGGCGCCTACTTACCATGCATTAATTCTGAAAGAAACAAAGTGCCAGGTCCATGAAAAGACCTCGACTGATCCAAATCTGACTAAATCAACTACAATTCCACAAAAACACACTAAAACATACAAATTAGATAACACACATAATCTTATCAAATAATTACATAACCATTCATAAAAATATACAATTCCTATTATATAGCCGCATAATGATTAATGAAACTCATACAAAATATGAGCATTTTCGAGGCTCATCACTCACATTTGTACCTTTTGGTTCTTTACCTTACCTCATTTATGGTGGTAAGTTTGAAAGGAGAGGAATTCTAGTGCCTCCAAAAATACCTCTCACCTAGTGTAGAGTGTGTTACTATATGTTGTGGCTACATCTATGGAGAATGCAAACCTTATCACTCTTGATAAGGTCATTATTGGTAGGGATTCAAATATTGAATCAACCTTTGAATTTAGAACTCCCTTGTCACCAGTGCCCCACCTGATTTCTTCTTCCAAATTTAAACTTATCTAGGATCCTCCCCACTTTGGTTGGTTGAAGATTAATTTTGATGGAGCCTCAAAAGGAAACCCTATACTGATGGGTGCAAGGGGAGTCATCAAATATTTAAATGGGAAAATTTTGCTCACATTCATTTCTAGACCAATCACTCTATGAAAGCAAGAGTTATCTTCCAATGTGTCTCTCAACTAGAAACTTTGGATTACATGAATATTATTATTGAAGGAGATTCCATTAATATAACTAACATGCTAAAATGCATCTAATCTACTTTATGGACCATTTCAAATATATTAGCTAAAGTCCAAAGAATGATATAAGCCCTTGAAAATATTTAAATCAAGCATGTGTACAAAGAAGGGAATACATTTGAGGATTACTTGACAAATCTGGATCTCTCATAGAAAAGCATTATAATCTGGAAGAAAAATTTATTAGTGGGGTTATCTCAATTTGATAATGAGATCAATAAAAGGTAATTCGCCATCCCAAGGCTATGCTAAATCCAGATGTAGAGTCCATACCAACTTGACAGTTGGTCACCTGCTCCTAAAGAGCCTCTATTTTTTAAATTCTAACTAGATCATATTTAGCACCTCTTTTTTGAGTGGTAAGGCTATGTGGTTATATTATAGGTGGACAAACTATCTACGAGTAGATATAATTATCTCATAAGAGACATATAGCGACCAAGCCTAACCCTTTACATCATGTATGAAATCAAGCACATTGATATTTTCCAAGGAGAACTAATTGGGGCTAAGGTTGACGTACCAAGGATGGCTTACTTTTGAAAATGAAACCCATTGCTCCTTGTTTAAGGAAATGCAAAATTTGTATTACGAATATCAGGGGAAATAAATCCATCATTGGAGTGGATGGGCATTTTATCCTAGGAAATAGAGTTCAAAAGCTTGTATTATTTTTAATAGGTTCATCAACACATATTTCTTTATGAGACATTGGGAGGGAGATCATGGATTTTTTGGGTTAGGTCAAACTGGTATAAAGTTCTCCAGGTGGACTTATCATTACCCAATTAGTTTGGCTAGATGGCCTTCCTCCATGAGTGAGTGAAAGGGACTGAGCTAGAGGTATTTCATGAGTGGAATTATCACCCCAAAATGGAATCCTATGAACTCATGCATGATATATTGTTAATCAAATCCATTCAACTTGGGTTGGGGTGCAAAGTTTCTGGAATTTTCTTGCTTACAATTGCAAGCATTTTGAGATATCTTGGAAAGGCAATATAGGAGATGTTTCCATGGTCCAAATTCTAGTGGATGAGGTAGCAAGAAGCTTTCAAAAGTGTAGCGAGTAGATTGTGGAATTTTTTTCCTCCTTCTTCGTCCAAGGCCTCTGGATTATAGAAAGTTTTCTTCTATATGTTCCTATCAATATTTGGTGATTCTTTGCAATGACTCTGGTGTGTTTTTATGAAGTGGAGTGGGTAGTGTTAGTTTCAGTTATCTAGGTAGAATGGAAACATTAATCCTGGAGTTGTGTTCTTTGTTTTTTTATGAGGATGTTAGGAAAATTTTAAAGAAGGAAAATATTCTACAATGTTTGGTAAAGTTTATTGGGTATCACAAGGAGATAGTAAATAATTTGGTCTATTACTATAACAATGGACTAGTTAGGGTCGATATGCTTGAGTTTGAAATTAACATTCCATTGATTTCTAAAGTGATAGGCTTGGTTGTGGATGGATTTGTCCACAACATATAGAAACACTCCCTTGCAAAAGAGTCCTAGATTTTCCTAGGAAATGAGGAAGAACTAGTTAGAATTTAGAATGGGTTTAAGCACACTCCATTGAAATTCTCATGGGATAGGATGGTGTGGTCATTATACAATATCTAATACTAGACAAGAACCAAGAGATCTTTATAAGCTTCCATTTTATGTTTCTTAATAACTTACGTCATAAGAGATTGATGAACATACCATAATTCTTGTTCCAATACATGTTGAGATCAATGAGTAGGGTTAGAAAAGAGATAGTGCGAAAACCAATTCACCAGGGGCTGATTAAAATGCTTTTCAACCATGTGTTCAAATCTAGAGGTTTGGATAATGGGAAAATTTTGAATTCCCTTAACAAGGCACTGATGCCAATTATTTATTACCCAGACTCAACTGATGCTAAAGATACCAAATAAATTAATCAAGAAATTATTGATGCTACCCCTATTGTGGGATCAGTAGCTAAGGTGGAAAAATTATCTCAGAAAGGTGGGGGAGGTAGAAATGAGTGGACTAGACAATCCAAACATCTAGTATCCAAGCTAGCCAACCATGAGAAGGATCCATTATGTTACAATGACTCTAATTCTAAGGATTGTACTCTACCTCTAAAAAAATGAAGCTCCTCAATGCGAGTAGTGTGAAGAAGTCTCGGGATCACATGATCTAGGTCTTAGGATCTACCTCCAAACCTCTGAAATGTATATTTATAAAGCTTCAAAGGTCTTTGATCAAGTCCATGCAAACTACTATATCTTATGTGAAAGAAATTATGGTATTGATGGGTTGGAGTAGTGGGAGCTAAATAAGGAAGGTGTGGATATGGAAGCTAGTCCCAATGGTACCAATATTTAGGTCTCAGCTCCCTAGTTTTTGTTTTTCCTTCTATTTTTTTGGTTGATTCTCTCTTGGCCCTTTTACCCTGTGGGGTTCTATTTTGGTTTGGTTGATTTTGGGTTTTAATCCATGCATGGTTTTTTTGAGTCCTTAAATTTTTTTGTATTATGTTTATCTCCTTATAATGTTGGTTCTTGCTAGTTTTTTGGAGCTTGTTTGTCTCTTGGGTGTTTGTCCTGCTTGTGGTAGTTTTGTGCCCTTTCCTTCTTAGTCTCCTTTGGAAGGATGGTTGGATCCTCTTTGTAAAAGGTTTGGGGAACCTTTCAAAACCCCTTCATCCATCTAATAAAATATATATATATATATACATAACCATTGTATAATGACTCTTTGGATACTTGAATATTTATTTCCTTATGCAAGTCTCATGAATCTTGGATTCTCTACTTGAAACTTGCATACACATGACTTTATCTTGTATGCACACTTAGATATGACTCTTAAATTTGTACAATTTAATCTAAAGACACTTGTGCACACTTACATATAAGATATATGTGCACATAAACTCACATTACACTTGCACACTTACTCACATGACACTTGTGCATTTTCTACACATACACACTTACATAAAACTTGTGCATTTCCTACACATTACAACATTACATAAAATATTACTCACACTCTAAACTAAGACTCAAATCTAATCTAATATTTAAAAATGTACCATGAAGGTACCATGAAGGTACCATGGGGGTACATTAGCATGTACCAAATAATGTAATATTCTCCAACAATATCTATGCTTTGTTAGGTTTTCTTTTTTAACATTGATGCCAGATATCTCCTATGCATTTGCTTATATTTTAATCCATTTGACTATATTTTATTCTTTTGGCCTTTGCCTCATTACCAGGTACCGAATTTTTTTTTTCCTACTACTAACATCAGTATCTTAAATATTCGGCTAGCTTTCTTAATTAACCAAATTTCATGTTTCTTTCCTTGTATTGCCAGATCCAATGCCTTAGCAAAAAATAATGTTTGACAATATTTTGTTTATTTATTTGCTATATACCTTGGCTTAATTTGCTTTTAGTCACACCTTTATGATCTATGTATCTCTTTGCAATCCTATGGCCTACTTTGTACCATATTTCATATCTAAATATGCCATAGGAGCTTCATATAGAGTTGTCATGATTTGAGTCACCTCATGCCATTTGTTACACTATTACCTTGAAAATATAGTTGCATGGGCTGGACCAGACCACTTGTGATGTAGGTAATAAAAGTTATCTACATTATTGATGACTTTCAAGGATTTTTGCTTATAAAATTGAGAACCTAGAATGCCTTATCTATGGGATATCAATAACTTTGAGATTAATTAGAGATATAAGGTAATTTAATCAAAAGTGAGTTTTATAGGAATGGATGAGGCTTATGGTCCTCAAAAATAAAATAATTTTAGAGTGGATATGGGAATTGATATAGGAAAAGTGAGTGTGATGGAAGATGATTAAAAGGATGAAGGTTACTTTAAATGGTGAGGGAGCTACAAGAAGTGAGAAATGAAAAGGTAGTGAAGAATATGAATGCTAGAGTTTTGTGGTGAGATACTCAAACAGAGAGGGTAAGAAGATGACTATAGAGGTGAGTGGTGTGAAGATACAAAAAGAACATACAATGAGAGGAGGAAATAATGGTAAGGAAAGAGAGAGAAAATAAATCATAGATATCTATATGCAGGCACATCCTATAAAAATAAAAACTTCATGAGCATATTTTGCTACAACTGAACATTATTTAGATCCATCTCTATAGCTTTATACAAATGTTCACTCACATGAACTGCCTTATGTAAATATTGCAGACTTCCAAGAATTATTGTCCCTCATTTGTTTTTTCTCATGAAGCCATGTTGTTAATATTCTTCACACTTGCAAGGCACTATGTAGCTAGGTGTTGATTTGATTTTTTGCATGGTTGATCACAAAAAAAATTATGCATTATGTAGTCCTAAAATTGCTTTTATAGTCATTTGTTGAAGTTGGTGACAGTTGGATCTTTAATTGAACTAGCTTTTGTAAGAGATAGAACTAATTTCTTGGATATTCTTTCCCATGTAGTCATCCTAATTTCCTTATTTTATTTAGCTATTCAAGGCTCTAATCCATGAAATTTTCATTAATGCAATATGTGTTTTCTTTCATCACCTTTTTATCACAACATACAATTCTTAACTCAGCATAATATTAACCTTTTCAAACTTTTCTTCCAAGTTCCATATGTATTCAACTTACATATGCCAATTCACTTTATTAAATCATCATGATGCTCTTTGGTACATGTTTTCATCATGAGGATACTAAGAGCATTAATTCCTCACACTATCACAATAATGTGAAATGACTATAGTTATTTGTGAAGGATGACTTAGGCTTGCTTTTCCATTAGGCTACAAATTCAAGAGTAAGTATAGGTCAAGGGGGTTTTTAGCTACAAAATGCTAATAATACTCATTGGATACAATAGAAATAATTATGGTGTATGAAATAAATTGAATACTATGTGCAGGGAGGTAAAATAAGGTTTGTGAAGAGAAAGTGCACATGCAAAGGATACATATGATATTAGATGATTCATACCTAAGGAAAAAGGAAACTTTTGTCCCTATTTTTATTAGAGGTTATTTTGTGGCTTTGTTTTCTTGCCTTCCTATCATTTGGCCTATGTCCTAGGGTTTGATTCTTCTCTAGTATAAGGGCTCAAATGAAATCAAGGGGAAAATAATACAATGCATCCCTAAGCCATTCTAACTCTAGCCTAAACTTTACCCTTTCTTTTATTTACTTCTTATAAATTATCTTTCATTGTAAATGAGATAATAAGGTAATGGATTTGCACCCTTATATATGTTTTTTCCTATAAAGAAGTTATTGCTTGGATCATATTCCCAATCCTTTTATTCTTTAGCTTGATCATCTCCAATTCTTGAGAAGCAATATTTCTCATGACATCCCATAATTATTTTGATCATGCGATATGCTCTTTATGATTTTTAATTTCTATTAATATCCCCTTTATTACCATTTTTATACTATTACAAAATTTGTATTTACTGGCTAAATTATATACACAAAATTGTGGCATGAAAGCGTCATGGCAGCTATATTCAATTTTTAGTTCTTGTATTTGAATTTGTAGTGACTAAACCATATGATGCCAAACTTACATATATTTATGACATTCATCTTGGGGAGTGTGACCAACTTGGTTAGGAATATACCATAAATTTAACTTTGATCCTTCTTTAAAAGTGGTGTATGAAATCCCTGGTGAAAGTCGTTAATCACATAGGCCATCAATGATAATTTTATACATATTTTCCTATGTACCAACTCATTGATTGAAAATTGAGGATGCTCATAAAAAAAAAATCTTCCTAATTGGTTAAGTAGTACAAAATTTTCATTTCTCAATAGCCAATCTTCTTTTTTATTTCCTAGAAATATTGGGAATGTTTGTTGAAATTTACCCTCAACCTGAATTTGCAAAGCATCACAAATGACTGCCAAATTATTTTATTTTTTTAGCTTAGTATTTGTGTGAGGTTGATATCTCTAGAATTTGAGTCATTGTAAGTTAACCTTTGTTTATCCTTTTTCAAATAAATTATCTCTATTTTGGCCAACTTATGAATTTCTTGAGATAAATTTGCCTTATCTTCTTCATATATCTACATATGAAAAGATCATTTTTTTTGTGTGCAAATTTAAACTAGCTTCTTGGTGCATGATACCACTATATGCACATCATATTATCCCATGTATCTACCTATTTGCACCAAAAAAGTCTTTTGATAAACCCATTCCAAATTTTAGAGGCACCTCTACTACCATGATATCTTGAATTGTTGCTAAATTTGACATTGTTTGTAGTATCACTAGCACTTTTTTAGCTATCCCTATTGATTTGAATTGCATTTTATTACATTGGATAATCCAATACTCCATGTTAGTATATTTCAAGCTCATAGTATTATAGATTGCCTTTGGTATGATAGCAAATTCAGCTTTATGATCTATTAAGTAATTATGTAACATCCATTCTTCCAAAAATACTGACAAATAACACAAAAATACTAACCTTCATCATACTCAGATATGGTTGCCTATATACTGGTTTGGATTCTAGTGAAGCTATTTTTCCTGTAATTGAAATTTCTATGGCTATTTTGACTAGATCAACCTATGCCAAAAAAATAATCTTTTAAATATCCTTCCCTTAAAGGTTTATTTTTGGAGTCATTGCTATTTCCATTGCTTTCTTCTTTGATTCACTATAGATATTGATTACATTTACCCATTTTTATTTTAATATTGGGTAATATAATCTCTGGTAAGCTTGTTTTATTTGGAAATACTAGCATAAAACCTTTGTATAACAATATTTTCCATAAATTAGTTGAGCCTTCTGATTCCAAGGCCATGTTCTAGGAACATGATACTTCACTCAATAAATATCCTTCATATTATTATTGTATTTCTTATTTTTTAATCTTAAACTTGATACTTTAACCATTTTATTTTGAGCCTTATTTCTATAAGAGTCACTAATTTCTTTGAATTATATCCTTCAACAAAGTCATCAGGTAAACATACAATCTTTGCATATAAGGTAAATACTATTCACTAAAATATTTAGTCCTCTAGTTGATTGAAATAGGATATTTGAAATCTTGTCCCACCAAGCATGCCAAACAACTCCTTGTAGCATGATGGATAGATGTTATTTTCAAGTGGGACACTCAAGTCCCATCGAGCATATCAAAAAGCTATTGGCATGTTAGATAGCTTCTAAGTTTTTGAATTTGATAATTTTATGTCAAATAAATGCTACCTAATTAGGTGATTGTGGGATTTGTGTCCCATAGAGTGTGCCAAAAAAAATTGGCCTAAAATCCACTTAATTGGATGAGTTGTGACCTTAATACATTAGCCAATATTGGATGCCTTAAAAATATGGGTCTCTAAGTTAACCTTAAAAGAAGGTCAACTCCTTTTGTCCTAGCTAATCTAACTAATATGGAGTTGCAGACTAAAGTAAGGAAAGAAAAGGATTAGAAGCTTAACCTGAAAGTGGTGCATATTTAGCAACATCAAGAGACATAGTGTAGAGAGTTACAATATGAATTTAGACTAAACTTCCTAACATACCAACTTACTTACCTTATAAAAAAACAATTAATTATAATAAACTTTGAGTATTATTAATTTATTTTAGAACTAGAATAGTAAATCTAGGGAGAAATCTAGAAAGCAAAATAACTATAGTATAATTATCCATTCATAGCTTTAAAAGAAATTCATAATGACTCAATGAGACATACATACATGTTTTGCAAAAAAATTAAGCAAGAGACTGTTGAGAAGCAACACACCCCCACTGAAAAATGAATTTCCACCCTTTGAAAATTTTGAGCTTTCATTTTGCAGTAGGGACCCTCTTGATGATTTTCAGGTTTTAATTCCAAATTTTTACTTGCCTCTTTCTTCTTCAAGTTTTGCCTGTGTCAAAGTATCCAAGTATTCTTGCATTCTAGCTTTGTTAACTCAGACTTCACTTTTACATGCTAGAATCATTCATGGATAAAGAAAATCTTACACCGGTATGAAAAAAATGCAGAAAACAGACAGATAAATTCATTAGAAACCAAAACTTTCCTTTTTTGGAAGTGTCGCGATATCGCGACACTTCCATTTTTGGAAATGTCGCGATATCGCGACAGGTTTCAAGAAAATCGGCTAAGTATGAAAAGCGTAGCGAAATCGTGACACTTTCCATTTTTGGAAATGTCGCGATATCGCGACACTTCCATTTTTGGAAATGTCGCGATATCGCGACAGTTTCAAGATGCTAATTCAAAAAAAATTGACACTTCCATTTTAAAGCGATATCGACACTTCCATTTTTGGAAATGTCGCGATATCGCGACACTTCCATTTTTGGAAATGTCGCGATATCGCTACCGGTTAGGAGAGAGAAAGCTCGATCGTACGGAACGTCATGAAATCGTGACAAATCTGGAGAGAGAAGGCAAGATCGTACGGAACGTCGTGAAATCGTGACATGTCGCGAAATCGTGACAAATTTGGAGAGAGAAGGCAAGATCGTACGGAACGTCACGAAATCGTGACATGTCGCGAAATCGTGACATGTCGCATTTTCACGACGTCGAAGGGAGAAAAGGAAGCAAGTCTGAAAGAGGTCACGATTTCGTGACATGTCGCAAAATCGCGACGTTTTCGATGAAAGGGCTCAAGGCGTACGGACTGTCGCGATTTCGCGACATGTGCGAAATCGCGACGAGTCCAAGGCATAAGGAAGAAACAAAGAGGAATCAAAGTTGAAAAAACTCTAAGGCATAAAATTGTCGCGAAATCGCGACGCAGTTGGCAGAAGGGGCCCAAGTGAGAAAAGACGTCGCGAAATCGCGACGTGAAATGCGAATTACGTCGCGATTTCGCGACATGTCATGAAATCGTGACGTTTTTCAGCGAAAGTGCTCAAGGCGTATGATCGCGATTTCATGACATGTCACGAAATCGCGACAGTCAGGAAAGAAGGAAAAGAAAGAAATAATAAAATCGACTAAGGCAAAGTGTATCTGAAAAATGAAAGTCGCAATTTCGTGACATGTCGCGAAATCGCAATATAAAGTCCACCCTCCACAGAAGAAGAAAGAGGGGAACATGCCGCTAAAAGAAAAGATTAAGGGCATAAGTGGTCGCGATTTCGTGACATGTCGCGAAATCGTGACATGTCACATTTTCGCGGCCATGAGGAAGAAAGAGATGCATGAAGTCAGGACAGGTCGCGATTTCGTGACATGTCACGAAATCGCGACATGTCGCATTTTCGCGACCTTGATAGAAAGAGCCTGAAAATGCAAGACAGCTGGAAATGGACACGTGTCACGATTTTGCGACACGTGTCAAAACACTGCAAGCCACGTATCAGATAAATAAGGCCGACATGCAAGTAAACATTAGGGTTTTAAATCTGATTTAATAATTAAGGTTTTGATTTAATATTTTTAAAATACTAATCCATCTTTTGTCCTTTCATGCAGGAAGCCATCTGGCACTTACATGATAGCGGAGAAATGGCCATAAAGGTAAAGCTTAGTGCAAATTAATCAAAGACGGCCATATTGAAGGAGAAGATGTCGGGAATTGTTGTTTCATCCAATTTTTACAGATCTGGCCGCAAAGAGACTTTACGGTGACTAAGCTGCTGCCCATAGTGGAATATGTCGAGAATTGGCCGAGAAATGAAAATATCTACACACAGTTACCAGATTTTGTCGGTGAATGCATTTAATGAAAATTTATGGCAGAATTAATAGCTTGCAGAGATTTTCAACTCGGGGATGGCTCTACGGAGATGAAATGTCAGAGAAGTGGTGATTCATCCAAATTACCCGAGGGCATTAATGAAGACATTTATTCACAGTTGCGGGTGAATGCAAGTGGCATTCGAATTCTATCTTCTCCATTTATGGCAAGTGACTGCACTGATTTGCAGAGTGGTTAAGTTTTATCCGGACTTTGTTTTAAATGGCTTTATATTGTAAAACCCGGGTCCTAGGGTTTAAGATGATAAGATTTGCGGTTGGAGAAGAAGATATTTCTGAAAAGATCAGGGTCTGTCCTGAGTCTATAAATACTTCTTCTCAATGTAATCGCAGGAGGCGAAAACTTAGAAATAAAAGGCTATTGAAGCAATTTCTTGCAAAGATTGTTAAATACTTTGTTTCTGGACTTGGAGTTGATGTGCTTTTGTTTTCTGTGATAGCATGGCCAGGAGCCTAATCTTTTGCGGATTGTGATAAGTTCATCTTCTTTTGTTATCCGTTTCATTAAAGTTTATTAAATATATGTTGTGAATCTGTGTTATCAAGATTAAATATGTTGTTAGGCTTCATTTGTTCTATTGTATGCTAGGGAAAATTATAGATTTGAGGTTCAGGTCTGTTCTAATTGCTCTGTCCTCACTGTGCGAGCTAGGCTGCCGGTGAAAGATATCAATTTTAACCGACTTCCCTTCGGTTTATAATTTTTTGTTAGATCTGTTCCATCTCTGCCTTATGCTCTTAGTAGAAAGTGATCTTAGAAAAGCTGGACACTTTCTTCTTTGATTTGTTCTGTTGTGAAGCTGATAGTATAAATAAAATTGGTAGTTTTGTTTTACAACTAAGTTTGATAAACTTCTCTTTCTGCCTTACCCTACCCTCTTTGTTTTACCGTGAAATGATCCATTTTTATTTTCTTTAATTTGTCCTTTATTTAAATCTGCTGACCCATAAGAGCTAGATCAAAGAATTAACTTTAAATCTGATTGTCAACAAGTGACAACTCCTAAACACTACTGAGCAAGTTTAGAGCCCGTTGTAAGGTAACAGACAGTCCATATTGAAGACTATTCCAGAAGCGAAAAAGAGTGAATTGACATTCGACCCGACTCTGTAACTCACACCTTGGATAACCAACTAGATCCTAAAGTGAGTGGGATTTATCCCGTATAAGTGTTATCAGAGTTTCATGCTCATTCTTCACAGGGTGTGTATGAAAGTCGGACCAACATTTAAAAATGGCGCTAGAAGGAGGGCATGAACTTGCATTCTTAGTGTGCTTGAGTTGAGAAATCGATCGTATGTGGTACTTGACAAATGCTGTATTTTATCCAAGGTCTGGTAGCCAATTTTCCTTCCTCCTCAGCCTTTAAAATTTTGTTGTTTGAGTTTTGCCTGAACAGCAGAACTTAACACCAACATTTAAAAATGGCAAGCTGGTTAGGTGCCACTGCTTTGAATATTCCGGGTATAGCCCATGACCTGCCCAGAAATCCGGAAAGATATCTCCCCAGATATAAACATGATGGGACAAGGACAACAGAGGAACATCTGCTAGCATTCAAGAATGCTTTGAAATTATTAAATATACAGCATGAGGATGTTGCTTGCAGATTGTTCCCGTTCACTCTCCAGGAAGGAGCTTATGACTGGTTTCTAAATCTCACTAGCAATTATGTTACCAGTTGGAATGACCTAGAGAAAGTTTTTATATCACAATTTGGGGAAGTGATAGACCCCGAGTGTGTTATACCAACAATTTTCCAGCATCAAGAGAGAGTCGGGAGAAACCATCGAGGTCATTCAATATGAGGTTCCAAAGAGCTTACGGTAGAATGACTGGTCATTACATCCCAAATGCAAATCGGCCTTAGAAATCTATAAGAATGCATTGGATTCAGTGACCTCTATTTTCCTCAAGAGAGACATCAATATCACAACCCTGGCAGGAGCTTATAAAGAGGCTTTAATTCTTGAAAGACAGTTAGGACCTCAAATTTTGAGCAGTCCTTTGATATCCTATGTTACACAGAACATGCCTATTTTGGATCCCATTCCACATCATGAGTTAGTACCAACATGTCATGCTCTACCCAAGGAGACTCCGTTAACTGTAACATCCACTCAGCATGTGCAAAATATAGAGAAAGGTTCTGACAAGTTCAAAGTGGAAGTGCTTGAAGTAAACATTTGTGATCTAGCATTACCCAAATCTGAAGTTTTTCCTGGTGAGTTAAATTTTCCTAGGAACCAAAGAAATATTGATATTTCTGGTTCATCCAAAAATAGTACAACCAGGGTTTCTGGTTCTTTCACTTTTCCCGAAGAGTCAGAAAGTCTTGTAGAGACTCCTATGGATGAAATGCAAGATTTTCAACGAGTTCAAAAGGGACAGTTATAATTTGAGATGTGAGAGTCCAGAACCTAATAATGATCCTTCCTCATCAGAGGATGATGAAAGTGGGATTCAATATCACTATGCAGAAGTAACTGAGGAGAAGGATAACATCATTGAGGATATGAAGGAAATTGAAGCTGACATCACCCTCCATGAACTGGCCCAGATTGTTGAACAAAAAGATAACTTGATTGAAGCTTACTCTGGACCACCTATTGAATTTCAAGAAGAGGAGGAAAAGATAGTAAATGTGAATGTGGTCAACCAACTTGGAATAGGTGAAGAGTCTCAATATAAGCCTGTAACTACTGAACATAATATCAAAGAAAAGGTTGTAAACCATGTTGATGCAGATATTGGATCTTATAATTTGGCAGCTGAGAAGGTGAGAATAATTATAGCTCTAATCAATCACAACAATGATGTTTGGACATTACACATTGATGGGGTTAAATCTAAGCAAGTCTCGGGTGAAAAAGCAAATTATGAGAATTCTGCTAGAGGGATAAAAATTGAAGTCTTGGATATTGAAGCAGTACAGCAACCACAAAATGTTCAAGTTGTTAAGAACCAGGACATACGGATAAAATATGATCTCTTTGAGTTGTCACATAAATCTGAAGATGTGATGGTCTGGGTCTATAAGGGCTTTAAGGTATTTGATCCTGGGGGTTTTTACATTCCGTCCTTTTGAAAGAATTCTGCAAACCCTTCAAGTAGAAGCATAAACATGTTATCATATGATTTGTTATTATATGATTTGTTTAAATTGAAAGAGTTGCAGATTTGTTTTTCAGTGGGACAAGATCCATATAAAAAATAAAAAATAAAAAAAAAGGGGAGAGAGGGAAGATGGTAAACACAAGTTTTTCCCAGGTAACAGAAAAATTTGGAAGCATAGTCTGGAGTGCATTTCGTCAACAGGACCTGAAAGGTAATTTTTCTAAATTTACTTGCAAATGGTCAAATTTTTTTTAAGGCACTAGTTCTCTGCTTTTCCATCTGCTACATATTTTGAGTCACAAAGAAGTTGTAACATGTGTATACATTGTAAATAGCTCTGCAGTTTTTAGTTTATTTATTTTAGTTGTTTTAGTTTTATTTTATTTTAGTTTACTTCTAAATGCCTGTACAGTTGTATTTTATTTCCTTTGTAAATAGCCCTGTAGTTTTATTTCCTTTCAGGTCTGTACATTTATGTATTCTATTTCCTTTGTTGTCTGTACAGTGTTGTTTTATTTTAAAGTTCTGTATTTTATTTTTATTTAAGGTCTATGTAGTTTATTTTCTTTGTAAATAGCTTTGTAGTCTTGTTTTATTTCATTTCCTTTAATGCCTGTACAATTTTATTTTGTTTCCTTTGTAAATAACCCTGTAGTTTTGTTCCCTTTGGTGCATGTACAGTTTCATTTTAAAGTCTGTGCAGTTTTATTTTATTTTGTTCTTAAAGGCCTGTGTTTATCCTTGGAAGTCTGTACAAAGTTCTCTGGCTTTTAAAATT
Source organism: Wollemia nobilis (assembly GCA_028583015.1). Lineage (NCBI taxonomy): Eukaryota > Viridiplantae > Streptophyta > Pinopsida > Araucariales > Araucariaceae > Wollemia > Wollemia nobilis. Next base: position 2,253,021 of record JAQPPZ010005611.1, read on the forward strand.
TTGTTCTTTAACCTTTGCCTGAGCATCAATGAAAAGTCAACCTTCTAAAGATTGTTTCATTCTGAGTCCAGATCCAGTGTTCATTATCACAATTGTGAGATAGTCTGTTTGAAGCTGAACAGTGGAACTATTTTCTTAGTCAGAACAACAGTGGAAGGATGATTGGATTTTGTGTCTTGCTTGCCACAGTTGTTTTAATTATAAAGAAACTGCTATGCTTTGTTTGGTTGGAGAAACTCCCGGGGAATCCAAGAAAAGTTGGTTATAAGAGGGGACTATGATTCATGTAATTATTTGAGTATCCATAGAGGCTATCAGTGCCTAGAGCTGAAGCAGTTCCAGATTGATGAAATATTAAAAGAAAATTGTTATTCTTTCTAAGGCTTTTCAGATGTTGATGTATTTCAAAAGAAAGAGATGAGAGTTGAACAAGACACCATAGAATTGGCACTCTGTTATTTCCAATATATATATATATATAAAAAAAAAAAGAGATAAAAAAAAGAAAAAAAGAAAAAAAAAGAGTTATATAATGAAAGAGGCAGCCAAGATTTCAAAAGATGTTTTTCTTCTACCAAGTTGTAGATTCTACCTTACAGTTGTAAATTTGGGTCGTGTAAATCTAAAGGGTAACTCTGTCGGAGCTGTAAAAGGCTAAACTAGTAAACAGAGCTCTACTCGGTTTCCCCTTTTTACAATCTAGAAAAGCTGATCAATCCAGAGTTCAACATTCGATCCAGTCATTCTTGAAGAAAGTTTTATACGCTTGTAATTGCACATCAGAAATCTTCCTTAAATGATTCAGCCTAGTATGTCCTTGGGAAATTTTAACAACTATCAGTTAGTAGTCCATTTATTTTGAAGAATATCTGTGGCAAGGCAAGATACATGGTCTATGTTGTTTTGAAACTAGAGTCCTGGGTTCTAAAATAATGCTACTATTTTACCCGCAGATATCGCCATTTGTTGAGAAGCAACACACCCCCACTGAAAAATGAATTTCCACCCTTTGAAAATTTTGAGCTTTCATTTTGCAGTAGGGACCCTCTTGATGATTTTCAAGTTTTAATTCCAAATTTTTACTTGCCTCTTTCTTCTTCAAGTTTTGCCTGTGTCAAAGTATCCAAGTATTCTTGCATTCTAGCTTTGTTAACTCAGACTTCACTTTTACATGCTAGAATCATTCATGGATAAAGAAAATCTTACACCGGTATGAAAAAAATGCAGAAAACAGACAGATAAATTCATTAGAAACCAAAACTTTCATTTTTGGAAGTGTCGCGATATCGCGACACTTCCATTTTTGGAAATGTCGCGATATCGCGACAGGTTTCAAGAAAATCGGCTAAGTATGAAAAGCGTAGCGAAATCGTGACACTTTCCATTTTTGGAAATGTCGCGATATCGCGACACTTCCATTTTTGGAAATGTCGCGATATCGCGACACTTCCATTTTGAAATTGTCGATATCGCGACAGTTTCAAGAAAATCGGCTAAGTCGAAAAACGTAGCGAAATCGCGACACTTCCATTTTTGGAAATGTCGCGATATCGCGACACTTCAATTTTTGGAAATGTCGTGATATCGCGACACTTCCATTTTTGGAAATGTCACGATATCGCTACCGGTTAGGAGAGAGAAAGCCCGATCATACGGAACGTCGTGAAATCATGACAAATCTGGAGAGAGAAGGCAAGATCATACGGAACGTCGCGAAATCATGACATGTCACGAAATCACGACAAATCTGGAGAGAGAAGGCAAGATCGTATGAAATGTCGCGAAATCGTGACATGTCGCATTTTCATGGCGTCGAAGGGAGAAAATGAAGCAAGTCTGAAAGAGGTCACGATTTCATGACATGTCACGAAATCATGACATTTTTTGGTGAAAGGGCTCAAGGCGTACGGATCGTCACGATTTCGTGACATGTCACGAAATCGTGACGGGTCCAAGGCATAAGGAAGAAACAAAGAGAAATCAAAGTTCGAAAAAACTCTAAGGCATAAAATTGTCACGAAATCACGACGCAGTTGGTAGAAGGGGCCCAAGTGAGAAAAGACGTCGTGAAATCGTGACGTCGCGAAATCACGACGAAAGGGCTCAAGGCATACGGACTGTCACGATTTCGCGACATGTCATAAATCGCGACATGTCAGAAAGCAAGCAAGAAGAGCAAGGTAATAAATCGAAGGCAAAATGTCTGAAACAGATGTCGCGATTTGCGACGTCGCGAAATCGTGACAAAATTGAGGAAGGAGATCACGATTTCCAAAATGTCTGAAATCTGCATAGAAAGAGTTAAACCGTCCGATTTCCGTTGTCACTTCATCCTATGGAAGAGAAAAGTAAGGAGAAGGTCGCGATTTCGTGACATGTCACGAAATCATGACATGTCGCATTTTCACGGCCATGAGGAAGAAAGAGATGCATGAAGTCGGGATAGGTCGCGATTTCGCGACATGTCACGAAATCGTGACATGTCGCATTTTCGCGACCTTGACAGAAAGAGCCCGAAAATGGAAGACAGCTGGAAATGGACACGTGTCGCGATTTTGTGACACGTGTCAAAACACTGCAAGCCACGTATCAGATAAATAAGGCCGACATGCAAGTAAACATTAGGGTTTTTAATCTGATTTAATAATTAAGGTTTTGATTTAATATTTTTAAAATACTAATCCATCTTTTGTCCTTTCATGCAGGAAGCCATCTGGCACTTACATGATAGCGAAGAAATGGCCATAAAGGTAAATCTTAGTGCAAATTAATCAAAGACGGCCATATTGAAGGAGAAGATGCCGGGAATTGTTGTTTCATCCAATTTTTACAGATCTGGCCGCAAAGAGACTTTACGGTGACTAAGCTGCTGCCCATAGTGGAATATGTCGAGAATTGGCCGGGAAATGAAAATATCTGCACATAGTTATCGGATTTTGCCGATGAATGCATTTAATGAAAATTTATGGCAAAATTAATAGCTTGCAGAGATTTTCAACTCGGGGATGGCTCTACGGAGATGAAATGTCAGAGAAGTGGTGATTCATCCAAATTACCCGAGGGCATTAATGAAGACATTTATTCACAGTTGCGGGTGAATGCAAGTGGCATTCGAATTCTATCTTCTCCATTTATGGCAAGTGACTGCACTGATTTGCAGAGTGGTTAAGTTTTATCCGGACTTTGTTTTAAATGGCTTTATATTGTAAAACCCGGGTCCTAGGGTTTAAGATGATAAGATTTGCGATTGGAGAAGAAGATATTTCTAAAAAGATCAGGGTCTGTCCTGAGTCTATAAATACTTCTTCTCAATGTAATCGCAAGAGGCGGAAACTTAGAAATAAAAGACTATTGAAGCAATTTCTTGCAAAGATTGTTAAATACTTTGTTTCTGGACTTGGAGTTGATGTGCTTTTGTTTTCTGTGATAGCATGGCCAGGAGCCTAATATTTTGCGGATTGTGATAAGTTCATCTTCTTTTGTTATCCGTTTCATTAAAGTTTATTAAATATATGCTGTGAATCTGTGTTATCAAGATTAAATATGTTGTTAGGCTTCATTTGTTCTATTGTATGCTAGGGAAAATTACAGATTTGAGGTTCAGGTCCTGTTCTAATTGCTCTGTCCTCACTGTGCGAGCTAGGTTGTCGATGAAAGATATCAATTTTAACCGACTTCCCTTCGGTTTATAATTTTCTGTTAGATCTGTTCCATCTCTCGCCTTATGCTCTTAGTAGAAAGTGATCTTAGAAAGCTGGACACTTTCTTCTTTGATTTGTTCTGTTGTGAAGCTGATAGTATAAATAAAATTGGTAGTTTTGTTTTACGATTAAGTTTGATAAACTTCTCTTTCTCGCCTTACCCTACCCTCTTTGTTTTACCGTGAAATGATCCATTTTTATTTTCTTTAATTTGTCCTTTATTTAAATCTATTGACCCATAAGAGCTAGATCAAAGAATTAACTTTAAATCTGATTGTCAACAAGTGACAACTCCTAAACACTACTGAGCAAGTTCAGAGCCCGTTGTAAGGTAACATACAGTCCATATTGAAGACTATTCCAGAAGCGAAAAAGAGTGAATTGACATTCGACCCGACTCTGTAACTCACACCTTGGATAACCAGCTAGATCCTAAAGTGAGTGGGATTTATCCCGTATAAGTGTTATCAGAGTTTCATGCTCATTCTTCACAGGGTGTGTATGAAAGTCGGACCAACAAGACCAGACAATAATCCAATATTAATTCAAAAGTATTATAGCCTAAATCATATAGCTATGCAAATATAAATGCTAAAGAGTCGACTCTTTGAATGGTTTACATTTAAGTATATATATATTTTATGATACATTCAATTATCTAGTTATGATTGTCTATAGAGCATATTGTAGGCCTATTAGAACAAGTGTAGGATGTGGTTATCACACTCAAGTCAGAAATGCTTAACTATTTCAAGCATACTTTTCTAACATGTGTCATGCAAATTTTATTGTGAGGTTAGCTTGTGCACTTATGTTAGCTTTTGATATAGCATGTAATGGGAGATAGCAATCACAAGATGCAAAAAAATAATAAAAAAAGTAAATATGTGAGATGACTAAAATATGCTATAAATAGAAATGCCATAAATGAATACAAAGTAGCTATGGAGAAAATGAACACTCCATGATCTAAGCTACTGCTTACAAATTATTACTGAGCTTATCACTCACACACTCTCTAAAATACACTACACTACTACACTCTTCTACACTACTTCCTTACACACTACTATCTATGGACCTCTATATAGGAAGATAGGTTCATTGTCCAACACTCTACGTAGTTGTGCAAGGGACAACTTGAACATATACAACTTGCACATTGACACTTGTGCATTTATTACATTGCATGAAGTAACTAGATAAATTCCCCCTAAATTAATCTAATGTTCTAAGTATGTACCAAGGAAGGTATATTGATATGGAAATTGAAGCTGACTTTATTAATAAAATTAAAGGGCTTAAATAAGCCTAAAACAAACAAATGTAATCCTGGAAATCTGCAACTACTCCAAGGATTACGTACACAAAATACGCAAGGGCTAAAATGAAAGCCCAAAAATGACGAAAAACAAAACACCTAGACTAGACTATTCAACGGAGGTTATCAAAACAACTCACGTTGATTATTCAACTAAAGCCTAATTATTATTTCCTAGGTCTAGAACATTATTCCTCATCATTCGTCCCAACAAAAGAAGCATTGGACTCCAATGCTTTTAACAAAGAGGGAAAATCCCGGGACAGAATGTGAGCAGAAATCCAACGAGCCTGATGTGGAAATTGGCCTCGACGGGCCACAAGATATGAAGTAGAAACACCTTGGCGTGTTTGTCGGGTCTTCGTATCAAAGACTGTATCGGCGTCAAGCGGAAGCTGAGCATCAGGAACCACATCAACTGGATGAATGATGGTTGGAACTGTCTCCAATGTGGAATCATAGTATGGTTTGAGAAGATCAACATTGACAACATCGTGAATGCCAAGATGAGCTGGAAGGTCCAAGCGAAAGGCATTCTCAGAGATTTGCTGAAGAATAGTATAAGGCCCATAACGAAGAGGCTTGATTTTGCTATGTGCCTTATCTGCAAATCGTCGTTTGTCAAGATGAAACCATACTTTGTCACCAACCTGAAAGGAATGAGGTGTGCGGTGCTTGTCCATCTGTTGTTTCTGCTTTTGCTGAGTCTTCTGAAGAATTTGAACCACTTTGGCTTGAAGACTCTGCAAATGCTGCACAAAAGAGTTGGCCTTGTCTTGTTCCTTCTGAATGTGCATTGTGGCTGAAGAAGGCAAAGACAAAGGTAACTCATAAGGAGCAAGTGGTTGAAAACCAAAACACACTTCAAATGGAGAGTGCCCTGTAGAACTGTGGACGGCCCTGTTGTAGGCGTGCTCAATGTGAGTGAGGCTTAAGTCCCACTTGGCTGGAGTGGAATGATGGTAAATCCTCAAACTCTGCACTAGAGTACGATTAACTACCTCTGTCTGCCCATCGGATTGTGGATGATAAGCAGTAGAGAAGTTAAGAGATACTCCCAAAATCTTCCAAAGTGATCGCCAAAAGTGACCCACAAAGCGTGAGTCACGATCAGAGACAATGCTGGTAGGAAGACCAAAAGAACGCCATACCACCTCAAAGAAGAGTTGGGCAAGATCCTATGCAGTACTTGTCTTGCGACAAGGAATGAATTTGGCCATTTTGCTGAATCTGTCCACCACAACAAAGACACAATCATGCTTGCAGACTGTCATTGGAAAACCGCTCAAGAGATCCATGGAAATGCTTTCCCACGGACGAGAAGGAATGGGCAAAGGCATGCTCATTCCCAATGTCCTATTGGCTGATTTGGAGCGATTACATACTGCACATTGTCGCAAGAAGCGAAGAACATCTCTTTGCATGTGTGGCCAAAAGAAAAACCTCTGCAGATGATGAAGAGTTTTCTGCCTACCAAAATGTCCCCCATAGAGTGTGGAATGAGCCTCCTTCAGAAGAGACTCCCTGTTCCCATGAGGAACACAAAGTTTGTCCAATTTGTACAACAGTCCATCCTGAATATGAAAGTCTTGAAGAGCTCTCAAATTTGAAGAAGAAGGATTGGAAAGTTGGTGGAAAACTTTGCCAAAATCTGGATCCATAGGATACTGTGTAGGCCAAGTTTGGAAGCCAAGATGAGAAGTAGTGACAATTGTCAAAACAAGAGTAGAAGGAGGACGACTCAAACAATCAGCCACTGCATTGTTTCGTCCTTTCTTGTACTTGATTACCAAATGGAATTGTTGCAAGTACGATGCCCATTTCATGTGCCTAGCTTCCTCAATTTTTGTTTGAGATTGAAGAAACTTAAGGGGCATGTGATCTGTATGAACAATTGTTTCTTTTCCCAAGAGATAATGCCTCCAATACTTGATTGCTTGAACCAAAGCATAGAACTCCTTATCATATGTAGAATAATTCTTCTTGGCCTCTGAAAATGTTTCGAAATGATAGGCCACTGGATGGCCATTCCGCATGAGCACAGCTCCAAGTGCAACTTGAGAAGCATCGGTTTCTATCTCAAATGGTTGAGACAAATCAGGAAGAACAAGAACTGGTGCAGTACTCAATTTTTGTTTCAATGTGTCAAAGGCTTTTTGTTGATCCTTTGTCCACTTGAAACTGAACTTTGATCTTTGTCAAATAGTGTAAAGGTGCAGCAATAGAAGAATATCCTCCAATGAACTTGCGATAGAAATTAGCAAGTCCAAGAAAACTCCTTAACTCCGTGACTGAAGTAGGAGTTGGCCAAGAGAAGATAACTTCAACTTTGGAAGGATCTACTTGCACACCTTTTTCACTAATTACAAATCCAAGATAGGCAATGAATGTTTGCCCAAAGGAACACTTAGGAAAATTTGCATACAATTGGTTCTTTCGAAGAGTTTGAAGAACCGTTTCCAAGTGTTCCAAATGATTCTCCCAAGTAGAAGAATATATAAGAATGTCATCCAAATAGATGATTACAAATTGATCCAAACAATCTCTGAATACTTCATTCATCAGCCGCATGAATGTAGCTGGAGCATTTGTAAGGCCAAAGGGCATGACAAGCCACTCAAAGAGCCCCATTTTGGTCTTAAATGTTGTTTTCCAAGTGTCTTCTGCTTGAATTCTCACCTGATGATACCCACTTTTGAGATCAATTTTGGAGAAGAATTTTGCACCTTGCAATTGGTCCAAAAGATCATCAATGCGAGGAAGTGGATAACGATTCTTGATTGTAATCTTATTGAGTGCCCTGAAATCAATGCATAGTCTCCATGTGCCATCCTTCTTCAACACAAGCAAGATAGGAGAAGCACAAGGGGAAGTTTTGGGTTTGATGAACCCTTTAGTCAACAATGCTTGAATTTGCTTTTTAATTTCTTCCATTTGCACTATTGATTGTCTATACATTGAAGAATTAGGAAGAGATGATGCAGGAACAATCTCAATACTATGATTAATCTGTCTTTCAGGTGGAAGACTTGTGGGTTCTTGAAAAACATCAAAAAATGATTGAAGTATTGAATGAACTGAAGAACTCCTGTTATTAGTGTGCTTAGGTGCTTGCTTTTCTTCTTGAATTGGTCTGATGAAGATGAGTGCTAATTCCTTTGCTTGATTTACGACTTTGCGTGCTTGTCTACAACTCAACATCAAATTATGTGGTGTTTGTTGTGTACTTCTGATTATGAATGCTTTATTATCTTTGTGCAAAGTGTATGTATTTTTGTACCCATCATGTATAGACCTCCTATCGTATTGATAGGGTCTTCCAAGCAACAAGCCACAACAATCCATTGGAGTTACATCGCACACAACCGAGTCCACAAAAGAAGGACTGAAAGCAAAATTCACGGTGCAAGTGTGTGTGATGTCGGATGTAATCCCATTGTCCTTCCATCCCAAAGGATAAGGATGAGGATGGGGATTCATCGGTAACTTCGGTTTGTCAACAACGGACCTCGCAATTAGATTTTTCTGCGAGCCGCTATCGATTATACAATCAACCATAAAGGTGTCACTGAGATGGACCGTAGTCACAAACAAATTCTCACGATCACCTTGTGAAGTATTCATAAGGGTCAATTTGTTTAACCCTGCCAATTCCTTATAAGGCTTACGTTCCCCTGTAGCCTCAATGGGACTTTCTTGTGAGTCCTCATTGGAAGGCTTTACAACTAGGGATTTTTTCTTCATATTTTGCAACTTAAAACACCTCTTTTGAGTATGTCCTGGCTTTTTACAATAATTACAAATCAAAGGTGATTTAGAAGAAGAAGATTTTTGTGAAGAAGAAGGGGAAGATGAAGAAGAGGGAGAAGGAGAAGAAGAAGATTTAGCTCCCTTGGAAGGTTGTGGAGAAGCCTTCGATTTCCTCCCGACGTAGAAGAGCGAGTCCCACGCGATTGCTCCCTCATTTCCTCCTCAGCAAGAAGGGCTTGATTGAAAGCCATGTCAATGTTTACAATCAACTTGTATTTCATCTTCCTGTAAATGGGCTCCTGCAAACCACTTTTGAATTTGTTAACAAGTTGTGCTGCATTATCCTGTATAGAATTCAAAATTCGCAACTTGCTAAATTGAAAAATATAATCAGAAACAGTCATATTTGAGGTTTGTCGAAGACGAAGCCACTTGATCTCAAGGTCAGTGGCATAGTTTGAAGGATAAAAATTATTCTTCAATACTCTTTGCAATTCATCCCACGTGTCAATGGGATTTTGGGTCCGTTGTCGATCAGTGACAAGGACCTTGGCAATGCCAGAAAGTTTCAACTTTGCAAAGTTAACTTCCTGATCCTTTGCGAGCTTGATATACTGAAACCAACTGTCCATGTCCAAAATCCAACTGTTGAGGACTTCGGGATCTCGCGAACCAGTGTAAACCGGAACCTCACACTGTTGTTGAACTTCATTGGAAGTAACCTTATCAGCCAAAACGCTGACAAGTTGGGTTACTTGAGCCAACTTATCGGCTAATTCGGAAGCCATTTGACCCCGAGTGATCGCCAGCAAGAATTGTCACAAAAAGACAAATTACAAAAATGTGCAAAAATAAAATGTGCCCAAATTAATTTGCAAAAATTGCAAATTTACAACATGGAAGGGGCAAAAACAAAACAATATTTGCACAATGGTGGAAAAGTCAAAATTGACTTTATAGTAAAAACAAAAATAACTTTTTTTTTTTTTAAATCAAAAAGGTTTTTTTTTTTAAAATAATATTACTAAATGACACTGCTGTGAAAGTAATAAAATGGTAAATGCTTTACCAAAGGGCTTATGCTGAGCACAGAGACTGGTTTCAGGACTTTAAAACAAACCAAGTGGTCGCGCGTCGTCTGCGTGCAGGGCAAGGCAGAATGCATTGTTTGACCACGTGGCAGAGGTGCAGACCACAGTGCAAGGACCCGTGGCGTAAAAACACGGATTCACAGATCTGAAAAAAAAATGGTCCACCCTCAATCTTGGAACCTGACACAAATTCCCTACTCGGGCCATGAACAAGAGGCTAGGTCGGGCACAGGGTTTTGTCAGCGACGACGAACAGATCTGGGATGGCTCCTCTGGGACTGGTACCACAGGACAGAGCTGACAGAAACAGAATGGGCTCCTCCACACGTTGTTGCAGTCAGGACAGCGTCAGGACACCGAAACCTCCTCCTCACCTCGCCCAGATTGAGCGAAACGCTCACGCCCGGATGGGTTCAGTGAACAAGCCGTCACGATCGGTAAATAATTTCAGGCACGCAGTCAATTTAGGAAACAATGTGCGTCATCACAGTGGCCAGGAAAATGCAGCAGTGACAGGAATTTATTTATTTTTTTTAATTAAAGGGGAATCTTCAATTAAATGGGTGTGCGTCATCCCGAATTCTTCGATCGTCGGTGGTTGCACCCTCGAACTTTCCTCGTCCCACGCTGTACGTAGAAAAATCAAACCTGCGCAGCGTCTTGGTATCGTTTAACCGTGGGCAGGAAGTAGTTTCTGGCAAGCGAGCCGATGGAGTTGTTTGTCTTCGAAAACCAAACGGCAGGTGTAGAGTTCGAACACAAACAGAGACACGTATGTTGTCTCTCATGATCCCACAAAAAAAAATTTGCACGTGCACCAGAGATCTGGTGCATGTTCATCCAGTTGGCGTCAAAAAATAGCAAATAATGTCGGGTACGTTTGGCTCCAGATCAGAAGCCTTCTCTTGGCAAATTGCAACTGAGGGACAGGACTGGCGCCATCTGAAAGGTCTGGAAGAAACCAGAGGATAGAGGGGTAGGATTGCTGGCACACGGAGGCAGGCGACAGGAATCTGACAGCCGCCTGTCATGATCCGCAGTGTAGCGGTTTCCCAAACGCAAATCGGCAGGGATATCACTGCATTGGGCACCAAACCGTAAGCTCTTTGCCCAATCAGCATTGGAACACGCTGAAATCTGTCATGACAGAATTGTTGGAGTGTCTACGATCAACGCAGTCGTGCAATGCAGGTTTTCTCATAAATCGCACAACATTTCTCACGGATAGTGTCGAGAGAGCACTAAACAGAAAGCCACACACGTTGTACTTGTCACGGTATGGGCGTCTGGAAGGTCTATGCAAATCGTAGAGGTTTGATACAGCCGTTGCATGCAATTTGATGGGTCCCTCCAAATGAAAACAAACTTCTGTACAAGTGACGACAAATATTATTGTTGCATTTGTTGTCAACAACAATTTAAATCATCAATGAAAATTGCTTGCAATTTTTCTGCAATATTGGCAGCAAAAATTTGCAGCAACTTCTCCTGAGCTTCAACTGGAACAGATGTTAGTGTAGAACTATGGAGGTCGAAAATGACCCAAAACCTCCAAAATTCCTAAGCTCTGATACCAATGATATGGAAATTGAAGCTGCATTTATTAATAAAATTAGAGGGTTTAAATAAGCCTAAAACAAACAAACGTAATCCTGGAAATCTGCAACTACTCCAAGGATTACGTACACAAAATACGCAAGGGCTAAAATGAAAACCCAAAAATGATGAAAAAAAAAACACCTAGACTAGACTATTCAACGGAGGTTATCAAAACAACTCATGTTGATTATTCAACTAAAGCCTAATTATTATTTCCTAGGTCTAGAACATCATTCCTCATCATATATTTACATGACCGAAATGATGTAGTATAATCTATTTCTAACACCCCTTGTATTACAATATTTTGGTATTGAATACTTTAGTCTTCAATGTGGATATTTCTTCAATGGATAGTGGAATTTGTATTCTCTTAAAGCGATATGTTTCGTAATTCAATTAAACATGAATGTGAAATATTAATCAAATAAATTTAATAATAAGAATATGCCATTTAAGGAGAGCAAAGTCTTGTAGCCACTTAGAGAGGGTGGAGTCTCTTGTGAATACACAAATAGATATATGATCGATGATGATTAAATCAAATATATTATACTCCTATTTATATGAATCGATGAATAAATAATAATATTGGAAATATAGCCGACTAAGATATATTAGGGTTGTAACATGGCTCCCCTCCTCGAAAAGCTCTATCCTCAAATATGGAAATGATTGGAATATAATTTTTGGTTCCCATGTAGCATATTATTCTGGGAGGTCCTACCATTTAATTAGAAATTATTTAATCTGGTGAGATCAAAGATGACGTACTCTAGTTTGTAATATTGCTTCAAGTTGAAGAGTTATTCACCCTTATTCATCTATTACTGGAAGCTCTTTCTAGGATTGCACCTTCTGGACAATCACTTATTTGAGACAAGCTACATGAAAAATTGGATGTATACAAAAGAGGATGGAAGCTTCAATCGATATGCATCTTCACCAATGCGATGAACTACCTTGTAGGGCCCATAAAATCAAGGAGCTCATTTTTTATTAGACTTGATATTCAAGGAAAACTACTTATAATGTTTTAGGTACAAAAAAACCATATATCCTACATTGAATTATTGTTCTGAATAATGTAAGTCATATTTTTGCTTCATATGATTTTGTGCCTAGGTCAAATTATCTTTAAGAAGGTTGAACCTTGTCTGACGATGTTAAAACAAGTCATCAACCTGAGCTATTTTGGTAGATCCTGGAACTAACTTCTCCATGCAATGTGAGCTAACAATATTAGAAGGTGGAGATTGAATTCCTTGAAGATAAATAGTCTTCCCATTCTCTATCCACTTGATGTATAATTTTTTAATATTAATAGTAATATCATCGAGTTGAGATAGCCATTCTACACCCAAAATGACATCTAAACTCCCTAAGTTCATAACAAAGAGAGTTCCCCACCAATTATAACTCCCCATTTGTATTGATACTAGAGATGTTCGGCCCACACATTGAGCATTACCACCATTTGCAATCAATACTTGAAACTTATCTTGATTAGAAGTATTTATATACAAGTTCAAATATTTGGCAGTGTTGACATTAATAAAGTTGTGTACTGCTAGATTCAATCAACACATTAATATGTTTATGCCTAGTAAATCCTTGTACCTTAATTATATAATGAGCTTTTATACCCATAAGTGCATGTATTGAGAGAGAAATAGTATATTTTTCTTGTGTTAATTAGTATATGTTGATTGTTGTTTTGTATCCATAAGTGACTCTGATTGAATTTTATCTTCTTCTTCAGTAGTGTCATATTCCACTTGAAATTTTTAACGCACTGCACAGGCTTGATATCTTGGATGATAGAAACAACATTTAAAGCAAAAAAATCTTGAGGAATGTTCATTAATGCAAAAAGAAGGATGGAAAATAGAATCATGTTTATAGGGTGCCACAACTTAAAGTTTATTTTCGATTGCTTGAGCTATACGGGTGACATAATCAAGATTACATGGATCATGCATGTCCACTTTATTTCTTATTTTATCCTTGAGACCATGATAGAAAGTGGATACCACTACTATCTGATTCAATTCATGTATATAGGTAAGAAGACTTGTGAACTCAATGGCATAGTCTTTAACTGAACCAATTTGCTTAATTTCCATAAGGTAAATTGCATATGATGAGGAAGAACCTTTATAAAATATTCTAAGGAAAAGTTCTCTAAATTCAAGCCACATAAGGGAGCAATTATGTTGATGGAGCTGCCATAACAACCATTGATAGGCCTGGGTACCCAATTTATAAGATGTAAATGTGATATGACCGATCTCTGGAATATGGTAGAGATCAAAAATACCATCCATTTTGGCTAACCACACTTTGGGATCATATCCCTTAAAAGTGGGCATGTCAGTACGAGGAACTTGAATATCATGAGGCCACTCTAAGAATCAGGAGACATCACTTGCTAAAGGATCAAAATTGAAAGAAGTTTTTGGAGGTACTGATGCTTGATGAGTATTTAAAGGTTGAGGGTTGACAATATCTTGAGAGGTTTGATTATCTAGAGGGAGAATTTTAGCCACTAAATCCTTTATCTCTTGTAGTATTGAATACATCGTAGCAATATATTTTTGTTGTTGCCCTAGACAATGATGTGCACCGACATCCACACTTAGGGGAATTTTAACAACAAGGTCTTCTTGGTTAGATATAAGGTCTTCTTGGTTAGAAAAAATTCCATTGTGGTCTTATGTAGGAGGAGTGGAATTGTTATGATTTGGAGAAGCCATGGACCAATGGTGAGCGTTAAAACTATTAATTCTAAAAGGAGAATTATGTTGCATACCTTAATTTCATGGTTGTCTTTTGGTGTATTCAGTGACCCTTCGTTTGGTTTATCTGTGTGCTATAATATTCTATTTTCTCCTCTATTCCACTTATTTGGAGTGATTTGATCACTCATGCACTTGATTTGCATCAAAAAATTAGAATTGCTAAATAACTTGTATGTTATTGTCAATTTATACAAAATATTTATTTAGAATTTCTTCCAACGGTCATAACAATCAACTTAATCCAATTGATATGATACCACTGATCGAATGTGGTTTTCCAATAGCTACCAATGGTTACTCTTTTTCAATGGCTACTAACTATCACATTTTTCCAACATCTATGAACTGTCCAGTTTTTCTAATGATCAACTTAATGATGCTTACACCCAATCGACAATGACTAAGACTAACTGACAATGGCATTGACATTGAGGACTGATGACTACACACAACTAACAATGATGCTAACATGGAGGACTGATTATTGTGCCCAACCATGATGCTAACATAGAATATTGATGACTACGTATAATAGAAAATGATGCTAACACAGAGGACTAATGATTGTGCCCAATCAATAATGATGATAACATGGAGGACTAACTTGAGAGGTAAAATAGAGGACTAGCTATTGATGTGAAGGATTGACATGACAACTGACTCAAAGGTAAAATAGAGGACTGTTGATTTATGTAGATGATTGTACAAATAGAACACATGGTGATTGCAAATAATAATGTTGTAATGCACGAATAGAGGGTTGGATCATTGTTTTGTGGTTAGATAATTATAGGTGCCTTGGTACTAATAAACCACTAAGTGTTTTGTTGAGTGGTATTTTCACCCGATTGTGAAAACACACTCTCCGATAGGATTTGGGTTCTAAATCCTCTGCTTGCAAAGAAATTAAACATGTAACTTCTCCAAGGTTCCTGTTATGTGAGCATTTTGCATCTGTGTATGAAAGATATTAAATTAAAATGCTTGGAACACCTTAGTGATTGCAAGTAATCGAAAACAAGGGGCACCTGTGGTTTATTTTATTGTGAAATAAATGATTGTTCATTGAACCCTTATAAAACAAACGTGAGTTGGCCCTCATATGACCACGATGTAATGCTTTAATTCCTTTTATCTTGATGGTTTTAAGATAGATTTTATCTTGCATTAAATCCTCAATGATGAATAGGGTCTTCAAATGTAACTTCAAAATGTCACTTTAACTTATCCCTCTTAAATGAAATCAAATTTTCATCAAGATGAACAATTAAGTGCTTTAAGGAAAAGACTTTCAATGTAGTACTCAAACTACCCCTCTTTCGTAAAATTGGAATTTTTATGAAGAAAGGGTAATTTTAGGCCCAAAATGAAATTTGTGAAAATGCCATAAAACATAACCCCTTCAATGAAATTGGAATTTCCATGAAGGGAATGTCATCATAGGCTCATGAATGCAAAACAAAACTGGAAAAATGAAATTTGACTTTAAAATGGAAAATTTCTATTTTCGAAATTTTAAAATCTGTAGCAAAACAGCAACTTCGATGAATTTTTAAAAATACTAAACAAGTCCGAAAATGAAATTTCAAAGTGCGTATTTGAAGTCTGAATTATAATCTCCGCAATGGTGAAATCATTTTTAGATTTTGAAATTTTTTTAATGTTTATTTTAATGTCTGAAAATAGGAAAAAAAATTCTGAAATTAAAATTTTTGGAAACAGAAAATTAAAGTTTGCATCAAAATAATTGCTGAAAACACAGCAATGCAAAAGCTCCTTCAGTTTGATAGCACCCCGTCCTGCAAAACCGAATACGTGAGAGTTTCGTACATGCAACCTAGCTTATCTGACTTGCAAAATAAACACAATCAAAGTAAACTAGGTGTTGGTTCCTAGGGTTTTAAATAATTTCCAGATTGCAGACATTCACATGAAATAACCCAAAATAATGGCATCAATTTCACATACAAGTCTAAAATCTGAAAAGAGAAAAATAGAACAATTAAAATGAAGCATGCAGAAAATTTCTCATTCTTTCTTGCTAACAAGGCCTGAAATTTCTGAAGAAAAGTTTTCACATTCAAATTAAAATCCCTGTTTTACAAATGTGGCCATGCCCAAAGTTCCCGTTTGGCCACGCCACCATTTCCGTTCCCCCCTTCCTTTTCTCATTTGATGAATACTTTAAAGGTTTTCAAAACAACTCTTCGTTTCCCTTCGAGTGTTGTCTTTTGGTTTATTTTCTACGCTTCCGCTCTCCTTCCGCTTCCTTCCTCAAAGGTGCTTCGTTCCTCTTTTAATTTGCAACATCTTCTTCAACCTCCACGTTTACTCTTTCTCCATTAGTAACCGTCGCTGCTAAATAATTATGACAAGCCCCTTATCCTTGGATTGGAGGAAGCCATCATGACGCCACCAGTAAATGCACAAACGTGGCCCTTGGTAAATGATAGGACTATGTCCATCCCCTTAGCATCTCCGTCCCAACATGGTAATCTTCTGCCGCTGCCGTTACTGTGTTTTAATATTTTTCTCAATATGCTGCCACTACAACGCCATAACGCCTTTGTCCATAACGCCATCAACTATATTAAGGCTTCTTCCTTATAGCAACGATATTTGTCTTTATATCCGGTGGGGAGATGCTTTTCGTGACCATTTCATTATAATATAGTTTTTTTATTTTTATTTTTATTTTTTTATTTATTATATATGATTGCCTATCAGGCCATGTGTACGTCTACATGGAGCACCCCTTCTTCGTGTCGAAGGCTTCACCGTAGCGACATCCAAAACCTGGCTCCATTCAGATTTCGCCCACCGAGTCGTTAATGAGCATTGTCTACATCGTCAAAGTCGTGTCTGGCCCACTGTATGTTAAAATCGCCAGCGATGTCCCCAGGTCTGCCGGCAACAGCGTCAATGAACTGATGCAATCCGTCGAACCTCATGTAATCTGTTTGCCGGTCATCCATGTCCATATGGAACAGAAACAATCTCACTACTAAACTGATTTATGATTTTCTGGCGAGGTCTTGATGTCCGTCTTCGGGTAGCGGCCGCTGTCCTATGTTGAAACCATTGGGAAATCCTCTACGACGCTCGAATCACGTCGTAATGTCCTCCTTCAATGCCGCTGCAAAGGCCCATCAAACCTGCGTTCGCTTATCCTTGGCGATTCCTTGCCAAGTCACCCCATTCATCGTCGGCATCTTCGGTGGACAAAAGGGGAGAGGCGTGGCCACCCCACCGATAATTGCATCACTGCTGTTATTCACATCTGTCATAGCTCTGTCAAATTGTCGTGTTATCCCGGTTGGCCACGCTGCTGTCCAACTTGGCCATGCGGGGCACATCGTCGCCAGATCGCCTTGGCTCCCCACTGCACTTGCCAAACCTGCAAGACCAAACAAAACAAAAAATAACATTAGGTTAAATTAAATGATAATTTTAACATAACAACTCTAAAGCTAACACAATGACATTATATTATAAATATATATAATATAATATATATATTATAAAGACTATTATATATATTATATTATATACATAATACAATGCATCTGATTTTTCTTTTTATTTATTTATTTTTCTTAAATACTTATACATAGAGACCATATATAAGTATTGTAAATTTTATTTTACTTTCCCTTTGTCACATGTATTTATATACAAGATAGAAAACACAAACCTTAACAATTAAAATCGCAACAAGAAGACCAAAAAGGAAAAAAAAAAAAAAAAGAAAAAATCATCGACAAGAAAATACCGCCAACAAGAACCGACAACAATTGCAAAACCTACGACAAAACGAAGGATTAGACACTAAAAATGAAATGCCAACACCCGGATATCAAAACGAAAAGGTGGGTCCCCAATTTTGGGGTGTGTTGTGGATCAGCCACAACAAATGGCGACTCTACTGTCAAATGCTCCTGAGCATTTTGGTGAGAACCCAACCTGAAATATACAAGCTTATATAAACTCAAAAACATGCATTAGCACATAAGCAATATAACAAATGCCCAAAGATCAAAAGTACATGAATCATTAGAATCATCAAGTATTAGCTCAGTGTGTGCAATGAATTTCTTTCCCTATCGTTTGAAATTGATCCACACTCCATTGTTAGTTTTGCATGAATGCATATGTGAGATGGTGAATGATTTGTGTAACCTAATGAATATGCTAAGAGATTTTGCTTTCGTAAAAGGCATAGTCATTCTTCTATTATCATACACAAACATTCAAGATTGCCAAACCCTCTTAGGATCAACTATATGAATTACTTTATTATATATCCCAAAGTTGGTTATGAGTCCCTACTATCTTGAACCCATGTGCAAGTGAAAGTGAAATCAGAACTTTGGGGAATCAGACTCCCAACCAACCGAGATGAGAGTTTAACCCTATCCTTACTATTCTGATTTAGAATTCATTACCTCACTTTAAGCAAAATAATTAAACCAATTATGGAAGAAATGGTCATGCTAGTCTAACCCTTTGGACAATCAGTGGTCTTGTTTTTTAGACAAGACATGTTGCCATGCATGGGCATACTTAACCCCACAATCCAAAACTTATCTTCATTTCTTTGGACCTTGGGGATGACTACCCATCCTTTGCAGAGGACAAGTAGTACGATCCTTACAATCCAATATAAAGATGAGATGGGAAAAATTTATTTTTTTATTTCTTGGACCTTGGGGATGACTACCCATCCTTGCTAGGGACATGTAGTACGATCCTTACAATCCAAACTTTAGATGTAAATGGAAAATATTAATTTTGTTGCTTAGACCTTGGGGATGACTACCCATCCTTTGCAGAGGACAAGTAGTACGATCCTTCCAATCCAAGATTTATTATGAAATGAGACATAGGAGCTTTGGGGAATCGGATTCTCAACCTAAGCGAGATGAGAATTTATGCCCTATCCTTACTACTCCATGTAGGTCAAATCAAAGCTTTGGGGAATTGGATCCTCAACCTAAGTTCGATGAGGATTTAACCCTATCCTTACTACTTGATTTTAGGCTTTAAGCTCTATGGAAGTGGTCAAAACCACTTGTTTTAAGGATCATGTTGCATAATAGGATAGACATGAAAAACCTCTTTCGCCCAACCTTTTCTTCCAAGTTAGGTTTTGATCATTTTGCTCAAGATCCTTTTTAATGTATAAGACGTGCTTGGTTCAAGATATCTCAAGACTCAGTTTCCAACCTTAGGATTTACTTTCATTTATGTGATAGCATAACCTCAAGAGGATTTGACATACTTTAATGATTTGTATTTGAAATGCATTTGCAACTACGATGGCATGTATGTGCAAAGCGAGATGTAATATGAATGCATTGTCTTTTGAATTGCAGATGAAGTATTGCCATACAAAACTGACTACTTCATGCATCACAAAATCAAACGATACTATTAAACTGTTTGTGTTACTTGTGGAGCTTTTACAAGACAATTCCAATGTTTCATATTCTCCCGATCTAGAACATAAGTTAGCATCTCAAGGCAACTTTTTCATCATCATTTTTTTTTTTTTTATATAGACAAACAAAACATGTCAAATAAACACACATCTTTAAATTAAAACTTATTCAATCCAAAACCAAACTGCAATCCCAAAAATGAAAATTTGAAAACACAAACCAAAAACCAAAAACCAAAATTTATATACAAATGTACACTATAATACAAGATGATGCAAAGCTTAGCTTATCACTTTCCTGGATCCCACACATGATTAGAACATTTCAACAAAAATATGACATAATATGCATGCCAAATGTTGTGGGGAATCAAAACAAGACAGGACCAAACAATGCAACAAATTTCCACTTGCCATGCTCACCATACCAATTTGATTTAGTTCCAATAATACTCCCATAGGTGAGCATCAAATTACTAGAATGATTAGACAATAAATGATTTTCAATTTTATCATGTCTATTCTTTAAAATATAATCTTCATAATTCCCTCCTTGATTTAGAATTAGGCTATCCTTTTCAAATATGCAATTTTGTAAGTAGTAGCCTATTTCTACAAATTTCTTAGCCAAATCATTTTCCAAATTTGTAGGCCAATCAAATTTGTGTAACAATTTACAAGCATCTAAGATATTTACTAAATTAGGATCATTAAAAGTTTTTATCCTAGATTCAATTAGTAATTGTTGATGAATTTTATTTAACAATTCAAGTGCATCAACTTCTTTTCCATTCATTAAAACCATGTTATTAAAGGTGTGATTAAAAATTATACCTTGTTTTTCATTTACCTTTAGTGACATTTCATCATTCAAATTATTTAAATTCAAAATATGGTCATCCTTTTCAATCCTCAAACACTCTTGGTCAAAGTGTATGTCAAGTAATCTGCTTTGATGATCACTTATTTGAGTTGCTTCCAATTGATCCATCTCTTTATCATTTGGTTCTAATTCTTTGTTCACTATCCATGGCATCTCTTCATTTGAATCCCCAAAATCATCATGCAAACTTGCATCCACACTTTCAATGAATTTATATTTTGTCCCCTTTTCAAATCTCGTGAATATGAGATCTTCGTATGATGTAGAAGGTTCAACATCCTGCATATCAAGTGAAATATGAGTTTCATCTATAGGGATGTGAGAAAAGAATGCATTATCATATCTCCCCCAACCATTGTGAAAATTGTCATCCAAATCTGTGAGATGAAACTCCATGGTATTTGTGACATGATCTTTTGATTCATTCATAAATTCTTTTCTTTCTTTGTCCTTGGCAATAGGATCATTATAATCTTCCAAAATTTGATGAGATTTGAAACCCTCTTCCAAAACATCCTCAAATTGTACAGGAGTTGTAATATCTTCCTTTGAGTAGGCAATTATGTTGTCCTGTATATCAATTGGCACACAAGTTTCATTAGTAGCTTTGGAAAGAGTGAAGTCTTCCCACTTCTTCCAAGCATCATAATAATCATCTTTCAAAATCAAGTGGTGACGTTCAACTATTTCTTCAACATCTTCCAATTCATCAATGTGTTTCTCATCAAATTCATCTTCACCTTCCTTAGATGGTTCAATTATTTCCAAAAGTGGGTTATTTCTTGAATTCAAATTTATAAGGCTATCATTGTCCAAATTAGTAACCCATGATTCATTATCATAATTTGGAGGGTGAAGAATTTCTTGATCTTTAATTTTACACATCTCATCAATAGTATCTTCCAAGAACAAGTGGTGAAATTCTATCATATCTTCAAATTTATTTATTGATTTTCTTTCCATTTCACTTTCAACCACTTCATTCAATTCTATGGTGGGTTCCATCCATTCACATATATCAAACATTGTTGAATTTAGAACCCCTTCATCTAGATAATCATGTATCTCTACATGATCCTCACTAGTGGATGTTGTCTTAGCAATTTGCACCTCCTCTTGGACTACATCTAAGGTGGTCATAAAATTTGGGTATTCAAATTCATCCCCTTGATCATTTACCTTAGATATCATTGGAGTGGAGGGTGCTATGTTTGATGGTTGGTGTAGGTTGGCATCAAAAGAACAATCTCTCATGTGAATATGTTGTGCCTTTTCTTCTTCAAGACCTTGTCGTTCTATCTCTTCTAAGATCTCATGGATTCTCTCTAGGGACAAACCACTCAGTTTTTCCTCAATGAGTGAAGCAAGTGTGGGGTGTATGGCTCCTAGGTATACTTTCATGGCTTCCTCTTCTAATGTGTTAAAATTTTCCCACATTTGGGAGTGCAACTCACGAAATCTTTCATTGAATTGACTCAAGGATTCATTAGACTCTTTACATATGGAGGTAAACTGATTTTTCAATATTTCTAAGTCATCCTGATTACCAAAATGATTAAGATAGGCTGCTTCTAGTTGTATCCAAGAAGTCCTAACCTCCATGGGTAGTTGGCTATACCAAAAGAATGGTCTATCATCCAAAATGTATGCAAATAACTTACAAGCCACCTCCTCATAGAAAATCTGGAATTGACATAATGCATTCTTGTAGACATGCAGCTTTTGCAAGTATCCTAGTGGTACCTCTTGATTAAAACACCGTAAAAAATCCAATAACATTTTAGGAACATGATATGGTACCACAGGTATAGACAAACCCTTATAATGATCCTCTATTATTAATACCATTCTCTCTCTTAGAGATGTTATTTCAGCTCTCAGGGATACCCTTTGCTCCTCAAGTGTTGCCATTAGTGAACTTAAAATGTAATTTTAGAACCAAATCTGTTGAATATTCAACTTGCAATATAAAACAAAAATCAAGTTAGCATCAACTAAGAGATGTATTCATTAAAATCAAATGAAAAGTAATTGCATGAGACCAAAATTCTGAAAAATTAAATCAAATCACTTTAATTTTGTATGAACAATCGACCCCCCCCAAATGTGTAGCAATGTAAAGCTCTTAAGCAATTTTAAGCATCTAAAATCATGATGAAATAAACCCTTTTCATGCCCTCCTTCTAGCGCCAATCTGTTGAGTGGTATTTTCACCCGATTGTGAAAACACACTCTCCGATAGGATTTGGGTTCTAAATCCTCTGCTTGCAAAGAAATTAAACATGTAACTTCTCCAAGGTTCTTGTTATGTGAGCATTTTGCATCTGTGTATGAAAGATATTAAATTAAAATGCTTGGAACACCTTAGTGATTGCAAGTAATCGAAAACAAGGGGCACCGTGGTTTATTTTACTCGTGAAATAAATGATTGTTCATTGAACCCTTATAAAACAAACGTGAGTTGGCCCTCATATGACCACGATGTAATGCTTTAATTCCTTTTATCTTGATGGTTTTAAGATAGATTTTATCTTGCATTAAATCCTCAATGATGAATAGGGTCTTCAAATGTAACTTCAAAATGTCACTTTAACTTATCCCTCTTAAATGAAATCAAATTTTCATCAAGATGAACAATTAAGTGCTTTAAGGAAAAGACTTTCAATGCGCACTTTGAAATTTCATTTTCGGAGTTGTTTAGTATTTTTAAAAATTCATCGAAGTTGTTGTTTTGTTACATATTTTAAAATCTGAAAATAGAAATTTTCCATTTTAAGGTCAAATTTCATTTTTCCAGTTTTGTTTTGCATTCATGAGCCTATGATGACATTCCCTTCATGGAAATTCCAATTTCATTGAAGGGGTTATGTTTTATGGCATTTTCACAAATTTCATTTTGGGCCTAAAATTACCCTTTCTTCATAAAAATTCCAATTTTATGAAAGAGGGGTAGTTTGAGTACTACATTGAAAGTCTTTTCCTTAAAGCACTTAATTGTTCATCTTGATGAAAATTTGATTTCATTTAAGAGGGATAAGTTAAAGTGACATTTTGAAGTTACATTTGAAGACCCTATTCATCATTGAGGATTTAATGCAAGATAAAATCTATCTTAAAAACCATCAAGATAAAAGGAATTAAAGCATTACATCATAATCATATGAGGGCCAACTCACGTTTGTTTTATAAGGGTTCAATGAACAATCATTTATTTCATAGTAAAATAAACCACAGTGCCCCTTGTTTTTAGTTACTTGCAATCAATAAGGTGTTCCAAGCATTTTAATTTAATATCTTTCATACACAGATGCAAAATGCTCACATAACAGGAACCTTGGAGAAGTTACATGTTTAATTTCTTTGCAAGCAGAGGATTTAGAACCCAAATCCTATCGGAGAGTGTGTTTTCACAATCAGGTGAAAATACCACTCAACATGTTTAAAGCATGGTGCATGTGGGATTATACTTAAAATTTTATGAAACTAAAACCATGCGTAGAAACTGATGATTAAGGAATATAAGTATTATTTGTTTTAAACCTTAGTAATCCACGTACCTTGTTCGAATTGGATGCCAAAATTTTGCCAAGTGTGAATACCCCATGAGATACATGTGGAGCATTCTTCCTTATTGGACAACTATTAAGGTTTGGAATTCTAGACGTGCCTTCTTGTTATTGCTAAAACATCAATGGGATATTTGGTTTTTGCTTAAAAATGGTTTACGTTATTTATTGTTGGATATTTTGAGTCCCTAAGCTAAAATTTGTCATTGATGTCAAAAGGAACTATGTCAGTAAACACTATGATTTTGCTTAACAATAGCTTCATGAGAAGCAAAGGTTTTGATAAAAGTTTCAAGAAGGGATGCATAGTATTTGGTTCCAAAAGGAGCTTCAAGGGAAGCTTTGCAAAAGGTTTTTATTTAAAACCATGGATGACATATTTGAAATGGGTTTTTATTAAAACCCAAGTTGGCTTTTCATTTCATCAAAAAAGGTGCCCCGATGATGGAGAAATTTAATTTTAAATGTTTTATTTAAAACCATGGATGGCATATTTGAAAAAAAAATTTCTTAAAACCCAAGTTGGATTTTCGTTTCATCGAAAAAGGTGCCCCGATGATGGAGATATTTAATTTTAAATATTTAGTTTAAATTTTAATTTATTTAAAATTTTAATTTTAATTTTAAAATTAAAATTAAAAGTTTATCCGCCGACGTCATGAAGGAAGTTTCAAAAAGGCCAACATTTCCAAAGCAAAGGGAAGGCATATAAATATGCCATTGAATTTTTTAATTCATTCATCCTTGCTCGTTGATATTTGTGCTTGGTATTTTTGTGAAGAAAAATAGCTCATGTTTTTCATTTAAGTGATGCATCAAACATTAAAGGGAGACATCAACCACTTTCCAAAATGCATTGGGCAGCATGGCCTAGTGCCAACTTGGATTGTGCAAAGGTGTTGGTGACAAGGAGGTTGTGTGTTTGATTCCCGCAAGCATCATTTTTTGCTTTGTTCTGTTGAGGCACCCAAGGCGCATACTTTTAGCTTGGTGAAAGAGGGTGAAGGATAAGAAGCAGGTGGCACTTCTTTTTCACAAATGAGCCTACAAATTATGTGGAATATTGGTTGCAGCTAGGGCATTCATGTTGGGGCAAGATGATGGTTTGATTCCCCTCAAGGCAGGTATTAAGGTTTTTATTATTCTTTTGTTTAGATTGCCTAAGATGGAGTGATAAGGGGTAAAGGTGCTTCGTTAGTTGATTTGTTGAGTAACCTTAGGGAATAAGGTCATGGTGGCTATTTGAGTTGTGAATTATTTTTAATTATGATTTTTCAAATTTTTAGGACTAATAAGCGTTTTTGATAAAGTTATTTTTAGTGAAAGTTATTTTGAGTAAGGGTTTTATTTTAAAAAGAACTTTGGTGGATGTAAAAATAAAGTAGGAGTAATAAGGTTTTATTTGGATCTTATTGTTGTGTTATTACTCAAGATCTCTAACCCTTGTTGAGAGTTGAAAAATAAAGTGTGTTCAGTGTGACAGATTTAGTGGAAAACTCATAAAGCATCAAAAAGGTACGAGAAATACTCTCCATTGATTTTATTTGGGTGGTTGATTTTTGAAATATCATTGGAGTGAAAAGGATTGATTGTGGTTTCCTTTTTGAAAGTGGTTGAGTTAATGCTTCAAGGTTTTCTGGATTGTGAGTTGTGATTAAACCTTGTTTGATAAGCATTGTTGTTTAGACCATTGGTTGAGTGAAGTACTTTGAGTTTATGCTTCAAGGTTTTCTAGATTGTGAGTTGTGATTAAACCTTGTTTGATAAGCATTGTTGTTTAGACCATTGGTTGAGTGAAGTACTTTGAGTTTATGCTTCAAGGTTTTCTGAATTGAGAGTTGTGATTAAAAACTTGTCTTATTAGCATTGTTGTTGAAGCCAATGGGTGATGCAAATAACTTGAACTCAAGTTAGAGAAGAACATGAGTATCATTATTATGTGAGATTTGTGGTTGAGCATTATTGGAAACATTTTGAGTTGGTTGATACATGCTTGGACTAGGGTTTGTGAGAAAGGATTTATCCATGATATGATTGGTTGAGTAGAGTTGATTAAGCCTAGTCAAGTGAATGTGTGAAGTGGTTGTTCAAGTTCCAAGAAACAAACTATTATATATTCTAATTTGAGTTGAGATTGAGAATTGAGAATAGAACATATAGAGTCTCTAACAATTCTCTTTATGCTTCTATAATATTGATTTGAGTTGAGATTGGGATTTGATATTAGAACATATAGAGTCTCTAAAAATTCTCTTTATGATTCTATAATATTAATTTGAGTTGAGATTGGGATTTGAGAATAGAACATATAGAGTCTCTAACATTTCTCTTTATGCTTCTATGAGATTGATTTAAGATTGATATTGAGATTTGAGTATAGAACATATTGAGTCTCTAACAATTCTCTTTATGCTTCTATGAGATTGAGTTGAGATATTGATTGGGCATTGAGCTTAGAACATATTGAATCTCTAAAAATTCTCTTTATGATTCTATGTGATTGAACAAGTTCTGTGCGAGCTTGTTAAGTATATTTGAGTCAAGTCTTTGAGAAGGCTTGCGGATTGATTTTGTGTGAGCTTTTGTGAAATCTTGCTATGCAAATTTGAGCAAGTCCTAGAGAGAACTTATTGAGAAGATTTGAACAGGTTATGAGTGAGCCTATTGAGCATATTTGAGTAGGTTCTGACTGATCCTATTGAGCATATTTGAGCAGGTTCTAAGTGATCCTATTGAGCAAATTTGAGCAGGTTCTGAGTGAGCCTATTGAGAATATTTGAGTAGGTTCTAAGTGAGCCTATTGAGAAGATTTGAGCAGGTTCTAAGTGAGTCTATTGAGCATATTTGAGTAGATTTGAGTAGGTTTTGAGTGAGCATGTTGAGTATATTTGAGCAGGTTTTGAGTGAGCCTATTGAGCAGATTTAAGCAAGTTCTGAGTGAGACTATTGAGAAGGTTCTAAGTGATCCTATTGAGCAAATTTAAGCATGTTTTGAGTGAGCCTATTGGGAAAACTTGAGGAGGTCCTGAGTGAACCTATTGATAGAGATTTGGAGGTAACAGATTATAGAAGACATAGTCTTAGTGGATAGAGATCTAGTAGCTAGGACAATTGAAGATAAATTTGAGTGAGGAGTCTTCAAGTGGAGAGTGTAGACACCTAAATCATGTTATGCTTATGGGAGATGATCACATAGACACACTCATAAGATCATAGACATAATATTGGACTTTCCAAGCATCAACAGTGGTTCTCACCACTCATCTGGGGCCTTTTCAAGCCATCCAAGTCTAGCTGCTCAAGCCAAGAGTAGCCAAATCTTAGCTGCTCAAGCATAGAGCAGCCAAAACATAGTCGTTGTAGACTATAGCGTCCATATCTTAGCTACTGTAGATGACAACGACTAAGCCATAAGAAGTATTTTATCAATAAACTGGCCTAATCATAGGTAGAAGTGATAGTCTGCATGCAATAAAGGTGAGCGGGAGTAACTTTGCATTCCTTTTCATGACCAGCTCACATAGGAGACTTGAGCTTGCATTTAGACTTTAGTTAACTAACCTCCAAGCATAAAAAAAGGATAAAATCTTCTCATGCTAACAACCAATTTGCATATAAGACTCAAGTGGGTAGTTAGATTTTAGTTAACTAGCCTTCAAACATAGACAATGGACAAAAGCTTCTCATGCTAACTTGCACTATGCATGAGAAATTCATTTCTAGGGATTGGACATAGACCTAGGGTTTCACACTATAAAAGGTGCAAGCCTAAGAGCACCAAAGGAGATAATTTTTTTATCATATCAAGGAGAGAGAGATATTTTTTAGGAGAGCTTTCGAGACTTGGAGAGTGCTCTTTGAGATCATATGTACGGCAAATCCCTGACAAATTAAAGATCATAACACCTATTATTTCAACATCAAATATAGGATTTGACCCATAGCTTTGGGGTAAAGAAAGCAAGGTTTACCTTAGCAACCACTGTCTTGGATAGTGGCCCGTAGGCTTAGCTTAGGTTTTAGACATAGCATCTTTTATTTTGCTCCTTTATGTTTTCATATCATTAGCATATATTTACATGATTTCATGGCATAGTTTCATCATATTTTTGTTACATTATTTTATTACTAACAACCTCATCCAGGGAGGTAATATCAGACACTGTGCATTGTTTTTTCATTGCTCGTAGGGCCACGAGTACATCAGATGAATTTTACAACATACAATAGTAAAAGGTATCCCTCTAGGAAATAGACCTGGAGGAGGAATCTGTAAGCCCTCATACATTTATGTGTGTGAAATCGGTAAGCTTTTATAAGCGTACCACATATTCGCATAAGGGGCACTCCTTGCCTATTTGTAATTGACATAACCATGAAGTGCTCGCCCAGGTAGTGTACTGATCTATACCATCATAAAATGCAAAGATCCACATAAAAATGCACAAATCAAATAAATAAATCCAACTAATGTAAAATTTTCTTGTATTGATATTTCAAAGGATCTCAGGTTACAAAAATACCCTCTCAATGTCACTCTAAAGATGATACAAATGTTTACAATTACCAATGCCCTCAATAGGGTAGGCGTACTTATTTGTTTCTCTGATGATTACTCACAAACTACCTTGGGGTAGATCTAACCCCCTTCTCTGTGATGTGGAAGGATTATGATATAAGCTCCTTTCTGCACCTGTCTCCCTATGAACAAGAAACAACAATGAATGATTATAGAGGTTGATAGCCTCTCGTGATGAGGCCCTTTAAAAAATCATACATGTAAATACCATTAAAATAATGAAACAAGAAAGCATAAAGAAAGGTTTTAAGCTATTCTAATCGTATCAAGAAATATACTACAACATACAAGACATGAATAAGCACATGATGCATTGAACAAATATAGAATTAGAAGCAATAAAGCATAAAAAATATCCAATATACTCCTACCCACTAAAATGCATAAAATACCTAATTCCTACAGTCAGATATTCTCTAAAAATGCAATTAAACCTATGAAAAGACTAACATGACTAATCTATGCAATAAAAATCAAACTAAGTAAGGTGATCTCTAACCTGTTGCAAACTGCAACTGTGAGGGGCGGTCTACACTATAAACCATGACTGATAGCCATGGTTTGACATCTGATGTGTTTACCCTCATAATTAGGGGTAGTGGGCTTGACCTCCTTGTTTGAATTGATGTTAAAGGATCACCTTTGTTGTCCTCTAACAAATTTGGTGATCAAATCACTGTGAAGGGACTTTGTTCACCTGGATTTGCATTTCTTGATCCTCCTAGGCACCTAGGGCATCCATGGCTAATTGGTCTTTGAATGGATAGCAAAGGGGCTCTCAAATGCACAATAGCATTATGCAATTTGATAGGGCTTCGCTGCTCTCTTGATAAATTAGCTTGCTCGATGATTCACCAACGCTTTGCAATGGAAATTATCTCTCTTTTTGTCCTCTCTTGGAGGGGTTATTTGTAGCATACCCCTAGTGCTAGGGGTGGCTTCATGGAGAAGCCAAGACCAAGAAGGTTGTTTAGGACAGTTGGGATGGAAGTCTTTGGAATCTTTCATCCTCCAACTGCCTCCTTCTCGATATCCTGGCCATTCCAACCGATTTGGCTTATATGGAAGGCCTAACTAAAATTTAGTTCAGACTGCAGATCATAGCTATGGTCTAGACTACAGACCGTAGGTGTCAACCATGGTTCAGACTGGAGACCACAGGTCTAGGCTGCGGTTTAGACTGCTTAGGCTAGAATGGCTAAATTGAGTGGTTAGAACCACTGATCTATCTTGGAGACTATCCAAGATCCTTCATATAACATGCCCATATGAGTAGTTGCCCTTGGCATGACGTATTTTAGGTGTCTATAGATGCCCCTTTTGAGATGCGTTGTGAGATAGAACAACGCTAAGAAAAATAGACCTCCTAAAATGATGTCATAGGTTCTATGATGATCATTACTCTGATCAATATTTGATGCCCCAGGTCTAGCAAAAGGATGTGCATCCTGGAATCATTGCTTCCAACATGGGAATGCTTACATTTGAAAGGTATGCACTCATCATCAAACATTTAGGTAGCTTTGGTGCTACAATAGGAGTTAGGACTATATAACCGAGGGATGAGAGCTACAAAAAAAAATTATATTTGTTATTTGCCCCAAGTAGAGGGGGAAGCTTATGATAGCTGTTAGCAATGATTCGCAAGGACAAACACAATTTTGACAAGATCAAGGGATCTACGATCTCCAATATCTTCTGTTGATTTTGATTATGACATGGAATTATGACTACCCCCTCAAGCGACGAGTCAATGAGGGTAATGAAAATGTCTAAAGCAATGAAATCGCTTGACCATAATGAATGATCCTAAACAAATTTTAGATTTGAGATATTTAAATGCCTTGGCGAGGCCTAGTTCATCTTATGATTACAACACTTAGTAGTATTTGTACATCTCTCTCTCCTGGAGCAGTCAGGCTATGATAGCCATCTTATAGAGTCAAGATAATACAAATTCAAGAAAACTTGTGTTGAATCATATTGTTTATGATTTTCTGAAATATTTCATAAAAGAAATGACAATTTTACCCTAAATGTCCTTATTATGATCTACTCATCTTGTTGGATTGCATTGATCACAAGTCATTGCAATCGCCAAGTTTATAGGATAAATCACTGAATACAAGGCGCATTTGGTTTTCATTTTTTTTGTTTAATTGTGCATTTATTGAATTGATCTTGGTGCTTTTAATGTCACCAAATTTGCAATTTTGATCATTTATTTTGATTTTTATCCACTAGGAGTCATTAATTTACCTTTTTAGACCTTCCCACGATGGGTTTTTAGCACATTTATTACTAGTTGCGGACCGCGGGTATGACCTACGATGTGCACTATCAAATTTTTGGGATCACAGGTCAAACCTACGGGTGCAAAACCCTAGTTTTGGAACCGCGGGTTTTGGCTGTGGTTCGTAGAGACTAGGAGGACCTATAAATTGAAATCCTATTTGCAATTTTTCATTATTTCCTACAACCTTGAGCAATTTGAGAGCTCTGAGAGAGAAGACATTCCTTGATACAGAATGCTATCAAACTCAACAACCTGTACACTCGTTCTTCCCTGATGGTGGATCCTAATCAGCCATCGACTAGCCGGGGGCAAGGTGTGAGCAAGGTAACTCGAAATCAAGACCTCACACTCCATATTAGTAAAATTAACCACACTTAATAAATGTGGTAATTGAACCTCATTAAATTATCGATAATGAACCCCACTAGTTTAGGTTAGACTAGGATTTAATTTTATGCTTAGTGGTCTAGGAGGGTACCCGAAATGGGTGTCGCTCCTAAACTACAGCTGGTAGCTATGGTTCCTAGGTGGCAAAATGTGAACCATAACTTTTAGCTATGACCCAAATTTTACAAATTGGGAACCACAAGTTGTACCTACGGTTCCCAATTTGCAAATTGGGGGCTGCAAGTTGTAGTTGCGGTTACCAATTTGTAAATTGGGGACCACAATTTGTAGCTGCGGTTCCTAATTTACAAATTGGGGACTACAAGTTGTAGTTGCAGGCTAAAATTGCTTGTATCTTTTTGCTTTTTTTAGTTTTATGTAGCTCTTCTTAGCTAGATTTAGCTTACATTATGTTTTTTTTTTTCTTTTTTTGTTCAAAAGTTATCTTCTAGAGCGTGGGAGCTTGACCTGATGAGGACTCTCTGTGAGGCCTTGTCGAATGATGACCGAGCATGGTTTCAAACCATCAAGTTTGGTTATGTCATGGATCTACCCACCATTAGGGTAGATCAGGCCTATATCACTATGTTGGCCCAATGTTGGAATGCGTGGACCAACACATTTCACCTACCTCCTGGTGAGATGACCATCACACTAGAGGATGTCTACAGGATCTTTAGGATCCCTATCAATGATGAGACTGTCATTTCCTCTACCTACACAACAAAGGATGCCATTTTTGCTACTATATTTAGTGATCAGAGTGTCGATGCATAGGATGATGCAGACCATGGAGGGGTGCACATCAAGGACTGGTACCGAGATGAGGTCTTCTCTACTCGAGAGGCCCTTTTTATGCACCTCATCATTTAGATTGTCCTTACAGACTCATCGAGTGTGAATATTCCCTAGAACATGCTAGCCCCTACTTGGAGGGTGCTTTAGAGCTCGACGGAGGAGCCACTACTACTATCCTAGGGGAGCACTTACTATTTTAGCTCTATTGGGAGCTATACCAGATTACAAAGCAGAGCCATAAGGGCATCAGTTGCAATATTTTTCTATAGATCTAGGGGTGGCAGCATATCCATATTGAGCATCCTGCTGACCTACCTTTGCATATCACTACCCTAGATGTTGCTCATCAGTGCTACGCCACCTGCTAACCTCATGCTAAAGAGGGTGTCCATAGTAGGGCTCATGCTAGGGACACGCAACATTACATCATTAGTTTTATGACACTTGGGTTGGGGGACGTCATTTGAGACCCCTACATGGATTGTCCTATATGGCCAGAGGTGAACAAGTGGCTATGATAGGCCTACCAAGATAGATGGCTCATCTGGCATAAGCTAAAGGTGAGAGAGTATCAGTTTTTATCTCATGTCCTATGATAGTTTGGCATGGTGCAGGACCTTCCAGATATGCCCCTGAGGTACAAACGCTTGGCTCTAGAGAGGGATCTCCCACTGATAGTTCCTTCGTCGTTAGGATATGCACCCGAAAACTTCCAGGAGTTAGGGGTTGAGATAGTTGGGACCACACCCGACTATTATGGGTGGTGGTATCTATTTATATGGCATGATACCGGGCCTTTGGGCCGAGAGCCAGCAGAGGTAGAGGTAGAGGTAGATCCTTATGAGTGTAGGGTGTGCCAGTGTACTGAGGGTGGTTGGGGTGCAAATGCTGCTACTAAGGATCTACCAGAGATTGACCTTGAGGAGGATGCTATAGAGGAGGGTGAGGTCCCTCTTGATAGCATAGAGGGACAATTGCTAGCACAGGTTGCTAACTTATGGAGTCAGATTGGGTAATTTTACACGTAGCAATGGAAGAGAGATACCACCATCGCCACTTTAGAGGTGAAGGTGGTTGATAGGGAGTGGTGCTTTATTGAGGTACAAGGCCAGATATAGGAGCTCACAACTCGAGATACTGACATAGAGGCTCAGGTGCAAAGGTTGTAGACTGCCTTAGAGTTGGAATAGGTGTAGTGAACTATAGCAAAGGTAGAGCGAGATCTCGTGCAAGCAATGAGGGGAGCTATTATGGGGCCTCCTAAGGCTATTATGGGGTCTCTTACAGCTATTATGGGGTCTCATGTGATACCATCAGTAGGTACACCAGCTATAAAAGATTCTACTGCTGAGGTGACATGACTATGTGGTATGGTCATGAGGACCAATGAGATGCATGTAGCCCAGCTTGCCTGCATTGATCAACTAGTTGGCTATATAGAGATGTAGGGGCTACCAGTTCCTAAGGATTCTTTTGCAGTAGAGTCATAGCGTACCAAGTCTAGGACCTCAGGGCAGTCCACAATGAGCTCGATTCATAGTACTCATCAGGCTGAGAGGATGCATAGGTCCTCTAGCATGCACATAGTAAGGTCATAGGCCAGGTCTAGAGATCTAGGGTAGACATCAAGGACCTTGAGCTAGAGGACTAGTCTACTGTAGTTACTAGTTTCCCATGTGTTGGGTGCTTTAGGCTTTGCAAGTAGGCAGGATCCACAGTAGGATCCACTATAGGTGCCAGGTCATCTAGGAGAGCAGGCTCTAGAGCACAGTGTAGAGGGAGGCGATGAGAGCTCTAGTACAGGGGGAGTAGCCTAGATTCGATTTATAGCAACTATTGACTATAGTTTTGATATATCATTTTGTGTGTAAGGTCGAGGACCTACACAGTTGCAGCCTGTAGGCATTTTGTACTCCTTATGTACTCATTTGAACACATATATGATATGATATTTTATGGCTCATTATGTGTACATGTGTATCTATTATTTTTTGATTTTTTGTTTATTTGATGCACATGGATGCAACACATATTTAAATTCTATGTTTATATGATGTGATGTATGGATTTCATGCACTAGATAGCTTTTCTACTTTATGATGATGATATGCAGTGATCTAGATGATTAGATGTGTGACACATGATGTATGTAGATGGATGCGATGTTTATTTTTAATGCATATTTATTTTTTATTTGTGGGCATGCATATATTTTATATAGTTTATAATATGCTATACAATGTATGGTAATGCATTATGTACAAAATCATAATCTAATGGAAATGAACCTGTATGATTTAATCACTTAAAACATAAGGAATGAATGTAAACTATGTATATCAATTTTTTTAAAATATGACACCACAAAATGTATAACAATCATGCAACATTATTGATAATTCTCATTACAAGAACTTAATCAATTAATCACCCACTTATGAAATGTAGTGAAATGGATTGGTTAAAATGCTAATGAATGATTATGTCATTTTGTACTATATATTCAGTAGCCATCTAAACATCATTTTTGATACTCATACGGTATCTATCCTATATATTTTATTGTGCTTTGTAAAATGCATTTTGATGAATGAATGACTCGTATTTCTGCAGTCTAATGATATGTGGTATCTTGTTGCTATTGGAGCATGTTTTTGGGGTTTTCCTTGAGACTCAAACACCCTAGTATACTTCTCCAAAAATCACATACTAACTATACAAGGTTTATATTGGACAAGTATTTTGCCACGACAGACCCAACTATTCATAATTCCTATGTGTGCATGTGAATATTTTTAGATAGATCATAAGCATACCCATTATGTCAATCGAGACTCTTTCAACCCATATGTGAGATAGGGTTCCTCATATGATTTTATCATCCTTGTTTTAGATTTCATTAGACTTATATAGCTAGACAATTCTAAGTACCTAGAGCTAGCTCATCTTGCAAATTGATCAGGGCTACCCCTCCAAATGCATGTGGGACTCTTTCAACCCATTGCTACATTTGGGGATCACCCAATAGAACTACCCCTCTGATTGCAGGTGGGACTCTTCCAACCCATTGCTACGATCAGGGATTACTCTATGGATTTCAAAAGGTATACAATCCAGGGATTCAAGTTCTCATCCTTCTTACTTGCTCAGATGTAGTGATAAAAATCACTGTTATTCCACATGTTACCATTTTCTTTGAGAAAGGGATTTTTATAGTGCTTTTGATTCACTATGTCACTTTATATTTTGAACTTGAAATTTGTACTTTTGCACTTTGTAACCTGGGATTTAACTTTTGTGACTTTGGGATTTATAGGGGAAATTCTTGTCCTTTTTCCAAAGTACACATTTATAAACCGACTATTTGCAAGATAAGCAGGTCTTGAAACCCATCTCTCTAGATACCTAAAACTACTTTCACAGCTTTCATCCTCTCTTTTATTAGCAAGATTTTATATTATTTTTCTTAGTGACAGGATTTTGATATGTTGAAACACTATTCCAACTAATTACCTTGTCTATAACAGTAAAACAAACTTTCTACAATATCTGAAGAACCCACTAGGTATGGCTGAGTGACAAGAAAACTTAATATACATACATAGGTCTCCACAACAGGTATCATGTATGAATGCAATGAATTATGATAAATGCAAGGGTGCATGATTGTCATACAAACGTGTGACTATTTGTAAAACTTTGATAAACGCATTACACTCTACTATGGAATGCAACAGATGAAAAATGTCTAAATGCAATATGATGATGCGAATGCAAATGAAAATATAAAATGCAAATGCACATGCTTTTGGAATTTTATATATTTTCTTGATTTTTATATATTTTTGAGCTTTCATATTTGACCAAATGACAAGTACATGTCCTTGGAGCTTTTTAGGGTTGACCAAGTGATTTTTAGAAATCCTTTGAGCCTTTTGACTTGACAAAAGGTTTTACAGCCACCTTTGGAACCTTTTAGTTGACCAAACTCTCAGCAAGAGGGCATGGAGCCTTTTGGGATGACCGAGAAGTTATAGGAACTCTCGGAGCCTTTGGGTTGACCAAGTGATTTTTGGAAATCCTTGGTGCATTTTCTTGACCAAGCTTCTTAATCAGAGAGCTTGGGGCCTTTTGGGATGACCGAGTGGTTTTTTATAAAACCCTCAAGGATTTTGGGTTGACCAAAGGGCTTACAGATGCCTTTGGTGCCTTTACTTGACCAAGCTTCTTAATTAGAGATATTGGGGCCTTTTGGTATGACCAAGCAGTTTTGACAAAACCCTCGAGGCTTTTGGGTTGACCAAAGGGCTTACAAGTGCCTTTGGTACCTTTACTTGACCAAGCTTCTTAATTAGAAAGCTTCGGGCATTTTGGGATGACCGAGCGGTTTTGACAAAACCCTCAAGGCTTTTGGGTTGACTAAAGAGCTTACAAATGCCTTTGGTGCCTTTACTTGACCAAGCTTCTTAATCATAGAGCTTGGGGCCTTTTGGGATGATCGAGTAGTTTTGACAAAACCCTCGGGGATTTTGGGCTGACCAAAGGGCTTACATATGCCTTTGGTGCCTTTACTACACTCTCAAGCATAGAACACCTTAATATGTATGATATTGAGAGGCTCAAGCTCTTCCACACCCTCTAGAGACATTAGGCGATAGGTACATAGACCAATATTTTTAGATATGATGTAAGGCCCTAGCCAGTTAGCCATGAATTTGTCTCGCATGTCAAGAAGCAAATTCAAGTTCTGTTGGTTCTCTTTTAGCACAATATACCCAACTTCAAAGTCTCTTTGGTGGACTTTGATATTGTAAGCTCATTTTAAGTGCTCTTGATAAATTCAGAGATGCTCAAGGGCATTCACGCGATGTTCATCAAGCAATATCAATTGATCAAGGTGAGCTTACCATGCGGTGTTTTCATCCATAAAATCTTTCAATGCAACGTGCAGCATTGGAATTTCCAACTCTAAGGGCATAATGGCCTCAGCACCATATACTAGTGAAAATGGTGTTGCCCCAATGGGCGTCCGAATTCTAGTCCTGTAAGCCCATAATGCAAGGTGTAGCTGTATATGCCAATCCTTGTGGTGTTATTTTATTGTATTTTTCAATATGGCTACCATAGTCTTGTTTGAGGCCTCAGCTTGCCCATTTTCTTGCGGATAATATGGAGTTGTAAAATTGTGTTTAATGCAGTATTTAGATGTTAAAGCCCACACAATTTTGTTCTTAAAAGAAGTTCCATTATCCAAAATTATCTTGGATGGTATCCCAAAATGATATATGATATGCTCAAGAATAAATTCTACGATGTGAGATCCAATGGTCATTGTAAGGGGAATGGCTTCAACCCACTTTGTAAAATACTCAGTAGCCATGATAATGAATGTATGTCAGCCTAACAATAGAAAGGAAATATTGCTAATCAGATCTAATCCCCACTGAGCAAATGGCCAAGCCCCCTGAATAGGCTGTAAGGCCTGTGATGGCAAGTACATAAGATTAGCATGATGCTAACATTTAACACATTTCTTAACATACACATTGCAATTCTTCTCCATAGTGGGCCAATAATAACCCATGCAAAGGATGTATTTGATGATAGCCATGCCACTAAAATGGCCATTGTACGTACCATCATGAGCTTTTGAGATTGCCCAAGATGACTCTTTGGGCTTAAGACATCAAAGGAGGACTCCTTCGTAGTTGTGTTGGTACAAAATATCTCCTATCAAGACATACATAGTTGATTTCTATTTAAATGTGCATCTTGCAGCATGCGACAATCCTTCTAAAATCATACCAAGTTTTAGGAAGTCTTGTATTTGTAACATCCAGTTTTGACAAGCCTTAGCTTTGACTACTAAGATGGTTTTCTCCTCCTACATATTTAGCTTTGCAAATGCATACTGGGAAACAAAATTTTGGTGAATGGTAGTACCACTTCCTGTAGGACTCTGAGAAGTCAATGACTCCTAGGGTGCCTGCTTAAGAAAGTCTTTTGCTCTACAGAACTAATCAGCTATTGGTTCCATGACAATCATGTTGACTGACTCTTTACTATCAAATTCTACACGCTCCACTACTAGGTACGAGAGCTTTCTAACATGGATTGTAGTAAAATCAGCAGATGGATTTTTAGGGATCAAGGACCCCAAAGATGACATGGTTTCTGCAAACCTATTTGATGAACGAGGGATTGCCTCAATGTCATACCATTCAAGTTTATCTAGATAAGTGGTGACAAGATATTTTTAGGATTTTACCATGGGACATCGACACTAAAAGAGCCCCTTAACTTTGTTAACTATGAGCAGAGAATCACCAAAAATGTTTAGTATTTTAATACCCATGGTGATGGCTATGTGGAGGCCTAAAATTAGGGCTTTTTACTCAGCATTATTGTTGGTGCATGGAAAGTCTAACTTGAATTACAAGGGCATTTGAGCTCCTTGTGGCATGAAAAACACTATTCCTATACCACCCCCTTGCTCACACTTTGAACCGTCGAAGAATAATGTCATATCAACATTATTATCTGGTTCCTCGGGTTCGGGAGCTTCAGATATTATGAAGACCACATCATCTGGAAGCTCAATGGTTAGAGGCTTGTTGTTGGACAGTGGTGCCTTAGCCAGTTGATCAACTATGACTTGTCCCTTGATGGACTTTTGGCTGATGAATTGCAAATCAAATTTTGTCAATAGTATGATCCACTTTGCAATACATGTGTTATGATATGTCTTTCTCATCATGTACTACAAAGGATTTTGTTTTGATATAACATATGTGGTATGACTTAGCATGTAATGCTACAATTTCTTGGTAGCGAACACTACTGCTAAACAAAGTTTTTCAACATATGCATATCCTGACTCATAACTCACCAAGGTGTGACTAATGTAATATATGGCTTGCTCTTTACCTTACACATTCTTTTGGGATAACATGGTCCCTAATGCAAAGTTAGTTGTCGATATATATAGTAGAAAATGCTCATATGGCCTTGGTGGAGCTATTACTGGTGGCATTTCTAGGTATTGCTTAATCTTGGCAAGGCTACCTAGCAATCCTTGTCCCAATAAAATGGGACTCCCTTGTGTAGTAGTCGATTCATGGGTCGACACTTATCCGATAATTGAGCAATGAATCACTTTATGGACACTACTTTGCCTTGAAGACTTCTTAGTTCTTTGATACTAGTGGGAGGACGCATCTCTAGAATAGCCGTGACATTTGCTGGGTATACTTCGATGCCTCATTTAGAAATAATGAATCCTAAGAGTTTTCCTAAAGTTATGCAAAATACGCACTTCTTAGGATTCAACCTTACATTATGCTCTATCAGGCGATCGAAGACCTTCCTTAAGACCTTTGCATGCTCTTCTCACAGCAACGACTTAGCTAGTAAGTCATCGATATAATATTATAATATTTTATGCATGTAGTCATGAAAGATATATGTCATAGCCCACTAATATGTGGTACCAGCATTTTTAAGACCAAATAGCATAACTTTGTAGCAAAATGTCCTCCATGGTGTTATGAACGTGGTTTTATGCTGATCTTTGTGTTTAATCCGAATCTGGTTGTATCTAGAAAAACCATCCATAAGGGAGAGCATTTCGTGACCTATAGTGGCGTCTACTAGAGCATCAATATTTGGAAACAAAAATGAATATTTGGGTGTTGCCTTGTTGAGATCTCTAAAATCCGTACAAATACGGACCCTTCCATCTGGCTTTCATACGGGCACCATATTGGAGACCCATTATAGATAGTTGATGGAGATGATGAACTTTATGTCCAACAGTTTTTGCAACTCATATTTTACCATTAAGGCTACTATTGGATGCATCTTTATGATTTTTTTCTTGACTGGCTTCTTCGACTTTAAGGTTTTATCTACTGACATGTGTGATCCCTCCTCAAGCTGGTGAGGCATAGGAATCAGATGGATGTCATTAGCCAGGTTCACATGTTCCTCCTAGAAAGCATCCTCGATGTGACAAACATCATCAGCATAGCCTGGTGTGAAATGAAATAGTTGCAGAATTTCTTCATTTGGGAAGAAATCTTCAGGTTGGACTGGCGAGTCAGCATGATCCCAATCGATAGCATCCATGTTCAAATGTAGCAGTTTGGACAGATCTACTATATTATGAAGTGGAGTGGTCAAATATATGGAGACCATATTGATGGAATGGAATTGATCTTCGAAACCATACAAACAAAACTCTATCTCTGAATCATAGCTTCCATACTCGAGATCTGGCTTAGATGGTATGGGCACAAACAGATCCTCTCTATGGGATGTTTGTATACTAGATCCTCCTAGTGCACTAGCTGTAGAATGGGATCTCTCAACTCAAGGAGCTCTGCGTACGTAGGTGGATCAGGAAAGAGTTCCTGATACCTCTCTTTGACCTCTCTTCTTTCCCCGTAAAACTATAGCTATAATAGGTGGGGGACCTCTAGGTGGAGGCTTGTTGCATAAGTGGTGATGTCCCAAATAGGCCATCTACATCGAGTCCTCATCATCACTGTACAAATACAATCTATCACTCCCCCCTATTCTAAGGAGTGATTAAGCAGATGTGGCCCCATGTATCTGATTCTACGGTCGCTATCATCACTATCCAAATAAATTCGATAGAACAATCGTATATATGATACTACTACATAGACTGGCACTACTCCTTCATCAGAGAGCTCAATTTTGGGAGGGACTTCCTCCATAACATGATCTTATTCCCTAGGAAATAGATATTGCAGATACATGAGCCTGGAATCGATCCTCTCATCTACATCATTGTGGTCACTACCATGGATGGGCCACTCTATTGTGTCTATGCACAGTGGGAGATCCGCTAGGTGAGGCTTTAAGTAAGCCTCCTCTATTTCATCTTTATAATCACTATTGACTATGAAGCATTTTTTCATCTCTTCCACTTGTTCCATAGGTAGCAGATGGCGTATGGATGCCAAACTTGGAAAGGTCAGCTTGCTTTCCTCTTCATATTGATCATTGTTTGAGGACTCATCATCTGCATCATAACTCGGTCCACTCATCTTGGAGGTGGAATCCTCTCTATCATCATCATGAAGATCTCCTAAATCGAGATTGCCTATATCATGGGTGTCATGTCCCTCCATACCAATGTCATTGGTAGCACCACGAATTTGATTACCCAGGTTGTCTCTGGGGTTGTCCTCTAAGGGCCCATCATGGTATGAATCAGGTGGTCCTATGGTAACAAACAATACCATCTGGCGAGTCCTCCAACAACTGGAAGGATCGGGGTGATATGGAGTAAAATCCACATCATCCCCCAGACTCAAGTACATGTGATCTAAGGATGTAGCAAGCAAATCATCATGACATTGTACTTGTAACCCTAACCTGAAACTATCAGTACCTAACTGATAATGATATTTGAGTAGAGTTTTGTGTCCTTGTTCGAAAAGACCCAAGCCACAAACATGCCAATGATATGACTCAAAAGTGCATATGGCATATTTTGGGTTGGATAGATAGCACACATTCACAGTGAATGGTTCATCATCGTCCTCATCTATAGACATTCTAGTGGGTGTTTGATCCAACCCTACATAGACAAAGTTTGTTTGGTTGGGTGGCTCAACCAACAACACTATAGATCCAATCAAAAATTGATGGGCATGTGATCGGCCCATATCTTGTGTAGTTTTTAGGATAGGTCCGAAAGTAACATTTTTCATAAGATACTCACCCAACCCTGTGCTGGCCAGATGAACGGTCACCTGTGGTGCAGATGACCCTGCTGAAGATGTAGGTGAAGCAGGCTAAGGTGCCTCCTCGACTTTGTCTTGAGGTTCTTCCACATCCATGGGAGTGGGAGTCTCATTAGCGACTGGTCTGGGCACATGATTTTCCACTTTCTCATTCAATTTTACCTTTAGCTTCTTGACTTGCCAGTGCATCATCGATGCAGTCAGCTTTAGAGAAGTTGCAGTCGTATGCTCATATCTGTGTGACACAAATGTCGATGGTTGAGCATGGGCTACTGGTTTACCTATTGGAATCTTAATCGACAAGACATGTTAGATATCCAAGTGCATTGACAAAAGTACAAAACCCCCAGGCAAATCTTCTAAGTTCACAAACTTGAATGGTTCTTCATTCGAGGACACTACATGAACTTGTCCCTCGTGAATGTATTTCACACACTGATGCAAGATAAAGGGGACACAATACATTTCATGAATCCAAGGCCTCCCAAGTAGAATTTTGTACTGCATGGTGCCCTCTATCATGTGACACATCATAGAGATGGTCTTGAGTCCCACTTGAATAGGTAGAACAATTGTACCAATCGTCGAGCATAGCACATCGTTAAATGCTCTCAACGTAAAGGTGGTAGGCACAATATGTGACTTGGGTAACTTAAGGTGGCTTAGTGCCTTGGTCGTGATTATATTTATTGAGGACCCAATGTCAATTAAGACCCTTTTGAAAGGAATGTGGTTAACACACGTGATAATATGCAGCGGTGGGTCAACTATAATAGGAGAAACCATATTCACTTTGTGATCATAAAATTGTATCATGGGTTCTTGACACTATTGTACATATCCCATGAAATTTTTAAATGCATGGGCATCTTGGGACTGTACCTCAATGGACCTAAGAGTGTCCATAAGAGTCTCCCTATGTCTAGGGGACTGCTGAATAAGCTCATATATTGACAACTTCGCAGGAGTTGTCTGCAGGTTTTGAACTAACTTTCTCCTTATGGTCACCACCGGTCTAGCTGGTGGTCCTGGAATGTTCTGAGTTGGTCTTTGATCTAGTGTAGCTAGTATTATAATGGGATCATTAGGTCGATTCGATTGATCGTATCTCTCATGCCTAGTAAAAACATTGACCATACCTACAAACCCCTAGGTAGGTGGTTCGATTCGCACTTGATTGACCTGGTCGACATTGTTACAAGGCACCTCGTGATTAGGTAATGGATTCTTGAAAATCCCCATGTTTCTATTGTTGGGTGCCTGTGGGTTGCCTGGTATCACCAACTCTCCCTTTTCTATCATGTTCTGCATGATGTGTTTGAAGGACCAACATGTCTCGATGTCGTGGTCTTTCACTCTATGGAATATGCAGAACATATTATCTTGATGCCACTTTGACTTTGGCACATTCGGATCTACTAATTTGACCTCAGTAAATTGTATGGCCTTGGCCTCACACAGTTGGTGAAAAATTAAAGTCATCGATTTTGTCAAGGGTGTGAACTGGCAATGTGGGCGCTCTTTTTTTTTTTTCCCTTATAGTTGTTTTTACATGTCTCGTAATGTGTAGGAGGAGGTTGAGCCTGATAATTAGGCTTATGCTATCCCTTGTCTTCTCCTCCAAGATTTAGCACTACTTGATTCACGTGGGCCTGCTTGCCCTATTGTTTCATAGTACTCTTTTTAAACCCCACTTTCCTGGTATTTAGCTTCAAGTTCCCTTATTGCAACTTGATGTCTTCGATCACCTTGGCTTGCACCATAGCTTCCTCGAATGTAGGATACTGCTACAGTTGCAACAGTAGTGAGATGTGCTTGGAACAACTCTTTGTAAAAATTCGGGTCAATTCGGCCGTAGGAATAGGGAATGGGAGATTTGACATTATCTATGCCATCTCTTTCTGTATTTCTCGATGGGCTCATTATCGTGCTAAACTAGCACAACCAAATTAAAAATGTTGGCTTGTTTCTTGATGCCAAATGAATAGCATTCAAGAAATGCATCGGCCAACTGCTCAAAACTAGTAATATTATGTTTCTTCAATTGGTTGAACCACTCTTAGGCCGAGCCAGAAAGTATCATAATGAAATGGCGCAACAACAAGGCATCCTGACTCTCTATCTGGAAATAAGCATCCAAAAAACTTGTAACATGTTCTTGTGCATCCTCATCACCCTTGAATTTTTCCAACTAGGGCATATCAA
This sequence comes from Wollemia nobilis, assembly GCA_028583015.1. Classification (NCBI taxonomy): domain Eukaryota; kingdom Viridiplantae; phylum Streptophyta; class Pinopsida; order Araucariales; family Araucariaceae; genus Wollemia; species Wollemia nobilis. The sequence continues at coordinate 2,297,214 of JAQPPZ010005611.1, forward strand.
AATGCTCAAAATATGGAGGTGTAGGCACCGATGGGTCTAGAGGTTTGTTGTGTATCTTCCTCAGTGTTGGATTTTGCATAGTCGTGCCTTGCCTCTCTATTGCTTGACCTTATTAGAAAAAATATTGTAGGCCTTAGAAGACAAAAATTCCTCCTCCCTAAGCTACCATAGAGGCAGTCTAGGAGGTAACGTCTTCTTTGGGGGAGGTGGAGGACATGGCTCTTCCTCCTCCTCAACTCAAAAACTCTCAGGGTCCCCCTGATCATATCTATTTTCATCTATATGCTTATGCTACCTCTGTCTTAGATCCTTGAGTGACAGCAGTTGCTCCCTTCGTTGGGTACTGACATGAGTATGGGCATCTCTTTGTTCCTCATGCATATCGGCTAGGGACATAGCCCTTCTATGCACACACTCTCTATGATCCTTAGGAAGGTATAGGCCAGCCCTAGCTAGTTGATCCTCCTACTTTATGGACTCCTTCTAGGTTAGAATACACTCTTTGTGCATGCACTACTCATATAATCTCTATCGTAAGAGCCTTTGTGCTTGAATATTTTCATCTTCAATATGCTACCTCTCTAGGCGAGCATCATCCAATTGATCTTGGAGTAGCAGACATCATTGCTTGAACACCAGTCTATGTGATTTTTCAATTTGGTCGATTGTAGGAGACCTTCGATATACGTGCTCTATGTGAGCTACCTTATGGGTTATGTACCCATAAGATAGATATGTGGACGGTGGACGTGTGACATGAGGGAACTTAGAAGCCTCTCCATGCTCTCTAGTGATCTTGATACAACTACCGCTATGCTCACTCAGAGCACGAGTGGGTAGAGCTATAGGATTGCATCCTAGCTGCTCAATAACACTACCTAGACCATCTAGTTGTCTAGACCTCCATCGCTCATGTAGTGGTGTTCCATTAACTCCCACATTTGATATATCAATGGTGATCTTACATGGTGAACCACGCATGGGAGTATGGGTGGACCTATTCTTGGAAACGAGCCTGTACTCTTACCCCTGAATGGGTGGATCTTTAACTCATCTATACTTTGATGGTGGAGGGTTAAAACCTCCTATGGACCTAGTTCATATGGGAACCAACTTGGTCCCCTACACCACATACTCCTCGGTTGATCCTGTGGACGTGCATGTAGTATGATCTCGATAATTGCCATAGGGTAGAGCATCCTTGTGCTGAGAAGCTCTATGCTCAGTTCTATGTCTATAGGAGTGTACTAAAGCTCCTCTATTAGGGGTCCGATCAATGCGATATTACCATGTCGAGTTGTCACATCTAATGCTAGCCGAACGTCATTCGGTTCACTCATGTGTATGAGGACTCGACACATGCTATTGTGAACCAGTTGGGGGTTGATCATGAGCATTGGTCCTAGACCTTTCCCAATCATCCCGTGTGTTCACCATTTGTGTTCTTGATGTCTAGATGTATTTTATTATGCAAACAATGTAAACAAATGGTTATTATCTCTTTTAAATTTTTATTGTGAGCCCTAAAGTATTTGATGTTGTTTTTAGATGTGTTGTATCAGTGTTAGAAACTCTTGCATGTTTTGAAAGATTATTGGATTTTAAACTTAGTTAAATTGGATTTCACCTATATACTCACACAAGCCAAATATGGTAATGACATCCATACTCAATGAAGTAGCATAGGTACTACCAACCCTTATCCTACACACCGTGCATAGTGATACACCCTTTCGAAGAAGAGTGCATGCTATTTTGCATGGATAGTACAGTTCTTGGGTCGGCTTTGGAAATGAGCGGGTCTCGATAATACAATTTCAAATGAGCCAACCAAGTGGTAATGACATCCATTATTGATCTCAATCAAACGGGTTGGACGTGAGAGCCCAACGCCACTTATATTTAGATGATACGTGGTGTGTGTGGTTCTTTTTATTTTGCAAAAATGAAAAATGCATCACAAAGCATAATTATCATTCCTACATGATGTGCATGAAAAAAGGAAGGAACGTTTCAAGTTCAAAAATAATGCATGCTAATGTCCTACATGATATTTTGATAATGCAATTATAATGACATGGTCGTTTATTGGACCTCAAGCATGCAAACAAAACACAATATTTATCAAGGTCACTATATTTAGGGGCAGACTACACTTAGAGGTCTACTATTCCCAACAACACCTTTCCACCAAACATAAATCAAATGCAAACTAGGACTTGTTCATTGACCCCTTATATTTTTATTCCTAGTTTGTAGTGATTTGATGATCTCTTGAAAGATGCAGAGCAAAAATTTCAATACAAAATGTGAAATTGGGACCTACCTCAGCTCCTGCTCTATTTCCCACTAATTTCCTTATTGTCTGCTCCTCCCTCTATGAACCATAGGTCCAACCTACGGGCTGCAGTGGAGACCGTAGGTTATAACTACGGGCTAAAAAATAACTGCATCTGAAAGCTGCGATTAGCACCTATGGAAAGAAAAAGTCAATAATAGTCAAAATTCAAGGCTAAAATTATGAGGTTCCATCATGATCACAACCTGACGTAACCACGGAGTGCTCACCCAACTAGTGTACTGATCTATACCATCATAAAATGCAAAGATCCACACAAAAATGCACAAATCAAACTAATGTAAAGTTTTCTTGTATTGAGATTTCAATGGATCTTGAGTTACAAAAATGCCCTCTCAGGGTCACTCTAAAGATGATACAGATGTTTACAATTACCAATGCCCTCAATAGGGTAGACGCACTTATTTGTTGCTCTGATGATTACTCACAAACTGCCTTGGGGTAGAGCTAACCCCCTTCTCCGTGATGCGGAAGGATTATGATATAAGCTTCTTTCTACACCTGTCTCCATATGAACAAGAAACAACATAATATGATTACAGAGATTGATAGCCTCTCGTGATGAGGCCCTTTAAAAAATCATACATGTAAATACCATTAAACTAATGAAACAAGAAAGCATAAATAAAGGTTTTAACCTATTCTAATCGTATCAAGAAATATACTACAACATACAAGACATGAATAAGCACATGATGCATTGAAAAAATATAGAATTAGAAGAAATAAAGCATAAAAAATATCCAATATACTCCTACCCACTACAATTCATAAAATACCTAATTCCTACGGTCAAATATTCTCTAAAAATGCAATTAAACCTATGAAAATACTAGCATGACTAATCTATGCGGTAAAAAGCAAATTGAGTAAGGTGATCTCTAAACTATTGCAAACCATTGTTGTGAGGGGTGGTCTACACTTTAAACCATGGCTTACAGTCATGGTTTGACCTCTGATGTGTTTACCCTCAGAATTAGGGGTAGTGGGCTTGACATCCTTGTTTGAATTGATGTTCAAGGATCACCTTTGTCATCCTCTGATAGATTTGGTGGTCAAATCATTGTGAAGGGCCTTCGTTCATCTAGATTCACATTTCTTGATCCTCCTAGGAACCTAGGGCATCCATGGCTAATTTTTCTTTGAAAGGATAGAAAAGGGGCTCTCAAATGCACAAGATAATTATGTAATTTGATAGGGCTTCGTTGCTCTCTTGATCAATTAGCTTGCTTGATTATTCGCCAATGCTTTGCTATGCAAATTATCTCTCTTTTTTTCCTCTCTTGGAGGGGGTATTTGTACCATGCCCCTAGGGCTAGGGGTGGCTTCATGGAGAATCCAAGACCAAGAAGGTTGGTTAGGATAGTTGGGATGGAAGTCTTTGCAATATTTCATCCTCCAACTGCCTCCTTCTAGATCTCTTGGTTGTTCCAACCGATTTGTCTTGGATGGAAGGCCTAACTAAACTCTAGTTCAGATTGCAGGTCATAGCTATGGTCCAGAATGTAGAACATAGGTGTCAACGGTGGTTCAGACTAGAAACCACAATTTTAGGATACGGTTCAGACTGCTTAGGCTAGAATGCCTAAATTGAGTGGTTAGAACCACTGCTCTATCTTGGAGTCTATCCAAGATCCTTCATATGGTTTTGTAACATGTCCATATGAGTAGTCGCCCTTGACATGATGCATTTTAGGTGTCTATAGTAACTTATAGTATCAAAATGGGTATCCCTAAGAGGGACCGACATGTAACCAAGCTTCAATATCAATGAAGAGATCCATCTTTGTTATTTCGTGTTGTATTATTTTTCATCTTGTATTTCATTTCATCTTGGGTTTTTAATAACATTGCAAGTAGGGTTAAAAGGGGACTGGTGTGTGCATTCCTAAGGTCACTACAGATGGCGATCATGGTGGGACCACTACTAATTTTTCATTTTCTACCAGAATACTAACTTAATTTTGTTTTCAAGGTCTAGCCGCTCTAAGCTATAGTGGCCAGAAACTAGTCGCTCTGAGCTACATCAGCTAATAGAGCTTAACCACTCTGAGTTACAATAGCCAAGAACCAGCCTCTTTGGTCAACAACGACCAAAATTAGACTGTAGAAGAGGTCAAAACACTGACTCTCTAAGCTGGATCAAAGGTTGGTATAGCTTATCTAATATTTTAAAGCTTTCTATCTACTTCTGTGTGTCTAAAATAAAGAACTTAAAGAACATTTATATTTGGAAATTGAAGGAATAAATGAAGAAGGAATTAAGCATTTTGTATATCTTAGATCTTTTAATTTTCCACTAGGAATTTCTAGGAACAACGACTTATGCCTAAAAAGTTCACCCTAGAATCCAATGTGCTAGACAGTGTATGTTGTTTTCTTTCTTTGAGGCCTTGATAGAGGCCATAGTTGCATGAAGTGAGGTGCGCTCATACAAATCATAGTAGTTCATGCAAATTTCTGAATATTGAAACATATTTTTGCACTTAGGCATATAGGAAAGATTCATTGCTACTATATGATGCACTTTATGTTATGCAAGCTTAAAATGAACACCACACACACACATATCATTTAAACATTGGGGAGTTGGATTTCATCACCAACCTTCAAATCAGTCCACTGACATTGGAATTCATCTCCTTCCACTGGTTTACCCCCTAGAGCTTCCTAGAAATGGATTGAGAAACTCACTTATAGTGACACTAAGTTACGTGTGTTAAAATTGTCTTCTGCTATTGGAACAATAATTAGTTTAGAGTGGAAGAGCTAGGTGAACCCTCCATTGGGTCTTCAATAGTGTACCCTAGCTTTTTTTGAGAAATCATGTTTGACACGAGTGTACTTGATTGTCACTATGGATGAGCCTTCTCATTATTAATCCAAGAACAAAAGCAAGAAATCAAAATAACAACACATCAAAACACACCAAATAGTTTAGGGCACACTAAAATTGGTAATCAAGATAAAAAAAAATTTGGTATTGTGTGGTTATTCCAAAATTGCAACTCAAAAGATCAATTCATAAAACAATGTGGTAAAAATAAGAAGTAAGCACCCTCAGTCTGATACCGAGGGAGAGACAGAAGCAAATCATACCCATAGGCAAAGTCATAGTAACATTGACTGACCTACCCATAATATCATGAGACGTAGCTATACAAGCCTGAGCGGTGGTAATTCAACCCTTGGGGGATCTATTTGAGAAAACCCAAGTAAGGAACCACATCATGGAACAAATTCACATAAAAAAAAAGAGGCTTCACAACCATCCTCATCAAGGAGACATGAGGAGACCTCAAGGGCCTCTTCTAAACACACAAAAACATCTTAGAGACGTGAAGAAGCTTCAAGGGCTTCATCCTCACGTGGACATAAATAAGGTTCTAAGACTCATTATTCACATAGGTATGACGAGACTGCCACATCTCCATTCACATGGAGAAAACATGTTACCACCAATCCCTCTTCATCAAGAAGGCAAACACGAATTGTAACACCTCAAGACTCACAAGAAACATATGAAACATGTTTGCCTACTGAAGGGAAGGAAACTAGAGCTACATATAGTCATGGGAATTATATAGAAGAAACCCTTCACACAAAATGAAACATTCTTGTAGACTATGAAATCATGGGAGTAAATGGTACCCCATGGGACCAGCCATGTAAAACAAGACAACTACATGGGTTGTATCGATTTCCTACTCGACCAACTCAAAGAACTATAGCTACTGAGAACTCTGCATCTGGAAGCTCATGAACCGTGACTTCTAAATACACCTCCAATTCTGGGGGTACCTCAAAGTGACCTTGCAAGAGATGCATAGAGTCTGATCGTAGGGATACTCAACAATGCACTGAACAAGTCATATTAGCTAGCAAGAGTACAGATATAGTAGAAACCTCCTCGAGGAATCTACGAGTCAAGACAACATGAACAGAGTTAGATAACATGAGTCTTCTATTATAGCACAAACTAACTGAATGAGGTAGTTAGAAAATACATTACGTAAGGAGCAGGAGCTAGTGGAAGCTCTCAAATAAGAGAAACAAAGATAAATACTTTTGTGCCAACATGAGCAGTGTTTAAGATGGCAGGCTGAGCAGTTAGCTTGTAACAATTTATAGATAAATTATGGTGACCACCAAATAACAAGATGCACTAACTCACCTAAGGAGAGGTGCAATAGATAAGGTAGCCCACAATGAAATCCCCCACCAAATCATGAACAAAATCCAACTAGTGGGGGAAGGGAAAACACAACAAACCAAGATCACAATCCTGAGTTCCCTCGTAGGAGGGAGGAAAATGGAATAAATCAAATGGATAGAGAGTTACCTTCATTTCCAATGTGAATAGGCTTACAAGAGGAGGAAATTCGTGCATCAAAGGCATTTCAAGATATTGCTGAAAATATGAAAACCTTTGAGAAAAAAGAGGCAGATGGGAATTCACCAACATTGAGAAAAATACACAACCAACCATTGTGCCCATAAATCCCAAGACCTTCATATCGTAAGCACTTTGATATGCCTAGGCTATAAAAGTTTAAGGGTGAAGAGGATGTACAAGAGGATGTCACCAACTTTATCAATACCTATTTTCATCTTGAGGACAATGACACTCTCATGCTAAGAACATTCATAATGACATTTTTAGGTGTTGCCACTCAATGGTTCAACCAACTACCTAAGCATAGCATAACCAACTTTGAACAACTAGTAAATTCATTATTGAAGTGTTTCTCCTTTGGTGTTAAGAAGAAGGTGAACCTTTCAGACCTGGCCAAATTGAAACAATATGATGATGAACCAGTAATGGATTATGGGAATAGATGGATAAAATTCATGGCAAAATTATCATTCTCTGTTCCAAAAAAAGAGATCATTTGCATTTTCACCAAAAAAATTTCTAAACACATCTCCATCTTGCTACAACTTCAGCAGTATTATTCATTTTAGGAAGCTTTGGAATAGGCCAAGCTCATCGAAGAAATAAAGGTAGATGAGCAAACCATTAAACTTTGAAACAAAAAGGAGTGGAACGAGAATGGTAAGAATGATAAATATAAATAGAAGTAGGCAAACCCTGCTCTAGTCAATCAAGTTGTATTGGCTACACCCAAGGATGGGGGTGCACAACAACCCCAAAACTATCAAGCACATCCCCTGCCATCCAATTACGACCAAAAGAACAATTAGGGAAGAAATCAAGAACATAAGTTGCCTTGTTATTTCATGCCTCTGACAGAATCATGCCTCTAACAGAATCAATGTAATCAATCTTTAATAAGTTGAGTGAAGCCAGGAGGGTCAGATTTCCTAATATACCTTTTATAGATCCCAACCATCCTAAGCCAAAAAGATATAGGGAAGATCAATTTTGCCCTTATCACAGGATATCGGGGCATGACATTAAGGCTTATGTCGAGTTTAAGCATCAAGTGCAAAACATGATTGAGGTGGGAGAACTCAAAGTTGACTATCCACTGGCTCTTGATAATAGATACATGGGCATTTATAGAAACCCATTGCCCATTCATGAGGCCCCTCGAGATCAAGGAGCCCAAGTCAATCAGGTTTGAGCTGACCTACCTACCCATAGATGCATGGGGATGGTTGAGATTATTAATATAGCAACAATGACTAGGAAGTATGGTCAACCACAACTGCCTGTAGCTCCCATGAACATCCCAGCTGCCCCAAGGCAAAGGCAAGACAACCTTCCAGGTCTAGCAACAAGACTTGTGGTAACTATTCAGAGTAGATTAGAGCAAAACCTACAGATGACTCCAACTAAGTTATCCATCTATGAGCTCATACAATACTCCCCAAAGCATAGGGAGACTCTAATGGATATTTTAATATCAATTGATCTCCAACCGCAAGATGCAAATTCATTCACTCACTTTGTGGGACAAGTGCAAGAATGCCAAGAACCTGTAATATGATTCTATGATCATGAGATTAAGACAGTTCCTGCTGCCTTACCATACCCTCTACTAAACATTGTAGTGGAAATCAATGATTTACCTTTCAAGAGGTTTTTTTTTATACAGGTTCCTCGATAAACATCATTACAACAACAATAGAGCACCTCAAAATCCCCAAGTCCAATATCGTTATAGGAGCTTACACATTGAGAGCTTTTAATGATGCTTTATGCAATACTATGGGAATGATAGTCTTACCCATCAAGGTGGGGCACAAGACCATCCCCATGATGTGTCATGTCTTAGAAGGAGCTATGTAGTACAACATCCTCTTATGGCACCCTTGGATAAGGGCCATAAAGTGTGTGCCTTTGATCTTACACCAATGTGTCAAGTATGTGCACGAGAACAAAGTCTATGTGGTTCTAGCCAATGAAGAGCCTTTTAAATACATCAATCAGGTGGACATTCTAGGAGAATTTGTAATCCCTTCTACTCACCTGTACGTGGCACCTTCATCCCCAACCACACAAGTGGATAACAAAGACAAAGGGGTAAGAAAAGACCCATGCACATAAACACCTCCTATTGCACTCAAGATAGTCAATGCTTCTAAAGTACCATCAACATCAAAACCAAAAGATAATCAGAAGCTAAAGGCACCCTTAGTTAAGGAAGAAAGGCCCAAATAAGTGCCAAATATAGACATTGCTAAAATGCCAAGTCCTATGGAAGAGGAAGATCTTAAATATCAAGATGAAGATAATGATTATCACTCTGCTTCACCAGTATCATCTGTGGGGTCATCCACATCGCATGCATCAATACACTTGGCAAGCATAGGCATAGGGGAGTACCTTGTACAGAACATTACCTTTACGCCTATCATTGAGTCTGCACAAGACATAGGGAGGCCTAAGGACTTGAGGCTACTAGTAGGGATAGTGGTTCCACTTGGAATCCCTCCCAACCAAACCAATTTTGTCTATGCTGGCCTGGAATGCGCTTATAAGTCTTCATATATAGAAGATAATGGTGATGAATTATTAATGGTCAATGTCTATTACCTCTCTAATCTTGATTTTTCTCTAAGCTACTTTGATCATTGCCATTGGCATAGATATGATCTTGGCATATATGAGTAAGGGTGCAAGCGGTCATACGAGCCACAATATCATGTTCCCTCCAATAGATTTGGCTTAGGCTATTATAGCGGAGGTCGAGATGACTCTCTTGCAATGGCATTGGAAATATTAAGCATAGGATTAGGAGAATACATTCATTTCATTCCTTATTATCCCATAAGAATAGGAATTTTGAGTAGCAGAAAAGTGGCCATGGTAAACATACCACCTCTAGAAATTTATCATCCAAACATCTCAATTGATTCCACACCAATAGGGTACAACTCATGGGATGAGCAGAATGGATATGAAGCAAGTGATGATGAGGTGCAACTTGGCTTAGCCTATCAAGGGCCTCGCTATTTACAAAGGTTCACATGGTCCATCCATGATGAGAGTGGATATACATCAGATGAAAGTGACTATGAATTAGAAGACTCAACAAAAAGAGCCTACTTATGCCTAAGTCATCAACCCATGACTTTAGTGCAAGAGATAAATGCAAACGGATTCTTCATAAGTGATGAAGAATATGAAGATGAAACTAAGATGACCTACTTAGGACCAAGACATGAGCCCTTTGTCTTAGGACCGCATACCAATGCTAACAGTTTTTGGATAAGTGATGATGACTTTGAGGATGAGATCAAGATGGCTTATCTTGGACCTCACCACTTGTGGTAAGTCAACGAGCTAGTAGAGAGAGAGGTGGCACTCCGTGCCATAGACCCTCATTTATGATTTTTGGGGAGACCTATAGACCTAGTTGCCATTCATTAGATGGTCAATCTCCCTCTTTCTATATTCAGAGAGCGATTAGAGCCCAATGATCCTATTGTACGCCCTACTCATGGGCCATATCCAAAAATTCCCATTCCTCTAGAACCTCATCGCGAGTATGGAAGGGAAACTCCTAAGAAAATATTACACCCATGTGAGCCTGGAGACTTCATTCCATCCATCAACATGATCTCCATTAATTTGACCACTCCACTTCATAATCTAGTAGATCCTACCAAATAATTGCATCTTGATGTAGAGGCTATTGATTGGGATTGCGCTAGTTCACCCATAGAGCTTGAAGACCTCTTCCCAAATGAAGAGATGTTACAACCATTACATTTTGCATCAGGTTGTGCATATGACGTCTTCCATGTTGGTTTGGAACCTGAGTCAATAGGTCTTGTGAATCCTACTAATGACATTCATTTGATACCCACACCTTATCAGCTGTAGGATGGGTCACATATGGCTATAAAAGTGACTTTCAAGGTGGACATCAGTGATGATCCTACCCAACCAAGGAAAGTCAAATTCAAAGAAAGCCTATCTCTATAGGAACAAGCCATCCTAATTCCTCTCCTCAAAGAGAGACCAAAAATGTTTGGTTGGACTTACAAATACATGCCAGGGATAGATCCAAATTTAGTCATTCACAACCTTTCATTGGATCCCATGAAGAAGTCAATCAAGAAAAAACTAAGGAATATACATCCAACCATCGCTTTGATGTTGAAGAATGAATTGTAGAAATTATTGGATGCAGTATTCATTTTCCCATCGACTACCCTGAGTGGGTGTTGAACATGGTACCCATGGGAAAACCTAATGGAAGAGTCCGTATGTGCATGAATTTTAGAGATTTAAATAGGGCAACACCAAAGGATTCATTCCTATTGCCAAAAATAGATGCTCTTGTAGATGCAACCATAGGTCATGAAATGCTCTCCCTAATGGATGGTTTTTTTGGATACAACCAAATCTATATTAAGCTCAAATATCAACATAAAACTGCTTTCATTACTCCATGGGGAAAATTTTGTTACAAAGTGATGCCATTCGGTCTCAAAAATGTTGGTGCCACATATTAGTAGGCCATGACATACATATTCCATGACTATATGCATAAGGTCTTGGAATATTACATGGATGACTTACTGGCCAAGTCCCTATTTTGGCAAGAGCATGCTGAAGTCCTTAGACAAGTCTTTGATCACCTCATAGAACATAATGTCTGATTAAATCCTAAGAAGTGCGTATTTGGCATACCTTTTGGCAAGATTTTGGGATTCATCATATCCAAGAGAGGCATTGAAGTAGATCATGCAAAGGTAAAGGCTATACTTAAAATGGCCGCCCCTACCAACATTAGGGAGTTGAGGAGCCTACAAGGCAATATAGCATCCATCAAAAGATTCATCATGCAATTATTAGATAAATGCAGACCTATGAATTGGTTGCTACGTAAGGAGGTCCCCTTTCATTAGGACAAATAATATCATCAAGCCTTTTCATAGATCAAAACTTATCTGGCAACACCGCCAATATTGGCTCCACCAAGGCTAGACAGACCAGTTTTTACTATATATATCAGCTACTAATTTTTCATTGGGCACCATGTTAGCCCAAAAGAATGCACAAGACAAAGAGCAAGCCATATATTACATTAGTCACACCTTTGTGAGCTATGAGCTAGGATATGCATATTTTGAAAAGTTGTGTTTAGCAGTGGTCTTTGCAACTCAAAAGTTATGACACTACATGTTGATCCATATGACCTACGTCATATCAAAACAAAATTCTTTGCAGTACATGATGAGCAAGACATATCACAATACACGTATCGTAAAGTGGATCATGCTATTGACAAAATTTGATCTAGAGTTCATAAGCCAAAAGTCCATCAAGGGACAAGTCATAGCAGATCAATTAGCAGAGGTGCCTCTTCAAGATAACAAGCCTCTCACCATAGAATTGTTTGATGATGTAGTCTTTGCATTATCAGATCTGCCAGATCTTAAAGAACCTAAGAAATAAAGAGACATGTCATTGTTATTCAATGGTTTGAAGTGTGAACAAGGAGGTGGAGTAGGGATTGTATTTATCACACCATAGGGCACCCCACTACCCTTATCATTCAAAATATACTTCCCATGCACAAACAACAACACAGAATATGAAGCACTGATCCTAGGATTCCAAACAGCCATAGAAATGGGTATTAAAATATTGAATATCTTTGGTGTCTACTTGCTCATAGTAAACTAGGTCAAAGGACTATTCCAATGCAGGTTCCCACTCCTGAAGACTTATAAGGAACTTGTTGATAAATACCTAGCTCGACTAAAATGGTACGAAATCAAGGCAATCTCTCGTACATCGAATAGATTTGCAGATACTATGTCCTATTTGGGATCCTTAATCTCTCAGAATCCATCTACTGATTTTACAACCATTCATGTGAAAGTTCTTTCACACTCAGCAATATGTGGTGAAGCTTTTGACAATCAAGAATCAGTCAACATGATCAACATCGAGCCAAATCAGGATTGGTCCTTCACAGCCAAATATTTCTTGCAAATCACACCTTGGGGGTCATTGATCTCCCAAGGGCCTATGGAGTGTTGTGCAACCATACACCATAGAGTTGTTACTCAATCCATGTTCACTAGCTCAAAAATATAGAAATAGCAAACTATATTTTCTATATAATTCGTGGCTTATCAGGATTGGATTTCCCAACTATGAAACTTCCTAAATATTGGAATAGTAACTCAAGGTTTTTTGCATACTGAAAGGCAAATATTTAAATAGAGAGAAACAAGATATATCTTTCTAGGATAAATCCTTTACAAACAAGGATATGATGGAGTATTACTCTGTTGTCTTGAGCCCCAGGAAGCATCTTAGGCAATTTTGCAAGCTCACGATGGTACATGTGGAGGCCATTTCAGTGGCATGGCCATCGTTAAGCACATCTTGAGAATGGGTTACTATTGGCACACCATGGAAAAGGACTACTATGAGTATGTCAAGAAATGTAGTAAGTGCCAACATCATGCAATTCTAATGCACTTACTATCGCAAGCTTTGCAGACAATCCAGGCAGCATGGCCATTCTCACAATGGGGACTAGATTTGATTGGGAAGATCTCACCCCAATCCTTAGGATGACACACATTCATCATAAATGCCATAAAATACTTCACTAAATGGGTAGAAGCGATCCCATTAACATAAAAAACTAGACAAAGGATTACAAATTTTATACTCCACAATATCATAAGTCATTTTGGGGTCCCTTATAAGATAATATCGGACAATGGGCCATATTTCAAGAACAAAAATGTGCATGCTTTAATGAAAAAATACCATATTCAACACAGTTTTTGAATGCCTTATTATCCACAAGAAAATGGGAAAGTAAAAGCCTCAAATAAAACAATAGTCTTCATTTTGAGAAAGACAATGAAAGAAAATCATAAGGATTGGCACATGCAGTTTCCTCTTACACTATGGGCATACAGGAATAGTATACGGACATCCACTAGTGCAACACCGCTTTCACTGAGGCCATCATGCCACTAGAGTTGGAAATCCTGACTCTATGCATAGCATTAAAGGACTTCATAGATGATGATGCTTCACAGTAAGGTCACCTTGATCAGTTGATGCTTCTTGATGAATACCGATTCAATGCTTTAGAGCATCTTTGCGTTTACCAGTATCACCTTATGTGAGCTTACATTATTAAATTCCACCTAAGTGAATTTAATTTTGGAGATCTAGTGATCAAAGAAAACTAGTAGAACTCGAATCTGCCGCCGCATTTGCGAGATAAGTTCACAGTAAACTGGATAGGTCCATACATGATTTCATAGAGAGTTGTGCATGGAGCATATCGCCTTATATCATTGGATGGTGTTGAAGATCCTAAACCTCTCAATATCATTCACTTAAAGGAATTCTACACATAAAACAAAAAAAAAAACATTCAAATATATCATAAAATTCAAAAACATTCAAATATGTCAAAAACAAAAACAAATCATAAAAACATAAAATTTTAAAAATCAATTCAAAGGCTCCAAGGGTAATTCATGTTGTTTGGTCAAAATAAAATCAAAAGGCTCCAAGGGTAATTCAAACCACTTGGTCAAACATCAACTCAAAAAGGCTCCAAGGGTAATTCAAACTACTTGGTCAATATCAATTCAAAAAGACCCAAAGGCATAATAAGCCCTTTGGTAAAATAAATCAAAAATACAAAAACAACATAAAATCAAAAAATAAAAACAATTACATCTCACATCTCGCATCCACATCATTGCATTGCATTTTCATATCCACTACAATTGCATATGTTCATGAGAGCCTCAAAAGTGAGACCACAGTTTATCACACAAGTCATTCAAATCCATACCTCCATCAACATCAGTGTGTAATTGTGTTTTTCAACACAACCATTATTTGTTGCTATACATAATATACTAAGGTTTTTTGGTTAATCAACCACACCTAGTGATCCTATCAACTTTTAAGAAAAACAACTTTGATTAGTAGAAGGAAAGGTCTAGCTATGATAATGCATTGGATATTCAAGATCCCATCACTAATTGAAACACTAAAATCCTAGTTGGTACAAGGAAAATATGAAAGCTGCAAAGTGGTCTAGGTTACCTTAAGCGAAAAGGATTTTCCTTGCTTATCCCCCTGTGCAACCGGTTTAAAGGTGCTGAGAATTGGCAAAAGGACAAGCTTTACCCTATCCAAATCCCTTGCTTAAATCAAAATAAGAAAAATCCCAAAGAAAAGTACATATTCAAAAGGCCAAGCATACAGTCCACATCTCAAAGCAATAATACACAAATCATAAATTCAAAAAAATCAAAGCTCAAAAAAATCAATAAAAAATAAACAGTGATTTTCATCACTACATATGAGCAAAATAAACAGTGATTATCATCACTACAAAAATCCTATCTCAAAGAAAAAATCAAACAAAATAAACAGTGATTTTCATCACTACATATGAGCAAAAATCCAAATCCAAAAAGAAACCAAAAATAAGGGAATAAAGCTTGAATCCCTGGAATTCTCAGCATTGTACAAAACTAGAAGGAGAAATCCTTATGCATGATGATATGTCTATTACAATTGCTTCATGCATTTGTGTAGACCAATGTTTGAATGTGGATGAACTAGCTTGGGTAACCCAATATTGCCTAGTTGTATAGTCCAACTAAATCCAACATAAGGATGAGATGAACACTTGAGGATCCCTGATATTAGTAATGGGCTGAAAGAATCCCGCCTGACATCAGAGGAAATGATTGAGTTCTATCTCAAAATATACAATCACTTGCACACACAGGAATCATGAAAAACTAGGTCCATGGTAAAAGCCTTACTTTGCAAAATTCTAAGTGGTAAGTAGACAGTTGTTGATAGGGCAACTAGAGTGTTTGAATCTCTGGAAAACCCAAAAATTCTTACATAGCAACAAATCATAACATTGAAAGGATATTATGTAACCAATAATTTTACTAATGAAGAGCTAGGGTTTTGATGGCCAAGATGACGACGGGTGGGAAAGCTTCTGCGGGAGAGCACGGGAACGCCAACAGACTGAACCAAGGGCACAACAGGGTGGAGGGAGGGCAGTCAGAGATCGGGGGCACTAAGGAGTCCTCTCCAACCGAAGAGGATGTAGGTCATGACAAGGATCCACCAGACAAATGGGGAGGTGGACCTCAGAAGTCGTACGCTCAGGCAGCGGCTTCAGAAACCCTTAGCGGTCTGCTCTCCAAGGAGTTGTTTCCTGTCGGGGACGAGTTGGACATCCTGGCAGAAATTCTTTCAAGCTTTGTGGAATTCAAAAAATTTACCCTCATCGGTAAGTTTATTGGCGGCCGTCCCGACATGGAGACCATTCGCAAGTGGGCGGCAGGTAAATGGCGAACCTCTGGTCACATGGAGTTGGCGGCCTTAACCCGAGGTTTTTTCGTGATTAGACTGAATAACAAGGAGGACTACTATAAAATCCTGGCTGGTGGTCCCTGGTTCCTAGGCCACAGAAGTCTCTTTCTAAGGAAGTGGGGTATGGACTTCAACCCCGAGACCCAAAATATCAACATTGCTCCAATATGGGTTAGAATCCCGAGTCTCCCCCTCTTCTGTTGGCATGAAAATGTAATCAGAGGAATTGCACGCTCCATTGGTGAGTTGGTTACCATTGACCCTCCCACCAAAGCTCGAACCAAATTTTTTCAAGCTTGATTTTGCATTATGGTGGATTTGGAGGCTGACCTTCCATCATCCATCACTCTTTGGTCTAGAGATATAATTCTCCACAAGCAAGCCATTGTGTATGAGAACAGACCAGCTTTCTGCCCCCAGTGCAGTTCTCAAGGGCACCTCTAGTCCAACTGTCCTCTTCAAAATCTAGGGATGAAGAAACGGGATTCCAGCAACCCCTTGGAACATGGTGAAGGTTAGACAAAGCACCCTGCTATGAAAGGGCATGAATCTCCAGGCCCGTCTAGGGACCATCCCGAATCCTCCCACCTGGTGGAAGCAGTCTCCCCCCAAACGGTCTCTGAGCCGTGTGGTGCAAGCCCTCACCTTGGACCACAGGAGGAGAAGGACCAGTCCCTTCCCCAAATCACCGCACAGGAAGATTCACCCAAAATCCTGGACCATAACCACCCCGAGTCCCAAAATGTGTTGGAAGATTACCTACTAGGAAGAAGGGGTGAGCAGTCTGGTAATATCAGCCCTCGTAATACGAGGAGCCGAAAGCAAGGTGTTGATTTTGGTAGTGAAAGGAAGCAAGGTCATCCCCCCAACAAAGACAGGCGGGACAAGGAGATGGCGGCAGATGTTGCAAATGGTACTCAATGGCTACTTTTTTAGGATGATTTTGATTCCCAGATGGGTGACTCGTCTGTCCCAAAACCTCCCCTCCAGCAAGGAAAGGGAGGTAAGAAGAATATCAAACTGTTGAGATGAAAGTCCTCTCATGGAATGTGAGAGGGCTTAATGCAGCTGCCAAACGGAGATTGGTGGCTGATCTCAGAAAGAGGACGAATCCGTCCATCCTAATTTTGCAAGAGACTAAGACCGATGCTATCTCTTCTGCCAGAGCTGCTAAGGTCATTTGGGCTAAGGCAAAATTCCTCTCCAGTCCTACGGTGGGAACGGTAGGCGGTCTCATGATTCTTTGGGATCCAAATATTTTTGAGGGTAGCCTTCTCTCAACTTCCAGCAGGATTATCAATGTTTTGTTTCATTCCAAAGCCATTAACTTTTCTTGGATCTTGTCCAATGTGTATGCCCCAAACTCTGTCTCGGAGAGAGCAGAAATGTGGAAGGCTATTTCCCAGATGAGGGAAACATTTTGTAATTTCCCTTGGGTTCTAGGGGGAGATTTCAACTGTCCTCTTCACCCATCTAAAAATAAAGGAGGATCGGACCACTCTAGCCACAGTCTGGAAGACTTTCAAGATTTTGTTTCTACCAATAACTTGCTTGACATTGACCTCAAGGGGGCATCCTTCACTTGGAGCAACAGGAGGATTGGGAGCAATCTTATTCAAGTCAAGCTTGACAGATTCTTCATATCCCAAGAGGCTATTCCCATACTCGGTGCGGCAACTCTCTCGGCCTTACCGAGGATTGGGTTTGATCACAATCCTATTGTCCTGGAGACGGTTGATGGGCCTATTTTTAAAACCCCCTTGATTTGAGTCCATGTGGATTTCTCACAAGGACTTTAGAGGGTTGGTTATGGCCTGGTGGCAGTAGAAGGTAGCAGGTTCCGCTTCCAAGAGAGTGGCCTTAAAACTCAAGTTAATCAAAAGGAATTTGAAAACATGGAACAAGGAGGTGTTCGGCAACATTTTTGAGTCCAAAAGGTCCATTTCTGTGAACCTAAAATTGGTGGAGGAGAGAATGGAGCTCGAAGGTTACACCGATTGCCTCAGGGAGGAGGAAAGGAGGCTCTTGGTGGATTATCATTCTATTATTGCAAGGGAAGAAAATTTCTGGCGCCAAAAATCTAGGGACCTCTGGTTGAGAAATGGAGACTCCAATACGAAGTTTTTTCATGCATCAACTTTGTGACACAGAGGGGCTAACAAAATCAAGGAAGTGGTGTGCAAGGATGGACGCGTTACCAAGGATATTGAGGAAATCCGAAGTGAAGCGGTTGACTTCTTCCAGGATCTGCTCGGTGTTCCTCCCGACAGTGATCTCCAGGTTCAAAAATCTCTGTTGGATAACTTCCCAGTCAAAGTTCCTCCCGAGGTAAGCTTTAAGCTTCTGGAGCCTTTTTCTGTGTCTGAGATTAAAGAAGCTTTGTTCTCCATGCAACCAGACAAGGCCCCTGGGCCTGACGGTTTTCCCCCCCATTTTTTTCAAGTTATGTGGGATGTTGTGGGCTCGGATGTGTGCGAAGCAATTCAGGAGATTCAAGCCTCCAGATCCATCCATCCAAAACTAAATTCTACCTTTCTTGCTCTCATCCCTAAGTCTTCCACCTGCAAAAGTTTCTCTGATTATCGTCCCATTAGCCTATGCAATGTTTTTTATAAAATCTTAACCAAGTCCATAGCCAACCGTCTGAGGTCCCTTCTTCCCTCCTTGGTTGGTCCTTCTTAGGGAAGCACCGTGAAAGGCAGAAACATTCTCGATGGTGTCATCACCATCCATGAAACCCTCCATTCTGCTCATCGCTCCAAAAATGTTGCTCTTTTCCTCAAGCTGGACATGAATAAAGCTTTTGACAGAGTTGACAGGAGGTTCCTCTGTGCTGTCCTCTTCAAGTTCGGCTTTCACCCTCACTGGATTGACCTTGTCAGTAGTTGCATATCCACTCCCTCCTTTTTTGTTCTAATCAACGGATCCCCTGCTGGGTATTTCCAAAGTGCCAGAGGCCTCAGACAAGGTGACCCTCTGTCTCCTATTCTATTCATCCTTCTGGCTGAGGTTCTGAGTTGGTCTTTGAAAGAGGCTCTTCACCAGAATAAGATCTCCGGCATTTTGCCCACCTCCAGAGTCGATCCTGTCTCTCATCAGCAATTTGTGGATGACACCCTCATCTCCACTGGGGCATCTATCACTCAAGCCAAATCCATCAAGCGAATCCTCTCCCGTTATGAAAAGGTTGCCGGACAAAAAGTCAATTACATCAAAAGCAAAATTTACTTTATTAACACTCCTATGCGAAGGCAGCTCCGCATAGCCAGAATTTTGGAATGCACTATTGATTCCTTGCCTGCGTCTTATCTGGGTTTGCCTCTGGCTTGTAATGGCCGGGCCAATGGAAGCTTGTGGGACATGATCCTGGAACGTCTTCACAAAAATCTGAGCACTTGGAAAGGCAAATTCCTATCGCAAGCTGGGAAAGCCACCCTTACCAAAGCTTGTCTCCAAGGAATCCCAACTTACTTCATGTCTATGTTCATGTTGCCTGTTTCTGTCCACTCCAAGATTGAAAATATTCAGAGGACCTTTCTGTGGTCTGGCAATGAAGAAAAATCCAGAATCCCTCTTGTGGCCTGGGATAAGGTTTGCTTGCGAAAGGACCAAGGCGACATGGGAATGAGGAGATCAAGACTCATGAACACTGCTTTGATCGCTAAGCATGCTTGGAAGATCCTGACTAATGACCCATCAGAGTGGGTCAAGCTAGTTAAGAGGAAGTATCTTGGATCGAGTTCTCTTTTTGATGTCGGGATTCCTCCTGAAGCGTCTGCCTTTTGGAAATCGGTGCTTCAAGCCCGCTCTCTGATCAGCTCTGGTGCTCGCTAGATTTTGGGTGATGGCAACTCCATTCTCTTCTGGAAGGACAGGTGGGTTACTGATGGAGCTCTCGAGTTGAGAGCGGACCTTGCTGGCCTGAAAGCCCAGGTGGATCCAAATTCCCAACTCAAGGTTGCGGACTTCATTGATCGGAGCTCTCTTCCCCCTCGGTGGAATTTTCCAGTCCTGGATGGCTTTAACAATGAAATGACCTTTTTGTCTAATATTCTTCGATCTGTTTTAATTCCATCTGTTAGAAGAGATGATAGAATCATCTGGCATGGCACGGAGGATGGTCTATTCTCTGTCAAGACCACCTATGACCTTCTTACTTACGAGATTGCCATGGATCACTGATGGAAAGTGATTTGGAGGAAGGGTATTATTCCTAAAGTTAATTACTTTGCATGGATTGCCTTTCATAATAAAGCCTTAACCATCGACAACCTCCATAAGAGGGGTTTTGCTATTCCCAACAGGTGCTTCTTGTGCTTTGCTGATTGTGAGATGACAGACCACTTATTTTTGCACTGTCCTTTTTCCCATTCTATCCTTGACATCTTCCTTTCAAATCCTTTGGTGCACTCCCCACTCCCTCAAAGATGCCTTCCACCAATGGCCCAATCCTTTCAAGAATCCTAAACTCTGCTTCCTTCTTGAGGCCTCTTTCCACCACTCCATTTGGTAGATTTGGCTAGAGAGGAATGCCAGAGTCTTCGACAAGGTCCCTAGAGTACCTCCCTGTGTCGCTCAGAGAGCCTTATCCTTTGCCATTGAGAATTCTAAAGTTGTTCCTAGTTCCCGTCCCTGCCTTCCTGGCGAAGCAACGATCTTCAAAAGTTTGGGCCTCTTCCCTTTTCATGATGGTGTTTCTAAGTCTCAGCGTGGGGATGTTATTTGGACCAAGCCCCCTATGGGCTGGATTAAATTAAACTTTGACGATGTGGCCAAAGGCAATCCTGGCCCCGCTAGTTCTGGTGGTGTGGTTAGAGACCATAACGAGAATCTTGTGTTGGCTTATTGTGAAGATTTGGGTGCCCAGACTAATCACTATGCTGAAGCCAGAAGTGTTTTGAAAGGTATCTAGATCCTCTTCGAGGATCCTCGACCTTTGATAGTCGAAGGTGATTCGCTCAATATAGTCAACTATCTTCTAGGCTCTAAAGACCCATCTTGGAGGGTCTACAACATCATTCTTGAGGCTAGGATGCTCCTCTCTCAACGTGACAGGTGGAAGGCGTGTCATATTTTTAGGGAAGGAAATCGCGTGGCAGACCACATGGCCAACAAAGGGCTTGCGACCATGTGTCCTATTGTGTGGCACTCATGCTTCCCATCTGAGGTGGTGAGTTTGGCCAATGCGGATATCCTCTCATGATGTTCTCCCCGCTTCAGAAGGTCATTCGTTTGGTTTGGCTATTTCTGCTTTCGATGGTCAAATTTCTCTAGCTAGTATTTTTGTTTTCCTTGGTAAAATGTGGTTTGTTTCTAGGATATTCAGGCATAAGGGCCCTACTTGTAGCCTTCGGGAAATTAGCAGTTTTTGTTTTCTGTCATCAGTTTTATTCCTCCAGCCACAAGGCATGATGCACATTCCAGCCAGGCTGATTTTGTACATAAGGTTTTGGGATCCTCTATAAAAACCCACTGTTAATCTATTAAAATAATTACCAAAAAAAAAAAAAACAAATCATAACATCATTCACACCCTCACTTTATTTATAAGATTCTATAAATTAGGGGGTATCAACATAGTAAAACAAATACCGCATATATATTATAAATAGTATATAGACGGCCACTGACTACTTTATATCTTTTAATTTACATAAACTTATTAATAAAATACATTACACACCATTACATATCATATATGAATACTAAATCTATTCTTATGATAAAAGTGATTATTTAAATTCATGATTATTTTTTTACTTTCTGTGGTATCACCCATTAATATTGTCAACGTCATATGCATTTCATATGTTTTAAGTGATCAGAGCATACAGGTCATTTATACCATTCCATCACATAAGTTAGATGAATAAAATTAAAGCAAAGTTAAAACATGCATTTAGAAATAACATCGCATTCACAAAAACAAGTCATTAAATCCATAAACCACATCATAAAATACATAGGCAATATCCATTTGCATACAATCATAAATTCATCATTCATCATCAAAATACATCACATCATATCATCAAATCATATAAGCATCTATACATCCATCTAAGCATCTTCAAATATCATCTATCATCTAACATATTCATCAAATAATCATAATACCATCATCACATCATATCATAAAATAAAATAACAACAAAAACATGAGTAATAAACGATACACATAATAAGTCATAATGCAAAGCTATCATAAAAATATGTGTGTCAAGTCCAATGGATATACAAAAATACCCATGGGCTATAATCATATAGGCCAGTCGACCTCAAAAATGGATCAAGAACCAAGTAGATCATCAATCAAATACCGTGCCTAAGCCCCCTGCATCACCTCCTCCAGTACCACCTCCCCTTGTGGCGGTGTCACAAGTTGAATGATGCAAACCTATAGGTCTCTCTGTTTGAGTTCGGGTCCTCTGGATAGGATGAGTAAAAGATTATCTTGAGGTGGAGTGCCTACTGACCTATGAATCACCCACACCTACTAGATCCTTAAGGATAATCCCATACCTCCTAGGCTACATTTGAAGAAGGGTAACATGATCCACAAGTCCCTGGATCTGTACCTCATGCTCATCCAAAAGAGACAGAAGATGTCCCACATCTACTCCTAAACCTACCATTAGAACCTTTTATGGTGTAGAAGGAGGAACAACAAACTACATCCTAACATCGCCACCCCCAATAGTAGCCTACAGAGCCTGTATTTTTGTTGTGATCTACTCAATGGTAGCATCTCACCGCTGTACCTAGATCTTAGTGGCTTGAATCTCAGCCTCGATGTCATGTAGTTGTGCTCTTAGAGGAGAGTCTCTCTCCTCAGGCTCTAACTCCTTGTCCTCAAGAATATTAGGATCCTCTGCTACCACCTGCTCTACTGGCTGGCCCCATACCTCAGTCTTGGCTCACACTTTGCATCCTATCGGATCTACACCATCACCCCCACCATCATTCTCACACTCTAGGCTACCAATGACATGCCACATCCGATCACCCCACCATTGAGTGTAGGCATCTGTAACTCCCCCAGCCACTGTAGGGTCAATAGATGGGGCATACTCCTAATATGAAAGCTTTGTGATTTGTTATGGAGGTAGGTCCTTCTTTTTTGTGAGATGCCTATACAATAATGGTATCAAGGGCACATCCTGCTATAATCCATACTAACAAAGAATCCGAGAGTAGAAGAAATACTCATAGATAGCAATCTTACAGCCAACGATCCATCACTCATGCTATGTCTTGGTAATTATGCTAGTTGAATCATCCCAAGTAGGACACTCATAATAAGTCCACCACATGATATATCTGGCCAACAGTCTAGTGAAAGCATCAGTGTAGTAGGATAGCTCCCCTATGAAAGTGCAACTCTTATGCTCCTCATGCTCTCGAGCCCATCTAGCAGCATAGCACTGTGTCCAAGTGTCAATCACTATAATATCGGCTAGGAGCCCCTTAGGGTGATCTACCACAATGCGCTCCCATCCCCAAACCTGTAGGAGCAAGCTACAAGTAATGCTGACATGTCCTCACCGACGGATGTGGTACAACTCATCATAGCACTGAGCCAATAACAATCTACCCCATGCATATATGATAGGCTCCTTGCTATCCAATATATCCTACACCATCGCCATAAGGTTCCATAGGAACCTCAAACCTAAGTAGTCTGGGATAAGAACATTTTTGATCACCAATAGCAATACGACATGCCTCACCATAAAGACATCCTTCTCATGCCAACGACTTATGGACACTCCTCCAGACTTGTTGTCCTTGAGAGCATCCATAGAGTGTCCTCTAAACACCCAAGTGAAGACAACCATCTGATCATTAGTGGTCGAAGAGACAATGGCTACCCCATAAAATGGAATCTAAAAGATCCTATACACATCCTCCAGTGTAATGGTCATCTCGTCGATCAGGAGGTGGAAGGTATTAGTCCATGGATTCCAATGATGGGCCAAATCCATAAGGTAAGCCTAATATGCTATGATGTAAGGCAACCTAATGACATGTTGCAACCCATGGGCTTTGAACCATGCCTAGTCTATATCATTAAATCTAGGAAGTAAGTCAAGCATGAGCTTCGGGTCCTAAGCCTGAGGTATAAGGATCTAAGAAAAGCAGAAGAAATACAAAGTATAACTATAGTGCATCTAAGGCATAATTCATAATAAACATGAAAACAATGCAAAATATGGACTATTCTAAGTCTAAGCAAAAAAAAAGGATAATATTGCACCTAATCAAACAAATAAAAATTCAAAATTTCCAAAAAAAGTCAAAAATGTCATAAAATCAACAAAAATGCAAAAGAAACAAGGCTAAGGGTTTAGCCGTTGTTTCCTACAGCGATCGAAACTTGGCCACTAGAGGTAGTAGCAGCCAAGACCCAATGGTCAAATTTTTGACCATTGGGGTTTGAGCTTGGCCACTTTGAGCGAAAATGGCTCAGAGTCGACCGCTCTGAGTGACAGTGGCCAAGGGATGACACGGAAAACCTATGAACCCTTAGCTAGGAAATAAAAAAGAATTGCAAAAATAACAAAATAACTCCAACAAATCAACATAGGGAGGGAAAACAAATAAAATGGAAAGCAAAATTTCCGACCCAAGCATCAAAACTAGGCTAAGTTCAAAATTCCCAAAATGGTGGCAGTAGGTGAATATAATAGAAAAATTCAAAACCTTATGCTAAAGCCACTAACAAAAAGTAAAATTGGGGACTAACCCACCATATCAAATGGTATGGTAAGCCTAATTACAAAGTTTTTCCATTGCCAACAGGTTTAGTGAGGTTTAGTTTGCCCATTACTTAGTGAGGTTCAGTTTTATGCAGATTAAAGAAAAGAGAGCTAAGGTTTTGAAGAGAAAAATACCTGAGAAGCTCCAGCTCCTCCAACAACTGATGTCTCACCCTGAGAAGTAATGTCCTCAGCACCAGCAAGTTTTAAAGTCAAAACTATCATCGTCACACCAGAGCTCCCAAAGCGAATCTTCAAATAGTGAAAGTGATAGGTCAAACCCTATAAAAACAAAATTTATATTTCCTTAATTATGCCTTGGCTGTTGCTGACATCAGCGACCCAAACTTCTTGGCCGCTCAAGACGACATCGACCACAGGCAAAAACTTAGAAGCCATTGGACTTGACAGCGACCAAATCCCTAGAGAAAAATAAGGGATTTTATCCTTGAGGTATCCCACACAAATAGCAAACATACTTTGGTGGTTTTATATCATCAGAATGTTAAAAATAATAAAAAATCACATAAAAACACAATCTTAGGTAGGCCTCGTATCCAGTTACCTACTCTATCCACTCGGTGATTGCAGTGATTTGTGCTTCATGTACTTCAATGAGATGAGTAGACAACCATAAGGCTACTTGGGGAAAAAACAACTCATTTTCGAATTACGATGTGCCACCCTTCAATTCCGAAGAAGACCAATATGGTCGAACTTCTCCACGAGTGTGAAAGGATCATTCTAATTCCCCTATGACATCAAAAATATTAAGTCAAAGTGATACAATCTAAACATAAATATAATCACTCATCCTAACTCCCTAAGAAAGCTATTGATGGTTGGACCGCTCCTTGGGATAGATATGGATGATTATCATAAATAATTGGAATCAAACTTGGATGTGGGATTGCCCATTAAAAGCAATAAATGCTAGAAAGGAACCAAATTAGTCATATTGGTCAAGTGACTTGTCACTTCATTCATTGTCATTTCTTCACCAATTCATTGTGTGAGGAAGTAGTTCAAAAATTCAACATAATCATAATAAAAATCAATAAAATATCACTCGATCATACCAAAATCATGTTCTTCCTACAAATAATTACATACAACAATCATAAATTTTCCTTGTTTACTAGGAACGTAAGTAGACATGTCATCTTCAATTGTAGCTCTCCTACCGGTCAAAACTATTGTAGTAGCTGAAGCTAACCGATTGAGTTTGAGGAATGAGTGCAATTTAACATGCCCAAGCCACTGAACTAAGTCCTTCGAATATTGAGGCAATGATTCAAGGTATGTACACCATATTGCATGATTGGGCCATCTAGCGTTGATCAGAATATTGATCACCATACACCCTACAAATAGATCAATCTATGTTTTTGCTTAGCATTGTGTTTTCCACACAATGCATCACAAAAAGGGGTATTTGTAGACACCTAAATCGTGTCATGCTTAGGGGAGTTACTCACATAGACACACTCATAAGATCATAAGACATAATATTGGACTTTCCAAGCATCAACAGTGGTTCTCACCACTCATTTGGGGTATTTTCAAGCCATCCAAGTCTAGCCGCTCAAGCCAAGAGCAGCCAAATCTTAGCTGCTCAAGCATAGAGCAACCATACCTTAGTCGCTGTAGATGACAATGACCAGATCTTAGCCATTGTAGATGACAACAGATAAACCATAAGAAGCAATTTGCTAATAAATAAGCCTAATCACAGGTTGAAGTGACAATCTACATGCAATAAAGGTGAGCGGGAGTAACTTTGCATTCCTTTTCATGACCAGTTCACATAGGAGACTTGATTTTGCATTTAAACTTTAGTTAACTAACCTCAAAGCATAAATAAAGGATAAAATCTTCTTATGCTAACAACCAGTTAGCATAGAAGACTCAAGTGGGTAGTTAGATTTCAGTTAACTGGCCCTCAAACATAGATAATGGACAAAATATTCTCATGATAACTTGTACTATGCATGAGAAATTAATTTATAGGGCTTGGACATAGACCTAGGTTTCACACTATAAAAGGTGCAAGCCTAAGAGCACCAAAGGAGATATTTTTTGTTATCATATCAGGGAGAGAGACATATTTTTGAGGAGAGCTTTCGAGACTTGGAGAGTTCTCTTTGAGATCACGTGTACGACGAAGCCCTGACGAATTGAAGAGCATAACACCTATTATTTCAACATTAGATATAGGCTTTGACCCATAGCTTTGGGGTAAAGAGAGCAAGGTTTACCTTAGCGGTCGTTGTCTTGGACAGTGGCCTATAGGCTTAGCTTAGGTTTTAGACATAGCATCATTTATTATGCTCCTTTATGTTTTCATATCATTAGCATAGATTTACATGATTTCATGTCATAGTTTCATCATATTTCCTATATATTCTTTTATTACTAACAACCTCATGTGGGGAGGCAATCTCAGACACCTAAATGTGTAATGTTGTTTCATTGCTTGCAGGGCCACAGGTACATCGGAAACATTTTGCAACATATGAGAGCAAAAGGGATCCCTCTAGGAAGTAGACATAGAGAAGGAGGCATCTGTAAGCCCTCATACATTTCTATGTGTGGAATCGAGAAGCTTTTATAAGTGCACCACCTCTTTGCAAAAGGGGAACTCCTCGCCTATTTGTAACTTATAGTATCAAAATGGGTATCCCTAAGAGGTACCGACATGTAACCAAGCTTCAGTATGAATAAATAGATCCATATTTGTTATTTTGTGTTATATGCTTTTTCATCTTGTATTCCATTTCATCTCAGGTTTTTAATAACATTACAAGTAGGGTTAAAGGGGACTGGTGAATGCATTCCTGGGGTTGCTACAGAGAGAGATCCACTAGTCAGTGTAGTAGAGAGACAGAGTCTTCTAGAAGATCACTAGCCAGTAGAAGGGGAAAGAGTTCTCCTATGGAAGAGATACACAAACTTGATATTAGGGTATCAACATCTCCTTTGGATAGAGGTCCATAAATATTGTAATTAGGAAGGATTCCCATGAGATTATTTGAGAAATATTTAGAAAAAATAATTTCTCTGTGGAGGTAGCCCACATTGGGTGAACCACGTTAAAATTGATGTCTGTATTGTGTGTGATGATTTGTGCTTTGCTTTGGTTATTGCTATTGATATTGCCATTGATTATATTTATTAATACTATTTGGAAAAGAAAAGTAAAAAGTGGTCTTATACTGTTAACCCTCCCCTCTCATTATAAACTTGTGTTCTTCAATTGGTATCAAAGTCAATTTCTTTGAAAGAAGTTTAATAACTTGAAGGAAGATCCTACAAGAACATAAATGACAAAGAAAAGCAAGAGTAGAAGCATGAGATATAAGAATAAAATAACACCTATGGTCACGAAAGAAAAGGAATATGAGTTTAATATTGTTGTGTTGGGAGGACACATGGAAATAGATTCAATAGATGAATCAAGTAATGGAGAAGTATCCAAACTGATAAAGTTTTGTACCATATGTGGGAACACAGGTCACCATGCAGATTATTGTCCACAAGAATTTTTTGTTTATGATCAACTTGATCATGATACAAGATATTGTAATGGGTTTAGTAGCAGTGATGATGAAGATGATATTCTCAGAAATGAAATCCTAGAGATTGGTTCAAGAAAGGATAACAGGGACAATCAAAACAAGTATGAATAAGAAACTCTACTTTTAGTAATATAATAAAAAGAAGATGCTTCAAAAAAATAAAAAGGGGAATCCACTCTTAAAGATCTTATTGAATTGAAAAGAAAATTTAGAATTGAAGGCTCAAATACAAGAAGATGAGAAATTTAAGACAAAGCTTCTACAGGATATTTCTGACTTGAGAGATAAGGTTGAAAAATAAAGAAGAGTTGAAGAAGGTATGATTAAACAGTCAAAGGTAAAAGAAATAGAATGTGAAAGGCTTAGGATTACTCTTGAAGAACTAAAAAGGGAGAACTCAGTATTAAGGGTTCAATATCAAGAAGATGAGAAAGAAAAAGCAAGGTTTCTACAGGAACTCACTAACTTCAAAATCAAAGTTGAAGAGACAAGAAAAATTTAGGAAGGTATGGCCAAAAAATTAAAAATAAAAGATCTAGAGTGTGAAATATTAGAGCATGAGATAGTTTCACTAAGTTTGGAAATAAAAGGTTCTAAGGAAAAGCTACACAAGTTTGAGGAAAATTTAAAGACCTTGGAAAGGACTATCAATGCACAAAAGTCATCAGTCACCATAATAGGAATTAGCTCTAAAGAAGAACAAGGTAAATAGGAAGCAGAAAAACGAGAGTCAAGCTCAAACACCAGAGAAGAAGAAGATTCAAAATAAGTAAGTAAAAGAGAGAGTGAGACCTCTAAGGATAAGTTGGACAATAGAAATTTCAAAAGGAAAGGAACAATTCACAAGTTAGGAATAGATGGAATAGGAAACAGGTAGAAGATACTAAGATACAAATGGAGTATAGGCAAGGTTTCTTCAATGGGAGATTTTTTTCATGTCACAGGTTTAGGCACATGGCTTCAAATATCAGGACACATGAAAGACACAAATATAGAAAAGGATAGTTTTTCTAAGGATATTGCTACTCATACAATGAGTTTGATCACAAGGCAATGAATTGCAGGGTTCATGATAGAAGAGGATATGGCTTCACTAGGAGAAGTCCTAAGATAGTTGCACATCCAAGGAATAATAAAATTAAGTGTTATAAGTGCAATAATTATGGTCACATAGCAATATGGTGTAGAGCAAATATTCCATAATCAAGCATGAATAAGAATAGGAATGTGAACAGGAACAAGAACATGGATAAGAACCGAAATAGGAATAGGAACAAGGATGATAATAGGAATAGGAATAAGGATGAGAATAGGAATATAAATAGGAACATGGATGAGAACAATAATAGGAATAGGAACATAAGTGATGACAAGATGACTTGGTAAGAAACAGTAAGAGGATTCAGAAAACTCAGAAACGAAGAGAGAAAGGTAAAAGTAAAGAGCAGTGCTTTCGAGGAGTAGAAATACTCCCACCCTAGAATTAACCACCTCTGTGGAGGTGGAGGAGGGGCTAAGCTAAGAGGGTCATTCTTAGCCTCGAGCCCCAAAGGTGACCCTTTGCCATTGATGAAAAAGGGGGAGAGATTTGTGTATATTGAGGAAAGTTTTTGATATGGGGAGAGATTTGATATTGTATAAATATTTGAACCAGGGGGAGCAAAAAATAAGGTCATATTTCAATAAAAGGATATGGGTTGCCATCAATGACAAAGGGGGATATTGTTGGACATTTTGAGTCCCTAAGCTAAAATTTGTCATTGATGTCAAAAGGATCTATGTAAGTACGCACTATGATTTTGCTTAACAAGAGCTCCATGAGAAGTAAAGGTTTTGATCAAAGGTTCAAGAAGGGATGCATGGCATTTGGTTCCAAAAGGAGTTTCAAGGGAAGCTTTGCAAAAGGTTTTTATTTAAAACCATGGATGGCATATTTGAAATGGGTTTTTCTTAAAACCCAAGTTGGCTTTTTGTTTCATCGAAAAATGTGCCCCGATGATAGAGAAATTTAATTTTAAAGGTTTTATTTAAAACCATGGATAATAGATTTGAAATGAGTTTTTCTTAAAATCCAAGTTGGCTTTTCGTTTCATCGAAAAAGGTGCCTCGATGATGGAGATATTTAATTTTAAATATTTAGTTTAAATTTTATTTTATTTAAAATTAAAATTAAAAGTTCATCCGTCGACGTCATGAAGAAAGTTTCAAAAAGGCCGACATTTCTAAAGCAAAGGGAAGGCTTATAAATATTCCATTGAATTTTTTAATTCATTCATCCTTGCTCGTTGATATTTGCACTTGGTATTTTTATGAAGAAAAAGAGTTCGTATTTTTTGTTTAAGTGATGCAACAAATGTTAAAGGGAGACAATGACCACTTCCAAAAATGCGTTGGGCAATGTGGCCTAGTGGAATCTTGGATTGTACAAAGGTTTTGGTGACAAGGAGGTTGCACATTTGATTCCCGCAAGCATCATTTTTGGCTTTGTTCTGTTGAGGTGCCCAAGGCGCATACATTTTACTTGGTGAAAGAGGGTGAAGGATAAGAAGAAGGTGGCACTTATTTTTCACCAACGAGCCTGCAGCTCGTGCGACAACTTGGCCACGTCTAGGGCATTCATGTTGGGGCAAGACAAGGGTTCAATTCCCCTCAAAGCAGGTATTAAGGTTTTTATTATTCTTTTGTTTAGATTGCCTAAGGTGGATTTATAAGGGGTAAAGATGCTTCGTTAGTTGATTTTTTGAGTAACCTTAGGGAATAAGGTCATGGTGATTGTTTGAGTTGTGAATTATTTTTAATTGTGATTTTTGAAATTGTTAGGACTAATAAGGGTTTTTGATAAAGTTATTTTTAGTGAAATTTATTTTGAGTAAGGGTTTTCTTTTAAATATAACTTTGGTGGATGTCAAAATAAAGTAGGAGTAATAAGGTGTTATTTGGATATTATTATTATGTTATTACTAAAGATATCTAACCCTTGTTGAGAGTTGAAAAAGAAAGTGTGTTGAGTGTGACAGATTTAGTGGACAACTCATAAAGCATAAAAATGTATGAGCAATACTCTCCATTGATTTTATTTGGATGGTTAATTTTTGAAATATCATTGGAGTGAAAGTATTGATTGTGGTTTCCTTTTCGAATGTGGTTGAGTTAATGCTTCAAGTTTTTTTGAATTGTGAGTTGTGATTAAACCTTGTTTAATAAGCATTGTTGTTTAGACCATTGGTTGAGTGAAGTACTTTGAGTTTATGCTTCAAGTTTTTCTAGATTGTGATTTGTGATTAAACCTTGTTTTATAAGCATTGTTGTTTAGACCATTGGTTGAGTGAAGTAATTTTATTTTATGCTTCAAGGTTTTCTGAATTGAGAGTCGTGATTAAAAACTTGTCTTATTATCATTGTTGTTGAAGCCAATGGGTGATGCAAAGAACTTGAACTTGAGTTATAGAAGAACATCAGTATCATTGTTATGTGAGATTTGTGGTTGAGCATTGTTGGAAATATTTTGAGTTGGTTGATACATGCTTAAAATAGGGTTTGTGAGAAAGGATTTATCCATGAGATGGTTTGTTGAGTAGAGTTGATTGAGCCTAGTCAAGTGAATGTGTGAAGTGGTTGTTCAAGTTCCAAGAAACAAACTATTCTATATTCTGATTTGAGTTGAGATTTAGAATTGAGAATAAAACATATATAGTCTCTAACAATTCTCTTTATGCTTCTATAAGATTGATTTGAGTTGATATTGGGATTTGAGATTAAAACATATAGAGTCTCTAAAAATTTTCTTTATGCTTCTATAAGATTGATTTGAGTTGATATTGGGATTTAAAAATAGAACATATAGAGTCTCTAAAAATTCTTTGTATGCTTCTATGAGATTGATTTAAGATTGAGATTAGGATTTAATTATAGAACATATTGAGTCTCTAACAATTCTCTTTATGCTTCTATGAGATTGAGTTGAGATATTGATTGAGCATTGAGCTTAGAACATATTGAGTCTCTAACAATTCTCTTTATGATTCTATGTGATTGAACAAGTTTTGTGTGAGCTTGTTAAGCATATTTGAATCAAGTCTTTGAGAAGGCTTGCAGACTGATTTTGTGTGAGCTTTTGTGAAAGCTTGCTATGTAAATTTGAGCAAGTCCTAGAGAGGACTTATTGAGAAAATTTAAGTAGGTTATGATTGAGCCTATTGAGCATATTTGAGTAGGTTCTAAGTGAGCCTATTGAGAAGATTTAAGCAAGTTCGGAGTGACCCTGTTGAGCAGAGTTGAGCAGGTTTTGAGTGAGCCTATTGAGTAGATTTGAGCAAGTTTTGAGTGAGCCTATTGAGTAAATTTGAGCAGGTTTTGAGTGAGCCTATTCAGTATATTTGAGCAGGTTCTGAGTGAGCCTATTGAGAATATTTGAGAAGGTTTTGAGTAAGCCTATTAATCAGATTTGAGCTTGTTCTAAGTGAGCCTATTGAGCATATTTGAGCAGGTTCTGAGTGAGCCTTTTGAGCATAATTGAGTAGGTTTTGAGGGAGCCCATTGAGCATATTTGAGGAGGTTATGAGTGAACCTATTGATAGAGGTTTGGAGGTGATAGAGTATAGAGGATAAAGTCTTAGTGGATAGAGATCCAGTAGCCAGGACAATTGAAGACATATCTGAGTGAGGAGTCTTCAAGTGGAGAGAGATCCACTAGTCAGTGTAGAAGAGATAGAAAGTATTCTAGAATATCACTAGCTAGAGCATAAGGAGAAAGAGTTCTCCTATGGAAGAGATCCACGAACTTGATATTAGGGGATCAAAATCTCCTTTGGATAGAGGTCCATAAACATTTTAATTGGGAAGGATTCCCATGAGATTATTTGAGAAATATTTAGAAGAAATATGTTCTCTATGGATGTAGCCCACATTGGGTGAACCATGTTAAAATTAGTGTTTATATTGTGTGTGATGATTTGTGCATTGCTTTGGTTATTGCTATTGATATTGCCATTGATTAATACTATTTGGGAAAAAAAATTAAAATGTGATCTTATACTATTCACCCCCCATATTAGTATAAGCTTGTGTTCTTCATTTATGACTAGAATTCTATAAGTATCCTCACAATGGAGAATCAGAATTGTGAGCACCTAACTGGATCTAGGCACTAGTTTCTTCTTCCTGGTGACGCATGTCAAATACGACTTGGTGGGAAATTAGACTTTTTGATTTAATATAACTACCTAAATAAAATTTTTATTAAAATAATCTATGTTTCCTTCTATGGCTATGATGTGAAATAGGTAAAGTTGCTTGACTCAAATTATTTTAACTTTCCTCGACATTTGAATGATCACATCATTGATTAATTCAATTTTGCTGGTGGTGGTGAGAATTTTAAATTTCTCTCTTCGATGGTTTAATATTTTTTGTTTGTGAGAGAGCTACAGGAACTACGGTTGGCATTTCTTGTAATCAATTTTATGACCGTGGACCTTTGATTATTTAAAAATGCTCAAAATTACACCAAAAATCAAACTATTTTAGTGCTTGATTATGTTGAACTATAAGGTGAACAAATTGTCATCGATGACATCATGAGGCATGTGCACATAAATTGGAGAGATTTAAGTTGATCATGATGTATGATCACACTGTTAAACCAATCAAAAACGTATATTGCTCTTCGAAAATCACTATCATTTACCGGAATACATCCCAAAAATCACTATCATTTAAAACTACTATCAATGTTCCTTGTATAATTTATACAACCACTTGTCAACACACGTATGGAGGAAAAAATTTAGGGTTTGAATGCTCATACTCACTTGGATACTCTTATCAACCTTAGGAGATAAAAATTAAATTAATTTTTGTCAATTTTTTTAGTCTAGGAAATTTGCCCGGGTGCTAGCTAGCTCATTTTTTTCATGTTTAAGCATGGTCTCCTACCCTAGATTTTATATATCGATGTGTTAGAGCCAAAAAATCATCACTGAGTTTGCATAGCCATAATCAAAATACTATTTATCAAAAAATGTCAACTATTTATATTAATATCGTTTGAGCACCGTAATCCAATACTTCATGTGCTAATCCAATGGCTTATATAAGCATCATAATTTGGAAATTGGTCTGGATTAAGTAATTATGCAAATGGTGTCCTTTATAGGTATTGTGATGAAATCTGTAAGGAAGCACTCTGCACACTTATGACTTGGAAACTAATGACATCCTATGGAAGAGAATAATATTAAACTTTCCAAAAAAAAAATTATGCACAACTTCTAGAATCGTGCTCTGATACCACTTGAAGTGATATGCTTCGTAATTCAATTAAACACAAATATGAAATATTAATTAAAAAAATAATAATAAGAATACACCATTTGAGGAGGGTAAAATCCTATAGCCACTTAAATAGGACAGAGTCTCTTGCGAATACGCAATGTATATATGATCGATGATGATAAATCAAATATACTATACTCCTATTATTATATGAATCAATGAATAAATAATTATATTGGAAATATATCTGACTAAGCTATATTAGGGTTGTAACATATCCTTCATTTCTTAGTGTGATCAGGTTCAACAGGTAATCTATGTCTTCATATGATGCAAAGTAAGTTGTAGCTAAAGGTTCTTCTACTTTTTGTATGTGTTCAACTGGTTCTATCTTCATGATGTCATGTTTCTTTTTATCATGCCTTTTCTTCCTTTTCCTTCTTCTTCTTCTCTTGTGATTCTACATTGGTACTGGTGGAGTTTCTGCTTCATGACAAGTTAGTCTATCATCACAATAATATTTTTCTTTATTGCTATCTTGTTCCTTGTGTTGAGTAAGTACAAACACAATTAGTGATAGATACACCATAAGACATTCTTTTGGTGAAAATATAACCAATCTTTGTGAATTCCACCATGTTGTGAAGAGGATATCATGAATATAACTAATCAATGTTGTAAAGATACCTTCTTTAGCTTCTTTAAGAAACAAGGAGAATTTCTCTTTGTCACTAGTGGATAGATACTTGTATCCTTCTAGAGTATCTATTAAGTTTTGAGAGTAGTATTCTACTTCATGAAATAGTTCTTCATTATTGAAAGCATTTCTCAAGATATCATCCATGATAGATCTTTCTTGCTATTTCTTAGAATTTAATTTGCAAGAATATTTTAAGTCTACCTTATGACTCCTTATTAGGATATATGATTCCTAATAGAAGTATATAAGCTTGATTTGATAAAAACCTTTGTTAATCCTTAGTTTTTGTAGGCTTCCTTATGTCTCCCTAGTAATGAGAGTATATACTCTTAAGGATTTTTAGGTTTTGTAGAAAGCTTATATTTTGCTAATGGATTTGCAACTTGATAATTTTTTATAAATGTTGATATTACCAAGTTTTGTAGAATGCCTTATGACTCCCTAGTATGTTTTTGGATAAGATATATAGTGCTTTTGTAAATTGTAGTTCAATTTTGGTTGATTTTGTAAAGTTTTTGTAAATATCAAAATCAACTTTTATTATCCCTTATTTCTCCTATTGAACTAAGCACTTTTCCCAAATTTAAAGAGGTTTTAATGTTGGATTTCTTTTGTCTCTTTTGAGAAGTTTTGAGACAATAATATTATAAATTTCCAACCTTTGAAATGCTTTGATAAACCTCTCTTTAATATCCCTTTAGGATTTAATTTAAGTGTATCTAATTTCCAATAAATTAATTTGATGTAGTAACCCTTATAACTCCCTAATTTTGGAAAAATTAGACCACAATAATATTTGCAAATATTTAAGATTAATCTCCAGTAGAAACCCTTATTACTCCTAAGTTTAATATTGCAAATATTATATTAGCTTGATAAATTATTCCCTTTGAGGTATGGCTTTCAATATGATTAAATTCCTCTAAGTTTTAAAACCTTATAACTCCCAAGAAATGAAAGCACATAATATGGGAATAAACCTTACCTTATATCAAGCAATAATCGGTATTGATTTTAGATGTGAAAGGCTGCAATATTGATGTCATTGCTTTGACTGTACCTTCCAATGGAGCTTCTTGGAACCTAGCTTGTATTTAATGTTCCAAATATGGTGCCCTTTTTATCTCTACCTTTGACCTTGCTTGACCAGAGTATTGAAGGCTCTACCACCTTCTTTACACATTGTAATTCAGCCCTGTGCATGCAGACCCCAAAGTTGAATGCGAAGATGTAAATGTTGTCCATTGAATGTTGATCATTGATGCCCTTAAAATGGAGGAGAATATTTGAATGAAGTGCCAAGTGGCACATCCATTTTCTTCTTGAGCGCTTGAGGAGTAGAAGGTGCTAGAAAATGCTCATTGAGTAACTCCTTTCTTGAGCCTTTGAGTAATGTATGGACGTTACGTTCTTTAGCAGAGCACTTGGTTTCTTCATGGACAAGTGTATCTCATACACTCAATGCACCAGCCTATAGCTTGTAACTCCTTTCTTGATGAAGATGAGTGCTCATGAGAGGAGCGTTAGGGTTTTACCTCAAGTGACACATGTCACTTCCTCCTTGTGCATGGACATCTTCTCTTTCACTACTTCAATGGACCCTTTGGAGGTCTTTTAACCCTATAAATCCCCAACTCCTCTTTCATTCAATTGTAGTATTTTTTGGTTGGGATGTGGAGCAACGATTTGGAGGCTTGAGCACCGATTTTGAGCAATGTGGATGTGGAGTTTGAATCACTCCAATGGTGCTTTAATATTCTTCTTTTCTCACCTATTATACATCCTCCTTTTTGTAGATAATGTTGCTCTCGAATAACGTTGTTTCTCCCTTTGCTTTGCTCCTTATCTTTTGCAGGTTTGGTCATCCAAGATGTGAGAAGAATGAGCCCTAAGAGTGGCTCTTTTTGCTATGCTTGGATAGATGCTAGCATTTGGCCACCTTCGACTGGTTTTTCCAGTGAATATTGTGCCTTTGAGGCACCTTCAAATCTGCCTTCTTTCCCTGTATAAACCAGATTATGATAGTGCAATGCAATGTAATGTATTTATATATAAAAAATCCTTTATTGCACCTTCTTTTGCACTCCTTTGAGGTCTGAATTTCTGGTTTTGTGGCAGAATTTTGAATGCAATGTAGGGATTTTGAGGTTGTCTCTTTGGTTAGACACCTTCCCCTTTTTGCTTGGATATTTTACAAATGAATCCAAGCTTGTAACCACTTGATAGAAGCTCTTTTTTTTCTGCACTATTTCTTTGTAACAGAAACCTTATTGTGCTTTGAATTTGAGACTCACCAAGTCTCGATTTGAGGCTTCCTTTGCTGATATTTGGTGGCTACTTTCTTCTCCAATGCTTGGAGGATTGAGCTGATTTGGTGGCTTCTCTTGGCCACTTAATGTTGCAGATTTCTGTGCACTAACAGTGTCTTTAGACACTTTGACAAATTTTGATTTTGTGCCCTTCTCATGAACACAAACCACAATATTTTTGAGAGCAATAGATTAGTGCAAATGAATCTAATAATATTTCACTTTTAATGCACTAAAAATTTCACCTTATCACTCCAATCAACTCTCAAAATAATGCACTTAATCAATTTACTGCAACTTAATCAAGAATAATCTGAAATGAATCTTCAAGAATTATTCTACAATTTCCTTATAAGCAAGATAGTAGGAGATAGTCTTCTTTTGCTTTCCAAAGTAGATGATAGGTAGTTGATAGATAGTTGTAATTATGAAATCTAATCAAATCCTAATGTGCAAATGAACCTTAAAAAGAACCTTTATTTTTGCACTTTTGAAGATTGTAATTCAAATCTCCTTTTTGCAACTTTAATCCAAATTAAGGTGCTTTAACAAATCTGATAAGTAATCCAATTAATGAATCTACTTGCACCAATAGTTGCTTACCTTTTTCTGAAAGCTTTTGTAGCTCTTTTGCCACTTCTATAGAGGATGTAGATCTTGGTGTCTAAGATCACCAAGTTGCTACCTTGAGTAAGATCTTGCAACTCTTTGTAGGTTGTTCTGAACAACTCCTTCTTCACCAAAAATGGTCTCAAACTTTCTTTCACGAGCCTAATATTTGGTGGCTTGTTCTCCTCTTGTGGTCTCCTCCTTCTATTGTAGATTTGGAGAAGTATGTGTCTCTGAAGTGGTGCCCTCTTGCTATGAGAGGTAATCTTCAAATCTCCTAGATTTGGTGAGCTTCTTCTATCTTCAAGTCTTCTTGTCGAATTCTGACTTCAAGTAGGATCTTCTTCTCAAGATTTTGAATATCTTGAGGTCTTCACTGGAATCTTCTTCTACTCAGATTTGGCACTCCTTGCCAAATTCTCCTTCTCTTGGGCTTGTTGTCGGATGGCGATAATTGTCCCAAGTCCTTCACTATCAAGGGCTTCTCCTTGGTAGTGGATTTCTCCAATGAGTTCTCCTTTGATGATTTCTTTAGTAAGGCTCTCCTAGCCTTTTATTGGATGCTCATCGAGACCTCACCAAGGCCTTTGATCTTGCAGCTTATTCTGGTATTTCTTGAGACCTTATCTTCAACCTTCTACTTCTAGAAGTGTTGGTGGTGAGACCTTCTCCTGGATCTCTGATTCTACTACTTCTAGATTCGAGTAGGACTCTCCTAGTCCTTTTTCTTCTTCCAAGTCTGGAAGTTCTTCAATGAGATCTCCTCCTGATCTCTTTTGCTTTAGGTGTTGGATTGATTCTGAAGAAGATACTCTTCCTAAATTTCTTGTAGGAAGCTTTCCCAACTCATTGAATCTCCTTTTCCTGCAACAAAGTATTAGTACTAAAATTTTCTTCTGAATTAGATACTCACTTCTAGAGTCTTCTTTAGGATCAAGGCTTCTGTGGCCTTTTTTAGTATCAAGGCTTTTGTGGCCTTTTCTTCAATATCAAGGCTTCTATGGCCTTTTCTTCAAGATCAAGGCTTATATGGCCTTTTATTCTGGATCAAGGCTTCTATGGCCTTTTCTTCTTTTTGTGAAGTTCTCAATCTAGCAATGGAGATCTCCTATCTCCTGACTTCACCATGATTATTTTCCAGAAGTCTCTTCTATAGTATTCTTCTCTTGCAACAACTAATATCTGCACTATGAAGGCACTCCGACCTTTGGGCAATGAAGTTGAAATATCCTAGATTTCTATTGTAGGAGGTGTCCCAATCATCTGAGAATTAATTCCCTGCAATAAAAGAAAATTCAGGTAAATTTTTCTAGATCTCTTAGATGAGCTTCACTAGTTGATTCATCAAACTAGTGGATCAAATGTTGAGTCCTAGTCTTCACGAGTTTTCCTGCAACTCTATGGAAAGACTCTAGCCATATGCAATCTCAGTATTTCTGAAACTGATATTTCTTTTAGTCCTCACTTGTGGCTCTCCCTAATTCTACCACCTAGACTCTTTTGAGAGTTTTTGATAGTGACTGGTCCAACGATGCATCAAGTTGACAAAAAACTTAGGGTCAATGATAATGGTGGTTTTCCTATTGATCTACTATAGCTCTGATACCACTATTAGCTTTTGATACAACATGTAATGGGAGATAGCAATCACAAGATGTAAAATAATAAGAAAGAAAGTAAATCTATGAGATGACTAAAATATGCTATAAATAGAAATGATAGAAATGATTACAAAGTAGCTATGGAGGAAATGAACACTCCATGATCTAAGCTACTGCTCATGAATGATCTCTGAGCTTATAGCTCACACACTCTCTACACTACACTACACTACACTACTACACTCTTCTACACTACTTCATTACACACTACTATCTATGGCCCTTTATATAGGAAGATAGGTTCCTTGGCCAACACTCTACCTAGTTGTGCAAGGGACACCTTTTACATATACAACTTGCACATTGACACTTGTGCATTTATTACATTGCATGAAGTAACTAGATAAATTCCCCCTAAATTAATCTAATGTCCTAAGTATGTACCAAGGAAGGTACATTTACATGACCCAAATGATGTAATATAATCTATTTCTAACAACTTCATTGTTGGATTCTAACCATTTGATGATAGTCCATTCCTTTCTATTATCCTTAGCTTGCTAAGCAAGGGCAAATGTGTGATGGAGAAGGCTTTGGTAAGTAATATCTTCTAAAAATAATGATACCTAGTGGTTTATTGACATGTGCACTCCTATTGATTAGGATTATTCCAGACCATTTGTACATACGTTGGCATCATGAAAGCATTTTACTTACTATCGATTGATCTATCTTA
Source organism: Wollemia nobilis (assembly GCA_028583015.1). NCBI lineage: Eukaryota > Viridiplantae > Streptophyta > Pinopsida > Araucariales > Araucariaceae > Wollemia > Wollemia nobilis. Next base: position 2,337,957 of record JAQPPZ010005611.1, read on the forward strand.
GCTAAGTATTACTTCCTTTCAATTTCTCCTCTTGTTGGGTATCAAAGGTTCCTTTATCTTTTTATGATGCCATAATCTAGACAAATTGTCAATTGTAATTACCTATACTAGATGTCAAACACTAGGCTTCTTTGTTTAATCCTTAATGCTTCAATATTGGATCCCCTACCTTAGATTTATTTTGCATATGGAATTTAATTTGGATTATTGTATATTCAAGCTCTTATTGATGACATCATCACCTCCTAAAGTTTGGATCCTTTAAAAGCCCTATAGAGCATAATACCTGATATCAAATTCCAGATATAATGCCTTAGAATATTTATGCCCCTATGTCAAAATTTTAATATCACCTTGATGAAATCAAAATCCTTATTTGTATGGTTTCTTGTACTATTTGGATTTAATTTACTTAAATTATGGACATTTGATCGTAGACATCAGGTCTTATGCTTTGTTAGATTTTATTTTTGAAGAATGCTAGATGTTAACTATCTCTTATGGCTTTGCTTATATTTTTATCTGTTTGACTATCTTTTATTCTTTTACCCTTTACCTCATTATTTGTTGTCATATTTTTGTTGTCCTACTACTAAAATTAGCTTCTCAAATATATGGACAACTTTATTATTTAACCAAATTTTATTTTTCTCTCCTTATATTTCTAGATCCAATACCTTAGCAAAAAATTATATTTGATAGTCTTCTTCTTGTTTCTTTGATATATTCCTTGGCTTACTTTGCTTCTAGCCACATATTTATACTCTCTACACCTCTACAATCCTCTAACCTACTTTGTACTATCTTTAATTTTTGAATTTTCCACAAGAGATCCATCTAGAGCTATCATGGTTGCATTCTAAGTTGTTGCATGTCCTTTGTTACACTATTTCCTTAACAAAATAACTGCATGGCTTGGAACATACCACCTTGTGATGTAGGTAATAAAATTTACCTACAAGGCCATTTGTTTTTCTACAACTATCTCTTAACTTCTAAAATTTTAATTTGGATATCTCCTTTTGCTCTTCACCCTTGATCATATTACCTCATCATGTTGTGACTTCTAGCACACCTACATGTGGAAAATAAATTTAACACAACCCAATGAATCTCAGTTATTAACATATTTGTTCATTGTTGAAGAAGAAGGTTTTCTTACTACAATTTTCCTAGCCCAAATTATCTCTTTATTTGCATGCTCTTATGATATAAATACAACGAGGATAGGAAATGATTAATCCCTTATACTTATGTCATACTACACTTACTAATATTTTGGCTATCTTGCCAGCATCTATTGCTAACATCCTTCTACATGTTTCCATTACTTTAAAACATGAATTATGCACAATAAATAAATACAAAATTTGGAATTATATACTATTCTATGAGAGTAGTATACATGTTAAATATTGGTCTATCAGTTACACACATTTCAAAGTTTTAGTTGTTGAATTTAATCCTCCCTTACATTTTAGCCAACTATGAGATTAATTGATTGGATGGATTGGGTTTTAGCATGTTCAATCTTGTTTACATGTTTAGTATTAGATCATTGCATTAAATATCTTTGCTTTTGTTATTCATTCTTCAATATATGATTTTCACTCCATAGTAGGTGACCCCCCATGCCTTCCATTAAGTTGGAAGTTGTCACCTATTCCTAATTAATATATGATATTGTGTATATATATCTAACATGGATGATGAATATCATTTGCTCAAAATCACCTAACATGGGATCACCACCCATAATTTTCCTTGAACCTTATAGTTCTTACATAGCATATGTCACCTTACACACCTATGTAGGGATAAATTTCTTATTTAAAAAATAAATAACTGGTATACTTTTCATAAGTGTACTTACCACTTAATGGAAAATAAGAGTTTTTTATTACATGTAGTTTTTTCAAGATTGTCCTCTATGCATTGTCTCATCACATTTAGTTTCATCCCTTAATAATGCCTTCTCCAACTTCATTTCATGTATTTTTTTTTACTATTATATTCTTGTATCTTGTTACCCTCTCAATCCCTTATCTTTTAAACTATCATCATAACCCATTTTTCTAATTGAACCATTACATACATCCTCTAGCGATATTGGAATTCTTCTATCCTCCTAGGCTAACATTTAGCACTTTGTATAGAATTTCAATGAGGGTGAGGGATTTCATACTAATATATACCATATTTATATCATGCCATCCTTCTCCTCAACCTCACTTCATCTTAGTCAAGCCTATCCCTCCCCTTTCATGCTCATCATGACATTAAGATATGTAGGTAAGGTAAACAAAGTCTTCGACATACCTATCTCTATAGGCTTATTAGAATTAGAACACCTTATCCATATGTCTTATTGATTTAATGATCCTTTCATTTTTTTCATCTTAATTATCTTCTTTTATAAATCATATTTTTGCTAATCCTCACATTTCACATCACTTTTATAATCAAAATTTCCAACATAATTTATTATTTAAACAAAGCATCACATAACATTCATATCATCAAATTAACATTTATATCATTATTTCTCATCAAAGTATAGAGGTTCAGATGAACCAATATACCATAATTAAAAAATTGACACAATTAGCCATCTACATAATATCTTGAGAGGAGTTCCACATTATAAAATTGGCATATCTCTTTTATCCTAGCTATATGAGGTAGTATCTTCTATCCCTCCTATTGTCAATGAACACAATCTAGAAAGCAATGTGTCCATAATTCAAGACATTGTTTGTATCCTAAATAGACTATACTAGGATATTTAATTTATTACATTATTTAGTTATAAATATGTTAGAAAATAAGTTAGTGCTTAACAAGTTGGTAATCTAGAAGCTGTTGGGATCCGATTTGACATCAAGTGAACTTGATACTATAACTATTTATCTTCTAATTTTCTAGCTAGGCTTGCACCCACTAGTCACAACTCAAAACTCAACATTAGATGGACTAAATATTGCTTCAGCCCAACCTCCATATTAGGCTAGTTTCTTGTCAACTAATAGAATATTGACTCAATTAAGCTTAGTATTTGTTTTGAGGAATAGGGTTAGAAAAGGGTTTAGGATTAATAAATTATGAATTAACAGTGACCAGATAGGGCTAACAACATAGGCATCCATAGGAAAAACCTTTAGTAAACTATTTCCAGTGTCTTGCACTCAAAATTAGTAGCATCCAAATCCAAATAATCTTCACAAAATAAAAGCAAAATAGATATGTGCTTCAAGAAATAAATTTCAATATCTAAGATACTAAAAATCCTATTTAGCAGAATAGATTAGTATTCAAACATTATAGAAATAAACTTCTCACAACATAGATCTAACTATGAACAAATTTCAATTGCCTTACAACTAGTAATCCAATACATGTAGAATGAACTAACCATAACATCATTGACAGAAATGTAATTCACAAATCGAACCTCTTGATGAAATTTATTGAATATGACAAATTTTGAGTCAAAAATCCGAGTAATGCTCCTTCCATTAATTTGCAAAAGATATTACATAGTAGGGAAAGAAAACACTCTAGAGTTGACCTTGAAAATTGAGGGTTTGACCTCTATATATAGTTTACAATAAAAGAAGAATAGGGGAGACATTACAAGGATTTAGAATATGATAGATCAAAAAAATCTATGCTGGAATCATTTCATTCGTCTGTAGGGTCCAAAAAATCTACACGATATCGCACGCCATGGTAGCTCAACTCTACAAATTACTGGTTCAACAATGGTAGTTAGACTTTAGGCCATTAGAAACTAAATCTGAACCACTCATCCTTCTTGAGGACTTCTCACCATCGCATATTTGTAACTACCATGTTTCTTAGTTCTTGGTTCTTGGTACCATAGATGCTTCACCTACCCACTCGAACTAACTAGCCTTCATCCAACAATAATCTACCTTTGTATGTTCATAAAAATGTTAGAATTATATATGTTGTTGATGCATTTCATGGCCAACTACAATTAAACTTCAAGAATGCCCTGCAACCAAGCGGGGTAGGACAAATCACCAATCTACTCTAAAAATAATAATTATGTCAACTTGGATGGCTTTAGTCAGTGGATTGGAGCTCTCATAAAAAATACACTAATTTCTGAGAAGAGCCTAGCTTATTGTCAATCTGCTTAACTAAGTCTTCAAAATTATTTATTCCCTTTTCACATCCGTGGCATAGAATATAAGTTGCAATCCACTCCTTGATTCTCGCTCCACTAGCTTTGACTTGAATTGATTGTAGAATAGATTTTGACACCAATCTGCTCAAGAAGTAATGGAAAATGAATTTTGTGCTATTCTTTTATATTTTACTTCTTCTTGATGTTTTACCATTTTTTCCCAATGGTGTGGATCTTGTCACCATTATGTTCTAAAATAGCCTTGGAACTTAGTGGAATGGGGTATTATTGATACTTAGTTGCTTGAGCATATGGAATGAAATGATGTCACTAATTTGTACTTTGAAAGGTGTTGATGTCATCTAGACTTGATTGGATTACGAATTCGGACCCTTGTGCTAAGTCACTATAAAATACACTAAGTATCAGATAAGGTGTAACAATTTGATCATGTTTGCAAAATAGAAATAAGTGTTGAGTGGATTGGAGCATCTTGCGTGGATCCACTCTGAAATACTCTATATATTTAGTGTATTGGAGTCCTTTTCATGCCTTCAAATAAATTTTCAAAATTTTCTAAGAGGTGGCCATTTTGGACCTACATTCTAGTGCCTCTTGAGTGGATTTTCTCGCAAAACCATCAAACTCAAAGTCTTATCCATTGGGCATCAAGAGTAAAAATTGCTAGTCATAAAGCAATGCTTCATAGAATAATTTCTATATGACCATTATCCTATGAAAACCTTGTGAATTCACCTAGAAGGTAACATTTCATATCGAGATCATACTGGAAACACAAATATCTCCACCACTCCTTCAAAAATGCTCCAATATTAAGCAAAATAGAGTTATGTTCTCCCTTTTATTCTTCTTCAAAAATGACATGAATGCCTTCACAAAACTTTCATTATCTGCCTTTTAGCTTCATGCTTTTATTATTGCGTTTTGTTAGTGTCAGAGTAAAAAATAAAACAAAATACAATACTTCTACATGACTACAAAAATGTACAACACAAAGAAATTCTATGTTTGTGCCTCTTGAGGGTCCATATCAAATCTATATAGTTCTTCACCTTCTTGTTGGTATTCCTCTACAGTATTATCTTCCTAGTCTTGATCAACTTCCTCTTCTTCAATAGGTGAATCTTACTCTTTATAATTTTTCTTAACATCATTACCAAACAATTGGACCATCAGCTTAAGAGTTTTCAAGGCTTATTTCTAGACTGCTTCAGAAGGATTGGAAGTCTCCTTAAGTTGCTTGTGAATGAACTCCAACTCAGTAGTATCTTCATAATTAGTATATTCACCAAGTCTTCCATCAAGTCTTAAAGTCTGGTTAAATCAATTATCATTTTTAAAACTTGCTCTTGATCAACTGGCTCTTTCCAGACATCAATATTAGATTCATCTTGGATGCATGAAGATACACTCTTTTTAATTTCTTCTTCTGATAATAGGGTGTTATTCTCAAGCCATAACTCTTTAAAGCCATTCTGGATCATTTCTTTATTGATGTCTACCACATTTCAAATTGTATTCTCCACTTTAGCATACAACAATCAAGCCATTTGCAGCAATCTATTCTTCTTTACCATGACTATGGAAGCTAATCTAGTAGTATTCAATTCTTTTTTGGGAATAGGTTTAGCAATCTCACTAAGTCTGCTATCTTCTAGATTGTAGATTTGATCTACTAGAATCACCATGGGTTGTAGTTCTTGAGTTAAGTATATGGCTAGCATCATCCATATAGTCAATGATGGGCTCTAGCTCAGAGTATTTCTCCAAAACTTCAAACAATAGCTCTTTCCTTACCTTCTTCAATCCTACTTTTGAGAATCCTAAGGACTTGACCTTTTCAATTTGAAGTTGGTGCTTCAAGTACTATATTTCCTTGTCTTGTTCTTAATTCTTCTTCTTTTGCTCCTTTACTTGATCCTTGAGCTTAATGGCCTCTTGGAATTTTCTCTGCCAGTTATTTGCTTCACTTATGATGGATTTCTCTACATGTTTCTGGTTGTTGACTATCTTTTCTAGCTTTTCTATCATCCACTCTAGCTTATCAAATTTCTCCTTGTATATATAAACCTTGACATAGAAAGTTTCTAAGTGAGCTTTTGTTATAACCAACTCATATTCAATAGGTAGCTGCTCAATATATTTTGTATACTCTTCTAGACGATAGTATTGCACAGTAATTTCCATTTCAAGCTTACTCACCAAAGGAATAATAGACCTGGATGCTCTCTGTCTGGAAACTAGAAATAGACATGGTACTTCTCTTTGTAGCCATCTTCTTTGAAGGTTTGGACAACTTTTCTACCCAGAAATATTGAATTTTTTGTGAAGTTTCCTTCTTCTTTTGAAAATTTACCAGTGTAGGATAACTTGTAGAAGGAGGAGAAGCTATCAGATAGAGAAGATCAGACTCAATAGTTGATGATGAGATGGTGGTATTGACTACAGTTGAGTATGTGACTACTGCTACTATTGCAATGATAAAATCCATGGAAACTGAAGTAAAACTCATAGAAGGGTGAGTGGGTGTATATGTAATTGATTGTGTTTCAGATGATGTTGGAGGTTGGAATGGTAGAGGTGGAATTACAAGATGTGATGAAGGACAAATTTTAGATGATTGTGGAGGAGATGGATTGACTTGGCCCTCTATATTTGCTAGTGAAATAGGTGGTGAATTATGAGGGGGAGAGGGCACTTTAATTTCAAATTTTTCTTTAGAAGGGGAAGGAGCTTTCCTATTGGTAATTTTAGTTATTTTATGTTTTCATTGATGTCACATGGATCATTGATGTCACATGGATAAAATTGAGTTTTTGTGGCCAAATGATATTTTGGAAAGCATGGATAAATATAGGGTTTTTGTGAAAACCAAGGTAGGCAAAATAAAATATTTTATTTAAAACCATGGATGGCAGATTTGAACTGGGTTTTTCTTAAAACCCAAGTTTGCCTTTCTTTTCATCGAAAAAGCTGCCCCGGTAATGGAGATATTTAATTTTTAATATTTAGTTTAAATTTTAATTATTTAAAATTAAAATTTAAAATTAAATATGCATTATTTCCACCAACGTCATCAAAAATAATAAGGAGGTTATATAAAGGGGATACCTAAAGTTCATAAACAAATTGAGCTTGTGATTAATAATCATTGGCTAAGCATCCAAATTGAGCTCGTGCTAAAATATTTTAGAAAGCAGAAGTAGTGAATAAATGAAGGTTGGTCAAAGTCCAAAGTCATCGTGGGTAGAGTGGCGCATTGGCAGTTGGCTTTTGGCTAAGGTGTGTGGTAGCACAAATGTCAAGGTTTCGAATCCCCTTGACTGTTTCCAGAATACATTGGAAGAAAAGTGCTCGAAGTGATATTGATTTACAAAAAGGGAGGAAAGGGTTTAAGGCACGTTGTGCCTTTCCCTTTAGAATGAGGGGCTAGCTTGTGTGGCAACCTTAGCCACGGCTAAGGCGCTTGCTATGTGGGAAAGTTGGGGGTTTGAATCCCCTTGAGGAGGTAAATATGTTTTTGCTCTAATTATTTTTGTTAAGCCCTAAGTTGGAGTTATAAGGTGGTTAGGAATAATTAAATTTTTTAATTAAACTTTGTTTTATACTGTGATTATTATTTCAAATGTGGGTGAGTTGTTGATTTAATTTGATGTTCATGAAATTGAGAATTAAGATTTACGAGAAATAAGGAGTTTTTATAAAATTATTTTTGAGAGGTTTATTGATTATTATTTTTGATAAGGGTTTTTATTAAAAGGACTTTTGTGGATGTGTTTATTAAGTTGGAGTAAAAAGGTGTAAATTGATTTATGCTTTATCTTGTGATTATTATTTTAATTCCACTAACCCTTATTGATATTGGAAAGGAAAATTGTGTTTAGTACGGAATATTTTGTGGACAAATTCTTGGCATCAAAAGGTATGGGCACATTCTCCTATTGATTGTTTATGGTGGTTTATTTTTGAAATATCATTGGAGTGAAAATGATTAATTGTGGTTTCATTTTCGAAAGTGGTTGGTTGAATGCTTCAAGGTTTTCTGGTTTGAGAGTTGTGTTTAAATATTATTTTATAAGCATAGTTGTTGAAGCCCATTGGTTATGTAAAAAACTTGAAAATAACATGAGTATCATTGTTATGTGAGATTTGAGGTTGAGCATTGTTGAAACATTTGAGTTGGTTTATACATGCTTGGACTAGGGTTTTGTGAGAAAGAGTTGTCCCTTGTGGTGATTGGTTGAGTTGAGTTGATTGAGCCTAGTCAAGTGATTGTGTGAGGTGATTTTTCAAGTCCCATGAAACAAAATATTCTATAATTCTGATTTGAGTTGAGATTGAACTTAGAACATATTGAGTCTCTAACAATTCTCTTTATGCTTCTATGAGTTGACTTGAGTTGAGTTGAAATCATTGTGGATAATTATTGTCATCCATTGAAGAGTACATTGCTATTCATTGTTGAGTTCATCATTAAGCCTTGCATTTAGTAGATTTGTGGATTAGATTTGAGTGCTACTTGAGCATGATTGATTGAGCCTTTGAGAAGGCATTTAGGATAGATTTCTAGACAAATTTTTGGTATTTTGAGTATGATTGATTGAGCCTTTGAGAAATCCTTTGGGATAGATTTCTGGATAGATTTATGGTAGTTTGTGCATGATTGATTGAGCCTTTGAGAAGGTCTTTTTGGACAGTTTTTGGGATAAATTTATGGATAGATTTGTGGATAATTTTAGGATAGATTTTGATGAGGTTCTGAGTGATCCTATTGAGCAGAGTTGAGCAAGTTCTTGGTGAGCTTGCTAGAGCAGTTTTGGACAAGTTCTTAGTGAGCTTGTTGAGCAAATTTGGACAAGTTCTATGTGATATTGTTGAGAAATTTTGGTCATGTTCTGTGTGAGCTTGTTATGCAGATTTGTACAAGTTATGTGAGATTGTTATTGCCTAGCTTTGAGTAGATAAAATAAATTTAGACAAGTTCTATGTGAGCTTGTTATTTATATTTGGACAAGTTCTTTGTGAGCTTGTTATTGCCTAGCTTTGAGCAGATCAAAGAAATTTGGACAAGTTCTGTGTGAGCTTGTTGAGCAGTTTTGGACAAGTTCTATTGATGGCGGATGGAAAAAACACATGCAAACACACTCCCGCAATTCCCAAATTTTCCTTCTATAAATCTAGAATTTACATAAAGAAACAGCCTGCAGGCTTCACAATGACTAGCACTCGGCTTGGTGTTCTCACACTCACACTCTGCGTGTGATCTTCCTCAATCCACCCCAACGATCTATTACATTAAACTGGGTTTTTATAGAGGCCTCGACCCTCTGAAACATCTTTCAAAAAATTGATCCACCAACCTGATTTATGACCCCACTCTGCACGGCCCTTGTCATCGCCGCTTCCTGTCAGGATACTCTGCGCGCCCATCCTTTTTGTTTCCCATGCTTCTTGGCATTCACCTGCTTTAACTGCACCTTGGTGCCACATGTCATTTTGGAATGGTCCTCGAAAATACCGCCTGTTGTAGTTTTCATGCCATCTCTTTCTTCTTCTTTGTCTTCTTCTCTTCTCGTCGCAATATCACGACATGTCGCGATATCACGACATGTTGCGATATCATGACGTCGCGATATCGCGATGACTTCTGCCTTCACCTTGGATTATTTTTGTTTGTTGCGATATCATGATGTCGCAATATCACGACCATTTTGCCTTCTGCCCTGGCATCACTTTGACATCACGATTTTGCGACATCACAAAATCATGACATCATGATTTCGCTACTGTTGCCAACTCCTGCCTTGGTATCACCTTGATGTCATGATTTTGTGATGTCATGATTTCGCTACCATTTCCAACTTCTTCTTCTTCTTCTTCTTCCTTAGCCAACTTTTTAGCAGTGGCCCTCCTGCTACTGGATGCTTCTGCATTAGGTGTTGTTGGATGCTCCTACATAAAATTGATGGCAGAAGAGAAAATCACATGCAAACACACTCCCGTGATTCCCAAATTTTACTTCTATAAATCTAGAATTTACATAAAGAAATAGCCCGTAGGCTTTACAATGACAAGCGCTCAGCTTGGTCTTCTCGCACTCACACTCTACGTGCGATCTTCCTCAATCCACCCCCACGATCTATTACATTAAACTGGGTTTTTATAGAGGCCCCGACCCTCTGAAACATCTTTCAAAAAATTGGTCCACCAACCTGATTTATGACCCCACTCTGCATGGCCCCTGTCACCGCCACTTCCTGTCAGGATACTCTACGCGCCCATCATTTTTTTTTTTCGTGCTTCTTGGCATTTGCCCACTTTAACTGCACCTTGGTGCCACGTGTCATTCTGGAACGGTCCCCAAAAATACTACCTGTCATAGTTTTCATGTCATCTCTTTCTTTTTCTTCTTCTTATCTTCTCATTGCGATATCGCAACGTCGCGATATCATGACGTCGCGATATCGCGATGACTTCTGTCTTTGCCTTGGTTTCTTTCTATTCGTCGTGATATCACGACATTGCGATATTGTGACCATTTTGCCTTCTGCCCTGGCATCACTTCAATGTCACAATTTTGCGACATCGTGAAATCACAATGTCGTAATTTTGCTATCGCTGCCAACTTCTGCCTTGGTCTCACCTTGATGTCATGATTTTGCGACATCGTGAAATCGTGATGTCATGATTTCACTACCATTCCCAAATTTTGCTTCTTCTTCTTCTTCCTTAGCCAAATTTTTAGTAGTGGCCCTCCCGCTACTGGATGCTTCTACATCAGGTTCTATTGGATGCTCCTGCATCAAACACCCGAGGTTGGTGGAGAAGTGATCTTCACTTCTACACTGTCTGGTTGCTGCCTCCTGCAACATCTCCAAACATTCCTCTGCCTCTGCAGACTGCTCCAACCCCTTCTCCTGGTCCATGTAACTTTTGTCTTCCTCCAGATAGATTCTCCCACTACTGCATACTTCTTCTGTAGCTTGCTTGCACTCCTCTTCTTGGCCAGTTAGATTTCTACCTTCTTCCAGGCAGATCCTGGCACTGCTGCACTCTTCTTTGCATGTAGCCTTCTTCAGCTTCAGCTTCTGATGCACTCTAGCATCTCTCTTTTTTTGTCTTTCTTCACACTTTCTGTGCCGCTCCTCTTGCTCCTACAATTTTATTCTAAGCCACTCCTCTTGCAGGGCTTTAAATTGCCTTTGCAAAGCTAGGAACTCTTCTTCTAACACCATATCTTCCTCACTGCCATGGCTTTTTTGTGGACGCATTTTTCTTTGCTTTTCCTCACAAGCTTCAATCGATCCTGGTGTAGTTGCCTCACTTTCGATGCTCTGCTAACACGCTCGGGGATCCTAAACTCTCTCTTCTTTCTCAGAACCCTACCACAGATCCTGACGCAAACTGCCTCACAATCGACGATCTGCTTACGCACTCAAGAACTTCCAGCTCTGATACCATTTGATGGTGGACAGGAAAATCACATGCAAACACACTCCCGTAATTCCCAAATTTTCCTTCTATAAATCTAGAATTTACATAAAGAAATAGCCCATATGATTTACAATGACCAGCGCTCGGCTTGGTCTTCTCGCACTCACACTCTGCGTGTGATCTTCCTCAATCCACCCCCATGATCTATTACATTAAACTAGGTTTTTATAGAGGCCCCGACCCTCTAAAACATCTTTCAAAAAATCAGTCCACCAACCCGATTTATGACCCCACTCTGCATGGCCCCTGTCACCGTCGCTTCCTATCAGGATACTCTGCGTGCCCATCCTTTTTGTTTCCCGTGCTTCTTGGCATTCACCCGCTTTAACTGCACCTTGGTGCCACATGTCATTCTGGAATGGTCCCCAAAAATACCGCTTGCCATGGTTTTCATGCCATATATTTCTTCTTCTTTGTCTTCTTCTCTTCTCGTCACGATATCGCGACATGTCGCAATATCACGATGACTTCTGCCTTCACCTTGGCTTCTTTTTGTTCATCACAATATCATGACGTCACGAAATCATGATGTTGTGATATCATGACCATTTTGCCTTTCGCCCTGGCATTACTTCAACATCATAATTTCGCTACTGCTGCTAACTTCTGCCTTGGTCTCACCTTGACGTCGTGATTTCACAACATCATGAAATCATGACGTTGTGATTTTGCTACCATTTCCAACTTCTGCTTCTTCTTCTTCCTTAGCCAACTTTTTAGCAGTGGCCCTCCTACTACTGGATGCTTCTGCATCAGGTGCTACTGGATGCTCCTGCATCGTCTATGTGAGCTTGTTATTGCCTATCTTTGAGTAGATCAAAGAAATCATTGTATTGGATAAGGATCCTTATTTTTATATGAAATATTATAAGGAGATTATCTTGTGGAGTACCCCACATTGGGAGAACCACATTAAATATTGTGTCTCAATTATGTATGGTGACTTGTGTTCTTTCTTACTATTTTTATCTGAGTTATTAATGTACACTACTGATGCGTAGTCGTTATACCATCATTAATTCTCAATGAATCTGTCAATCCAGGGCAGTGTACAAGGCTATCTATGGGAGAAGAAGTGAAACAGCTATAACTTAGGTCAATCTAGGGCAACAAGTCTTATTGGTGGAATCGATTTGGTGGGGGGTTTTGGAACATTCCTATCTCTAAATTGCATGAATTAAATCTTAATCTAAGTTGCATAATTGGAAACTAATCACTAACTGCAGAAATGAAGTCCTAATTACAATTGCAAAATAAGACCTAATTATATTGCAGAATTAACGATTGCATAATTGAAAGTCTGATTCTAATTGCAGAAAGGAAATCTAATTACTTTTGCAGTAATGAAAGTCTAGATCTAATGTGGAAATAAAAACTATCAAAATTCTGTAACGAAGGTTGTCAATCCTCCGTTCGATTTTTGACAAAGAAACATAAAAAATGCAGGAAATTGCTGAAAAATAGTAAATGCTGAAAATAACAAATCTAAAAATAAAGTGAAAGCTTAGCTGAAAGTAAGATTGCAACTAAAACATTAAGCACAAGATTTATCTTAGCATAAATAAACTAATACCGCAAATATTATCAACTATTCACAAGCAATTTACATAACAAGTTCTGCAACTCATTCTGCTACAAAAAAATCAGAATAAAAACCTATTCTGTTAGTCCTCCTCCTAGGTCTGGAAGTGGCCAGCCTCTTTGTCCAGAAGAAGGTGTAAGTCTCTCTCTCTTTCTAAATCTTAATCACATTCATTTACAAGTAATTTGAAATAGAACTGGTGCACTTTATTGATCAAAAGACATGATTACAAGAATTCGTTGAAAAATCGCTACAGGATCGTAATACCAATTCCTAGTTATACTCTGTATTTAGCTTCCTTACTCTATTTTCTATCTATCTGCTATTTCTCTACCTCTCTCTATATATCTCAACCTGAACGGGAGCAATATTTATAGCTATCCTATGATCTGATTACAAACAAAGAATATCTCAAAAGATCTAATCCTAAAATGCTGCAACAAATTCTGGTTTTATCCTAGAAGAGGACTAAAACCTGATCTTTCCCTTAATGATGGATTTGGTCGGCAATGACGGCAAAGACAGATGGAGGATATTTCTCTTTACTTTTTCCAACCTTTATTTCCCTTTTTCCGCCTTCAGAAATCGGTCAAAAAGGTCAAAAACACATTCTGTTCTTCATTCCAAAGATAAGTGGCTTCATTCCGAAGACAGTGCAGTTTTCATTTCGAAGATCGCTCATTTCGAAGATACTGCATTCTCATTCCGAAGATCGCTCATTTCGAAGATACTGCATGCTTCATTCCGAAGATCCGCTCATTTCGAAGATGCTGCTTTCTTCATTCCGAAGATCCGCTCATTCCGAAGATGCTGTGATCCGCTCATTTCGAAGATATCTGTTCATTCCGAAGATGCTTCGGAATGAACAAATGTATGCTTTCCATTGGTTTCTTCTGCATCTCTCAGGTGGGTTATCTCCTAAGATCAAATTCTAATGGTCTTCATCCCTTTCCTCATGTGAATTCCATGCCTTGCTATTTATGGACAGCTGGCTGGAATTTATATGGGAAAGACCAGTTTTTGCTGCACAGCCAACGAGGTTTGCTTGCACTGTTGCCGATTTAGGTGAAGTAAATGCTTGAAACAAATCAGAATATGATTAGTGAAATGCTGCTATTATTCTAAGCATATCCCATTGTAGCAAATCATAACAAAAAGAGCACAAAACTATGCAAAAAGTTGTAAAATCAACATATAATATTTCAAATACATTGATCATGCAAAATGGTTAATATACAGCATATTAAATCAACTTAACTAACATATCAGATAAAACATAAGAGTTTATAGGCATTTTTAGTGTACAAAACATGTTATAATTGAGGCATTTCTAGGCCTCATCATTTTCCCCCCAACTTATATTGATGCATGCCCTCATGCATTCTGTTGGGCTATGGAATCACATATGTCCATGTTTAGATTCCATGACCTGTAGAATAACTTCTTGCCTATGTAATATCCCCTGTTTTCCTGAATGTTTTTGAGCCAATCTTCAAATTGTTCATCAGGCTGTTCATTTTCCTCAAAGTAAAATGGAACTGGAGTAATGATGGTTGGAGGCCTGAACCTGAGACCTATCCAGTTATGCTGCATGATCTGGATTAGTTGGACTACACCTTCTGCTCTTCTTCTGGACCACTCTAGATTGATGGGGGAGATAGGTTCTCTTTTCCTTAAAGACATGGAAAGTTCATTCCATCTCGTCTCTGCATACTGACAATGCTGGAAAGAAATTGTGATCACAAAAATTGTTAAATCTGGTCACACAGTCCCTCAAATTGTTCAAGTACATTCTCTTGATATCATCCCTGTTCATCATTGAGAAGTGCTGCTGAGTGATATTTAAGTGATTTGGCTGGATTGCTCTGACTAACAACTCAGCCCTTGTTTCAACCACTTTATTCTACCTTTTCTCATGATCCCAATAAAGCTGATTTTGCAAGGTAGACATAAATGCTCTCAACTGAACATCTCCAATGTAGATTTGAGGATGAGAGTCAACTTCCTCTGGTATGAAGAAACTGTGCAAAAACAGTTCACACAGGAGATTTTTCTGCTCAAAAGGACTGTCAAAATATGCCTCCAAAAAATCTTCAATAGTGTCCAATTTGTATGGAAGGTTTGAAGTAATCCTCATGACCTGCCATCTAAGGTATTTCTCCTTCAAAATAAGGCTGTAAAATCTGGCTGGCCGTCTAAATTGGACTAAAAACTCAGCAATTTGGCACAAGTCAGATACCTTTTCTTTCAATGCCTGAATTTCTGTGTCCTTGGCTTCTAGCTGTTTTGCCTCCAGTTTGAATTTTTTAGTTTTACTGGCAAGCTGTTCATATCTAATCATCCAGCTAGCTATGTCTGCATTGTACTGCTCTAGGGACACAGTATTAGGTGGTCTTACTACAGGGGGAATCCTAGGCACCAGATTTGTCTGAACTCCTTTTTTTTGCCACTTCCATTGGTTGTTCATCTCGTCAATATATCTACTTGCACCCCCTTATTTGCTATTTCTATGGGGTTGTCATCGGATAGTATTTCTACTTGTACCCCCTTATCTGTTGTTTCTACTGGAAGTGTAACAAGTTGAAATGCAGGGACCTCGCTTGGAGTACTTACTTGAGCATTTTCTTGCTGTTGGGACTGTTCCTGTGTTGGTGGCTCATTTTCAACATCCTCTGCGATATTTCTCACCATTTTTGAAGCATCTTTAGAACAAGAAGGCACTCGCTTCGTAATGAACGAGCACTTCTTTCGAATGAAGGAGTGCTGTTTCGAGATGAACTTCTATATCTGCCTCAACAGAGTCATCTCCTCTTGATAAACCCAGAAGCAATTGAGCCAAACTGTCTTCATCATGGGATACAGCTGGCTGTTTTTCAGATTGTGACAACAACTTTTTTAGTTCTGCCACTTCCTGCTGAAGTTCTACAATTTTTCTTGCTTGCATCTCAATGATGCTTTCTTTCTCTATGATCCATTTGGTCTGTGTTTTGACAACACTTCTTGCTGCCCTCCAGATTCTCAGTGATGTCTTCCTCTTCGTTTCTCGCTTTCAGAAGTTGATGCAGACAAATCAATTGCAGTTGGCTGTTCAACCAAATCTTCTTCTGCTGCAACAGTTTGTTCTTGTTCAGGAGGCTCTGTGAAACTGTCTATAAGGATATCTACCATATCTGTAGCCTGTTGAATTGTAGCCTCCTCCAAACCAACTTGCTCAGTTTCTGCCTCAGCCATCTGTTCAGGGAATTCTGGAAAGTTATCAGATGCTGGTTGTATTTCTGTGACATCTGGGCTACTTGGTCTATCTTCTTCCTCCATGACCTGTTCTGCAGTTTCTTTCAAATGGATTCTTGTAGACCTCCTAGTTCCGTATGCAAACTTCTTCTTTTTGCTCTATTTTCTGGTGATAGCAGGGGTCATGGGGTCAGTATTTGATGCCTCTGTTTCCCTTGTTTCACTTCTCTGTTCTGACAAGTCAGTTGCAGCTTCAGCAAACCGAACTTTCTTTTGTTTTTCTCGCTCGCTGCTAGTTCCAGATCCTCTTTTCCTTTGTCTCTTAGCCTGTGAAGTTGAAGGCTCAGGAGCAAGGTTTTCTGCTATCGCTGTGGGGTGTAGTTCTCAGAATCGCTTCGGGGGCATCTTCTCGTAGCCTCTTCTCGCAAAGATCCTCTCACAACATTTTCTGCAGTAGCTTCTGTAATATTTTCTGCAGCAGCTATTTCCTCTTCTATAGCAACATCAACAGTACTTGGCTCCTCTTCTTCTTCACTTTCATCCCCAAAAATGACATCATTTAGGTTAGAGTAAAACCTATCAAAACTCCTAGGGTTTCCTCTAAAATGATGTTGGCAAACTAATTTGATAAGGCCATGATGGCGAAGGCTCCCTTTACCCTCCTGATATCTTTTTGCCATATTCTTTAATTCTTGATACAAATATAGGGGAAGATTAACCCTAACTTCTGGTTGTTGTCTACCATGTCTGAGATGGTTTAAAATTCGTAGATGATGCCCTGATAACAGCACATACTGCCCTTCACAGGTCAAAAACTTAATCACCCAGGTGGCTACTTCATCCCAGGGTTCTTGCAGGCTGGCCCTTTTTAACCCTTTGCATGTGTTGTTATGGGTTAAGTATTCAGGTTCCCTATCATTTTCTTCTACAAACTGATTAACTACATTTGCTAATGTGTTCTTGCCAGATCTAGTAATTGAAATTCCCTCTAATGGCAGCTCTGTAATCTGACTTAAAATTTTAGGGCTTACCTCAATAGACATGCCATTGACATGTGCCTCGTTGTTTCTGAATGTATGGGCAAACATGCCAGCTAAATATTCAGAAGACCCATTGAATTTTTCTAGAAACGTCATAAACCCTCCGTCTTCAAAAATCTGCACAACTGCCGAATTTTCTCGGAGGAAATTGGTATCTGCAGGCTCTGTTCTGATTTTTCGCCCCATTTTTCTCTGTTTAAAATTCGTACACTGCGGCTGCTGTTCTACTGCAGGATTTCTGGCTGTTTCCTATTGCAAATTTGCAGAGTTTTGAGTTAGAACCCTCGTTGCCCTGTTTCGCATCTTCTTCTTCGAAATGAGCCGTATTCTGTGCACTGTACCTCGCAACACGTCTTCGAAAAGAAAGATGGCACACATATCTACTTCTGCACTGTACACCTGTTCGTTGATAATTGCATGGATGTCCTTGCCGTCAGATCCACCTCATCACTTTTGCAGATTCTCACGTGCATGTTAATTGATATTAAAAACTGGTGGCATATGGTTGCAGATTCTCCGTATTTCCAATGAGTGCAAAAACAGACCATGTGCTGATTGACACGTGTCCCTTCCTCGCATGCAACTAAGAAAAAATCTTAATTTTGTCGTACCTTGTTTTCTTGGATGCCACGTGGAAATGTTCTTTCCGAAAATGCAAATAAAATTTCATTCCGAAGATTATGACTTCATTCCGAAGACAAGTCTTCATTCCGAAGACAAATCCTCATTCCGAAGATTATGACCTCATTCCGAAGACAGTCTTCATTCCGAAGACAAATCCTCTTTGCAGAATTTTCATTTCGAAGATAGATCTTCATTCTGAAGATCAATCCTCATTCCGAAGATTAATCCTCTTTGCAGAATTTTCATTCCGAAGATAGATCTTCATTCCGAAGATCAATCCTCATTCCGAAGATTAATCCTCATTCCGAAGATCAGGCTGTATTATGAAAGTAAATCGTCATTCCGAAGACATACCCTCATTCCGAAGATAGATCTTCATTTCGAAGACATATCTTCATTCCGAAGATGATGCAGCAAGTCGTCATTCTGAAGACCAAGTTTCATTCTGAAGACAAATTGTCATTCCGAAGACAATTTTTCTTTCTGAAGACAAGATGCAACATTCATTTTTCTGTCATTCTGAAGACAATTTCATTCCGAAGATAATACAGCAGGCACTGTTTTTGGCATTCTTGTTCCGAAGATTAGGCAGAAATCAATATTGTCATTCTTAAAACATGTTTTTAAGTATGCCAACTCTTATGAATACCTTTTATGCTAATGGTTAATTGTCACATACTATATACCAATCATTTTACAATGAAGAAATGTAAGAAATATATACCTGATAAAAATAGTTAATGCCAGTTTTGAAGAATGACTCGCTTTTGTTGATATTCTCACGAGATTTTCTCGCAACATTTCAAAACAAGTGCACTAGGTGAATTTGTACAATGATGGTTCAAAAATTTCTCAAGGTTATGCATGCCAGAAAACTGGTTTTCATGCATACCAACCCAGTAGTGCCTTAAAAAGGTTTTCACTGCTGAGTTATTCATTTTTCTCTTTTTTTTTTTTTTCTTGATTTTCCCATTTTTTTTTTTTTATATTTTTGCCTCTCCTTTTCTCTTTTTTTTTTTTTTCTTGATCCTGACTATGCCCATGAAGGAATTTCATGATTTCCCCTGAAACCATGCCCATGAAGGAATTCATACTCAGAATTTATTCATCTTTTTGTTTTCTATTTTTTTGATTTTTTTGTATTTTCTCGTTTTCTTGAAATCCACTCGATCATATTGATTGTTTTGAAGTGGAAGAAGGAATCTCTTCCACCTTCGTGTATCCAAACCGTCAAGTTGCTGCAAGAACTCTTCTTTAGTCAGAGGTGTATGGTATACCCTGAGGCGATGTCCATTCACTACCAACTTTCTTCGTGACCCATCAATGGGGGATAAACGAGCTGCTCCATTGTTGAATACCTCTTCAATCCAAGTAAGGTCCCAACCATCTAGTTTTCAGCTTTTCAGGGAAGTCTTCATATTGAGAATCGAACAAGAAAGCCCAATCTCCTTGTTGAAGTTTCCTCTCGTTGAATGTGACTGTCATGCCACAACTTCCTCTCCTCCTGAATTACCTCAGTTTGGTGCAGAGCATCCAATCTAAGTTCATCCAATGCATTCAGCTGCAGAATCCTGTCTGTCTGTGCCTGCGACAAGTCAATTCCAATTTCCAGTGCTGTGCGCAATGTTAGTAACTCAAATTCAATAGGTAAAAGAGGCTTTTTACCAAAGACTAGTTCATAAGGTGTGAATCCAAATAGTGGACTTCCAAGTGGTATTGTAGGCCCAAACTCGCTCTGTGTAATTTGTCTAGCCAATTTTTCCTATGAAAAGCTACTGTTTTTGTCAAGATGCGTTCTAGTTCCCTGTTTGTTACTTCAACCTGGCCATTTGCTTGTGGGTGGTAGGGTGATGATTTCCTATGTTTGATTTCATATAATTCTATAAATACTTTTATGACTTTGGATGCAAATTGGGGTCCTTGGTCTGTGGTGATAGACCGTGGAGCTCCAAATCTCTGAAAAATCTGAGTGTACAAGAAATCAGCGACCTTTTCTTCACGAGCATGTTTGAAAGCACGCACCTCTACCCACTTTGTCAGGTAATCAGTGCATACCAGAATATGCACCTTTCCTTGAGAAGGTGGATCAATAGGTCCTACAAAATCAAGCTCCCCACTTCTCAAATGGTTCTAAAACCATTTGAGGCTGCAGTGGCATCTCATTTGTATGAGTGGGTTTCCCCATTCTTTGGCATGCATCACAATGCCTGATGTACTTTTTCACATCCTTGTGAAGAGATGGCCAATAATATCCTATCCCCAAGATTTTTCTAACTGTGCTTTTTACATAATAGTGTCCACCTGAGGGTTCATCATGACAAGCTCTAAGGATATCATATACTTCATCCTTTCGGATGCACCTACGTAACACATGGTCAGGACTGCACTTGAAAAGCATACCCTTAATCCATTCAAAAGAAGAACTCTGTTTGATCAATTGTTTTTTCTGTTTTGAGGTGAAATGTGAAGGAACTTTCCCCATGACCAAATAATTGGCTATATCTCGCAAACCAAGGTGATTGAACCGATATAGCAAATAGTTTTTCATCGAGAAAAGTGTCATCAACTAATTCCCCTTCATCTTGTGTTCTGCAACCTGGACAAGAAATCTGCAACAACATTAGCTTTTCCTGGTTTGTTGATTATGGTGATATCAAATTCTTGTAGCAACAAGCAACCAACGAATAATTCTTGCACTTACCATAGGTTTATTCATCAAATACTTAATGGCTGTATGATCTGTGTGAATAAATATTTGATAACCTCGTGATATAATGCCCGAATTTGTTGATGGCATAAATCACTGCTAGGAATTCTTTCTCGGTTGTTGTATAATTTTTCTCTGCTCCTGTCAAGTTTTTGCTAATGTTGTAGATGGTATAATGTTCACCATTATCAATTTGTCCTAATGCTGCTCCAATTGCTGTATTGGAGGCATCAGTTTGAATGTGAAATGGTAATGTCCAATTAGGTCCTCTAAGCATAGGTGGAGTTATCAATTTCTCTTTCAGAGCTTCAAATGCTTCCTGACACTTTGCAGTCCAGGAGAATTCAGAATCTTTAGTCAATAAGGCAAACAGTGGACTGGCTATTGTACTAAAGTTGGGAATAAACCTGCGGTAAAAACCAATGTGTCCTAGGAAACTTCTGACATTAGTCTGAGTTTTAGGAGGAAGGAGGTTCTTGATAATTTCAACTTTCTTTGGATCAACTTGGATCCCTTCAGGAGAGATGTGATGACCAAGAACTATCCCTTCCTTCATCATCATGAAGCATTTATCTAGGATTTAAGGATAAGTGGTATGTTTCACAACGAGTTAAGACTTTGTCAAGATTTTCCAATGTAAAATCAAAAGTTTGTCCACATACTCGTGAAATCATCCATGTAAATTTCAACACTTTTGGTGGTCGGATCAGCAAAAATTGCTAGGACTCGCTCACTGAAAAGTTGTTGGGGCATTACACAAACCAAAAGGTAAAACCCTATAGGCAAATGTTCCCCATGGACATGTAAAAGTTGTCTTTTCTTGATCTTCAGTTGCAATCTGAATTTGATTATACCCACTGAATCCATCAAGAAAACAAAAGTATCTTTTTCCAAAGAAGAGTATCTAACACTTGATCTATGAAAGGTAATGGAAAATGGTCTTTGTATGTCACCTTATTCAATTCTCTGTAATCTACACATACTCTCATTTTTCCATTTTTCTTAGGAACTATTACCAATGGAGAAACCCATTGACTATCAGAAATTGGGTAAATGAATCCTACTTCCAGGAGTTTTTCAATTTCTTCCTTCACAATATCTCTTAAGGCAGGATTCAATCTTCTTTGAAATTGTCTGACTGGCTTGACTTCTTCGGTATAGATCTTATGGGTACATATATCAGGATGAACTCCTGACATATCTTTGTAGTTCCAAGCAAAAGCATGAACATGCTTCCGCAAAACAACTATCAATTTTTCTTCCTCTTCCCTAGTAAGCTGGCTGTAGATATTCAAAAATTTGCCTGGCTGGACTTCTATTTGTTTTGTATTTAGAAGGACTGAATTCACTCCTTCATACTTGGTGATTAAGGGATTAAGAGGACATTGTTGTGATTGGAGAAACGAAGCAGTTTCTGTTTCATTGCTGCTTGAGGGAAGCATTTCTTGTATGGAACAGTGAGAAGGAAAAATCAGATGATGGTGCCATCCATGTGATAGTGAAACAGAGTTTCCTTGTGATAGCACAGATGATTCATCTTCAGATTTTTGATTCTCCTCATTACTTATCATTTGTTGGATATTTGTTGCTTCCTCTTCTAAACCTTGTTCATGCAGAACATTCATCAGGATTGTTTCATTTTCTAAGTTTTCTGTGTCACTGAGGTCTTCTGTGTGTTCTCTTACTACTAAGGTAGCTAGTGTAGAGATGACCTCTTCCGGTTCCTCATCTGAGTCAGAAAACCATAACTGACCTGAAAATTTGCTAGATGGTTTTGCAGGAGGATATAAAGAAATTTGTTTCAGCTCAATACCATTTGAAATGGTCATATTTCCAGATCTGCAGTCTATGAAGGCAGCTGCAGTTGCAAGCCAAGGTCTTCCCAAAATAATGGGATATCCATGTGCTGAATTTCTTGGCTGTAAAACCAAAAAATCTACAAGGAATTCCCAAGAAGAAACTTCTATAGGGACATCTTCAATGATTCCTTCAGGTTTTGCTACTGACCTATCAGCCATTTCTAAAACTGTAAATGTGGGGCTGAGATGTTTGAGTCAGTAATCGTTCCATTGTATCTTTAGTCATGACATTTATTGCAGCTCCTAGATCCACTAAAACATTTGATATTGGTACTAAACCTATGGTGACCGTGGATAACCGGGCTTCCCGGATCACTATACTTTGGAGGTAGTAGTTTTCCGGATAAGAGATCAGCTATCTTTCCTTCAACCTGCATAGTCTTGGGGAATGCTTTCTTCTTTCTCCCTGTTCTTTTAATGCACAAATTTTGGACAGTACTGTTAATTTCTGGTATTTCCTTAATGGCTTGCAATAAGGGTAATGAGATAGTCAATTTTTTTAGTTCTTTGACCAATTCTGACTCATAAATTTTTGGTATTGCATTAAGTCTTTCAGGATATGGAACTATCCTTGGTAATTGTTCTCCTTGTGTCTCTTTTTCTATTGTTGGATCCAATTTTTCTGTTTCTTTTGTTGGTTGGATTCTCTCTGGTTCTGATGATTCTTGCTCTTCATTATCTTTGATTTCTATTAAAACTGGTTCAGGTACAACTTTTCCTGAACGGAGTTGAATATCACTACAATCAAGAACATTAATTTCAATATTTTCTTCAGCTTCAGCCACATAGACAGGAGGTGTCTGTCTTACACTGTTTGGATTAGTGATTGGCTGAGCTGGCAATTGAGGTTGCTTCACTTGCTGTGTTTGCTATTTTTCTTGAAAATTCTGATTAGGTGCAGGCAACAAATGCTGAGTTTGACCTTGATTCCTTTGCTGCCTTGGATAGGACTGGTATTGCTGATTCCATTGTGGTTGGTTTTGCATCCAATGTGGATTAGTCTGATTTTGATTCCAAGCTAGATTGTTTTGATTCCATGAGGGGTTGTTTTGATTCTGATTCCAGGCTGGGTTACTCCAATTTGACTATGGCCATTCTTGGGAATTTTTCCATTGAGGATAATTCCAAGGACGTTGGGGTGGTTCTCATTGTCCCCAAGGCATAGTACCAGGATTATGCCCCTAATTTGTAGGAAAACGAGGGGGATTTTGATATTGAGAGAAATTTCCCCCTTGTTTTGGTCCAATATAGTTGAGTTCCTCGATCCGGTTTTCTAACACAGCTTTGAGTTGTGGTAGCAGGTGGCATTGATCGGTTGAATGCCTTTTTGAACAGATACTACAAATGGCTGAGATGGTTGTTTTATTCAAAGGACATTCCTGCAAAGCATGTTTACTTCTACATCTTGGGCAATAAATTGCCAAAGGTTCTATGTTTTTAGCTTTTGCAGAGATTTCCCCTAAAGTAGTGTTTAAATGCACTAGGATATCAGTTTTGAAATTTGCAAGTTCCTCTATCGTGTCCTTTACATCGCATACCATTTGTGCGGCTTTTTCTTCTTCTCTCGCTTAGTGCGAGAGTAATTCCTGTAGAGATCCATAATTTCCTCATTACCGAGAGTGGTTACATCCCCTTTTCCCATCAAATCCAGAACTTCTCCGGATTCATCTTGCAATCCTCTCAAAAAGATAGTTTTACACAATTCTGGTTCTACTAGTCCACATCTCCTTTGAACAAAGGAGAACCTATCAAGGTAATCTTCCAAGGTCTCATCATCTTCCCCGCTTGATTCTAAATAACTCATCTTTTCTATTCCTTACACGACAAGTATTCCCGATATTTGTCTAAAAAGACAGCCTCCATTTGATCCCGTGTTCTTATGGAATTTGGCTCTAAGCTCATGAACCAACGTAATGTCGAATATTTGAGAGTTGAGGGAAAAACCTTAAGTTTTTTATTGTCATTTATATAATCATAGGTCCGACACACTACCTTGAATTCAAACAAAAATTGGTCAGGATCTTCAGATACAACACCTCGGAAGGTGGGAAGTACTGAAGGTGAAATGGTCTTCATGGGAGAGTTTTGTGTTGGATTCAGATGAATAGGATATTCAAATGTTCTGGATGGTTGGAGTATATCCTGATCATCCCCTTCATTATGAACATAGCCATGCTGGCCATCTACATTGCCTCCTTCTCGCCATAGTTTCTTGTTTCTTAGGAGAAGTTAAAGCTTCCCAAATTGTTCTCTCAAGAGGTCCAAGCTTTTCTCGTTGATGAGTTTGATGAATTATCTTCCTTAAGATATTTTGTTGATACAATTGGTGATTTTCCTTTCTCAAAATGTCCTACTGATGGTGAGACAGGTGATTTTTCTATCAGTCTTTCAGGTAGTTCAAACACAGGTGATTCACCCCTTAGGCATGAAGATCTCCTTAATGGGACAAGCCAAGGATCCTTTGGGGTCTCCCTAGACTTACTCATTCATGTTTACTCCTAAATGACATAAATTAAGTCAATAGTTGTTATCTTACTTTGCTGTTATATTCAGATTTTAACCTGAATGTTCACAGTTTGGTCTGATTACAGCTATTGAACTATTTGTTTTCTTTTGACAACACTATTCCCCGGAAACGGTGCCAAAATGATGCGTAGTCGTTATACCATCATTAATTCTCAATGAATCTGTCAATCCAGGGCAATGTACAAGGCTATCTACGGGAGAAGAAGTGAAACAACTATAACTTAGGTCAATCTAGGGCAACAAGTCTTATTGGTGGAATCGGTTTGGTGGGGGGTTTTGGAACATTCCTATCTCTAAATTGCATGAATTAAATCTTAATCTAAGTTGCAGAATTGGAAACTAATCACTAACTACAAAAATGAAGTCCTAATTACAATTGCAGAATAAGACCTAATTATATTGCAGAATTAACAGTTGCAGAATTGAAAGTCTGATTCTAATTGCAGAAAGGAAATCTAATTACTTTTGCAGTAATGAAAGTCTAGATCTAATGTGGAAATAAAAACTATCAAAATTCTATAACAGAAGGTTGTCAATCCTCTGTTCAGATTTTGACAGCAAAACATAAAAATGCAGGAAATTGCTGAAAAACAGTAAATGCTGAAAATAACAGTCTAAAAATAAAGTGAAAGCTTAGCTGAAAGTAAGATTGCAACTAAAACATTAAGCACAAGATTTATCTTAGCATAAATAAACTAATACTGCAAATATTGTCAACTATTCACAAGCAATTTACATAACAAGTTCTGGCAACTCATTCTGACTGCAAAGAAAAATCGAATAAAAACCTGTTCTGTTAGTCCTCCTCCTAGGTCTGGAAGTGGCCAACCTCTTTGTCCGTAAGAAGGTGTAAGTCTCTCTCTCTTTCTAAATCTTAATCACATTCATTTACAAGTAATTTGAAATAGAACTGGTGCACTTTATTGATCAAAAGACATGATTACAAGAATTCTGCTGAAAAACTGTTACAGGACTGTAACAGTCAATTCCTAGTTATACTCTGTATTTAGCTTCCTTACTCTATTTTCTATCTATCTGCTATTTCTCTACCTCTCTCTCTATAGCTCAACCTGAATGGGAGCAATATTTATAGCTATCCTATGATCTGATTACAAACAAAGAATATCTCAAAAGATCTAATCCTAAAATGCTGCAACAAATTCTGGTTTTATCCTAGAAGAGGACTAAAACCTGATCTTTCCCTTAATGATGGATTTGGTCGGCAATGACGGCAAAGACAGATGGAGGATATTTCTCTTTACTTTTTCCAACCTTTATTTCCCTTTTTCCGCCTTCAAAAATCGGTCAAAAAGGTCAAAAACACATTCTGTTCTTCATTCCGAAGATAAGTGGCTTCATTCCGAAGACAGTGCAGTTTTCATTTCGAAGATCGCTCATTTCGAAGATACTGCATTCTCATTCCGAAGATCGCTCATTCCGAAGATACTACATGCTTCATTCCGAAGATCCGCTCATTCCGAAGACGTTGCTTTCTTCATTCCGAAGATCCGCTCATTCCGAAGATGCTGTGTTTTCTTCATTCCGAAGATATCTGTTCATTTCGAAGATGCTTCGGAATGAACAAATGTATGCTTTCCATTGGTTTCTTCTGCATCTCTCAGGTGGGTTATCTCCTAAGATCAAATTCTAATGGTCTTCATCCCTTTCCTCATGTGAATTCCATGCCTTGCTATTTATGGACAGCTGGCTGGAATTTATATGGGAAAGACCAGTTTTTGCTGCACAGCAATAGTTTGCTTGCACTGTTGCCAGATTTAGGTGAAGTAAATGCTTGAAACAAATCAGAATATGATTAGTGAAATGCTGCTATTATTCTAAGCATATCCCATTGTAGCAAATCATAACAAAAAGAGCACAAAACTATGCAAAAAGTTGTAAAATCAACATATAATATTTCAAATACATTGATCATGCAAAATGGTTAATATACAAGATATTAAATCAACTTAACTAACATATCAGATAAAACATAAGAGTTTATAGGCATTTTTAGTGTACAAAACATGTTATAATTGAGGCATTTCTAGGCCTCATCAACTACTATATTTGGTTATTGCAATTAAGGACATTAATTGATATTGGTTTGGAAAGAAAGTAAAAAGTGATATTATACTATTCACCCACCTCTCAGTATAAGCTTGTGTTATTCAATTGGTATCAGAGCGGGTTCCTTCAAAAATTCTAATATCTTGAGGGAAGATTCTACAAGAACACAGATGGCTTCACAGAATGGATCATCTACAAATAAGGGTCCACTATTTTATGGTAACAATTATGCTTTCTAGAGCATGAGGATGAAAAACTACTTGATATCACAAGGATATGAGTATGGAAAATGGTTGAAAAAGAGTATAGGGTTGAAGGTGATCCTGAGGCAGATAATACTATCAAAAAAATTGGTTGAGATCAATGCAAGAGCAATGAATTGTATTTTGAGTGGGCTACGAGAGACATATTTTGCAAAGGTTATGGTATGTAATTTAGCTAATGATATGTGGACCAAGTTGCAGAATACTTATGAAGGAGATTCCAAGGTAAAGTTGGTAAAACTACAAACTCATAAAAAAATATTTGAGGAATTGAAAATGGAATATTCTAAAGATATTGCAAAGTTTTTACTTCGAGTTGATGAGATTACTAACACCATGAGAGGCCTAGGTTTTGATATGAAAGAATCATAAGTTACTCAAAAGGTTTTGATATCACTTCCCATGAAATATGATGCAAAGGTTTCAGCAATAGAAGAAATAATGGATATCAATAAGCTAAAAATGGAAGAATCACAAGGAACTCTCATAGCTTATGAGATGAGGGTAAGTAAGCATCAAGTTCTAATAAAAGAGATTGCATTCAAGGCTTAAAAAAATAGAAAGGGAAAGTTTCATAAACAAGTAGAGATTCAGCTAATGAAAAGGAAGAACATCTATTCCTATGAATAGAAGGTGAAAGAGAACAGTGCTTTGTGTGTGGTCAAAGAGATCATAGATCAGGATATTGCAATGGTTTCAATGATAGTGAAGATGAGATGATACATCAAGGAAACAAGCATGGTCAAAGAAATCTTGAGAGTTTGTTTGCTATAGAAGATTATAATGATCTTAGTGACAGTGAAGATGAAGAAGGGTTTTTCTATGGGATAAGAGAAGTAGAAGAAGAACATTCACTCCAATCATAAGAAGTTAAACAAGAGAATAGTGTAAGAAAGTCAGATATCTTAGTTGATCTAAAATAAGACTTCAATGAGATCCATGAGCAACTACAAGAGGTTAAAGAGAATCTAAAAGAATTGATATGTTCCATACGTAAGAAGTTTGATCCATCACATGACTCAAAAGGTCAAGATATTTTCACTAAGAAGGAAACATGTATTTTAGAGGCTATAGAGATGGATGCCAATTTGCTACTTGACATAAATAAAGAGAAATAAGAGGAATATTTCAAAGCGTCAAAGGTATCATATTTCATGTTTGGGGAATCACACTCAAAAGGAAAGGAAGTTCTAAAATATGAAAGCAAGGAAGCACCTAAGTGTTATGAAGAAAGTTCCAAATTTCCTATGGCTCCAAAAATTTAGTTTGGTTCTTGTTTTTATATAGGTGAATCAAGTTCAAAAGGAAAAGAAATACTTTAAGAGAAAAGCAAGGAAGAAACTAAGGAAGATGATTTAGATACTACAAATAAAGTTCAAGGATGGAATGCACATATTGAAAATGATCATAAGGATAATTGTCAATAAAGGGTCTATGGATCAAAGAAGTTTTATTTTTCTAGAAGGAACATCAAAGGAAGAAGGTATGGTTTTCAGGGAAATTGCTTCTCATGTAACAAGATTGGTCGTAGAGCTTCTCAGTGCAAAGGAAATGAGCAACATAGTTTTGGTTTTAGAGCTACACAATTCAGAAGTCATGGTCATAATGGTCATAAAAATAGAACTTCACAATATAGGGTTAAGGAAAGGAATGGATATGGAAATTATTTCAATAAATATTTTAGGATATGGGCCCCATCCAAAGGCTACAATATCAAGTGTTTTAACTATAATAACTTTGGACATATTGCAAAATGGTGTAGGACTCGATTCCAAATAGTTTCAAGGCAAGAAGGTCAAACAGGTTCAAGGCAAGAAGATCAAGAGAAGGATATCAGAAAAACATGGAAGTTTATGGAGGAAAGAAACAATGTAATATGGGAGTAAAAATACTCCCAACCCAAAGTTAATCACCTCAAGAGAGAATGTGGTGAGGGGGCTATGCTTAAGAGTCATATCTTTTAGCCCCATAGGTGCCCCTTTTGCCATTGATGTCAAATGGGGAGATATTTGAGTAAGGGGGAGAGCATTGAGTTAGGGGGAGCAGCCTCCAAAGAGAGCATTGACTTAGGGGGAGAAGCCTCCATAGAGAGTATTGAGTCAGGGGGAGTAGCTTTGATTCTCAGAGATGTTTTTTGCAGTGATTATGGTTTTTGCATTAGAGGTGTTGCCATAAAGTACAAAGGGTGATATTGTTGAAAATTTGAGTTATTTTATGTTGTCATTGATGTCACAAGGATCATTGATGTCAAATGGATCACATTGAGTTTTGGTGGCCAAATAATATTTTGGAAAGCATGGATAAATATAGGATTTTTGTGAAAACCAAGGTATGTAAAATAAAAGGTTTTATTTAAAACCATGAATGGCAAATTTGAACTGGATTTTTCTTAAAACCCAAGTTGGCATTTCATTTTGTCAAAAAAGTGCCCCGATAATGGAGATATTTAATTTTTAATATTTAGTTTAAATTTTAATTATTTAAAATTTAAAATTAAATATGCAATATTTCCATCGACATCACCGAAAATAATAAGGAGGCTATATAAAGGGTATACCTAAGGTTCATAAAATAATTGATATCATGGTTAATAATCATTGGCTAAGCATCCAAATTGAGCTCGTGTGAAAATATTTTAAAAAGTAGAAGCAGTGAATAAACGAAGGTTGGTCGAAGTCCAAAGTCATCGTGGGCAGAGTGGCGCTTTGACAGTTGGCTTTTGGCTAAGGTGTGTGGCAGCACATACATCAAGGCTTCGAATCCCCTTGATTGCATTTGAAAGATGTTGGATGAAAAGCGCTCGAAGCACTTTTGATTTGTGGAAAGGGAGGAAATGTTTTAAGGCACGTTGTGCCTTTCCCTTTCGAACGAGTGACTAGCTCATGTGGCAACCTTAGCCGTGGCTAAGGCGCTCATTGTGTGGGCAAGTTGGGGGTTCAAATCCCCTTGAGGAGGTAAATATGTTTTTTCTCTAATTATTTTTGTTAAGCCCTAAGTTGGAGTTATAAGGTGGTTAGGAATAATTAAAGTTTTTAATTAAACTTTGTTTTATAAGGGCTGTGATTATTATTTCAAAGGTGGATGAGTTGTTGATTTAATTTGATGTTCATGAAATTGAGAATTAAGATTTAGGAGAAATAAGGAGTTGTTATAAAATAATTTTTGAGAGGTTTATTGATTATTATTTTTTATAAGGGTTTTTATTAAAAGGACTTTTGTGGATGTGTTTATTAAGTTGGAGTAAAAAGGTGTAAATTGAGTTATGCTTTATCTTGTGATTATTATTTGAAGTCCACTAACCCTTATTGATATTGGAAAGGAAAGTTGTGTTTAGTACGATAGATTTTGTGGACAACTTCTTGGCATCAAAAGGTATGGGCACATTATCCTATTGATTTTTTATGGTGGTTGATTTCTAAAATATCATTGGAGTGAAAAGGATTAATTGTGGTTTCATTTTCGAAAGTGGTTGGTTGAATGCTTCAAGGTTTTCTAGTTTGAGAGTTGTGTTTAAACCTTGTTTTATAAGCATAGTTTTTGAAGCCCATTGGTTATGTAAAAAACTTGAAAAGAACATGAGTATCATTGTTATTTGAGATTTGAGGTTGAGCATTGTTGAAAAATTTGAGTTGGTTGATACATGCTTGGACTAGGGTTTTGTGAGAAAGAGGTGTCCTTGTGGTGATTGGTTGAGTTGAGTTGATTGAGCCTAGTCAAGTGATTGTGTGAGGTGATTGTTCAAGTCCCATGAAACAAACTATTCTATAATTCTGATTTGAGTTGAGATTGAGCTTAGAACATATTTAGTCTCTAACTATTCTCTTTATGCTTCTATGAGTTGACTTGAGTTGAGTTGAGATTGATTTTATTTGAGTTGAGTTGAAATCATTGTGGATCATTGTTGTCATCCATTGAAGAGTACATTGCCATTCATTGTTGAGTTCATCATTGAGCCTTGCCTTTAGTAGATTTATGGATGAGATTTGAGTGCTACTTGAGCATGATTGATTGAGCCTTTGAGAAGGCCTTTGGGATAGATTTATGAATAGATTTGTGGAATTTTGAGCATGATTGATTGAGCCTTTGAGAAGGCCTTTAGGATAGGTTTATGGATAGATTTATGGCAGTTTGTGCATGATTGATTGAGCCTTTAAGAAAGCCTTTGTGGATAGTTTTGGGACAGATTTGTGGATAGATTTATGGACATATTTAGGACAGATTTTGATGAGGTTCAGAGTGATCCTATTGAGCAGAGTTGAGGAAGTTCTTGGTGAGCTTCCTAGAGCAGTTTTGGACAAGTTCTTTGTGAGCTTGTTGAGCAAATTTGGACAAGTTCTGTGTGAGCTTGTTGAGCAGTTTTGGACAAGTTTTGTGTGAGCTTGTTATGCATATTTGGATAAGTTATATGTGAGCTTGTTATTTTCTAGCTTTGAGCAGATCAAAGAAATATGGACAAGTTCCATGTGAGCTTGTTGAGCAGTTTTAGACAATTTTTGTGTGAGCTTGTTATGCAGATTTGGACGAGTTATGTGTGAGCTTGTTATTGCCTAGATTTGAGTAGATAAAAGAAATTTGGACAAGTTTTATGTGAGCTTATTGAGCAATTTTGGACAAGTTTTGTGTGATATTTTTATGCATATTTGGACAAGTTTTGTGTGATATTTTTATGCATATTTGGACAAGTTCTGTGTGAGCTTGTTATTGCCTAGCTTTGAGCAGATCAAAGAAATCATTGTATTGGATAAGGATCCTTATTTTTGTGAGAATATTATAAGGAGATTATCTTTTGGAGTACCCCACATTGGAGGAACCACATTAAATCTTGTCTCTCAATTGTGTATGGTGACTTGTGCTCTTGATTAATATTGCTATATGAATTATTAATGCACACAGCTATATTTAGTTATTGCAATTAAGGAAATTAATTAATATTGGTTTGGAAAGAAAGTAAAAAGTGGTATTATACTGTTCACCCCCCCTCTCTCAGTATAATCTTGTGTTCTTCATTTCCTTGGGGAATTTGGAGGATAAGGAGAAGAGGGGATAGAAATCATACCTTCACCTACGGATGTAGGAAGTTCTAGAGCTACCTCCATACTTTGTTGTTGTGTTGGTTG
Source organism: Wollemia nobilis (assembly GCA_028583015.1). Classification (NCBI taxonomy): domain Eukaryota; kingdom Viridiplantae; phylum Streptophyta; class Pinopsida; order Araucariales; family Araucariaceae; genus Wollemia; species Wollemia nobilis. The sequence goes on from JAQPPZ010005611.1 coordinate 2,370,641, forward strand.
TATTAATTCTTTTGTAACTGAGATAGGGGTCTTCACAATAATATTCCCCTTATCCATATTCTATTTCTTATAGACCTCCTTCTGAGTTCTCTTTGATGCATTTTTTTCTTTTCTCTTAAAAATTTGAAATAATATCGGCTTATGACTCCCTATATCTTCCCTAGAAATTCCTTCCTATAATGTTTCTTCATAAATAGGATTCAACTCCACTGTAGCTACAGTGATGAAACTCACTAGTGTAAACATGAAGTTCTTATATTTCTCATTCCAATCTATTTTATTTTTAGGGGGATTTCTACCTAGAGCTAGGCGCTTGGGCCTACTTACTATCTTAATGACTTCTATATTAATGGTCCTGTTGTAGCACCCTAAAATTGGCACAGTGAAATTCTAGTAATTACATTCACTCCAGTAAATAATTTAAATTCAAATTTTAACCTCCCAAACCGCCCGTTAACCATCGGGTAATCTATTTCCCCCTTTTTCGTGCCATTTTTAGAGGTTGTTTTGACCGTTTGATGATATCATCGCCGATCAGACGATATCGCCCCAGATCTAAAGATTTCATCTGGGCTAGGATGTCCAGACGATCTTGTCGCAAAAATAATTTTGCACAATTAGCTTCTATTCCAACGGGTCTCTAATTCGGGCAGAAGCATGTCTACGCCTTTAGGGACCCTCCCCCATTGGAGATCTCCCAAATATGGATGATATCCAACCTCCTAACTACTCCCCTAAGCCTATTTAATCCTTAGGACCTTCCCTTCCCAACCCCTGGCTGAATTTCTCTGTAACTTGATTTTACGTGCATTAGAATACCTAGAGTATCATTTTTCCTTTGTCATTTTGAAGTTTTCTTGCAGGGACCTCATTGATTTTTAGTTAGAGCAAGCTCAGATCGTCGCAGACAATCTCGTTTAAATCTCAGACGATCCTGTCACAATTCGAGACGATTTCATTACTTCCAGATGATTTTGACTGCAATCTACATTGGGGGCAATCAGTGCCCAGATTTTGCGCTTTCTCTTATTCCTTTTGCTATTTTATTCTACATTTTAGTTAGTTTTATCCTTATTTCTTACTATTTTGCATTTGGAGTTCACCCATTTAGCTTAGATTGCATGATAAGATCATAATTTCTCATTAGAATATCATAATTTGTTTGAATTTCTATTCATAACTATTGTTTAGTATTCATATTGTCATTTTGTGTTGTTTCCCTCTATCATCACAGTGGTATTCTTTGTATTTGGCATATGTTTTTCTGTTTGCAGGTCTTTGACGAATTCGTCAGATCTCAGACGATCTTGTCAGATCTCAGACGATTCTATCGAATTCCAGACGATCCTGACTACTTCAAACATCAGAATCTCCATCAGACATCTGGATCAGGTATTCTTCCTTAATTTCTCTATTCTTTTGTCTTAAATTTTTTCTCTGTATTCATTAAATTTGCACTTTCATATAGATTAATTTAGATTCATTTGGCCAAACCTAGGATATGAATTCTTAAGGCTAAAAACAAACACATGAAAACATATTCCAAACCTAGGCGTGGAAACTGCCATTAAATGTTTCCTAGTGAACCCACCATCCGTCAAAAAATCATCAAAATACACCTCCCTTGAGAGGCGGGACCTTCGCAAGTCCTCTCAGTTCGAGGTACCATGACATCCTTTTCCCATCCCCCTTTCAAGCACGGATCCTATAGCCTGAAGGTAAGGGTGCGAAAAATTTGGAGCGATACATTTTGGTGAACCCGACGTGAAAATAAAAACCTTTAAAAAAAAATAAAAACATAATAGGAAAACAAAAAACAAAATCATCTCAAGTTTATATGTTTTAGATTCAATTCTAAATAGTAGATATTAAATATTACTTTTAGAAGTACTAAAGAAACCATGAGTTTTTACTCAAATCAATATGAGCCCATCAGTAATGTTGGAAGAATTCAGCCAAATACATTTGTTGATTATGACCAACCTCATCCCTATTCAACATCACCTCCATCACACTTTTCTTATTTTTCATTCTTACCCCAATAGAAAAATCCCTTTGCCAATACTCTTCATAACGATATTATCTATTCTCCCATATATCCATATTATGTCTATCGTTCCACATACAATCCTCTGCAACCTTTTCAATATTCTTCTCTTAATACAACACATCCATTTCAACAAGAAAATATTTATTCTTCCAATTCTACCATGTACTCACCTCATGCTTCGCAATCTTCCTGTCATCATTCTATCGATAATAAAGAAAGTAGAGGTGAGAAACCATTAGGTCCTTTTATGACGAAATTCCTAAGGCATTTATCAAAAACCTCTCAAAAACCTTCATCACGTAAATTTACTAAGCTCAATCAACCAATGGATATAATTCTCAAGTATTTACTTGACACAAATAAGATTGAACTCCCTTCCATAAGACGACCTGATACCACAGCAGATTGGTTTAAACCTGAGCTACATTGTGAATATCATGGAGTAGATGGACATATGACACAAAATTGTAAATATTTAAGATGTGCAATTCAAGATTTGATTGATGAAGGTCTTTTTAATATAAAGGTATTATAATCTACAACTGATTATAAATCTTCATTAAACAATCAAACTCCTACACAAAAAATATCAATAATCAAGGATGGAGAGGGAAGAAAGTAGAGAGGGGAGGGCTCTGGTCCCTCCCCTGCTCCCCCTCCCATGGCTCCTGGTTCCTGCCCAGTCCCTGGCTCAACCCAGGTCATCCCTCCCGGGGAGTGGTTGTTTGCAGATGATCTCCTAGGGGGAGATCCTTCTCCACTATCTGCGTCCCTCCCGGTCGGCTAGGGTTTCCTTGGTTGTTTTTTTAGACTGATGCTTCCCAGGGATCCCTGTTTGGTTGGGGATCCCTTTCCTTTTTCCCTCAGGCTTTCCCCTGGGGTTTTTTGCAGGTTATTCGCGTGGATCTGGTCCCCTGCGTTTCTCGATGCGGTGGAGGTGACGGTTTAGGGTTTGGACAGCTTCCCCCTTTTTCTTGTGAATCCTCGGCGGGCTTTGTGCTTGGACGAGATTCTTGGTCCCTGCTGCTGGGATCCTCTTTTGTTTTCCCGAGGCGGGTTCCTTGTGGTGCAACTCTCTGGTCACTTCCTGATGGGTTGGATCCTCTCTGTGCTGGCTGTCAGCTTCTTGCAGGATGGCTCTCGCTGAACTGAATGTTTTCCCGATGGGCGGGATGGTTTCTCCATAGGGCGGGATCCGCCAAATCCGTCGATTTTCCCATGAGGTGGGATCCTTTCTTTTCTGCTGGTTTCCCGGATGGCGGGATTTCCCTGTTGCTTCCCGCTAGGCGGGACTATTTGTGGTGGTTTTGACTACTTCCTGCGAGGTGGGATTTTATTGTAACGGTTTTTCTTTGCTTCCTGCTGGGCGGGATCTTCTCGATGGTGGTTTTTGGCTACCCCCCGCTGGGCGGGATCTCCAAAACTACTTCCTTTCTTATTTGTTTGTTTCCCGCTAAGAGGGATTGTTTCATGCTTACTATTACCGTTGGGTGGGATTTTTGTTTTGGTGTTCAGTTTCAAAGGATTGATGCCCTAGGCCCATTGCTTATGTAATCAGGTTTTGGGATCCTTGTTAAAACTCGCTATAAATTAAAAAAAAAATATATCAATAATCAATCAAGACATGGGGATCTCCCAAGAACCCCTATTCAATTATCAACAACAAGAAACCAATCAAATATTGCATGTTAATGTGTCCCATCATGATGATATTATTAATATTGTAACAAAAACTACAAATGAGCAACCTCAAGTTCAATCAACTCAATCTGATATTCAAGATATGGATTCCTCATTTGACCAATCTTCAAAACTATCTTTGGCTCTAGAGAATGATCCAAAATGGAATGTAAGTATAGAAAGCTCATCTTTAAAATCAAAATCTCAAATTTAAGTCCACTTTGATAACCAACAACAAGTGATTGATCCTCAAGAAAAGATATCCCTTTTAGAAGTATTACAAATTGCTCATAAGGAAATTTTGTTCAAAATACCTAGCCAACAATTTGTTCCTCATAATATTTTCTCTAAGAACATAATTAATGGTGTAAACCCTCTTGAGGTTAACCATATTTCATTCTATGATGAGGATATCCCTTCCTCTACTCCACAAGAAGACTCCTATCTTTACATTACAGGATCTAGTAAAGAAACACATATTAAAACTATCATGACAGATAATGACTCTTCTCTTAATTTATGCACTTATCAATTATTCCAAAAATTCAAAACAAAGGAAGAAGATTTTAATGAATCAAATGTTATTATAAAATCTTTTAACAATGAAATTCAAGAAGTTCAAGGTACTATAATTCTTCCCTTTAATATTGGATCCAAGATCCTGGATACTCTATTTTATGTGGCATATTGCCCTTCACCTTACAACCTACTTCTTAGAAGTCCTTGGATGCATACAATGAGGATTGTCCCTTCCACTCTTCACCAATGTTTGAAGTTTGAACTTGCAAATAAAAATGTTACCATACATGGTGACCCAACACCATTTAAAGAATATTTAACGGTTGAAACATCAAGTTCTATACATTCTCTATTATCACAATTATCTTCTATCCATGACTTTTCTTCATCCACATATGATCATCCTTGTTTACCAAATAACACTCATGCATATATTTCACATATACTTTCTCCATATTATCAAAACTTGGAATATAATAATAAGAATGAAGAACTTTCTTATATTTATGATATTTTATTTTGTAACATGATTAATTTTCCACATATAAAAGTCAAATCTTTTTCTACATTATTCTACATTATAACAAAGCTTTTGTTATCACTACCTTTTATTCATCACCTTCTATTCTTACCTTCACCTCAACCAGATTATCCTTCAAAACCTCCTTTGATTTTGAAGAAACCTTAGACATGCTATACTCAAATAACCTTGTATAGTGTATATAGATCATCTTGTATATACCACAAATTTCAATTCATAAATTAAAATCAAAATACAAAAAAATCAAAATCCTCAAAATCTTCAAAAAAATACTAATGAAACTAAGGACCTTAAAGGTAAATTTGAGTCCAACTGGCTTGGACCATATATTATCACTGCTAAATTTGAATCAGGAGCATACAAATTATCTACCTTAGATGGTAAAGAACTTAAAGAACCCATGAATATTTTGCATCTTAAACGTTACTATGCATAAATTTGGTCATTTCATCCTTGTATATATCACTATCTTGTATTTCTTTCAAATTTATCAATTCAAAAACCTCAAAAACATTCATAATCATCAAAAATCTTCAAAACTATTTGTTGCATTTATTTATGGCACTTGTTAATTTTTTTGTTCAAAAACAAAAATAAAACCAAAAAAAAAACACAAAATAATGATAAAAATATAAAAATAGCAATATTCTTGACTCTTTCGAAACCAAAACAATATACAGAAGAAAGAAAGAGTCAGTATTCTCAAAACTTCTCAAAAAGTATTTATATATATTTTCTTACAAATGTTGCAGTTATATGTTTCAAATTATTTTTGATAAATTAGCATTTATTTGGAATCCCTCACTTGCACACTCACAAAAATAAATATCTTGATTTTATCTGGCATGATTACTAATCTCTCTTATATCAAAGTTCACAAAATTCAATTAAATAAAGTTTCAGCATAAAGAATTGATCTTGTTATTTACTTAAACCAAGCACATATTTTCACAATAAAATGATTATATTTGTAATTTCCATGTTTTGCTACATAGTAGAAGTTATTTCTTGAGTGAAAAGTTTCCCCTGCTATCCTATCATGCACATGGTCTAGAATCTTTGAGAATTGGCAAAAGGACAAGCTCACCCCTACCCAGAATAAAAATCCCTTGCTCTACAGCTAATCCGAGCAAGTATCCCTAGCAAAGAAAAAGAAAAGAAAAGTTCAAGAAAAAAGAGAAAATAAAAATGTTATTTTATATCATTACAGCAATATTTCAAGCACTATCTCAAAAATCAAGAAAAAGTACAAAAAGAAAAGCAAAAAGAAAAAGAAAATAAAAAGAAAAGGAAAAGAAAAGAAAAGCACAAGAAAGCAGAAAGCAAGAAAGCAATAAAATCCCTTTCCCTACCCTTTGAAAATAAAATAAGGGTTGATGAGCTTGAATCCCTGGAATTCTCAATTATTCGAAAACTGTGAGGTAAGCCCCATAACAATTGGTTTGTGCCCAACCTGCTTGGCCTTGGGTAACTCCTTGCATGGTGATATGTCTGTCACATTAGCGACCTTATTTTGTACAGACCTATGTCTTCTTATGCATTAGCTAGCTCTTGATAATCCGACCTACATAGTAGTCTAGTATGGTTATATGCATCTACATCATGGTTAATGAACACTTATTTGGTTTCTTCAAATTACTTGTATCATATTATCTTGCTCAAAACTGGTAAATGCACAAAGCAATTGCACACACATTTGTATTTGAGAGATTTTGTGTATCATTATGATAAATCAAGATCGGAAATGAATTCACATATGCACATGGGATTCCTTATAAATCTAACTTTTGTCTTCAAAATACTTTGAAAAATTCTTTTTTGCAACTTGTTTGGAATAATTCAAGTACATTTGTTTAGCATAAAGATAACTATATAATAGAAAAATCAAAATTTTATTTCAAAAATATACAATCAAAACATATATATCTGGTTGACTTTCGCGACGATGGTATAATTCCAAAACCAAAAGTGGAATTTTATGCCTAGCGCAAGTCCTCATCTTCATATTTTCTATTTATTAAAAGTCAATCATGCAATAAAACTATCTATTTTTTATTTTCGCGATGATGGTATAAGTCTATACCTACATATTCTATGCTTAGCGCAAATCATTGCAACAATGTTATTCCCCCTTTATTTAAAAATTATGAAAACCATATGACTTAAATCATTATGTTACACAAATTATGCTTTTAAAAAGCAAACACATTTTCATTATTTCATGTCATTATGTTAACCTTCAAATTTTGCAAAGATGGTATAATTCCTAAAGAATTATCCAAAAATTTTATCACACTTAAGAATTTATGCCTAGCAAAAATCATTATTTCATACATACTATTTTTATAAAAAATCTGAAAGCAAACCATCATCATCATCATTTGCACCATTGCACCAAAGTCTTAAGACAGTCTCTTAAGCACTCTTTTACTTTTAACAATATTTCTATAATTGGGATTAGCTTGACGACCGAGTGAGCAGCGACTCCATGAAATGGTCTATAATAGCGACAATGTCCTTTGAAATTATTGTTAGAAGTCTCTTTTTATTTCTTTTACCACATCACATTACAAACAATCCATTTGTTACATTAGATTATTTCATTTAAAATATTACCGCATGACATTAAAATTATAAATTTTCAAAATGACATAATTTCATGAATCCTCAATCCAATTATCAAATCAAATCAATCAAACATAAAAGCATCATAAACATACACATAACACAAGTCATATGATCAAAACTATATCATCTCATATATATATCAACCGCATATATACATCATCAAAACTGGATCAATATGCCACAATATGTACCTCGACATACTCAATCCTCTATCAAAAATAATAAACCTACATATCAATTTGTATAGTGTAATGCAGTCCTCTAGCCTCGAGAGCCCCTCGAGCTCTCAGCCTCATCTCCTCCCCCACCATGAGGTGGACGAGGTGGCCCCATCGTAGTTTTTGTAGTACTATGAGTCCTAGTCCTCAATCGGGACGAAGTCCTAGACGACCCAATCCTGATCGACTTTGCGATGTTGGCTGGCAGGGGTAGTCTATCCTCCTTTTGTAGTAGCTGATAGTACAAAGTTTGGTAGAAAGTAATTTGGGCAATAGCTCGTGTCAGCTCCCCAATGCTTGCCCCTCCGCCCCGTGCCCTGAGGCATGCAATCTCATCTCTAAGCTATGTAGACTCAGCTCGATGGCATGTAGCTTCATCCTATAGAGCCTGCACCTATGCCTGGAGATGGATATTCTCCATCTGAAGAGTAGCCATCTCACTACTCTCTCCTGTTTCAACACCCTTGCCCTTATCGGGTGATGGTGGCCTCTCTCTATGGAGAAGGGGGTCTCGCCTCCCTCCTCTCCCTCTATCGTGGCATCTCCTATGCATGTGGCCTCCTCAGCTCTCTCCCGTCGTGACCCTGGGCTGCCTCCATAGCCACCTGGCACCGCTTCCCTATCTGACGCATGACTGTGTGTATCGAACCCTGAGCCCTCGTCATTCGAGGAGGGTGGATGCCTGCATACCAGGCATCATAGCCATCTGTGACCCCTGCGTCGTCCCCATCCACTGGTTGAATGGGGGCATCATCTGTGTCTTGACTCCAGAAGCACTGCATGTTTGGAGCCCCACTCACTATGGTGTTATCCCAAAAAGTCTGAGAAAACTTGTAATCCCTGAGATATGGGATCCCCTACTGCAGATCGAACTGTCGCAAAACTCGGTCATAGCGATGGAGCTCCACATCTCCCCTCTCCATTCATAGCCAGCACACTCGCCTAATGTGAGCCAACTCCTATCCGTCCTCGGCCCACCCTGGATGCTCCCTCCATGGTCTTCAGGTAATCTGGTCTAGGACTAGGTCTTCTAGCAATCTCCGGGACATAGGAAGGTCGATCCACTGCTGTGACCCTCTCCAGAGCCACCAATAGAAAACTTGGGGCCTCTCCTCGTCAATCCCTATCAGAGGAAGCCCTACCAACCTTCACACTACAAAGTGCTCCCAACACCAAACCTGTAGGAGTGATGTCATCACCAGACATCGGCCACCCTTGTACATGACCCCATGTAGGATCCTATACAACTAGCATAGTACAAAGCTACCCCAAGAGAATTTGTACCCATGGTCCTGCATATCGTAGATCACATCTACCAGCATCCATGGTACCCTGCATTCGCTCTGGTGGCATCTGACGTAGTGCCTCAATGTTAACCCCGCCCTTCTCCAGGGTGAAGCTCGAGTCACCACACAATCATCCCATAGCATGGCCCTGATTGGCCGTAGGAGTAATCAATCGTCCTTGTATGGGGATTCTCAGAATCCTCTATACATCCTCTAGAGTGGGAGTCATCTCCCCTGTCGATAGCCAAAAACATGACGAACCCGGATACCATCTCTCTGCTAGGGCTGTCAGTAGCCCCATATCTATAGACACCTGTGGCATCTCTGCCACATGCTGCAAGCCGGCCTGTGCCAACTGATCTCACTCTGCCTGTGTAAGAGTGGCCAAGTCATCTTTCAAACCTCCATACTTCCATTCCCTACTTTTTAGTAAACCTCTCTACAACATAAACAACAAAACAACAAACAATCATTAATAAACAATTCAAGTATTTAAAAATGCAAGTAAAATAAGTTCAATTTAATCAAATGATGATATCGTCCATAATTGGACGATATCGTCCCAAATTTGAGCATAATCGTCTCCGATTTCGCAAGCCGAAATCGTCCCTAATTTGACGAAATCGTCCCCCTTTCACCAATTTTGCCCTCGGACTAAATTGGCAAAATTGAGACGATTTTGTCGAAATCGGGACGATTTCGTCCCAACGATGTCGACGGCCCAAAAACGGCCGTGATGCTCAAAATTCATCTAAAATTTACCTAAAAAGCATGTAAAATCAAATTAAAGCATTCTAAACTAAGTTTAGACTCTTACTCGTAGACCGCGTCGGACCTCTGTTGATCTGTGCGTCGTCTCCACCATTTTTTTGCTTCAGAGCTCTAAAACCAGTAAAAATGAACAGTAAAAATGAATTAGGGTTTTACCCTATTTTTCTTAATTTTATTCAAAAATAATTTTTCTTTTTCATGTTTTTACCTCAAACGTTCGATTTGGGTAAAAACACGGAGGGGGCACCATAGTAAGCTGTTGTACGATTCGACCAAGAATCGTTGCCTAGAAATGGGAATAATTTTTTTGCTTTCTCATAGATCGAGAAGAACTCATCTTTAACGCATTTTCTTTGGAAAATTCGCTAAATAGGGGGAAAAATATAGCACCCTAAAATTGGCGCAGTGAAATTCTAGTAATTACATTCACTCCAGTAAATAATTTAAATTCAAAGTTTAACCTCCCAAACCGCCCGTTAACCGGTGGGTAATCCATTTCCCCATTTTCTGCACCATTTTTAGAGGTTGTTTTGACCGTTTGACGATATCGTAGCCGATCAGACGATATCACCCCAGATCTGACGATTTCGTCTGGGCTAGGACGTCCAGACGATCTTGTCGCAAAACTAATTTTGCACAGTTAGCTTCTATTCCAACGGGTCTATAATCTGGGCAGAAGCGTGTCTACGCCATTAGGGACCCTCCCCCATTGGAGATCTCCCAAATAGGGATGATATCCAACCTCCTAACTACTCCCCTAAGCCTATTTAATCCTTAGGACCTTTCCTTCCCAACCCCTGGCTGAATTTCTCTGTAACTTGATTTTGCGTGCATTAGAATACCTAGAGTATCATTTTGCCTTTGTCATTTTGAAGTTTTCTTGCAGGGACCTCATTGATTTTCAGTCAGAGCAAGCTCAGATCATTGCAGATGATCTCGTTCAAATCTTGGACGATCCTATCGCAATTTGAGACGATTTCATTACTTCCAGACGATTTTGATTGCAATCTACATTGGGGGCAATCAGTGCCCAGAGTTTGCACTTTCTCTTATTCCTTTTGCTGTTTTATTCTACATTTTAGTTAGTTTTATCCTTATTTCTTACTATTTTGCATTTGGAGTTCACCCATTTAGCTTAGATTGCATGATAAGATCATAATTTTTCATTAGAATATCATAATTTGTTTGAATTTCTATTCATAACTGTTGTTTAGTATTCATATTATCATTTTGTGTTATTTCCCTCTATCATCACAGTGGTATTCTTTGTATTTGGCTGTTTTTTTGTTTGCAGGTCTCTGACGAATTCATCTGACGAATTCGTCAGATCTCAGACGATCTTGTCAGATCTCAGACGATCCTGTCGAATTCCAGACGATCCTGACTGCTTCAAACATCAAAATATCCATAAGACATCCGGATCAGGTATTCTTCCTTAATTTCTCTATTCTTCTATCTTAAATTTGTTCTCTGTATTCATTAAATCTACACTTTCATATAGATTAATTTAGATTCATTTGGCCAAACCTAGGATATGAATGCTTAAGGCTAAAAATGAACACATGAAAACACATTCCAAACCTAGGCATGGAAACTGCCATTAAATGTTTCCTGGTGAACCCACCATTCATCAAAAAATCATCAAAATACACCTCCCTTGAGATGCGGGACCTTCGCAAGTCCTCTTAGTCCGAGGTACCGTGACATCCTTTTCCCATTCCCCTTTCGGGCAGGATCCTATAGCCTAGATGTAAGGGTGCAAAAAATTTGGAGCGATACACCTGTCATTAGAATAATGCATTTACTCATTAACTACATCCCTTTAAAAAAATTCTCTAGTTGTCCTATCAGAGGCTCAAATGTTTTAAGAGCATCAACAATAGTTAGTTGAGTATCAGCCCCTTCTCCTTGATTTTCTTCTTCTGAAGGTGAGGATGGATAATCTTACCCTGGTTGAGGCTTCTTGTAAATTAGTACTAGATTCTTTGGGTCCTTCTCCTTCCAAGTTTTGATGTTCTCATCATACCTATTAGAAAAATTATTATCAATTACTCATCCAATATTAGATTTCTCTATGTCGGTTCCACTCTCATCCTCCACCAATCCATGATCTTTCCTTCATCCCATTTCTTTTTATTCTCAACTTCTCTGATCATAGACTTCTTCAACTAATGGATTTCATTATTATATAAATCAAAATTAACTATCTTCTTGTATAAGTCTAGGCATGGGGGAATTTGTTCCATATTGGTAACATTCCAATCCAATGGTGCATTTTCCTTAATATTTCTCCCCTATTAAAAATGAGGTATTGATGTCTTTTCAAATTTTTGGGCCTTCTCTCCATTAAGATAAATGTTCCTCCTGCATAATTTTTCATCTGGGTCGTATCTCCATCTATGAGGGATGTAAAACATGCCCAACTTATCCAAATATTGGGTGATTTGTTCACCCTAGCCCTTTTTGGTGATAGTTATATCGTCGACACTATGGCAGGTCAACAAATATTTTATTTTCTTTCCAGAGCCATAGTTCATATTGATAAAATTTGCTTACCTCAAATATTCTAGAGCTAACAATCTATTTGTAACAAAATGGGGAAGTAAAAGGCTTACCAATAAAGCCATACAGTCTAATAATTGTGCCTTCTATAAGGATATACTAATATCCTTCTTTGGAACCTTCTATTCTCAATAATTCTCTGGCCAACGGTGGTAACCTAGGGAATTTCCTATACATAATTTTCAAAGCTAGCCCTAGAAATTTTAGGCTAAACCTATAAAAATAATCAGTGTTCCTCAAATGAGCAGTCCAATAGTATACAAGGATAGGGTCTACCTTTTCATTCTTTTCTTTTATAGGAATCCAAGGATCATTTGCCTCACAATAGCAAATAACATCCAAACTAAACTTGAACAATGCCGAAAAGAGGGCATCTCTAAATCCCTTTTCATTCTTACCAATTGCTCATGTATTCTTTTAGCAAGGAAAGCTGGCCAATAAAAATAAATGGCCTTAATGCCCTTCTTGTTTTCTTTTGGTTCATACATTTTCTCATTAAAAATGTAGTAATTAGTGGCTATTTTCCAATACCTCACAAATTGGTCTGAATCCAAACCCTCCAAACAAGACAGTATGGAGTACAACTTTGGGTTAACAAACTGCTCAATGGAAATTAAGGTTTTGGGTAATCCTCTCCTAGATTTAATGGTCTTGAATTGATTATAAACCCATTTCCTAAAAGGTTCACCCTCATGAGCATACCACTACAAAGAGTAATACCCGGCTTGCTCGGATGTGTTAAAATATTTTGACCTTACAGGTGATTCTACCCCTAGAGTAAATAGGTCATGACAAGCCTCGAAAGTTATGTTAAACAATATTTTATCCTTAGCTATCTTTACAACTTTTGATCTTGGATCATAGAATTTTATAATGGTCATTATCAAGTTTGGACAATGATGAACTGAATCACAGATATAAAAAGATATAAATGAGCGAATAACACAAGTACCTTGGACTGATAAGGCTACACATTTCTTGTATCTATCATTGATGCTTTTTATAATCTTAGCTCTCTCTATGAGAACTAGTTTGATGTCATCCATGGCTTCTGATTTATCAATGTAATTTTCCAACTCTTCATTTGTCAAGGGTTCTACTTCTTGAGTGTCTTTGGAGGTCATTTTCATGAGAAATTTTCAAAGTGTTCTTTCTCTAGTATTTGTAGATGATGCTTGGCTATTCTCCTACTCTTTTCACTTGGTAGGCTTTACTTTCAAAAAATGAATGAGCTCTAAATTTTTAGCACTTTTAAATGCCATTGCATGTACACATTTTGCCATTATTGTGGTTGTTATGAGAATTATCTATTTGCATACTTTTCAAATTAAACTCATGCATCTTGGCAGCTTAGAGATGTTACATCACTCGCTTATTGGTTAATTTATGAGCCTACAACACCTTTCATAATATTTATTTCCTTCAGAGCAATGTGGGAAGCTCGTAAAGCAATTTGTAAATATTTATTTCTTTGGAAGTTGTGTGGTGCAAGATTTTGGTTTCCACTCCAAACTAGTCATGAACTCCAGTGGATTGGAACACAAGCCATGATAAATTGCCACCTTAGTCCTTTTAAGAGTGGTGATAAATGCATGTGGTATTCCACTACCATATTAGTTTATTTGAGAGTGGATTGGTGCTATACTGCATTCCACCACCACTTAGCTTATTTTGCAACTCGTCACTTTATTTTTTGAAGCAAAAATTTTTCTCTTTTTTTTTTTAAACATTCTATCAAAAATGAAAACTTTAAAATAAAATGATATGATACACAAAATATATACATATTTTTTTTTTGTAGATACGATACTATAGCATTAATACCGGGTTTTACAGGTTGACCCAAAACCTTTTACAAAAATCAACCCAGGGTTGTTGATGAACATATCCTTACTAAGGATCCTATATATGTAAAATCTACATACCGCTAAAGCCATTACATCTAGTAAGGCACATATCTTGTTATCAAAAAGAAACTTCCCATACAAAATTTTGGGTATACCTCGAGAAAACACACATGCATCATAATTATAAAAAATAAACAGACACGGATCCCTTACTTGAGACAATGGAGAAACAAAAAGCTATAGACACACATAGCAGAGTACTAAAAAAACTCCCACAAGCTCTGTATTGATAGTTACTCTTAATAATTATTTTGTAATTGCTTTCTTCCGTATATGACATGCTTTGGTACCACATACTATCTTGGCAAATCAGCCTTGGAGAAGTGAACCTACTGGCTAGATTTATGGTGGTTGCTATCTGGTGGTCCATGTGGATTTGGTTCGAAGTCTTATATTGTCATTTATTTCCTTCTCTATTATTATCAACCAACCTCAAATTACTAAGATGAATAGAAGCCATGTTATTAGACATGTGATTGTCCCCATTAGTATTTGTGGTATTTCCAAGTAGCATCCATGAATACTGACAACTCAAATAATTTTTATTTTGAGTCCAATTCAAAAAAGAGACGGGAATACTCCTAGACTTTGAACTTACAGTGCCTTCCCTATTGGTAAATTCGACTATAATTCTTGGCATTCTTGTTGAATAAGCTCCTCTGCTTCACTTGGGACACCGTGTTCCCATTTGAAAAGTCTGTCACCATCGACACCCAAATTGGCAATCTTATGAGCAATTTTGTTAGCTTCTCAAAAGACATTTTGGGATTTTATGTCCTATCTTCCCTGGAAAAGGATCCTAGCCTCTTCAATAATTGTTTTAATCCTCAAAGGAGGTGTTTTCCAATTATTGAGGAGATTTATAACATGCATAGAGTCTCCTTCTACGATAAAATTGCCTTCTAAGTCTTGAGTCATTTGAAGGCCTCTCCACATAGCTCTAGCTTCAGCTTCGTTGTTCATCCTTGTTCCAAAATATTCAAAAAATGCAAGCATCATATTCCCATTATGATCTCACACAATGCCACTAATGCCTGCTCTGCCAGTATTGTCCTTAGCTGCTCCATCAAAACTAAGCTTAAACCAACCCATAGGAGGTGGAGACCACTTAAAATTGGTTCTAGGGTTGACTACCCTAGGTACAGACTCATCTAACAAGGTTAAGCTTAAAGATTGAGCAATCATGGTCTCCTGCAGATGAGGTTTACAACTATCAAAATGGATAAGGTTCACATTCTCATTGGCAAAGGATAGGATCCTGGCAATGATATTTTGATGATCATAGATAGACTCATTAAAGACTCTATGGTTCCTTTATAACCACACCTACCAAAGATAGTGATTGAGATAAATTTTCCACATGTATCTAAGTCTTTGGATTGAAAAGGGGTAAGGCCACTGGATGAATACATTAAGTACGATGGCTGGTTTAATCCATGAAATATTGAAAGCCTAAAAAAATCCCACTTAGGATAGTCAAGGAAAAAGGGCACTAAAGTAAAATGTGATAAATGGTCTCCCAATTAGCCCTACACAGATAACAATGATTAGTGATACAAATACCTTTATGCATCATATTATCAATGGTTAGAATTATTCCTTGGATAACCATCCATGAAAAGACTAAAATTTTTGGAATTAAATTTTTTATCCAAACTAAGTCCTTTTGGAGGACAAAATCCTCATCATCAAGTGGAAGCTTGTAAGCTGATTTAACAGTGAACTACCCATTTTTCGTAGGAGCCCAGGTGACTTGATCTTCCGTGGTTATCATGGGGATAAATTATTGCCTGAGAATGTTACAAAGATCATTTGATTATGCTTGAAATCCCTGAATTCTTATTTGTTTCCATTTCATTCTACCTCTGTCCTCAACCATATAATCGAATAATTTTTTGCCAATGAGTTATTCTATGATATCTCTAATTCAGGCTAAGTTAAGATATTGCATCAGTGGTTCATCCTTAGCCCACCTGTCATTCCAACAATTTATCCTCTCACCATTGCCTAAAACCCATCTTAATTACAATGAATATTTATCTTAATCAAAATAGAGTTTAAGGTGAAAACCATTAACCAAGATAGGTTGTATGCTTCCTTCAAGATCTTCAAGCTGGAAAAAATTGGTTTCCTTAACTTTTGCTATTTTGAAAAGACCATTCCCAAAGGATTCAAACTTATGATGGTGCCCTGATTTATTCCTTTTCACATTCCACCTGAGGATAGAATCTCCAACTTGGAACTTGCTAAATCTTACCTTCTTATCAAACCATGCCTTGATGTCAAATGAATGCTTTTGAAAATTCTCATATGCTTGAGTCTTTTTCTCCTCTAGCTACAATATATGTTTCAAACTGCTTTCAATTATATTTTGTTTAGACTCATCCTCAATATTTACCAACTTGAGGGCTAGAATTTCCAAGTGCATAGGTAATACTACTTCCTTGCCATATACTAAGGTATAAGAGGAGGTCTTGTGGACTTTTTTATAGTGATTATGTCTACCCATAGAGCTTTTTCTAGCAATAGGTGACAACTTCTCTTGTTACCCTTCAATGATCATTTCAAAATTCTTAGTAGATTCTTGTTAGTTGATTTTACTAGTCCATTTCCTTGGAGGTAGTATTTTGAAGTGTTTTTTATGGTGATGCCATACTTTTTGGTAAAATTAATGTTTTTAGCCCCTATGAATGTTGGTCCATTGTCACTCACTAAATCTTCTAGAACACCAAACCTTGTAATTAAGCTTTCCATAAAATATATCACCAACTCTTGGTCTGACTTCTTTGTAGGAATGGCTTCTACCCATTTGGTGAGGTAGTTTGTTGTATTCAAAATGTACTTGTGGTCAGCTAAGGAATTTGGAATGATAAACCCTATGAATTCCAACCCCCATTGCTAAAAGGTTTCCTCAACTTGAATTGGCTTAACAGAGAGTGATGCATTCCTTGTTCTTCCCACATACCGTTGGCATTCATCATAGGATCTTGTAACTTTGAAGGTGTCAAAAATGATGGTAGGCCAATAATAGCTTGCCCTTATGATCTTTAATGTTGTAAATTTTCTTGAGAATTGTTCTCCAAATAGTCCCCCATGGAACTTATCTATGAAATTTTATTGCTGATCATCTTTTAAGCATCTAAGGAGAACTCCATAAATGTTTCTCTTATATAGACCTTTTGGAAATCGAACATATTTCAAAGCTTAAATCCTATATCTTCTTCTTTGTGATGGGTTAATATTAGGAGGGCATACCCCAATATGAAAGTACTTAGTCATCTAGTTCACCTAGTCTGGTTCTCCTAACTTTAGATCTTTAGTTTGGTCTTCTACTATTGATTGATAGGCTATCAAATCTATTGAAACCGCTACTTCTATCAAACCTTAGCATAGGGCTTTGCATCTGAATAGCTTGGTAGGATGAATTTCCACATCATACTATTAGATCGTAGTAATCCAAATAGCTCTCTTATCTCCCAGTTCACCTTGTAAAATGAAGCTTCTCATATCCAGATGAACCACATAAACTAGGGTTTTACTTTGAACCAAGTATTACGTAAATTTTTTCAATGATTTCATTACTGCAAACACTTGTTTCTCAATAAAATTATAATTGACCTGATATTCATGAAGAGTATTACTCCAAAATAATATAGGGTGTTCCTCTCCTTCATCATTCTTCTGGGTGAGCACTGATGCATAACTCTCCTCAACTCAATAAGCATTAAGAATGAAGTCTTTGTTGAAGTTCGAATTTACTAGAACTGGAGTTGTAGTAATGGATTGCTTGATGATTTCAAAAGCTTACTTTCTTACCTCAGTCCATTTGAAATATGCATTCTTCTTTAACATTATGATATAGGCTTCACCTTCTGAGAAAATTTAGATATGAATTTCCTAAAAAAGTTTATTTGACCAAAGAAATACTACAAGGCTTTCTAATTTATGGGTAGTGGAAGGGCAAGGATGGCTTTGATTCTATCTAGATCAATGGACATACCTTATTTGGAAACCACATTGGCTAGAAAATTTCCTTCATGAACTACAAAAAATGGCTTCTTAGGATTAAGAGAGATTCCAAATTCTCTGCACTTTTGAAAGAATTATTATAGATGTACTAGGTGGTATTGCTTGTCACGAGAGAAAATAGTCATATCATATAAGTAAAATTAGGATGACCTTGTTGATCAACTCTCTAAAATAATAATTCATTGCTCTTTGTAAAGTGGCTCCTATATTAGACAGCCCAAAGGCATTATCTAATAGGTAAAAGTTCCCCATTTGGTGGTGAATGATGTTTTAAATTTATCTTCATCCTTCACCCAAATATGGTTATAGATAGAGAAGTCATCTAATAGTGAGAACCTTTTTGCTCCTACCAAAATCTATAATATTTGATCAATCTATGGAAGAGGGTAATGATCCTTTAGTGACGCTTGATTGAGGTTTCTAAAATCTACACACAAGTGGATATCACCATTATTTTCCTTACTGGGACCAAGTTGGCTACCCAAGTTGAATGTTTGATTGGATAAATGATCTTAGCCTTTAGTAACTTCAATAGTTTTTCTCTCATTATGGATTTGATCCTAGGATTCATAGGCCTCTATTTTTGCCTGAATGGTTTTGCATTTGGCTCTAGCTCAATTTTGTGTTAGATGACCTTCTTGTCATATAATTTTAGATTCTCATATGACCAAGCTACAATATCTTGGTACTTTAGACATAAAGCTTTGATATCCTCCTCTTTTTTTGGAGAACATCGAACTCCAACCTTTAGATTCTTTTATTTTTCAATTTCAATTTCTTCATATATCTTCTCATTGATTTCCATAGATCTTATCTTTTTTCTATCTTCATTTTAAAACAGGCTCTCTAGAGTAACCAACCCTATAGGTATATGATTGTTCTTAAGTTGGATGACATCCTATTGATCAATCTCTTCTAGATATTCCTCTTTAATAGTAGATAAATAGGCTTCTATCACTAGAAAATTAATGATCTGTTCGTCACTTTCAAAGACCTACCAAAAAATCTATTTATCCAAAATTGGAGGCCTAAAAATAATTTTGATCCCTTTGTCCTTTGTAACTCCTATGTCTATAGAAGGGTTGAAATTATCTCTCCTTACTACTAAGTAATTCGCCAGGTTATTCTTTCTTCTGGAAATAATATTAATGTTTAAGGCATCAAAGGATTCCATTAAATCCCATACCCTATTTCTATATTCTTTCATGTAGTGGTGCTTACTGCTGCACCTCTCCCTTACCTGATTTATAATAAATTTAGAGTCACCATATATATTCAAGATATTGATTTCCATGCTTTCAAATTGCATTAGCCAAGGCATAGAGCCTCATATTTTGTAGCATTATTAGTGCATGACCATGTTAGCCTATACATGAAAATATTTGTCCATTTTTATTGGGACTGTAATAGCACATCGATACCAACACCATTTTTGCATCTTGCACCATTAAAGTGTATGGTCCATGTTTCTATTTCTCTCAAAAACTAGTTAGATATAGCAAGAATTCTTTTATCTATTTATGTGGAAATACTGTATGTACCCATACCTATTATGAATTGACTATAATCATCTCTAAAAGGTAGTTCATATTCAATATCCAACTCTTTAAAGTTATCCACTAACTCAAATTTCTCTAGAGAAGTAAGATTGCACAATTTCTCTTCAATTTTTTAATGTGATAAGATACAGGCTTCTCTAGTGTTATTCTTATTCTCTTTCCTTTGAAAGGAATCACCATGCTAGAATAGTCCATGTACATGCATCCACCCAACTTTACAGTAAATTATATTGAAAAGCATACACCAAAATAAGGTTCTAGACCCACCACAACTATCTTTTGCACTATGGTTACCTCATGTGCTATATGTAGCCTCATAAAGACATCTTTTAATAATCCCACTATATTCACGGGTGTTCCATATAACTATAAAAATATAGGGCAAGATCTGGTATATTCCATATCCATATCCTCACAAATTGCTTTAGGCATAACTATGGTGGATGCTCCTGAGTCAATCATATAGCTGTATAAAATCCAACCCTCCATCCTTAAAGAAATGTAAAAGGGAGGGGGTTTATTTTTTAAAGTGGTAGGGTATATTTTATTTTTTTCATAGGGGATACTAAGGATTGTGGTGGCCTACTTTTTCTATGGATATTTTTTTAGAGAAGATTTTAGCAGGTCTAGTTGGCCAGGAATGAAGAGAGTATCATATAAGCTAGTTTTGGATGGTATCTTCATTTCCTCCAAAATGTTATATTCAAACTTGGCAGAGGTGGGTCTCTCAGGCCTACTATCTTGCTCATCATATTTTCTCTTATACTATTATGTGGCCTCAATTATCTGCCTCTTATTAATGGAAGGAAATCTAAGCCTCTCTTGGGATTAATTCTTGGATATCATTCTATCTCCCTCAGTTTCTTTATCAAATATCTTGGGGAAATTGATCATATTTTCCTATCCCCTAGGAGCAATGTCTCCTTTTTCATTGTCCTAGGGGATAGGGAATGTATCACTACTTTGTGAAGGAGGATCCTTCTTCTTTTGAGATGGAACCTGAAATTGACTCATATTTTGTGTATCAACCTACGATATTTTCTTGTTTGACCTTATCATGACAAAAATGGGTCCATCCTCATTAAGATATTTCCCAACCATGATCTGATCTGGTTGATAGAGCATGTTCACTCTTCCTTTCTAATTTCTCTCTTCTTTATCCATAGACTATTGTACATGGTATTGGTACATAACACAAGATTGTAAATCATGGGGATCATTGCACACCAAACACGATACATTCACTAGACTTATTTTTGAATAACACTCGGGCTCTTCTTGCACTACATTTACTCTAATCCCAGTGCTATTGCTAGGACTAGGTCCTTGATACTTGTTAATATAATGAAATATCCATTGTTGAGATCTCTACATATCTCTCTTTTCCATTGAATTCATCTTATTACTGAGAGTTTTTAGGGTATTCTGAATTTCAAGGAGCATGGAGGATTCTTGGGGTATTTGAGAAGGGGAGGAAAATAAACTATAGAAGGTGATGATTTTGAATGAGTAATGAGAGTCATCTACAAAAATAGGGATGACAAAGGAGGAGGGTCTATATAAGATGATGCAACTATCTAACTTTGGACATTAGGGATTTCTAAATTGTAGGGCAACACAAACTTTAGAAGTAATTTTCCCATGTTAATAAGGACATTTTAAGCATGAAAAACTGCATTATAAACATGTGGAAAGGTCTCCACCCTATATTTTTGGGTTTGTAGGCCTAAATCTAATCTAAGGGATCTGATATAATACATGTAAGTGAGACTTGAAGTTGGTTTAGCTATAGGAGGAATCCTCTTCTAGGTCCTATTGAACCTCAAGTTGAAGTTTGAAATAATTTTCTACTGATGCTTTTGCATGGATGTGAATTGATTAAGGAGGGAAAAATGATCAACAGATTCATTAAATTCTTCCATAAAGGGCTCATATAGTGCTTCCCATGAGGTAATGGTATTGTCTTAAAGGGTCCTAAACCAATGTAGAATCTTTCCTCTAATGAACAAGGCTAGGATCCTGAAAATGACATCTTCCTTTTTTATATTGTGGATTACTGCCAGATTCAGAATATCTTGGTAGTGCTCATATGTAGTTTTACTAGATCCATCATAGGTGGGGATGTCTTTAGACATATATTTGGTAATTTCATGCATATGGTCCAGTCTAAGGGGGTCAGTTTTATTCCAACTAGGATACTTTTGCAAGGGCTGATTTGGAACTACATTTTGATTATGATTTTGGGCCATGTTCCCAGGTGTAGATCCTATTGGAGGTGGCCTTGGGTGTACTGTAGGATTCTCCTTAGGAGGAGTTTCATATAAATTAAAATCTTGAATCAAATCCCTTATGATAGTAGAACCTCTATAAGGTAGCTCACAGTAGAAAAAGGATACTGGATTATTCCTTGCGAATGATCTAGTATTCATGAAAAAACTACAAGCTCCAGGGATAAATTTTTTGGATTCACAAACCAAGGATTTTCCAGGTGAATTTGTTGATCACCACTTAGAAAGTTTAATATAATTTACCAAATCTTGATTCCTTTGGAAAAGATAAAAATAATAAAGAATAATATGGGTTTCAATATTTATTGCAAAAATGTCCCACCAGGCATGCCAAAACTATTGGGATCTAATTTGACATCAAGTGAACTTGATACTATAACTGTCTATATTCTAATTTTCTAGCTAGGATTTCACCTACTAGTCACAGCTCAGAACTCAACATTGGATGGACCAAATACTACTTCAACCCAACCTCCAAAGTAGGTTGGTTCTTTATCAACTAACAAAATGTTGACTCAATTAATATTAATAATTATTTTGAGGAATAAGGTTAAAAAAGCATTTAGGGTTAAGAAATTATGAATTAACATTGGACGGATAGGGCTAACAACATAGGCATCCACAAGGAAAACCTTTAGAAAACTATTTCCGGTGTCCCACACGTAGGATTAGCAACACCCAAAACCAAATAATGTTCACATAATAATAAAGCAATTTCAATATCTAAGATACTAACAATCCAATTTAGCATAATAGATTAGTATTTAGACTTTATAAAATTAAACTTCTCACAACACATATCTAACTATGAATAGATTTCAATTGCCTTATAACTAGTAATCCAATACAGGTGGAATAAAATAACTATAAAAATATTGACAGAAATACAATTCACAACTTGAACCTCTTGATGAAATATATCTAAGATGATAAATCTTGAGTCAAAAATTTGAGTAATGCTCCTTCCATTAATTTGTAAAAGATATTACATAGTAGGGCAAGTAAATACTCTAGAGATGACCCTAAAAATTGAGAGTTCGACCTCTATATATAGTTTATAGTGAAATACGAATAGAGGAGACATTACAAGGATTTAGAATATGATATATCAACAAAAATCTATGCTGGCATCATTTCATTCATTTACAGGGTCTGATAAATATGTTTGATGTCGCACACCATGGTAGCTCAGCTCTGCAACTTGCTAATTTAGCAATGGTAGTTAGAATTTAGGCCGTTAGAAGCCAAATTTGAACTGCTCATCCTTCTTAAGGACTTCTCACCATTGCATATATGCAACTACCCTAGTTATTGGCATCGTGGTTGCTTTACCTACCTGCTCAAACTGACTAGCCTTCATTTGCCAATAATATTCCTTTGTATGTTCATAAAAATATCAGCATAATATCCATCGTTGATGCATTTCATTGATGATTATGATTAAACTTCAACAATGCTTTGTAGACAAGTGGAGTAGAACAAATCACCAATCTGCTCAAAAAAGAATGTTGACATTAGCTTGGATGGATTTGACCAATATATTGGAGCTCTCATGAAAAATACATTAACTGCTGAGTGAAACCTAACTTGTCATCAATCTGCTTGACTAAGTCTTCAAAATTATTTATTCCCTTCTCACATATACAACATTGGATATAAGTTGTAATCTGCTCCTTGATTCTTGATCCACTAGCTTTAACTTGGATTGACTGCATAATAGAGTGTGATGCCAATCCTCTAAAGAAGTAATGGAAAATATTTTTTTTGCTATTCCACTACCTTTTAATTCTTCTTGAAATTTTAACTTTCTTTCCCAGTGGTGTGGAGCTTGTCATCATTCCATTCTAAAATAGCCTTGGAAATCAATGGAATGGGGTATTCCTAACACTTAGTCACTTGAGCACATGGAATGAAATGATGTCACTAATCCACACTTTGAAATGTGCTAATGTCATCTAGACTTGGTTGGATTATGGATTGGGACCCTCGTGCTAAACCACTGTAAAATAGACTAAGTATCGGATGGGGTGGAACACTTTGCTCATGTTTGTAAAAAAGAACTAAGTGTGGAGAAGATTGGAGCATCTTGCATAGATCCACTTCAAAATACTCTATATATTTAGTGAATTGGAGACCTTTTCATGCCTTAGCATAAATTTTCAAAAAAATTTAAGGATGTGACCATTTTGGGCCTATAGAAACCAATGTGCATATTTTGTAAAGTTAAAAAATAGTTTTATTAGTAGGAATTAGTTTTATAGATTAGCCTTAGCTATTTTTTTTATTGATAAAGGGTTGTGAAAGGAACCCAAATCTTGTTACAAGATGGAAAGGGGAGATCCTGAGTGGATCCAAAAATCCTAAACCACTAAAAATCAAAATGAATGACCAAACAAGGTAACCTCACAACTGAAACAACATAGAGGAGAAAGAGAAAACCCACAAAATTGTTAGGATTGAACAAAGATGAGATATTTCATATAATAAATGTGTTACAATATATAGGCAAAAGGCCTATATGATAACATGACAAGTGTCATGAAAATATGATAAGTGTCAAGGACACATGTCAAAATATAAAGTACACATTAATTCTAACATTCCCCCTTAATGTGTACTTTTCTAAAAAATAACCCTAACAAGTCAATATTAGATAACATTCCCCCTTAATGTTGACTTCTCTAAATGAACCCTAACATATTCCTTTATTACATGACTGGGTCTAGGCTCTGATACACATGTTGGGATTGAACAAATATGAGATATTTTATACAATAAATGTGTTACAATATATAGGCAGAAGGATTATATGACAACATGACAAGTGTCATGAAAATATTACAAGTATCAAGGACACATGTCAAAATACAAAGTACACATTAATTCTAACAAAAATTGCCATAAGGAGTGACAAACAAACAAAAATGTAAAGGAGAAAATCCAAAAACCATAAGGACCATCCGTAGAAAGTAGTTATTTAGATATAGGGAGATTATCCTCATCATCATCATCCTTGGAGGCATACTCCCCAGATTTGACCACCTTCTGATTCTTCATTTGGTTAATTAGTTTTCCTACCCTCATCAACATCAACATGACCAAGGAGACAATATCATCCAAATCGATCATCGAGTCAACATCATCCATGGGCTAAACAGGGAGTGCACAAGGGGATGGGGCAACATTTGTCTTTTGTATTTTTCAAACCAATGAGGAGAAGTCTAATAAAGTGATATTCATGGAGGGGGAAACCAAAATATTTTTACCTTTCTTGATCGATGACTTCATGCAATTCGAGCACTTGCTAGGGGTCAATGTACTAGGGGAGGGTCCTAGCAATAATTTATATCTTCCTGCCTTACCAGAGGAGTTTGCCTTGATTTTAATAGGCTTCCCATCAGGAACACCATCCAAAATAGCCATAGGTTATCCCAAGATGGGTTCTAGATTCTAATTCAACTCAAGCCCCCTTGCTTCAATAACCCTTTGTTTAGGGTTCTATTTTATGTAATTGAAGATGATGAGGTGCAACCCCTGGAAATTCAAATAGGTAGAATTCCCCTTATGAATGCTATTAATCAAAATCTCCATCAACCAAAACAAGTATTTTAGTATATTTATCAACTTGACATCCTTCAGGTAGTTGAGGAATACCATGTGGAAACTCTACAATGATGAGGATGGTTCATCAGTTATTAGGTACTACATAATAGGAACTAGGGTTATGTGTAAAGGATCAGCCCCAAAATATATTTATAAAAATTTGGCAAATCAGTTTCGAAATCCAAGTGAATAGTGTCCAAATGCATGTAGAAGGTTCACTATTATTAGGGGTAATGTTGGAAATTTAAACTTAAAATGGTAAAATTATTATAAAATTGGGGCGAATCGACCCAAAAAAATTTACACCCAAAATGTTTTGGCTAATGGGCCCTGGTCAAGGGTCCCAAATATTAGCCAATTCCAAAATTTGAAAATTCTAATTTTAGCCAATTTGGTGATAAATAGTTGCTATGCATAACCCTGATAGAAACCAGAACTCTATTCCATAGCGGTGGAAGGTCCTCTCAGATGAAGCCATTGTCTTTTTTGGTGAGGAACTTCCCTTTTTTGTTGAATAAAATTAGTTCACCCACCATGGAATTTTTATCATGATAAATGATCTCACCATCATTCAAAAGACCAGTAATTTCAGCTAGAATATCAATGGTAACAATGAACATTAGAACCCTAAGGGATGAACTCTCTCGATAATTCAGGGTCATGTCCTTGGAACTTATTCAAGAAATTTAAGAGACCATGTGACCCCAAAATTTCCTCCACCATCAGGTCAATTTATAAGGAATCAAGCTCGATGAGTGCCATAAGCACCTCCTTCTTGTAGATAAAATCAATAACAATCTCACCCCAAACCCAAAAATAAAACCACTCGACCCACTTATTCTGATTAAACTTGTATGACACCATTGTAAAATTAGAATACCTGTCATTCAAAGGAATGACTACCATAGGGTCTATGATGGCCATGCCATCATCTTTGGGATGAACAGTTAATCTAAGCCATTGATGAAAGTTCTTAGTCTTGGAAAACCTCCCCACAAGAGCTTTGAAATGCCCAAGAATGATTGAGTCAGCCAGTCAAAAATTGAGCAAACGACGAGGTATAATGGTGGAATTTGAAAGCTACCAAAGAACATTTCTTGAATTAATAGAATAGCTTGAAATGGAAGCTTCAAGATGCCAAAGGGAGCTTGGTAGTGTGGACCAATGGTAATGACTCTCAAGAAAAAAATATTCTAGAGAATGCCACTTGTTAGACCATGGGTTTGGAAATAACAAAGTTGACCGTTCACAAGCAATTGACAATGGAAGCTATATTTGAAAATGAGAATGGAATTATTTAAGTAGCACAAACTATTGGGAGTGGTCCATTTTAAAATCTAGTGAAAACCACCAAAAATGTGATTTACATGGAAGACACACTCTCCAAGCCTTGGGTGGATAAGTAAATTCAATTTTCAAAAGATACCCGCCCACTGAAGTGTGGAAAATACAAGTTCGCCATACCTTGGGCAGATACATATGCTTAATTTCCCAACATACCGACACAAAAAATTATGAATAACACAAACCCAAGAATCTTTGGGTGAATACACATGCTCGGTCATCTTAAGATACATACTTTCCTATGGCTTGGATGAAAAATGGTAAACCCACTAGACAAATGGAGTAAGGGGTAATTGCGAGTGTTTCCATAGGTCTTGCAAGGATTACATAAAGAATGACAATTCATTGGTGGAGCATGTGTCTAAAAAGCACTAGGGGAGATCCCCAATACAAATCCTGAGTGATTTCTACATTAGGATGAAATTAGCCATGATATCAGTTGCTTTGTTGCCTTCATAGTACACATGTTGGATTAAGATATTTCTAAAGTTGTAAAGCATCAGTTTAGACTATTTATTCAAGGAAGTGACATTCCATGGGAGTTTGAGGTTTCTTTAATATAGTTTATGGTGTTACAGGAATCATATTTAATTGTAAGGTTATGAATGTGGAGTTCGTTGGTGGCCTGGATTCCTTGAAAAACAACTTTGGCCTCTGTAAAATTATTGGAATGCACACTCAAGTTTTCAAAAAATGCAAGGATGGTTTTGACATCCTCATCTCTAATGATCCCACCATAATTGGCCCTTCTAGGATTATATTTAGTGTCCCCATAGAAGTTAAGCTTGAGCCATCCTATAGGGGGAGGAATCCAAATCACCAAAGACCTATCCACCCCTTGACAAGGTTGGCTAGGTGGATCAAGAGATATATTAAGGTACTTAGCCAACTTTAGCTCAGTCTAAGATCTCTAGTTGTCATCAAAAGAGATCATATTTTAGTAGTTCTGGAGATGATCCTATAGAAAATAGATTTAGAATTATTGAAAATATCTCAAAAGGCTCTATTATTCCTTTATTTTACACTTGCTAAAGACATTGAGAAATAATAAAGGCCCACCATGACTTAAGATGGGTGAATTTGAAAGGCTTGAGCAATTGAAGAGATATGTTAGCAATGGAGTTGGGAGTGGCCCAGGTGATGTCAACCAAAGAAAACAAAGAGGAAAGGACCTAAGTAGAGAAGGGACATTCCATGAAGATGTGGATAACCAATTTCCAATCACCTTGTCATAGATGACATCGATTTGGAAGAACCAAATACAATGGACAGGGAACCAATCAATGGTGGGTTCATCCAAGGTGGAGTAAGCGAACTTGACAAAGAACATCCCTGACTCGTAATTTTACCAAAAGAGAGTGTCTTGGATAGGGTAACTTGGAATGACTTAGAGATGGAGTAAGTTGGCAATGGGTTGGCTAGTAGATATTAGTTTAGGATTGACTTCACTCTAGGGTAGGGATTTTCACCTTGGAATGGGATACTCAAAGGAAATGAAGTTATTTACCCTACTTTAAAATTTTTGGTCTGAAATAGTTTTAAAAACTCTTAAATATGGATCATTAATCAAAGGTTGCTTAGTTAACCAAGGATCTTCCCAAAATATGATTTGAGAGCCATCATCGAGCTGCCATATACTACCTTTTTATAATGTGTTTGACCTAGATGCTGGAGTTCTATAATGAATAACCATGAGGAGTAGGAACATCATCAATCAAATAGCCTCTCTTGAGATATTTCCTCTTTATTATGTCCACCCACTGAGCTATTGAGTTGGAAATTATTTTCCATCCTTGTTTGCATATCATAGCTAAATTTATTTTATAAACTTTTTTGATCCACAATCCACCTTTGCCTTTTGGTAGGAACACTTTGTCCCATTATAAAAGAGGTAACCTAAATTTATCCTCCAACCTTGACCAAATGAAGCATTTTATGTTGTTCGATTCTATTGCACACAGCCATAGGGGCCCTAAACAAAGATAAAAAGTAAATCAGTATACTATGGAGGCAAGACTGAACCAAGGTGGCTTTACCTGCACTACTAAGGAGGGTGCCCTTCCATCCTACTAGCTTCTTCATAATCTTCTGAATAATATTGTTCCACATACTTTTAGTTGTATTCTCTTGAAATAGGGAAGGTCGAGATAAGTTGAGGGGAAATTAGAAATGTCGCACTCTAAAATATGAGAAATTTTAAGTTGTATTTGATTCAAAGTATTGATGAAGAAATTACTACTCTTAAATTAATTAACCTTTTGATCTACAACTTGCTCATAAGCTCCCAAAATATATTTTATCACTCTAGCCTCAATAACACTAGAGTAGTTAGCTAGGATTGTGTCATCCACAAATTGTTGATGGGAAACTAGAAG